>JANUWF010001066.1:0-1290000 GCA_026120185.1 Voacanga thouarsii | reverse complement strand
ATTATTTGAATATACTCATGTAGGTAGTAGTATAGCTAGAATAATTACTCAAACATGTCGTGAATATAGAATTTTAAATAAAATTATTTCTACTTCTTTAGATAATACTTCAAATAATGATTTTAAAAAATACTGTGAATCCTATATTAGATGGTATTTTATTACATACTAGGTGTGATTGTCATATACTTAATTTGTGTGTTAAAGAAGGATATAAATATATTGATGATATTGTTAATATAATTAGAAATGTTGTTTTATTTATTAAAACCTCTCCAACTAGGCAACAAAATTTTAAAGTATTATGCCGAGAACAAGATGTATCTTTTAAAAAATTTAGATTAGATTGTAAAACTAGATGGAACTCAACTTTAGATATGTTTGAAAGTGTTATACCTTTTCAAAACCAACTTATTGAATTTTGTAATAGTAATAATTTTCAACCTTCACTAACTGAAACTCATTTTGAAAATTGTATTGCGCTTTCAACATTTTTATTTACTTTCAAAGAAGCTACTGAACTTTTATCGGGATCCTATTATCTCACTACTCATCATATTCTTCCAACACTTGCTAAGGTAGCACATATTTTTTGTAAGTATATGGATCATCCCCAATATGGTTATTTTATGAGAACTATGTTTGAAAAATATAAAAAATATTATGAAGATATTCCTATTTTATATTGTATGGCATTGTGTATGGATCCTAGAGTAAAGACGATTGGTTTTCATAGTATTATTGAATATTTATATGAAACATTAGATTTTGATGAATCACAAACACTTAAACAGTGTATGATAAAAGATATAAAAGATAAAACAGTTAAAACTTTATCTGACATGTATAATTTGTATGAGTTTGAGTTTTCTTATTCTAGTTCTCCTAGTTTAAGTAGGCAAGCTTTATCATCTAGAAGTTACTTTCAACCTCCACGAAAATCTAACTCTTCAATTTCATCGATATTTAATCCATGGGGTATTATGAAACGTAAAAAAAGATCAGCTACCACCTACAACGATATGGCAATTTATGAGATGCAGCCCTTGATAGAAAATGAAGATCAACATTTTGATATTTGTGGTTGGTGAAAGGCTCATGTAAGTCAATACCCCATTTTATCTAAAATGGCACGTGATCTTTTGACACCACCAGTCTCTACAGTGCCATCGGAAAGCATCTTCAGTGAGAACGCTTGAATAATCGATGAAAGAAGATCTCGATTGGCTCCTCAAACTTTGGAGATGTTAATGTGTTGTAGTAGTTAGTTTGCAGCCGAAGATAGAACGGCTAATTTGTGGATTATTGATGATGACTCAGATGATGAATGGGGTGAACCAAGTAGTTAGTTTAGTATTCTTGTCATTAGAAATTTAGGATAAGTAATATTATGTATTTAATTTTACTTTTAGGATATTTATTATATTTTTAAATTTTAATTATTGTAATATTTTTAAAAGGTTTAGGCATCAAGTTCCTCTTTTATATAATCTTTATTTTATTAATTAATAAAACAGGTAGGGGTCCAAGCCAAATCCCCACCACTTCAAGGTGGCTTTTTTATAATTTTAAAAAATTATGTTAAGTAGGAGAAAAAAAAAAGAATAAACACACGGGTCGGCCCGTCCCGGCCCGTGGGTCTCACGGGCTAAGGTCCCGGGTCGTGCCGGTCCCAGGGCTTCTGGCTCAGGGATCGGCCCACACACCACGCGGGCCGGTTCTCGGGCCCGGCCCGACATGGCCCGAAATAGTGCGGGCCGCCCAGTAGCCATTGCTACTCGCATCAAAGTTAATGTAAGAACTATTCTTTTCATTGCACAAAAATGGACATCATCACCGACCTTTGTAAAATTGGATCTCAAATTGTGATATTTAATTTCATACTTTAAAATGATAGAAGTGTGAAGTAATATATGAGTGTAGGGTTAAATATTCATAAATTGAGATATTTATTTTGATTTAGTGATAATGATATTAATAGCTAACTATAATTATCTACAAGTGTTGTTAGGCCCATGCATCGCCTTTTTGTACCCTCAAGTATGGAAATGAGGAGTTTTTCAGTACCCCAAGTAGGACTATTCATGGGTTGGATTGGTTCGCTTTTATCTATTTTTTTAACACAATTCAAATATTTCGGTGTGAAAATTTTGAACCCAAACTAAACTATTTAAAATTTCAAACTGTCGATTTGGATTTTGTTCGGTTTGGTTCAGTCGGTTTGTACATAATTTACTATATAAATAAATTCCTCCCTAATATTTGATAAAATATTATATGTAAAAATATTAATTAAATATTACAAAAAGTAATTCTTTCTCAATAATACAAACTAATCAAAATTAAATTCATAGTTGCATACAATATCAAAACATTACTCAATATCAATAACACAAATTAAATAAAGTTAAATACATAGAATGCTTTACTAATAAATTAAATAAATAGTATAAATTAGTTTTATATCCTTTTATAGTTTCTACTAGATGTTAAACTTCAAACTTTTCAATACACATACAAAACATATTATAAAAAATAATCACAAACATATTATGAATAAGCATGAAAACCTAAGTATATCCTGTGAAATCATCCACAAATCTACAACAGTCAGAAAATACTTATGAGTCTATGACCATAAATTGAAGAAGTTTTGAAAGGATCCCAAGCAGTCAGAAAATACTAGTACTGCTTCCATCTCCAAGCAATAGTGACCAAAGACTGATGATCTTCCCCAAATCTAGAGGAATGGTGGTGTAAGTAGTGATAGAGAGTGGCATTATCGAGTGTTGAGACTCAAGAGGAAGAAATAAAGAGGAGGGGAGCTGCAGAAATAATTGAGGAAAATTAGAAAGAAAGAAAGAGCGGCAGAATAGCCACCACCATAGGGTTTCTCTTTCATAATTTTTTATTTTAAAATTAAAATAAATTTAATTAATATATGTAGGTTCGGGTTGGGTTATATAATTTAAAAAAATGAATCAAATTATCAGTTTATAATTTTCTTAACCCAACTCAAAAAATCAAAATTCGATTTGGGTTAGGTTTGTTCGATCGGTTTGGTTCGGTTTTTAATTTTATTGAACAACCCTAACCCCAAGTATAGAAGTATAGGAGTTGCGTACTTTACCATTCGAGGCTCGTTGATCTTGAGCATTGCGCTTTTTGTACCTTTGAGCATGAAATGTAGGAGTAAATTGCCCTACCACTTTGGCTTGGTCGGTTCTAAGATTTGTCTGTTAACTTGAAATAAATTATGATGCTTAGACTTTAAAGGCAAATGATAAAAGTATAAAGTGGTATATAAACTAAATACTCATTGCTAATTTAAAATATTTATTTTAGTCTAATGACAACTAGCTAAATACTTTATTCGTCCCCTTTTATCTATCCACTATTAGAAATTGGGCAATCAGTCACGAAAATCAGCCACAAAAACTGGTGTAAGAAATCACCAACGAATTAGTCATGAAAATTTTTAAAAAATTGTTAATATATTGATCAAAGATTTTTCGTGGCTGATTCGTAGGAGATGAACCACGAAAAAAATTCGCAGCTGATTTGTAACTTATCATCTACGAATCACCCACGAAAAATTAAAAAAAAATTAATTATATATTTGATAAAAGATTTTTGTCTGTCAAGGATATTTTCATGGCTAATCACTTATGAATTAGTTACGAAAATCTTTTATCAATATATAATTATTTTTTTAAAAAATTTCGTAGCTGATAGCCTACTAATCAACTACAAAACTCTTTTATCAATATATAATCATATTTTTTTAAAAAAAAAATTGTGGCTAATTCGTAGGAGATCAATCAGCCACGAAATTCAGACGATAGAGCAATTTTCAGTAGTGATCTTATTTAATCGATTACAAAAGTTTTAAGAAAAAGAATGTTTTTTAATTAATTAATCAATATTTTCTATCTCATCCTCAAAGAGTCTCTCTCTCTCTCTCTCTCTCTCTCTCTCTCTCTCATATATATATATATATATATATATTTATATATAAGAGTAATCAAATTTCAAAACTTTATATGTTGTAAGTACAATTAATTTACTTCCATATTCCGATTACAAATGTTGTCAACAGAGCTCAATTTACAGGACCAGTTCATTCAAGAGGAATTCTCGTTTAACCATGCTCATTGTATTAGAAAAGGATATTTGTAAAAAAAATAACAATTAATATACTCTTGGTTTGCTAATATAACAGATAAATTACGACAAAAGTTTTAGCTAAAATAGGACAAATAAAAGGGAATAGAGGAAGTAGTTGTCTTTGAATGCTCCTTACAAGTGTGTTTCTAATAATATGATATCCTAGTATGATGTTCGTGCAATACACGAAGAGGCACAAAAGAAAATGTATCAAACATATAACTTTTATTTATGACTTCACCATTTTCTAAAAGCCTGTTAAATGCTTACAGATCATTATACTTCTTCCGTTTCATATTATTTAGTCTTTTTGGCCTTTGTATTTTGTTTCATTAAATTTGGTTATTTACACATTTTCATACATCAATGATTAGCTTTTTTCAATATTACTCTAAGTTTAATCAAACTAAATAACTTTCTAAATTTTTCTATCTTTACATCTCTCGAAAACAATCACAAAATCTCTTTTCTCACTCTTTCTCTCCTCTCTAATGCTTCTTTATGAGTAATGGAAAGACGGTAAAAAATTTCATAAATCATTAATCACCCTTGTACTTATTATGAATAAATTTGGAAATATAACTAAAAAGTACTTATTGATTTCAACATTCTTGAAATCGTCTAAATTAATCCAATGAATTCAGATGACCTTTTACATTTAAAAAAAAACTTTATTTAAATTAAACTAGACACAGGTCACAAAAAGAAGCTACCACGTATCATATGTTAGTGTTATGCCCTAGAGGCAATCACTTGTACATGGTATATGACACATTTTATTTTAATAAAAGGTATTATTTATCTTACAGTTTTTTTTGTTTATTTTAAGTAATATAACTGTTCGATAAAGTCCCTAATACAACACTGTGTTAAGGAAATCATGATATAGATCATAATATGAGATTCCTACTATACTGGATAGTGTTAGTATTTAAATAGTTCCTAGTCATAGTATTAATGAGACAGGACATCATTAATGCGTTAAGACTAACATGTGTTAGACTTTCTGATTTGATCAGGCGGTAGTTCTCATAACCGTGAGTATTGAGATACTCAAAGTTAACACATGGATACTTGTTAATGGAACAAGTTCATTGGATGACCTAGCCTTGAGATAATCACATGGATAACTATTTAGTGCCATTGATATAATCTCAATATAGCAAACGTGTAAGTATCCTTAAACTTGAGATTTCCAAGGTACTTTGTTTGCTGAGCACTGTACTTTGATTCCAATCTCCGAAGCTCGATCGAGGGCTGCTTATGGGATGGATATTGGGTATATTGTGAGGTAAACGAAAGTAGTTGAGAGGGTCAATAAAAGATTCACCACTCCTAATAGTAGGGGCGAATATCTCAAGGCTACTTGTAGGAATTACTACTCGGAAAGTACTTGGCCAAGGCGATTGTGTATTGAAAATAGTTCCAATTGATACACATCTAGAGTAGTGGGTTTCTAGTACAAGTACTATTGTATTCGGGTCAGAATTAATTCTGGAATGAGTTGGCACTAATTCCGTACTCCAAGCTGAATGAGATATTGTATGGTAAAAGAAGTTAATTGCACTAAAATTTATTAATGAAATGTTCATATTAAGCCACTTGACTTCCTGGACTCTTGGGTGGTTATGATATGTTGCTAAATACTGCTCATAATCTGGGAATATGGGTTTATTAATTGATGAATTAATAAATCAATCCTGATTAGAATTAATATGATTAATTCTAATTACTTATAGATTATTAATCTCAAAGACGTTTGGATTAATTCATATTCTCTACCAATTGACTAGGAAACCTAATAGGTCACACACAATAGAGGATTATGTATTCAAGATATTATTTGATAACATAGCGGGGTTGATTAAGAGAAAGAGAAGTTGTAGTAGACAAATTATAATTAGTTATAATTTGTGGTCCAAGTTGTAATTGTGAGGACTTGATGTTTCTAATTACAATTAGAGAATTCTAATAGGATTACAATTCTCAATTTTAGCAGGATTTTTTGTGTGATATAATGGATACACACGAAACCCTAGCTTAACGTGATTGTCACGCCACACAACAAAGCATACACGATTTTTCCCTTCTCTCTCTCTCTCACGATTGTTCTTGAGAAAAACCCTAGCCGCCACTTAGATTTTCTGCTAGCACAGAAAATTTCGTGTTTGAGTATTTCTCTATGTGGATTACTGTTAGAGATAATCACACACTATGATTATAGTGGTTAGACGTTCGACTCTCGTGAAGTTGAATCAAGAGGAATGCTAGATCGCGCCTCAATTTGAAGAAAATTTTTGTTCTTCGGACGATCACCCAAAGGTAAAAGCTATTACCTTTATTATTATTATATCTTGTTTTCCACACATAGACGGGTCTTGGGAGGGTATCTCGTTTTATTTTCTGCTGCACCGTATACGATACGAGCCTGAAATACCCAACATCACAATAGGAGTTGCAAACGTTGCCATGTGTCATAACGGGAGTCTCTGCAATCCCTTGAATTCAAATAATTTTTTTTTTAAATATGAAAGGTCATCTAAATTCATATTTTAGATGAACGAGATTTAATGAAGTTTATTAAGTTTATTGTGACTCAAAATCCCTTAAATGTCAACTTTTAATGTCCCTATATTTATATCCAAAATCTCCATAATTCCTTAACTCTTAAAATTTCTCTCACTATTAAATACCTCTCTTAACTACTTCTTTCGTCCCATTTTATCTGTCCATTTTAACCGATTCACAAGTTTTGAAAAAAATAAGATTTTTCAGTTAATTAATTAACATTTCATATTTTACCCTCAAATAATCTCTCTCTTTATTAAGGAATAATCAAATTCTAAAACTTTATATATTGTAAGTATATTTAATTTACTTCTATTTCCTACGATAAGTACACAATACTCATTGTATTAAAGAGGGGTATTTGTGAAAAAATAATAATTAATATCGTCTTGGTTTGCTAATAGGACAAATAAATTAGGACAAAAATCTTAATTAAAATGGACAGATAAAAGGGGACGAATGAAGTATTAAGTTTCATATATTTCAGAACAATTGAACACTCTCTCCATTTCAAAATAGATGTTCATAGAACTCTTTTTGTACACAGATTAAAAATATTAAAACATTACTACAATTTAAATAAAACTCTTATTTACTCTTATTAAACATATATAGCTATTGGTTAATGAAAATTCTTAAGAAATAAGAAGAAAAAAGAATTTTGAAAAGTTATATAATTAACTTAGAATCAATAAAGTAAAATAGAAAGAAACTAATTATTAATTTTAAAAATATTTATATGAATATTTATTTTAAAATAAAATAAAAAAATTTCGTAGACATCTATTTTGAAAAGAAAATAGTAGAAATTATTAGAGCAGAAGATGTAACACATGAATCAAACTAGTAATTATTTCCAAATTTGGAGACTTTGCAATAAGCTTGCGGACTTTCAAGAATTGGACCTTAATATTTTCTAAAATTACTTCAGCATATAAATACTTTTGTTTCTAACCGTCTTTGCATAGAATAGTAGTGTTATTTTCAAGGTGCATTTGAATTAATATTCAAGTGAATTTTTTTTATTTCTTATTTTTTCATAAAAATTATTTTATAAATAAATATATTTTTCAACCATAAATATAATAACGAGTTATAATAAATTTTTATGAAGTAAAAATAAGATATTTAAATATAAATAAAAAGAATATTATTTATTTCTTTTTATGAAATTGAACGTCTTATGTATTTGTACTTGATATATTAGTGATTTAAGACATGAATATAAACAAATTATAGTATTTTATAACATTAATAATGGGATTCACATCCCTTACATTATATATATATATATATATATATATATATATATATATATATATATATAAAGTATTGACATGGTCCTATTGTAATATATTAATATAATTAAATTTAATTAAAAATTATCTATTTAAGGTGTGTAAAACGAGTGTAATGCATATCAAATTAATATTATAAAAAGGAATAGTAGGGGCATTAGTTTTTGGACTTCTTTCCTCCAATCAGCCAACACCAGCTCTCAGTGGTACGTTTTGTGCTCTTTCTCAATTCACCGTAAACACGAGTTATGAGTCAGCATTCTTGCCGTGACTGTAATTTCAAAGTAATATTCTGAGGATATCTGATCCCCGATGTGTCCTGGCTTTTCCTCATTATAGTCTTCATAAATTGAAGATTAGGGAAGAAGAAAAGACTTCCACTTTTCTGTCTTCACAACTTTAATACCTACCATGAATATAGCCCTTCTAAAAGTAAGATGAGAAAGTAAACAAAAAGATTATTAACGGTAAAGAAAAAAAAGCCAAAGAAGCCAAAAAGGCTATCCACAAACAAGACACTGACACATATAAATTATGTACTACTACTAATTAGCCCGACCTATTTTTTACTCCCTCTCTTCTTAAATATTGGTCACTTCTAACATATTTATACTGATCGGAAAGACTCTAACGTTTACATAATTTTAAGATAAAAAAATCTTCAAACATAATGATATCAAATAATAAAGGGTGTAACAAGAAATTAATGTTATATTATCATTACAATTACTGAACAATCGGTTCAAAACAAGCACATCATCATATATAGTAAAAGTGGTTTGAATTTCATGAGTAGAAAAATTGTTCGAGAATAATTACATCATATATGGTGCGTATGATCCACAAAGCCAATACCAATAATATTTCTAAGATAATTGTATAATCCATGAAGTCAATACTACTCATTCTTGGGACATATGGTGCAGTGATAAAAAAACAAATCTCTAAATGGTGATGTTCTTACGAGTTTAATTACATATTCGATTCTTAACTTTACATTACACCCCGGTAACATATCTCCTCTACAATCTTCCGTAGAGTCCTCAAGATAAGGATGGTGGGGATAGGAATATCCCAAGATAAGAATAATGGTGGCGCTCATAACCAATAATATTTCTGAGACAAGTAATGTTAAATATGAATAGAAGAAATTAATTAAAGGTTGGGAGAAAAGTCTAGGATAAATTGAGGGCCATTGTGAAAAGGACTTTAACCTTAAGTCAATAAAGTAATTTTAGACTATGGAAGTCATATTAAAATGCTGTGAAAGAATTCCAACAACTTGATTTAACACTGAAAACAAGTATATTTTATTGTGTGTGGGTCTAGCATCAGCCCATCATAGGGACAGAATCCTGGAATTTATCACTCACAAACAAAGGTGGTATCAGATTTTTCTAAAGTAATATCTTTAATAAAGTCATGGTGTGTTAGTCCAAAGCATCTCAAAAGCAAAAATGGAGAATGCCAATTCTTTGTGGAAGTTGAACAGTCTTAGTCAATTTCCACAAAGAATTGGCTAAGACTGTTCATTGAACAATCATTAAACGAAATATGATGGGGTTTTGCAGTTTGGTTACATTTAACAACCAGCAGGTGATAGTCCAATGGAGTAATTTTTAGGACTAATATCGAAAGAGATGGTATTTCTAAAATCCAAACCGACAATTAAATAATAAAAAAGTTAATTTTTAATGTTGTTTTCTAGAAAACTTAGATATAAAAACGCAAGTTATAAATTATAATAAAATTTTCCTTCAATCTAAGTAATATAAATTCAAATGAAAGTTATTAGACAAAAATAATTCTATGAACTTTAACAAATGAAGTACATCTAAATTATTCCAGTTCGACATAGGCCTCAAGCTAAATCTAATGGATTCGACAAAGATTTGACTTAAAAAGAAAAATACTAAAAGCTAAAAGACAGTCAATCAATCACATAATTAAATGATTCATCATTATATCAATAATTTGTTAAAATTATTAAAAATATATAAAACTATCATTCCTACAAGGGAAGGGGTTTAATTGAAATTAAAAGTTCCTTTGTTAGGGCCGTGATGAAGCCCCCTTTTGGCAATAATTGGAGTATTTTGCCTGATGGGAAACTCCTTTAATACTCTTTCCGTCTATAAATAATTATTTAATTTTCTTTTTGTTTTGTCTAAAAATAACAGTTTACTTTTTAAATATAAGTTGTATTTAATTATTTTTTTTCTATTTTACTCTTAACACAATTTTCTATCAATTAATTAGTATTACAATTACCCATATTAAAATTATTTTAAGTAACAATGAAATCGCGCTATCCTTTAAAAATAGTCAAATATGTAATTTAATGAGGTGATATGGGTGAAAAGAAGACTCTAAAATAAAGAGTGAGAAAAGAGAGACAAAGACATATGTGAGAAGAGAAACATATATATAATTATTAGAGTGATATAATTAAATGAGTGATAGGATTCAAATTAATGAGATGAGAAATATAACTAAAACACTCTAAAGTCGAAAAGGTATAATAAATATTTTAATTATTTTTATTATAAAATTTCATAATTTCTTAATAATTTAATTTTTATAATTAGGCGGGAGTATCTTTACAAGGAGGAGGGACAATTAATAGTCAGGTACCTGCTTCTTTTTGGGAAATAGCGCAGCACAAAGGGAGGTTTAAATTTGCACAATCAATTAACAACATAGATTGAATTTGTGTAGCCAAATCTTTCCATTTCCCCTACCTAAAATGGGAAAAGGACTATAAAAAAAAAAAAAAATCATTCCCATCTCTTTATCGTTTACCACACGGTTGTCTGCAGGGTTTGGGATACTACAAATATGAGGGCAGAACCGTTGTTCTCAAAAGAAATCATCGAACTCCCATCCACAAGTTCCCAGCAGCATATCTGATATCTCAAAAAGATGGTATACAAAATATTGCTATCTATACTTATTTACCTTGCATGGCAGTGCGGAGTTTCCTTTTCTGCCTCCGAAAATCATCTCTGCCATGGTGATGAAGGCCTTGCTTTGCTCAACTTTAAGCAAATGTTCACCATCAGTGCCTCCAGCAATGCTTCGATGGCATGTGATAGCCGTGGCCAAGCTTCATACCCAAAGACAATGTTCTGGAATATGAAGACAAACGATTGCTGCAGATGGGAGGGTGTTACGTGCGATGACAAGGGTTTTGTTATCCATCTAGACCTGAGTTGCAGTCAGCTTCAGGGATCCTTTCCTCTGAACAGCAGCCTCTTCCAGCTTCCTCGTTTGGAAATGCTTAATCTTGCTTACAACGACTTCAGTGGCTCGGAAATTCCCCATGAACTTGGCTCACTTTCAAGGCTAACGCAACTCAATCTGTCGTCTGCTCGTTTCTCTGGCAAAGTTCCATCGGAGATGTCTCAACTCTCCAGTTTGATCTCTCTTGATTTATCTTCTCCATCTTCCACTGGCCAGGATATCCGATTTGAGGGAAAGAGCTTCACCCTGCTACTTCAAAACTTAAGCCGTCCTGAAGTGCTTTTTCTTGATTATGTCAACATCTCCGAAGAGTTATCCAAGAATCTGTCTTCTTCCTTGATCCAGCTTTCGCTTTACCAGACTGGACTGTATGGTGAGCTACCGGATAATGTTTTTCATCTACCTAACATGCAAGCACTTGAATTGGGTGGCAATGAAGACCTTACAGGTACTCTCCCTGTGGTTAACCAGACCGGTGTTCGTTCTCTCAAATGGTTTTCGGTTCGTAATACTGGAATTTTTGGGGACCTGCCTTATTCAATTGGAAACATGCAGTCTCTAGCTTATCTTGGAATTCAGGGCTGTAATTTTTCAGGATTTATCCCAGAATCCATTGGCAACATGACAGAGATCATTCAGATGGACCTCTCAAATAATCACTTCGGTGGCCATGCTCCATCGACGCTTTCACATCTCAACCAACTCATTTCACTGAATCTTTCAAGAAACAATCTTGAAGGCCAAATTCCTGATATTTTTGGTAACCTTCAAAAGCTGACATTCTTGGATTTTAGTATTAACTCCTTCACTGGCCAAATCCCACTCTCCATGACCAACCTGAGTCAACTCGAAGTTCTGAGCTTGTCTCGAAATTCAATTTCTGGTCCCATTCCTTCCCCTGTAAGCGGGCTTCAGAAGCTTGACACACTGAATTTAGAGGGTAACTTGCTCAACGGCACAATTCCCTATTGGTTGCTTTCTCATCCCTTGCTAGCTACATTACTTCTTTCCGATAATCAACTTACCGGGCAAGTTGGCGACTTTGATTCCAAGAACCTGAAGCACATTGATTTCACTAATAATAAACTGCATGGTCCCATCCCACAGTCCATTTCAGTACTCCTAGACCTTACATATCTAGATCTCTCATGGAACAAGTTTGATGGCAATGTAGAGTTAGCCATGTTCTCCAACGTCAGTAAACTCAAGGTTCTTGATCTTTCTTATAACAATTTGTCATTGAGTATGAGCAAAAATGTTCCTGTCAACTTTCCCTTCCTTAGCTCCTTGATCTTGGCATCTTGTGAGGTTAAGGAATTTCCCGAGTTCTTGAGAACATCAGAGCAACTAAGGTGGCTAGACCTTTCAAACAATCAGATTCAAGGCGAAATTCCAGATTGGTTTAGCACCATGTGGCCGGAGTCACTGAAATATCTTAATCTTTCTCACAACTCTCTCACCGATCTTGGTCTTCCATCATGGAATAAGAAGCTGTGGTTTCTTGATCTTCAGTCCAACTTACTTCAAGGATCATTGCCAACTTCCATTTGCAATTTACGCGAACTTTATATTTTAAATCTTTCTGGGAACAAATTTACTGGCACACTTCCACCATGCTTGGGGAGCTTCAGTAATCATTTGTCTGTGTTAAACTTGCGTGGGAACAGCTTTAGCGGAATCATTCCATATGTTGCAAAAACCAACTCTTTAAAGAACATTGGTTTGACCGGTAACAAGTTGGAAGGGCCACTTCCACGTTCTTTGACCTACTGTACACACTTGGAAGTGCTTGATGTTGCAAACAACGCAATCAATGACACATTTCCATGGTGGTTGGAAGTACTTCCAGAGTTGCAGGTTATGATTCTAAGATTCAACAAATTTCATGGCTCTATTGGCATGACTAGAGCTAAATATCCATTCCCTAAGCTGAGAATACTCGATATCTCCTGCAATAGCTTCAATGGACCTTTGCCGGCAAAGCTTTTCGAAAATTTCAAAGCTATGATGAACACAAGTGCTCGCAAAGCAAAAGTCACATACATGGGTGTAGGTGGCGCGGATTTGGATTTGCTTTATCAAGATTCCGTGAATTTGGTGATCAAGGGGCTCGAAGCAAAACTATATGGAGTGTCAACAACTTGCACAATCATTAATCTGTCAAACAATGAATTTGAAGGGGTGATTCCTGAATCCATTGGAAATCTTCATGCGCTCCTCCTACTGAACATATCACACAACCAGCTTACTGGTCGTATCCCGTCAACATTGAGAAATTTGTACAAGATCGAAACCTTAGACCTTTCCTGGAACCGTCTTCAAGGAGAGATTCCAAGGGAATTGGCAAGTCTAACATTTCTTCAGGTCTTTAACCTCTCTCAGAATCATCTAGAGGGACGCATTCCTCGGGGTAATCAATTTGAAACCTTTCAAAATGACTCATATCACAACAGGAAAAATCGGCATTTGCGACGGCCAAAAACCGTCGCAAAACCGTCGCTGACCGTTTTTGCGACGGTTTTGCGACGGTTTTGGCCGTCGCAAAAAACGACGTCGCAATTTGCGACGGCCATGGGAAACCGTCGCTAATTGTGACGGTTTTGCGAGGGGAAAAAAAATTCGTTGCTATTTACGACGGTTTTGCGAGGATTTTGCGACGAATATTTTTGGTCAAACTTCACCGGAGGAATAATTTTTGCGACGATTTTGCGACGAAAAAAGTGACCCTCGCAAAACCGTCGCAAATTGCGACGGTTTTGCGAGGGTCAACTTTGTGCCCTCGCAAAACCGTCGCAAATTTGCGAGGGTTTTGCGAGGGCACAAGGTTGGCCCTAGCAAAACCGTCGCAAATTTGCGAGGGTTTTGCGAGGGCTAAACCATAGCCCTCGCAAAACCGTCGCAAATTTGCGACGATTTTGCGAGGGCCAACCTTGTGCCCTCGCAAAACCCTCGCAAATTTGCGACGGTTTTGCGAGGGCCATCCTTGTGCCCTCGCAAAACCGTCGCAATTTGCGACGGTTTTGCGAGGGCACAATTAACCCCAAGTTGTGACCCTCGCAAAACCGTCGCAATTTGCGACGGTTTTGCGAGGGCACAATTAACCCCAAGTTGTGACCCTCGCAAAATCGTCGCAATTTGCGACGGTTTTGCGAGGGCCACCCTTGTGCCCTCGCAAAACCCTCGCAAATTGCGACGGTTTTGCGAGGGCACAATTAACCCAGTTGTGACCCTCGCAAAACCGTCGCAATTTGCGACGGTTTGCGAGGGCACAATTAACCCCAAGTTGTGACCCTCGCAAAATCGTCGCAATTTGCGACGGTTTTGCGAGGGCCACCCTTGTGCCCTCGCAAAACCCTCGCAAATTGCGACGGTTTTGCGAGGGCACAATTAACCACAATCGTGGCCCTCGCAAAACCCTCGCAAATTGCGACGGTTTTGCGAGGGCACAATTAACCCTAAGTGTGACCCTCGCAAAACCGTCGCAATTTGCGAGGGTTTTGCGAGGGCCACGACTTCAGCCCTCGCAAAACCCTCGCAAATTGCGAGGGTTTTGCAATAAATTTTTTTTATTATTATATTTATTTTAAATTATTACCCTATAAATCAACCCTGAAATATTATACAAATAAATATCAACAGTATGTTCATAATCCAAAAAAATACTATAAAAAATTAAAAATAAACCCAAATAAATATAATTAAATATTAAAATATAATATAAAATACATAATAAGTATCTAAAAAAGTAAAATAATTCACAAAAATAAGTAATAGTGTATAAAGAGTATAAAATAAATATAACAAGTCTATGTAAGCAATGAAGGAGCAGCTGCAGAAGGAGGTGGAGGAGGGGAACGAGAGCCACTACGTGGGCCCGGGTGCTCATCAGCTGGATCAAATCCATCGTCAACATTTGGATCTTCATCTTCAGCATTAGCAGCCGCAATGCGCGCTTCTATCTCCTCTATGGATGGCATAGATGGTGCAGAATACCCATTTTGTCCGACATAGCTGCCATCCAACCACCAAATGTAGACTGCTGTTGCTTCATGAAGTCTCGGTACAAGTCTATTTGTCGATTGAATCTCCGCTCAGCCTGTTGAACCCTTTGCTCTACTAGATGTCCAATATCAACTTCTGTAGGAGAAGATGCATGCAGTCCACTTTGAGACAGTCTAGTTCGAACATGTGTCGCCTCTGAGCCTAACCCAAAAACTCGTCCCCTTTTGAACCCGCCTTGTGCCTTTACAAACATGGCTTTTTCATCAAGAGGAATAACAGAGTTTACAGAGTCACTAGACTCGGACGGAGGAGTGCCCGTATGAGATTTCGCACCTCATCCTAAAAAAAAAAAAGAATTGTCAATAGTAATTATCTAAATAAAATACAAATTCCACACAGTATAAAGAATTTCAACATATTTAATCTATATAGTACCAATGTCTGGCGAGATCGCTCACTGACAAACTGACCCTTTTGTGGCCCGCTCTGAAAGACATGTAATGTCTCAAACATGTCTGTGTAGCTAAAAGAACTCCCCTCCTTGGCCCGCTACATTTATGTTAACACAATGTAATCATTACAATCTTACATAAATTTGTAATAAAACAATTTAGATTAATAATTAATTAAGGCATGTAGGTGAATTACCAAACGGTCCTCGTGTTCTGTGAACGAAATAGACCCTCCAGTATGGGTGCAGCTACTCCCACGATTCTTTTTGTTGGTGGATGAGAGCTTCGATACTTCTCTCGATCTCCGACACTCGCAAATGTCATTCCAATACTCGTGCCTCTATCCAATGAGGACATACCCAATCATCCCTCTTCCTCAACCTAGACATTATGTCCGAAAATCGCGTCCGACACTTCTTTTCCCAATTTGATCGAATTAGCGAAGCATACTCTTCCCTCCACCGAAAATATTTCTGCATGATCATGATTAAGATTTCGATTAACATATAACATAGTACTTAAACGATAAAAAATACTCAAAAATTGCTTACCCCAAATTCTTGAAACCATAAGTCTCGCACTGCTATCGGGACGTGCGTGTATGTCGGATACGAACCAGTGAAGTACCGCTGTATTATATTTGAAATTTCTCGGACACATTTGTCCGAGCCTGCGAACCTATTTTTGGTGCAATGACAATGTACAATATAGTTATATTAATCTCAAAAATAATAATAATAATTGAACTAATAATCAACATCTTACAAAGTATGAATATGTTACTTACCCGTTTCCCGTGGAACAATCCAAGGTCGGGAGTCCGTAACTTGCAACCCAACGAATGCGAAGTCGAAGCAACGGATGATTGAAAAGCCGGGGATGGTACTCCCTCATCTCCAATAGAGCCATGTAATGAAGGAGGCACCGAAAGCCTTTGTAGCCGAGTAGGGGATGGAGTATAAGGCTCCCGACCCTCCCGACTCCCCTCCCTCAATGATCCTTCATTAGAAGACATTGCTAAAGGAGATGAAAAAAGAAAAATAAGTAACCAATAAAGACGAAGCCCACTCCAAAAGAAGGATGTAAATAACCGTGAATAAAAATGATAAAAGAATAATAACATTGAAACGTTATATCTATTCGCTAGTTTAAAGTAATACAATAATAATGCTTTGTCGATGATGGATATGTCAAAATAAACATTGTACTTGTAAATTGAATTTTAAAAAAATTTGACAGTAGTCTCCCCTATAATTGGGCATTTCCCGTGCACAAGGCCACCTCAAGATTTGACAACCAAAACGCTCGTTACAAACAACAAAGACAGATCTTTTAAATATAGAAAAATTCAAAAGATAACTAGGGGTAATCACCCATTACCCAAGAGGAATGATCACCCATCACTCACGGGGAATGATCACCCATCACTCACGGGGAATGATCACCCATCACTCACGGGGTTCCAATTAAAATGTTCGATATAGTTAAAATCAAGCTAAAAATTATAAATGCCTCTCGTCCTTGTGAATTGTCCGTCAATACAAAGAACAATACAATATATAAACTACCTTGTTGTTTACACCACAAAAGAATATAATAAGGAATAACAAAAATCCTCCGGGCTGTACAAGTCTAAACGAAAGATTCCCGCAAAAAAAAAGAAGGAGATGAGATTCCCGACAATTAGACAAAATTGTGAAACAAAATTGTATGTGATGGAATTTAAAATAATAAAAGATTCAAGGCATGTAGATTCAAGTAACAAATAAATTGTAAGTTAAAATTTGACATGGGATAGTAATGATGCAATAGATTTCAGGATTCCCTCACCATTAACTATATTATTTGTAAATGAATTGAAATCAGTGCCTATTCACTAGAATCATTCTCCGATACTGTACTCATCATCATCTACCGAGGTATCGCTACTCGTTTCCCATTCATCTTCTTCCTCTTCATTTATAGGAGAACTATCCCTTGCCGTTATAGCCTCATCATGAACATCCAACATTTCACTCATACCATTCTCATGCGTCGAATACCAAGATCAACAAATAACGATATGCCGACTTCGTCGCAGCATCTACTTCTTCCCGATAAGCTCTATCAACCACGGGTGCATCTATTATATGTCGAGCTTTGGTTTTGCAAACCGCCAACCAATCAGATCTTGGCCTCTTACTCCCCGGATATGATGCATAATACACTTGGATAGCTTGTTGAGCTAGAACAAATGGATCATAGTTAGCATAGCTCCTTTTGTGGTTAATTTCTACAAGATTATACTCATGGATGTACCCTCGTACCACGATTCAATGTTTGATCAAACCAAGTGACATTTAAAAAGAACAATGCTTTGTCGTGGATTACCAGGAAATTGCACTTCAATAATCTCATTTAACACTCCATAGTAATCGAGTCCCGATGCGTCATTTCCAATCCCTTTCACGCAAACACCACTATTAACTCGTTTTCTTTCCCTCCGCATAATCATGAGTGTGAAATCGGTAACCATTAATTATGTACCCACTATATGATTTCACTAGTCTTGACGGACCCCAAGCAAAGTTCCTCAAGCATTCATTTGTAACCATATTTTCTCGAATCTTGTACCTAAAAAACATTAGACAAGTTAACCTCGTAATTATGAAAGTTATAGCATTATGAAACTCCATTGAATCCCCAATGGAGTTCCAAATGCAAGTTATTATCTTATGAGACTTACATATCCACTAAACCATTCCGCAAATTCAAGGCCGATACTTCTATTGATTTCTATCTCTCGATATAGTCGGAGCCGTACTTCGTAAGTGTGCCGTGAATGCCCCGTAATGCATTAGAATTAGATGGAATGAGTCAAAATCATTATGATGTATCATTTATCGTATAAAATGTATGAAGTAGTAGCTCGTACTCAATGTATGGCTGCACTTCACCACAATTAAGCAACATATAAATTCTTGCTGCAACGAATTCTTCGAAGTAAGGAACCGAGTTCGAATTCGTCCTATCACCCGTCCTTGAACATTGCAGATTGACAGACCTGTGTTCTTGCACCCTCTCTAATCGTTCTCCTTCTTCATTACGCTGCTGGAATTGTACGTTTTGTTTGTACATGTGGCTCAAAATAATAAGAGAAGAAAGTGGATGCTTCCTCAACTAGATAAGCATTGCAGATTGACCCTTCAACTCTAGCCTTATTTTTCACCTTGATTTTCAATTGATGCAAATACCTGTCATTTAAAAAAATACGACTTCGACTCACACACACTTATATCGAACCCGCTATGAAAAGAATTAGATTGAATTATTCGATTACCGTTCAAACGGGTACATCCACCTATATTGAACAGGGCCACAAACTCTTGCTTCGTAAGGCAAATGAATTAATAGGTGTTCCATTACATCAAAGAATGCAGGTGGAAATATCTTCTCCAACTTACATAACAATAAAGGAATATCGGACTCCAATTTGACCATATGAGCTACATTCAACTTAGGAGAGCATAGATCACGATAAAAAAGACTCAACTCCGTCAAAACACCCCATACATTAGAAGGAAGAAATTCCTTCAATGCAATTGGAAGTAGTCTCTCCATGAATACGTGATGACTCATGTGATTTCATACCGGATAACTTCAACTCATTCAAATCAAGCACATCTTCCAATGTTTGAAGCGTATCCATCCTGGGAGTTGCAATCCCCTCAACCATTCTAGCAAAAGTTTCTTTTGTTCCGATGTCAACGAGTAAACAGACTTTAGGTATAGCCACTTTTCCTCCTCCCACATTCAAGGCATGTAGCTCTGGCCTATGGCAATAAATTTCTAAGTCACGTCTAGCCTTTAAATTGTCTTTTGATTTACCCTTTACCTCAAGAACCGTATTCATGACATTGTCAAATACATTCTTCTCATTGTGCATTACATCAATATTATGTCGGACCAAATTAGTACGCCAATACGGCAAATCCCAAAAAATACTCCTTTTTGCCCAATTATGAGATATTCCCCTGCCATTACTCCTTCCAATTTCTTTGCATGTTTCTGTAATTTTTTCATAGTTAGACAAACTATCCCAGATTTCTTCACCAGTAGGGTATTGCACAGGCTGTGATGTCTCAGAACCTCTATCATTCCTAAAAGATCTCGTATCCCTCCTGTAAGGATGATCCGATGGTAAGAAACGACGGTGACAAGTCAAACCATGATTGTTTCCCACCATTTTGTAGATGAAAAGACTTTGTATTGCCCATACAATATGGACAAGCCGCTCTCCCAAGCAGTGCTCCAGCCACTCAACATACCATATGCAGGAAAATCATTAATAGTCCACAAAAGTGCCGCCCGTAGTTGGAAGTTTTGTTTCTTCGATATGTCATAAGTGGTGACACCTTCAAACCACAATTTGGTTAATTCATCTATCAAGGGTTGTAAATAAACATCCACCTGGTGCTTTGGATTCTTCGGGCCCGGGATAATGATTGTTAAAAACATGACTGGATCCTTCATACACATCCACGGGGGGAGATTATACGGTGTGAGAATGACCGGCCAGGATGAATATTGCTTACCCGACATCCCAAATGGTGAGAATCCATCCGTACATAAACCAAGTTTGACATTCCGTACTTCTTTTGCAAACTCGGGATATATTCGATCAAAGTGTTGCCATGCTTCAAGTATCACGAGGGTGACTCATTGTGCCTTTCTCCGATCTCGCTCTCTCCATGCCATCTCATGTGTTCAACCGTTGTTTTGGAAGTGTACAATCTTTGTAGCCTCGGTGTTATCGGGAAGTAATACATCTTCTTGAATGAAATTTCCCTTCTACTTGTGTTCTTCCCAACCTTTTTCTCGTGCATATCGAGGATGGCCACAAAATTTACACTCTTTACGATTCATGTCATCTTTCCAAGTAAAGCATGCATCCATTATTGCATACATCTATTTTTTGTACCGGCAAACCCAACCCAGCCCACTAATTTTTTCATCCGATAGAAATCATC
Source organism: Voacanga thouarsii (assembly GCA_026120185.1). Lineage (NCBI taxonomy): Eukaryota > Viridiplantae > Streptophyta > Magnoliopsida > Gentianales > Apocynaceae > Voacanga > Voacanga thouarsii. Next base: position 1,269,261 of record JANUWF010001066.1, on the reverse strand, counting down.
GAGAATCGTATTACTCGCTAGGCACAACCTCTTTCATCAATTGCACAACATCGTTAAAGGCTTTACGCGAGAGGTTATTTTCGGACTTAATGTTTAATAACCTTGAAGCCGGTGAAAGCCGCGAATGTTGTGTGCATCCATCCCATATAGGAGTCTCTCGCCGCCTTTAACATATCGTAAAACCTTTGTGCCTCCACATTAGGTGGCTCTTCAAAATGAACTGCTGATGGAGCTTCAGGGGGAAAGTCGGGTCCTGCTACGTCTAAGACCATTTCGCGAGACCGATTTTCTTGATGTGAATCAGATTCTGGGATTGAGGTAGACACACTTGAGGGACACTCGAATGGCTCACCATGACATGTCCACCGGTAATACCTAGGCACAAATCCAGTACTTCCACAGTGGAGCTTAACTTGTGCTGGATCCAGGTACTTTTTATTCTTACATTTTGCACACGGGCATCTAATTACGCTTGACATTGCATTTGATAAGGCAAATGTCAAAAAAGCCTTAACCCCTTCCTCAAATTCAATAGTGATCCCTTTTACACCTGAAGCGTGCCTTCTATACATCCAACTACGATCCTCCATGACGTCTAAATGAGAGAAAAGAACAATCAACTCAATAATTAAAATCACCCCTTAAACAAAAGGAAGAGAAGTATAATTACATTTTCCTTTCTATTATCTAACAAAAAGAGGTCCAAAACATAGAATTTACAATTGCTATCGTTGGATACAGTTACACCTTCAATATATACGTTTTAACCAAGTATTTAATCTTAATTGAGGAATTTGATTAAGATTAAATACTATTAAAGCTAATTATATTCTTATTTTAACTCTCTCTATAACGTATATTATTCCTACTATTATTAACATCGACCTATATATGAAATTATTATTATTACTCATTTCATTACTCCTATTCTTATTCTTATTAGCAATATTATTTTTAATAATAATGCTATTATGGGATATATACTCATGCTCAATCGAATAATACACTCCAAGATAAGGGTAGTTATTCTATTCCACATTAAGTAGCGGCAGATTTTGAAAAAATTTTGACAGAGTCTCCCCGTAATTGGACATTTTCCAGGCACAAGGCCACCTCAAAATTATACAATCAAAATGCAATTGCAAACAACAAAGACAGATCATTCATTTATACAAAAAAATAAATAAATAAATAAAAGGATAACTAGGGGTAATCACCCATTACCCAGGAGGAGTAATCACCCATTACTCACGGGGAATCCAACATTTGAATTCAACAAAAAGGCAATTTATATGAACAAAACGCACATCCTACATCTTCATAATCTAAGGAAACGGATTTCTCACATAAAAGAGCCTTCAAAGCATTCTACTAGAGTTAAATCTTCCACTAGAGAGACTAATATATTATTATAATCAAGTAATAAGATTACTAAACTAATTAGAAATCAACCTTCCTATTATGGCATCATAACCAATCAAATTAATTTATAAGGGTTTATATAGCTAAAACATAGTTCTCATATAATTTGATCAAAGTAGTAATTTTTTTATAACAGGGTAAAAAAGAGTGCACTATAAGTATAGATCAAAACACATTGAATGTTAAAAAAGGACAACAATTCCAACTAACAATTTAGCAATTCCAGTTCACAATTCCAAATTTAAATTGTTTTTCTCACATCAAACCATTATCATGTCACTCACAATCTCCTCAAACTCAACCCCAACATCAATACAACTTTTATACATCAATTCAAACTCGCTCATTCACAAATAATCGCCCAAATTTCAAAGCTTCAGGGGAAATGATAAGGGTAGTTATTCTATTCCACATTAAGTAGCGGCAGATTTTGAAAAAATTTTTGACAGTAGTCTCCCCGTAATTGGACATTTTCCAGGCACAAGGCCACCTCAAAATTATACAATCAAAATTCAATTGCAAACAATAAAGACAGATCATTCATTTATACAAAAAAATAAATAAATAAATAAAAGGATAACTAGGGGTAATCACCCATTACCCAGGAGGAGTAATCACCCATTACTCACGGGGAATCCAACATTTGAATTCAACAAAAAGGCAATTTATATGAACAAAACGCACATCCTACATCTTCATAATCTAAGGAAACGGATTTCTCACATAAAAGAGCCTTCAAAGCATTCTACTAGAGTTAAATCTTCCACTAGAGAGACTAATATATTATTATAATCAAGTAATAAGATTACTAAACTAATTAGAAATCAACCTTCCTATTATGGCATCATAACCAATCAAATTAATTTATAAGGGTTTATATAGCTAAAACATAGTTCTCATATAAACCTTCCACTATCATGTCACTCACAATCTCCTCAAACTCAACCCCAACATCAATACAACTTTTATACATCAATTCAAACTCGCTCATTCACAAATAATCGCCCAAATTTCAAAGCTTCAGGGGAAATGAAAATCTGCCCAAAGTTTATAACATAATGAAGTAGCTCAAAGAGATAAATTCTAACTACTTACCCAAACGAATCAACTCTCAAGAATAAAGACAAAGCAAGAGCACAGAATGGCAGTGCGCCGACCGAGGGGGCGGGCTGAAGGGGGTAGGAAGAGCAGGGGGGAGTTGAGGGGGGGGGGCGCCGCGGGATGGGGGAGTTGAGGGAGGGGGCGCGGGGGTGGGGGGGCTGCGGGATGGGCGCAGTGGAGGGGGCGCGGGGGTGTGGGGGAGTTGAGGGAGGGGGCGCGGGGAGGGGGCAGGGAGGGGGCGCGGGGAGGGGGCGCGGGGAGGGGGCAGAGAAGGGGGCGCGGGGAGGGGGCCGCGGGGGTGTGGGGGGGTTGAGGGAGGGGAGTTGAGGGGGGGGCTGCGGGATGGGGGGAGTTGAGGGAGGGGGCCGCGGGATGAGGGAGGGGGAGCAGGAGGGGGCGCTGATGAGGGAGGGGGACCGGGAGGGGGCGTGGGATGGGGGGGTCGTCGGCGGGGAGAGGGAGGGGGAGCGGGAGGGGGCGCGGGATGGGGGGTCGCCGGCGGGGAGAGGGAGGGGGAGCGGGAGGGGGGCGCCGGATGGGGGGGGGTGCCGTGAGGGAGGTGAGGGAGGGGAGTTGAGGAGGAAGAAGGAAGGGGGAAGAAGGAGGGAAAAAAAAAAAAAGAGGGAGTGAAAAATTTTGGAAATTTTTAATTTTTTTTTAAATTTCTAGCTATTTCGTCGCAATTTGTGACGAAAAATAAAATCCTCGCTAATTTCTCATAAATTAATACGAATAATATTATAAATCGATCTATACATTATAATTTTTATTATTTTTTAGTGATTCTAATAATAATATTATTATGTAAATTATTTTTCTTTATATATTTTAATTTATACACCACTTAATCAAATAAATAGACAAAAAAAATTAGAATATGTATATATATAACTATATAGTATAATATATATTAATATGTTCGAGATGAATAACATTACAAATCGATCTCTACATTATAATTTTCAATATTTTTTTTAGTAATCTCAACAATAATAACAAGTATTTGAATTGTTTTTCTTTACATATTTTATTTTATACACTACTTAACAAAATAGATATATTAAAAAATTGGACATATGTATATACATAGCTAAATTAGTATAATATATATTAACATGTAGGAGACGAAGAACATTACAAATTGATCTCTACATTATAAATTTCATAATTTTTTTAGTGATATCAACAATAATAACAAGTATTTGAATTATTTTTCTTTATACACTACTTAATCAAAGTGATAGATTAAAAAATTAGACATATGTATATATATACCTACATGTTATAGTGTATATATATATATATTAAACTAAACAGTATACTTATATACATTATATACATATACTTATATATTAGAATAAGTATATAACATAACATAATTAACTATATACATTTACTTATGCAATACATTAGGTGTATAACATGACATAATTACATATACAAAATTATAATAAAATGCACTAATTGAGACATGTTATTAAAAATATTTCAGTAAATTTGTCAAAATACACCATCACATAAACACATAAAGAAATTTAAAAAAAATTAAAACCCTATTTTGTTGTAAAACCCTCGCAAATTCGTCGCAATTAGTGACGTATTAGCGACTAATTTGCGACTGAATTGGGGTTTTGAGATTTTCTATACATTTTGCCATTTATTTATTTTTTAATTAAAAATATTGACCGTCGCAAAACCCTCGCAAATTGCGAGAGCCGAAAATTCGTCTCAAAACCCTCGCAAATTGCGAGAACTTTGCGACGGATGTTCAAAAATTTTTAAAATATTTTTTTAAAAAATAATCGATCGTCGCAAATCCCTCGCAAATTGCGAGGGTTATTGCCGTCGCAAAATCCTCGCAATTTGCGAGGGTTTGCGATGAACGTTCAATTTTTTTTAAAAATAAATTACCGTCGCAAAACCCTCGCAAATTGCGAGGGCTAACTACCGTCACAAAACCCTCGCAAATTGCGAGGACTTTGCGATGGACGTTCAAAAATTTTAAAAATATTTTTTTAAAAAATAATTTGTCGTCGCAAACCCATCGCAAATTGCGAGGGTTATTTACCGTCGCAAAACCCTCGCAATTTGTGAGGGTTTTGCGATGGAAGTTCAAAAAATTTTTTAAAAATATTTTTTTAAAAAATAAATTGCACGTCGCAAAACCCTCGCAAATTGAGAGGGTTTATTGGTCGTCGCAAATTGCGAGGGTTTTGCGATGGACGTTCAAATTTTTTTAAAAAATATTTTTTAAAATTAAATATCCGTCGCAAAACCCTCGCAAATTGAGAGGATTATTTGCCGCCGCAAAACCCTCGCAATTTGCGAGGGTTTTGCGATGGTCGTTCAAAAAATTTTTTAAAAATATTATTTTAAAAAATAACTTGCCGTCGCAAAACCCTCGCAATTTGCGAGGGTTTATTAGCCGTCGCAAATTGCGAGGGTTTTGCGATGGACGTTCAAATTTTTTTAAAAAATATTTTTTAAAATTAAATATCCGTCGCAAAACCCTCGCAAATTGAGAGGATTATTTGCCGTCGCAAAACCCTCGCAATTTGCGAGGGTTTTGCGATGGTCGTTCAAAAAAATTTTTAAAAATATTATTTTAAAAAATAACTTGCCGTCGCAAAACCCTCGCAATTTGCGAGGGTTTATTAGCCGTCGCAAATTGCGAGGGTTTTGCGACGGACGTACGAAAAATTTATTTAAAAATATTTTTTTTAAAATAACTCGCTGTCGCAAAACCCTCGCAATTTGCGAGGGTTTATTAGCCGTCGCAAAATCCTCGCAAATTGCGAGGGTTTTGCGACGGACATACTGAAAATTTATTTAAAAATATATTTTTAAAAATAACTCGCCGTCGCAAAACCCTCGCAATTTGCGATGGTTTATTGGCCGTCGCAAAATACTCGCAAATTGAGAGGGTTTTGCGACGGACGTACGAAAATTTATTTAAAATTATTTTTTTTAAAATAACTTGCCGTCGCAAAACCCTCGCAATTTGCGAGGGCATAAATACCGTCGCAAAACCGTCGCAAATAGCGATGATTTTGCTACGAATTGCGACGGGTATATTGGCCGTCAGCAAAACCGTCGCAAATTGCGACGGTTTTGCGACGGTTTTGGTCAACTCGCTACTTATTTGAAAATCGTCGCAAATTGGTCGCTATTAGCGACGGTATTGAAGCCGTCGCAAAAAATTCGTCGCAAATCACGATTTTTCCTGTAGTGTATGGTGGAAATCCAGCACTATGCGGATATCCATTGTCAGTGGGGTGCGAGGACACCAACACGCGGCCATCAGACTCTGGAAAAGAAGACGGGGAAGGTTTTTTCAGCGGTTTTACATGGGGAGCAGTGGTAACGGGGTATGGGTTTGGAATGATTTTTGGAGTGTTCATGGGAAGTCTTGTGTTCTTGACTGGAAAACCAAGCTGGATCATTAGAGTGGTCGAAGGGGAATTGGCTATGAAGCTGAAAAAGCCGTTGTTTATCATGGGAAACAGATACACTAACATTTAGAATTCTCTGCCTGTAATATTGTGGTTTTATGTATGTTTTGTGCTGTATGGCCTTGGCCAGGCTCTTGAATTCGATCAGGTTTTTTAGATTTAATTCAGAAGATGGGTTAGTACCATTTAACTTTTTGGAGATGGCAACCATCTCAGACGTATACTATGGTGATTAATTAGTTCTTTTGAGTACCTCATGCATGCATGCTTCCGTTGCCCAACATTTTGGCAGATTTGGGGCACTCTAGTGGGATTCAGGCTATGAAATTTTAATACCGAAATTTTATAATAATTTATTTATATTATTCATGATTTTATATATAATAGTATAACAATATTATTTCTTTAAAAATTAATTAGTTATAATTTATTTCAAATCGTTTAATATTCTACAAATTTAATTATTACCATTAAATGTTTGCATAAATTTAGTAATATATATACATACACAGATTGGATACCGTTTGCCGTTCAAAAACTCCAACGGGTCAATCAGCTTAGATGTGACTGTTCGACAAGCTAAAGCCTTGACCTTTAGCGGTTGCCTAATACATAATTGAGCCTCTTTTGTGTAAATATACAAATGATACAAATAAAACTTAAAAAAGATAAGAAAAATGGATTCTTTATTAACTAAAACTCTAATTATATTCCTAAGAGTACAAGCAAATTCTCACAACGGAGAGAGTTGTGTGTGGGAGAATGAAAATACACTGAAAGTAGGAACAAAAGTAATAAATATCTAAACTAAAACTCTAGAAAGACAGTAAATGGAAGAAAAGGTTATAAACTCTGTGTATGTCGGGTTATGTCCCTTCTTCCTCGACTTCCTACCGCTTTTAATGAGCTTGAGCTCCCATGTTCACCACTTTCTGTAATTTTCTGGTAATGTTGCCTTCCTCAATGTTAATGAAAAACATGGCTACAAGATGGACACTTTATTAGGTTAAAGATCCCATCCATATCCCTAAATGTTTGGCCTTATCCATTTCGAACTCATGACAAGAAAAACAAAAATTTTCGACTGACATTAGCGAGGGAAAATGGCCCCTTTTTAATTAGCAAGCGATTTCCGAAAGATTAGTTAGAGAAAATAAAGTTCGACTAATTGTCGTAAATTCATCGCATATTTGCGATGAAATAGTTTCCATCAGAGATTAGCAAGGGAAAAAGAAGTCCCTTGTTACTCGCTCGACAATTAGCGAGAATTTATCGAGGGATTTTGAGTCTTCAACCAGCAAGAAAAATTAGCGCATAAAATCTCTCTTTCGTCACTAATCCTTTAATAATTTAGCGATGGATTAACAACCTATCTGGTTATGTTTGGATAACTTCTTTGCAAGCCTAATCAAATGAAGCCCTAGACAATTCAGAGGGAATTTCTCGAGGGCTAGCGACAAACACGCTATTCCTCGCTACATTTTCAATGGATCAACAAGGGATATCTTCTTAATATAAATTAGTTAAATGATATATGTAATCCCTCGATAATCACACACAATATTTGCGAGGAATTACCAAGGAAATTCAAATTTTGAGTTGCCGCTCTAAAACTTTGAATTGTTTTCATCATCTACTGATGGAATTCCAATGGTCCATTGATTTTTTTTCTTTTTACCACTTAAAAATTGGTATAGCAATTTAATGTCCACTCGGTAATATGTTCTTTCCATTGGAAAACCCTCGCTAATTAGCGAAGGATTTCCAAGCAAGAATATCTTTTTTTGGAAAAAAAAATCCAAATGTTACATCATATTTTAATGTCTAATGTCCATTTTAGGCATATAAATATGTATGTTATCACTTTCGGTTGGCAATGTAAATAAATTTGTCAAGGTTTACTAACATTTTATATTCAAATTAATATAGATATAATTGATTCGGCGTACATTGAACTATATGTTGGGTAGCAATATAACATGAATACAAATATGTATAAATATATATTGTATAGAAAGTCTCGTGGAGTAAAGTAAATGGTAATGTGATGTCAATTTTATCTATTTAATATACATAAATCGTCTAATATATATATATATATATATATATATATATATATATATATATATATATATCAGTCGACGTTTTTAATTATGCACAACTATATATTTGATATGAAGCATTTTGTACTTTGAATGACCAAAACTACATACATGCGGATTTGATCATCGATGAGAAGCAATCGAGATTTGAATATATGATAAATATTGTGAAAATAAATTTAGTTAACACCACATTAATATCTATTTCTGTTATATTAAACATTTTTTTATTTAAAAATCAGTTTGTAAAATGTTGAAATCGAGGAGAATAACATGTTGTCGATAATCCCTCGGAGATCAGCGAGTAATTACCTGCATTTGGAATTTGTAAGAGACACATGCCAATTGAAACAACAGAAAAAGACTTCGGACGACATCTATGTGGAATCAACTTGTTTCGGCGTTTGTGTTTCTTGGTTTTTTCTCGACGACAACATAGAGTTTCCAAAGTTTTTACCGTATCAAACATGCAAGGTTTTGTCCTCTCTCTTCCATGCCTTCTTCCCACTTTTAACGAGCTTAAGCCCACGTGTTCACAACTTTCCACAATTTTCTAATAATATTGCCTTCCTCAATGTTAATGGCATACATGGCAAGAAGATGGACTCTTGATTAAGTCAAAGATCTCGTCCATATCCCTGAATGTTCGACATTATCCATTTCGAACTCAGCTTCCTGAAAAACAAGAGCCGTCTTCTAGTCGATTCGCTAGTTAAGTTTGGTGAGAATTCTCTTGAATCGAATGATCTTGGATTGATCGATCGAGCCGTCCAACAGCCTTGGCCTCCTATCGATCAGTCGTCTAGCTATTTCAGTGTTTTGTTTGTTAACCGATACTAATAAATTTTTCTATTTTGTTTGATGAAATTGTTAAATGTGAGCTTGTGGCTATCCCTGGTAACTAAACCAAGACATTGAAAGTGCAAATGTGGATAACTAATACGAAATCAGGAATTTAGGATGGGAGGAGCACGTTATATTAAAGAGATAATATTATAATTTCTAAAAAATTTTTGGAAGAGGGCCAAAATATAAAATTTTGAGAAATTTTTTAAAATTTTAAAAATTTCTAACATAAATTGTAATGAGAATTTCTCAAGAGGAAGAGGCACTAGTCACAAACTGCGTAAGTGGCACTCTTCTCTGCTGTTGCAGGGAATTTTCGATGATTTGATCTTTCGCCTTGTTGGTATTAATGACTATAATACCTGCATTTGGAATTTGTAAGAGACACATGCCAATTGAAACAACAGAAAAAGACTTCTGACGACATCTATGTGGAATCAACTTGTTTTGGCGTTTGTATTTCTTGGTTTTTTCTCGACAACAGGATAGATTTTCCAAAGTTTTTGCCGTATCAAACATGCAAGGTTCTTCTGACGCAAAGATCTCTGCATGCCTTTCCATTTTGGAAAATTGTCTAAAGGCACACATGGGAGGAAAAAGCAACTGAGACCATGATGCTTGGGGAGAGCCCATAAATACTGAGATGAATGGAAGAATTAGATGTAAGTACGTAATGGGGCTGTGTTTGCCATATCTGTTTATCTGCTTTCTTTACCATTGTTATCGTCTCTTGCCTTCATCTGCAGATCATTTTTGTCATATTGATGAAGGCCATGCTTTGCTCAAGTTTAGGCAGAACTTCATTGTCTCTGTAGATGCCTCTGTTGCATGTGATTTCCATGGACATTCCTCTCATCCAAAGATAATGTCCTGGAATCAGAGTACTGATTGCTGCAACTGGGATGGGGTTCTATGCAATCAGTTTAAGGGTCATGTGATTGGTTTGGACTTGAGTTGCAGTCAGCTTCAAGGAACCATCCAACCCAACAGCAGCCTCTTCCAACTTTCTCATATCAAAATGCTTAACCTTGCCTACAATGATTTCAGTGGCTCCCGATTTCCTCCAGAAATTGGTTTGCTTACAAGTCTCACTCATCTCAATCTATCAAATACCCTTTTTTCTGGTCATGTTCCGTCAGAGATGTTTCGGCTGTCCAATTTGATCTATCTTGATTTATCTTCTTCATTCTCCACTGGCGGTTTTGAGGGTGAGAGCTTCACAACACTGCTTCAAAACTTAACCAGTTTGGAAGTGCTTTTCCTCGACTTTGTGAACATATCAAAAGAGGTACCCATGAATCTGTCTTCTTCTCTTACACACCTGTCCCTTTATCAAACTGAACTGCAAGGTCAGATACCTGGTATGGTGTTTAATCTACCAGACCTGCAGTTGCTGGAATTAGGTGCCAATTACGAACTTAGTGGTCCTCTACCCAAGTTTAACCGGAGTGGTGTTCAATCTCTCAAAAGGTTTTCAATTCCTTACACTGGAATTTCAGGAGCACTGCCTAATTCAATTGGATACATGAAGTCATTGAATCATTTGGAAATTCAGGGATGCAATCTTTCAGGAATCATCCCAGAATCAGTTGGCAACATCACACAGATTATTAAAATGAACTTCTCAAATAACCACTTCAATGGTTCTATTCCATCAACAATTTCACATCTCAATCAACTTGTTTCTTTAGATCTTTCCAGTAACTCTTTTGATGGCCACATTCCTGATGTTTTTTCTGACCTCCAAAATTTACGTGTTTTAGAACTTGGATTTAACAACCTCTGCGGCCAATTCCCTGGATCCATAGCCAACATGCCAAAACTAGAATTTTTAAGCTTGACTCACAACTCTCTATCTGGTCTGCTTCCCTCCAATGCAAGTGAGCTTCAAATGCTGAAAACAGTATACTTGCAGTGTAACTTACTGAACGGCTCAATACCATCTTGGCTTTTTGATCATCCCTCATTGGCTATACTTGTGCTTTCATATAATCAGTTCACTGGCAAAATTGATGACTTCAAGTCTGAAACCCTGGAGTACTTGTATATGGGAAATAATCAACTGCACGGTCCTGTTCCAAGATCAATTTCAACAGTTGCAAATCTCATGGGTCTGGATCTTTCATGGAACAATCTGAGTGATGTTGTAGGCATAGATATATTCTCAAACCTCAGCAAACTTGTGGATCTTGATCTTTCTTACAATGATCTGTCATTGACTATGAACAACAATGTCCAATTAAAGTTTCCCCATCTTTCTTCATTCCGCTTGGCTTCTTGCCAGCTAAAGGAATTTCCAGATTTCTTGAGAAACTCGGACTATCTCACTTTTCTTGATCTTTCCAACAATAACATCCAGGGTGAAATCCCCAACTGGTCTACCTCCCAGTGGTCAGACACATTGTATCATCTTAATCTTTCTCACAATTTTCTTACTGGTTTTGGTCACCTGCACTGGAAGAATCTACTGCTCCTTGATCTGCAGTACAACTTGTTTCATGGGCCATTCCCCCCTTCCATCTGCCATTTAAATGTTCTCAAATTTTTAAACTTGTGTCAGAACAAGTTGACTGGTGCACTTCCCCAGTGCTTGGGAAACTTCAGTAATCAACTCTCCGTGTTGGACTTGCGAAGAAACAGCTTCAACGGAACTATTCCAGAATTTGCAGAGCCTAACAATTTGAGGAACATTGGTTTAAACAGCAACGAACTAGAAGGGCCACTTCCAAGATCTCTGATGAATTGCACTCATTTGGAAGTGCTTGACATTGGGAACAACAACATAAATGACACATTCCCATGGTGGTTGGAAACTCTTCCAGTGCTGCAGGCTCTGGTCTTGAAGTCCAACAGATTTCATGGTTCTACCAGCACCTCAAGAGCTAAAAACCCATTCGTTAAGGTGCGAATATTTGACCTCTCTTGCAATGGATTCTCTGGGCATTTGCCTGCAAAATTTCTCCAAAATTTCAAAGCTATCATGAATACAGATGCACATGGTACAAAAGTTGCATATATGGGGGGATATATCGGTCCTGCTGATTCCCTGAGTATAGTGTACAAGGGACTCGAGGTAGAACTGCCGAGAGTATCCAAAATGTGCACAAACATTGATTTGTCAAGCAATTACTTTGAGGGGGAGATTCCAGAATTCATTGGAAATCTTGATTCCCTTGTCCTGCTCAATCTGTCACATAACAAACTGAGTGGTCGCATCCCAGCAGCAGTAAGAAATATGAGAAGACTTGAGGCGCTAGACCTCTCCTGGAACCAACTTGTGGGAGAGATTCCCAGAGAAATGACTAGTCTAACATTTCTTGCAGTTCTAAACCTCTCCCAAAACCATCTAGTGGGACGCATACCACAAGGTAATCAATTTAACACCTTCCAAAACAACTCATATGGTGGAAACCCAGAACTATGTGGATCCCCATTGTCGCAGGACTGTAATGATGACAGAGACCGACAGCCATCAGCATCTGAAGCAGAAGATGAACCAGATTTTATCGATGGTTTTACATGGAAACCGGTGCTGATGGGGTATGGTTTTGGAATCCTTCTGGGATTGTTCTTGGGATATCTCATATTCTTGACTCGAAAACCCAATTGCATTTGTTGAGGAAAGACCACATAAGCAGTTTCACCATTAGCACAACTGGCTTTTGTTTTAGGGGTTTTATTCTGAGGCATACAAGGAATCACAAGTCTAATGTATAATTTGGTTTCCGGTTGTCTTCTAATTTTGATGGCTGGGAACTACTTCAGAGTTTAAACGAACCATATGGGGGGATTTGATTAAAACAAAAGTGGATCTTAGTAATTGCAGTGGCAATTCCCATCAAAATTCCAGCTGCATCATTTCAAAAGAGAATCAAGATGTATTAGTTTCTATTGTTAGTGGTACAACGTTATATCTAATGACAGAAGCCAATCACCCCGCAAGTTACTAAAATAAAATCATCTCATAAATCACAAGAGAATGGAGAATAATACTAATGAGCAAAGCTTCTACAAGCTTAGGTTAAGGGTTGCCCATACTCAAGAAAAATGCATACGCTGCGATTTTCTTGACCATTTGCTTCAAGAGCTTTCAGAAGCACGAGACAAAATCACAGAACTCAAGCCAATTTCTCCACTTCTTTTGGCAGAAGATAACCGATACTTTGACCATTCCTCCAATGCTTGGCGATGGAGATTGTTCATTCGAATATAAGGTCGTTTTTCCTTAATCAATTTCTCGGCATTTTTCCAATCATCTGCAACACCGAGAGCAACCAGCAATGCACACATCACTGCAACACTTCGCCCATGACCTGGGTGCAGTAAAACAAGGAGCAAAATACATATATATCAATTGAGAGCATTATCAAATAGGGCCAAAAAACATTTCTTTTCAAAGTTCTTGATTGTGAAGCACAATCTGATGCTGGTCCTAGTCAAATAGCCACATGAGTATAGTGAGTAGGTACAGAGAAATGTTCTTCAATGGAAATGAGAGTCAAATACTGAACAAGAGTATGAAAGCAGACATTTGGCCTTAGCTGCAAAGAAAGAGAAAGAAGTAAGATAAAGGATTAATGAAAAAAGAATGTATAGTCAGAGCATTTAATGTGTATAACTGAATTGAAACAAAGTTTGATCTTTGAAATTTCGGCAAAACAGTGGTGGCAAGAAAACAAATGAATACTAACATGCATATTTGGACAGTCTACAAAGCTCCTTTACTTATTCAAGTGAGAACACGCTTGCATATTTTTCACCAGAAGCATTCAGCACCCCCCAAAAATGCAGCTTTGCTCAACTTCTCCCAAGGAAGAAAATTAGCTTCAGAGTGTCTTGAAAGTGATTGTTACAGGTAAATATGAGTAAACAATAAAGTTAGTGACCTTTTTCAGAGTTTCAATCCCAAACTATAGCTTATTGCACATTACTCCCCCTTTCAGATGACAAATCCTCCAATTTCCACAATAAGGGCGTCAAATGAACATCGAATACATTGATCTTTTTCAAATACACAGGCTAATTAATACTTATAAGTTCAATTTGAACTGAAATATCTTGTTCTCCCAATTTATTATTTCATTTCACCATAAACCACAGCCGGTCTAATTCTTATTAAATCGTGAAGATTGTGAACATATGCAAAAGATTTTAGCTTTATTTAAAGCTGTGGCTCAATAGATATCTGGATCTTCAAGGATGTACAGAAATCTATTATGATGCACCTGGAAGAAATGCAATTGGATTAGGGGTATAGGTGATATGCATCTTCCACTTGTAGAACTTTGATTTATAACTGGCTAGAGTTTGAAAAGAGGATGTTCTGAGAGCAAAGAAAACTAACTTGAAGCTAAAAATGAGAAATCTAGAAGTCACACTTTTACTACCTTAACTATCAAACCTCCCCCTACACTTCCTCGGCCCAACAAAAGGAAAAAAGTTTGTGGCTTTCAACTAAAAACAAAGGTTTAGAAGCTCCACAAAAATCCATTATCTCAAACCAATCATACCACAAACCAGGACCACATCTACTACAAACTAGGAAAATTGACACTGAACTACGTTATCTAAAGCAATCAAAAAGCTTATTCTGATTCACACTCTACATAAACCAAAGTTTTCTTAAGTTTCAAAGCTAAAGTTTACAGAAGTACCACTGAACATAAATATAACGAAAATCAAGTTTTAAACTAAATTCATTTTAAGATGAAGCACTAATTATGCTAGAAACATGCTTAAAGGAAGCACAGGCATTCGTATTATGCAGCCAAGGGAAACCACTGAAACATCTTTGTATGCTCCTTTTTATTCCTCTTAGAAGCTACATCTAAAGCATTGCTAAAAACTAAGCTTAAATTTCCAACTGCTCTCAAAGATCTAAATACAAATTGCACATATATGCATATAGTGGTATGATAGAAAGTTAAATACATATAGCCATAAACTTGTTTTCTTCTACTGACATTGATATGATGAAGTGTAGTTTTACTAAATTCATATTAGGGGAGAAAATTATTTTTATCTTTGCGAATGTCAATGATCAGGAGCAACTGATCTGAATTCAAATGTCTCAAAACAGGGCTTCAAATAAAGTGAGGTAGTGATGGAGAGAGCCAACATGCCTATGTGGGCAAAATTTTGTGTATCGGTGCATCCTTTTCATCTTCTTGTTTCACATTTCAGTTTTGTGTATCGATACAAATAAGAAGTGAGCACTTCAGAATATATAAAAACCTAAGATTCTAGCATGTGGAAGCTCGAAGGAGGAAATCCGAAGCATTCCCATATAATTTTGATCTTTTTCTTCACCGTTTGGTTTATGAAATCAGTGAGTTGGCAGTCAGCACTTCCTAGGATGATAACACAGCTTGGAAGCTACCACAGGGAGAAGTCATTCTAATTTGTCCTACGAAGATGATAAGACTGTTTAATACTAACAGATCCTGTCAATTTCACTAATGCTCAATGCAAAACAAAATGAGCTTATATACAACAGTACGTTGTCTATGCACAATCTGAAACAACAGATTTTGTGTTCTCAAAGTTACTGGTTATCGCTACTGCAGCATACTATTATGCTGCAGCAACTTCAGATGATTATTATGTCATTTTCTAGTCATTATGTGTATTGACTGCCACATTATGGCAACTAGGATTGCAATATGTAACATTTTAGTTGTAGTCAACCATGAGGCTTAAAGAAATTGGCTTGTTATTTTGGAATTCTTTCTCAAATCCCTAACTTTGTAAGTCTTAAAGCTCTAACTTTGCCACACAGCCACTATCCCTACTCTTCTAGATGTTTTCTCTGCAAGTACACACTTGAACATGAATTGAAGTCATTTTCTTCTTTTCATGCTTCCACCTGCTAACAGCAAAACAGAAACTTCACTACAAGCAGCATGTAACATTTCCAACAAAAAATGCCATTGACTGGAAGAAAATTTTTACTTGAAGAATTCACTCCAGAGGAGACAAAGGATCTAATTCTATCGGGACAACGAAGCAATTTGCCTGGACCAAGATGTATGCAGAAGATACAAATACCCTTCAGAAATTAGTCGCAAAAGGAGAGGAGAAAAGCATCTCGCAAGTTCCAGTCAAGAAGAAAGCCAAAAGATATGGTTTCTGTAAAGCTTCCTAAGGAAGGTATAAACTAAAGTGATTCAGTTTCTTGCTACTGATCCACAGAAAAATGACATTGCAAGTTCAGAAGCACACTGATCAAGTATAAGAGTGCGAAGGTCTCAAGACCTCAAAGCAAAGCAACGAGAAAAGTTTATAACTTGAAGCATCTAATTTTCCCATTTACACAAAGAAAAAGATTGGAGCACGTATTACCAATTATTTCACTAGTTAAACATGACAAGTGAGTTGAAAGGCTACTGCTCCTAACATACCATAGGCACAATGGATGAATATTGGAGTGTTCTGAGATCGCTTTCTACAGGCCCACTTCACAGCGGATTCAATGTCAGCCGGCTGAGGCGATCTTGTGTCCCAAGTTGGAATGCACAAATATGCATGTCCTGAAAACTCCATTTTTCTTGGCAACTCACAGGTGCAATCAACGATGGCCGGATTACCAGGAGGTAATTTATCAGGTGAAGAAGGCCAACCTCCGACATATAATCCCTCACAAACTTCACTGTAAGAAGGCTCACCACTCCTCATCCTCCTCAAGGCTGAGAAGGCTCGGACAAAATATAAGTATGGACTGAATATAGCCAGTGCCCAGATGGGAAAAGCCCCGTCTGATCCTTTCCCCAAAAGCATTGGGAGATTAATGGATGGGTGAGAAGCAATTGCCACCAAGAAAGACATCAAAGATGCATACAAAAATGGTATTGCAAAGAGCGTGAAGCCAAAGGACCTCAGATATGCAAAGACCAAAAACCAAGTTGCCCCCTTTAGTCCGATCAGAAAGGATATGCCCACACCCATTTTTTTTCCCCTTGTTTGACAGATTCACAATAGTTGGGAAAATGATCAAAAGATTGAATTCAAGGGCTCTTAGCGACTGAAGGAATATTCTTGAACTGGTTGTGCAAGACAAATTGCTGAAATTAGTTAGAGAAAGAGCACACAAATCATCTGCTACAAAGGAAAACAGAACAGAGGATTCAGTAAGAACTAGAGAAAGAAGGGTAATAACATCAAATTACTGAAGAAATATAAAAAGAATTGCAGGCCAGATGATCTTGGTCAGCTCTGGGTTCAACAAGAAAGAATGGGAGTTGGGAATTGGGGGCAGACACCCGGAATGGGCCCTCTCCCCTGTTGTCGACCATATCTAATAGACTTCTTTTCTTTTTTTTTTTTTTTAGGGAGACAAATAGTCATTTCTTTCTTTAAAGGTTTTTTTTTCCTTTTTTATTTCCTAAAATATTTCATCTCCTTACTTCTTACTATTCCCTTTATTCTATAATATAAATCGTTTGATTTAATTTAACATATATTAAGAATCCTAAAAATAAGGTGACTTTATATTTTTTCTTCCTAAACCACCCTTATTTAAATGTCTTGAAAACAAGAGAAGAGAAGAGAGAAAAAGAGAACAATAAATTAGACTAAAAATATAAAAATAACTTTAAAATCTCCTTAAAAAGTCCCCAACAATTTATAATTTAAGATAACAAAAATAGCCTTTAACGATTTATATTATGAAATGGAAGAAACATTTTTTTTCTTTTCTTGTTCTTACAAAAATGGGGAAGAAGAAAATAAAAAGGCTTTCGGTACCTTTTATTATAACATATCTATTATTTAATAATTTTATAATAATTTATATACTCTTCTCCTATAATTTTTATATAATAAAAACATCTCATCTTACTTGAAATTTTTTATTAGAGGAACAAATTACTACAATTTAAAATTTCTTTTTCTAATATCGGCAATGCTATATTTTTTCAAAATTAATTTCTAAAAATAAAAAAATCCCTCTTTGTTCTCTACTATGATACAAGTAGTTTTTTACTTTTATTATTTTTCAATATGCACTTGTTAATATATATATATATATATATATATATATATATATATATATATATGCACTAAATTATGCCTTCAAACAAAAAAATATAAATAAAAATATGTTTTGTTAGAATTTTAAATAATACAAAAATTATAAACTATTGTGAATTTGATTCAAAATAGAATCAGTAAATATAAAATTATAAAGTAAAGATATTAGAAGAGAAGAGAAAAGAGAGAATCATTTAGATACGATTTCATTGATTGTTTGTTTGTTTACATATGACTCCTATTTATAGAGATTTTGATACATCATCTGAAAGGATAAAAAATAAATTTAATAAATGCTATCTTATCTCATCCATTAATAACCTTAGAAAAACGAACAATCATATTATCTTCAAAATAAATGGATAGAATGAAGAAAATGAACAACCACTTAATATTTTCATAATACTCCCCCTTGAATGTTCATTTTCAACTACTTCGAAAAATACCTCGTTAAAAACCTTCATAGGAAAAACTCTGTAGGACAAAAACCTAGTGAAAGAAAAGAGTACACTTTCCGTTCTAGAGGGAATGCTAACTCATTAAAAATCTTACTAAGAAAAAACCCAGTAGGGAAAAAATCTTAGTCAGGGAAAAATAGTACAGTATACATACTCCCCCTCTTAATAACATCTTTAAGATAACTTTATGTCTTTCAACCGACACATTCCAATTTTATGTGCTAATTTTTCAAATGAAACAGTCGGCAATGCCTTAGTGAATAAATCTGTCAAATTATCACATGATCGAATCTGTTGCACATCTATTTCACCTCTTTTCTGGAGTTCGTGAGTAAAGAAAAATTTTGGTGAAATATGTTTTGTCCTATTTCCTTTAATATATCCACCTCTTAATTGAACTATGCAAGTTGCATTATCTTCATAAAGAGGTATTGGAATTTCCTTTTCAGAAGGTAATCCACAATTTTCTCGAATATAATGGATCATTGATCTCAACCACACACATTCTCAGCTTGCCTCGTGAGTAGCTATAATTTCAGCATGATTAGAAGAAGTAGCTGCTATAGATTGTTTTATAAAGCCCCGTGATATAACAATACCACCGCATGTAAATAAATAACCAGTTTGAGAACGTATTTTATGTAGATCGGATAGATAACCAACATTAACATATCCAATCAACATTGGACTGGTTCTATTTGAATAAATTAATCCAAAATCCATTGTTCCTTGGAGATATCTTAGGACATGTTTAATCCCATTTCAATATCGTTGTGTTGGGGAAGAACTGAATCTTACTAATAAATTTACAAAAAATGTTATATCAGGTCTAGTATTATTAGTAAGGTACATCAATGCGTCAATTGCACTAAAATATAGTACTTTAGAACCAAGTAATTCTTCATTATCTTCTCGAGGTCGAAAATGATCTTTATTTATATCTAACGACCTCACGACCATTGGAGAACTTAATGGATGTGCTTTGTCCATGTAAAATCTTTTAAAAACTTTTGTTGTATATGTTGATTGGTGAATAAAAATACCATCTTCCAGATATTCAATTTGAAAACCAAGACAAAACTTGATTTTGCCAATATCCTTGATTTCATATTCTTGTTTCAGGCTATTTCTTGCCTTTTGGAGTTCTTCTGGAGTTCCAATAAGGTTAATATCATCAACATATATCGCAAGTATCACAAAATCAGATCTAGATTTCTTAAGTAAAATGCATGGACATAGTAAATCATTTTTATATCCTAATTTTAATAAGTATTCACTAAAACGATTATACCACATGCATCCAGACTGCTTTAAGCCATATAATTACTTTTGTAATTGAATGGAATAATTTCCACGAGTGTTAGAATTATATGCTTCAGGCATACTAAATCCTTCTGGGATTTTCATATAAATATCATTATCAAAGTTCCCATATAAATAAGCAGTCACAACATCCATTAAACGCATGTCAATCTTTTCACGTGCTACTAAGACTCATAAGGTATCGGAATGTAATTACATCCACCATAGGTGAATATGTTTCATCGTAATCAATATCCGATTTTTGCGAAAAACATTGTGCTACAAGTCATGCTTTATATCTTACGATTTCATTATTTTCATTTTGCTTTTACACAAATACCTATTTATAACCAAATGGTTTTACACATTCTGGTATTCGAACTACAAGTCCAAAAACCTCACGCTTTACAAGTGAGTTTAACTCCGATTGAATCGCATCTTTCCATTTTGGCCAATCATTTCTATGACGACATTCTTCAACTGATGCCAGTTCAAGGTCCTCATTATCTTTTAACACTTCAAGTGCTATATTGTATGTAAAAACATCATCAACAGTTATTTTCGTCCGATTCCAACTTCTGCCAGAAGTTATATAATTAATGGACATCTCATTATTCTGTTCACTATTTTCAAATATTTTGATCGTTTAATCAATTTCCACTTGATCCTTTTTTCCTAATTCTTCAATTGGATCATTATGATCATTTAATCCTTTTTTCTTTCGAGAATTTTTATCTTTTGAACCAATGGGTCGCCTACGTTTCTGACGTGTTTTTAATTCAATAGCTATAAGAATTGTATTTTGTCCTGCTGGGACTTCTATCCGAATATGAGCATCTATAGTTGGAATATGCGATTAAGTTACCCTTGTAGAGTCAGCAAAAGAATCTGACAGTTGATTTGCAAGTCTTTGCAAATGAATGATCTTTTGAACTTCTAGTTCACTTGCGCTTGTGCGCGGATCTAAATAATTCAATGATATTGTCCAGGCAAGCTCCTTTTTATGTGATTTATGTTTTCCCCCTAATTTAGGAAACAAAATTTCATCAAAATAACAATCAGCAAATCTTGCTGTGAATACATCACCTGTCAATGGTTCGACGTATCAGTTATAGAGAGAGAAACATATCCAACATATATCCCCAACCTTCTTTGAGGACCCATTTTGGTACGTTGATTTGGCGTTATCGGTACATACACAGCATACCCAAAAATTCTCAAATGAGCAATATTTGGCTCGGAACCAAAAACCAATTGTAATGGAGAAAATTTGTGATAACTTGTTGACTTTATGCGCACAAGTGTTGCAGCATGCAAAATAGCATGTCCCCGAGCAGTTGTAGGGAGATTTGTTCTCATTAATAACGATCTAGCAAATAATTGTAACCGTTTAATGAATGATTCAACTAGAATATTCTGAGTATGAACATGAGCTACTGGATTTTCAATAGTAATGCCAATTGACATGCAATAAGCATCAAAGGTTTGGGAGGAATATTCTACAACATTATCTAGATGGATCTTTTTTTATAGGATAATTTGAAAATTATACTCTTAAGCGAATTATTTGGGCAAGCAATCTCGCAAACGCCAAATTGCGAGTTGATAATAAACTGTCATGCGACTATCGGGTCGATGCATCAATTAAAATTATAAAATATCTGAATTACCCACATGGTGGATTAATTGGTCCACATATATCACCATGAATTCTTTTTAGAAATACTGGATACTCAAATTTCACTTTTGTTGGAGATGGTTTAATAACCAATTTCCCTTGAGAACATGTAGCACATAAAAATTTTTCAGATGTCAAAATCCTTTAACTTTTCAAAGGATGACAATGCGTATTTTCAATTATCCTTCGCATCATAATAGTTCCTGGATGACCCAAACGGTCATGCCAAATGATAAATATAACAGAATCAGTAAACTTCTAATTTACTGAATGATGCACTTCAATTGCATGGATTTTTGTGCTATATAGACCAGATGAAAGAGATGGTAGTTTTTCTAATAAAGATTTTTTACCCGACATTATTTGAGTAATACAGAGATACTCAAAACCATTGTTTCAATCACTACAAGAAAAATGCACTTTAGCGACAGAAATTAGCGATGACTTTGTTACCGTCGCTAATTTGCGACGGAATAGCGACAGTAAGCAAAAATTTTTAATTTAAATTTATTTTTTTTAAATTTGTCAGAAGTCGTAGCTAATCCATCGCTAATTAGCTAATTAGCGAGGGATTAGCTACAGCTTATCGTCCCTCGCTAATTAGCGAGAAATTAGCTACTACGAACGTAATTAACACTAATACCAATTAATTGTTAGAATGCCGTAGCTAATTCCTCACTAATTAGCGAGTGATTAGTTACGGCGTACGTAATTAACACTAATACTAATTAATTGTTCAAATGCCGTAGCTAATCCCTCGCTAATTAGCAAGGGATTAGTTACGGCTTATTGTCCCTCGCTAATTAGTAACAGATTAGCTACGGCATACATAATTAAAACTAACACTAAATTAATTGCTCAAATGCCGTAGTTAATCCCTTGCTAATTAGCGAGGAATTAGCTACGGTGTACGTAATTAACACTAATACTAATTAGTTGTTCAAATGTCGTAGCTATTCACTCTCTAATTAGCAAGGGATTAGCTACAACTTATTGTCTCTCGCTAATTAATAAGGGATTGGCTACGACATACGTAATTAAAACTAATACTAAATTAAT
Organism: Voacanga thouarsii; assembly: GCA_026120185.1. NCBI lineage: Eukaryota > Viridiplantae > Streptophyta > Magnoliopsida > Gentianales > Apocynaceae > Voacanga > Voacanga thouarsii. Next base: position 1,246,814 of record JANUWF010001066.1, on the reverse strand, counting down.
TGCTCAAATACCCTAGCTAATCCCTCGCTAATTAGCAAGGGATTAGCTACGGTCATAATCTCTCGCTAATTTGTGAGAAATTAACTACGACATTTATGATTATTCATTAATATTAAATAATTGTTAAAATATTGTCACTAATCCGTTGCTAATTAGCGACGACAAATCAAGTCGTCACTAATCCGTCGCAAATCCCTTGCAAATCCATCGCTAATTTACAATATATATATATATATATATATATAATTAATATAAAGAAAAAAATCACAAGAATATCAATAGCCTAGTGGTGGAGCACGTGCTCCCCCACAATAAGGACTCAGGTTTGAGCCCCGTGTCCGACATAATCTCAAAAAATTATCTGTCGGGTCAGTGGTCGGGCCAAACCGGTTAGGTCGAACTTTGACTAATTAATTTTTTTAAAATAAAATTCGTTGGCCGTCGCTAATCTGTCGCTAAATTTAGTGATGGATTAGCAACGGCCTTAATTGCAAATTTAATTATAAATATCATTACTTAATATCCGTTGCTAAACAATTTAGCGACGCAGTGAATGTGATATCCATTTTGGCGAATATCTTTAAAACTTAATAAATTTCTTTGAGATTTTGAAGAAAATAACGCTTTAGGAATAACAACATTTGTTCCTCCGGGTAATACAATATTAGCTCTTCTAGAGCCTTCAATCAACTTTACACTACCACTTATAGTATTAACATTTGTTTCTTCCATCTGCAGGTAAGAGAAATATTTTTTATCTTTCAATATGGTGTGTGTTGTACTACTATCAATTAGACATATATCTTCAATGCCACTTGTTTATCCGGTAAGCGGAATAATAGCCATCTGGGCATAACAAAACATTTATAAATTTAAATACTCAAACAATAAAAACTTTAAACGCTAATTACTATTACAATGCCAAAAATATAAAATATAAAAGAAACATATTAAAAGTAAACTTCTAATTCTTCTAAATACTTCCATCACCAATCAAATACTCAATTCTTCCTTCAGAATGCTCAAAGAAATCAGCCATGTCCAAATGAGTTACATCAACATCAATATCGTCAAGGTTGGTATCATCATCATCATGAAGAGAATGTTGTAAAGTAAAATTTGCTTCAACATTTTTGCCTTTCTTCTCAATAGACGCTTGATACAATCAACAAGGTGTTTTGCAGTACAACAGGTACGAGACCAATGACCTTTCGTACGACCACGACCACGACCTCTTCCAGGGCCAAAATTACGAGTTCTAACATCATTCACTTCTGGGAATGGAGTAGAACCTGTTGGTCGAGTTTCATGATTTTTCATTAATAACTCATTATTTTGCTCAGCTACGAGAAGACAAGATATCAATTTTGCATACTTTTTGAATCTCTTTTCTTGATATTGCTGCTGCAGGAGCACATTCGAGGCATGAAAAGTAGAGAAAGTTTTTTCTAACATATCCTCATCAGTAATATTTTCTCTATACAGTTTTAACTGCGAGCTAATTTTAAAAATAGTAGAATTATACTCACTAACGGATTTAAAATCTTGTAATCGCTAGTGCATCCAGTCATACCGTGCCTTTAGAAGGACGACCATCTTCTGATGATCAAACCTTTTTTTCAAATTAGTCCAAAAAATCAGTAGATTTTTCACGGTAAGGTATTCAACCTTTAAGTCATCATGAAGATGAGGGTGGAGAAAAATCATAGCTTTAGCATCATTTTGTGATGATGATGGATTTCCTTCTACAATGATATCTGACAGACCCATTGCAACTAAATGCATTTTAGTATCTAGTGTCCAAGATAAATAGTTTTTTCCAATAATATCAAAAGCTGCAAACTCAAGTTTGGTGAGATTTGCCATGTGAATACAAAATCAAATAGAAAAAGTACCTACCTTCCTCTTTTGTTCTAGAAAACTTTAATAGTGTTACCGTGATTATAACCTTCAATAAAACAATTTCGGTAGAGTCTCATGCTGATAACGTATTGTGAATTTGATTCAAAATAGAATCACTAAATATAAAATTGTAAAGTAAAGATACTAGAAGATGAGAGAAAAGAGAGAATCACTTAGATAAATTTCATTGATTATTCGTTTGTTTACATATGACCCCTATTTATAGAGGTTTCGATACATTATCTGAAAGGATAAAAAATGAATTTAATAAATGCTATCTTATCTCATCCATTAATAACCTTAGAAAAACGAATAGTCACATTATCTTCAAAATAAATGGATAGAATGAAGAAAATGAATAGCAACTTAATATTTTCATAACATTAACAAGTTATAATACTAAGATATGATCATAGTTGAATAGGTCATCTTTGTATTATGATATAGATAAATCTATGGATAATTTAATTTTCATATTCCTTTCTTTAAGTTTTGTATGGAATGAAAAATAAGACTAGAAGAAGTCAATATAAATTTTTAAATAAAAGAATGTCTCTATTGTATATAAAAATTAAAATTAAATTGTAATAAAATAAATTAATAATTTTGTCCTTCAATTTAAAGTAGAGGTGAGTCAAAGGCAGATTTTAAAAATATTAAATTATTAAAAAGTAAGTATGCAATAGTAGATAGTAAAAAGTAATTCTCTCAAATAAAAAAGAATATAAGTAATAGAAGATATATTGGAGTTAGGTTACAAAATTTAAAAATCATTTTTAAAATAAGAGTTAATAGAATTGTACCAAAATTAGTCTCATGATATATATACATTCATATTATTTTATCTTGGTGAAATTTAATCAAAGTGAATCCTATATTAGAGTTCATATTATTTTCTTACTTATCTAAAAATAGAAGAAAAAGAAGAGGAAACTGTTAATAAGTTTTTGGAGGTACTTTTTCCTCCCTTCTCTTTCACTTGATGTTCTTCCTCCTCTCTTTTTGCATTCATATTGTCTTGTTTCCTAAAGTTGGAACACTGACCACCAATTTTGATTCCCATCTTTAGCTTTAACTAAAATTTTCAAATGAAATTCTATTATTAACTGCAAAATTTTTATCAAATTTCATTGCTTGTAAAACTAATCTATACAGAATTATGCACTCCTATTCCATAGAATGCGTACTCATTTCAATCCCCACATTAGGAACCAAAATACCAAATGCAGCCAACACTAATGTATCAGGAAAAAGTTAGTCTAGTAATTCATGCACATTGATCATAATTGTATATGCACATTTAAAATAATATCGTTTTATTAAAAATGAATAAGAATATGTGACTTATTATGAAATATCCATTCTTCTTCATTTTAATCACTATGGTGTAGAGAAAAAGTAAGTTCAATATAATAAAAAATGATGGTTTCCTTTCAGAAAGGGAAATAACTGAAGAGATTATCACCACCAGCATGTACCACCAAAAAGGTATCATTTCTGTTTAGGTGTAAATTATGATCCAACTTTATAGCCAGTTTTAAGTTATTGATCAAAACAATTTGTATGCTTTGCCCACTAATAGCAAAAAGTCCAAATCAAGAAGGAATATATTGATCTAGCATCCACACTCAGCTGCACTGGGCATATATGAAACCATTTGATTTGATCACTGAGCATTTGCAGAAGCTCTTTCATGGATGCCATTCTTGAACTTTTCGAAATCTTCCTCTAGCTGATTGAAACCCGAGTCCCTAGTAGCACGATCAGTTGTCCGAGGAGACTGCCGCTGTTGCTCTCCGCTCGAAAGGACTCTATGCATAGCTTTCATGAGGCTCTTCACTTTCTGGGAATTTTTTGATGATTGATTCTGATCATGATCTTCGATGCTCACAGCTTTGCTCAGGTGCTCTTGAAGGTGATCGTTCTCCGGCCAGCAGAAACTTCCCTCTTCTTGCCTTGCATTGAATTTCTGAAGCTTTTGGTACTTCATGGCTGCAAATTGATCTTCTGTTTCATACAAGAACAAAGATTCAAGAATCCTTTTATAAGAGTGGCCGGCATTGCGTGAGGACAATGGAAATGACAGGAGTAGCAGAGAATACGATTAGATTGGTAGTTGTACCTTTCATAGCTCAATGAATCACAATGCCGTAATGGCAAAAATGTTGGTTTCTGGTTTAACAACGAAAACAAAAGTTGGTCATAACTTAATACACAATTCTTAGCTACTACAATTCATTGGTCACCTAACCTTAAATTTAACCCTGCCAAGTCGTTGGTTTTTCCTGGAGGACAATGCTATCATTTTCTCAATGCATTCATTGTTACCAAATTCCATATTGCAACTTCCAAACAACATATACATGGGTGCACAGAGCATAAGATGTTTGCAAATTCTTGGTTTCCATATCCAAAGGTAATTTTTGAACCAAGATGTCATTCCATATTCATGAGGGGGATATAAAGAGATTCATATTTTCAAGGGATAGAAGCGACTGAGACACATGTATAATGCAATGAAGACAAAACCCTAGTACGAATTATCCCTTCTTGACTACCCTAGAAATGCTTTGGGGATCAAACCTCTTCGTTCCAGATATTACTTTGCAAAGGTGGAACCTAAGAACCTATTCTTGAAGGGATTTGCATCATTAAAATTTAAAAAGAAGTAAAGAGGTTCTTGAGTAAATGCAAGTATAGATTGGCTAATCATCAAATCAAGTCTGCTTAACCCAATATGAGGAGGGTTTTTACCAGATATCATGATCAGTAAATATTTGTTACTCGTTGTTATGGAGATTGGGAAAGAGGGAAATGTGAAAACCATGCATTCATAATCTAATAACAAAGTCAATAAACTGTGCACTTTTCTGTGTTATCTAATAACCTATAAATGCATATAACTATCAGCCACATTAAAAGGAAGAAGATAAGAAACAAAATATCAAAGATGAAAATTTTGGAAGAGGGCCAATATATTGATTTTTACATACCTAGGGTTAAAATTCCATCTTCAAACAAATAGGAGAGTGGAAAGAAAGAAGAAAATAAGGAAAAATTAAAAACTTTTTGACGAATTCAAGATTTTCTTTGTGAAAAGAGAAGGGAGGAAAAGAAAGAAATTAAGGACATTTGTTCATTCTTTTTTTTCTCCATATTACCTAAATAATATTGATAAAGGACAGAGGGATCGATAACCACCTAGTTTGGTTGAGGTTTAATTATTTGGTTGGAGGAAAAGAAGGGTGGGTGAGAAGGAAATTGAGAAGTGGAGTAATTTTCGCTCCATATTAGGGAAACATTCCTTCAAAATTGGAGGTTTTGTAACTTTGTTGTTATTTTCTTTCTTTTCATCTCAATTTAAATCCAGAAAAAGATAGTAAATGTACTAATCAATTTTTTCAAGATAATTCAAATTTTCATTTAATAAATTTACTTAGCACACACGAAAAATGTATCAATTACTTCACCCTATGTTTAGTGGAAGCATTTGAGGAAAAAATATAAAATATTGACATAAATAGAGAAAATATTATGTTTGGTTAGAGTTAAATGTGAAAGAGAAGTAAAATACGAGAAAGAGAAATAATTCTCTTTCCACATGAGTAAATCTTTCTCTCTAATTTTAGAACAAAATAAATAAGGTCAAAAGACTAATATATCATTCTTTTACAATTTTTAATTATTAAAATAATAAATATAATAGATATAATACTAAATTTAAAAATCTTTCATTTACTTCATTTCTCTTCAATCTAAACAAGATAAAAATAAATATTATTTACTTCCTCTAATACAAATAAAAATACTACTTCCCTTACTCCCCCCTCATCTTTGAACCAAACAAATAGTTAAGGGTATAATAGGATTAAGATTCTTCTCAATCTAAAATTTTAATTTAATTAAAAATAATTTATCATTTTAATGACCATAGTATTTATTTTTCTTAAATAATTAAAGGTATAATTTTCGAAAATCACCATATATTCACAAAACTATCATTTTCTCTTTTCGACTCTGAATTAATTCAATGTACTAGATTGATGTCTCATGCGTTGCACTAAGTTGTTACGTTATTAAGATTCAATGTATTAATAGTAAATATATTATTAATTAACTTAATTAATTATTTATTTAATTAAAATTTTAAAATAAATTTAAATAATATTCAAAAAATGATATATTTTAATATATTAATATTAAATATATATATATAAATAATATTTAAAGAATTATACATTTCAATACATTAATATTAAATATATATATTATTAATTAATTTAATTAATTAAGATTTTAAATGAATACATATATAATTTTTAAGATTAGTCGTAATGGTAAGCTTCCTATACTTATTGTAATGGTAGATTTTCTCTTCGACTTATATATATATATATATATATATATATATATATATATATAATAATTTTTTATTATATTTAAATTAAAAAAAATTACTATACGCCATGAACTATTTGGTTCGGCGAGTATTAAACCAACTTAGGCACAGCTCCGTTGGATGCCGATGTCAGGTTCTTTGACCATAATCCACGAACAATCAGCGTTAACAACAAAATGAATATGCTTCTGCTGACATTTGACAATGGCCAGAAATGATTGTTATGAGGGAACACTGATTTCCCAGCTCTCTACCATAGAGTTTGAGGTGGGCAGTACTGAAAATTTAGAAATCAGAATGGAACTGGAAAAGGGTGTTCATAGATGGGCTGTTGATATCTCCAAGTGGAATCCATCTCCGGAATACTTCTCCTTTGCCATGTCTTTTCTTCCCCAGCATGAGCATTCATCTATCACCAGGTATCTTCCGAATTTCGATTTGATTTCATGAAAGATTTGGTAGTTTATGTTTATCAGTGTTTAAGGTGTATTATGTTTTTGTTTCTTTTGTGTGAGTATGTGGGTTGTGTTTGTTATCCTGAAATTTGTAGCTTCCACCTTTTATGATTACCTCATAATGAAACTTATATTTGTACCTCTGATTGCACAGTTCTATTAGATATTTTTCTTTGTTGAAAGTTTATGCTTTTATGGTTTTCGTTCTATGATTCGTACAGTTAAATGGGTTACTGCTCATATGAGTGGAGGAATGAGCATTGAGTCATTTAAGTTAGTGTTCGATTGATGATGTGGATGTAGATGGTCTTAAGAAAACCTAATTTAGTGTATTGGATGATATTATTAGGTTTGTAAGGATGGAAGATCGAAAACGGGCACTTGTGAGCAGGTTATTGCAGTATGCATTGATTCATCAGGTCCTCGGAATCCCATTTGAAGAAATCATTATCAAGCGCACCGTTGAGGGTAAACCCTTTTTGGTATGACTGCATTTCAATAGAGTATACGGATAGCCTTTTTTCTGCTGACATTGATATGTTTATATATATATTTTTTCCTTTTTGTAGACATTTGAAGTATGCAGGTTGTTAATAACATTAGGAATAATTTCACTAACTTATGACTCGATAGGGAGCTTCATTTTATGTTTATATGGTGGTGAATCAAGTTGAAGCTTTCTTCATGATAAATTCTCCCCTCTTTTGTGTGTTCCAGAATTGCATGTTGTTGATTCTGGTTCATTTTTCCTCTCCTTTTTGCAAATTGAGAAAATTTGTCATCAGTTAACACATATGTATTAACAAGTGACTATACATACGGAATGGTTCAAGTAACAGAATTATAACAGAAGAGCTTTCTTTGTCGATATGATAAACTCAGGAGAGGCTTTAAATTGCTTGTTCTCTGGTATTGGAAAATTCCCACGGGAACATCCTATGTAACTACTTTTTGATAAATCCCCTGTGATATTGATTCTTATTTCTTTATCGGTTGTTTTGGGTAAAATGAATGTGGTGAATCCAGTTCTGAAATAGCCAGGTAATATATGCCTCCACGAATTTAGATTCCCTGTTCTTGTTTAACTGAAAGTGGACAATCAAACAACTTAAGGATGTCCTAATAAGTATTACTATGTGAGTTTGATGTTTGTGATCAAAAGAAATATTTCTATGTAGTTGTGATCCTTTCTTTTCTTACCTTCTCTTTATCTTCGCTGGGCAATTATTCAACTACCCTTACTGCCACCCAATTAGGCAATGTGTGATTCAAATACTTCTCTGATCTTGAAGCATTAATCCATTTTCAGTGTTTCTTGTTTCATAGTAGTTTTTTCAAGATGGCTCTTATTCACCCAATGTTTAAGATGGCATATCATCCAGTAAAATTGCAAATGGTGGGTCAACCTCAGCCCCCATTTTTCTTCCCCAGCACCAGAACGTATAGCTCTGGCAATGTCTTTGTTCAAGCCAGAGTACTCCCACATTTGACTGAAAAGGAATATTACTGTGGACGAGAGAGAGAGAGAGAGAGAGAGAGTCTTCATTGGACCAACAGAAACTGGCTTTTAGATTTCATTGTCAGTTTTATTTAGTATCATAAACTTCTAATAAAAGATCAGGAGTCTGCTGATACATACTATTGTCTTTTTATGCATTCCATTGCTGCCGATGATGTAATTACCTATGCAATTTTGATATGTTGCCCCGCTTCTTTAGGACTCTGATAAAATGACCGATGGATTTCCAAACTTTAACTTCAACACATCTCATGATGGTCAATATGTAACAATAGCTTCTGAACCGGTTTGCCTTGTGGGGTTAGATATTGTTTATCATTCTACTCCTGAGAAAGAATCAGTAGAAAAGTTCATCAGCAGCTTCTCAACATACTTCTCAAATGTGGAATGGTCTGACATTACAAAAGCTGACTCTTCCGTTGAGATACTGAATCAGTTTTACAGGTATTGTTGTTTTTAAGTTTTGGGTACTGAAGCAATCTATAAATTCCAAATGAAGTGCATCCTTGAGTTTTGTTCGCTTCAATTATTAGAAAGACAATAGAACTATCCATCTCCCACAAAACACACATAAAGAGAAGAGAAAACTTAACAAATAAACATAAAAAACATGCAAATAAATTTTCTCACTTCTTGTTCCTTTTCTCTATTTCTCAATTACCTTGATTGTAGATCTTGAAGATATACAGTATGAACCATGTAAGCCCTATTGATCTTAGCTCATAATACATGGTATTTTCTCTCTTGCTCAATGCAAAATCTCGCTCTCTCTCAGTGGATCAATAAATTTCTCTTACAAATAGAACTCACAAAATCTTAATGTGGCTATCAATTTACTCCTCTAACTGGTTTGTATGAGGCACTTCATTGTTGAATAGATGAATGGCTAATAAAAACAAACCCAGCTCAACTTCCTTCACCAAGTGTAGTTTGATTATCATCAGTATCTAAAGAATAGATATAATCTGCAGAACTTTGCAGGATTGTTATGCTATGATCCACATAAGAACTATTAAGGATACTTGCATAATGGAAGGTAAAGACCAATACTCATAAAAATGAAATAATGTTGAACTTTACATAATATGACAAAGAAATAAGGAAAGCAGGGGAATGTTTTCACGGTCAGCTTCTGACAACTCTGCAGATATTGGAGTCTGAAGGAAGCATTTTCCAAAGCCACAGGTGCTGGAATGGGGAATAGGCTGGACAATGTTGAATTTCATCATGTAGGCTGGAAAAACATATTTGTGAAAGTAGACGGTAAAATATTAAAAGATTGGCGATTTTGGCTGCTTGAACTGGGAAACTGTCACTCGGTAAGTTTTCATTTGTTGCTTATCTTCCTTTTACTACTTCACTTATAATGACTTCCTTAGTCCTAAAATGGGGTAAATGCTCAGGGTGACTGCCTTAATGAACTATGACAATTGAAATTACAGAGCCATCTGGAAATGAAAACTGAAACAATGCTTCTGGTGGTGACATTGGATCAGAAGGAAGATAGATGTAGTGATTTTTTCCGCATTTTGACTGTATTAGAAGTTAGAACAGCATGGTGTCACAGCTCCTTATTCGATATAGTGGAATGTTAAATACCCTGGTTGAAAAACTGTTCTTTGATCGAAATATTTGAGTCATTGCTTCTTGTCATTCAAGTCTTCAAAGAAAACACCACCCAAACTTGTTGGAAGCAATGGTGTCAGCAAGTTTCTATACTTGTGCCTTTTAATCAAATTCCCTGACAAGTACAAGATGAATTCCTGATTCATGACAAGGATTGTCAAGGATTTAAAACCTTACCAAGGCTTGATATAAAGAACTGACGGTTCAGTTTGTTCAACACATCATTTCTGCAAAATATTTTGCATCAAAGACCTCTCTGTTTTTATTATTTAACCTCTTTCTCCACATAGTTTGGCAAATTTGATAGCTGAACAACTCTAATAAATTGTGTCACCGCAGCCCTGTTGAGCAACTCAGTATCATATACAGTGATATGCTCTTCCCTTCTTATACAGTTCCTATTAAAAAAATTAGGGTTAATTGCTAATTGTTTCATTTGGCTCCATAAGATTCCTTCTTGCTTATTGGTGTGAAGTATTTTTCCAAGCATTGCAGGTAGCTATCGCAAGGGGTCACCCAAGATCTGCCACTACAAATTTCAGGATAACTTTGAAACAAACTGAATTAGATGACAAGGATTACAATCTGGGACTTAATCTTCCAAATGAAGATTTCGTGTTCCGGATTGTAGAAGACTTGTTTCCAGTGGCCCATGGAGCTGCTGGAGTAGATGTCAATACTTTAAATAAAAATCATGTGTCCGAGAATGAAGAAATAGTGGAAGGGCAGACATTCCACTCTGATGGCTACATCGAGGAGAAGAGAACGTGATTGATAAATCTTGGTGGCGACGCGATGGACTTGTGCTGGTGTTCTGGCCCTCATTTCACAGCTGTACTGACATTGCAGAGCACATAAGAGCTGCCATCAGTTTAGAACATGTACCACACGCCAAGAAAACAAAGACTGACCGGATGAAGTGCCTTACTTGGTTTTGTAGCTCATTCTCTGGATAATTGATCCCCCAGAGAGAGAGAGACCGAGAGCATTCTGGGGGAAGTACCTTGTACATAGGAGCCAATATTGTAATTGAACATCTACAGAGAAAGTATCCATGCTGATAATAAGTTTCTGTTGTGGCTTCATTAGTTCATTGGATTTCTAAGTGGACAATAGGGGATAGAACTTTGGCATGATCATCAGCACCCCAACTCTGACAAAAATGAAGCAGCTGAGTAATTAGAACGCCACAAAAAAGGATCAATTGAAGCTGCCAAAGAAGACTGGAGCATAACGTAATATAATTAAGACCAAATGGACAAAGATCGAATCAATAAATAAAGATGGCAAACAAGAAAAATTGAAAGAATAGCTTCCATTTTAGATGCCTCAAATGTGTTCAGCAACACTAAAAATAACCACATAGCTCAAGAACTTGGAGGTCCGTACGAATTGGATGCCATAATAGGAAACTATGGTCGATTTAAAGAGTAACAAAAACATATGCTGCGTGAAGAAGTGAAGCATTCCATTGAAAGCAAAAGAATGCAATCCGTGCAGGCCAGGTGACAGGGAGATGGGGAATACTTGCTCCGCTATAATCATCTTTCGAGAATTCCTACTATTTTGGGAAAGAGAACGGGAATGCCAGATGCCAGAGTTATGGCAAAAGGTAAATTTTAGGCATATATTTAGCCAAGAATAGTGTTAATCTACTCGAGGGAGGACTGCTCCCAGATCCATAAATCGTTCAACAAGCTATTGCTCGATCTTGGCTCAGCATTGTTCATTACTGATATTCAGTTTCCATCTTCGATCAAAAAGAGAACTGCTTTGCCAATGGGCTCACGTGCGAAAGAAATTAAACGTCATATTTGTCTCTAAAAATAGAAACTCAAAATCTGGACACCAATACCACAGATCCTTGCTGCATTGCAGCAACTCATAAATCAATTTAACCAATTAATAAGGTCTTGTAATATACTTGACAGCATCACATAAATTCCCTTTTTCCGCATAGACGCCATGAAAACAGAATTAGAGTCATCAAGAACCAGGAAGATAAGCAGCATGAAATACATTATATGATGATGACACACGAAACAGCCTCTTTTCTTTGCCTACGCATATTCCCATATCTGCACCAGCAGCTAGCACTCGACCAGGATAAGGCAATGATGAGCTCACATACATGTGTTACCATAAAACACTCTTTTATATGTTCGTCTTGCGTTTTACAATCCTATATATCAAGGCAGGATGTGATGTGATGCACCATCGAGGTCAGTCTGTTGAGGGCTCTGACACATGGAAACCACCTCTTTGCTTCCCAGGCTAGGACAGAATGCAACATCCATGTCGAAGCCAGTGCCACATACAGTTCTTGACCCTATAGGTTGGAACAAAAAAAACAGTTCGGAAAGTAGGCTCTGCGGTGTTCTTCACCATTCTTCAAGTCGAAGCCATTCCCAATCTGCATGTCTGAGCTCGTCTAGGCAACACAGAAGCGGACAGAGGCGGGCCAGCGAAAAAACTTAGCTTGCTGGAGTATAGTAGTATAGATACAGAAGACTTTGTATAATAAGTTACTGGAACAGAAGCTGTTGCATCAATCCTGGAGAACATCCTGAAAAAGCATCAAGTGACGACTGCTCTCACGTGAACGATGAGGTCCTAGATAACAGGTAAATGATAGGAGTTCTCACTGCACCAGACTTTCAGAATCCTTCAAGCGTCTAACAAAAACCTACAGAAAAAATAACTGCTGGACAGGCTTCTAATCATGGCACTAATTGAAGAACGACGAAGCAGAGCTTCTAAATCAGGAACATGCAACAGTAAGGGAGCACTCTTTTAGCGCAGCTTGAAAAAACATGCACTTATTTCCAATAGGTCAGGATGTTTTTAATTTGCATAATACAAGCAAAAATCCCCCAGAATATACCACGCTGGAGAAATATCTTGAAAATCTTCCTACCACATCTGCAATGCAGAAGTGGAATACATCTAAAATTATCAACTTCAGGCACTGAAATGTACACATAATGGACAAACTGATAGCTATGCATATCAATGCTTCTATTGCATCATACTAAAAGATATATATCTTATTGCTACTTTCTGGCTTTATGACCCAGCAGGGTTAAAACATTCACATATAGAAATTAAAAAGTTATCAAAACTCCAGTGACATAAACTAGAGAAGTTTGACCTTGTGGATCCTGACATGGAAGATAACAGCAGAAAAATCTTTACACTAATCTAAAACAATGTCATAAGCTGATCTAAACTGCGGAATTGGGGATTTTGAAGTTCATACATGAATGAAAGAGGTCAAAAAGCTAAAATACACATCAGGTTTAGTTCAACATGATTAAAGGAGTTGATCATTCCCAAAGTAAAACATTTAACGGGCAGAATGAAAACAAAATAAGCAACAAATATAGACATGATACATGATCACAACCAAAACTAATACAAAAGAAACATCGACAAATAGCAGAAAGGTGCTCTGGTTGCCTTGACACCAGTTAACTTGCTAGCCCCAATAGAAATGCTTAATCACTTATCCTTGCTGGGAATCAAAAGATCAGAAGTAAAAAAAACCCACTCCCAAACAAGCCTCTGTGGAAGCAAATCTGCCAAGGTATGTGAAAAGGCAATTGAGAGAAGCACTCACCCAAATACTAGCAGCATATCTCTGACACTACATTCTTTTCCTTTTTTTTTTCTTTTTCCTTCTTTCTTATCATAAATTGAAGCATCAAAAAGTGTGTAAAGGCAAGATAAATATCTATGAGCATGGAATTGATTTTGATAATAGGAGGGAAGGGAAGAATGAAGAGTCATACAGAATCCAATATTTTAAAAAAAAAATTGTAAGAAATAGATTTCTTTGTCATAACGACCTTATCCGTACTTATAGTAATAGCATCTCCTTGACATATCAAGGAAAGACACAGAGGGCAAGAAGTCACGCATATTCCAACTCCAAGTTCCGAAAATATCAAAACAAGGGTCTTGAAAGTGATCTTTATGATCCACCTATAAAACTACATAAAACATATGTCTAACAGGAATAGTGATGAAACATCAAAGAGAAAACAAGGTACCTCATCATTAATCCCATCACAGGATCATTTGGCTGTTTCTTCACAGTAAAGAAATCTTCTCAGGATACTGATCTAGAACAGCAAAGGAACCACAAGGGAAAGAAACAAAATAAACTAGCTCAGTGATGAAGACCATGAGAAATAAACGTTGCCAATTATTCTTTTGCAGATGTATGACTGAAAGCAAAAATTCACTGAGCAGGCATATTTCTATCCAAAGGAAAAAGACCGTATGATTCTAAAATATATTGACACAAAATACTATATGCCACTCATATAAGAAACTATTCATTAAGATATCAACTCAAAATTTAGTGATACTGAATACACTGCAACAGAATCTACAAAAATGCCTTAGAAATTCTTAACTTTTGTTAAGGAATGATTGTCCTTCAATAGGGGGGAAAAAAGGATTTTCTAATAACCTTCTTCATATAAGTTTGAGAAAAGAATGGCCATAATTACAATAGCCAATTGGCCTGCACATATCTTAAGCTACTGGTGCTCTCCAGTCAAGGAAACAGATAGTCTTTCTCTAAACAGTTAAATAATCCACAAGGAAGTAATGTACAGGGATAATCAGAACATATTCAACTCTGAAAGGTCATCCATTGGTATCTCAAGGCCCACAGAATCATGGTCTTGTAAACCATCAACATCGAAGTTGAACCAAGTATTGAAATCCTGAGGTCCACCAATTTCGGATGATACACCTAGTTCCTCCATAGAATCTATGTCATTCAGTGGCATGGTAGAGAAATCAATGGGTTCCTTTATCTCCTTTAATGAATCTGGAGCACTACCAGGTGATATCAATCCAAACTCCCTTTTTCTGTTTCCACTATTAGTCAATGAGTCGCCAGAGCCACTAGCGGAAGGATAAACAGGAAGTGAAGTTTCAGCGAACTTGTTAATAAATCCACTTCCAGATGTAGAAAGTTGAGCAGTCTTCTGCTTGGGCTTGGTTTTCGTCTTGCGTTCACCCTTAGAGTTACCCAGAGATGATCGGCCAGCTTTAGCAATACCATTCCGGATTGAAGCATCTCTATTACTGTCTCTTTCACTTCTCTTACCCTTTGCACCACCCAAAAGACTATTGCCTAACGACGTCATTCTAATGGGAGCACCACCTACATCATCCAGCAATACCTCCTTCTTCTTTCCTCTGTTTAATATGGGTCCATTTTTAGCAAAAGAATGATCTGACTGATGACCAAAAGTTTCAAATGTATCAACCCTGTCAGCATTATTGCGGGAAGATTCTGCAAGAGACACGAGTCATAAATTAAAGCAAAACCAAGTTAACGGGACTCAAGTTGCAAACCAGAAATATCATAAACATCTGGCATTGTAGGAAATAGTAAACAACACTTAGAATTATTTCAGAAATTTCTGCCATAAACAGGGACCAACACCATGGCTGCTATGTATTATTGAACAAAATATTTTAACATCACCCTAGCAGAAAGTGTGCAATTAGTGACATAAAAAGACGTTTTAACAGACAATGTATCAGGAGACTACAATTTATTGCAAACAACAGATTCTGTAGAATGACATTGAACCAATCCATAATAGTTAATTCACTCACGGTTTGCAGTTGTGAGGCAGGCAACAGTCGAAGCCTCAGCTTCACTGATTCGAGGAGGTGGAGCAAAAATGATATCCCGGAGTCCAGGCTCATTAAAGCAACTAGCTCCAGAATCCTCGAATTTCTTACATCTGACAATAGTTCTCTTAGCAAAAGCCAACGCAACTTGTTTTGACACCTTAGGCATCCCAAGCTTGGTTGCAAGATTTCCACGAGTAGCCTGTTAAAACATTCAAACTGACACATGAGAGGTGGACACATACAGGATGGATACAATAAATTTTGACCTAAGCAGAAAAGGACACAAACTCAGCATTGTATGTTCAATATTACATACTATCCACCATACAAGTACTCAGAACAAAAAACCAAAGAAAAATAGAGGAATAGAGCAGAACAGAGGAACCAAACTATTACCAAGAGTTTCTTGTAACCCATCTCAACAAGTTTGTTAATTGCAACCTGCTCAAGGTCCCTGAGAAACGAAAGAGTCTTGTTACTACAATACGATTCAGCAAAATACAAGCTGGCAATGAAAATAGCATCTAGAAAAACTTTTTCCTTTTCAATGCAACTTTTAGGACCATCAACTGAAGTACTTACTGTCCTTCCACATCCTTTCCTGCTTGTATAGCTTCATAAATCTTATCCAGGCTTGTTTTCTTATTACCAACCTATAGGTCACAAACCAATAATAAAAATGTTAAACCCATGGACCATAGCAGATAGATTGAATAAAAGCGAATGAATACAAGGACAGAAGTATCTTGATTGGGAGAAAAGGCAAAATCCAATTTATCAGTTTATTGGTTTAGTATGAGTCCCATCACAAGGCGTTATAATAAGCTCTTCACTCAAAAAAGGCAATAAATTTGAAGGCCCATAACCTGCTGATAAAGTCCACCCTTTAGCTGAACAATTTCCTCATTGATCACTTCATCCTCTTTATCCTGCAAATCAGGCTGTAAACAGTAAAACAATCAAGAAATCAACAAAGTCAGATATGGATGAAAAGATAAAAAAATAAAACTAAAAAAATAAAAAAGAAGATAAAAAAAAATGCAACCATGGTTAAAGCTCTCTGTCCAACCAATATCTGGCTACCCAAAAAAAGAGGAATTATGGAGTCTTTCAGAAATGATAATATCTATAAGAGCACAAACTTCAATATGAGAGTTTTCTAATTGAAGGTAAGAGCAGTCAAAAAAGATATGTCATTCTCATAAGTATCAATTGTTAAAAAAGCAAGCATACCACAGTTTCTGGAAATAGGCCAATGCTCTGGAGCTCCAACAGCAGCTTATCTTCAAGAGGCAACCGCTCATATTCAAAATCATTGGAAGAACTTCCATGACTTTGTGCTCCATCCAAGTCATGACTAGAAAGGCCAACCAATACTTGAACCTCTGAATGCAGATATCCATTATCTAATTCACCATTACATGCAGACACTTGAACATTCGATTTCCTACCAGAAATGTCATTCGTGTTATTGGAAAAGAATCTATTAACAGAACAATTGCTCTGTGTTTGAACCCCATAAACGGACTCATATTCCAATTCCATCCTGTCCCTATTTTTACTTTCACCATCAACAATAAGGCAAGCATCATCAGGAGAATCCAATAGCACATTCTGACTTGACATACATCTATCCCATCCATTTTCGTCAAATTCTTCAACATCATCGTCTATGATGAGTGCCGAGAGAACTCTTTGGTAAAGTGGAGTAACATGTTGAAATCTTCTTCCAGCATCCAGTCCTCCAGACAAAGTAGAACCTTTAAATTGTTGATCAACTGACTCAACTGTGCTGGCCAAGTCCTTTAATTCACTTTTATTTTGTGTGCTTCTGCTTCTTTCTTCAGAATGAGTATCAGATAAAGAAATTTCTTCATGCATACAGTCACCCTAAAAATGGGAATTCAATGATTTATAAAATAAGATCTATTAATAAAACACACAGAAAAACCAACTTGTACCAGTGCCTCAATAGGTGTTTAAATGTATTCCAATTTTAGAACAGGTAGCTTTAAGAGGTTATTACACCAGATTTCAGAAACCGTGAAAAATTCAAAAGCAAGATGCATCTTTGTAGGACAAAACAAAATTTAGAAAACTAAAAATAAAATAAATAAAATTACAAAAACAGGAGCATGTGAAGCAAGTAAAAGAAACAAGAAAACCCCAGTACTCACCCCCCCTCTTTTTTCAGTGCCAAGGAGCACAACAATGGTAAAGGAAAACGATATTAAATGAAGAAATAAATGCGGTTGAAAAGGAAGAAGTGATAATATAGAACTTATGACTAAGATGTGCACTATAAACATTCCATGTGACTGAAAATAAGCTATCCATCGTGCACGGGCTGGGCACAGAACAGCACTCGACTCATCTTGTTAAAGTCTATTATTTACTAATAATGCTTCATTGTATTCATTTATCTAATTTCCGGAATCAATCAGTTAGCAGCCAATCTGCTCTACACTGAGTTCATAAAATCCCAGTTTGCCTCAGTGTCACCACGAAAAATTCGGAGCTTGGGTCAGAAAAAGATTGCAAACGTAAAATTTTTCGCAATGAGACAGTTTATATGACTGAACACTTGTCTTGCATAACAGTTGTCCAGTAAACACAAAGCTAGGAGGAAAACCAACATATGCATAGCACAACACAAAAAGATATCAAGTTCAAAATGGAAATTGCAATAAAAGAAACATTAACAATTCTATCTTCTTAAAGGGTATACATATATAACTACCAAACGTTTACAAAAAGGGTGAAGAATTAACAACTATATGAGTCAAAGAGTGCTCTACATTAACACCACCCAGTCTTTCTCAATATCCATACAAAGATCTATCAATCTTTTTACCACTTGGTCCATCTCATGTATGTGTATGCGCGAGCACGCACGCGCGTGTTCACACACTCTTAGATGTACTTTTCCTCTTAGTTTTTCAGTACGTGAAAAATTCTTTTTCAATCAGCAATTGGGGCTCAAATTCACGTATTGTTTGCTTTTATTACCAGCCAAGTTGAACTTCCTGTGAACTATAATTGTCGAGTTTGATTCAACACAACTTCCTTTTACCCCAGGGTCACCAAACCTTTGCCAAACTTAAAACAAATGTTGAGGCAAAGCTCAACCTGACATTAAACCTCTAAATGCAGATTTTAAGCTAAATAATCCTCCTGAAAAACAAGAATCTTGCCATAAAATGGCATATCACTAGTTTATGGTAGTACCTGAATATTACTGCCATGACCAAAAGTCTGAGATAGGCTTTCCCGCAGTTCCTCTGCCAATTTCAGCTGATAGAACAACAAACAAGAATGTTAGGGGCAACAGAAAGATTTAATGGACTAAGATGCAATTAGAACATATAGCTCTGCTATCCAGCAGCCACCTGTTGTGATAAGTACGACTTCCCCTCTGAGCTGATGGAAGAAAATAACACCTCCACTTTCTTCCAGAAGGCATTTGAACATGCATGAACTATTTAGGAAGCAACATGTAAATCAAATTATTATCAAATCACACAAGGAAAACCAATGCAATCGTCAGTAAAGAGATTATACTTAGGTACTTACCACTAGACTTATAAGCAAGATTAGCAGCTGCTAAGAGCTCATCGCGATCATCATCTGATTCTCCTGTAATATGATGACACAAAATCATGCATCATGAGGAATGAAATGAAAGCAAGATTTGTAGTTATACTTTCCCCTTCTCTTCATCTCATTAGCTTGCCCACCCACCAACCTACCAACCCCGGAGGTGCACCAACCGCAAGAGCAAGACAAGTACTAAATAACAATTCTTTGGGTTAACAGAATCCCACTAAAAGACCTACTACCAACACTTGCAGATGGACCAAACAAACTGCAATTGGTCCCACCTGTGATTTCCCTCCCTCTCCTACTGCAATTCTTTGAAACCATCACCTGGGGGACAATTTTACCACCACCACGCATGAGGAAAGGCTCAAACCCTTACTAATGACCATAAACTAATTGTTTAGAACAAAAGCAACACATATTTCTGTAATTCAATGTTTCAAGGGACTCAGTACAAGTCATAATACAATACATTTCTGTTATTATGCTTCTTTCTAGGTGGAAAGCCAAGCACTAAGGATGATTAATTTAAGTAAAATAATGGATAGATAAGCAAAAACAAATTTGTGCTATGACTCCCCCAGGCAGGAATTACAGAACCTTTGGCAAGAGGAAGTGGCACTGAAGGTTGGGTGTTTTGGATGTTGGCTGAGGTTTGGCCCTTGTTGGCTCAAAATTGGGTGGTGTCGCAAAGAGCACAAGGAGCAATGACTGGCATAAAGAGATAGTGTTCAAACATAGCTCACAATTAAGAGGGAAGTGTAGAGCTTGTGACTGTACTGGAATCGAGCTAAGGCATGCATGGTGCTGGGAGATATATAAGGTGATCTTGGATGGCTGAATATTATGGATTTTGGTTTCTATTGATTGGGACGGCAGGAAGGGATTTTCTCTAAAGAGGTGAAGAATTGTAATTTTTCAAGGCAAACAATCTTTTGCTATTCACTTAAGCATATGTTCTCTAGATTTTCTATGCCATCCTGATGTTTTTAGTTGAACATTGGACATCAATTTGGTGTAGGTCAATCATCATCTGAAACGAGAACTTTTCACACTAAAAATGTGAAAAATTAAATATCAAGGGCCACTTCAAGATTCTGTAAAGACTCAAGGACTCGAACAATTTGCCATATGAAAAAACAAATAAATAAGAATATCAGACTATCCCTAGTATTACCTAGTCTAAATTGGTCAGCAGACCTTTAAACCATTACATTTGTCACAAAATTATCCCAAAGTAGAAAAAATAAAATTAATAGCTAAGCAGTCATTCCCTATCCGACAAGATGGAAATCACATGTTTCATCCACTAGCTAAGTACAATTTAGTGATGCAAATAGATTATTTTCCCCTTGAATTCCCCTAAACTGACAGACAGAATTATTACAAAGAGAGGAAGCAGATGAGAATAATTTTGTAACATACCAGTGCAATCGGGGGAACCACCACTTACAGCGTGCCCAAGACGAGAAAAGCCTTTGCGATCTAACAGCTTTTTTAAAGGGCGGCCGGACTTGCTGCCACAATCAAACGCACACTCGTAAGCAAAAGAAAAATAATAAGAGCACTTAACGTAGACATGATTTCCTTGTCAACACAAAATGTTCAGCACCTTCCATTCTTATCAGCACCAGGTCTTATATTTCGAAGTGGTTTGGTTGCAGCTGCATTATCCAATTTCTCTCGCACAGGTGAAATGCTGGCCCTTGAAACTGAGGAGCCCCTTCCAGTCCGCCCTTGCCTTCTCACCCCATCACCAATTTCTTCTTTAACAAGAAATTTATTCTTCTTCGCAAGCATTGCAGGATTTCCCACACTATGAACAATATTTACTGTTTTATCATCTACTTCACCACTACCCACTTCTTTTTCTTTCAATCTGGTTTCACCAGGACCAGATTCTTCACTCTCTGAAAATCTAGCTGGGGATGAACCAATTTCAGATTTAACGTTTGTATTCTGAGTTCCACTTGCTGAAACCTTGGCAAGTAGAGAAGTATTGGCTCCACTAGACCCTAATCTAGGACCAAAATCAGAAGGAGAACACCCATCAGATGGTGTCTGTATTTCATCATGGTTTGATACTGGAGAAACAAGATTAGCTCTCCTAGTCCTAGACATCTTTTGAGACCTCTGACCAACCCACTGAGTTATGGGAGGGGAGGAAGAACCTGATGGCATAGAACGTTTGCGGTTATTGGCCCCAACCATTGAAGGGTTTTTATTCATACTTTGTGGCAGTTCCCAGCTCTCCAATGTTCCAGGTACACGAGGAACATTTGACACTGAATTTGGTGTCACCATAGAGGCACTTCGCGGTGCCCTTGACGCCTTTCCTTTTGTTATTGGACTAGGACAGACAACATGATTGTCTTCACGATTACTCAACCTAATAAGTAAAATGTAAACACATAATTGTCATGATGAAATCAGGTTAAAATGAACTGAGATCATTAAAATATAAGACCAAAAACTTAAGGCCAAGAGAGGCCAAACAAGTGAACTAAAAGGGAATTGGCAATAGCATCATAAGAATTGAAAGGGTACAGACATACTTGTTGCTTCCCTTGACAAGAAGTCTCTCCTTATTTAACCCAGTGGAAAGCTCACGAGAGAAAGTGGATTTATCCTGTTCCGTTTTAAGCATTCCACGAGTACCAGAACCAGAAAGTGACAAAGGACCATCCATCTTGCTAACACCACTGGCAACATTATTAGCTGCAGACCTGTAAAAGAACCAATAAAGTTCAACAAGCATAAATACATATTTACTGCAACTGTAACAATAGGCACATACATAACAAAAGACCTATCTTTACTTTCATCTTATGACAAGGAGACAAGATTTTTTTTTTTTTTGGCTTGGACAAAAGTAATAAGCAACAATATTATAATCTCAATGAATCTCTGTGATGAAAAGATGCCTAGTATACACATGATAGAACCTTTATGTTATAAGCAGATCTTCTTTCTGACCAAAAACAGTTATCCATAGCATTGAACTTCCTTTTGCCGATAGTAAAGAGTAAAGAGCAAACAAGCATTGAATCTGCTTTCAAAAAGATAAATAGAAATCCAAATCCAAGAATGTTGTGCCCTAATTTTTTACACATGTAAATAAATGTTGCCAAAGACTCCCTAATGCATTTCTTTTTCCTTTTTGAGAATTTGGCACTACATGGTGCTAAAAAGAGCCATCATGGACTGCAGCTATTGCAGTCAAAACCATGTCATAAAGCCCATTAAAAAATTCATGGTAACTGGCAGCATTTCGTTTTTGTACATATGGAAAAAAATTTACTTCAAAAGCACCTAATCTCATGATGGTAGGGCAACCATCTTTCTGAAAAAAATGGCACTTCCAACTTACAAAATGAAGGTCCAAAAATGCAGATATGACACATTACAATCTACTGCTTAGCAAAATGTAACCAAATACCTGAGACTCTGGGAATCAGAAGACTGCAATCCAGATTCACTGGAAAGCTTATGATGCGTAGTTCGTTTTGCTTCTCCCTCAGTATCAATGGGCCTCGAACAGACTGTACCAACTGAACGTTTCCGCTTCATTTTTTTGTCCCAACTCTCCCCTCCAGCAGGCAACCTGCGAATCTTCTCTTCAGTAACATCAGAATCTGCATTGCTAGAGTCTCTCTCCTTGGACATCATCAGAGTCTGCCTTGGCAAGCCGTTGCTCCTGCCCTCTGCCTGAAATCACAAGATCCAAAACAAGCATAAAATTTTATGTTTAAAAGATCAGGTACTCCGACTAATCAACCAGCAATAAACAGATTTATTTCTTATAATGAAGAAACTAAAACAGAGCAAAGCATAGGAAGGTCCCCTGAGAAAGACTGCTAGATGAGTCAGCATAGAATTTCATCATAATTCTACTTGAAACTTTTCATTAAAAATTTTTTACTTTTTCTGTTCAGTAACTGAAATAAGCAAAATTGTAAAAGCACAAATGTTATACAACAGCTGTTTTACTTGTGAGACCAATTTCCTATGCTGATTATAATACCTTTGTAATACTCCTCAATAAATACCAATAAAGAAAATCTTAAAGCCTTCAGAAATAACCTTATTTTCCATTTTTCAATACTGAACAGTATATTTCCTATGCATACAATAGTGATTAATTATCCTGCATGCTAGTATTCGAGGCATCAACCTGGTAAAGAAAAATAGGAATCCCCAGATTTATAGCACTGACTGGGGGACATTAAAGTTTGATGAAGACAAAAATGACAGGTGCAGATTGTTAAAAACATTGATGTTTGAAGGATTGTGGGCCTGAAACAGACAAATATTTCAGGTTGCTCTTAAATATTGAAATTCTCCATTCATATTCTCATTCAAGCTACTTTTATTTAGGGGACCAGTGGTTCAGTTCTGTCAAACAACAATCAGCCAAGATTTATTGGATTTCAAAAAGCATGAGACACCACTACTTTTTATTTTTTAAATCCTTGGACAAATGGGAAACAATCATTACAAAATCATAGATCAAGCTACAAAGTTGATGAGATCACAATAAAAGAAAATTGAAGTATGTCAATTACAAACCCGAGTTTCTGCCACTGATGTGCGTACTCGCTTATTCAGAATAACATTCTTAGGCCGGTCCTCCAACTTCTGGCTTACAATTTCTGAGGGGCTTCGATGGATCTGGTTTGCAATCTTCAAGTTAGAGCCACCAGTTCTTTCATTTGTTAATAGCTCACTGCGCTGCTGCTTCTTAGAGGTCAATTCACAATACTTGTTTAATTTGTGCAAGTGTTCATCCAGCTTTTTGGCTCTGCCACTGGCACAAGAAAAACACAAAATTTTAGGTATTTCATCCAGCAAATAAAAAACAATAGTTGAGGAAAGCCCTAGAGAAAGCATGTAAAGAATGGCAAAGGCATGAACTACCTTGCCATGACAAAAGTTAGACATATTCTAAAAGTAATCAAATGCAATTGCTGAGCTTTACCTAGCCCTCACACGTTTATCTGCAACACTTGCTCTAAAACGCCTTAACTCCTCCATAGCCCCAGGGGGTGGGTTCTTTAAATGAGCAGCACCAAAAGAATTGTCCTCTGATGTGCTTCCAACAGAAAAGCCCAGAACCCTCCTTAGCTCACCTGGGCGGGTATATTTTTGGTCACCCATTACAATTGGCTCCAACATAAGACACTGTGACAATGTGGGAGTATCTCCTGCAGATGAACCACTTCCCCTTGATGAACCCTTTACAGAGTTAAAGGCTCGACCATCAGAACCTTCTCTAAAGCTGCCTGATCTATCCAAAGCAGGACCAGAATAAGTCCCCCTTTGCGAATAGCCAGCAAAACTCGAGTCAGGACTAGCAGAAGTCAGTTCAAATCTTGTATTTCCAGCCATCATCAATGTTAACAATTCATATTTGTGACCAGGTTTTCTCACAATTGATTACTTCTGAAGCTGTAACCTATCACAACCATTCAAAGAAAGCAATAAGGGGCGCATGCTAGCAAACATAATAGATCAAAGACAGTAGAACCCATGTTGATCATATGATGAAACATTAGCATATTCAGAAACTGAATTGGAATAAAAGAAGCAGATAATTGACCACAAAATTTTATATAGTTTTTCCTCTTTGCCATGCACTGTGTTCCAAAGAGTTAAAAAAATAAAAAATAATTTTTTAAATATTAAAAAAATAAAATAAAAACC
The DNA here is from genome assembly GCA_026120185.1 of Voacanga thouarsii. Lineage (NCBI taxonomy): Eukaryota > Viridiplantae > Streptophyta > Magnoliopsida > Gentianales > Apocynaceae > Voacanga > Voacanga thouarsii. The sequence goes on along the minus strand of JANUWF010001066.1, from coordinate 1,221,946 downwards.
TTTTTTCCAAACATCTATCATGAGTGTTAAGTAGTAGCTTGGAAGAAAAAAACAAAAAATAAAAAAAAGGGGTATCAACAGATGATAAACTCAATGTTACTATAATCCTTAATAAGATTACAATCGCTGAAGCAAAACCCAACATAATTCCTTCCGTGTAATGCAGAATCAGGACTTTTCTCAACCAAAGGCACACGTTTTGACCCTAATTACGAGAAAATAAAACAGCAGAAGTACAAAGAAACGCAAAAAAATACTGAAAACACAGAAACCTTTAGAATTCTACCCAGTGCTATCAAGAATTGGATAGACCCAAGTAAAGCGAAATTAACATGAATTCGAGAAAAATTCATCCAATTGAGCAACTTTAAACGCCAAATTAAACAAGAACTAAAACAGAATCCACCAATCAAACAACTTTAACTAAATTAAAAAACCCTAGAGTAAGCAAAACCAAAAAACATTAGGGTTTATCAAGAAAATCTTTTCCAAAATTCAACAGAATCAGCTCGGAATAAAGCAAGAAATTCAGACTCGCAAACTTTAACAATCACCAAATTTTACCTGCATTCATCAATCGATAAAGATCGACGAAAAAGAACGCATGAAAACGAAAGCCAAAGAAACGGGGACACCGAAAGAACGAACGAACTCGTAGTGAGAGAAAATACGAGCGTGTGAAATGGTGGGCTTGATTTTTGTTTTGCTACTATTTTTCCTTTTACCTTTCTTTCCTTTTTTGGATTCGCGCAAAGCCTTCTATGAAGCTGGCGATGGAGACCCAAAGCGGGCCGCCCGCGCTAAATTCTTGGGTGAAATTTTTGTGGGGGCTGATTTAAAAGTGACATAAAATTCAGGGCCTTAAATGTAGAAAACTAGAATACCAAATACTCTTTCCGTTTCAAAATATTTGTTCATGAAATTCTTTATATGTATATTAAAGAATTTGAAAATAATATTACAATTTAGATAAAATTCTTTTTTTACCCATATTAAAAATGATAGTTATTGATTAGTTAGTAAATATTCCTAAGAAGTAAGAAAAAAAAAAGAGTTTTAAAAAGTTATGTAATTGACTTATAATAAATGGGAAAAAATAAGAATGAACTAATCATTAATTGTAGAAATATGTACATAAATAAGTATTTTGAAACAAAATAAAAAAAATTTCATGAACAACTATTTTAAAAATAATGAAATTTTTTTTTTCTTTTACTACTATCTCCGTTTTACAATATAAATCGTTTTGAATTTAAATTTTTTTTCACAATATAGGTCATTTTACAAAGTTCTATAAATATTTATTATTTTTTCACTTCTATCCCTTTCTATAATCTCTCTTTTTTTACTAATTATGATCCAACTCTTTCTGATTATCAAAATAAATAAATATTTAATTATGAGTATTTTTAAAATTTAAGACCCTTAAATTTTTTGTATAAATCTAAAATGACTTAGGTAGCATCCCCTCCATCACATAATATAAGTCGATAGATTTAATTTTACGCATATTAAAATTCTTAAAAATAAGGTGATTTTATATTTTTTTCTTCTTAAAACACCCCTATTTAAATGTCTTGAAAACAAAAGAAGAGATGAGAGAGAAAGAGAAGAAAAGAGAATAATAAATAAGGACAAAAATATAAAAATAATTTTAAAACCTTCTTAAAAAGTCCCCAATAACTTATAATTTAATACAGTAAAAATAATGTCTAACGACTTATATTACGGGACGGAGGGAATATATTATTTTAACAGTTGAACTGAATCTTTATTTATTCTAAAATAAAAGTACAAAGTGCGTATTTTTAGAAGTCGGAATTGCAACCAATGAGGAAGTTAGAGAAGGAATTTTATAAAGAATTTTAGTGAATCTTTGAAATGGGACCAAACTTCAATATGTGGATAGGAGGACATTAGGAAGTTTTGAGAGTGAAGGGCAATTTTGACTAAAGTTGAAAAAGGACTTGAATTTGATACACGTAGTTTTCAATGATTGAGAAGTATTCGTTGAAATTTTATATTTATTAGAAAAGTTAAATTGCGAAAACGTTAATTATTGTTCTTATTCGTTTACTTTGTTTAAATATTTTTAAAATAATCGTTGAAACAAATATTATGACAAAAAAAATTTTAATGAAAATTTTAAAATAAATATAATGTTATAAAACGTGCCAGATTTAATAATAAATTACACATTAATAAATAATATATATTATAATTAAATAGAATACATAACAATAACAATAATAATTATTATTATAATATCTATTGTGATAATTAATATTTTATAATGTATAAAAAAAGTATACCCATACAAGTTTGATGTTAGGCTCTAAGACTATACATCTTCTCTATAGATCAATTTGACATTGAACTTATCAAATATAATTTTATTAATTGTAATTAAAAAAAACTTCATCAAAATACAATAATTTTATGTGTTTGTCAAAATAATTTTAAATGTAATTCTAAATTATATAATGTTCAAAACAATTATCACATTTATTTGTATAAAATGATTTGAATTAACTTCCCCCATCATTGTTTTTAGACTTTTTTCAATTTGAATATCTATTATATTTAGATTAAGAATAATTGAATAGTATGAAGGAATAATTTTCAACATTTTTAAATAAATAAAATAGGAATATTGAAATTAACAATTAAAAAATTTTATATTAAGGAGAGATGTAATTTAAGGTAAAAAGTGCAAATAAAAATAATTAAAGAAGATTAGTTAATTTATAAATTATATTAATTAAACGTAAATTATTAAAAAAAATACTGTCGTGATTTATGATCAAAATAAAGAAAAATAAAGCATTAAAGAAAATCGAGAGATCCAGCCAAATTTGGCAAGAAGTTGGCCCTTTGTGGGCAACATGCCAAAGAATGAAAATTCCAATCAAATTCATAACAAAATAAATTTTAATTTAAAATGTTCAACCAACAATTATTTATCTTCAAATATATATATATTCATATTCTATAATTGCAATTAGAACATTTTTTCCCTTAATTTTATTGTTAAAATACCATACAAAACAGTAAAAACAGTATTTACAAAAAAAATATTTAAAAAAAAATACTAGATTTGATGTTTCCTCAATGCCATCTTCATCCCCTTAAAAGTCAAGCTAATAAATCAAAAAAAAAAAAAGAAAAAACTAATTACCAACTTCGTAAGCATATTCTTAGGGTGACTTTATGCATGTCAATGCATAAAATGAGCATCGATTTATATAAGTGGTTTTCTCCACTAATGTCATACAATGGATAAATCATTAACACCAGAAAAATAGAGGACATGAGGCAAAATAAGAACCCTAGCAACAAATCTTTCCAAATGAATTCCATAAATTGAAGATCATTTTTCATTATTCCTTGATAAAATTTTAGAAACAAAAACAACTATGTCACTGAAGTAAAAAAGAAGTCAGACTCCAGCAGTGGAGTTTCTCTCAATGATCTCCACACCAAAGAGCCTAAAACTTCCATTTGTTGAGCCATTTGATTCTACCACCTCCCCGGCACCCTTCTCTTCAACAGAGGTATTTTGCACCACCCCACCATGGACCCCCTCACAATATCCTACATCAATCATGAATAAAGACTGCTTCTCATTTGAGCCATCTTTACACTCACAGAAGGAGAAAATGATCATGTCTTTTTCTCTCAAGCCTTTATCCTTGACAAAGCTATTCCATCCACGAGTAAATACAAAGCTTTGGCTACTCTTCCAATAGCAGTACCGGAATGTCCATGACTTCATTGTCCTGTCATAAAAGACCAGTTCTGTGACATCTACACTAGCACCACTGCCCTCATTCTCCTCCTCTACGCTCTCAGAAATATGAGGAAAGTACATCAGTGCAAACTTCTTTGGTATGACAAGTCGGTTGAGTTTGCCAACATCACTTGGAGTCAGCTCCTTATGGAAAAGTTTCTTGCAGATAAATGCTCCGTGCTTGGGTGGAGTCACCAAATCTTGCCCAGCTTTGGATTCTGCTGCCAGATAGTCAAGAAACTTGGTGGAGTAGGAGCCATCCTTTATCATGGTTAGGACAGTTTCTATGCTGTACTGTTTTTGGAAGTTTGGTTCCTCAATGGTAACTTTTGTCCATGGAAAGTTTCTGTGTGAATCTCCACTACGAAGTTTAATGGCTGCACTATCATATGCCATCGCTGCTTCTACCTCAGATTTGAAAGTCCCAAGCCAAATCCGCTGATGGTTGGCATATATCTGTGCTCCCCAGTGGCCATTCTGTAGGCCAACCACCCCTTTGAATTTTGAAGATGAATAGTTGCCATCCAGTTTTCGACGCTTATTCTGTAGTATTATGTAGCTGCTACTGTTAGAATCAGAGACTTCCTTGGTGACATTGGTTATAGCAGCAGATATCTCACTTTGCTCTTCCATGAAGACTCTGAACACAAGATTGGGTTTGCAAATTACAACTAAACATCAAACAAGTGCTTAATATATACATTTCTTTGAGATTAAAAGATTTATTGCCTTCAGAACTAGTTTTCTATACAGTTTGGAAAGTAGAAAGAAGCTGCAGTTCAAATTTAGGCAACTTAAGGTCTTGGCACACGTTAGCTAAATAGGAATAAAAGAGATGCTCAAATATGGTAGCATTTCCTTTAGGACAACACCGAGTAGTTTTGTTGAATTGCTTTTTAGTATAAGCGTTATTAAGTTTTTTTTTTTTTTAATAGCTTCTCTAAATTTTGTGCAAAAGTCTTAAACTATAGTTATTTCAAAATGGAAAAAGTAACAAATTGTGAGTGAGGGAAAGAAAATGCAATTACTTTGCACAGCAATCTAATCTCATAAAATCCAAATATTTACCAAATTTATACTGGGAGGTGAAAGAATTAAGATTACAAACCACGGTAACAAGCACATTTGAAAATAAATAAATAAACAAACAAATAAAGGCAAAAAGGAAGTATGAAAGGATATCATTTGGTAAGCAATAAACAAAATTTCAAAGTATCAGCAATATGGTAAACGAATTTAGAATAGCAAAAACTCAATGGGCAAAATCTGTTAAAACGAGAAGGGCACCAACATCACAATGAAAGCCATAAAAGTAAAAATTCAACAAACCTTCCAATTTAATCAAAAGCTTCAAGTTTTCTCCTCATGAGATTTGCATATAGAAAGCAAAAATTAACACTTAAGAGGAACTAAGCTATACCATTCAATCACTCCAAATTTGCTTCTATTTTGCAACTTGCAGTTTGTTCTTAAGAACCGTTAAGTGATCTTCCAGTGAAAAGCAAAACTATGGAGCGATCACTTCGAGGTTTCTTATAAGCAAGAAATCCACACTCAATCCCAGAGAGTAATGGTCCATGGCTGATATGGCAAGAGTTATAACAGAATGCCATAATTGCATGGGACAAATAAAAGGCAGAAGTAGAGTACAAAACTAATCTTGAATACCACGACATAAATAGCCCTTACAAAAATTAAATTTGTATGCGAAACTCATCAATAAGAAGACAAATTGCAATGAAGGAAAGCAGAAACAGCTGCTGCTATTGAACAATTTCTTTTTTTCCCTTTTAAATGAGGAATGGCAAGAGATATGACAAGAAAACATAATCCGTATATAATTATACAATTAATAAAAAGACAGTCATACGGACCCGATGAATAAGTAATTGCAACAACTAATACAACCTTGAAAAAGAAAATACTATTAAGCCAGATACAAAATAACACGAGAATGTATATGTATATATACCTGAGAGATTGAAGCTATGTTTCAGCAACAAGAAGCAATTGATATAAGGGAGAAGAGGAGACTTTATCAAGAATAAACAATTTCTTTATATTAAAAGGCAATCAACACTAAAAAGCAGATATTTGCCTGTGAGATATGAATTTCCAAACCCGTATATGGAGAAATCCCACGATGCTGCATATTTCCTCATCTTTTTTAGGATACCAAAACAGTGTGGGTTTGATGAGATTCCACCCAATATCGCAATTACTATTTTCTTTCCTTCCATCAGACATAGTTTCCAAAAACAATACAATTACGTATAATGTCTTTTTTTCCTCTTCAACCATACTGTCCAAACACAATAAGATTTCGCATTTTTCAGCTGATTATGTGGCCTCAAACGTCATCTCTTCCCAGGCTCCGAGAATCATTTCATCATAGCCTTCCAAGATGAACGAGAGGTAATGGGCTTATCAGCCTCTCCCCACTTTTTCCCAACCAGATTCTGGCCGATAATCTCAACTCATCAGTCTGCAAGATAGTCCATACCACAAGAGAACCCAAGGACACATGATTCCCTTCCGGAATCTTGTGAACAGGGGCCAAAAAAAAAACAGAGACGCAGAGAGAACCAGTATGGCTCCTCGAAGGACAATAATTCTGTGATGGCATGTTTCCTTTTCTCTCTAATACGACCATGTCTTGGGATACATAGAATAGTTTCCGGAGTTCCCTGGAACTAAAGTGTTCTTCATCACTTATGGGTCACTGAAAGAGGAGGCCAACACCCATGTGAAAATATTGGCTCAGTTCTTGAATCGCCCATTGCAAGATGCTGACTGATGGAGGAAAAGGAGGTGGAGGGACATCGTCAACAGTTATGCCGGAGTTACAGTTTTTGAGACCTCAACCTTGACTTCAACGGGTCTCCGTACGTAGTAATATCTGCTTCCTCGTGCCTGATATTATCCATCAAACCATTTTTATCTGTGAATTTCCGTTGGATTCCCCTCTCAAGGAAGGAAGAGAAGAAACACTAGTTGGGCCGGAGCAGAACAAATATCTCTTTATGGAGATTGGGCCATTTTCAGCGGCCCAAATAGTTTATCAGGCTACACTTTATATAACCTCTGAGAGTGAGACATTACACACTCCGAAGCGACGTGACGCCTCCTGACTCCTGACGTTGCCCGCACCATCTCCCTGTTGGGTCCCACCAGATGACGCAACACAGCAGCAACCAACGACATCGCCGGAGCTAGAGAAAAGTATTCTTACGTCAGCACCCACCTCTCGTCAGCATCGGCAATAATAAGTCCTGGGCTGTCGAATCTAGTGTCTCAAAGTACAGACGGTGGGCTGTCCCGCATTTTGGAATCGCCATGGCGGTCGCCAATGCTTTCTTCAGTCCTTCATTCACTTTTCTCCGATCGAAGGTTTCCGATTTCGATTCCGACTTCGGCGCCAGTCTTCAATTCAGTATTTCCCATTCGTCCTCTAAGCTCACCCTTAGGTTATTTCACGGCGGAGTCACTGGATTTTCTTCTAGAAAGTAAGGAACTATTGAGGAAGATTTTTTGGAATTTTAGCCTCAAGATTGCTGGCTAGTTTTTTGAATTCGATTGCCGCTTTTTCTCCTTTATTTATTTATTTATCCCTCCATCGTAGAAGGCAAGAGGCCATTCGATTAGGACTCGAGTCTTTCTTGAGTGTTTGATTTTGCATGTGTTATCTTAATTTGCAATAAGATGTGGCTGATGTTATAGAGCAGCACTGCATGCCATCAGCTCTTCACTTTCTATGTCACTGGGTATCAAATAATTATGTACGGTAAATAGGGTGTTGGTATTTTGTGAAAACCTTAGTGGTGAGAGGTACATTTTTGTTTTATATATTTGGTTTTGGGTGCATTCGAAGACTGTCGCAATTTTTTTTCTTTGGAGGTAAATTGTATTTTTCATCTTTTGCTTTCTTTTTCTTACAACTGTTTTATAGGAATATTCGTTGCACGTCTGTGGATGTTGTGAAAGCAGTTAACTCAACCTCGTTGGTTAGTGATAGTTCCTACTTTTTTCATTTTTCTTTTATGTCGACATGCATATTTAGTGTGTATTTTACTTAATAGAAGACATGGCCACTGATGGTGAGTTTACTCAACTGAACTAAATAAAGAAATAGGATTTATGTAGCTCAGTCCAGGTAGTTTTGTGTTGAATTACTTATTGAAAAGGAGGTTGAGTGCTTCAATTCATGCTGTTACATGAATCATAATGAGTTCCAAATTGCAGAAGCCCAGAAAGGTATCCTTTGTAAAAGCAAGCTTAGGAAACAAATTGACGATCCTAGTTATAAAAGAGATCTATTTCAGTTGCTGTGATGTTGATGTCAGTATATTTCTTTTTCCGAAATCTGAGCAGGAAACAGATACTGTTCCTATGCCAATTGTTATAATAGATCAAGATTCTGATTCTGAGGCAACCATAGTCGAAGTTAGCTTTGGCGATCGCCTTGGTGCTCTCATTGACACAGTTAAGACACTAATACACTCTTCATGCATGTCTCTAGGCATGTTTGGATGTGTTTTTTTCTAGTTTTTGTATTCTTTCAGGATGTAAAAGTTAGTTCTTTGAGTCTCTGTTGCATAAAATAGGGTTAGCAACAAGGATGGGAAAGTTTATACTTTAATTTGAGTTTCTCGTCAAAAGATCCTATGTTCTTCTACGCCATTGGCTCTTCCAGAGGCCTTAGGTTATTATAACTCTTATCTCTTCATCTATGATAGAACATTCCTCTTTTCCAGAGGATGTGGCATTATTACAAAATTTAATTGATGAGATGGGAATTTAGCAGTGCTAGAAGCAACTGACTTCAAATGAAACCAATAATTATGGCCCACTTGTGTTTCTTCACACTCGTGCATATATTATTGTTCTTTTGTGCTCCAATGGCAATAGACTGTCTTCAGAACAATATAGCGGACAATCATACAATTTCTTGATGCTCATGAAGTGGCGAGTTGATTGCATACTGTGGTTTTGGGATATCTTGGAAAATTTAAGGAGGGTTGTTTACTTGTGTAACTCTGGGCATTTTGCTTATTTCTCGATTTTCAAATATCTAACATCCTGAGCTATTTACCTTCAGGTAAGATTAAGTTTTAACATATAGTCTTATTGGCGTAGAGCAGATGAAGGCTTTAAAAGATCTGGGTTTGGACGTGGTGAAAGGAACTGTTACTACTGAGGCCTCGGTGAAACAAACAAAATTTTTTATTACAGGCTTGTAAGTAACTACTTGATTCACCTTTCCTTATGAAAAAAAGGGAAAATTTTGATCATTGTTTGATTGGTGTACTTGGTTTGAAAATGTATGAAGTGAGAAAATAAGATATCATATTTACCTTGACGTTCTCCTTGACTAGCTAATTAATGAAATTGTTTTGGGCCATCCAGTTGGATGTTGCATGTTCATTATCCTATTAATTTATATTCCTCCTCTCAGGCCAACATCTGATAGTTTCTGTTTACATTTTACTTGCGTCACATTGTTCCATATGTCATGAGACTTTGTGGATGCAAAAAAAAGGTAAAAATATGCACTCCTCATTTGGAGATTCTTTGTTGAACTAGTCCATGTATACTTTACACATGTTTTATGTATTAATTTGCTATCACAGTTGCATTCATTTAGTGCTATAATAGCATTTCACTGTGTTCCCAATTTAAACTTTCTCAAATGTTGATGCTTGTGTGTCTTGACAAAACTGGAGCATGCAGATGGGTATGAACATGCATAACATTTCCATCTACATATGGGAGGTGCCTGTTGCACGGCACAGTTGCATTCATTTAGTGCTATAATAGCATTTCACTGTGTTCCCAATTTAAACTTTCTCAAATGTTGATGCTTGTGTGTCTTGACAAAACTGGAGCATGCAGATGGGTATGAACATGCATAACATTCCCATCTACATATGGGAGGTGCCATGTTTTGTTGCATGACTTATTTCATTGATTCATTGGTTAGGTCCAGTGGCCGCAAAGTTGAAGATCCTGATCTTTTGGAGAGAATTCGTCTGACCATTATCAACAACCTTCTGAAGTATCACCCAGTAGGTTTGCCTACTTAATTAACTTCTAACCTAATTTTTTGGATTTTCATTTATGACCATTATCAACAACCTTCTGAAGTATCACCCAGTAGGTTTGCCTACTTAATTAACTTACAACCTAATTTTTTGAATTTTTATTTATTCTTTTGATTACTGTTTCTTAATCTTTTGGAAAAGCATTCTCATCAGGCTTAGATTAGCCCATTTCAGTTGGATATCCATAATTATTAAGTGTGCTTACAGGAGTCAAGTGAGTGTCTTGCAATGGGTGAGGCTTTTGGAATAAAGGCACCTGCCAAGAAGGTGACGTTGAATTCCCCAATCCTCCACCCCCTCCCTTTCTGTGGGTATTATGTCACCCTAATTTTCTGTCACTGCATTTTTATCTGAGGTTGATCTTGCTTAATAGCATTTTCAAACCTGGTTGTGTGCTGTCTGATTTTAGATATGAGTTTGTGGAAAACCAAATGTTATCGTAGGAGCTGATTAGCAGGATTTTCTAGGAAGAAGAATTATTTTCTGCATGCATGACTATCGCTTATAGGACATTTGCCATCACAGTGATGAGTATGCTTTGTTGTTCATTAATTTGTGCATGGAAACTTTTGAATCCATTTCATACAATTTTCAAATAAAAAAGTGTTTTCTCTGCATTGTAGATTGGGAAATACACTACCTAACTGCAAAATGATGTGTTTCCTAATGTAAATTTGTTTCAAATTTGAAAATGAAACAATTGCTCATCTGTGAGACTTGTGAAAAGATTATCTAGGTTTCATTGATTAATAGCACTCTAGGATCCTTCCAAATCCAGCCAAGTCTTCGCATTATAATGAAAGTGAACTTGGTCAGTTAATCTTTACCTATAATTTGTAAAATCTAGGCTTCCTACTAAAAAATGGTTGCCTTCATATTGACAGCTTATCAGTTTTGTTCCACCATGGTCACAATACTCTATTGCAAGTTAAGTGTCCTAATTTGATTTGGTAGGATATTTGGTGGATTTTAGAATTGAAGTGGAGTACATATGAGGCAAATTTGGTATATTGCTAAAAGTGGACATTGTTTCAGAATTGGACAAAAAGCAAAGTAAGATAGTCAGTGTTGGGAAAATTTTGACTTTTGAGTCCTCTCTTCCCTTTCCTTTGTACTAATATGCTATCCACTCTTAGATGCTGAGGATTGTCTTGAAGCGTATGCATCTTTGCTGAATTATTGTTCATGTTCTAACTAGATTTTGAGGGTCAAGAAACATGTCAAGTAATTATGAAGTCCTGGAGTTATTTTAACCATACAAGATATTGACTTCTGATTGAATCATGACAGCTTGATGTTGATACTGCAACTCACGTACATGTCAAGGAGGATGGTCCTGCAAGGAGGTGTTTTTTCCTCAATTCAGTGATAAGAGTGCATTTGCATTAAATTATTGACTTACTATTTCAGTAACTTGCCAATATATTAAAGTTTTTGTAGACTTTCAGTCCACACCTGCATATCATTTCACTATAATCCATCCTTGGGATCTTGTAATTTCAGCTTGCTCTATATTGAGACAGCCGATCGGCCAGGCCTGCTGCTCGAAATCATCAAAATCATGGACGACATCAATGTTCATGTTGAATCAGCTGAGATTGAAACAGAAGTCTGTTTCCTACTCCATCTATTTCCGTATAATGTCATGTGCATGTTCAAGTACTTAAATATTAACTGAGGGGTTTGTCTATGTCCAGGGTCTGGTAGCAAAAGACAAGTTTCATGTCAGTTATAGAGGTCAAGCTCTCAACTCTTCCTTGTCCCAGGTAATTAAAGAGTGTATCAATTCACAGGCACGTGCACATGTTCCAACACGCATAACTTGAACCCCTTTTCTAAAGAGAGGGCCATTGTAATTTCTACATACTTTTCTTCCTTAGAATTGCGAATACCATCGCGAAAGCGTTTTAAATCCAGAGGATCTGTTCGTGCATAAATGATGATATTATTTAGGGAGTTTTCTTAAGTTCTGGGGATCTTCTCTATTTCATTTGCTCCTTCATTCTACTGTTTAAATTACCACTTGCCTCATCTCTTGAAGTTGTCATCTGCAGGTGCTCACCAATTGCCTGCGCTACTATCTCCGGAGGCCAGAAACCGATGAAGATAGTTACTAGGTAGAGCTCTTATTTGTATAAACTTCTTGTTTCAGATAATCCAAACAGCCTGATTCGCCTTGTCTTGGTTAAATGTCTTGTGAAACTGAGGAAGTGCTAAGTTCAACTCATGAAATGTGTATAGGCACAACCATTCGTGCCTCTTAATTACAATTGAAAGTTAAGTCGCTTAAAGTACTACTAGCTTCTCCTCGCATAGGCAAAGGGAAATCATCTGAACATAGTTCTTACTCTGTTCGAAGACACATTGATATAAGCATTCCCCCTCCCTCCGGGGGCCAAAAAAAGATTGAAATACAAAACAAAAAGGATGACAAATTGCTAAATTTTGTGAAACCCATCTAACTCCTGCATGGTTTCATGAAATATGATTCCACGACTCTAGGCTTTATTAGGAAGCTTAGTTTTTCCAGCAAGATGTGACTCGAGACTTTTGGTTATTTTCCATTTTCTGCTTTAAAGGTATGCAGCAGAGCAGATCATAAGGGAAATTTTTATACTAGATGCAAAGCTTTTAGACCGTTGACGACTCATTCTAAAATAAGAGCCAGTTAAACAAGCCATGTTTAATATGGAATGTCATTTATCATATGGAGTTGCGCCTCTATTGAAAAGAAAGGGAAGGTGAGGTTAGAGTTTCAAATATTACAAAAAGAAAAAAGGGGTATACTTGTTTTAAATATTTCTCTCTGTGGTAGCAATATTCCTTGTCCATTAAATTGAAGGAAGCAGCTTAGTTATTAATTTGATATGAACCATGCAACAAGTTTATTTATGACTAATTTATCTAATAGTAATAATGCAACAAGGGGAAGAAGAACAGTACAGAATGTCATATATATATATATTATAATACATTGCAACTATTATCAGCCTTTGATATCTGTTTTAAGTACTTGTTTATTTCCAACCGAAAAGAAATGACATCCACTGTTTCTACCCCAGTTTTTGCCCGCAAGGAAAATACTTCCATAAACCTGATACTTGTGTAAACCACATATATTACATATTATACATTTTTATAAGTATAAGTTATTATTATTACGATCATTTATAAAAATAAGATCTATTTTAAGCTTTTTTTTTTTCATTAGTAAATCAAACAAGAAACCCAAAATTTATAGACAATCAAACTTAGAAAAACCACCACCATAGCACAACAGAGATTTCATAGTGTTACACTCCACCTAATCTATTAAGTCAAATCCTTCACAAGCGAAAGGATGTAAATATACCACCTACTTAATTAAATACCAAAATTTTTTGCACTAAGCATGTAATAGAGCTCGGAAAGTATAGTGCCCAGTTCTGAAAATCAGAACTGTTATTCTCAATGCCTAAAGTGCCTCAAACTAGTCAAAAGAAGTGCAACTCCATACTTGTCACAGCAGTCAATAGCATCCCTATCTCTAATGCTCCCTCCAGGCTCAGCAATAACGCCAATGCCACTTTGACAAGCTTCTTCAACAGCATCATTCCAAGCTGTTTACAAGTACAACTTCAGAGCAGATAGGAATCAAGTCCTACAAACTACTTTACACCATCACTTCTTGGACCTCAAATACAGTGGTTATTATCAAAATATTACGTAGTTGTGCAGCTGTGAAATTTTCAGAATTCAACATATCACAAATAATTAATTAAGTGGCTTGATTATACTTTTTAAGTGACTTGTGTCTTTCATTAGTTCATGCTTTTCCAGTAGAGCACAGTAGTTTACTCGATATACTTAACCTCATTCTTACGTTATGCTGTTTATATTGACAGGTGAATAATCTGAAAACTATCTGTCCTTGAGAGTAATGAAAAGGTTACCAAAAGGAAAGAAAGCATCACTGGCCAAAGCAGCTCCTTTGACTTCCTCCCCTGCTTTTTTTAAGGCTATCCTCAGGCTCTCCAAACGGTTTGGCTGCCCACTTCCCATACCTAACATGCAATTGTCCTGCCAAGTAAACCATTGCAATCAGAAAAATATACTTCTGAATCTAGAAAATGAATGGCTCTTTTCTGCTGATCTCCTTTAATTGGATAAAGCAACATCTCATACTGAAAATATAAATCCAGACCTTTGCAATAACAATGGCATTGCTTTTCACATGCTTCACACAAAGCCAAGCAAACTGTGCATCAGAAAGTTCACTTTCTTGTGGAGTCCTCTGTGAAACTACAGAGAATTTAATATCCTCTGGGACTAAATCATCTGCATCCTGAGCCAACCAACCTCCACCTACTTGTCTGAGCGAGAGCTTCCCCTTACTATTTTTCTTTGCCTCAAGAATTCTCAAAGTCCTGGACTTTCCACGGAGAACCTCAAGCCCCTTCTTGGTATACTTGGGAGCAACAACAATCTCATAGAACATTCGAGTTTCATTGTCAGTAGGACTTCTAAATTCTCGGATGTCCTTGGCCAATTCCTAAAAGAGACAATTCAAGTATGTTAATTATAAAAGGCCTCCAATGTTTCCTAATGGAAAGCAAATTCAAATAAGTGAAAACCAACTTGTTTCCATCCAAGAGAGGAAAGAATGGAAAAGGGAGGAAGAAGAAAGAAGAAAGAAGAAAAGAAGATCAATGCATTGCCCAAAAAGTTCCCCTAATTACCTCATCGACTTCCACATTGAAGGCCACTATACCACCGAAAGCACTCACTGGATCTGCTTTCACGGCCAACCTATAAGCTTCAACAATATCATCACGTGATGCAACCCCACAAGGATTTGTATGTTTCACAACCACACAAGTAGGCTTACTAAACTCACACACACAATTCCAAGCTGCATCAGCATCTAAATAATTATTGTAGGACATCTCCTATTCAAAAGAACAAAGGCACCTTTAGTAGCATGAACATAAGCATTAGAAAATATTTCTCTGTCAATGATACAAGGCTTACGATGGCCTAAAAATAGAAAAAGATCCTAGGATATAAGAAACACCAGCAACTTAGAGAATTGCAGGTGGAGCAAACAGCAAAACTTTATGTTTGGGTTTGGGGATGGCGGCTGGGGTGGGGGCCGGAGTGGGGGAAAATGGGGAACAAGGAAGTAAGGCAAGCAAATCCATGACCAAGGGAGTTTACCTGTGACTTACAAATATGTGACCAACGTTCAGCATAGAGACAACATATTTGCCAAATATAACTCAAGTTATTAGTATGTGTGCAAGTATGGAAGTATCACCTACTCCTCAGTTACAGCCCTTTGACAATTAATATGGGGAAGATTATAGCAGGCCACTAAACTCTTGTCACAGTTTCATATTTTTTTCCTACTTTAACACATCAGATGGACAAGATACATCCAAGGCACTTATGAGAACCCACCCACCCACAAGCATACAGACTTGTAGCTTTGTTTTATCACCTAAAAGCTTACTTCAAACATTAGCCTACTCAAAGAGAAGTAGAAAAGTCAATAAAAATTTCCCCCATCACAAAACAAGCAAAGTAAATATTTTGCTGGTAAAGACCGCAAAGGTAATTGGAAGATGAAGGGATTGGCATAATGCCCTGAACAATACAACATGTGTGCTTCACATGCTCCAGCCCGTGAATTCAAGTAAGCAGTATAGCAAAAGGCCACCAATACACATTAATAGTTTAGTGGGTAAAATGAGATCCAAAATAATCATGCAGTCAAAATGGAATGATTGAAAATGTTTAGTGGCCTCCAAGGTACCTTGCCCATCATTTCAAGTTCGATTAGATTAAAGAACTATTTGCTGGAGCAAGCACAAAGATTTCCTCAAGCTAATTTCTACCAATTCCAACAGTGTAGATCAAGCTTATTCTTGACTGTTTGGCTTTGGCTACTTGGAAATTCAAACACCAACATAAACTCAACCCTAGAGCATTTTGCAATATGTGAAACCTTTTGCTGAAATGTTGCTCAAATTTCAGAAGGTAAGCTTCATCTTCTATTTATCTTTGACTTCAATACTTTTGCTAACAATGATATTCATAGGGATACACTTTCCTTTGAAAGTTAAGATTCCATAATGTAAGGATAAAAATTAGGCTCTAGTTAAGTTTAACAGTGGATCTAGCAAATAATATCAACATGGATTGTCCATGTTTGCACGAAAAGAGTTAAACTAAAGGATTTCTTTCCATAGTCACCTCTTATCATTTCCATGTACCAAATGGGAGGCATGTCTATAATTTTCATCATTCACATTAAGCTTAAGCACTCTGCAAAACAAACATATCAGCTTTGATAATAAAATAAAAAATGGCAAACAGGAATAATCACAAAAGTCATATATACTAAACCACCACAACTGTAGAAAATCTAGAGAATCAAGATTATTAACCCCCTTATTGTCTTACCTTTCCATGGTGTTGGACAGATGTTGCAATTCCACCAGCATTAACTTCAGCAAGAGACTTGTCAATGTAAAAGGCAGCCTTCTGGTGAGGGTTTTCACCATATCGAAGTGAACTCTTGAGTGAGAGAGGAACAGTCAGACCAGGAGGGAACTTACCTTCAAAAAACACAACAAAGTAGACAGTGAATTTACAAAAGAAGCAATAGGGCGAAGCAAGCAGGTTTAGGCTTCACATAAAGCTGGCCACAATAGAATATTCACTGTGCAGGAACCGAGAGTTCGACATTCTGAAACACAGAGCAGGCAAACATGCATGGATTTTCAACAACTAAATACAGCCTACATAACATTTAGCACTGATGCTTAGATGGGATTCTTAGTATGGCTTTAATTTTCTCATGTATGTCAAGTTAAATCACCTCTGCACAAAGTATTTGTAACCAATGATCATTAGATATAAACAGAAGTAGATCAACACAAAGTCAGTACCTCCAGCTGTCTGCTTCCACAACCACTCTGACACAGCAGAATCATAAGAAGCAACATGTTGGAATGCCTTCCAGGCCAGCTTCCTTCTGAATAGCTGGTCGTCTGCCTTGCCTCGTAGAAACTCTAAAAGTGCCGGGTAGTCTCCAGAATCAACCACAACCAAAACATCCTTATGATTCTATTGAATATTGTCAATCAGCATCCGGTTAGACAAAGAACAATACGAAATTAATTGGATTAGCAATGATTGGATATTGACTAGGTCAGTCGTGTAAATATAATAGAAGACAATTCTTCTGTTGTATTCAGGATATGTCTATTAAATGGTTTTTGAGGTCACAGAGACAATTTTTTTAGTTTCCTTGCAATGACCAGAAAGGAAGATCTGCCGACCAAATACAGTGTTTATATAGGAAATCACATGAAATTCAGGCCCACAATTCCAAAGCTGAACCTCTTTACCAACAATGATTTAAAACAACACATAAAACATGTTAACAAGTTCCTTTTTTTCTTTTATTCTTTTCTTCAGTTTTATGAAATTGCAAACGTTATAAGATGTTCCTAAATCTAGACACTAGGAAACCTTCAACTATCTTGTCAAGAATTTCAAAACTCTCATTGATCCCTGTAGTTTGCTAATTAGAACAACATTATCACCATAATGTAGCCTAAAATACTAATTTGTGCAGTCACTACAACCTCCATTTGTTGTCAATCCATAAAAAGCATGCAAACAGAACTAAATATTAGAAATAGGAGATCCTAACATCAAAACTCCCAAAAAGAGAAAATCATGTGATGCAAAGTTAGGTGTAGACAAGCAAATTTACCAAAAATAAAAAGACAGCAACTTAATTCTCTGTCTCAAGATGGACATCCTAGATATATTCAGTTCCTCAAAGACTTAAATGCCTGCTAGACAAACTCAGAGCTTTAACAATACAAATTACAAAGATGAAGGACATCATTATATTTCCAAAAAAGCTGAGGTGAAACATGGTTGAGTTAAATAACCTTCGCAGCAGCTCTAATCATGGCAGGGCCGCCAATATCGATATTCTCAATTCCATCATCAAAAGATATTCCGCTGGAAGAGGAAACTTTTTCATAAAAAGGATATAAGTTCACCACTACCATATCAAATGTACCTGCAAAAGGAACTGTTTAGAGGCAGCCAGATTATCATAATTCTAAAGGACAAGAAAACCAAGGCCAGTTTGCTATGGTGAACACAAGGGCCAACTTTTGGTTCTATTTATTGTTTGCAAATTAGAGAAACAAACACCAACTTGAAGATTCAAGTCTGACTCAACCCTGCATCCGTTAAAACATGTAGATAAGATCACAGGAATGGCAGCTATAAATTCACCCATTTACATGTTTCTTTAAGTGTACCATTGCATGATGAAAATCTAACTTGCTTCATTTGCTAACTGAAAAGGTTAATCCAAAATTTAGTAGATAATAGTAAGAGATTTTCAGAGGAAATTCTCTTAGATGTCATCCCACAGTAAATTTTATTAGGACATTCACATTTTAAGCATTTCCAGACTTGGTTGTTGTCAAACTGTAGGCAAACATACCTTTGCCCAATGAGGATCATCATGGGTATAACCAGCACACAATAAGAAATGTCTAGGAAAAAAAGGGGGGGGGGGACTATTCTACAGTTGATCACCAAAAAGTTAGTAGTAGCACACCAATTCCGTGCTCCTTAAGGGCTTCCATGTGATGCTCTTGATCTCTCCTAGCAAGAATACCCCCATGGATGTTGGGATGTAGAGTTTTTACACGACCATCAAGCTGTCCATAATTACGATGGAAAAAAGGAGGAATCAATTGTATTACTTGATGTTTCGTAAAATGTGAAAAAAGAATGGCTTACCATTTCGGGAAAACACGTGAGCTCTTCCACTTTGGTTACAGAAACCCCAGCACTTTCTAAAGCAGATGCTGTTCCTCCAGTGGAAACAATTATGTAACTACAACATTAGATGATAGTCACCATGACAGTGCCAATAACTTATAGCAGACAAAGATCTTGCTTATGATTTAAGATGGCATGCATGTTTCCCAGGACTCTTTAAATTCATCACCTTAGGTGAGTGTCTGCAAAACATTTGGCATCCTCATCTTGGAAAGATAAACAGGCATTGTGAAGGAAGCATATTGTTTTCCAGGGAGAAGTTATTACATCATACACATACAAATACTTTTAATGTAAGAATATATTTTAGGGGATAAGCAAACTTAGTATGGAAAGTAAATTTGGGAATACGGAATTGAAAGCCAGGATTGAAGATATGATGTGATCATTAAGCATTAATTTTATACGGTAACTTGACCAAGAATGATTCTTGCACTACATATATGACTCATCTCAATAACCACTGAAATTACCTACATGCACCTCAATGTTTGAATGGTCATCAACCACTATAATACTAGCAGCTCAAGATAATAAACCTAAAATAAAACAAAAACAATCTGAAAACAGCTGCAAACCTATAACTCAAACAAATGTAAAATTTTCCAAATGTCTAGGTCCACTGTGTGAGCACTTCAATCAATTCTAGGGGAAGGAAATTTACAGTTACAAAGACCAACCCCAGAACCAACTTCAGTTGATTCAATTATTACTGACTACTGTTTTCTGTGTTTCAGGAGGTCATATTGTCCTTGATTATATTACTCAACCTGAAAATTATACCTTTTCTCCCTATGAGTTCTCTCCAAAGCTAGTCAAATGCTGCAGTGATTCCTTAATCTGGCTAATTTAGGGGGGGAAAAACAATGGATAATTCCTGAACATAAATGCCTAATTTTCACAAGATAGTGTAACTAAATTTCCTCAAATTGTCGTTAGAATTTTCGAGAGCCAAACCAGAGAGATAATTAAGTATGACTAAACCAGTACTAGCAGCATTTTCATCATGCCTATCAGTTTCAAAGCACATGGTCAGATGTCACCCGTCCCCTATGGACTAGTGATTGCTATAATTTCACAAAACTCTGCCCAGAAAGAAAAGTTCTTTTGCTAAACAAAATAATGGCCAGATTTCTGAACTGGAGGTCTTTCGAAGGAAACATGAACCTTTTCTTTCTTATAGATGCATATTTTTAGTTAATATTTGGTACGACTGGATAGTTAAATAACAAAATCCATAATCTATATAGAGTTCGTTTGCTTGTTTATTAAACTATAAACCATTCAGGACCTGCCTAATAAGCTTATCCAAGAATGTAAAAGAACCACAAAAGTTACCCCAATTCCTGAAGTCCGTTTCCAAGGAAAGCCAAATCACTCTTATCTGATAGGGAAATCAATGCTTGCTTCCTCCCTAAAGACAACAAGAGATAGATTTCGAGCATAAATGTTCTTTAGATAAGAATTTCATGTATAAAACACATAAGTCAAACAAAAGAAGCACAAAGTTAGGCAGGTATATAAAGTGTTAAACAACATATCGCTATATTAGTTCCTGGAATGATCAACTGTGCTTGTCAAGATACACAAAACTCTAGAAAGTATAGTTTTTGACATTTTAAAATTAAAACAAGTGCAAAAGACATTGTATAATCCAAAAAGAACATATTTGTAGGCTCTTATCCACTGATACTTGAATTAGGAAAAAGTAACATCACTTTTGTGCTGTTTTGCAAGGTGACACCGAGTTAATTACCATAATCAGATGGTTAAGAACCTCGTTGAAGAGATATCCGTTGACATAACAAGGATTTCTACAAAAAATGTGAGCAGCACATTACCAGAAAATTTGGAGTCAAGCTTTGGTGTTGCAAGGGCTTCGGTTTCAGCCATGGCTTTTATCGGACAACAAATTAACCTACGCGGAGACGCTGCTGAAAACTACAACGACATTCTAGCTTTAATAGCAACATCATGTACAAAACAGAAGCAAAAACATACAAAAAGAGAAACCGAATAACAGAATTCTGTGATTATTTCATTTTCCATTTAAAATGTATACCTGTTGAACAGATGAGGAGAAACCGGCGGTTTTAGTATAGATATGAAGAGCGGCGGCGGTGCGTGAAATCGGAGTTGCAGCGAGGGCGGTGGCAGTGGTGGCGGCGTTAGCGGAGGCCGAGGAAGTCGTGACCGCAGAGAAACCCAGCATGTTTCGAGTATGACTGTCAAGCAAGCGTGCGGTTTTCCTCGTATCCCTAGTTGCTCAATCCTCACAGCATATTTAAAGCCCTTGCACACGGAAAATTCTTGTATGCACCCGGTTCACGTGAACCGGATTCCTCGATATGTTGTACTACATGCAACACTTATTATACACTAAATTCTGTGTACAACTTTATCTGAAGGTTATACAATACATCTACGTAACGGTGCACGTGCACCAGGTGCATATAAGAATTTCTCGATCCCCACGATTAAAAGGGTTGACTCCCATCGGTTTTTGACCAAAAAAACAAAACAAAAAAAAAATTTGTTAACTAGTGACGCGAGGTGGTCTCTTGGTCCTGAAAGAATTTCATGCGCTTGGAGTGTCCAATTCCGTGCCTATTCTAGAAATTTGTTTTTGAGAAAAAAAAAAAATTTCTTAAGCGTTTTTTTGTGCTACGGCATACTTGGGCAATTCATTTTGTCCCAGCCTTGCCCGGCACGCACCAAGTTTGCGAAGGCTTGGTGAAATTATTAAAAAAAAAATTGTTTTTTTTCACGAAATTATTTTCATAATTCAATTTTTAAAAATTCTGTTTGTAATTTATATAATTTAGTTTTTAAAAATTCATATATTTTTTAAAAATATTAATTTTAGATTATATTTTATTTTAATTTTTAAAATCAGATTTTAGAAATTAAAATATCTTCTAAAATATTAATTTTAGAATACATTTAATTTAATTTAATTTTAAAATTTTGATTTTAAAAATTAATATTTTTTAAAAATATTAATTTTAAAATTTATTTTATATTTTTTAAAATATAAATTTTAGAATAATAAAATATAATCTAAAACTAATATTTTAAAATATATATTAATTTCTAAAATCAAGTTTCAAAAATTAAAATAAAATATAATCTAAAATTAATATTTTAGACGATATTTTAATTTTTAAAATCAAATTTTAAAAATTAAATTATATAAGTTTCAAAACCGAATTTTTAAAATCTTATGAGGTAGAATTGTGAAAATAATTTTGTGGATAAAAAAACAAAACAAAATTTTTTTAAATAATTGCACCAAGCCTGCTTCTCAGGCTTGGTGTGTGCCGGGCAAGGCTTGGGCAAAACGAGAATTGTACTATTAGGTAATACTTACTTTTGTTTTTGTAATAATACGTGACAATAAGATAAAGCTATAAATATGAATCAAATTAAAGAAGAGATCAAGATAAGGATATAAATATAAATCAAGTTTAATAAGATGTACTTTTAATTAATTGAATCATTATTTTATTATATAAATTTTTATTATAATTACTTGTCATTGAAGACTTATTTTATAATTTAATTAAATATATTTAATAACAGATATTATTTAAATGTTTAATTTCTTCCATATATATGATAATAAATTTTTAATTATTTAAATACGAATTTGAAATTAAACACTTATTTAATAATAATAATAATAATAAATATTATTTATTATTATTATTATTTTCCATTTAATTCGAATCGTAATAAAAATATAATATAAAATAAATTATAATTAATTCAATTTTGATATTCAAACTTCATATTTCGATATATAACTTTCAAATTTGAGAGTTCATAATTTAGTAGTAGTATCCAACTTGAACTTTAGTGTTTTAAAAATCACATAAATCACTGGATCACTATCATCTTTTTCAATTGATATTATTTGATTTATCATGAAACAAATTAAACTATACCTATATATATAATAAATTTAAAAATCACATAAATTGCTTACTCATAAGAATGAATATTATCTTCTCGATAGATTTGTTCATTTAATCTTCATCTTCAAATTCAACCATAAATCAGGCCTAATTTTGTTCATTCTTATCTTCATCTTCATCTTCATATTCAATCAAAAATCACGCCAATGGCCCACTTACTTACAAGCATGCATGTCATTGCCTTTTATATACATCTTCCCGACCGGAAGGTAAGGTTGCTCACGGATTTGAAGAATAATCGAACTAATTTAAATAATCGAGTAAAAAAGAATTGAAATAAAAAAAATTATTGATTTTTAATTTTTCTCAAATCGAATTGTTCCGATATTTTTTATGCAATATCTATATTGAGAATCGTTCCGAATTATATCAGACCAAAATTAGAATCGAATATATATAGTTATGTAGATATCTATATATTATTTAAAAATAATAATAAAAGTGATTCTAATTATACATATAATATATAATAAATTATATATATATATTATATTGTATATATAGATTATATAATATAGTATTATATGATTATATATATATATATATGGATTATATAAATAGATTATATAGATTATTATATAAAGTGTCATATATGTTGTTTCAGTCTTATTTTAGAATTTTATATTAGATTTAAATTTAAAAATTATTAATATGTATATTTTAAATTTGTGGATAATTATATTTTTTGTAAAAAATGTTCAAAAATATCCAAAAATTGAACTGAACTGTTTTTGTTCCATTAGAACCGAAAATTTGAATATCTGTCACGTTCCGAAACTAAAAATATTCATCCCATCCTATTCCAAAATTACGAGTTCAAAATTGATACTAAAAATATAAAAAAATTAAAATTTTACAACGATATTGAAGATTTTTAAATTTTCGAATAGTAAGCATCCCTACCGAAAAGGCTTCGATTTGTTTAGGATGAACTCGCAAGGACTCGACCCGGGGACTTCCCTCGCAGAGTGGCGACTTTTATAAGGCTCGACTTTCTCAGCGGAACTAAAAGAAAGTTTGAGCTCTTTTGGCTTACTTTTAGCCACGTTTTCATCATAGTGTTTGCTGCTTTTAATCCAAACCAAGATAAGTTGGTAGCATGTGCCGAGCGGCCGGTTTTGGGATATCCATTATAGGTACAACAATGTCGTTGTTAGTAATATTGTCACACTACAATAAATGAATCAAATATAGGTTTCCAACATACATATCACAAAGGATACAACAGCATTGCTACCTAAATTGTTCAAATAATGTCCACCAATATCATTAAAAAGGATGTATCCTTTATAGGTTTTCCATTGAGGTAAACAAAGCATGCATTCCTAAATATCAATAAAGTAGGAAAGGTGTCCTAAACACTAGAAATGGTTTGCCTATTTACCATAGTTATGAAGTTAAATTGAGTCGTTTAGCATAGCATGCCATTGTAGTTCCAGGCTCCCCAGGGGATTTAAGTGCAGGCTCTCCCTGCAATGTTTATTGGCTTTTATTCATGATCAGAACCCCAAAATGGAGTCAACTCATGAAGAATATCCTAAAGTCTACCAATCCACTGCACTACCATGGCCTTCTTCCCCTGATACAACATCTTGGGTCGGGGGGGCAAGTGCACAGTTAATGTACATTATGCCGATAGTAATCTATGTACAGGAGAGAGATTCACCTGAACCTCCTCTTTGACTGAAGTTGCCGGAGTGAAAAGTCCGTACCTTCACATTAGCTGCAATCGTGCACCTTAAATTAAGCAGGGTGGCTGCCTGCCGGCAGGGATGGAAGGATACGATTGCTTAAACATTCTTGCATTGTGATATGCAGGCTCCTCCATGTTTATTACTTCTAAATCGATATATACAAGAACCAGTTTACTAATGTATAACAATGTTTAAAATGTTGACAATATGACACTGCAGTTACAAAAGGTCCAAAATGCTGCAAAATATCTCCCTTCAACACAAGGAGCCAAGAAGGACATTCATCTAATCCTATCTAGCTAAAGATTGAAAATAATAAATGATGGTAAGTGAACAATAAACTTCCAGAGCATGTTATGTTGCAGTTTTTGCCACAGCAGGCAGTGTTTTGAGGACTGCTAATGAAGGTCGGCGCAATGTATGGTTGAGTAGAAGCATTAGAGTTAGAAGTGTTAAGGCCCCAACTTGGTGAGCTGACCCTAGTGAGGCTGGTACATATGTTAGTAGAGTTGATATTCCCAAAGTGACCTGCTAGCACAATTAGATGATTTGAAAATCAGTGTTCACACCTCCCCAAAATTTAAAGAACAATTTAATTTAAGGAATTATGCAAAAATGCGCATACAATGACCATTACAAACATTTGTAAGAAACCAAAGAACCCCATATCTCATACCTGAAGAGCAGCCATGCCCACTATACTTCCAATTAAAGATCGTATTGCAGGATGTACATCCACTTTCCTAGTCAACCACCAAAAGCCACCGATAGAAGATAAAGTGGCAATTGCAAGTATACGATGGTCAAGCTGTTGAGGGGGAAAAAAGGTCATCAATACACAACGGTTTGAAATTTAATCTTTGACCTTAATGATATACAGCTGCTACAACACAATAGTAACTGAATGGAAGAGGTTACCTGCACAGTCGAAGTATTCTCAAAGAAGTTGCGGATAAGAGGCTTTATACGGAAGATATCATCTGGAATCCATGAATCACCCATCTTTGGGAAAGTATTAAAAGCACGACCCTGGTGGATGTTACGTGAATCCAAGAGTTACAAAAGATCATCTAGAGCAATCACCCCCTTCCCCCAACCCCAACTCAAAAAAAGACTTTGTCCCCAAAGTATGTTCAGATATCTAAAGTTGGGAAATAAGAAGTAATAGTTACATACAGCATCATTTCCTGCAACAAAAGCTCCTGAGATAGCAGTCACTCCAACGAGGATGCTCAGAGGAAGAGCAAGTCGCTTAACTTTTGCTGCACCGTTAACCCATGCTACTGATTCAGCAGGAGGTTCAGGCATGACAACAGACATGGCAGTCCAGAAAAGTCCACTGTAAATAACAAACGCCGAAGTAAGATGGGCTGCTAGGCGATAAGGGCTTACTCTTGGTTCAGCATATTCAGAAGCTGGCTCCTAGGCAAAGGAAAGTAAATTAGACTTCTTGTTTGAGCATTTATTAACATGTAGCAAACAGAAACCCCAGTGCTTGTTACCTCTAAACCGCTTTTGACCATCCACCAACCAACTAATCCTTGTCCAGCACCAAGAGCAAATAATCCAGAGAGTCTAAGTCCAAGTTGCAGTGTAATATAGCCCTTGCGAAGAAAGTATGAGAATGGCAGAGCAAACACGACACCCAGTGCCCTTCCCCACATACGATGTGCGTATTCCATCCAGTATATGAACTTGAAATCCTCAATACTCATCCCTTTGTTTACACTGCATCAAGTTAAAAATTTAAACCTGACATCCGCAATCCAACAAAAATAATGCCCTCAGCTGAACAGTATTATACATTGGTATACATAACTATTGCAAGCACACACTAGAACTAACCGGTTGTATTCAGGGGATTGCTTATATTTCTCAAATTCAACCAACCAATCTTCACCTGATAGTGGAGGAAGTCTACCAGTGAATTTCCAGTCAGTCATTGAAAGGCCAGATCTGGTTAGTCGAGTGATGCCACCAAGCACCACCATACTAAACACCCAAGCAGCAGAAGCAAAAAGCCAAATGCCAACCAATTTCTGAGCACGTGGACCACCAGTTACAAGAAGGTTCAATCCCTCCTTATTTTCAACATAAGCAGATGCTGTGGTTGAGAAATTCCTCAAGGACGGTTTGCAGAAACCCTGTAAACAGAACAGAAAGCCTATCCACATGTAACAATAGTAACAAAACTTAACATAAAAACAAGTATTGTTTTGGAAGAGAAACGAAAAAGAAAGGCAAAAATTTTGTATAATTGGTTTTTTAAACCAACGGTCAACAGGTTTCGTTTACTATAATAACTTGAAATAGATTTGGATGACTTCTTGTGAAGCCAACATTCAGCACTCCTAGGTAACCAAAACTACATTTATAAATGGATAAACTGAAACAACAAATACAAACTGAGAAATTGCCAACAGGCAAGAATGTTTGTATTAATTTGAACCATGACTTTGAGCACCTGCATTTGATCATCTGATATCCTTATAACCAAAGAATTTCCCAAGAACATGAATTGGTTTTCAAATTAAAGAAATGTTATTTGAACATGGCCATCCTTTGTCATAACTCATAGACCTAAATTTTCTCAACTCGTTAGCCATAGACTTGAAAACCTAAAAGATTTTGGAGCAAAACTTAAAACATGCTTTAATGCATATAGTTCCCATCTATATGAGCCTTGAACAAAGGATTTATTTATTTGGAAGTAGCTGTACATGCCCAGCTCTCCTAATATTGAATACGGAAGTATAAACCAATGAAAAGACACAACGACATTCCAGTTACAGAAATAATACAAAGAGTAAGGTGGCAGAAAGAAAACCTAAGCTAACAGTTCTAATCCTCCAGTTAATAAGCTAACCAATTCCAACTTAAAACCTTTTGTCTTACTAGTGCACTCTGAAACATAGGAGAGATTTAAAAAACTAAGTTACGATAAATTGCAAAAGCACTTCCATATGTCTCCAATCAAGAATCCTAAGAAACGGATCACTTTCCGTCACATCTAATCTACCCTCAACAAACAACTACAATTGTCACTTATCTAGTAATTACCTCACATTTTCACTAAAGATTAATCCTTTACCGAAATCCAATACAAATTTCAACCATAAGCAAAAGAACAAAAAGAAAATAACAATAGACATTATCAGTGACCCGTGAACTAGTTGGACAAAATCACCATAAATAGACAGAGGCAAAACAATGAACCTGGATATGGTAATGATGACGAACAGCTCTAAATCCACTAGCGATGAAGGTTCTTGCAAGGCTGCTTTGGCTTGCAGAATGAAGCCCAGAAGATGAAGAAGAGAAATTTTTGCAATGAATCAGCAAAGAGGGCTCTTTTGAAGGGTGAACTCCAGATTTTGATGCTTTGAAGTTGGATGATAGTCGAGTAAAAACTGTTTTGTTTCTTCTCAAGATTGATATCAGGCTGCCCTCCATTGATGGGTTCGCTCTGTTTTCTCGGTTGATCTTGCGGGGTTTTATGGGTTTTGGTTTTCAACCTTAAAATCATATGGAGGAAGGGTTTAAAGCCGAACCGGCGCTGTGGTGAGAGCCGCTGCTGAGGAAGGTCTTGGTCCGACCACGGTTCGGCTTTGAACTGAACTAAAACCGAACCGTCCATTTACCAGGACCCTAATATGCCAGGTAATCGAAATAGGAACATGTGGTTTTTAATTAATTTATTATAAAAAATATATATGGACGGAGGTACAAAGCAAACTTTATGCTCCCTCCTTGTTAATCAAATTGATAATATTTAATTTGATATTAAATTTTATACAGAAATAAAAATTGTAATAGAATAATAATTTAATATAATATAAATAAAAAATATATAAATTTTATTTAAATTTAAATATATAAAAGATATATTAATTATTTTATTATATATAATATATTAAAAAATTATTTGAATAAAAGTATCAATTTTTTTAAGATATTTTAAAATAGTAATTAGGTCAATTTGATTAGTACGGTTGAAATATATTAGAAGGAATTAAAAAATTGAATTATTTATCATTTCTTTAAAAAAATTCAACAATAGCTATTGAGATAGAAAGTTTAAAAGATAAGAGAATTACACATGTCAGATTACTATTGAGAGAATATATAAGTGATCTTGTTTTTAAGGCAATTAAAATTAAATTGATGTTCTTTTTTAAATAATCAATTATTTTTAAAAATATATTATTTATTTTTTTACAAAAAGCTGGGAAATTACAAAAAATATAATTACAATCATAGTAGATCTAAAAACGCAATAGCAATAGAAGTTTGTTAAAACCTCCTTAGAATCCTCTCTCATACCCTCTCATCCTCTTTATAAAATAACTATTTATATTCTTACTTTTTTTATTTTTTGATAAAATTAATATTCGTAATATTGTCACTGCTTCAATATCCGCTACATACAATAAAAATCATGCCTTAAAATTACATAAATAACTCAAAATTCACTCCTAAATGCTACAAATAACAACTTCAAAATAGGATGTAATCAAAAAAGAAAGAAAAGACCAATCGTCAGTAGATATCAGTTGCATAAGAAAGTTACTGAT
Source organism: Voacanga thouarsii (assembly GCA_026120185.1). Lineage (NCBI taxonomy): Eukaryota > Viridiplantae > Streptophyta > Magnoliopsida > Gentianales > Apocynaceae > Voacanga > Voacanga thouarsii. The sequence continues at coordinate 1,192,948 of JANUWF010001066.1, read as the reverse complement.
TTCGTGCTCCGATTTGCGACTTCAAGCGTTGAGGAAACTCAGTGGCTCTCAAGCAAAACGCCCCTAGAAATTTTCATGTTTTTAAGTGGAGTGAAGAGATTGTGAGAAAGTTGAAAAGATTTGGTGAAAGAGTGAAGTTGATAGTTGGAACTGACAAAACAACAGTGAAGAAGCTTCAAAATTCGAAGGAAAAAAAATAGAAAGGATTTGGGGAGAAGAGAAGGAGGGTCCTCTTTGTTTTGAGCTTCTAAATGAAAGAAAAGATCAAGATAATTTCAAAAGACAAAAATGTTTCTCTCCACACAGATGCTCAAATTAAAAGAAGTAGAGGTTTATTAAGTTTGTACTAAATTAGGATAGAAAAGTACTCAAAAATCTTTTCTTTATGAAGCCTTAATTTTCTAATTGTGATTTAGAGAATAAAGTGGAAAGATTTGTAGCGGTGGTACTAACAATAAAATCTTAATTTTCTAATTGAGGACGCCCCTAACAAAACTCCCCTAAAAATGCAATGCCACAAAGCTCATTACCATGCTTTTGGGTGACCACTTTGGGTAAAGCCTCTTGGTCATGGTCATTACTATGCTTTTTGGTGATCACTTAGGTGATATCTCGTGGTCATGGTCTTAGTTGATAAAAAAATACGATAAATTAATTTATGTAAATCATGACGATTCGGTTTAATCAAAAATGTCCATAGATATTTTATAAAATTTGAACTCGTAATTTTTCAATTATCGCGCTCTTTATCTGATCAACTCAAGAATTCTTTTCGGAATTAAAGCTCATACCTTAGAGATCGTTTACTAAAGCGTCTAGCCATGTCGCCACGACTATGGAGAACGGTGAACCTCGGGGAAGAAAGTGTGATCTAAATGGGCCGAAAAAGAAGGCCGCAGGCAATGCAAGGCCATTTTTGGGTACCGGATTTAGTGGGCAAATTGGGTAACCTTGGGCCCGATTTCTATGTATTTACTCTCTTTAAATTTGAACCTTTTTTTGAAAATAAAAAATACCATTCCATTGCATTCGAGCCGACCAAAAATGCCAAGGCAAAAGGGTAAATTAAGTAGAGTTCCAGGTCGTTAGAGTCATTACACTTCCGAATACTAAACGGGGAAGGTCTCCTCTCGCTAGGGTTTTCTACGCCCCTACAAAAACCCCCGAACTGAAAATCTCCATCGGAGCTGCTGCTAGACTTCGTCCCTGATCTCAAAGCACAGAGGCACGCACAAGCCACACAGTGAAATTAAGATGGGAGTCTACACATTTGTCTGCAGGGCATCGGGAAAGGAGTGGAGTGCTAAGCAGATTAAGGGTGGCGATCTTGGGGCCAACGCCGCCGACACCTACGATCTCCAGCGCAAGCTCGTCCAGGCCGCTTTATCCACCGACTCCTCTGGTGGCGTTCAGTCCTCCTTCTCCTATGTCACCCCAAAGTCCGCCGTCTTCCAGGTTTCAAATTTTCCCCCTTTACCCTTACTTTTTAAATTGCATTTTTTTTTTTTTTTGGAATGGGATCTGTCTATTTCTGTTATTCGTTTTTATTTATGAGACCTTTAGAATTGGTTTTGGAGGACTTGATTTATTTTAAAGAACATAACATATGGGGATTTTTCCTCATTGTATATTTTGATTTATTTTTATGAATATCTAAATTTTATCTTAATAGAGAATAGTGGTATTTGTTCAAGGATAATTGAACTGGACTGATTGGAGTATATATTTGGATTTTGACAATGTATTGGATTCGTTCTGATTTTTTTTTTTTAATGCTCAGGTATATGGTAGATGTTTCTAGAGCTAACTTACAGTAGTTGAATGGCTTTGGCTCAATTACTATGAAGTACGAAACTCGGAGCTTCTTGCTGGTTTCGTATAATTTCTGTGTAGTGATTGAGAGAAAGCTTGGGAACAATTGTTGTTTAGGTTTATATGTGTGTTGATTTTAATTTGTAGTAATTGCTAGTGGAACTGGATTTCTAGTGTTTCCTGTTTTTCCTTGTCTTCTAGAAGTAAAATATGTCGTTTCTTGATCTTCCACCTTTTCGAATATCTGGATCTTGCAACTTATTACGCCCGTCTTGTACAAATTCTGCTTTGTGGCATTGCATTTTGGGCATGCTTGAAAAAGAAAAAGGCTAAGCTTGGTGGCTGATGGGCTGTATCATGTCGTGAAAGTTTGAATAAGTTGTTCATTCATATATGAGAAAAAAAGCTACAGTTGGTGGCTGATAAGTTTTTGCTATCATTTATTTGATACAGGTGATTATTGGTGGAGGTGGTGGTGGTGGTGGTGCTTTTATTGGTGGTGGAGCTGCTGCAGCAGCCGCTCCAGCAGGTGGGGCACCAGCTGCCGAAGCTTCTCCAGCTGAAGAGAAGAAGGAAGAGAAGGAAGAAAGTGACGAGGACATGGGATTCTCCCTCTTCGATTAGGTTATGATTTACATAGTGATGCCCCTGTTGTGTGGACAAGTTTTGAACAATATAAGTTTTGGTAGCATCATTTCATTTTGGAATTTATGTTTAGAAACATAGTGAGAGCCTTTTTGGATCTTCACTACATTGTCGGTCTTCAGAACCTCTGTCTCCCTATTTGGTGCTTTCGGTCCTCGCCTGGAAAATCTTATTCCTCTGAAAGTGGAATACATGTCTTACGCTTGGAAGAGCTTTTATAGTCGTTCTGCAAACTAATTTATAGGTCTTAATCGTGCATTACAAAGAGAAATGGTAGAATTTAAACTGGATTGCATTCAGGAGTCCTTGGAGAAATTAAAAAAATAACTAAATACTTGACTTCCTGTTTTTGCTGCGAGTTATTTTGCATTGCCAAATGGCAAGAGGAAGAATATATATACATATATTTACACCATTTTTTATTAATTGAATCTACACGACTATAAGGAGAGAGAGGAAAAAGGAATAAGTATATATTAAATGATTATTGAATTTAAAATCTTAAGAGTATTTTACAACTTATATGTTATTTTGATTCTAATAATTTTATTTTAAAAAATCACTATTTTAGTTCATACGATGCATATATGTAAATGTAAAAACATTTTTTTTCCCTTTAAAGATGGGCAAAAGTTTGCTAGTATTATGGTAAAAAAATTATTCCAATTTAAAAAATATAGTTATGATGAACGGAGTGACTCATGAGCTTTTATGCAACTGGTTATGAAGCATCAAAATAACTCAACAAGGGAGAAGTTATGGGGTAAAATTAAAGGAAAAAAATATTTGCATTTTATATTTTAAGATATTATACTCTTCTGCTTGTTTTTCTTTTTCATTAGCCCCTCTATTCTCTAATATATTATTTTTCTATAATTATATGTAATATTAAGAAATTAATATTTGTTTATCATTTTTTTAAATTATACTCTTATAATTTATTACTTCATTAAGTAATAACATTAATTTTTATTTTTTAAATCAACCCTACAATTTTCAATAAGGAATAATCCAATATCTTCTCTGAAAATTCTATACATATTATAACTTTTTTAATATGTATAAATTCTCTAAACATAATCGATATTACTATATTCGTTTCACAATTTAAGTCGTTTAAAAGTTTTTTTTATATAATATAGGTCATTTTACAAAATTTTATAAAAATTTATTACTTTTTTCTATTTCTATCCCCTGCAATCTTTCTATTTTTATTAATTATGATCTAACTCTCTCTAATCATTAAAATAGACAAAGATTTAATTATGAGTGTTTTTGAAAGTTTAGTTTTAAAATTGTTTGTAATTTATGAATCTCATTTCTTGTTTATAAGTCTAACATAACTTGTAAGTCTTATATGATGAAAGGATGTTATAAAGAATAGAAACAACATCATATGTACTTTTTTCCAATAAGTTTGCGATCCAATGAGTTTGCAATAGTAAATTTTTTTTTCCCTAAATGCATTGATTTAACCATTTCTACCATCAATACCAACCGAAACCTGAGATTGCCAATACAGAACTTATGTACGGTGGGAAATCTTTGGGCCTACCCTTGAAATTGGATCAATGAGCCCAAAATCGATTTGGACAAAACTCGTCAGAACATAGGCCCACTGCATTTAGGAAAGTTTCAGTGGCCCATAATTGGTGAGTATTGGATGTATTAGGTTGGGATGGAAATGATAGAATTAATTATAACAATTAAATCTTTTACTCTTGTTTGATTCATTAATAGGAATGAAAATAAACAAAATTTAATATTTATATTTTCATATAGAAATGAAACTAGAAATTTAGAGTTAGAAGACAATCCATATAAAAGAATATTTTGAAGAATAATGTTATAAGTTTTAATTTTTTTAAAAAAGTAGAATTTTAGGTATTTTTTATAAGCAAAAATAAAAACTTTTAAAAAATATATAAAGAATAAACACCAATTTCCACCGCTCTAGCTCTTTCCCCACTTAGTTGTTTAGTTAACCTGCTATAAGTTGAGAATTAATAAAATATATTATAATGATTTTTTCCAAAATCAATAAAATGATTATTTATAATGAAAGAGATTGAGAGAGAAAGATAATAGAAATCCAAAGTATAGTAATTGACAATGATAAGAAGGGAGAAAATGGTGATGCAAAAAATAAATAAATAAAAATGACACTTCTAAATTTAGATGGGAATGACAATTCCCAAGTATGGGTCTTCTATTACTTTTTTTTTTTCTTTTAACTCATAGTATTTAACCAAACATCAAGAATAGGTCTGATTTCCTATCATTTCCATATCCTATCCAAAAAAATCTCAACCCAAACACCTCCTTAAAGTTTGTTGATGCATAAGGCTTTATTTACAAACCCCTTATAAAGTAACTGGTTTGGAGTTCAAATGATAACTTATTTGAAATTATATTATTTATGAATATCCTTTTCTTATTTCTAGTATTCTTGTTGATAAAATACTAGATATAATAGAAGACTATATTATAAAAATTTATGTTATTAAAATTTAATGTATTAATATTACATACATATATTTTTATTAATCAACTTAATTAATTATTTAATTAGTTAAAATTTTAAATTAATTTAAATAATATTTAAAGAATCACATATTTTAATATATTAATATTAAATACATATATATTTTATTAGTTAATTTAATTAATTAAAATTTTAAATAAATTCAAATATAATCTTTATTTTTCTTTTAAAAAAACTCGTCATCTCTCACATTTCAATGTATTAATATTAAATACATAGATATTTTTTTAGTTAATTTAATTAATTATTTAATTATTTAAAATTTTAAATAAATTCAAATGTAATCTTTATTTTTCTTTTTAAAAAAATCGTTTGAATATGTGTCACCTTATGCATACTTTCACGTGTCGTAACAATAAACTTCCTCTATGATTTTTATTCGTAAAGCTGTTAATTGAAGCATCTTTAGGAAATGTAAAGACAAACTTTTAATATTACAAATTTTCTCGTAAACTTAACAGTTCACTTTCAATACATTAATTGTGAATTATTTTTAAGATTAGCTCCAACAATTTTTTCAATTACATATTCAATTTAAAAAGGTTAATGCTGCCACATGTCACTATCAAATACAGCCAAGTGTCACCACTTGAGATTTTTCCTTCAATATATATATTTGGAATTATTTTTATGATGCATGATAAATTATATGAGGATCTTTTTTTTAAAAGTCTTCTAAGTTTTCTTAGGAAAGCAGAGAGTTTCAAAGATATTTTGACGGTAAATGCTATGCCACAACTCTATCATTGCTTGAGAAACTGACCCTCCCATTTTTGAAATATATGGAAGTACAATTTATATTTCATAAACAACAATTAAAAAAAATGACACTTGTTATGAATATATCAGTGGAAGCTCCACTAATTATGAATTTTTATGGATGTCCACCATTTAGTGGAGATACCACTAATTAAGATTAGTGAAAGATGATGTATTCCACTAATTAATAGCTCTATAAATAGAGCTATCCTCTAAACTTGAAATACACCATCATTTTGTGAAAGAATTGTGAGAAAAATGTGAGAAAAAGAAAGGCAGAAGTTTGAAAAAATCATTGTGCAAAAAATAGTTAGAGTTTTCTTAGTGTGTAGTGTGTAGTGTGTAGATTTTATTCTAACACTACCTAAATTTTATAACACGTTATCAGTGCGAGTCTCTGCCGTTATCAAAGTCACAAGACAAGTACGTATTTATTGATCCCTATGGTTAACCTTACTTGTAGCCCTTGATATTTTTGGAAAAAAATTATATGTCATGGGTTCTCGATACATAAATGCATCTAAATGCTGGAAAAAAATGATTTGACCACTTGAAGATGGTCGTACTATCAAGTACACGGTATAAATGATTGCACCTAAAGTTGTAAGATTTTAAAACCGTGAATGAATATAGCTCCGCGATGTATAAAATTGCATCTCAGTTAAAATTATGCAAAAAAAAAATATATATTGGAGAAGACATTCTTCACCTTTCATGCCTCGAATATTGTCCTACAGTAACAATATCGAGAAAAAAGGTATACACAGATTTACTTATTGCAATAATGAGTTATTATTGAAACCAGACCAATTGGCTCAACAGCACTCCCATAAGTGAATGTTGTTGGCTCCAGCAGAAGCTATCGTTATAGTCGTAATTGTGGCAGTGGCCGTGGTTATGGTCATGGACACACTCGATATTTCCCTTAGCACAGAGAAATACTAGTCACTTGAAGTGGAACAGAAAAGATAATAAGGGAAAATGATATTTCTATTAATAATAAGTATCACATTCTTTAGATGTTACATTCAAATGTCAATATATACTATATTACTGCTAACAGTTCAAAAAAAAATCTATCTCCTCTTGATCATAAGTCTTGTATTCACTTGCATTTCCTTCATTCATCTCACTGGTGTTCACGTGAACTTGAGGATGCATGCTTGTAGTTGCTCTTTTTCAATTGAGCTAACAACTTGAAGATGAATGTTTGTAGTTGTTCTTTTTCCATGTTTGCATTAGAGGAAGATAAATAGGTAGCAATTATGGATTTCAATTCCTCTTCTTCAGCATCCTCCTCCTCTTCATTCTCCCTTGGGCCAGCATCTAGACTAGCAGCAGAATTAGTTGTGAAGTTACTGCGCAATGAGTCTTGGGATTTTCTCATCCCCTTAAATTTCTTATTATATTTGGTCTTGAAGCATGCTTGTCTCAATTTCTGTGTTTGCTCCTTCAACCACGTATCAGGACTTTCTTCCACCAACTTATTCTCACGTTCCAGTATCTCAATGGCTTATCTGAACTTCTTCTCAGCCATATGTTCTCCTTCGTCTTTATCTCGCTCCTGTAAATCGAAGTGATATCATCGGTGGAGATACATTCATTCCAATCATTATTTACTTATAAATATTTCATAATTTCATACTTGCAAATTACAAGTGTGTGAGAGAGAAAACCTGAACATTCTTGATTAGGGTCTCCAAGCTCATCAACTTTCTGTGAGGCCATCGACGAATTCCCAACTCCCTACATCTGTTCTTGAGAGGGGTTAAGCCAATATTCAATTCTTTGGCCGCGCTTTTGATTGACAGGTAAAAGTACTGTGAAATGGTTTCTTTTGATAGTGTCTTGGAGCTATTGCCCTTCTCCTCTATCTGCCTCCTAATCCTCTTATTCTCCATAGAAATTTAGTTTGCAATAATATCTTGAACTTCGATATTATGCATTTCATGGGTCCTCGCTCCGAATTCGTTGTCAAGACCACTTATTTTTTCTCATAAAAAAGTAAAAACAATATCAGTAAAGGTAACACCATACAAAATCCATATTTGAATGTATGATAACCTGGAACCATATTCTGGCTTTGTTCAAAATCCATTAGGGAGTATAAAGGATCATGCACAAGCATATCCTCATTTAGGGGAATAACATCAAAAGCAATCTCTTGAATGGATAGATCAAATTGAAAATCCAAAGTAGCATGTCCAGAATTACCACTGATTTACATCACAATAAACCAAAAGAGAGTTTAATTTCATTATTTCATTATTAAGCACACTAAAAAATCAAAGGTATTTCACATGCAATTAGGCGGAAGCGATTGGCTTGAAAAATTAGGTGAAAGCGATTGGTTTGGAAAGAAAAATACATCAAAATCTTCTGCGTTAGACCTGACATTAGGCGGAAGCGGTTGGCTTAGAAAAGAAAACACATCAAAATCTTCTGCGTTATAAACCAAGTCAAAATTTGACCATGTCTCAAATGAATTACGAGTCTCCATATCTGCTTTGAGATTTTTTATTTTTTTTATATTTACTAATGACTGAGATATATATCGACACACACACACACACACACACACACATATATGGAGGGACGGAGGAGAAGAAAAGACAAGGAAGAATGATAAAAGATGGTACCGGGAAGAGTGAAAAAAAAAAGAGATTTTTTGGCATTTCCTACTTGTCATCATGTTCTTACATTTCTTTTTCTTTTCCATTATTCTCTTGTGAAATCATTATTCCCTAAATTAGGGGGAGAACATAAACAGTATAAGAAAGATCTTGATTGGACAACATCATTAAATTATCTTGATCTGCGTACAAGCGTGTGAACTTAAAGCTCAAAAGATAATTCATTTGTAAAGCATTGCAAATCAAATGCCAGACGCTTTTGTTGACTCCAAAAGTATAAAAAAATCGCATATTCCAACTATAAATGCTCTTATTCGAATTGAAGTTCCAGCAGAACAAAAGATTATACCTATAGCTGCTGAGCCAAAAGCATGCCAGAAGCATGGCCGACCTCTTGGTTCTAAAGATAAAAATCCTCGAAAGAAGATAGGATGAAAGGATCCAGATGATCATATTAGAAAATAATAATAAAGACCAATAGAGAACTGATGAAAAAGAACCAGAAGTTGATGAAAGTAATACTGAAGTTTCTATCAATTATACCACTTCCGGTAGAAGTTGGAATCGGATAGAAACAATGATTGATAATATGTTTGCATATAATATATCTCTTGATGTTATACAAGATAGTGATGATCCTGAACCAATATCAGTTGATGAATGTCGGCATAGAAAAGATTGGCTATAATAGAAAGATGCGATTCAATCGGAGTTAAATGCACTGACAAAACGTGAAGTCTTCGGACCTACAGTCGAATACCAGAAGGTGTAAAACCTGTTGGCTATAAATGGATATTTGTGCAAAAGCGTAATGAAAATAATGAAATCGTACGCTATAAAGCACGGTTAGTAGCCCAAGGTTTTTCATAAAGATTAGGTATTGATTATGATGAAACTTATTATCTTGTTGTTGATGCTACTACACTCCGATATCTTATCAATTTGGCAGTACATGAAAAGATAGATATGCGCCTATTAGATGCTGTCACTGCTTACTTGTATGGAAATTTATAAAATGATATTTACATGAAAATCCCCAAAGGATTTCATATGCCTGAAGCATATAAACATTATCCTCGTGAAAATTACTCCATCAAGTTGCAGAAATCATTATATGGCCTGAAACAATTTGGGCGTATGTAGTTCACTCGTTTTAGTGAATCTTTATTAAAAGCGGGATTTAAAAATGACCAGGTATGTCCGTGTGTTTTTATTAAGAAATTTAGTTCTAAATTTGTGATATTAGCTATATATGTTGATGATATTAATCTTATTGGAACTCTTGAAGAGCTCTAAGAAACAATTGATTATTTAAAAAGAAAATTCGAAATCAAGGATTTTGGTAAAACTAAATTTTGTCTTGGTTTACAAATTAAACATTTGGAAAGTGGAACATTTATTCATCAATCAACATATACAGCAAAAGTTCTAAAAAGATTTTACATGGATAAAGCACATCCATTGAGTATTCCAATGATCGTCTGGTCATTAAATGTGAATAAAGATCATTTCCGACCTCAAGAAGATGATGAAGAACTCATTGGTCCTAAAGTACCATATCTCAGTGCAATTGGTGCATTGATGTATCTTGCTAATAATACCCGACCTGATATTGCATTTGCTGTCAAATTATTAGCAAGATTTAGTTCTTCACCAATACGACGACATTGGAATGGAATTAAACAAGTCCTTCGATATCTCCAAGGTACAATAGATCTCGGATTATTTTATTCAAATAAAATCAGCCCAACATTGATAGGTTATGCATATGCTGGTTATTTATCTGATCCACATAAAACACGTTCTCAAACGGGCTATCTATTTACATGTGGAAATACTGTTATATCATGACGTTCTACAAAATAATCTATAGCAACTACTTCTTCAAATCATGCTGAAATTATAGCCATTCATAAAACAAGTCGAGAATGTGTATGGTTAAAATCAATGATTCATTATATCCGAGAAAGTTGTGGATTATCATCTATCAGAGATATTCCAACTCCTTTTTATGAAGACAATGCAACTTGTATAACTCAATTACGAGAAGGATATAATAAAGGAGATTAGACAAAATATATTTTATCAAAATTCTTCTTTACTTATGAACTCTAAAAGAAAGGTGAAATTGATATATTACAAATTCGGTCATGTGACAACCTCGCAGATATTTTCACGAAGACTTTACCGACTACAACATTTGAGAAGTTGAGATATAAAATTGGTATGTATCGGTTCAAAGATTTAAAGAAATCATCTCATCAGGAGGGAGTAATAAACATACATATAGAATAATGTACTCTTTTTCCTTCACTAAATCTTTTTTTTCCATTGGGTTTTTATCTAGTAAGGTTTTAATGAGGCATATTCTTTATGTAATGGATGGACATTCAAGGGGGAGTGTTATGAATATATTAATGGAAGCTCCACTAATTATGGATTTATGTGAACTATTAGGGAATTAGTAGAAACTCCACTAATTATGAATTTTTATGGATGTCCACCATTTAGTGGAGACACCACTAATTAAGATTAGTGGAAGATGATGTATTCCACTAATTAAGAGTTTTATAAATAGAGTTATTCTCTAAACTTGAAATACACCATCATTTTGTGAAAGAATTGTGAGAAAAAGAGAGAAAGAAGTTTGAAGAAATTCTTGTGTAAATAATAGTTAAAATTTTCTTAGTGTGTAGTGTGTAGATTTTATTTTAACACTACTTAAATTTTATAACAACACTATCTGATTTTTTCAAAGGAAAAAAATATAAAAATCAAATCAAATTCATTGCAATGCATCTAATATATATATATATATAAAGAAAATTTTACCAAGGAAATTAACTTTTAACCTTTAGACCTAATGGTTTAACAGATAATGATGGCGGGGAAATGGTAATAATGATACCTGTGGGAGCCTCTTCTGCACCATGCCCACCTTTTTAACTGCCCTTCCTAACAGCCCAGAAGCTTCTTTAAATAAAGATACCTGCTTCTACATCAAAGACATTGAATTATTGCCAGTACCCTACCAGCCTTCCAAAAGTCACGGTTGGTAACCTTCATAATTGGTAAAGTTTCTTTTTTTTTTATAATAATTCAGTTGTTTGAATATTATTAGGCTATTTCTGAGACTGGAAGTCACTATTCCAAATTAATAGTCATATAAATTTGAATTTAATTGCACTTAAATAAAGTAGATGTTGGCATCTAAGTCAAGGTTCAATTATTGATGAAATTGGTGTGAATAACTCCCTTAATTAAATCCCTCCAATGCTATATTTATGAGTTCAGACCATAAGGAACTTTTGCTTGGTCAGCAAATTAGTGTTTCGTAAGTCAAGAATTACTTGAAAATAGCCAAAATAAGAAGGAAAAAAAAAAATACTCTCTCCATTCATAAATAATTGTCTTAATTTTCTTTTTGGCGTGTCAAAAAATAATTGTTTACTTTCTAAATATAAGATGTATTTAATTATTTTTTTCCAATTTTACTCTTAATATAATTTTCTATCAATTAATTAGTATTACAATTACTCATACTGAAGTTATTTTAACCAATAATAAAATCACGTTATCCTATAAAAATAGTCAAAAGTATAATTTAATGAGGTGATATGTGTGAAAAGAAGAATTATTAGAGTGGTGTAATTAAAGAAGTTGTGAGATTTAAATTGATGATGTGAGAAAGATAATAAAAATACTTCAAATGATATAATGGACATTTTAATCATTTTTACTATAAAATTTCACAATTCCTTAATATGCGTAATTTTTACAAATTAGCCAATTATTTATGGACGGAGGGAGTATCACAATAACTAACAACTATTTCGATAGATTTTTCTTTTTTTCCCCTTATCATTTCCAATCAAATTATATTTCCATTCAATCTTACACTATATTTGCTTCACAAAGGAGGAAGGGTAGGGAAGAGGGAGGGAAACTTTTACTTCCATAAAAAAACAATACATATAATTTGCTTTTGTTTTGTTTGGTTAGGGTTGAAATGAAATAAATGATAATTTACATCTCAATTCGTCTAAATTTAGATGGGTTGTTTTACTAAGGTGGAGGAGGAAACTTCCCTTACTAATTTATTCCTGTTCTATATTTTTTTGTTAACCAAATAATATAAATCTTTATTTACGTCCACATTCAAATTTTCTCTATTTTTCATTTCTCTTTTCACAATAATCAAATATACCATTAAAGACATTCATTATTAATAATTTAAATATTTAATTTGGATGAATTGTGACAATCTAGACAGATTTAGGGACGGAAGTGTTACATCTCAATTCAAAGTTTATATAAATTTTACATATCGTTTCTTAAAAACTTTAAAATTTGTAACATTTTCTTCCTTTTATTTTTTTTTCTTTTCTTTTTGTCTGCTAAGTTCAATTTGGCGGGATTGTGACAATCCCATTTTGTCACATTAAGTTCTGCAATTGGTATTTATCCAAGCTTAAGATTCGAGTGAAGTAGACATGAAAATTCATATGATATTGGATGAAAAGAAAAAGATGGCTTTTCTTTTTCTTAAGTCAAAGTAGAAACAGAAAAAAGAGAGAAAAGCAGAGTTGAGGGCATATGGGACATAGGCATCTTGATTAAAAAGAAAGAAGGTTAATGAGTAAAAAGTACATGGCTGCATGGTCCATTCCTAGCGCCAGTCATGGCGAAATGGGATTTTCCTTTGTCAACTTAACAAATTGAGGTGTTCATCATTCTAGAAAGCAGCTCCCACTGGTCTCAAACTCTGCCTCCGAGTCTGATCTTTGGCTGCAATGGCTAAGTCCAAGAGGAATTCAGGATGGTTCCTTCTACTCTTGTTCTTTTTCATATTGAGCATATTTCTTGGTGAATCTTCACGTTATGAGCAAGAGGAATTGTCATGGCTGGATGACAAAGATGACGAAATTAACATGGTTCAGAGCAGGCGTTCATCACTAAAAAGATGCGATTTTTCGTCTGGAAAATGGGTTTATGATCAAACTTACCCACTATATGATTCGAGCTGCCCGTACCTTAGTACTGCAGTATCATGTAAAAAGAATGGCCGCCCAGACTCCGATTATGAAAAATGGAGATGGAAACCGAAGGGCTGTGACATCCCCAGGTACTTGCACATCTTATGAATTGGTTGTTTACTACTAGCTGAACTTAATGTTGCTGGGTCACCTTGCTTGTTGGTGGGTGGGTAGGGGTGTAACTTGCGTTTCAGATATGATATTTTGGACTTAAAGCTTCAAGTATTATAGCTTCATTAATCATTGTGATGCAGGTTTGATGCATTGGAATTTCTGGGACGGATGAGAAGGAAGAGAATAATGCTTGTAGGTGATTCCATAATGAGGAATCAATGGGAGTCTCTTGTTTGCTTAGTCCAATCTGTGATTCCAGCTGCTCGAAAGACAGTAACTTATCACGGTCCTGCCATGGCATTCCAAGCTCTGGTAAGAAAAATTATCTAAAAAAGCTTCTTGAAATCATTATAACCCTACTCTATCATCTCACCTGCAAGGATGCTACAATGGTTCATAGGATTTTGAGACATCCATTGAGTTTTGCTGGGCTCCTTTTCTCGTCGAATTGAGGAGAGGACCTGGAAGCAAGAGAACATTACATCTAGACTTAATTGAAGAAAATGCCAAGTACTGGAGAGGAGTTGATGTTCTTGTGTTTGATTCAGCCCATTGGTGGACTCATGCAGATAAATGGAGTTCGTAAGACAAAAACTCAACAATGACTTTCCATCTCAGCTCAGATGAATGCAGTAATTGCCATTTACTATCAAATTTTTAGCTACTAAGTAACCAAATTGCAGGTGGGATTACCTCATGGAGGGGAACAATGTATTCAGGAACATGAATCCCATGATTGCATACGAGAAAGGGCTGACAACATGGGCTAAATGGGTAGACTTAAATCTGGATCCTCGCACAACTCGAGTCTTTTTCAGAAGTATGTCGCCAAGGCACAACAGGTAAGTAAATTAAACAGCATCCGTCTTTCAATCAAGGTTTAATCGGAATCAGTTCTTGACATATTTCTGTATTCATTGGCAGAGACAATGGCTGGAAATGCTACAATCAAAGAGAACCTCTAGAATTCTTCAGTCGCCCGCACATTCCTGAGCAACTGCTGGTGTTGAGAGGGGTGCTAAGAAGGATGAGATATCCTGTGTATCTTCAAGATATTACAACAATGTCAGCACTTCGAAGAGATGGGCATCCCTCAGTTTATGCTAAAGCTATTGGCCGGGAGGAAAAACAGCATATAAAAGACGTTTCCTCTGACTGTAGCCATTGGTGCCTACCTGGGGTTCCAGATACTTGGAATGAGATATTGAATGTTTTGCTCTAAGCATAAATCTCAATGTGAAGCTATAATGTATGTTAGTCCTGTTTGGATTTTTCAAGTTTGTAACTTAAGTTGTTCTGGTACTTGGGCTTCTAATTTCTTCTGAACAATGTATTAGTTGCTCTAAATTATGTAGTAGTATGAATGCACTGAAGCAACCATGAAAATAACTCAAAATTTCAAAAAGGAAAATATTGAATCTTGTGATTGAAACCAATAGCCATCAAGGCAAACAAGTAGAGAAATCATTCCACTCAATTCTCATTCCATATTTAGAAACTCTCCAACTAAATAGATAGTTATATTTGGAGCCTCCAAAATTGATGAATCTGCAACAAGACCACCCCATGTAGAGACCTACACTAAACCTCCTCGCATTAAAGGAAAATTTGTATTCCATACATTAAAAGCGAATCTATAAGTTCCAACATGGAATCCTTCTTAAACTTTGTTAAAGAATAAGAATTAGGACAGCATTAGTCAAGAGATCAAGAATGGTTACATGGAAGGAGAAAGAAAGCTGCCTCTAGATGAACTACTTCAATTTGAACCAAAGTGCTTCCTCAGCTTAGAAATTTCCTTGGAATTCATTCCAAATGCCTTCTGCAAGAGCTCTTCTTTAATTTCAGATCCAAAGATAGCCACTGGAATTTTCACCAAGCCTGGATTTTGGCTGTTAAAGCTTCCAATTATAGTAGCCTCTGAATCACCAATGTTCATCTGGAAGTGTAATAGACCCCTGGGGAACACCATTACCTCTCCCTTCTCAAGCACTTTGGCATACACTTTGTTTTGTGAGTCAACAAATCCTGCGTAAATCTTTCCCTCCAGCACAAATGCAACCTCGGTTGCTCTTGGATGATAATGCGGCACATTGATACCACCAGCGTCAAAATCAGCTCGAACAAATGACATTCCCAGGGTGTTTAAACCTTGAAGGACACTTGAGCTAACTGGGATGGATGAAAAACCAGTTTTCTTGAAATCCCCAGGACTTCTTATACCTGAATACACAAAATCTTCAACGGTGACCAACGATGAGTTCTTGCAAGAAGAAGAGAAAAGAGATGACAGATTTGTACTCGGAATGCAGAAGTCATTGACAGGATCAGGATCTGAAGACGAGACAGCATAAATATGGAGGAAAATGGCCAAGAAAACTGTCATTTTGGAGACCATTCTTGATCTCTGCCACAAGAAAAAACAACTGCTGATCCAAAAGAGAAAACAGGATTACTATATAGATGTTACTGCTTAATCTGCACTCCAGTTTGTGACCTAAGATGCAAATCTTCCTCAACCTAAAATAATGAGAAGAATTCAATCTCTACACACCAGCTCAGCTATCAGAAAATGGTCACGATGTCTGTATTTAATTCAAAAGTCAGTGAATTCTTCCTAAAGCAGTTTGCTTGGGAACAAAGACAGAATGATTAGTTAGTTCCTGCACCAGTACTGAATCCACCAATTCTACTCTTTCTTTTTTCCTTGTTCTATGAATAACAACATTGGCCTTTTGGATCAAATTGAATGCATCGGCTTCATAAACTATTCATCATTGCCTTATATTTATTCTTATACTCAAAGACAAATGCAAAATAATGATGCCCAGATCCTCATCTTTGGACTCAAAGGGGAGCTCTTTGGAAAATTGGAAGAAAATGACCAACATCCCCATCCATCAGACCAACCCATGAATGTTGTTCTATACCGTCTAGGTCCATGAGGCCGGCTTTAACCATTGCACAACCAAAAAATAGCGATTGCAGTTTTCTCCCGTCCTACAAAGACCAACCCATGAATATTTTTTAAGTAGTTCCCAGGGGACCATCTTGGTTTTGCAGTATAATCTTTTAATTGATAAGTTACAAAACTTGAATAATCCCTCAGTCTTTTAATTTATGATTTAATCTTAAAGAAATGTAAGTTTATGATTTCTTTTTTATTCATATATAAATATTTTATTTTATAACCAAGTTTTGCACTTCTTACTTAAATAATTTTTCGATTGTTGAAAAAGACTAAAATAAAATTATTTGAGAATACATCTTTTAAGGTACTTACTTTTCAAAACCATTTTTGGTAATAATGTGGAGAATAAAAATATTTTAAGTATTAATTTTTAGAATAACTTTTCAAAACCAAGTATTAATTTAAAAATATTCTTTTCTACAATTTAAAAGGGGGAAAAAGGAAGTTCATCAACCCTATACAGGCCTTAGATTCTTATTAATGCCTTCTTTTCTTAAATTTAAAAGAAAATTGATCTTAAAAAAAAACAATTAAACTGTTTTTATTTTTTTAATCCTTAAATTAATTTCAGTCAGCCAAATCGATGTTCATTATCAAAGCCATGGTAAAATTTGGGTTATACTATATTGTACCTATTCTATTTAGGGGATAATTTTTATAAAGGTAGTTTGGTCAAAATAATTTATGTTTGTACAATTTCACAAATTAGGACAAAATTATACCTTTTATAAACCGTATATATTAATTATAAAAATATTTTATAAATATAACACTTAATTTTAAATATTTAATTAAATTATTAACTATAATGTTGGTTACTAAGAAAGTCCGTCCACAAATCTTATATATTACTTAATTGACACATATGAAAGTAATGTTAAGAAATCTAAATTTAAAAAAAAAGTGAATTAACATTATATGATTTCAAATAGAATATTAAATTTCTATTTGAAAGATTCAAAATATATTATATAAGATATTTTTAATATTTAAAAATAAAACATTACACGTATAAAAAGTTTAAAATATTTAAATATCTCTATATTATTATACAATTTAATTATATATTATTTTCTTTCAAAGTGTTTTCACATCTTTAAATATAGAATTTATTTTATTTTTATTTTATCGATATTCTAATTATTCTTAATGTTAAGTGTAAGTTCTAATATTGATAAAAAAAAAGTAATATTTGACTATTATCAAATTAAAGTATATATAGAAACTTCAATAAATTTTCATTTCATGTAATTAGTACAATCATTATATGACTTTTAAGTTTAAAGTTTATAATTATTTTAGTTATCAGTATATTTGGTTGGGAGAAAAAAATGAAGGGTTGTAAAACTGGACATAAATGGGTGGTTTACGTTATTTGGTTAAGAAAAAAAAGTTGAGGAAAAATAAATTAAGAGGTAGATAACTTTCCATCCACACTAGAAAAATAATCTCTCCAAATTGGACAGATTAAGACATAAATCAAAATAATGCTTACCATTCACTTTTCTTTCTTTCTAATTAAATAAAATAAGAATAAATTATATTTACTTCCCTTAATGAAAGTAAAAGTTTATCTCTCCCTTCTTTTCCACCCTCACTCCTCTTTTGTAAACCAAACATAGGGTAAAGTGTGGAGCTTTATAAAGTTTTGAAATAAAAATATTAAATTGAGAATATATAATTTTTTAATACACTAGGGAATATGTGAGGAGATAAATAATTAATAAAGAAGAACGTGAAAAATAAAGTGATAGGGATAAGTCTTCTATCTATTTTTAATTTTTTGATTTAATATTATTATTAATAACTTGAGTAAATTTATTTATTCAAATAAAAATAAATTACATAAAGGGATCACAAAATTCATGAACCATATTAACAAAAAAATATTGCTCAAAAACTATAGGTGAATAATGTAAAAGAATAGAAAATAAAACAAACATACAATAATCTTCTTCCTAACTCCCTTATCTCAATCCTTGAACAACAATGAAATGAGATGTACAAACTCACTTAATTTCATGTACAATAATTTGAAAGACTTTGAGTGTATCAATAATCTTAAAAATTGTCTAAAAAAAGTGAGAAACGGAGAAATGACACAACTCTTTGGTCAAGATTCGAGTTGGAGCTTTTATCTAGTCAAGCTCAGTAACGAGTTCCTAGAAAGGGGAAAATTCTTATGTGGATCGGGTCCACCGTGGACCGATATTTTAAAGTATTATATTTTTCTAGAAGTGTATAATACACAAAACACGTAGTACAATACTTAAAGCACTCGGTCCCCGGTGGACCGAGTTCGCATAAGAATTTCCCCTAAGTCTTTTTTAATTTTTTTATTATTGTAATATTGAGAATGAAATCACAATATTACCTTTGATAATGATTTGTTTCCTGATTATTCTATTTTTTTTTAAATCTGAGAAACTAAATTCATTCCAAAATATAAATAAAAAATTAAACATTTGTTATAAAATTAGGGTAGTGTTAGAATAAAATCTACACACTACACACTAAGAAAATTCTAACTATTCTTTGCACAAGAATTTCTCTTCAAACTTCTCTCTTTCTTTCTCTCACAATTCTTTCTCTAATCTTTCTTTCACTAATCTTTCTTTCACAAAATGATGGTGTATTACAAGTTTAGAGAATAGCTCTATTTATAGAGCTCTAATTAGTGAAATACATCATGTCATACATCATCTTCAATTAATGGTGTCTCCACTAAATGGTGGACATCCATAAAAATCTTCTAATAATTCACATAAATCCATAATTAGTGGAGCCTCCACTCATTAATGGAGATTCCAATAATTCATAACAACATTCAATTTTAAAAATAAAAATATAATTACTTTTCAGAGGGCTACACGGAATACAAATGTCTTTGTCTACTACTACGGCAGCAGTAGATGATGGTCAAGGGGATGTACGAAACTATTTCGGTTTACCAATTCGGAGCCAGTCCGTTACCCTGTTTCCCGCATAAAATCCGACCCGACACCTTTCCCCTTCTGTTAATTCCAAATCCAAACCAGGATTTAACTGGAGCCAGTCCGTTTACCCTGTTTCCCCCTAGAATCCGACCCGGCATTCCTTTCCCCTTCCGTTAATTCCAAACCAGGGTTTTATCAGTTAAACCCTAAACCCATAGCTCTTTTTCGTGCAGCCTCCAATGGCAGCCTCTGAGCACATTCAGGGCATGTACGATGTTGCCTTCAAGCCTCGGTTGCTTCGCTCGCTTCTAAAGGAATACGTTCCGGACGAAAAGCACCCATTTAGAAATCTTTCAGACCTCTCATATGTTTTCTCCGCTGTGAAAAGCCATCAGCTCCTGTCCGAAAGCTCCCCGCACTCGATGGACCAAAAGCTTATCGAGAGCTGGAAATCCGCTGTTGATGCCTGGGTTAATCGGATTGTATCTCTTGCTTCCAGCAACATGGTGAGTAAGAGATGACAGGATATTAAATGTTGTAGGTCAGGCAAGACTTGAAATTTTGATGGAATGATGTAAGTGAAGAAGATGAGATGGTAATGTCACTTAAATTGGGATCCCCGCCCCCCACCCCACACTAAAACATGTTGACTGCCAATGTTATGGAATGCATGAATGTGTAAGGCAATGCAAGGTACCTCCAGCAAACCTGTGTGTCTAGTAGCCAAGAGGGTTATCATTGGTTATGGTATTTATTTGCAGCCAATTGTGGATAGTGCCTCATGGTTTGATTAGGGGCTGAAAGAACAGTGTCTAAGGTCATAAGAACAGTTCATTTAAGAAAAGAAAAAAAAGTCACAAGAATATTTGATTTGCCCTTAGAAATAAAATGGAGGCATTTGAGAAAAAGCAAAACTTCAGGGATTCCACTTAGATTACTCCTGATGTTCGGTGGTGTTTTATCCCGAAGAAAGCTTTAAAACTTAGTACAAATCAATCTATTGAAATCATGTTGTTTGAGAAGTTCCAAATCGTTGGTGCTGATTTTTAATTCAAATAATGCAATATCTTTTTCTGTAGATATGAAAGAAAAATTGCTCGGGTGTTTGTTTATTTGATGTCTTTGAAATGACTGTTCCTGCTGATACTAAAGCGGGATGCTGGGGTACACTGCTTAAGATGAAAGACAGAGGGCTAGATGAATCTAAAGTACTGAACTAAGTAACTGAATACTGCCAATTATTCATAATTGACCATGTCTACTCTTCCTTCAGAAGGATGACAGAGTTTCTAAAATTATGCTAAGCTTGATAGTAGAAACAGAGGTAGGAAGCTTTGAACTCATTGCTTATCAGCTATTCCTAGAAACTATATGTTATTGGTGAAAAGAATGGGGAGTTGTTATAAAATCCTGGTGAGAGATGGCTGCAACAATGAGGCAAATATTGAAGGTTTATATTTACTCTAGGCATATATTTACTGTTTCATGAGTGTCTTATTTACTGCATCTGTGTGTGTCCGCGCACAAACATGATGGTTCTTTCTAAATGAGTTGGATACTTTAATTTGTTAATGTGTTGTTTTAATGAATTCCTCTTTCTTCTCACTTTGTATAAATGAATTTTTCTTGCATACAATAATTATATGTAGCTGTTTCTTTCTCCTATGAGTGTGATCCTATGCATATTTCTGTTGAATGTGTTTCAATGTTGTTGCAACACAAACTTGTGAGCTATATATTCTGATGAATTTCTGCATTAATGTTGCATTTAGGTTCATTTTGTGTTGGTTTTGATAATTGTCTCTCCCTTCCTCTTTCCCCTGTCTCTGCATTTATAAATGGAGGATTGTTCGTTTCTGTTTCTACCTACATTTTGTGATCCTGTACATGTTCTCTTGAAGCCAGTGTACTACAATCTATTGCTGCATTGAACACCAGCACATAGAATCAAATATGTTTGAGCAACGCTAAGGGTTATTGCCAAAAAAATGTGCAAGCCCTGAATGCTGCAAATGAACATGAATATTTAGGTTTATGCTTAGAACTGTTAGAAGGCTTATGTTTGCCATATTGTTAATTTTCCATAAATGTTTTATAGCCAGATAAAAGCTGGGCAGGCATATGTTTGCTTGGATTGACCTGCCGAGAATGCAGCTCAGAGCGTTTCTTAGCTTCCTACTCAGTTTGGTTTAACAAGATCTTCTCTCAAATTCAGGTATTTGGGCCTTATCCCAGTAAGTATCACATTCTGTTGAAATGTTGATTGTTGTATTCTGGGTCCTCTATGCTACATGGATTGATAAATGTTCAACGTATTCCTCTGGTGATTTTTTCATGGTGCAATTCTTGTTGTGGCTGCAGAAGTTTGAGCAGTGCTGTTTAGTGAACATCATGTTATACTGATTAAGACAACCGTAGTAAGAGCGGAGAGTTGTGGGAGGAAAAGCACATATCAAATCAATTAGATGAAGAAAGACAGAAAACTATCAAAACTTTTGCTTTAAGTAATTCCATTTGGAAAGAATGCTAGTGATATGTGTATTATACACTCGCCATAGCTCATCTCACTTTTGGGGTGGTCCTTGGGGACTTCTGTTGGAGCTTGATCCTAATATTAGGATTAATTCTGCTGTTTGAGGATGTTGCAAAACAGCTAATAGGAATTTGATGCGCTCATTCTATGCTCTACCATCCTTCTCATGATAATTGGAACAATGAATCAAATATGCTTAGAATTTGTTGTGAGTTGAAACTAAACATCAAATATTGAACATAGGAAAGTGACTACTTGGGGTGCATATTTGTTTCAGTTTCACTAATTGATGCATGTGCTTATAATTTGAATATTTTTTGTATGATAATGTACTTGGATTTTCATGATCAATTGTTTCTCTTCAAAGTTTCAATGAACTGTATACTGATCATTTACCAATCATTTGCATCTGTTTCTTGTGTTATCATTTTGAGTAGCCACCATCAGATTCTCGTTTCGTGAGGGTAGCTTCTTGTGCTTCATTGTCAGACCTAATGACAAGGTTTGTCTCTTTTCTTCCAGTATTGGAACTGCATTTTTCTACTTCCATCATTTTATAGCTTTGTTGATTGCTTACATGCTTTAAAGTGTCATAGTGTCCTTGGAGAATTTCATGCCTTGTCTTATAGAACAGGAAGATTTATACCCAGTGTCCAATCTTTTCATGAGGTTGACATGCTGATGGGCAGAACTAGCTTTTTGTGATGTTTATACTTGCTCTTTTGCTTCTTTAAGCATTGCATTTGCTAATTGTGAACAGCAAAATGCATTCTTGTAGCACTGACTATGGTCCTGGTTATTTATTTCCTGAATTAGGTTGGGTGGATTTCCTAGTGCAAAGAAAGATGGGACTTCGCATTCCACAAAACTTGTTCAACCTGTGTTGAAGTTATTGAATGAAGATGTCTCTGAAACTGTTTGGGTGAGTGGAATTCAGTTGGTGTTTTTTTGTTTCTTTGACTACATTATCTCTTTAGTCATTGAAAAGTCTATTAGATTTATTATTTTCATTTCTCTCTCAAGCATGTTGCATCCCTGTTAGGAAGAATATTTGTAGTTCGTTTAAAAACTTTATCTTGTATTTTTGGTTGGGGGGTTGGGGGGGAAGGGACGCTTGAACAACTTTATAGTCTCCTTAAATTCCATCTTCAAATTAGATACCCCTTGCCTTTTTTAGGAAGGGTTAGCATTGGCAAGTGGCCGGGTTGGGCCGCCGGTCCCAAGGGCCGGTCTGTGTCAGTCCTGGCCCGGCCCCCTTATGGCAGGCCGGCCGGCCTGCGGTCCAATCTCACAGGCTGGTCTGTACCGGGCCAGGAAAAAAATTTCTTGGCTCACCAGAATTCAATTTTTTAACATTTTTTTGTTTTTTTACATCCCCCCTTGCCCCCCCACCCCCCCAAAACAACAACAAAACGACCATAATCACTTTTTCACCCAAAAACTCTATAAATACCCAAATTCACCCCAAAACTTTCCAAATACTCTCCTCAAACTTCAATTCTCTCTATTTCTTCTATAAAAAAGTGTTAAAATTGAATTTGTTAGGTATATGTTTTTAGAATTCTTCAAGTATCTTCTTCAAAATGTAGAAGTTTATTAAGTAGTGGTCAAGCATTGATATCTTAGTATTTTGTTATATCTAAATTTTAAACAATACAGTACTTTTTTAGAGATCTAGGTATCAAGTTCTCCTCTTATATAATTTTTATTTTATTAATTAATCAAACCGGTAGGAGTCTAAGCCAAACCCCCCACCACTTCAAGGTACATTTTCTTATAAATACAAACAATCATGTTATTTGAATTATAAAAAACTAAAAAAAAAAAAATCCTTAAAAAAAAAGCAGAGGCCCACTGGACCAGCCTGTAGGCCTCGTGGTCCTAGGGACCAAGCCGGGCCCTGGGGCATTCGGCTGGGCCGGCCGACCCACTTGCCATTGCTAGGAAGGGTTGCTGTGAGATAGATTGCTTTAATCCGATTAACATCTCATCTGCATGGGGCACCTTGATTTAGCTTGGAATCTCGTAATCAGCATACCTCTTCATATTAGGTGCTTTGAACCCCAAATCACCTTATTTTAGATTGAGATGTATTTTAAGATCCTTTTTCTGTGGTTCAAAACATAGTTTTGAAGGATTTAAAAGAGAATAAACATCATAATCTTGGTCTCATGGTATATTGGAATTATTATTCAAAATACTTTTAATGGAGGAAATAAATTCCCTTCTTAATGGATTTTTTTCCCCCATATATCCATAAAATTATGAAGATTTTAGTATTTGAGATATTAATCTCTTTTATACAGAGACTTAATATATCAGCTTTGGAACGGATGTTTAATTTGTTTAGCATTTTACCATGTTTTTTCTCTCCTTTTGTTTTTTACAACTTGTGTGTAGGATTTGGGTTAGAGGCAAGACATGCGGACTTCTGTATCATTTTTACTCTGTTAGAGTACAAGGGTTTTCCAGAGTTCCTTGTCTCATATTTAGAGCGGCTTTGCTTAGCTTTTGTGTACTTATTTGCAACTCTCCTGTGAACTGATGCTTTTCATCTTTTTGTTTCATTGTCTTTGCTTTGATGATTGGCTTGTGTAGGAAGCTGTTTGTTTATTGTGCGTTATCATAAATGTCTTTCCATCTTCTGTTGGCCGACACTATGATAATGTAAGTTCTTTTTCTTAATGTGACTATTCTGGACTCTAAATAGTGTTTCATAGTTTTGAAGCGTATACCTGATAACCTATCTTTGAACTCATATGTCTGTTTCTGTTTTTAGAACATGCATTTCTGTGGACGAGTTTCAGGATAAACCTCAATTGTGGAGAGTTAAAAAAAAAATGAAGTTTTGGCATTCATGGAGAGACACTAGAAATGTTTCTGTAGATATCTGTCCAATAATTTTCTGAAATGTGGAACTGCATCTGGGCAGTGGTGGTCAGTTTTAAAAAAATAACATGACACACAAAAATGAGAACTAAAGTTTGGGATGCCAAGTAGCAGTTTTTCATGATGTATTGACATGTATGTATGGGACCAAAAAAAAAAAAACTGAAAGTTCGCTATGATATGATCCTCCTTTTTTGCATTTATTCTCAGCTTTTGGTTGTTAATGGTTGGCCTTAGTAATGAATCAAATGCCTTGAAAACTAAGTGTCGTAGTCTTAATGAATAAAAGATAACAGTAAAGTATTGAATGGGCAAGGAGCTATGTGCCTACAACATGAATTGGCATGGTTCAAGGAACAATTAGGTTGCTTGTCTCTGCCTAGCCTAGATGTGGTAGTTTTCTGTAGACTATATGCCTGTTTTTGTTTGCTTATTCTGCTTATTTTAAGCTGTTTTGAAGTATTTTCAATTGTTTAACTTTTCTTTTGCTTTGAACTTGAAAGAAGCCAAAAGAGTATATTGCTGTGAGGCAATTCTAAGGATACTACCACCCCCCCTCCCCCCCACAAAAAAAAAAAGAAGAAAGGCTAAACTGCTCTGAAAATTTCATTGCTGCAAAGGCAAATTTTCTTTATTATCTTTCTTTTCATTTTTTTTTACCGAGTTTGTTGGTATTTCTATTTTTTTTTTCCTTCAGTCTTTTCCTATACGTCCATGCTAAAGTTACTGGAGTTTGTTTGGCTATCGTTGTATATGATTAACAGATGATACATTAATTTTGCTAGGTTGAAGCTGCTATTGTTTTGAAAATTATGTCAGAGAATGACAACGCTAGCACATTGAAGGTGATAGGATTGGAGAGGCTTACGGTGTTTTTGCTGGAATGTTATGGCCAGACTGGATAACTTATTTGAATTTGTTTGCAGAAACTTGGCCATGCTTTGGCATTGCTTCCAAAATCAAGAGGAGATGAGGATAGCTGGTCGTCAATGATGCAGAAAATCTTGCTTTTCCTCAATAATCAACTGAATGATGTGTTTCAGGGTCTAGAAGAAGGTAATAACTGGAGTAATCTGCCTTCCAATCGATGCTTTGGTGGATTTTCCCTCATGCCTTATTTACTCATTGCAGAGACCAGACGGAATGAGGTCATCAAACTATTGCTTCCCCCAGGGAAAGACCCCCCACCTCCCCTAGGTGGCCCTACAGCATCAGGAAGGTTCTCAGATCTGGCTATAAAGAGACCCGAACAATTTCTGGTTTCAAGAGTCTCCATCTTACTGTTCTGCTGTTGCAAAATGCTTAGTAATTCTTACCCTGTTCAGGTAGTGTTTCCAGTTACATTTGTAGCTCCTTTTTAAGAGGAGAAGTGCCATTCTAATACTCTAGAAGTAGCATTTACTCATTATGTTGATCCTAATTTTAGATTGTGTTCAAGATAGGTCCCTGTGCCTGTTCGGCTGCTAGTTGCTCTTGCTAGGAGAGTGCTGAAGGTGGATGGCTCCTTGTCACATGGCTATCCTTTTATGGTTGCCATGAGGCAGGAGTTCATATGTTCGGATCTTCCTGTGTTGCATATGCATAGTCTGGATCTCCTCAGTGCAATTGTAAAGGGACTTCGAAGGTGGAATTTGTTCTTCATCATGTTTTATATACATATATTTATATATATGTGTGTGTGTGTATTTGTATATATGCACATGCACATGTGTGTTTCTCTTCTTTCTCCTTTTCTGGGGGGAAAGGAGGGGATTAACTGATGTTCCCTAATCATTTTCTGCTTGATTGAACATTAACTGGCTTTAGACAAAGGTAACAGTTACTTGACAAAAATAACCAATTTAAAGGAAAATTTGTCAATTTGCCTATATTCTTCTTCCAAGACTATCTGTGGGTGCCTTGTGTGCTTAATTTGAATTGGTCTATAAGCACCATGCTTAATGGGGGAATTCCTTGAGAGTTATTTTAATCATTCAGTGAATATAATCAATAGTTTTTGGATTTGGGCAGCGTGATAAACACCATAACTTGGCTTAATTGGAGGACCATCTTCATTTCCCGTAAATCTTTGCAGACTAGGAAGCACCCTTGTAATAATCCCTTCTTTCATTTCCTCTTCTTTGGGCTGAGTCTCGACTTGGAATTCAAAATTCTGCTGTCTTGCAACATATTGTTGAAGTATCATTTCCTTGTAGAAAAGCATATCTTTTCTCAAAGACTATTCGAAGCAGGACAAAGTATTTAAAACTCATCTCGTGTCTATGATTTTCTTCAGTTTACTTGCATCCTAATGCATGCTGTCACTGTTTACATAAGGCGATCTTGTGGCAATTTTTTTTTGCAGTCAATTATTACCACATGTGGCAGATATCACACGACTTCTAACAGAGTATTTCAAGACATGTGCTCTTCCAGAGCTAAGAGTTAAGGTTTACTCAATTGTGAAAATTTTGCTGATGTCCATGGGGGTTGGTATGTCTCAAATACTTAAAGAAAGTGAATTGATTGCTTATGTTTATCTACTGATGATTTGAATGAAATGCTAGTTTTCTGCTTTACACAATCTGCAAATGTTCATAATAGCCAACTATGGCTGTTCTTTACATGAGATCTATACTTATGCAAATAAATTAGTTGGAAGCTTCTCATCTCTTGTTAAATTTGTTTGCAATGGCTGAATTATAAATCAATTTGAATTGTGTTGTTTGGTATTCAACTGAGTCCTGCCCAGAGTCTGCTAGTACCGTTCTGTTGCAAGGCTGACAAACACAGAAAAAGTAAAAATTAGGATAAAGCGAGGTTCCATGATCAACAAGGCCTCAAGGCTGGTTTCAGTTCAATCTTAGCTATGTTGGGGGGAAAATAGGTGTTGGTTAGGATTTACACTGAATGACCATTAAAAACTAGCTAAGTTAGTTTGTTCTTTTTTTTTTTGGTCCTGTTGTCTTGTTTTTTGAAGATGGTAGATTTCTGTGCAACCCTAAGTTAGATTTGCATGTTCCGTCTATACAATCTCTTTTCAGCTTAAGTTACAAAATATCAGTTTTGCTTTAAAGCTTTTTCCATTATGACCTTGTTTAGGAACCATACCTATGTACTTACCCTCATATCAAAAGCCATTTTGAATATGTCAATACATATCTAATTACTATGCTTCTATGTTTATTTTGTGATCTGGCATAGAAACTTATATCGAAGCGTTAAGCTAATATCTGAAAACAGAATGTAAAAAGGGTTGTTAGAATTGCTTACAAAAAACATAGTGGGCCTGCAGTAACTCTTCTCTTTTTCCCTTTTATCACTTATTGGTTACTGCTTTGGTAGTATTGATTGTTGTGTATGTTTTGTAGAAGCTTTACCTGTAGTTCTGTCATGCATTTACATTGTGCCAGTATGCCATTTCTACAGTGAGCTACCACTGTTTGATCATAGAACTGCTATGCATAGCAGAGCCTTGGTGCTTTTTTAAACAGAATTCTCCACTGATGAAGTTGAAGAAACTTTTTAGTTTCTTGACATGGATGTCTCTCATGACCGTTTGTTCTGGGCAGGGATTGCAATTTATCTTATCCAGGAGATTATTAACAATGCATTTATCGATTTGGATGCTCATGATCAACAGAGCACATATTCTGGTGCATACTCCAAGGCCTCAGAGCAACCAATCCAACAGCCCTCACGCAGGAAAAGGAAGCATCCAAGTACAACTGGATTTCTTGGAGACCAACCTGATCAAGGTGGTCTGGAAGTGGATAGATCCCAAAATTTGACTCCAATTGCTGTTAGGATTGCTGCACTGGAGGCACTTGAAGCTCTTTTAACTGTGGTATTTTTCTGTTTATTACCAGAATCCATATCTTCATCCTGCATCTATTTCAGTGTTTATTTGATTCTATAGCTGCTCAAATTGCTTGAGCACAGATTCTGGGGAGGGGCCAATTGGGACCTTATAAGGCGAAAAATGGTTATAACTCTTTTGCAACCATTGTGTCATAAGTTAATGCCCTCTGCCAGAAGTTCTACTGCTGACCAACAATTGTTATCTTGCCAATCAAAGCCTCTCATTTGTCTCTTAATAATTTTCCTTCCTCATAAATATTTTATTTCTGTTATAACAATTGATTCATCTGCTTTTCTCTCTGCTAAACCTGCATTTGAAGATTGTTAGATAGCTGAAATAAAAATGACAAACTTTCTGTGTATCCATCTCAACTCTCCATACGAAGTCTCTTGCTGCTGGTGAAGCCTATGACAGGCTGAATCAGCATCATGTGCTATAAAAACTTGTTTTTTAACTATTTTATTCAAGGGCAAGACGTTATTTCCGATTCTGGTGAGAATCAAAGGACATTTCTTCTTTTGTTTTGTGGTGAAAGAAGCCAATAGAGTTGTTAGAGATACGACATGGTTTATTGGAGAATTCCTCAGCATATTAGGTAGGGGCCATCCATGATTTTTTTTTTTTTTTTTCCGTTGGTTGGTAAGAGGCTATCTTGCAGCATTGGAACTCTTATACTGTGTTTGGGTTGGGCCCCCATTTCTTTGTTTGGGTTTTTGTGTGTGTGTGTGTGTTGGGGGGGGGTTATTGCAGTGCACAATTTGTGCTCTGTACTCTTTGGAAGTCTAAAAAACTTAATTTAGAGCTCCTTCCAGTTTCCTAGATGCAGGTTCTTGAGTGGCCTTTCAATTTCACCTCTTTATTGGGGTAAACTTATTTTAGTACTTCATTATTTCCAACTTTACTGGCAAGGTTGCTCTTTCATACTCCACGTTGTAGTTTTGTTACATTGAAATAGCCTCTCTAACACGGTTCTAACAATACCCAACCTTTAAGCTTTCCCAAGCCTTGCTGCAGTGGGGGCCTAATGACTAAGTTTGTCCCTTCCCCTGATATTGCTTATATTATTTCACCACTTAGAATATGTAAAGAATCTCAAAGCCTTTTGGCATTTCGTGATGATGGTCTCTGCTTTTGGTGAATGCATCTGTTTTCTTGATTTTGATATGCAAATGGATGCATGACTTTATGTCTGTCTCTGTATATTTTCCAGGATACTGAATATTTTGTACTACCTTTTTTATGCTTATTAGACAAGTTTTACTTATGGTTTAATAGGCTGGTGCTCTGAGATCAGATAGTTGGCGATCAAATGTTGATTGCTTGATCATGACAGTTGCTACAAATGCTTGCAAAGAGGGATGGGCCAGGGGGAAAAGCAGTTCTGTTAATGGTGATACTACCCCTATATGGGCAGGCTTTCAACTTGCTGCTTTACGTGCACTTTTGGCATCTCTTCTTTCCCCTGGTCGTGTTCGCCCTCCACATCTTTCTCAGAGTCTTGATCTTTTCCGTAGAGGCAAGTTCTTGTAAATCAATTCTCATGTTGTCATGCTGTTATGTTTGAACTCTTTTTGCCCAACAGCAGTTGTGTGACCTCTTGTGGCTTTGAAATTGACATTCGTAGAATATGGATTCTTCATTGTAGATTGAAATAACAGAGAAACTAAATATCAACAAATTATTGTATGAGATCAAGGCTGTATGCAAAATGTAGACAAGTAAGCTGGTGTCGTTGGTTGTTTAGTTTGTTCCTTGTGCAACTAATTTTGCAATCACAACCTTAAAATTTTTGAGTGGGTGGTCAGTATAAAATATGTCATTGCAATGTTTATTACCAGTGCTGATCTCTATGAGATGCAAATACCTATATGTTAATTATTCTTCTGCAGGAGACTTAATCTCCCTTTGATATTTTATCACCATGGCAGGTCTTGTTATCTTCTTGCACTAAAATCTTCATGATGTGACATTTGCAGGTACTCGAGAAACTGGAACAAAGATCGCCGAATTTTGCTCGCATGCCCTGTTGACCTTGGAAGTGCTTATACATCCCAGGGCCCTTCCAACGATAGATTTTCAATCCCCTGTTGATCATTATGATGGTGTGGGCATCAAGATACCAGAAACTGTGTACTCTATTGGTAGCAGACAAAATACGCCATTTCATGTTTGCACTGCTGGAAAGAAGGGTCCCAGTGGGGTAGAGTTTGATGAGGATGACCTATATCGAAGTTGGCTTGGAAATGGTGACTTGATGGAAGATCCGATTGTTAACCTTCAAAGTAATGCAGGAAATGCTGAAGAAGCTCCTGGGACCTCTAAACATCCATCTTTTGGAAATGTTACTAATGATTTTCTACCAGGTACAAGTGATCATGCAGTTAACAATCCAGAGTCATCAGCGGTTGATGCTACTGTGCAAATATCAGTAGACAGGGATGAGATGATGATTGAATTTCAGAAACAAGCAACAGTCGAGCAGTCTGAAGAACTTGATTATACCAAAGATGGAAATTCTGTTTCTGTCATAGGTACTTGTACTACTACCGGGTCTAATCAGGTAGATTCAGGTAGTAGTACATTAGAGCCCACAGATCCCCCTTCTACATCTGGGAAAGATGTGTTTGAAGCTGAGAGAGAAGCAATCGGAGATGTTGATAAGATTGCATCCCCAACATCAGGAAAGGATGTCCAAACAAGCCATGACGATGGATACAGTAAGATCCTGGAAAATATTTCTGCATCTGTATCAAATGCAGATTCAAAAAAGGCAGTTGTGTATGAAATGGATGATGACTCATCTGGTGAATCAATGCCTGATATTGTCGATGGTGATCCGGATTCTGACTGATGAGAATAGCTCTAGGGTATGATTTAGGGATGGCAAAAAATTTTGTTTAAATTAATTGTAAATGTTTAATCTTTTTAGTAAAAAAAGGGCATAAAATGCAAGCTTCATTTGTGCCCGTAATAGATCCAGCCTGACAATCAAGTCGAATGGAAGCAGATGAAATGATACAAGCAGCAACCCTTCTCCCACCTCTACCCCTTTCTGGGATCTTGTGAAGGTGGGGTAACAACAAAATTTTGTACTCAAATTTTGCCCTGTATTCGATTTAGTGAAGAACGAGGATGATATGTTAAACAGGAAGATTTTGTCCTCAAAGTACACTTAGCCAAATCTTGCTGTTTCAATTGCTATTTTCTCTTACTGATTCTCAAGAAACCGCTGAAAAATCTGAAGTTGTACAACTTGCAATGCTTTAAAGAGCAGTAAAGAAGAAATTGAGCAATTTCTCTTGGGAAATAATCTTTAGATGAAGAAGTGATTTCTCATTCCACTTGTATTAAATATTACTATAACATTCTCATTCAAACTTTTGTTCAGAAAATTAATTATTAATTTCTTTTTTTTTTCTTTTCTAGGGGGTTGGGGGAGGGAAGATGGGATGAGGTCTTTTACCAAGCCAAAGAATTAGGATTGCTGGTGAAGATGAAATATAAACTAAAAAAGAAAAAAAACTGGCTTTGTTTGCTGCATTTGGTCAGTTCAGTTGTCATTGTTGACAAAAGCAAAACTCAACTCTCTAAGTATGCTTCATTTGACCTTTTTGTTGCATCAAAGCCGAAAAAAGTGAGAGAAGATTTGGGGGACTCCGTCTTTATTCGGAAATTTATGGGCGTCTCCACTCACCTTTGGAGGAAAAAAAAAATTAAAAAGTCAGTATTTCTAAAAAAGAAAAAGAAAAGAAAATTAAAATTCAGTCCAAGAAAGTGTGCACTGAGAACTCTCAAAATAAATGCGTTTGGTCTGAATCATATTCCTGTTTGTTTTAACTTTTTTTTTTATATTAATAAAGAAATTCGCATTCATTATCCGAAAATATATAAACAAATACCAACTAAGAATTTTAACTCGAAATATCAATGTTAAAAACTTAATACCAATTATCTTATGAATTTTAATTTTTCACATTTAAATTGTATATATTATATACCCTTTAATTATATATATATATATATATATATATATATATATATATATATATATTTCTCAGAACAATTTGTTGACTTGAGAGTCCTGTTGTGGTCACACTGGAAATTTCCAATTATGCAAAGAAAACTATAGTACAGTTTGGTTGGTGGCGCATTTCACATGATTGTTTGAATTGCATTTCCTCCAAAATTAAAGAATCTTCTTGTGATTCACAAATAAATAAACAGCCACAAATTTTATAATTAAAAATTTCAGATTTTTTTTAATTGTTCTTGTTTTTCTGAAGACCTAGTGCCGTCATTAACTACAAATTTCTCTATGTCCAAACACTCCTTAGAATATTCTTTTGTCTTTTTTTCATTTCAACAATTCTTTTTTTAATTATTTTTGAGGAAATTAACAATGCACTTTTAAAATAATAGGTTTAATTCAATGCAGAAAACTATCAGTTAAAATTCATGTCCTTTAATTACATAATTCCAGTTTGAAATTTACAAATTTTATGAAAAAGTAATATACTCTTTTTTTTTTTTTGGGTACCATCTTTGAAATAAGTCTTTAAAGCATATTCAATCAAAATGATTTTTTAACAATAAATACGCCTAAAGATTTATTTTCATATAGGCTCCAAAAAGTAAGCAAATTATATGTACATCCATCACGGACGATGGTGGACTAATATCATGTGTTTTTATTTTATTTTTGCATTTTATTTCGTATTTTTGTGAATCTTATAAAAATATTTATAATTTTTATAAATATTACTCATTCCGTCCTATAATATAAGTCGTTAGAGACTATTTTTGTTATTATAAATTATAAGTCGTTGAGAATTTTTCAAGAAGGTTTTAAAGTTATTTTTATATTTTTGTTCTTATTTATTATTCTCTTTCTCCCTCTTTCCTTCTTATCTCTTCTCTTATTTTCAAAATATTTAAATAGAAGTGTTTTAAAAAGAAAAAATATAAAGTTATTTTATTTTTAAAATTTTTAATATATATGAAATTAATTCAAACGACTTATATTATGGGATAGTGAGTAATAGTTTCAAGTTGATTGCTTGCCTACCTAACTCCTCATTAGGCAAATGCCTAATAAACAAAGGAAGAGCCCACCAAAGTAATCGGTTATGTGCTTATTATTCTTTAGACGCCATTTATGTACTTTAAATTGTTTTTGGTAGTTGGGTGCTTTTTCTTGGCCGTGAGACGCTGAATTTTGTGCTCCTTTGACTTGTCAATTTTGTCCTTCGTTTCTTTTCCTTTTCAACATTTTACCCTCAACCAACCATAGCCTTTGAGCCACTTGACTTTGGAAAGGGTCCAAAATTGCACCGTAATATTTGATGTACTGAGATAAAAATTGAATTGAGATAAGTTAAAATATAATACGTTGAGAGTAAATAAAAAATAAAAAATTATTTAAATTAATATTTCATCTATCCTAATTAAATGGACCGTAATTGATTTAATACGATATTTTATATAAAAATAAAAATTAAAATATAATAATAGTATAATATAATATAATATAATATAATATAATATAATATAATAAAAATAAAAAATATATAAGTCATACAATACTTTATATCAAACTTAAATATATATATATAGAGTATATTAATTATTTTATAATTCGTATATAATATGTTAGAAACTTTCTTTTTAAGAAAAATGTCAAATTTTTTAGACAATCTAAAATAGTAAATAAGTTAATTTAGTTATAATGAATAGAGTATTATTTTTAAATTAAAAAAATTGTAGTAATTAGTATTAATTTAACGATCTAATATATTTTATTTTGTAATTAAATTAAATTACTATTATAAATTGAATTACTATATATATTTTTAACATGGAGTACTATATATTATTTCACTAATGCAAAAAGATGAAAAAGTGACAACCTTGTCAAAATTATTGAAAAAAGTTGTTTATCTTTTTAACTTTTCTTTCTCATACAAAATCTCAAATTAATTTTTTTTCCTTCGATATAAGTGATAAAAAGAAGATGCCAATCAAATTTAACAATTTTCGATTAAAAAAAATTACAAAGTGTTACTCCATCAATACTCCATCCGTCCC
Organism: Voacanga thouarsii; assembly: GCA_026120185.1. Classification (NCBI taxonomy): domain Eukaryota; kingdom Viridiplantae; phylum Streptophyta; class Magnoliopsida; order Gentianales; family Apocynaceae; genus Voacanga; species Voacanga thouarsii. The sequence goes on along the minus strand of JANUWF010001066.1, from coordinate 1,158,150 downwards.
TTTTTATCTGTTCATTTTAACTACTCCTCCCGTCCAATAATATAAGTCATTTGACTTAATTTCACACATATTAAGATTTTTAAAAACAATGTGACTTTATATTTTTTCTTCTTAAAATATTTCTATTTAAATGTTTTAGAAATAAGAGAATAGAGGAAAGAGAATGAGAAGGAAAACGAATAATAAATAAGGATAAAGATGTAAAAATATATTTAAAATCTTTTTTGAAAAGTCTTCGACGACTTATAATTTAGGATATATTATGAGACGAAAGGAATAAACTTTTTGTCCTAATTTATTTGTCTCATTAGAAAATCAAGACAATATTAATGGTTATTTTTTTTAAAAATACCCTTCTTTAATATAATAAATATTGTACAATTGTAGTGAGAAATAGAATTAAATTAAATATGCTTATCACATATAAAATTTTAAAATTTGATTACTTTTTAATAAAGAAAAATTTTTTGATAGTAAAATAAAAAATATTAATTAATTAATTAAAAAATTTTATATTTTTTAAAACTCATAAATCGATTAAAGTGAATAGATAAAAGCAGATCAAAGGAGTATATATCTTTATTGAATTTTGATATATGCGCGAGACAAATTAGGAAAAAGAGAAAATAAATGTTAGAAAGGTGTGGGTCCAACTTCCCAGTTTCCATCGAAAAATTAAAAAAAAAAAAGAAAAAAAATTGCAGTCAAATCAGCAATGGCGCTTCCTGTTCATTCCACCTCTTCTCCAATAAATTTGCCGTTGTATATATGTGCATTTTTCACACAGGAGACTGTTACACAATTTTGCTGTGAGATCCGATTGTTTCTTTCTTCTCAGAGTTATATATAGCTTAAGCCTTGGAATCCCCGCCGTCGGTTTCTAGCAACTGCATTTCTTGGATCAGCAGCTGTAGAAATGGCTGAGAAGAATGATTCATGGGTTCTGATGGTGACGGCTCAGACGCCAACCAATATTGCTGTGATCAAGTACTGGGGCAAGAGGGACGAGAACTTGATTCTCCCCATCAATGATAGTATCAGCGTCACCCTTGACCCTTCTCACCTCTGCACCACCACCACCGTCGCCGTCAGCCCCGCCTTCACCCAGGATCGCATGTGGCTTAATGGGAAGGTATGATATGTACTGTTTTTTATGAGCATGACGGTGTGATTACATCTTGGTGCATTGTTCCTTTGTCATCTGGGTCCTGTTTGCCAAGTTCAAATTTTTAGGTCGATCTTTGTACAATTGCTTGGCATTTTGTGATGCTGTTTGGCTGCATGTGCAGGAGATATCTCTTTCTGGTGGTAGGTATCAAAATTGTTTGAGGGAAATTCGATCTCGTGCCAGTGATGTTGAGGATGAGAAAAAGGGTATCAAGATCACCAAAAAGGATTGGGAGAAGCTCCATTTACATATTGCTTCCTATAATAATTTTCCTACTGCTGCTGGATTGGCTTCCTCGGCTGCTGGCTTTGCATGCCTTGGTACTCTATCCTTTAACCACCCATTGTTTTGCTTCTTACGTTTTTTCTTTCTGGAGGGCCAAGAATCGAAACATAATATAATCCTCCTCGTCATTTGTCATGCTGCTGATATGAGGCATTTTTAGGGGTATTTTCGATTGAAAGAAATTTAGAAGTTAGCCCCTTTGCTTCTGTACGAATACTAACTTTTATTTGAGTCATTTGTATCAGGCACATAACATTGACACACCACATTTGAGAATTATATAAATCCTGCCTATGAAAGTGCAAAATGTGCCGCGCTTTATTTGATCCAAGCTGGCACTTGATCTCTTATTGGTAACAGAGAAAATTGAACTGGTCGCTGCTTGGTTTTGCCCGTGTGTTTCTCCAACTTGAAAGCGATTGGCTTTTCTTTATTAGTTTGAATGATATTTCCAGTGCTTCGTTTTTCAAATGATTAATATCCTGGAATTTAAGATATTTAATCGTATTTATATTCAGTGCCTCGGTGTCTCTTACATGCTGCCTGTACAAGCTCTTCTTTTGCAATGATATGGATTGGTTGTACTTGATAGCCAACAGTGGTAGCTAATGTTTTCTTTTCTTTAGAATATATGGTTACAATTAGTCATGAAATTATACATTGTGAACTGATATTACCTTTGACTCAATGATTTATGTGTTTTCTATAATGGAGGTCTTCTGTTTCACTCCATAATTGCTGATAATAGTACTGTATCTTTCAAGTGGCTGTAAGATTTGCTAGATTCTGTGCTCTGGCTAGATAAAACAAAGTTGTGAGCCATGTCATCCATAGGCTCTGTTACTACTCATGCTACTTGAACTTTTCTGCTGGATGAGGCTCAGTTTTTCATTAGCAAACCTACTGATCATCCAACAATGGAACCTACTAGAGAAACAGTTTTTAACGGTAGTGATAGCATAACCTACCAGAGATATCTAGAACTTCTTTTTAACTTTGTGTTTTAGAGAAACAGTTTCTTTCATTAACATCACATTGAAATCTCGTGAAATTCTAATCACTTGTGCGTTTTGAAGTGGGCATCCAACGGGATTTGCGTATGTTTTGGTGTTTGTGTAAATTCCTCATACATTGGGTTAAACCCTTTTATGAATTATTTTCTCTAGTTAAAATTTTGCTTCTTAAGGCAATGGATTTTGTTTCAAAAGAATAAATAACAAAAAATAGGCACAACTGAAAATTTTATTTTTCTTATGCAGTTTTTTCTCTTGCAAAGCTGATGAATGCTAAAGAAGATAATGGACAACTTTCTGCCATAGCCAGGTTATTTTTCACGAATTCATATTTGTTTCTTTCAGCTATTTAGTCATGACCCTTATCTTCTAGAAAGAAAGTTAAAAAAGATTTGCTGTGACAGGATCAAGTAAGGAGCTTATCTACGATGAAGTGTTCATACTTATGCTCTGGTTAGAAATATAAAGTTTATGTTATTATTAAAGATAATTCTCATTTTTAATGTCACACCGAAACATGATTGCTGCTTTTAAGAAATTTGGAGGTTTAAACTGAACTAGTTCGACCAAAAAGGAAAAAAAAAAGGAGTTAATGGATTGGTTGATAAGATATCAATCACATGTATAAGGGAGTGTGCAACTGGGGATAACTTGAGGAGTTTAAATGTTTCTTTACCATGTTCCTATAGCTACCTTAACCTCAAAATTTTCCACATGCTATTATGTTATTTATAGTTGCTTTTAAGTTTATATTGTTCCCTTTCTTCATGTTTTGGTATCCAAAACCTTTTCCTTTTATGCAGGCTAATTTGTATTGTAGCTTTCTGGTTGCTATGTTTATGTACCCTTTACATTTTCTGGATAGAAAATCATTTTTCAAGCTTCATGTGTTTCCATGAACAGGCAAGGTTCAGGAAGTGCTTGTCGCAGTCTATTTGGTGGTTTTGTCCAGTGGGTCATGGGAAAAGTATGTCTACTTATGAATTTTGTTTCACTGGCTTGGTAAAGGAAAATGGTACACTTTAAGTTGTTGGATTAATTCTGTTCTTGTGGTTCTGCAGGAGGAAAATGGGAGTGATAGCATTGCTGTTCAACTTGTGGATGAGAAGCACTGGGATGAGCTTGTTATTCTCATTGCAGTGGTATGTGCCTGCTTTCTCGGGTTTTTCTCTTAACGAGCATACCCTTTTTGCTTTTTGTTGGCCAATTTGGATCATCCTTCAAGAAAGGCATATGCTGCATGGTGTTGTCATGTTGATACCATCATTCCCCAGCATCTCTAGTAAAACGAAGAGTTTGACAGTGCCCTTTATCCCTGTATTGCTTAGTTCAATTATCTTCATGTTTGTATTTATGACTGCTGTTTATTGGGTTCCGCAAAATGCTTTCGTCTTTACATGAATATTCTTTCAATGTTTGCTACTGCAGACCATTTGATGTTGCCTTCTTATGAAGGCTTTTTAAGATTAAAAAGAATGCAACAGTTGCTTTCAAACCCTTTCCCTTTTTCTTTATGGGCACCAAATATTTCACTTTGGACATTTGTTGCAGCAACTGGAACTGAGGATACCTGTGTACTTAATGTTTGTATCCAATACCACCCCCTCCCCTCTTTTGCTTCCTATGTAGCTTGACTGTTGTGCTTATACTTTTGTTTGTTGTACTTTGTGCTCAAATAAGAAATATTCGTTTCTTTTCCTTCCATGCGTGCCTGGAAACTTTGTATGCTTTTCTCTTCGTCATACTGCTGTTCTATTGTGGTTCTCTTTTGAGTTAACTGCGAAAATTGGAGCAGCATGCCAGATTAATTCAGCTGCTGCTTCAAGAACTGTGTATGGTTTTAGAGCCTGAAACCTCCAAATATTTCATCTCTCGAAGAAAACTCCTTGACCATCAGTTTTAGTGTTGTTCCTGTAGCTTGTTCAGAATCTATTCTTTATCAGTCACTAAAACAAAATTTCTGTTTCTTCAGGTAAGCTCACGACAGAAGGAAACTAGTAGCACCAGCGGAATGCGTGAGACAGTTGAAACAAGTCCTCTTATCCAACATAGAGCAGCGGTATTTTTGGGTCTTACCACTTTTTATGTTTTATGGTCCTTTAGTTGCCTTAACAAGAATTTTGCCAGTCAGTATAGTATTTTGGAAATCAACTCTTTGACAACAAGAATTTGATTGAAATTCTTGCATTTTGTTCTTGTATTGGAATGGGACAGGAAGTAGTTCCAAAACGTGTTATTCAAATGGAAGAAGCCATAAGGAGTCGCGATTTCCCTACTTTCTCTCGTCTAACTTGCTCTGATAGTAATCAGTTCCATGCAGTCTGCCTTGACACCAGCCCCCCTATATTTTACATGAATGACACGTCCCATAGGCAAGTCCTTTGGTCTGATGTTACTTGTTGTGGCAGATATCATTTTTCATAGTTAGTAGCTGCAATTCTAGTGCTGTTTTGGTAATCCTAGTTTTAACACCTTGGAAGTTTTAAATTGCAGGATAATCAGCTGCGTTGAGAAATGGAATCGTTCTGAGGGTACACCTCAGGTCTGTTATTGACTTACTCTGGGGCTTTTTACAATTGTTGATTCATAATGCTTGTAGAACATTTGACAAATCTGTCCCAAGCTGGTCTGGTCCGTAAGCATATGTGAATACTTCTACTTTTAGAGAGATTGATTCAGAGCTAATGCACTTTATTTTTTAGTGGATTTAACTTCTATACCCTGTTAGTGTAAGTAACGTCTTAAACATGCTTTGTGTGCTACCATGCATTTGCTTGCATGTTCATGTGCATATACACAACAACAACAACAACAAACTAAGCCTTAATCTCAAGAAACTTGAGGTTGGCTACATGAAACGATACCAGGCTATGTGTGGTCATCCACATGAATCCTCTCTCTCCACTTCCTTCTATCGACCGTTATACTTTCATCTAAATCTAACAAAGACATATCTCTCCTAATCACTTCTATCCATGCCACAACTTCTTACACTTGTACATGCTTCCTCATACATATCTTTAATACGAGTAATATACTTTAACGATACACCTTTCTTGGCCAGCATCCACCAAACTACTTTTCTAGGCACCTTGTCATAGGCTTTCTTCAGGTCAATAAATACCATATATAAATCTTTCTTTCTTTCCCTATAATATTCAATTATCTGTCGTAATAAATGAATTACATCTGTAGTGAAACACTTAGGCATAAAACCAAATTGATTATCTGAAATTTGTATAATGTCTCTTAACCTCTGTTCAATCACTCGTTCCAAAAGCTTCATAGTATGACTCATGAGTTTAATCCCACGGTAATTGGCACAATGTTGAACATCCCCTTTATTCTTGTATAGAGGAATCAGAGTACTCTTCCTCCACTCTATAGGCATCTTATTAACTCTATATATCTTGTTGAACAGACTTGTCAACCACGCAATACTTTTTTCGTCTAAATACTTTCAAACCTCGATCGGTATACCATCTAGTCCCACTATCTTTTTTGGTCTATCTTTTTAAAGGCCTCTCAAACTTCTTGCTTCTAAATACGACAAATAAATACACGGTTAACCTCTTCATTCGAAATTGTAAGGCTACCCACACTCGGAACTTGAACTTGACTCCCATTAAATAACTTGTTAAAATAGGACCTCCACTCTCCTTGATTTCTTCGTCTTTAACCAAAACTCTGTGGTTGTCGTCCTTCACACATTTCACCACACCAATATCTCTCGTCTTCTTCTCCCTAAAACGCGTCATTCTATAAATATTCTTCTCCCCATCTTTAGTATCCAGTTTTTCATATAAATCCTTGTAAACTGTGGATCTTACTTTTCTAATAGCTTCTTTAGCTTTTCTTATCGCGACCTTGTATTTTTCAAAATTCTCATCACTCCTGCACTTCCCTAAATTTTTATAGCACTCTCTTTTACCCTTACAGCTTCTTTTACTTCATTGTTCCGCCATGACACGTCCTTGTTTAGTGGTACTCTTCCTTTAGATTCACCAAGCACTTCCTTAGCTACTGTCCTAATACATTAAGTATCTTTCTCCACATAGTATCTGGATCCGAATCTATATCAGAAGGCCAGTTATCTGCTTGAACTACCTCATCGACAAGGGCTGTTCTTGTATCCCCTGTAGTTTCCATCATTTGATCCTAGAAAATTTTGCTTACACTGTATTGAAGCTCTTAATCATTCTTGGAGAGCTCCATTCGGTGGGCATGAAGTAATTTATTTGCAAATAAGTCTTTAACAACTTGTTTGACTTATAAAATAGAAAAGGCATTAGTTACCATTATTGCTTTCTTATGATTTTTCAATAAGAAAGGTGAGAAAACTATAAACAATTGACAGGTGGCTTATACATTTGATGCGGGCCCAAATGCAGTTCTAATTGCCCGTAATAGAAATGCCGCTTCCCTATTGCTTCAGAGGCTCCTCTTTTATTTCCCTCCTCAATCTGACGCAGATTTAAACAGGTGACTTCTTTTTGTTGTCTTCTTGCAGTTCACAATATTGAGAAATTTCTTTGTTATTAGCAATTCTTCGGATGGTTAAAGACAAATAATTAATCAAGTACATAAAATCATTTCTTGTCTGGGGGAAACCTCTGAGTATGGGCTTCGGATATGTTCCTGACTACTCTCATTTTCTCCAGCTATATTGTCGGCGATAAATCAATACTACAGGATGCTGGCATTCAGGACATGAAAGATGTAGAATCATTATCTCCTCCTCCAGAAGTGAAGGATAACATTCCAACACAGAAGTACAAGGGAGATGTCAGTTACTTCATCTGCACAAGGCCTGGTAGAGGTCCAGTTTTGTTAACAGAGGAAAGTCAAGCTCTCCTTAACCCTAAAACTGGGTTGCCCAAGTAAACAACCAGTTTTTTATTTTCAGGCTAACTCAAGTATCTGAGCCTGATGTTGTTGTGCCCATAAGAACCCTTCTGGGTTTGAACGCCCTTTACATTATGTTTTTAGGATTTATTCTGTTGTTGGTCCATATTCATGTACTTTTTCGCTGCTTGTTGATCGCATGTATCTGATTGAGAATACTCCTAGTATAAGAAGCCTCAGTTCAGCTCTACAATCTGATGGCTATGATATAAACACACCAAATTCACACTGATCTATTATGAAATGTTGCTCTCCCTAGTTTTCCTATTGGGTTAAATTATTATCCTGATCAATCTTCATATGAGATTTTGCAAATAATGTTACAAAGGTTCTGTTTTAATTCGTATTACAAGGTTTTTGTCCCTTCCAATAGGTTAGGCAGTTTCGAGTTAATCCCTCAGTAACTCTACTGGGATTTTGAAAGTACAACAGTATATCGTCGTCCATAGGAAACGTCTTGCATCAGGCGAACCAAACGTCTAATGTTAATGACTTTTGCCGTCCTGACCAGAACAAAATTCCATATGGTTGACTGATTAATTGCATATACCTTACATCCAAGAACTCTTGAAAACACCAGTACTCTAAACCTTCAGTTCAGATGAATAAGCAACTAACGCCAGAATACACCCTCCGCACTGCAGCTCCTTGTTTGGGAGCAAGATGCTGGGAATGACACCTGCAAAATGCTGCTTGGTTTTCTCGGGAGGAACGGACCACAAAATTGGAGGAGGGATGGAACACTGAGACACGCTGAAACAACAAAGTATTGTATTATGCAGAAATTTCCAATTTCCTATTGGCAGGAGAAGATGTGGTATTTCACTTAAGCACAGGCATTTATTCCAGTGGAGTGAACGTAGTTGGATGGTTTACATGCCTGCATGTGTGGCCCTTGATATGGAAAGCAGTTCAATGGGTTCAAATCTTGGGGCATTTCCAAAAGACATGACACCCTGACATAGTATTAGAAAGCTAACTGGCCAAATTGAATAAGAATTTAAAGGTGTCATATATCTTGAATCATTTGAGTATACATCCAGATAGTCTTGTTCTTTTTGGGTTGAAATGGATGTTCACATGATCAATTAAATGTTTAGTTCGTAAAATATACATCAGACTAGATTGCATACTGAATCATGCAGTACGGCAAATCTTACTGAAATTCATGGTTGGGGCATACTAGCAAAAGATAGTAGCGCCAAAAGATGAAGGACAGGGAGGAAGAGAACTTCAAGGTAATAGGTGTGGATGGTTATGCAAGAGATTATTTCTCTTCAATCAAAAGTGCCTTCAGGATAGCATCTTTCAAGTCATCAGCAAATGAAAGCAGATGTCCAGCACCTGGTACCTCGTGGTAATGAATCCACGGAAGCTTTTCAGCAATGTACCGCTGCAATGCAACAGGGACAAAACCATCTTCATCACCATGCCATAGATGAACAGAGCCTTCACCATTAGGATAAGGGTTGTTTAGATCCATAGGGTCAAATTCACACTTTCCAAATCCAACTATCATGTCACGGTGGAAGGTCTCAAATTCTCCTTGTTGTGTTACATATTCCTGCTCAAAAGAACAAACAGCAAACTTCAAATCAACCATCCAGATTTCAAGAATATAGGACAATACCTAATCAGACAACAAAAATGCAGCATCCTTCTTAGTGACCGTAATGAGCAAAGGATGTTATTCCTCATTGCACTGTTGGCTTGTTAGAGATGCATAAAGCATATCATTTTTATGGCTTGAGAATAATTCTGCAAGACAGATTGCTTAATGCTGTATTCTCTATCTGCTTGGTCACCCATTCCTCATAACAATGCAGATTGAACAGAAAAATACCTTCAATGACTGATTATTTCCAAGCTTGGATAAAAGTTCTAAATCTTGTCGAGAGAACTTTGGCTTTCCTGCTATGACGCTCGAGGCAGGAAAAAATTTCTGTGTGTTCCACCAGTGGACAAGCCAAGGGGTATAGTGGGCAACTCGAAGAGCCCATTGGTCCTGTGGAAACTGTTCATAGTATGCTTCTCTAGATAATTTCGAGGGAAACCCAGGCCACCAGTAATTGATTACTGGAGCAATTAATGCTGCTCCAGCTAACCTAGAAGCATTACAAGTATTTAGGTCTCCAATTAAGAAATAAACTTATGCTGAAATCCAACCAGACACCAGAAGTAAAACAAAGATACTGTAAGAAGTAATTAGAAAGTAAATAACGGCCCAATACCAGTATGGGGTGGGGTTTGACTGCAATAAAGCCATATATCCCCTTTTTTTGGGTTGTTGTTGTGTTGGGCGGGGGGTGGGGGGGGGGGTGGTGGGTCTCAAAATTTTTGCAAATGGTTGCTTTCCAAACTAAAACAATAGTTGATAACACAAGAGCAAGCAAGTTTCTTCAGTTCCTTAAGCCTCAATTAAAAAAACAAATGTGCCTACTCTGCCTGAATCCAGTTTTTCAGTTTCTATGCCATGTATAATATGTTTTCTCCACCACCAAATGGGCGAGTAAACTGTATTCAAAGGGAGTTGTTTTGATTCTATGGCTGAGGTTCCTATGGACAAAGGACAAGTGAAAAAAAGGACCTGCATCTCAAAGAAGGATTCTATCCACAAGGAGTTTGTTGAGAATCATGTTCTTTGAACACTCGAGCAATAACACAAGCAAGGGGAAGAAGATTCACTAAATAACACTCCAATTTTGTATAACCTTCAAGGGAGGCTTGACACACTACCACTATGCCAACCTTATCAATGCAACAGAATATGTTTTTGCTGATTACATTTTTCCACAAAGAGGTGGTCTACAATTCTTTCCCAAAGCAGAATACAAAATACTACATTTTTCTTTGAGCGGAAGGAACTTTTGGGTAGAGTAAGAACACAATGATATTCCTACAACATTTTTAACAAAGAAAAACCATAGAAATGAATAAGCATGATAGTATGCTGAAGCAAGGAATACATTCAGCCATTTATCATACCGGTGAGAGATGTACTTGAGGCAGCCCCAAACAACTTGTCCACCCATGGAAAATCCAATGACATAAAACTTGGATCCAAGTTTCAATTGATCGGCAAGCTCTTCTATATCTAGAGCTATACTTCTAAACGTTCGTTGTGGATCAGGATCACTTTCTCCATACCCTGGTCTATCAAAAGAAACTAAGTAGACCCCAAGTTCTTGGACTGCTTCCTAGGAAGGAATAGAAACGGGAAAAATAGGTCATTTAAAAGCTCCAGTTGAAGAATCAGAAAAGTGTGTAGAGGAACTTCATAATTCAACCACCAGTTATAAGAGTACCGCTTGTGCAAGTGCTGCATCGTGTCTGCAAGAGCCAAAGCCATGAACTAAGACAATTTTATATTTGGCCATTTCTTTGGGAACACCATGCTCCTTGTAAGCCAAATGTCTTCCATTACTAAGTTTAATTCTAGGTCCTGTGATGGTTGGACCACCTGGGGAACCACAAATGCGAGGAGGAGGAGGGCGGATGGCCTGAAATAGCCATGCTAGAAACCCAATCAGCAACACTGCTATAACTGTTTTAAACATCACTGACAACAAAAAACCAAAAATCTTAAATATCTTAAACAGAAAAAGATGAAATCTTGAGAAGAAGATTGCTGTTATGACAAAAGCACCGCTTAAGAAAAATATAATTTCAACATCTCAGGAATCTTTTTCCTTTCTCTATCTTTTATCATAGAAAGCATAAATTACTCTTGTCACCCAAGAATAATTAATTCTTCTTAGCTAAAAGAATAGAATGAAATCTTTTGATTGTTTTGAGTATTTATTGGTTCACAACGGAAGCCACAGAGGATAAGGCTACACAACATGATATCATATTTAGAACATTCTCGATACACATATCACCCCATCCATAAAACAGGCAATGCTTGAACGTGGATAAGTAGAATGGACCAAAATATCATTAAGAACATTTTCAACGGGCATCATTGAAGTTTACAGTAAATTATATACTGATGACAAATTGTTGTTGTATCTGAGGTGAATTGTGCTAAAGACTATGCAGTCACAATGTAGCCCCATGTCTTATGTGGTTCTGAAAGGCCTCAAAGCTCCATCAACAAGAGGGAGCACAAAGATGTTCAATTTGAAACTTCCCACGAATAGCTTCACAGGTAGTCCATGAGAAACAACTGTATTTTCTAACAAACACTCAGAAAATACATCCCCATTCATAACAATAAAAAGAAACTATACCTAGAAGAGCTGACAAAGACTGAATTTAGTGAATAGACAAACACTGAATGCCTAAGTTCAGTGAGACATCAACTTGAGATATCTTCAGAAGTCACACTATAGCTTATATCCATGCTTACTAAACTTACGTGTGTTCCAAGTGATTTGCAATTTCTAAGCTAATTATTAACTCCAACAGGTCAGGATTGACAGCACCTTCCATTTTAAAGTTTAGTTTATTTAGCTGTTAATCATTTGCAAAACAGTGTCCACCCCCTTTAAATGGGATATTATCAAATGATAAGAAAAGTTAAAATGTCCCAATTAATTTGTTTTAAACTACAAACTATCATCTACTCTCCATTATATATTCCACATCTCTCAGCGCTAAGATCAGCTCAGGTAAATGATGATGAAAAAGTCAACCTATAAAAAACATTTCCTCGATTAATGAACAGCTCAATGAAATTGAAAATAAATAAACCTAATAGTTTAAAGAAAAAAAATGTAGACATAAACCTGCATGTAGACGAGCGTACATGGGGTAAAGAACTGTGTCTGGTCAACCCCTATGGTTGTGGACAACACATGTGGTGGGGAGGACACAGTAGCCGGTGTCAGTCCACCGTTGGTCGGAGGAGCAATTAAGTGGCAAAAAGTGCGACTCAGACTCAATCTATGCTGGCCAGCATTGTGAGAAGGAGCCCAAAAGCTGGGCCTGGAATATGGTTCATTTCGCTGCAGATGATGGAACGGTGTAGCGAAAACAAGAACTGGACGGGCCACGCAGTTGACAGGCCTGTGCAGCGCATGAAGATGATGTGAAATCATGGTTTCCTAGACAAGGGTCTCACTGCTGGGTCACTTAGACTTTGTACTGGTGGTGCTGCGGAGCAGCGGCCATAAAATTTGTGGACGGAGGAGTCCACCGTAAGGGGGACGTTGATGACAGAAGTAGGCAATAGGCAATAGTTTTTGTGTCGGCTATATAGCGTAGTTGTTTTTTTTACATTTGGCATTCATGCGAATAAAAGAAAATTGGAACTTTCACCAAAGTACCAACCACGAAGATTCCCATCACGGAATAACCTGGAGATTTGGCACAATAACAAAATATGGTGGCATTTTGTAAAATTATGATTTTAATTTTTAACTCTACATATCTTACAATATATATTCTCTATAAACTATATGGTAGAAGTGATAAACACACTTATGGATGTTATTCAAAAAAATTTATCATAATAATTTATATCCTCTATAAAATTTTAAAATAAGACAGACAAATTAAAAAATTTCTATTATAACATATGATATAATATAATATAATATTACTAATAATGATACAATACTAAAGATTTTCATTACAAAATCCAATATCATAATAATGTGAGATCCGATTAATGTGGTGATAAATAATATTAAGTGTAAGTCAATAATAAAATTGTTGTAACATATCAAGTAATATAATAGTTATACTAAAAACTAATAATATTTCGTAAGAATATAAGTTTGATTCTTTAACTTTGAATATCCTACCATTTATATTATGATTCTCTACAGAGTTTAAATCAGAAGTAATAGAGACACATGTTATTCAAAAATTTTTATCATGACAATTTATATACTCTACAGATTGATGTGTCAATCCAAAATTTCCTATTATAGAATACAATATAATAGTACTGCATATGGGATGGTATCAAAGATTCCCATCACGGAACACAATATAACAGTGACGTTTGACCACCGGACCCGCCCGCTTCTGGGACCGGAACCACTCAAAGCCAACGCAATGTAGGGACCAGCCTGACCAAGCATGGGTAGGCCGGGAAGAGCCGGCAACACACAAAATCTAAGATACAATTACGTGCCTGGGTATATTAGCAGAATAACCGAAAATGGTTTCTCAATATCCCGAGACTATCCTATACCGAAGCTGAAGAACTGAAAGCCAATGATCACACCAAAATCCAACATATCATTAAACTCCGTATATACACACAGAGAAAGAGAGAGAGAGCGCGAGAGGTAGACTACCTGAAGTAACTCGGAGAAAAGAAACAGTAGAAGTAGTCTTGATCTTCTCCGACTGGGACGGAAGCGCCAACGTACGCTAAAGTCAAGTAGCTCCGGCCACCCAATCCCCAAATGCTCGAAGCTTTTGATATAGTTGATTGTTGAGACACAACTGTCCCCCTCGCAGCCGTTGCTATTTATTCCCTTTGCTCCCTCCGTCCCATTCGCACTCCGAATCATAGCTCTTGGCCTAACTTTATGTAAAACGACATATTTCTTCCGTTTTATCTTAAATTATAATTCGTTGAAATTTTTTTTAAAAAAATTAAATTATTTTTATATTTATATTCTTATTTATTATTTTCTTTTTCTCTTTTTCTCTATCCTCTTTTTTTTGATTTTCAAGATATTTAAATAGGAATATTTTTAAAATATATATATAAATTACCTTATTTTTAAAATCTTAATATGTGTGAAATTAAATCAAACGATTTATATTATGAAACGGAGAGAGTATAATTTTTCATTAATGTTTAGTGTATAATTTGATACGCTTTTGTATATTCAAAAAAAGTTGTTATATTACTTATTAAGTATTCATAATTTTAACTGTTCTGATTTTATTAGTAGTGTAGTATTAGGGAAATAAAAAAGAGTACAAAACTCTTAGGGTACTATATAATTTAATAAATCTAAACATATAATGTGTAATATTAACATTTTTTAGTGTTTTAGAAAAAAATAATTTTAAGATATATAATATATTAAAATTTTATTGAGTGAGAAATATTTTGAGATAGTTTGAAACTAGTAATTATGTGATTCGAGCGGAATGGAAGAAGTATTATTTTAGTGAAAATATGTGTATTTTATTAAAATTTTATATTATTGTAAGAAAAATATCATACGTTATATTTTTTAAGAAATTATAAACTTTTAATGAATGTAATTCACATTACTAGTGTTACTTTATTTTTCTTTATGTATTATTATTTACAATTGTGGTTTTTACAATCCCTATTTTTGTCAATTTGATTGTCAATATATTACCTAAGAGCTTAATTTAAGTATATTTATTAAAGAAGAGAATCGTTCTGACTTTTCTATCTCAAATATTATATTTTTGCTATTTTATTAAGATAGGTGTGCCTAAATGCAAATTCCAACTACCCATAAAAATTAAAAATTAAACAACACACCCCCAAATAAAAAGAAAAAGAAACCGTGCTGGAAAAGGATCATGAGTTTTTTATTTGCATTTATGGTCTAAATAATTAAAATTAGTGAAGTAAATAACCACACAAAATTTGCAAAAGACAAGATGCAAGTAACTAATCATGTTTTCCTTCAGATAAACATAATGTGCATGAAAAGGAATTTAATTTTTCTTTTATTGAGCATTTTCTCACCATCCAACTAAAGACAAAACCAGAAATTTGGTATTAGAAGATAAATTATATAAAAATATATATTAGAGGATTTGTATTAAAAAAAATGAAGAATGAAAAGTAAAAAAAAATTAATTTTTTAAGACAAAAATAATTTTTAGAAATTATTGAGAGACAGCTTGTCTCAGTCTCAGATCCAACCATAACTATAACAACTATGTATGAATCAGTCTTCACCAACCTTCATTAAAATTTTATACAATATATTATATATTGTATATTTTGAATATGCATAACATTTTAATTTATATGATTCAATATGTGCAAGTATTAAATTCATTGATATTGACTTGCGTTATATATATAAATATATAAAAGAAAGTATTTACTGGTGAGTACGATGTTTACCAACCAGACATGGAAAATTTGTGAAAGTAAATTTGCATCTAAGTCCATCACACCGGCACCTACGCCGACCAAAGACAGTCCGAAGGCCTAAGGGTCATGCACGTGTTTTGCTGTTGGGTGAAGACTCTTTCTTGATCAAATTCAAATGCCTAGCTACTTCTCCCACCAAACAAAGCAAGAAAGAACCGGATAGCTCATCTGCCGTCCCAAGGACAGACCTTACCAACCTACCTCCTTACCTTATCTACTAGCAAGATATTTCAAACAATTTCTCGGCAAGATCAGCTTAGCTTAGCCTAATATATTCCTAGATCTAGTAAAAGTTTTTTCCTCTTCCATGACCAGTGACGGTATCGTTATAAAAAAAAAAAAAAAAGATTCATGGTAGAGGAAAGTCAAAAAAGTTAAGGAAAAGCTTGAATTTCTATAATATACATGTCAGCAGCATGAGAATTACTGATCAACAAGCTCAGTTCTAAAAGTACTCTCAGGTGGCCTTGGTTTCAAGTGCATGCTCCCTTTGTTGCCAGAAGCTCACCAAAAAGGAGTCCATGATAATCTATTACAAAAAAATACCGATCATCTTTAGGTACTGTAAGTGCATTTGAGGAAGGCAAAGAGGAAAAAATGAAAATAGTGGAACAAATGTGTACAACCTGGGTCAGGTGGGCTGCAACACAAGGTAGAACCAGCAAACCAGATTCACCCAAGACACCACCAAGCTGCTCCACAACAGCAACCATCACAGGCAACGTTTTCTAAAATAGCATCCAACAGGATGAACTCAATCAACGCAAGAACCCCTATTTGAATATAATGCTTGATGAATTATATAATCATGATGCAGTAGGAAATTCAATGTAAATCAGGCATTTCTAGTTATATGATGCCATAAATAAGAGTTATAAAAGAAAACAAGCATTCTTCACCTGGCTTGCAACAAGGAGCAGTGCACTGGCATTTTGTTTGTTTGAAAAAGGTGATTGGCTACCACCAGAAACAGTTGAGAGGATTCTAGTTGCAAGACCATTAAAAAGTAATAGGAGAGTGTGCAAAAGCCTACATTAAGGAAGGGATGTCCATGATTAGGTAGTATGCAATTAAAACCATATAAACAATCCCAAGAATTCCCAGGCATAGATGCAAAGCAATCCAAACTAAAAAGAACAATATCAAACCATATTCAGAATGTAGGTAGCCCATTCAGCATCTAAAGTGCAACTAGCACTAAACAATTGACCATTTAATCGTCCAATCTTAAGTGCAACTAGCACTAAACAATTGACCATTTAATGGTCATCGGGATGTGAAGGAAATGGCAGATGTATAACCACAATGTTCCAATACCACCCTTGCACGCATACTGACAATACAAGAAAAATCCAAAAAAGGTTTGATAAAGCTAAAAGTGGTAAAGAAAAAATAATAAAGAAATTAAAAACCTACGCAGTAATAACCTGAAGTTTAAAAACATTATTTGGATATGCTATGTCGAGGCCAAGATCTATTACATTGGAGAGTAGGGAGAAAGCAAACTGTTGGCTTCAATGATGCCAAGGTGGCCTTTGAATCATGACCCTACGAGTATGCAATAATTTTTTTCTCCCCAACTTTCCCATGGTCAGCAAAGGGCAATGTCAAACTAACCAGGCAAGGTTTATGTCTCATTAGTTGACTATAATGGTATAACAGAAGTACTTTTGTTCAATGGGCTCCCTTTGGCTATGTTCCCACACAACAGGGGTTAAATGATCTAAAGAACAGTATAGCTATTGAAACAAATAACTAAACTTGAATTCAACCAGTATAGTTTGCTCTCAGTTGATACCAGATGCAGCATAATATTCATTAAAATTCAGTGGCTCTATCTAAAAGTGACCAATCTATGAGATATCAACTATAGTCAATATGAAGGAAAGAAAAAAACAAGCGGAAATCCATGAATGGAAACATACACTCCCATTGCAACAGCCACGAGAAATACTGCTGGTTTGACCATCAAGAGCAGTGACCTTGATCTGCTAACTTGTATCCATGGAACCTGAACCAAGAATAATGCACACAATTGCCCTCAGTATGCAGAAACAAATTATGCTAAAAATGGAAGTAGAGTTTCTTCAGGACAACAAAAGATTTTCAGATTCTCATAGGGTATTGTTTCCTGAATCCCATGCCAAATTCAATTGCATCATAAGCTTCAGAAATCACAAAAGCCAGCAGAAGATGTTAACAAATTAAAAAAAAAAGGCTTCAGATTTTGTAGAATGATAATCAAAATAGTGCTATAAACATTATTTCAAGTTTTCTCACACAAAGCAATTTCTGCCAAAAGCCACGGGTAGGAGGATAGTATATAGTTTCTTGTGCATGTGTACAACAAAAGCAAAAGAAGAACAACACAAGTAATCACATCAATGTCATCAAGGGACTCCAGTCTTCTTTCTAAAGGCATTGCAAAAGACCAGGGTAAACCAAGCCCAGGTTACTGGGAAGCTCAAGTAAAAATGCAGCAATTAGAAGCAAAACATTCTTGATATTAGTTAATAAAACATTTTTTTTGTTAGCTGGAAGCTAACAATGTTACACCAACCAGTCAAAATACTACATCAAGTCTTCACATTGTCAAAAAGGATAGGGGTGTCAAATGTAAAGTTCGCTTTCCTCTTCCAAGACCTCTTGATCCAAAAACAACAAAGAGAAAAAGAAAAATAAATAGATCAAGAAAACTTTTCTCCCAACCTGTGAAAAGTTATCGAATGGCATGAAAAGAAGAATAAACCGTTGAAACTCCAAGTCATTAAGTTACAATCACTCAGCCCACTTAATGAAAGAGGAAAGATAACTCTACTTCCATACGGATACCAAGATGGCTAAATCCAGATTGAGTTCTTAGGGTGCCCCTGTTCACATTAAAGGGTTTATAAACAGATCCTCTGTTAACACTTTCAACAGGAGCACATGCATTCGCAAACATAATTTACTCCACAGGTACAGTTTGATATCACAAGCAAAAAATCCGAACTAAAGCATAATGGTGATCACATATGGATATCTATGACAAGGAACCTGTAAAAGATCGATATGCAATAAGATATGGTTCATGCCTTACCAGACTAAGAAAAACTGCACTCATCATGGCCAAAAGTTTACGATTCTGGTCAGCAAATTCTGCCAATCCTGCATTTGCATACAACTGAAAATATATAATCATACATGATATGCCAAAATTGAAGTATACAGTTCATGCAACGTGGACTACTGATCCATTGACCTGTGGCCTCAATTGTGAACTCCCAATTTTGAATGAGAGCAGATTATGCTCAACCTCTGACTACCAGGGCATATAAAGGGTAAGCTTAGCTCGCAAAAAGGGAAGGGAAGGGATGGAGGAGGGGAAATTCTTCATCTAATTGAGTCATATCTATATTCCTTATTTAAGGTATTTAACTTTATGTCATTTCTCAAGCCTTTGGACAAATCATTAGATTATCTTGCCAATAAAATTCCAGTAGGGTCAATATCAAGATGACCTCTTTATCAAAACTAACCCTGCTTGCTAGAGTTTAATAGGTCATCCAATTTTCAGATAATTTCTCTGCTCATTCTCCCAAATTTCAAGCACCAAAGAAGGAATAAAAAATTCTTACCTTTGAAGCACTCTCGAAGTACCTGTTGATTGTGAAAAGAAAAGGAATTATTCCTTGAACCACAAAAGAATGTAAAAGGAATGTACACAATAATGACGACACTATTATCAGATAACAGACTTCCTTCCAATGGAAACATGTACATTAGTAGACAATGTGTGGAAAAGGAAACAGAGGGGGAAAAAAATCTAATGTTACTTTTATTAAAAGCGGTACATGAAAAAACATATTAGATATTATTGAGGGACAAAAGGTAAAATTTAGAAAAGGAAATCCAGGATTTTATAAAAATTTGTCCAAAATCAGCAGAGAAAGTGCAAGTTAATACTTGGTCTGCCATATACTCAATTGACTTGAGCTCAAGATTGCAGTCCCAGGCTCAACCAGTTTAACTATCACTTACAGTTACCATCTCTTTGTTTCATCTTCCAACCACCTGAATGTTCCAAATCCCAGTTCACTAAATCTGGCAGCATAAGCAGGATAGGCTTTCATCCTTTCGCAAATGGAAGAATCTAAACGCTAATAGTTTCAATTAACTTATGACACTGTCCAGATTTTGTATCTAATTTCAATAGACACAAATTATCCCAAGAACAAAATTGAATACCAATCAATAAGACAAAATATAACAAAACCTAAATCGTAATCACATATATCAACACTGAATAGAAAGATCCTGCTCAGGCAGATAGTTATGCTTTGGAGTCTATTGGCGTACCTTTCCTAAAATAAGAGGAACTAAAAGCGTGAGAAAAAGGCTTCTGAATAACTGCTCTGCTGGAACAGATATTCCAACTCCAGAAGCTATCAATCTCGAGATTGAAAAAGGTACCTGTGTGAAAAAACTAAATAAGGATGATATACAAAGATGAGCCAAAATAATAAATATCATATTACACAATAATCTGACACAACTAACATACACAGTATAATCCAACTACTCAGACGTGAAAGATACTGTCAGGCAAATTTATTCAATTCCCTGATTTGCTTCAAAAGTATGAAAACAAGGACAACTCTAACATGGCTAAAGAGGGAGACACTATATTAAAATTTAGTAGCGATGGCTCAAATAATACTGCAAGGAACTTGCTTAAGTTTAGAAGAGATAGAAATCTTCATCTGGCAAATCTATGTGATTGAAACAGAAATGGATCTTGTTTTCAAGAAGATTTTGGAGACGTATTCTGCAACGTCAATTTCTAACCATTTTCTGAAGTTGCAACAACAAAATAGTTGTCTCAAACATTTTCTTCTTACATGACGTAATCTCATCACTAGTTTAAGAAAGTGGCACCATACTATTCAAATTGTTTGATTAAACATTAAGAGGGAGATACATCAAAATAACTGCAGATTTCATGATTCATAAGCAATATGTCAAAAATAAACCTTAAAAGCATCAAAGTGTTATCCAAAAGCAACTTGAAATTGTGCAAACTGAATTGAATTCTTTTCACCACCCAGATTTGCGCACACAACTTACAATCAAAATCCCTAGCAGATTGGATATGACTGTCATTACAAGAGCAAGGGCAGAATTTCCTCCAGCTAGCTGCATTAGTAATTCAAAGCTCAAACATCATTTTCTGTTTTTTTCTTCATTTCATCCCTGATCTTATTTATAAGTAACAAATACTCAAGAAGAATTGTAATGTCAATCATACCCGAGTCAGTGCCACTCCACTTGATAATGTTGTTGGCATACAGCAAAATATAGCCAGTCCTTGATGCCATAATAATAGAAAAAGGTACCAAAACAAACAAAAGAATAGAAAATTACAGGTGGAAGTTAGCTCATTCCCATCCATCCATGTAAGAAAACACTTAAAAATATGTAATCAAAGCTCCAATCTGAAAATGATGACAGCCACGCATTCTTTCCCCTACTTGCAAGGTAACTCATAATTTTTATGGGGTGAAGAGAAGTAAGGATGAAAATAGTTTGCCACAAATCATCAACTGTGCACTAGGATTGAGGATGTAGACAGTCTTTGGAAAACTGAGTCTCTTGGGAGTTTGTGGTGAGCACGTAAGATAAGTGCCAGAAGCATTTGCATCTGAAAACAAGAAGGCCAGGAGAAAAGTTTACTGCTTTTATGTTCCTTGTGAGGCCAAACTCTAAGCTGTCTTTGTTAAGAACAGGCCCCACTGCCAGAGGAAATTTAATATTCATCTATCTTCTATGGTATTTAAGGAAAGTGATAGTAGAAAAGTTAAAATTCTGAGCACGTGATATCTTTAATATGTAAAAGAAATTGCAAAGAATCTTACAAGCCCATTGCAGAAAACAGATAGATACACTAAGACTGAAAAAGAAAAATTCTTTTTGAAAAGATCAATTGAAGGACACAAAACATTTTTCGAAAACCCTAAAAGTTAAGATAGCAACATTAATGGACTCCAAAAAGAGATGTCTGAGTTACTCCAATAACTAGAACGAAAACTCTAGATATCATGTTTTCTGTACATGTGCCCAAAAATTGGTCCCAGTTAAATAAATTTGCACCAGTCGGTGATGAATGGGAATGCAAGACAGAAATGTATGTCTCTTGTAGATAAGAACAATAGATCCAATAATATAATTAGCTGATTGTGTAAAGAACTCAAAACATTTTACACTGTTAGTACTCATATAAATGTATGTAGAATTACAACAAAAAGATTCCAGGCCTGAACTATCAAAAACAATTTTTTTTTTTTTTGGTAGAAAGCAAGACATTCTGCTATAGAAGTTTCCAGACTCCTAAACCACTTCTCCAAAATGATGCAAAAGTATTTTACATTAAAAAATGTTTCCACAAACTCTTGGTGGTTAATCAGTTAGTTGTCTCCTATAAATTCTTTAGCAACTAGATTTGTCTTGTAAGAAAATGTGTTGAGTTATATCTCCAGGTCTGAATTATCAAATTTTTTTCCCTTTTTGGTATAGCAAGCATGACCTTTAGTTATTGAAGTTTCCATACTGCCAACCGCTCCTCCCCACCACACATGCACACGCAAAAAAAACAAAAAACAAAGGAACTTTGCCGAAGTATTTTTTATCAAAAACATTACCAGAATTCTTGGTGGTCAATCTCTTATCTGTCTCCTATGAAATCTTTAGTATGTAGATTTTGTGTCAAGTTAGTTCTTTAGATCTGTGTCATTTTCGAGGTCAAAGATCCACCTTGTGAGGGTAACATCTCATCACTTATAAAGAGAAGTGAAGAGACTCTTGATTAGCCTTAGAGGTCGAAAGGGAAGAAGTCAAACTTAAAAGTCTTGACTATGACCAAACTCTTGACCAGCCTTGGTAGCTTCACCCCTTATGATTTTGTAAGAAAGCATATCCCAAAAATATCACATCCTAGAAGCAAGTGTTGTAGAAAACCTGTAATGAATTCCTGAGGTTGAAGTTGAAGCAGCATTATAATCTTCGAAAATAGTGGAGTTAAAAACAAAATTGAACACTGCATTGACAAGAAAAGAACAAAACAATCTCTTGTCAAGATATTGGAAGAAAAATAACTGTTGAATGGAACATATTTTAGCCTAACAAAAAATTCATGGTACAAGGAGAGTGCTATACAAATCTAGTAAATAGAGAACTAATAAAAGGAATGACAAGTACATTCAATTCAAAAAACCATCTATCTATTGAAGATTTTTATTATTTTCATTTCATTTTGAAGCAGCCATCTGATTGAACAGTTATTTCTGTTTTGTCTTGGAAAGTAACCACCGAGTGAGATATAAAAGTATAAAAGAAATGAACATGGAAAATGAAAAGAAATGAACATATGAAAACAATAATGGCTCACAAGTAATCAGGGTCATACTAGCCCAAATAATCCTACTTGCCAAGCTTCAGCGGCAGCACCTACTTCTTCGCTGCGCAATGTCAAGCCTGTATCAAAGAAGGGTAAGTGAAGACCCATTCAAAGTACAAAAGATTAAAAAATGCACAAAATTACCTGATATGATAAATATTCCTAAAGTGCTAAACTTTGACACATAATATCGATGAGCAAGACAACCAAGGGTAGGATTTGCAAGTCCTAATGATACTCCACACGCAAGAGCTGCACATAACACATTTGTATAACCCAATCAGCTCTTGTATTTATCCATCAGTCAGTAAGTGATAAATTTTCCAAAACTAATAGCTGAAATCACATGGACTTATGAATAAACATGGAAGATTCTCATCAGCCAACTCGTGAAAGCATTATTGAACCAAAGTTTCGTTTATAGCTGACAGAGGTATGTTTTACTTGGCTCCCAACTCCAGTAAATTCACAACTACTCACAACAGATGTTAACAAAACTATTTAATCTTTCATCAGAGCAACTCATACAACCGGTAATATTAATGTACAAATGCATCCTCTTATTTAAGAATCTTTACTATCAGCAATAAGCAGAGCCGGCCATATTGAACTAGGCTTGCCGAAACCACTTTTTTTTTTTTTTTGGGTATAGTTAATTTGCAATAAATTGTACTTCATTGTACTTCATCTTTTTTGCATACTTTATTGTCTTTCTCCAGGATTTAGCGCACCAAGGTAACTGCAATTAATTCTTGAAAGAGTACTACCATGTTAAGAAATCACAAGCGTATGCAGTGCTCCTATAACTTACCTAATGGCAAGAAATTGTCGGAAGCAAATTCCAAAAATGGTTTTGCCAAATTTTCACTTTTCGCCTGTGGAAGTTGCTTTTCACCACCATCTCCCTGAAATCAGTAAGATTAACTCCTTTTTAATTGTGCGACAACCACAGCGTCAGCATTCAGATGGAACCGTAAAAAGCCGGAGGAAAAGTCAACCTGACGGGACTGATCAACGGCTCTAATGGGTGAGTTCGAAATGGAGCGGAGTCTCGAATGGAGCTGTGACTGATAGCTTGTACTTATATTAAAATTGAAGTTGCCAGAAATTGAAAAGCGAGTGGGCGGAACTTTCCGATGGCGGTGGCCGGAAGACAGAGCTGCGGTGGCCGTAGAATTGATGCTTAGAATGTGAAGTCTTGCCGCCATAGTGTGTGACCGGTACTCGGAGAGTGACCACCCTCAGAATTCAGGCGCTATCAAGTTTGAGTTGTTAGGAGAGCGTTCCCTGTGTGCGCGCTTTTTGCTTGGGACCAGATATAATCTAATGCAAATTGGAGGCCCTGAAGAGAGTAACAATAGGTCCGGTTTTATTAGAATAACTCCCGCCGCACTCATATAACGTCTTCTTGTCCCTTGCTCGCTTCTTCGCCCCACAATTATGTCTCTGAGTACACATGTTTTGGACGGCTGAAAGTGTGGGCATTACATACATTTGATTTGAACCTTTTTTTTTTCCTTTTGTGTGTGTGGGTTGGGCGGGTGTGGGGGGTACTGGTGAAGTTGAATTAACTTTAGTTATTTCTCAAATGAAAATTTTATTTCATTTCATTTGACCAATTTTTAATTGAAGAGGGAACTAGAGTATTAGCTCAATTTGAAACTGGTACCCCATCAACTTTGTAGACTCACTGCTCCCATGGTTTAACACTATTTTCATTGAAGCAGGTGGAAATGGATTCCTTCTTTGAGTTTTGGCACATTATGAGAGGGCACATAGGGATCAAGAAATGAATCAAATTAAACATTCAACCATTAAATCATTAAATGCACAGATAGACTTCACCTATTGTAGAAAAAGCTGGTACCACGGTATGTAGCAAGACTCTAGGTTAATACAGTATGAACTTGCCAATATAGAGAGAGAGAACTTATGCCCAGAATACAAATCCCACGCAACAAAAAGATCATGGAAGAGAGTAAAACTAGAAAGAAACTGGGAATACCTCAGCAGCAAAATCACAGTTCAACATCAGCTTAAGGTAAACATACTTGAGCATCAAGTACACGGATGAAACTCAACCCCTCCATTTCCCCAAAAGGGAGCACCGAAGAATTATAAGGAAGAAACAGAGGATGCACATACCAACCCAAGCCCGTTACCTAAAAACTACAAAATAATGAAAGCACCATATGAATGCAAACTGCCTAGCCGAGAAGATATTAATTCTAGTAACGGACAAATTCCTATTTGTGAAGCTAAGCAACAATAAGATACTTACTCAAAATGATAGTAAAGCATAAACAAAAACTCACATGATAAAGGAAGTAAAGAAATCAGCAACAACAAGCTTAGCTCCAAATTCCTCAAAGATGATGTCCAGTTGATCTCAAAAACCAAGTTCCAGAACACAGCAATGCAACCAACCATTCTACACTACTATTTCCTTCCCAACTGTCAACATTCAAGATGCATCCTTAATTCATCTAAACCACAAAATGTCAATACAACCGAAAGGGAAGATCTAGGGCAACTAGCTGTAGCTTCCACAATTGCGTGACCTCAGCATGAGAAACAACCAAGAACCTCCACATAGCAAACACAGTCTGCTCAATAAGACAAGAAAATCCAGAAAAACAGGAGCAGCACAAATTCATCCGTACACATCATGAGTATGTTTGAATGCCCATATGTGCATATAACTCGATAGAAGGAGGCCCAAGGAAAATGTCACATGTTCGATAATCAAGAGAAACAAGAAAGGAAAAGAACAAGCTCTCAAACTTCCATAGCAAAGAATACAATTTTAATGGGCATTCAACATGTTCTAGGGGCAAATCTACTCACCAGTGTCAACTTAGAAGGGATAATCATCTATTGTATAATTTAAGAAACCAAATATTTTATATTACACAACAGCAAGATATAAAAACCAATCACAGAACAAAGCCTAGATATTTACTCAATATGAACTGTGATCATAAGTGTCAAGCTCACATTTGTTTACGAAAGGGCACAAGATAGCAACCATCCCTCATCCCAGCCAGAGGAGTGTCTACTACTCAAGACACCTTTGTCCATAAGTACATAGATGCTGGTAGAAAAACACAAATATATGAAATGAAGAGTGGAAGAAGAAGGATGCCATAAAACACAGATTTAAAACAGATTAATACTCGCAATCACAAGTTCTCTCCCTCCCGATTACCCTCCACCTAGATGTGTTCCCCGTAAAGTACCTTATGGTGCAAATTGGAAAGAAATTTTGACAGGATAATTTGGACCATTATTTTCTTGGCCTTGTCAGATATCAGATCTACCAAAAAAAGAAAAAAAAAATTCTCAACCATTAGCCACATGTTGCTTTAAATCCACAGCCAAAATTAACATTAAAAAAAGGATCTCAGCTGATTGAAAATAATACGAACCACAAATTATACTTCTAAAAGTAACACAAAGGAAGCATGACCCAACAGGCCATCACATCAAGAAAACATATCTCACATAAACAAAAGGGATAAGAGGAAGACATTTCAAGAACTGAATTTAGCATCCCAAAATATCTAGCAAATACTTCCAAACATTGCCATCTTTTCAGAAAATGTGGCTTATAAGTGCCTACCAGTACTTCTGAATAGAAACATCTCAAATCTGTCAAATGTTTACAACCGAAGCAGATGAAGATCCAAACCAGTTTCAACAATTGAAGACTGCTGTTGCAAGGACCAAGTTCTTGGAATTGCAGCAATATGTCTTTTTTTTTCTCCCAAACAACAAACTGTGCAATGTAAACATGATAAACCATAATAAGCCAGTTTCCTATTACCCTATGTAACCCCTTTTATCAAACAAGTTGGATTTTTCATCTAACAAATATATCTAGCTAATCTCGACATCCCATTCTATATAAGCTGTAACTTGAAAACTCCTCAAGCACAAAATTCAACAACCAATTTAAAGAATTTCAGAAATGCAGAAATAACATATTTTTACTCCAACGAAATACCATCTTGTGGTTAAGACTAAAATATGAATAACCCTATTCTATTATCATCTCTACACCATTATCTAACAAAAACAAGTACAATTGCCACTTTAAACCTCCAATTTAGAAAACCAAAAACCAAACCTGAATACTCATCCAAATAACAACAGAGACTATTATACCAACTGCAAAATGGCCGTAAGTTTCTGAGGAGTTGCAATAAAATTCAGCAGCTCAGAACATCACTAACAGAGAGAAAAGAGCATAAATCAAGAAACACGCATATGCAATCAATCCACCGTGCTCATCCCCACATGAAGCCAGCTCAACCAGCAGCCTGGTGCAAACTCTTGTCGACCATATAACAAAGACTCCAGTCATCACCATAATTACCATCCCAGCCTGCGGCACAAACAGTGAGATCGCCGATAATATCACGATCGGCAACATACAGTATCCGATAAGGCTGAGACACCTGTACAAATCCAAATTGCCATTCCGTCCTGCGAGCATATTAAACACCACATAGAGAAACAGCGAAGCGACGGTTACCCAACCCAATATGATCCCGAAATGAAGCTTCCCAGCAAGCAACTGGAAGAGTCCGAACGCCATCAAGAACAAAAAGGGACCGGATAGGTCCGCATCCTCGTGGAGATCGGGTTTCACACGGAAGGGATTGAGGATGGATATCGTTTTCTGGTAAATTTGCTTCGTGTTAATGCCAAGTTCTTCAAGAAGCGGAGGCTCATCTTCAAATCCCATCCCCCCTCCGCCGACGGTGGATGAGGCGAACTGCGGAGTAGAGAAAGAAGTAGAAGCGGCAGCAGAGCCTACATCGAAAGACATAAAAGGGATGCTAGGATTGGCTGATCTAGGAGGTTGGAACGGCGCTGTCGGACGGCGTTGTTGTATGCCGGGGCCCAATCCCGCAGCAGGGTTCCCTCCGGCGGGAAATACTACCGGCGGAACGTTGAATTCCTTCGCCATGGATAGGAAATCTGTTTATCTCTCCTTGTTATTTGAGGAACTACGGTAAATTGATCAGAAATTAGGGTTTTCTTCAACGTATCTATAGATTTGGGACTGAGAAAGATAAAGCGGAATGCTCGCACCCCTAGGAGTGAAGTTAAGTTTTATGAAAATTCTGTGGTCCTAAAAGAATAAATGACATATAGATTAATTATTAAAATATATATAATTATAATAAAAAATAAAGATTATATCATTAAATAAAAATAAATTTTCATT
Source organism: Voacanga thouarsii (assembly GCA_026120185.1). Taxonomy (NCBI): domain Eukaryota; kingdom Viridiplantae; phylum Streptophyta; class Magnoliopsida; order Gentianales; family Apocynaceae; genus Voacanga; species Voacanga thouarsii. Next base: position 1,130,055 of record JANUWF010001066.1, on the reverse strand, counting down.
AATTAGATTAGAAATACACATATTTAATGAGTCAAATATTTATTAAGTAATTAAAGAAAAAATAAATTAATAATATACGTAATAAATGTATTCAAATTGATAACTATTTTGGTATAATATAAATAAAAAAATTTTACATCCATTTTAGGACGGAGGAAGTACATGATATTATCTTTTTTATTCTACTTGAGTTTCACATAGCTACAAATATTTAATCACTTTTTATTACATTCATACTTGATTTGATTGGACTATTTTGTAAAAATAAATAAAGGAGGAGAAGTAAATGTAGAGGTTATTTAGACATTTACTTCGTTTGGTTGGATGTAGTTATGGATGGGAAATAAATTAAGAAGAGTACCACCCTTCTTCCACATCAATATTTCCTCCCCTCCCAATTTGGAGGGATTGAGTGAGAGAAAATAAAGTCAAAATAATAATAACAATATTGACCATATTTTTAACATTACAAATTTTAATAAAATAAATAATTAGAGATAAAATAGTAAATTAAATTAATTATTCTCTTCCTTCTTCCCTCTCATCCACTTCCTATTTTCACTCTAACTAAACCGGATAAGAATAAATACATTAACTTTTCTTAGTAAAAATAAAAATGCCACTCCTCCTCCCTTCTCTCTCCTCCCTTTCGCAAACAAAAACAACACAATTTCTATCTAAATTCAATCCATATCCACTTAAAACTTAGAGTTTGATATTACTATATTATGAGAAATTAAATAGAGATTCACAAATTTAAAAGAAAAATTATACATGTCTTCTAAAACATAGGATATATTTGATTAAGAAATATTTTGAGATAAATTTATTTAAATATAATAAAAATTTATTATAAATATATTGTCAAAGTAAAGTTCAATTGAAGTGAAATATATATATATATATATATAATATGTTATTAGTATATAATAAATTTTAAAAAATAAAAATTATTTAAATTAAAATAAAATTTTAATCTATTTAAAACCATAATTTTATGGCTTAAGTCGATTACGACAATACATAGCCTTTGAAAAGAGCTCATGGAATAAACCAAGATTTCTGTAAAATAATGTATATAATCAACCAATGTTTCTATAAAATGGTATATTGTTTAAGTATGGAATTAATAACTTGAAGTTGTAAGATAAAATATTATAAATATATATATATATATATATATATATATATATTACTTGAATATAATTTAAAAAATAATACTTTTATAATTTTGTATTTTAGGCTTCAAACGCCATCATTATCCCTAATTTTATATCTCTATATAACTTTGACTCAAATTAATAATGTGTAAAGTTGAGGGAGTATGTGGGTTTAACACCTCAGTAGATTTAGGTTTATTGGTTATTTTTTTTCTAACCTCTTGATGGCTTTACCAAAAAGTATCTGTGAAGTGTTTTGTAGTATTCCTTTAGGTTTTTTCTCAGATATATTGACTAGGTATGGATATTGGTCTTAGGATTTTGGGTTTACTTTTTAGGTTTCGTTTGATTGTTATTGTTCTTAGAGGAGTTTTTTTTATGAGAATAAAGTGGGATATTTATAGGATTATTCTTCGATTTGATTTCTTCAAATTTAGTGCTATATTTATAGCAGATGTTTCGAATTCCTTACATTTTTTGGGATTCATCGCTGAACTTTGTTTCTTTTGTTGGTCTTCCACACGAGATTGCATTGGAGATCTCGGAAGTGGAAGATGGACCATCCTCCATTAAAGGCGCGAGCCACATCTTCAACAGGGTGTCTTCGAAATCTTCATCCTCCATCGATGCTCGAGATCTTCCCCAATACTATTCTTCCTGTTGAGTGCACTCATCTCAATGTTGACAATTACAATGGCGGAGGCGGCGGTATTTCGGGGGCCATAAATTTGGACCATCCAGCGACATTTGAAACGTTGGCCATGGACCCAGAGGCGAAGAGGGCTATCGTTGAAGATTTGGATCGGTTCGTGAGGAGAAGGGAGTACTATAGAAAGGTCGGTAATGCTTGGAAAAGAGGTTACATTTATTGTACAACTCGCCAAGAACTGGAAAATCGACGTTGGTGGCAGCCATGGCCAATTATTTGCAGTTTGACATATATGATTTGGAGCTTACAAGTTTGTATTCAAACTCATAATTGAGGAGAATTTTGGTCTCCACCACGAACAGGTCAATAATTGTCATTGAAGATATTGATTGTAGTGTAGAGATGCATGATTGGCAGCTCAGCCAAGATCCCGACAACAATGGCAACAATAAGGTTGGTACCTCTAAGTTCTCTCTGTGAAATTAAAAACCTTGAAAGCAACCACGAAAGCATATCAGTCTAACGAAGATATATGTGTTCTGCAATTGACGCTGTCTGGATTGTTGAACTTCATAGATGGACTATGGTCGAGCTGTGGAGACGAAAGAATCATTGTTTTCATCACCAACTACAAGGAAAAGCTGGACCCTGCCCTGCTCAGCCCTGGTCAAACGGACGTGCATATTCACATGTCCTACTGCACTCCTCAAGGATTCAAGATTCAGGCCTTCAATTATCTCGGCATTGGTGAACCACACAGTCGCTTTGGTGAAATAGAAAGCCTATTAGAGAATGTTGAGGTGACCTCTGCTGACGTTGCAGAGGAACTGATGAGAAGCGAGGATGCTGGTGTTGCCCTGGAATAAGTGGAATAATGGTGCTTTTCGGTAAAATCGTATTTTTATTCTTCAATTATGCTGAATTTCTATTTGATGCTTTTTTAGCCGTTAATATTGATATGAATGAATCACTGGGGTTCTACAATTACTACAATGTTGTTTGGTCGGATTCTCCAAGGATTCACTTGGAATATTCCAGGTGACAAATCGAAGATTGACAAGGCAGAGTCCGAATCCGACCTGTTCCTTGCGAAACCTCTACTAGCACAACCTCGGTTGGCTAAGAATGTGTTTCCTTCAAATAAAGGCATTAGTATCACATATGTATTCCATTAATAAAAGGGTGCAAGCACTTTGCCTCTTCCTTCTTATTGTATTTGTATATTCTGGTGTTGAAATTGTGTGTTTAAAAGATCAAAGCCCATGTCACTGTAAGAATATCTTCCCACCCTCTTATCCAAGATACAAACTCTAGTAATTATTTAGGCCTTTCTTGGAATCCATACTTGAAATTCAGTTTTCTGATTTATGAGAATGATTTTTAAACATATGAGAAAGATGCAGCATATGCTCTATATTTTTAGATTTATTTGTGTAGAAACATTTGGCTAAAACCTTCACAGATTTGTTCTAATCAAGCAACTTGATAATTTGATGAGAAAGTTGCTTTGATTGTGAGTTTAGACTGAACAAATGATGTGTCTTTGATGTTGCTACTGATGTTAAAAGGGCTTTGGCTGATCAAAGTTTGTAATTTTAATGGTCTACTGCTATTGATACTTTATGGGGTGTGTTATAATATGTGACTTTTTTGCCCCTTACTTACAGATCATAATATCATATTGCCAATGATAATAATGAATTTATTGTTGTTTACAAATCTACTGTCAAAGATACTGATGAGTGGCTTTCCAAGTATTCCAAATTTTTTATAGAAGTAAGAAATCTCCACTCTTTAAACATTCATTTCTTCTTGCTTTGAAAATGTAATAAGTTGACTGCACTTAATTTTTACTATCATAGGTTTGTTTAAGAAATTTGCTCATTATTAGCTATTTGTATGGAAATCTGATTTGAACTATATTAGCTAGATAACAATGCAGGAAGTTGAAGACTATATGTATTTCTTTCCATTTCTGGGATCGTGAAATAGTTACTTTTTATGAGTGATGGCATATTCATCCAACAACCTTACAGCTTCTCTTTGTCATCGTCTTCTTAATCTTTCCTTCTTCTTTAGTTTATGGAGCAGTGAGTCTAAGACTGAATGGTGTGCAAGACAATGTTCATTTATTTCTGTTCAATGCTTTGATACATATTGGACTTTTCCGCTTCTCATGTGCAGTTACATGATGGTTTGGAGCTATCTTTCACTGATAACCTTTAAAATAAATATGCTCATTTGATTTTATGACTGCCTATTTGTTACATTTGATCCATGCCAAGGTCCAAGTTAATCTACTAAAGTGGTTGGCTCTTGCTAGATGTTGCTCTTTGCATGTAAGTAATTTTGGTATGTATGAGTAGTTGAATATTATGATATGTTTAAGTAATTTGAGCCATTTGTGTATTCTTACTGAATTTTGTTAGGGCGAAATTAAAAATTGTGAATATTTCCCAAGCCTTAGAATCATGATTAATTATTGATGAATGGTAATTTTGAATCTCTAAGACACAGATAAATCCCATATTTGATGTTTCAAAGGTAAAAAAGTTATGAAAAATTTACCAAGATAGGTATTCTTTGGTCATGGAATGCAACATCTGAAGTAATGAACACATCGCCTATGCAATCTCCTTTTGCCTTAAAATATTCAGACACATTTTAAGTAAATAAGTATCCAATTAAACTAATTATAGCCAAGAATTTGCACAATTAAGATTGTATAAGTCCAACAGAAAGAGACAACTTTCATGGCTCTATTAAAAGTTCTTGTTTTCACCCTCTTGATAAACAAGAGTCTATAAACTTCCCCAGGAAATAGTAGGTTTGATGAAATGCAAGCTGTTGCTATTAAGAAGCTGAATTCTGAGGGAATGCAAGGCTTTGAAGAATAGCAGGTACTATGTCTCAGATTGGTCAACTGTTTTAGTGACACAAGCATTGACACCTGTATTTGCTTACAACTTTCACCATTTCTAAACATAACAGGGAAAGGAGATGATAATGTTGTCTTTACAAGAAACTACTATTAGATGAACTGGCCATATTAGTAGGGAAAATCCTTCTGAAGCTTAGATTACTGGTGGTTCTGAGTCCGATGTGTGTTGAGGATTTGCATTGGAGGTCTGTGTTACAGATCAGAATATAATATTCTGTCCAGTGTGAATTCACCACCGACATAAAACATGCCAAGACCTTACTATAGAAAAAATCCTGCAAAAGATGAAATGAGTCTGTACAATAGAGTTCTAAAGACACCAATTCCTATTATGTCATGAACACAACTCTTTAATGTTCACAATCATGAACCATTAGAAACGCATAGGTGATGTATATGTATTCCATTAATAAAAGGGGGGCAAGCACTCTACCTCTTCCTTCTTATTGTATTTGTATAGAATACAAAAAAATAGACAGTAAACTAATTTTTTTAAAAAAAATATAACATATATTTCATATACAAAATTTATTCAATTCTAATAATATAAAACTTCAAATTAAATCAACAATTTAATTATTTTTAAATAAAAAATTACAAACTACATTTAAATAATAAAAATTCTCATAAAAATTAAACTAATTTTTCCATACCAAAATTTACAAAATAAACTCATAAATAAAAATAAACAAAATATCTAAAATTTTAAATCGTGCGGAGCACGGGCATCAAAGCTAGTAAATACTAAAATAAAAATATTACTTAAAACTTTCTAGTAATAAAATTATTTTAAGGATGTATAATACTACGGGAAATTCTTATATGCACCTTATGCAACCACAACAAATTATACTCAATATATATAAACGATTATATTCAATAAAAGTAAGTAATTTTATATTCTTTACTAACAAAAAAGAAACTAAAGAGTTTGACTTGAAGATTACCAATGAATGACTAAGAAATCTGTCCAACAATTAATTATGATAGAAAATCATATATTCTAATATTGACAATGCATTTTTTATAAAATAATACTAAGACTACTTATGCAGTTATTATTTAAAGTGAAATAACAAAATTAGTGAAAATATTTTCTTAAAATCTTAATTATTATATATACATGTGGGGATCAATAATTATTATTATATTAAAAAGAATACCATAAAGAAAATTCGTTTGGAGATTTCAAACTACAACAAGTAGGAGATTTAAAAGGAAGGTAAAAATATACCAAATAACTTCTTTAAACTAGTAACTAAAAGTATGTATAATAGGGAATTCTTACCGCATATTATTGCACTGTGAGGATATAAAAAATATTAAAGCTTACAAGAAATTTTGTACCAAATAAAAAAAATGTGTAAGATACATTATTAAAAGGATATTGTGATTTCATTATCCTCACAAGTATTTATATATACTTTTAAAAAGTTGTGTTTATATATCCTCAAAAATATTAAAGCTTACAAGTATTTATTTTTATGAATAAGTATTTTAAAATAAAAAAAATATTAGACTATTTCTTTCTAGACATACAAGAATTTAAAATTGCATCATAAAAAGTTCAATGACAAATTGTAAGAAATACCTACTTTCATAAATGTGGCAATTAACGACCACTCTCTCTCTCCCGTTGGCTTTGGTCCACTGGCATGCCCTTAACCGGGTCCACTGTATAATTTCTGAATTTTAATCCTTAGCGAGTAAGTAGAATTTTCGAAAAATTGTGCTATTTTCATTGAGAATTCCGGCAGAGGGGGTGCCTCAGCCGGAATTCCAAAAATAGTAGGGTCGAATTCCGTAAATGCGACATATTAAAATGTGGTTGCATTCACGAAATGCGACCTCAGCAAATTTTTTTTTTTCAATCTTGAGGTCGCATTCCAATGTTACCCAGTATGGAAAGCTAACTGCTTTACCACCTCCGTTGCCTCCTGGTCCACCCCCTGTAGCTTCGACCTTGGACTAGGGATTTGGAATGCCAAAAGATTATGGATGGCAAGAGTGATTGCATCAATGGTTCGGATAAGGCTGTCATCCCTCCTTGTTGCCTTTGGCATCTGCCCCCGAGCTAGAAGCCAAATGCCATTCAACAGTTGTTTCTGGATGGTTCTCTGAACTTTGGTCATTATCTAGTCATTCCCAAACATTGAACTCTACTATTGACCACTTGGTGCTATCTGCAAACTAGACTGTTGAGCAACCTGCGAGTTGCTGCGGTTGCTGCTATAAGGGATTCGATTGTTGCACATTTTGTTGCTGGCTCTGCATCATTTGCTGGCTTTGTTGGCTTTGAACATCAATTGTTTGTGTAGTTCTAACTCCTGGAATTGAAGCAAGGGTAGGGGTCGAAGCTGCAGGGGGTGGACCAGGAGGCAACGGAGGTGGCAAAGCAGTTAGCTTCTGATACTGGGTAACATTGAGGTTGCATTTCATGAATGCGACCTCAACATTGGGAAAAAAAAAATTGCTAAGGTCACATACATTTTAACAGGTCGCATTTAAGGAATGCGAACTCACTACTTTTGAAATTCCAGTTGAGACACCTCTCTTTGCCAGAATTCTCAATGAAAATAACATCATTTTACGGAAATTCCGGCGAGTAACGTATGGCAGAAAAAATGGGAACTGAACAAATAAAATATAGTAATTTCTTTAGTAATTTACACGATTTTTTTTTTACTCTTTTTTAATGGTTTATTATAATTCATTAATTATTATTGATTTTTTCTCTTTTTTGGTAAATCAAATTTTTACTTTTTATTAATTAACATCCTCCATCTAAATTTAAATATTCACATTTCAAAATTTTGAAATATTAAAATTAAAGGTATTCTTTCAAAAAATAACTAAATTTTAATATAAAATTTCACACTAGTATTTTAATTATAATATAATATAAAACTTATTATACTTTATGATTCATAAAGTGTTCTATTAAATACATTAAAAAAAAAGTTGTTATATTAAATTATTGAGTTTGAAATTGAGGTATTGAGCTGTATTATTTAACATTTATGCAAGTAACGTATAAGATTAGTAGGACACTCAAAATTGATAATATGAAATATCAGTGTTAAAATTGAAGAATGATGGTCAAAATCTATAAGGCATGTATATTGACATTTGAAATACTTGAACTGAATATACTATAAGTTAAAGATATAATTAAGACTCAAGGTGAAATTTTAAATTAATCAGAAATGATTATTTTATTATATTTTACAAAATTAAATCGAGATATTATTTATAATTTGTGTTAAATAATAAAAAAATTAATTTAAATATAAAATATATATCACAGTAAAAAAAACTCACCTAATGAAATAAAATTAGCAAATTTAATAGTGCATCTAAAAAAAATTTACCATGAAGAGAGGGATATGTCTAAATTAATAAGTTTGACCTCTTGTTAAAAAAAAAAGATAAAAGAAGAAAACGCTTTGAATGAATAAAAGCGTGAAGGCCTATGCACAAGCGTGTTATCTCTGGACCAGCGATTTCATCACCCCGGTAAGACTGGAGGAAATAGATAAAAGAAAAGTCACCCGGCGGAGGAGAAGCCTCAGCTCAGCCTTGTTCTTCCATGGCAGCCGCCGCAATAGCTCGCTTTCAAATCATTCCGCCATCTGCATACATAAAACCACCGGTTCTCTTACTAAATCCGCTTCAATTTGCACCGACTTTCTCCAGTGCCAATACCAATCTTTTCAACACTCGCACCCGTCAACTCTCCGTCGCTCCACCTTTATGTTCCAGCTCCGGCGACTTCATTCTTGAGGTATTTTTCTCTTCCCCATACACAGATATGGCGCAGGTTGTTTATATGCGTTGCTTATGTGTCTTGTAGCATTTTTTTTTTAATAATTTCTTAACGCCTAAAGGATTCCGACGCAGAGGAATTCAAATGCCGAGCAGAGCCAGTCAATAGTTGGTGATTTGTTGGACTATCTCAATGAGTCATGGACTCAGTTTCATGCTACTGGTATATTTGTGTTTGTTTGAAGAATAGTCTTTTTTGTATGTATGTGCAAGATTAGGAGCAATTAGTGCTCATAATGGCTGCACGATCAGATGGTCGCATTATATGTAGGTAGTATTCAAAGTGAGAGTTTTTGAGTTATTTGGATTCATTTTAAGGCTTGTCAGTCCGCATCCATTCAAACAAAGCATGAAAACGAAATAAATTTACCTGAATTTCATGTGCTTTTATTCGGATAAAAATGAGTTATCTGTACCTCGTAGCTGATGGATAAGTATAGATTTTGTTGGGGAAAGAAGCATCAAGAAGCAAACAATATGATCGACAAATCTATTTAGACTGGTTTGATAATTAACTGGAGCATAGACTAAACATTCCCTTTTATCACGTTATAGAGTGGGAAGATTAGAATTATAGTCTTACTGTTTCTTAATCAGGTCACTGGAACTATAGGGCAGAAAATGGTTGCAATTATATTTAGTCTCTTGTAGCACAGAGATGCATTCTCGCATTTAATGTAACCCTAAATGCAGTCTACTATGTTTTGCAAGGGGAAGAGAATCAAAGTTCTGCTATTTTGTTTCAGTGATACTTGGTAAACTTTTGCAGTTTAATCTTTTTAAACAGCTGAAGCAAAGCGGCAATTACTTGCGGCTGGATTTCATTTGCTAAGTGAGAATGATGAATGGGATCTGAAGCCTGGTGGACGCTACTTATTTACAAGGAACATGTCCTCTTTGGTTGCCTTTGCCATTGGGGAAAAGTGAGTCAATACGTGCTACAGTTCAGTACGTCAAACCATGTGTAGTCTAAAGAAACCATTCAATACTTTTTGTTGATTGTGAGATTACACGATTTTGAAGGATAAATAGGCTAGGAAAGGATTTGTCTTTAAAAAAATATAACAAACTGATTGTATTGTGATATGATATAGTCATAATGCAGGATCAATTCTCATTTCTAATCTCCTGGTACCTACTACATGTTACTTTTAGTTTCTTCATATTTGACTTCAATTTTTTTTTCCTCCTTTACTTGAAAGTTTTTTTTTTTCCTTTCTATTCAAGTTTTCTTTTAATTCATTTATGCTTATGATATTTGAATCAGCAGATTATGACATGGAAATTTGTATGCTTCCTCTGTTTTTCTGAACAACATTTTTTATAAGGTCTACATTACTTTTCCAGGTTTTCTGCTGGTAACAGTTTCCATATAATTGCTGCACATACTGATAGCCCGTGTCTTAAACTGAAGCCAAAGTCTGCCTCATGCAAATCTGGTTACCTTATGGTCAACGTGCAGACTTATGGCGGGGGCCTATGGCACACTTGGTTTGATAGGGACTTAAGTGTTGCTGGAAGGGTCATTTTAAGAGCTGGTGATGGTTATTTTTTGCATAAGCTTGTCAAAATAAGAAGACCTCTACTGCGAGTACCTACATTGGCAATTCACCTTGACCGGTTTGTTGTTCTTTATAGAAAATTAAAAAAATGTTCCATTATAAATTTGATTTTTACAATATTTTATTACAAGCGTAACTGTAATTTGAGTACGACTCCGGCCAGTTGTTACTGCTGCGTTCTTTTTTTAAAATTTTTTTTTGTTGCTCTGATTATGATAGGAGAGAAAACTGTTAAGTGTTAGTATTGATTGAAATGTATTATTACTTGTCAAGGACAAAGCTTGCATAACATAAAATTTATGTATTCTTAATCATATCTGGTCCTTTTGAAGGATTTGCTCATGTTTTCCTTATTGTGTTTTTGGAATATAAATGGTGGATTAGCACAGTGAACCAGGATGGATTTAAGCCAAACTTAGAGACTCATCTCATCCCACTATTGGCAACAAAGGTGGAGAGTGCGTCTGGCGAGAACAAAGATAAAAATAACATATCATCTGCACAAGGCCATCACCATCCACTGCTGATGCAGGTAACCAGCCTGTATGCTGAACTATTATATAGTGTAATGTTACTTATTCTTGAGATTTATAATACTATAATACTATTCATGTAATCCTTTTTAGGCATGCCTTGGCAAAAGGTAAAACAAGCATTGACTATATGTGTACTGACCACCTGAGGAATTTAACAATACTTGTTGAAAAGGTTTATCTAAACCTTCCATGAAATTTGCTTTGGAAAACACATCATACCGGTCAGTTCTCCCCCTTTGAAGACCAAAAATCAATTTTACTGTAATGGACAATATAAGAACTGTAGATATTGATCTATCTATGTATTACATTATTAAAATGATATACTGTTTCTCTTCACTCTATTTTCCCCCCATTCTTGTTGCAATGGGAGAAGACTGGGATCCCTTCCTGGAATAACCTAGCTATGAGTAAATATACAATAAATGCAATTGATTTTCATATGGCAGTTGTTCTTGTTACTTGTTAAAAAAATGAAAAAGAAAAACATGCACCTGTTGCTTTTTGTCTTCGGCTTTTTTCCTCAAAATTTAGTGGGATATCACTAAAATTTGATCAACTATTCAAAGATTTTAACTTTAAAAGCAATAAACAATGGAGATAATTAACAGTGCTGTGTGCAAGTCTACAAGAAGTAATCTCAGTATGTTCGAATTGAATCCATTGATACAGCTATACATCAAAGACAACCTAGTGAACTAAAAGAAATAGATTTCATTAAGTCCGGAATTTGGCCAAAGAGAACAATATTAAAATTGTTTCTGATTTCCTCTATCCCTTATAGTTTCTATTTGGCAGAATACAATAACTCTGCCTGAATCTAGGGCATACTTGTCCAGGAATAAGCAGCATATCTGCTTGAAATAAATTTAGTTCAGCGGTTCTTTGATTTTCACTCATAAAAACAATTGACCACCCCAACAGTTCGTGGATTTGATCAGTTATATTTATATGACTATGTTTATATATTGTGATGGCCCAATAAAATTTTGCTTCTCTTGTTGTAGCAATGGTTTTATAGGTTTTAACTCTTGTGTGATTATGCTTTCTGCTTGCTTTGCTGTTATCCTTCTAAACCTTGGTTTTGACTGATGTAGACAGCTATTTTCTATTTCCTGAACTAGGTAATAGCATGATTTTTTCTGGTGTATGGTGCTTGTGGATGATCAAATGTTTTGTTCTACTTTATGAGTAAGTGTTATTTTCAGATTTTGTCAGATGAGCTTGGGTGTAAAATTGATGACATTGCAAGTATTGAGTTGAATCTTTGTGATACTCAACCTAGCTGCCTTGGAGGTGCAAACAATGAATTCATATTTTCTGGAAGATTGGACAATCTCGCTTCAAGCTTTTGTGCACTCCGAGCTCTTGCTGATTCATGTGCATCACCTGAAGATTTGTCAAACGAGCATGCAATTCGAATGGTTGCTCTTTTTGATAATGAAGAGGTAATTTTGCTACATACTTTTAACCTTAATTCCTTATGAGATGTTTCTTCTTTCTGTTTTATCTTTACTTGGCTCTGTCACTTATCAACATTAAATTAGACTTACAAGGCTCGAGAGCTTTCCCTTTCTGGCATGATACAGTCTCTCTATGTGCAAGCTCACGAGAAAAGATTTGTGGATAGCGTATGCTGTGAAGGCTCACGTTCACTGACACGAGATTTGAGTACCCTTTTAAGTAAAAAGTGGGCTATGTGGTTGCTATTGTTCCTCCTGATTTACACAGCATGAGAATTTGCTGCCCTCTCATATTTGATACATTAAGTAAAAAGAATTGTATAAGCTTTTAACATTAAAAATTATATTAGGTGGAAGTACATTGTAGGATGGGTTCTAAGCATATCTCTACAGCCAAGTCAGTAGAGAATAATGAATGATTTGAAGGCCACTTCTGTAATATTACCGTACATTGGGTAAATCCCGTGGAGGCAATTCTTCCTTCATCTTGTGGAAATCTTTCTCTCTCTGGTTACCCTGCTTTAATGCTATCTTAGTGGTATACTCCCATGGAATCCTTAAGTTGAAGTTGTCATGTCCACCTGATGTAGATTTTCACCAAATCGCATGAAAGGTCTAAAATTCTTCGTCTCTTAAAACGAGTTGTAATGTTTGATAAATTGTGTTCTACAGGTGGGTTCAGATTCATACCAAGGAGCTGGTGCACCAACTATGTTTGAGGCCATGAGACGAATTACTGACTGTTTAGGTCATCACTCTGTTAGGGAAAACAGATTTGCTTGTGCAATTCGCAATTCATTTTTGGGTAAGTTATGATTTTGTTGAATACATCGATTTTGTTGCAGATTCTATTCTACCAATTCACAATTCATTTTTGGGTAAGTTATGATTCTGTTGAATACATCGATTTTGTTGCAAATTGCATTCTATTCTGATATGGTAAACTGCTTTTACTTTTTCTTTTTAGATTCAAATCTCTTGACTTTTCTATTAATCACATGGATCCACTTTTCACATGTGACATTAAAATCCTTCTTGAGGACAGAAGAAAATGACAGATGCATCATTTTTTGGCATCAAAGGAAAATACACAAGCAAGTATCCATCATTTCTTGTGCTAAAGGCTAATAGTTCTTCCAGGGGATGTCCTTTCTTAACTGCAGTTTTTGTGTCCATGGAGTCTGGTTCCATTTCTTGATAATTGATATGGAGATTCAAACAAGCAGCTGTGCGTCTGGATCTGTTCATCCCGACTGAGTTGCTAACTTCTAACCTCCGAAGTTACTTGCTTCTTTACTAATTTGCCTCTTTTTGGTATGCATATGTAGATTATGAAATACAATCATTCAGACCAGGCCCTAATTTAGTTGCTTTGGTGTATGAATTTTTCAGACAAATCTAATTTCTTAGCTTTTGAAATGTAAAATCTAGTCTTGGAAATGGTTATTTTCATAACTTTTTGGTCCATGGCAGGGTAGTGGGCATGCAATTCATGAGAATGCTAGGTGGGTTTGATGAATATTATAACCATGCATGGAGACTCCAGATTGATGCATGATATAATTGTGTTCCTCGTGACAAAATAAAAAAGAAAGACATAAAGATAAATTAAGTGTTCAGTTCCTCAATGTTTTATCACAAGCAAGTTCCTTCTGTAATTTTGTGTAGTATCTGCTGACATGGCTCATGGAGTTCATCCTAATTTTACGGAGAAACATGAAGAGCACCATCGCCCACAATTGCAGAAGGGCTTAGTTATCAAGCATAATGCAAACCAGCGCTATGCTACAAGTGGAGTTACATCCTTTCTTTTCAAAGAAGTTGCAAAAATTAGTAACCTTCCAATTCAGGTGAAGTCAGTTAATCTCTCTAGAAGGAAAATATATAGGGAATAAAAAGTTCCTGATTTGATTATGTTTTTTCAGCCTTCACTAAAGTCCATGGAGCACCTCATAAATTGTAGGTAATTCTTGTTTTGAGTAAATTTAGAAGTAAATGTATGGACTATTTCTGTCCATAGGTGTGCACTTGGCTGCATGATGCAAAGATTATTACCAGCTAAAGCCTTGAACATGCGGTGACCTGATCTCTGTCTTGCCCTTCTTGTGGACTTCTACAGTGCATTGTTTTGTCACACAGTAACCAGATAACTCGCATGGAAATATGAACTGACAAGACTAGACTCAAGTTATGCATCATCTCTAGTTTGCATACCATGCTTTAGAAAACATGTTATGCAAGATGTACCTTTTTCCATCAAAGTATACCTAGTTTGATAGTCTAGATGATTGATCCATAAATTCTTCACAACAAATAATACTGGAGGAAAACAAAATGGATTACCTTAGACGTGGATATTTTTGAGGTGCTTTTTTAACTTTTATTTTGAGATGTTCTTTTCTTCTAAAAGGAAATAAGGAATTCTTTTTGTCATAACTAAATCATGTGAACTTGATATAGTTCTTGCTTTCCAATCTGCACAGGAATTTGTGGTGAGAAATGATATGGGATGTGGATCCACTATAGGTCCCATACTTGCTTCTGGAGTTGGAATTCGTACTGTTGATTGTGGCATTGCTCAGTTATCCATGCATAGGTATACAATTATTGACTGAACTTGTATTGATTAGCCTTAGGCACAACCTAAGATAGTGTAGGATCTTGTAACAATGATGGTTTAAGGAAATGAAGCTACTTGAGAAATGCAAGGAACTTAATTCATGTAACAGTTTCAGTTCATTGCTAGCATTTAGGATCTAAGGGTAGTAAAGATGACAGATAGTGACTCAAAGTTGCCAAATTTGTGCTCATAGCATAGAGAAATATAATTATGTGGCATCAACCCATGCAATTGAATTAAACCATCTGAAATAAGATGAATTGTTTCATGGTTGAAATCTCCTTTTAATCTGGTGCAATGGAGTTAATTCCGTTTGCTCATATATCTGTCCGCTTCTAGGATCATTTCAAGACCATTGATAGGCTACAACTTTCCATTTTGTGGTTACATCAAAAACTTGATTTCCATTATCTGAATCTTCTTGGCTGAATTTAGTTTCTAATGGCTTTTAATTTCTTCTTCTTGTCCCTTGTTTGGTTTATTGCAGTGTTAGGGAGATCTGTGGCAAGGAAGATGTAGACATAGCTTACAAGCACTTCAAGGCTTTTTACCAGACATTCTCAAGCATTGATAAGAAGCTAAATATTGATAAGTAGATTCATAGGAGGGACCTTTTCTTTTGGTTGGGGGGATGGGGCGGTGTTGGGGATGGGGAGAATTGGTCTATGGATAGAAATAGATAGATTGATTTATATAACTATATTGCAATAGTCTGAACTGATAAAGGGGAAACAAAAATTTCCATGACAAGTAAACATATTCCATATTGCATTTGAAGAAAATGAAAACTAAAGGACCCACTATTTCAAGTCCACACATGTATCGGCAGCTGGTACTAGAAAAGGACAGATATTGACTGTATAGATTGAATAACAAATGAAAAAGCAAATGAATGGAAGACTTTCACATCTTGTTCTCTCCAGGGTTATTAGTGCAAATTTGATTTGCAGTGGACGTGGAGGCTTGAGTATCAGGGACGGGCATGGTCTCTCCTGCTGCCATCCTCTCCTTCATCTGAACTCTTAGAGCCGTGTTCTCCTTGTTGAGCTCAATAGCCTTCTTCCTGAGCCTCTCATTCTCCAGCATGATGCGGTAGTTTTCCCAGTAGAGCTCAGCATTCTGCTTCTCCATTTTGAACTGCCAGGCGCAATAATTCAGGTGATCAAATTAAGACAGAAAAAATAATAGTAATAAAGCATATTTATTTCTTCATTGCCCTAAGTGTTACAAGAAGGCAACTTCTGTAATTGGCTACTAGGAAGAGGAGAAAGAAAGCCTACATTGCTTGATTTGGATGATTGGAAGATGTTTGTTGCTTGTGAGTTAGAATTGATTTGCTATGTTGCTCTGTTAGCTCTCTGCCTTATTTATAGTTGATAGACTGATTACAGCAGAAGAAGAACATCACACAAAACAACATTCTCCTGATCTGTAAAGCCTATTTGATTCGCTTTTTCATGCAAATTGACATACGCCATGGTAAACTTTGATCATGATATCAGAAGAATGAGATCATTCTTCCTCTTTGAAAAATCAAGCTGTTGATTGATATCACACGTGAGACTTGCATTTAGGCAACAATCTGAAAAACTCAAAGAAGAATAACAGAGATTGCAGTTGGGCATAGTGACGAGCGGAAAAGGAGGAGAAAGACAATGCAGCTACTTCTGGTAGCCTAAAGCATGTAAGGGCAAGGAAGAAAGATGAGGAGTTTGGTTTCTTTTTGCTATGTTCATGATATAAACATGAGGTAGATGGTGTTTCTCTTGCTTATAATCTGTGCCATAATTATGATTTTTTGTCTTTCTATGCACACGCTTTTAAGTCTTTAATAGCCACGCTTTTGACGAGGCCATGGTCACGCTGTCTCTGCAGAAACTAGTGTAACGTAGGAGCTGTAAAAATGGTTGAGCCAATGATTTTTCACTTTCAGTATTGACCTCGATAAACATGGGAATTTCGATGAAATTTCTGGTACATATTACCTGACTTCAAACAACTTTTGAAGATTCTGGATACCTATATGTCCTATAAGTTAAACGTGGAACTCATAAATTAGAATTTAATCTTTTAAGAAAAGTTTATTCTTAAAAAAATATAATTGAGGCGTTGTCATGTTATGTGCAGAATTTACAATGCACTGTTAGTGCATGACTAAGTATTTAATTGTCATTTTAGGAAAAAATATATTTTCAATTATCTACTGTAATACTTTAGAATTTTAAGAAATTTATTATTTCTTCTATTTATATTCTTATCTTATTTATTATAATATTTCATTAAATTATCACATTAATTAATTTTTTAATTTTCAAAAATAGATAATATAATCTTTTTATCTTATAGACAGGTTTTATTCACTTTTTTAATTCTTATACAAAATTATTTCAGAATGAAAAAAAAAAAAAACTTTGTACACATTTAAATCCTTACTCCTGTGTATAGAAGAAATAAATTTTTTACATTACAGATAAATTCAAATATACCATAATTATACAAGAAAATCTATTATTAATATACCATTACCAAATATACTTTTTACCATACTTGGTACTAACATCCCCGAAGTTACTTTTGCCATATACTTTTTACCATATTTAGTACTTTTTACCATACTTGGTACTAAAATCCCCAAAGTTACTTTCGAGATATACTACTTTTTACTATATTTAGTAATTTTACAATATTTGGCACTAACATCCCCAAAGACGTTTAGGCCTCCAAATTACTCGGATGGCATATGAAAAATAAATCCGTTTTTTCGCACGCACATATGCTGTCTAATAGACCTTCCAGAATTACACTACCATAAAAAAATTTTACTGCTCAAATTTATATCAGTTTTTAGTTTTTGGCCACTTGTACAACTGAATCCAATTCAATTCTGGTTTTTATAAAATTTGTTCAGAGAAATGAGATTTAAAAGAACTGATATTACCAATAACAATATTTGAGAAAATTGAGAGTTGAGAGAATTGGTGTTAGGAAAATACTTGGGGATGAAACATTTATAGGCAAAATTCAGCTAGAAGAAAAAGGGGTTGCAACAATTTTGAGGGCAAGAGCATTTTGGGTTCGAGGGCTGCACCACTTGATGAACTGGAGGATGTAAAGCGTACCAGAGCAAAATTTTAGCAACGTTTTTCGGTGTACTGCTACTCTCTTAATGCACATCCGAACCATCTACCACTGAATCAACTCCAAAGCAGCCCCTGTGGAAATTATTGAATGATTTCAATTCTTCTAAACTGACCGATCCAATAAATTTGACCATCAAAATGATTTGCTCACAGCCCTTATCCTTGCACCAGTTAGTTTTCTTAACTGCCAATATTGAGAGACAATATAAACATACTACTAGCTCAAGTTCAAGAACTGTCCTGAGACACTAATTGTTCGACTAGTGATCAACTAACCCAAAATAGGAAGACAAATAAACATTTTTGTAAACATCATGTCATCCATATAATCTGTAGTTATGTTAACCAGCTTTTGTGATGCATCACTCGAGCTGTACAGTGGGCATTGCACCAAAAAGCTTCCCAAGTGCCAAGGATGGTGGCAGATTCCTCTTCAAGCATCCTTTCAAATATGCACGAGGGATATACCGGTGCTGTAACACAGCCACAAGATCACTTGATAATGAGAAAAGAAGATAGATAAAATTGAAAATTCCAGGGAAACACAATAGACGCAATACAAAAAACACTAGTTAAAAAGCAGAACTGAATAATACCTTTCACCCGACAATGAGCACACATTGACAACTCTGACATTTCTTGGCCTATTTTCATTCTTCATCATCATTGTCGTTAATGGCAAAGCGGAGCTCTATGAGCTCATCATCAATGCATTTGCCAGGACCACAGAGCTCCATCTATCATGAAAGAAGCTCCAGAAAACCGAGACTTACAGCTTGGATTGGGTGAAAGAGGTGAAAACAAGGTTTGACTGGCCCAATCCAGAGTGCCTCGGTTGCTTATGCCTGCACCCTTGCCAGCCGAAATAAACTTTACTGCCCAAGTAGCATCCTTGCAATCGATGCTCCATATATTCTGACAAGGGGCAGGCATGGCCCATGCCCCTTAACGGGGCCGGGCTAATCCAAAAGTTCCATCAGGTTGCTGTTGATGAGACTGTAAATAGACAGGAAAATTACCAAGTGAGCCAGAGTTTGGAATTTATAAAGAACAAAGAGTTTTTCTACATAAGAACAAAGCTCCTTGAGACATCAGAGGAGCATAAAGAACAGACCAGTATTTTGCAGCAAACAGAGACATGTCCTGCTATACTGACATTCATAAATCTCTGGGGAGGAAATTTAGGATATAAGACAAACATAAGCGCTAACAACAACCAAAACATTCAGGTAGACATGTTCTTATCTACGTAATTATGCAAAAAGTATTGCTTCAAAAGGCACCAAATGAGAGTCCCCCTTTTGTTTTTCTATTTACCCCTTTCTTAATACAACAGAAGGTTTCTTGACTCAACTTCATCACTAGTTTATATAAAAAGAAAAAAAGGGTTATAGATAAAACAAAAAGGAAGAAAATAAGAAAAACGAGCCAATATCAATTAAACATCAATCCACAATATCATGCTACCTGATGAAGTAGATCAGCAACAAAATGTAGTGCCGTAATAGAGGGCAAACAGACACAAAAAGGGTGCTGCAACTTCTAATTTTAAGTTTTGATTTCCCATCATTGGTACATGACTTAGTATTACATCAATCAGGTCACCAACTTAGCTGCAACTAAAGTATAACTAATTAGATGACTATTTGTTTTTACATCACATATGATCTAATGATTAATAAGAGTCAAAACAAGGACTTTAATAAATTAACATCCAACAAGACAAATTACATGTATGCATTCAATTAACATTCAACAACAGAAATTAGCATTCCCCAGATGCAGTAAGTTAAACAATTCAAACACAGGTAACTAGAATCCACATGACTATTGCTCTATCATCAGTATCAGAAAAATCCAAAGTACACATTTCTGAGACAACGATGTGCTCATAGCAGACATTAAATTTTCTACCTCCTTTTGGGTGATGAAAATACATGAAACAAATCCTTGAAGAGTAAACAGATGGGCGGAGAAATGGCCCACAATGCCAATGGAGTTCATCATACCTGAGTAAAGGATTGATGAACCTGTTCGTGAGGATGGATGAATGGCATCCCAGGACGTTGACAAGGATACTGAGGAGAATGCAAGTATAGGGCTGAATTTGAGCGAGCCCCAACATGACTGGGACTGAATGGAGTCAGCATTGTCTCTGGAGGACCATAGCCCATTCCAGCAGGAGTTGATGGTGCCGTCCAAGGCCCAGGTAGATGCTGTGGAAGTGGCCGAGGCTGGTGTTCAGTGGATATTGGAGGCCTATGAGCTGACCCAAGTTGTGGGAATTCAGTGTTGTAATTTAATGCAGGTGTGTACATAGGCTGAATAGTATATGCGCCTCCATTAAATCCAAACCCAGGATCAAATCTTTGCATGTATCTGATGGAAACAGGGGGAAAATGGGATAAGCAAGGTGCAAATTACTAAATTCTCGACCAAGGTGGCAGAACCTAAATTAGGGAAGGGGAGTAGACCGAAATTGAGAACACATCATGGTTCTTCTACTAGGTGAAGCATTTCAACCAGACTACCATTGCCAGAATCCCAGAATTGCCATACCAAGAACTCAACAAATTTCCATAACCATTACCGACCAGGAAGAAAACAATAACAATACAAAAGAACAAGTTCCAGTTGGAGAGTAACCCAAAATTTAGCACGAAGAACAAAAGAAAGTCACTTCCTCCAGAATTTGATGCTGCTGACACAAGCCAAAAACCTACTAAAAATGGTTATCCCTCTAATATACTCTAAGAAATGTACAAAATGCTGCCCAAAATCATGAATGCTAATAATTCCCAACAGCAATCCTAACAATAAAAGAAGCACATTATTTATGCGACAATGAAGAGAGAAAAGTGGAACATTTACCTATCATAGCTCCTATCATAGTCAGGATCCTTGCGGTCAATTTCACGATCCCGGAAGATAGCCACCCTATTAGTAGGTTTAGCCCTACCAACTGGATCCTTCTCTATCCTAGTTCTAGCTGATCTACCACTACCAGTTGCAGAATCAATCAAACCCCTACCAATATTTAAATCAGGCCCCATACCAAGAGTGGATTTCTCTTCCATCTTCAATGCTCCCCGTGAACATTGCTGAAAACTCTCTTGTGTCCTGGATTCACTTTCTGATTTTGCAGACACACCCCCGTTGAAGCTATTAGAATTAAATATCCGTGCTCGAGCCCTGTTGTATTCTTCTTTTCGTTCCTCCACACTTTTCAAACTATTAGTCTTTGACAAATGTGAGTTTGAACTGCTGGCCATCTGTGACCCTTTCTGAGGCCTCTGTTTAATTGCAACCTTAACAGCACCACTGTCTTCTGATGGCAAATTTACTGGAATGTCAGCAAGACGAATCAAAGGCATCCTGCATTCAGAAGTCTTACGCACAATGATTCTGGAAGCAGAGGCATCAGGTAGACTATTGTCCAATAAAACCATTGATTGTAAAGAATAGTGCTGGGCAACACGATGTGCAGCTAATCGCAAATAGGAAGTGGGCAGCAATTGAAACTCCATTTGTTGTCTAGTAGGATCATGAATGAACCTCTCAACATCCTGCTCCATTCGAAGAACTAATACACAGAACAAAATCAAAGATTAACGGCAGTATAAAAAGAAAATGTAGAATATAAGAAAATTTTGCCGTCAAACAATTGCTTGCAATCTACCACAACGAATTAAATATTAGCAGCATTAATTTTACATCCCACAAGCTGATGGTAGCTACATTCTTCACAAGATAATGTAAAACAAGGGCATAAAATTGCTATGGCGAATGGACCCAAAAATTGGATTAATGCCTGGGAAAAAGACCAAATAGAAGGCAAGCAATGCATGGAACAAGTTCTCCACATTCACAGGAAAATGCACCCATAGATGGAACATGTGTACCAACAGCAATGACCAAAAGCAAGCAAAATCTTCCAAACGAAGTTCATTTGATACAAGTCTTTGGCAGTTTGGCTATATTGACCTTCAAACTAGTTTTCCGTCCTCAGACTCTGAAGGGCAAAATCTTTTACAGCAAATCTAACCCAAGAGAGGGGGAGAATACACACCAGGCCCCCGCCCGGGGGGGTGGTTAAAGGAGAGAGAGTATGTGTGAAGTTTACAGATCATATGTTGTTTTATCCCCATCAGCAATCAATTCGGTAATTTGCCAAAGCATTTACCGCCATTTAGCATGTGGGAGATTTATCAGCACTGTTCTACTTTAAACTGCTTGTTTGTACTATCGCTATAACTTAAGAGCATACATCAGCCACCTATTTGCTGGCTGCATGAATAGTCCGCAAAAATACCCAGTAGCACATTAAATAAAGCCTCATTACTGTGTCCAAAATATCCCACAACATATGGGGGAAAAACTTCAATTTTTGCTATGCTGACTTGGGGGCTGAAGAGAACAACAGCAGAAACAACTTGAGTCCAAGCCTAATTTCACCAGCTACAGCTGTATGATTGTATGTTTATGTTTTCACCGAGTAAAATGCTGGAACTCTTCAATTCCAACTGTGTAAGATAGAGCACAAAAGTTTTAGAGATTTCATGCTAATATGTAACTTAAATTAGTTACTCATTCATGGGTGAGCAAGAATACCCATCATGGGCCATCCCACTGTGTATCATATGATTTTGGATTCTGAGTTTTCCATAGAACTATATCCACAAAGCATTTCCGAACTTATATCTTAATTGCACACCAAAAGAGAGAAATAACCAGAAATTTATTTATTTATTTTTTTTAAAAAAACCTGTTTCCTCAATGTACAAATGATCAACCTTCAAAAGTTCAACTTTACCTGAGCTTACAACTACGTGAGCTTGCCAATGGAAGAGAAGAATTAACGTTTCAAAGATTCACTATAGCTCAAGTCATCTCAAGTCCTCTAATTTCAACTTTTTCAAGTCTTTTTACCATTCTGATGTTGACTTCAATCAATAAAGTCGGCTATATTATCAGGGTTGCATGTCTTCAAAAACCCACTTGTACAATTATTACACTAGAACAGACCAGTCAGTTATTAACAGAAAATCCCTTCACTAGAGGGAAACAAATTAGGAAAGGAATGCCTTCTGCATATTATCTTCTGGGAAAATATTGGCAAAATTTTGAAAGCTCAAGTCTAATGTGTCAATACCACACATTTGTAATTTTTCTTCCTCTCTCTCTCTCTCTCTCTCTCACACACACACACGCGCGCGCGCAGAATCCCTGGTTCAGAAATGTTTGAGGCTATTTTCTAGAGGAACCTATTACACGTTGGTAGCAGTCCAATTGAAATAGTGAATGAAGAATCTTCGTTTATCCACTGTAAAAAATCCTAAAGTAAAGACTTATAAACCTCTTCAGCATCTTCTCTTTAATAAAATGGACTCATGGAGCCAAGAGGCACTGAATCAGTCTCACAACATCCAAGTATATACCTAGATAACAAAAATTGAGTTGGGGAGTATAAAGAATTCTATATTTGTCAAAAAGTGTCATAGGATTCATTCATGTACTAAATGGATCTGAAGCAGAAAGCTCTGTTCTTCATTTTGCTTTGCTTTCAATGCCACGTTGAATTAATTAGTCAAGTCTAAAATACTTCTACACTCCGCAAACCATCCACGTATCTTCATAGGCAACTACTAAATAAAAATCAACACTAATCCTAAGAATGTGAAAGAAAGAGTGTGCTGGTGAGTGCGAAGGAACTTACAAGCCTCCCATAATAGAATACACAAACAAAGCCAACAAGCATATAACCATTGACTTGAGCACCAAAATTACAAACAGCCCCATAATTGACTTGAACAAAATTCAAAATTCAAAAAAATACTGATAAATTCCAAAACCAGAGAAAACCCAATCAAAAAGTTAAAAAGAGCTAGCCTGAAAGCCGTTCACGAGGGTTTTGCAAAGCCTCCCGAAGAAACTGATCCACAGAATTGACCAAATCATCCGAAACACCGGGACCGAAGCTCCCCGAAGCCACAGCTGAATCCGAAGCCATAGCCGGAGCATCGCTGAGCTCTGATTGATTGTTATTGCTCGAAGATGAAGAATTGTTGGATTCTTTTTTTGACGCAGAAAGCATGAGGCGTCGCATGCTGGCATCCAAGTCAGCAACCTCCCATGACTCCGGTGGAGCTCCGAGATCCGACTCCACCACAGAGCCCTCCATGTATATGTCGATAATTCGAATAACAGAAACACTAGCCTTTGCTTCCGGAAGAAATCATCAAATTGAGTTGGAATTAAGAATTAAATCAGCTCTAGAACGGTAGAAAACAATGAATTTCATGAGAAAAACAAGGAAGCTCCGCAGATTGATGGAAAAAGGTTAGGGTTTCGAGGGCTACAATAAGAACAGGGGAAAAGTAGAGATAGGGTTTGACGATTGTTTTGGAAGTTCTGAAGGTTGCTTCGAAGCGGAGTTTGTGAGAAGTAGAGGCACGTGTTGGCCACGTGCAAAGGCGATACGTATACGTACGTAGAAAGAAAACTTACGGTTACGCCTTGGGGAAGCTTTATTCCTAATTCCACACGTTTTGAGGTCTTAAGGCACACCATTTTCTTAAAGCCCTGTTTGGATTGAGAGAAAGGAAAGAAAAGAGGAAGACGATAACAGAAAGAAAATGGAAGATTAATTATTATTTATGATGTTTGAATAAACATTGAGCGAAAAGAAATAGACGATTAAATATAGCATTTGGAGTATGGAATAAAATAAAATGATAGTATTTGGGTTTACACTTTTTTCAATTAATTTAATATAATAATATTAAATATTTTATTTTTTAAAAATAATTTAATCTATTTATTAAATAAGATTTTTTCTCATTCCATTTCTGTCCACCCTTGGACGGAAAAAATGTTAAAACTTTTATATTTAATTTAATCCTTCAATTCTTCTCTTATTCCTTTCTTTTGCATTATGAAAAGTTAATACAAACACTTAAAATTCAAACTCTCTATTTCCTTTCATTTCGTTTCCTCTTTTTCGTCCAGGTCCCTCATCTTAACCTTCAATGAATTAAAAAAAATTACATTATACTTTTATTATAGATTCCCCTAGTTATCCAAGTTGATAATTTCTTTCAAAACTAGTTGATGTTCCGTGCATTACACGAGTTGTTATATTATTAAGATTTAATATATTAATATTAAATACATATATATTATTTATTAATTTAATTAATTATTTAATTAGTTAAGATTTTAAATGAATTTAGATAGTATTAAAAAAATTACACATTTTACTATATTAATATTAAATAAATATATATTTTATTAGTTAATTTAATTAATTAAAATTTTAAATGAATTCAAATATAATCTTTAATTTTTTTTAAATCTAAAATTCACTTTTGCCTAATGTCAGTATAGAATACTGCCACGCGTCTCAATGATAGCTTTCCGTAACTACTTTTATATCACTTTTACCAAATATCAGTATAGCATACTGTCACATGTCTCAATAATAATTCATCTCAACTACTTTATATATATATATATATATATATATATATATATATATATATATATATATATTTGACAATGATCTGGGAAAGTTTCAAATATGTGTGTTGGGGAAGAAAGAGATGAAAAGGCTACAAGTTTGATTTTCAAATTTATACCATGCACAAACCCCAAACTCCATCCATCTTTGATCAGTATCACATTTCTAGATCTTATAAACTTAAGTGGCTATGTGTTGCATTAGATAACAATATTTTCAGTCACAAAAATATTTCTTTTATTTGACTATATTTATACTATTTACAATTTTGTTAAGATTAGTAATTTGAATTTTTTATTAAAATAAATTTTAATAAACTAAATTAATGTTGAATAATTATACAATTCAAAAACATGTTAATAGGTCAAAAAGGAAAGATATGTGTTTTATTTATATTTTTTATTCTTCAAAATTAATTACATAAATCTAATGTTTATATATATATATATATATATATATATATATATATATATATATATATAAAGAGACATTTCATATAGGTTTTTAATGCAATAGAGTTATAAAGACTGCATGAATCTGATTATTTCCTTTTTATTTTATCTTAACTCTTTTCAATTAAGAAAAGGCTAGCAGTTTTCCTCTTTACCAGAGCAATATTGTAATGTTTTATTTAATGACACTTTAATCCTTCACAACTTTGATTTATCATTCTATTTTAATAGTTAGTCCCACACCTCAATCAACTCCCTGAGCTTTCTCTGTCACATTCACCTTCTCTGATCTATAAGTGTTATTCTATGTATAGAAATATTGAGAAGACAACAGGCATATTCAATTAGATATTTTTGTATTTTTTTATTATTAGACGAAAGACTTTATTTTGAATAAAATGATTTATTTATTGATAATTTTGGACTGAAGCTGTATATTTCAATTTAAAAATTATATATTTATATTTTGTTTAAAAAAGAAGAATATACATATATATATATATATATATAGTTTTTAATTTTCATATTGTATATTTTAATTTAAAAATTATATATTTATAGTTTGTCTAAACAAGAATATATATATATATATATATATATATAATTTTTAATTTTATATAAAGAAAAACGAACATGCTTTGATACTAGGGCTGATGCACTAGACTTCTTAAAAACACCACATTGCAAGTTAATTTTATTTTTATCATACAATAACTTGTTATTTGTTAATTATTTAATTAAATATGTAAACACATAAATGTCATTTTTATATAAATCTTCACATAAATTTATTGTCATATTGATTATAATTTGAGTCATTTGATGTGCACTAAGGGACTTGCAATCAAATGATATAATTAAAAAAATATAAAATAAATAATAATTTAGTCACATTAATAAGTTTGAAATTTAATAAAACATGTCGGATTCAAATGAAAAGAATGAATAAATTGAGGGCTTAATTGGGATTATAAAAAATTAGTGTTGAAGTAGTATAAGATTCCAGACAGACCATTTTCTTCAATGACAGCGCAGCTGCGCAGGTAATAAAATTTCATCCAAAAACAATCAAAAGCACGGCTGCAAAGCATATCAGTTTAAACCGCCATAGATCCTCTGGCTTCTTCTTCTTCGCAGAGAGAAAGAGGGAGTTGATGCAATGAAGAATTTCGGACGATTCATATGGCGAGCGATTCGTTATTGGAACCAATCATCGAAGCCCTATGAGGCCGAGAGCAGTGCGCGATACTTATCTTCACGATTTCTATTTGCTGCTTCTTCAAATTCTGCAATTGGTTTCTCTGCGTTGAAATCTTCACACATTTCTCACTCGCATATACCTCAATGGAGCCATTTCGGAGGTATTCAAGAGATTCCCCTTGTAAACATGTACGAGAGTGTTAGAATAGTATGTTTATTTGTAGTAAACAAGTGTATATTTGTTGCATACGGTTGCTTTGATTAAGGCGTTGAAACTTCGTGATAACCACCGTAGAAATGAAAGAATCATTTTTTTTTATGTTGAAAATTCTGACGACTAGGTAAAATGGTTATGGTATTTAATTTAATATATTGAAGTCTCGGGATTTCAAAGAGCTGAGTAGGAAGGATATGAAGAAATGGAAAATCGAAGACAAGTTAATTTGATTCTTGGGCTAAAATTGAAACTTGAATGAGGATAAAGGTAAAAAGTAAGTTATTTGAGATTAAAGAAGTCATAGTCTCGGAATTTTAATTTTAGTTACTAATTTGGCAAGCAAAACGGGCAATAAACCTTTGTTTTGGAGCTTGTCATGTACAAGGTAGTGAAACATTCTATCGGGCAACAAGAGAATCATAAAGGAAATTGATTTCTTCTGCACTTCATTCTACCGAGCTCCTATCTGCAAATCTGCCTAATAGTTGACTCTGTAATATGCCATAGTAAGTTGAAAACTGCTGATATTCATCATTTATTTTACAGAGTAGAACAATAGAGAGTAGTGAATCCTCTGAATGTAGTTATAAATCACGTTAGGTGAATATCTAGAAGACTCATGTTCCTTTTCAGTAGAGGGTTTGGTTGATACATTTATTCAGTGGAAGGTGCATGTTATGGTGAATTTTTTACATGTCTTAGAAACTAAGGGAAGTCTGTATATCTTGCTCTGATATTGCTCTTGACAGGGCAGAGGAGAACCATGTTTATCCAAACAAATGAAACTCCAAATCCTTTATCACTAATGTTCTGTCCTGGAAAGCCAGTAATGGAAGCTGGCAGTGCTGATTTTCCGAATGCTCGTTCAGCCATAAGTTCTCCTCTGGCGAAGGCTCTTTTTGGCATTGATGGTGAATTTTCCATCTGTAGACTTTTATTTATGCAGTAATTTTAGGAGTGCTTAGTAATGGTTTACTCTTCCGGTTATTGTTGCTTCAATACTTGCTAATTCTTTAGTTCTCATTTTCTGGTATAAACTTCAGTAAAGGCAGTCAATCGGGCATTGATAGGATGGAAATAAATAAAAAGAGGGGTGAAGTGATAGAAAAAGAACTCTATTCGATTTTTTAGTCTATCTATTTAGTCTATCCATAAGAGGAGATCATATGAAAAATGTACATGCTACATCAACATTTCAGAATAATAGAAATAAAACCTTTGCCATAATTTTCGTTTAAAAAGTCTCAGATTCTTGTCTGCAAAAACATATGAAATTGAAGTATTTTGGCCCTTCCTTTTATAATATTATAATGAACCAGTCTAGACGTAAATTAATTATAAAAATTCTCACCCAATTTTTCCGATTTGCCAGTTCTATCTATGATTTATCATTCATGGATGTTGATAAGATCCATCCATTTTCTTTCTACCATATGATATATTAGTAATTGTAATATATAAAGCTGTACTGAATAAGTATGCATGCATTTACTTACAGAAAACGGTCAAAAGGAACTCGAATTTTTGGTGCAATTGCCAAGGAATTAAGAAAATTAAATTTTAAAAAGGGAATAAACAAATCAATCAAATTCGGGGATGCTTCATGAGGCGCTTCTTTTGGAGTTAAACTTCCGTTTGTCCATATTTTGAGAAAAAGTATCCGAGCTCACTTATTGAATTGCTCATTCAATGAGCATCCTAAATCGATCTGATCCAGGTCATAATCTTTATGGGATTCCCCAAATTCTCACTAGAGAGTCCGTGGGGTTAATTTGGAAAGCCAGTAAGGATATGCAAGAACAAACAATTTTTATTGGAAACATTCCTCTAATGAATTCCCTAGGAACCTTTATAGTAAACATTCCCAGCTGCAATTTCATACAAAAAAATTACCTGTTAAAAACATAATGTTATCCAGAATTACTTGATAGATATTATGCAAATTCAACTAGTGGCTTTCCCCTGCATTGGTCCCTTTTTTGATGTCACGCTTTCTCTTGCCATCTGGTATATATCTTGAACATGGGCATCCAATTTGTTTCCTTTTTCTTTCAAGTCATTATTTGTCTTGCAAAATTTACATATGTTTTGGTACCCTGATAGCTTTTTCGATCCATTTTTCTCAGCATGACAGAGACCTAATTGCAGCTGGATACCATGAAGCATATGCTGCTTATTGATTTCCATGATTCACTGGCTTCTTATGTGATCTAATTTATTTTTGTCTTATTTTTATGATTTTGAATCTTTTTTGGTAGATAAGGGAATCCTGATATGGTCTGCATTATTAACCCTATGATACTGAAATTATAGGATGCATTGTGAGGAAACTGAGTACACACATCATGTTTCCTGTGCTTTTACCAAGTTAGCAATATGGAAGTTGTATATTTGCATAGATGTGTAGTCGATTGGACAACAATATATGCTGCCCTTCAGTGTCCCTGTGCACCTTTTTTCCCCACTCTTTATAATTGGTTCCTGCTCCAGCACTTTCTGATTCTCATTTTACCAAACTGAACTTGAACTTTCTCTTTTTTTTTTTTTTTTTTTTTGGGGGGGGGGGGGGAGGTAATCATCCATATTCCTTAGCAAATCACCAGGTAACTTCTTTGCTTATTATTTTTGCTGTTGATATAGGAATTACTCGAGTGTTCTTTGGAACTGATTTTGTAACCGTGACAAAGTCAGAAGATGCTGTTTGGGATTTCCTAAAGCCTGAGATTTTTGCAGCAATCATGGATTTCTACTCCTCAGGCGAGCCATTAATCATGGATTCAGGTACTTTGGCTGCTAAAGATACAGCTATAAAAGAAGATGATTCAGAAACTGTAGCAATGATAAAAGAACTTTTGGAGACTCGCATTCGTCCGGCAGTACAGGATGATGGTGGAGACATTGAATATAGAGGATTTGAACCAGAATCTGGGATAGTCCGACTAAAAATGCAAGGAGCATGCAGCGGTTGCCCTAGCTCATCAGTTACATTGAAATCTGGTATTGAAAACATGCTGATGCATTATGTACCTGAGGTCAAAGGTGTAGAGCAGGAACTTGAGGAAGAAGAAGAAGAAGCAGCAGCAGCATTAACAGGAGCGCCCTATGAGTAGTGGTTCAGACAATAGAGTTGCTTACAAAAGCGGATAAAGAGCCAGCATCCAAAACCGAAGTTTCTGCATCCCTGTTTGAATAATATACCCATACAGCTGCCTTGCTTGTTCTCCTCTAAATAATACTATATCCTTAGCTTTGAGTTAGATTTTCTAGGTCACTACTGTGTTGAAAAATGTTATTCTTTTCGTTCCAAATTATCTGTCTCATTTAATTTATTAGGTAGGTATTAAAATAAGTAATTTTATAGTTAATTAAATATTTTTTCTATTTTTATTTTTAAAATTCAATTTATTTTTTTCTCTCTTTATCAAGAAGTATATAAATTTTAAAGTTTTGATATATTTTAAATTATTTATTTTTTGTATTATTTAAATAGAATTAATTTGTTAAGAAAGAAATTATTTAATATATTTGAGAAATAAAATATTATTAAATAGAAATAAATTAAAAATGTAAATTTTTAACTTTTTAAAAAAACAAATAATTTAGGATAATGTTAAAATAGAAATGAGATAGATAATCTAGGATTATATAGCTGAGTTGATGTGGGATAATTATTCCTTACAAGCTTAAGTTAGTTAGGCTAGTTCAGAGGTACGGCTCGTGGAAATTTTTTTGGGAGGCTGCGTCCAATCTGCTGGCCTAAGTCGGCTAGATATTTGTGGGTTTGGTTTTCACTTTTCACCTTTCCAAATTTCTTCTTCTGGGGAGGCTGCCTCCAACTGCTGCGTCAGCTGGCTATACATTTGTGGGGTTTGTTTTAGCCGGAGCGAAGAAAACACCAAAAGGAAGAAATTTGGAAAAGGACAAAGATCTCGTAACGTTGTCAAAATAAATCCCTATAGAATCTCATTATTGCATAATGTTGAGACAGCGGTGAAGAGTCTTGACCGAGTGCCCAGTGGTGATTATTATGACAGAGAATATGTGCCATTAGGGTATGCCAAGGAGACTACTACATGGAAACCAAAACAAGAAAGGGCAAAATCCAATATGCAATGAGGCATTGAATGTGTTTTGTTTACAATAATAACAATAATAGGAATTAGTTTTTTCTTTTTGACTGAGTACTCTAGAAGTTACAAATCCATCTCAGGTTACTTTAGCAATTGCAGAATATAAAAATTTAGTGGTTTAATTAATTTAATTATTTTCAATATCAAAGGTGGGTTATGCTTCAAAATTAAACACCATAGAGGAGATTTTTATAATATCAAATAATAACTTATCTCGTTTAGCTTTTCAGCACTTCAAAATTTTTTTATAATATTAAAAGTAAAATTACTATTCAATTGGTTAATAACTTATTTTTATCTTTTTCAACAATAATAATAATAACGAAATGAACCCAATATGATGATAATCATAATTGATTTTTTATACATGTTGTGGCGAGTGTGATTTTAATTGAACCATTAACCCAAGTAAGATCAGTGAACTATGGTTAGCATCACTGGCGATAAGGATTTTTTTCTTTCGGGTGTTTGATAGTTTAAAAAAAAAAAAATGCCAGTAGGATCAGTGAAAGCAGGGATGGAATCAGGAGCGGAAGTTTTGAAATTAATTTTTAAAAAATTTTTATACTTTATTTTAAAAAAAATTTAAAATTTATAACATTATTTTTTAAATATAATTTATTTTAATTTCAAATTTTTAGTTCCGTGAAAGTATTAGTTCCTTTGACGTGGATGGCTTCCTGAGCAAAGAGTGTAGCCAATGGAGGGCCACGTAAGTCATTCCAAGTGGGACGATGTGGAATGGAAGGAGGAGTGCGTTGATTGGGTAAAGTAGAAGTTGAAAGAGACCTCACAATCTGATGAGTAAAGCTTTACTATTTACATTATTATGCTCTGTCCTTTGACTTCCTCATCCATACGGCCTCCAGGCGCCCCCCCCCCCCCCCAATTCCTTATCCGCTTTTTGATCCCTATGATTTAAAAAAAAATTGAGAATTTAAATCTTTTTCACTTTATCTTTTTAAATTCTAATCCAAGTGCATTTTTTTGAGAATTTAAACAGTATATTTTTTTTATTGATTTGGATTTCTTTTTAGAGATATCTAATAGTTATGATTTTGGGTGTGGGGGTCTATTTTGATTTTTTTTTAAAATTTTCATATAAATTTATATTTTCTTCAAAAATATTTTTTGACTTTTGTGCATGTATTTGTAATATTTATGATCCGTTTAATAAAAATTAAAAATTAAAATATCGAATACAAAGGATAAATTAATTGTAGTTTATTTTTATATTATATTTTATTATAATTTAAATTAAACAAAATAATAATATAATAAACATATTTACATTTTAAGTTTAATTTATTCTCATTTCAATTAAAATTTATTCAGTTATATTTGATAAGCAATTCTTCTTAATTCAAACTAAAATTTCAATTTAAAATAATATTATTTAAATAATTTTTATTTTTCAAAAAT
This sequence comes from Voacanga thouarsii, assembly GCA_026120185.1. NCBI lineage: Eukaryota > Viridiplantae > Streptophyta > Magnoliopsida > Gentianales > Apocynaceae > Voacanga > Voacanga thouarsii. Next base: position 1,097,219 of record JANUWF010001066.1, on the reverse strand, counting down.
TATCATATATTTATAAAATATTATATTTTCTTTTTGTCATTTGTGATTAGACTCTACATTTATTTCTATTTAATAATATTTTATTAAATTTTAACAAATTCATTTCAATTCAATCATTATCCAAATACAATTAAATCTTAATGATTTAAAAAATAATAAAAAGATATTGTTAAATATATTAAAGTAACTAAATATTTAATACTATTCATATTCAATATATTTAAATAAATAAATAATTTAATTATTTAATTATTAAAAAAAAGTAATAAAGAGTAAATCTGTAGACATTCTTAGTGAAATTACGAATTCAATTTTTGATTCTATATTATATTTTTATAATTTATCTATGCTACAAAGGGTGATGAAGATATTCGTCATAGATTGTTATTTAAATTATTAAATAATTGTATATTTATTACTTAACGTAAATAAAATTATAAAACATTTTTTGGGTAAATAACCCCAAAATCCCATATACGTCTACGAAATCAACAGCGCATGGAAGCCATCACAGAGCACACGTCAAGCAGTGGTCTCCACGTGCGAACGCCATTTCCCTTTCTCCATCCAAAATATACTTGACTTGATCTAATAAAACACTAGGGTACAAATCTTGAAACACGAAGCACAATATTCTAATGCGTCTAATTAGCTGAAATCTGGCGGCAATAGGCGTCACCTCAGTGCAGAGTGCCCAGCTAACCATAGTTGTACTACAACTAACACCCTTTTCCCATTAAATGCTAGTGCATATAAATATCCCTCTCTACTTGTCTGAAACTAACAAAAACTCACATAATTGTGGCTGCTTAGAAAGATCAGAGAGTGCTGTGCTTTACTAGGTGACTTCCTTGAGTAAAAATGGTGGGGTGGTGGGCAAACAGACAAGAAATTAGACTACTGGTGCACTTGTTGCTGCCACTTTGTGTTCATTGGATTGCTGAAGAGATGACTCGTTCGGTTCTTGTAGATGTCACCACCAGTGCTCTATGTCCCGGCCGCACCACTTGTGATGAAGCCATATACATCAACGGCCTTCAGCAAACTGTAAGATACCCCATAAATGTATCTTAATTTTGATTTCTGGAAGCAAGATTCTGTGCTGAGATGGGTTATGCTTTTACTTTTCCGGGCCATTACTGTACCGAAATTTTGGGGGTCGCTTGATTTTGAGTTGTTCAAGTTTGCTTTTTTCTTGATCCCCATTGAATTGGTGAAAAAAAAAAGTGTATAGGGTCTTCTTGCTATGCTTTGGCTGTTTCTCATGCTAGAGTATGGAAGAAGCAAATGAATTGTAGTGAGCATACTGATTTATAAGTTTTTGTATATCAATGGAATATTCATAGAGGATAGATTAGATTATGTTGTTGAAGAAGGAACTGCAAATAATTAAATGACTATTTGGACCACCCACCAATAGCATAGACTTGTAAATGACAATTGGCCCCACTGAGTTTGGATAACTTAACAAATATAGAGTTTAAAAGTTATCTTATTTTGCCCCACTTTGCAAGAATATTGTAAAAAATGATATATTGTAAAGGAAAGTGCACCTATTTTTTAATGTCACGAGGGGGGACAAAAACAAGGTTCGTATTAATTCTCCTTAAAAGAACAAAGAGAACCAAACAAAACTCTATTAATGATTAAACCACGGAACTTGGAAATATAAGCCATCAGATTTATTTAGAATACTTTTTCTTCACCCCACTGATTGGAGTAATACTATTTAGAAGATGTTTTTTTTTTTTCCTGAGGAATTTCGTTAAACAAAGATACCCCGCTATCAACTTTGCCCCACTAAAAAATTCCCTAGGTCTGCCTCCGTGGATTGTGTTAATATTTGTGAAATTCATGCCTTTTCGCTGGATTAGGACCAAACGTTACTTATCAAGGACTGTGCAACAAGTTGGAGAACAATAATGAGGATGCTATGGGCATAAAAAAATGGGTTTTAGTGCTTGTAAATTTGTTATAACATGCTGTCACCTCACCCTCCACCTCTGCTATCTAATGTCATCTTCCACTTAATTTGAAAACTCAAATTCAGTAGAATGTTGTGGTGAAGGTGTTGAAATAGATGAATAGTCCAACCAGATTGAGCTTCTGAATAGAGGGTTTGTTCCTATAGCTGGTGTTGAGGTATGAATATATGGATTCTTCAGACCTCATAGTAAAATGCATTAGCATAATTCATTAGTTTTGTCCGTTATTTATAAACTTGAAAACTAAATTTTAACTCACTTTGCTGGGGAATGATATATCTGGCACCAATATTAGGGGAAAGAGGGTTGGAATCGATCTTGGGACCTTCATTTCCATCCCTAGTACCTAAAATATTGAACTACTATTTGGATTTCATTCTTGCTCTTTTTTGGTTGTATGTTCGGTATAAAGGTTTGAGACTTTTTTATACGTGAGAATTACACCCTCAGATAAAGAGTGCAATTTATGGTTATATGAATGTAAGGAAACATATCTCTTGATTTTGTTTTCCTTGAACAGGCCAAACCTGATACTGATTGATTGCAATAGTGTATTAGGAGCAACTAGTCTAATAAAATCAGGACTGGCAAATATTTGATTGAATAGTTTCAAAGATTGTTTTCTTTCTTGGAGTGAAGATATGAGAGAAAAAGCTGGTTGCCTTAACAAATGAATCTTGTATGTTGCTGTTGAAAGTAAAAATGGGATGTTCATCATTAATGTGATTCCTATAATGGTTGACAGGAGGTTACTTTCTTTACTTTCTGAACACTTCCGTTAGCAACTCCTTTTACTTATGTAGCACATGCTTCTTGTATGCTAAGTGTCACTTTGCATGTACAGGTTGTTGGAATCTTCAAAATGTTGGTTCTTCCAGTTTTAGGTCAACTTTCAGATGAATTTGGTCGTAAACCACTTCTCCTTTTTACCATATCGACTACCATAGTTCCTTTCAGTAAGTATCAAATAAATTCTGTATTTTTTTACATTTTCAGAAGCTCACTCACTCTGTGTTGATAAACTTCTGCATCATCTCTGAAGTTTTTCCTGAATCTGTAAGCAATTTTATTTCAAAAGATATTACACCAGTCCTAAATTCATCCTCAGTTTAATACTCACAGTTCATATAATGGTCCATTGTGCTCCATTTCTTGCAGCGTTGCTCGCAATCAATGAGTCAAAGGGTTTTGTGTACGCCTATTACGTTCTTCGAACAATTTCTTTTATCATTAGTCAAGGAAGTATTTTCTGCATTTCTGTTGCTTATGTGGTAATTCCTCTATCCAAAACCAGTGACTATAAAACAAGTTTTGAAATTATGAAATGATAAAGAGACAAACTTCAATTTGTCCTTGCAGGCAGATGTTATAGATGATGCTAAGAGGACTGCTGCTATTAGCTGGCTTATGGGCCTTTTTTCTGCATCCCATGTCTTGGGAAATGTCCTTGCACGTTTTCTTCCTGAAGCTTATATTTTTGAGGCATGCTATTACTGTGACCTGAGATCTGTATGCCGGTTATGCGTTTGCGTAAAATTTTATTGTTTATTTACATAATCAAGCTTCTCATTTCAGGTGTCAATTGCTCTTTTGACCTTTTGTCCTCTTTATATGGCACTGTTTCTTCCTGAGACCGTGACTCGATCTCCAAAAGGGGACCAATATATGCCATTGTTCAAGAAGGTATTTAAGATCATTCAAGAGCGATATCATGCAATGAAATATGCTGCAAAAGTTGTCATAAGCAGGTAACCGTGGCAGTATGCAGTTTTCCACTTGATTTCCATGTCTTAGATATTCATTTCAGACCTTTATTCATCCAGTTCTGAGCAGAGGATGTGATATTATAGATTTTCTTCTAAAAATTGGTTTTTAAAGATTGTAATGTCAGCTTATTATCTCCTATAATCCCTGGTGACTTTTTATTTTGTTTTCAGCCCAACACTGAAGTGCATATCTCTTGTTTCCTTCTTCTATGAGTTGGGTATGTCTGGTATTGACAGCATCTTACTGGTATGTCCTACATAATCAGATTTTGACCATTTTTGGATACTCCATGAGAATTTAATATTCATCTAGACATCCATTTGAATTTCTATAAGAAATTTGATGAATGGGGTAAATATTTATGAATGACTTGGATATTACATGGACCTTGGAAGATTTCACATATGGAACACAAGTTTGGGGAAGATAGCAAGATATAGATTGATTAATTAGGGAAAATGTGGATATCAACTATTTGATTTATAAAACTGTTTTAGATCGAACAGAATATATCATGAATTCTCAATTTATGCAATCATTCATTCAGAAATATGAAACTCGGCTGGCATTTATAGCCATATAAATATGAAATTCCGGACATGAATATATTGGTTAATACTTGAATTCTTGTTTGTACTCATGCTTTCCAACTGAAAGAAACTCAAGTTCTTTTAAGCAATTTTTGCAAACCATATCCTGTAGATATGTTCTTGGTGTACCATCATTTTGAGAATATACTTTCAACTTCGGATAATTTGGTCTTAGTGCTTATTTCACTTTCCCCAACTCTTGCAGTACTATCTAAAGTCCGTATTTGGTTTTAATAAGAATCAGTTCTCAGAAATCCTGATGACTGTGGGAATAGGCTCCATTTTTTCCCAGGTACTCGCTTATGGAACCTACGTCTTATGCTCTTAGCTAGTGGACTTCTTAACTGGTTCTTGTTTTTCTACTGATGAGCATATTGTGAGTTATCCATTCAGTTAGTTTGAACGACGGGTAGATAACAGTACTTTTCTTGGTTTATTATTCTTATCAGTTTAGGGTTTCCGATTTAGTTAATCAGTTTGAAGAGGTTTTCAAGTGTTCTTCATACTTCTTATAAACTCTGTGGGTGATTAAACTGTCAGGCCACCTAACAACGAGTCTGTGCATTGTTTGCTAAATTTGGTACGAGTGCATGTTCTGGAATCCCTGAGAGAAAATAAGGAGCCTTAACAACAATCATATGATGATCTTATCCTGCATCAGTGCACATGCTAATGAATAGACCTCCTCCCGTTTCCTCATTCTGGTTTTTGTTCCTTATGTAGCATAACACCGAGAAGAAAAATCTATACTTAGTGTTGTATATCATGATCCAACATCTTTCTAGTCGGTCAGTGTAATCAAATGGTGATCACATAAAGATTGTATTTGACTGAGGGATGGATGACTTTGCAAATCATGCATATGACCTTTGCTTCTAAAGTGCCTCAACACTTAGTTCTTGTGGTTTTTCTTGAAGATATTGGTGCTTCCTCTAATGAATCCTATAGTTGGAGAGAAGGTTATCCTATGTGCAGCTTTGCTGTCATCCGTGGTGTATGTAAGTTTGCCTCGCTAACTTAATTCAAACCAAGTTGTCTAGTCTCCTTCTTGTGCTTATCTAGTGAATTCTGATCTCATAGAACTGCTCTACAGGCATTGCTTTATGGCTTGGCATGGGCACCATGGGTAAAGGCTTCATTTTTAGTGTTTGCTTTACCTGGGAGTGTACTGTTTATTACAAATACATGTCCTTCTATATACTGATCAATAGCCATTTTCAAAACAGGTGCCCTACTTAAGTGCGTCTTTTGGAGTTGTTTATATTCTTGTGAAACCATCTGTAAGTACCTTTGCATTCCTTGAACACGTTGCTGACACCATTTTGTTCTCATTGTCTTTATTATTGCATTTATGTTCTATTCTAATGATCTTTCCATGTTTATCCCTCTTTGACTGATAACAGACTTATGCCATTATATCAAGAGCATCAAGTCCAACTAATCAGGTTTGTGATCTGAACTGGTTATGTAACTCTGGTTAATACATTTCCGAAACTCAAAACCAACTGATTCTAGCTGTTAGGTTTGCTAGCTTTCTGGTGAGATTACACACCTCATAAAACAGGTCATGTTATTGTAGACAGTTCCAAATCCCACAATAGTTGCTGGTGTACAAGCTGACTTTATGTTTCTCCTGCCTATCGCTTTTCACAAAATGTTCAAAATAGATGAAAGCCAGTTGGAGTTTCAAAAAACTTCAACTGTGGGTTCATTTTCCTTTCAATTCCCCGATGCTTATAAATGAAGCTCTCTTCCCAGGGGAAGGCACAAGGATTTATTGCTGGTGTGCAGTCAGTTGCAAGTTTATTGTCACCAGTAGCAATGACTCCATTGACAAGTGAGTCAGTTGCTCTTCTCTCAATTGCATAAACCTATATTATTACTTTGCTCGACTTCTTATTGATGTTATTCCAGCATTATTTTTGTCGGAGGATGCACCTTTCAACTGTAAAGGTTTCAGTATTGTTTGCGCGTCCTTGTGCATGGTAAGTACAGATATGTTCTTTCTTCCTCATCCTTGTCTCTCCTTGTGTCCAAAAGAGCATTGCATATGTTGGCCTGCACATCTTCACTCAACTACTGCAATTTTTTTAGGTTACTTCCCTGTGTTTTGCCTTGACATTGAAACTGAAACGTTCAAACAAGGCAGTTGAAGATGATGCAGATAACATCGAAGCACCACTCCTTTCATAAAAATGCAGTGGCACCAGCAAAATCTCAGTTGGATCACCAAGTCTATGAAGCAAAACAGTGGCCCTTTTCTTGTCCCTGTTGTAAATGGGTAATGCCCACTTCAATATGATAAAGAATATTTAGAACCTACTGAACAGATTTGGGAAAGCTCCTCTAGGTCAATCTTAAAGCTACCAGAAAGGAAATGTTGTGCACATTGCTTAGCCAAAACTTGATCCGGTTCATCCCGGGGCTTACTTCATTATATCAAGCCCTCTTGTACCATTACTCTTTTTACCTATCAGCACAATTTATGATTCCCAAACTATTCGGGCTCGGTCCAACCGTGTAGTCAAGCACAATTTATGATTTGATCCCATTTGAAAGTAATTTTCAAGTTCCAAAATTTATACGAATTCACCTCTAAGTGCCACCAATGAAGAAATCGGTGTCAAAAGAAACATTTTAGATTAATTTTTTTTATATATTATTCTTTCTTTATAAAACGTACAATTTACAATACACATAATACAAATACTTCATCCAAGTCTAGAACAAAAAGCAACCCTTTTTGGTTCATGCACCATGGACAATGATCTCAAGGCAAACGTAGCCAGAAAGCAAAGTCGCTGAAGAGGCAGCAGCAAATCGCCGTCTTCTTAACGTACCTTCGACAATCTTTTATTCGTTTCCCGGCAAGAAGATCAAGTTTTGCTAACTAACTTCCTCAATAACTTCAAATTCCCAAACATAAATTGTCCACAAATAGAATCTTCCCAGAGCCAAGTTTCCTCTTGCCATTACTATATATAACCATTCCAAAACCAAAGTTGGCACTTTTAAAAAAAAAAAAATTCCACCAAAACCTAACTTTGTTTTTAGCTCATTCCAACACTTAACTCCATTTCCATCTTTCATTCTTGATGATTTTGAAATACCTCTTCTGATTATCGGACATTTTTCTTTTCTGGGGTTCATAAATAAATGTAGGTAGTGCAAATTTCATATTTTAATTCAAAAATTATATATCTATATTTTGTCTAAAAAAGAAGAAAAGATATGTCTATAATTTTTAATTTTATATAAAAAAAAGCTATACATGTATGCTACTAGGACTATCGCACTAGCCCTCACGGGCTTAGTTGAGTTGGTTCGGCGGCAGCAGATTTGGGATAAGAACCAAAGATCAATTTCCGCCGGGATTAATTCTCTATAGAGTGGTTCTCTTGTTGTCAGGCTGACTCAATCACCGTGATTTATTCCTTCACAGGGCAATCACCGTGATTTACTCATTCACATCTCTTGGGGCGGGGTGCGGGGACCCTGTGGGAGAGGGACTTCGCCTTTGGGAACAAAAACTATCACTCTAGGCTTTTTAAAAACATCAAACTCCAAGTTAATTTTATTTTTATCACACAATAACTCATTATTTGTCAATTATTTAATTAAATTTATAAATGCTATAAATATTATTCTTTGATCAATCTTCACATAAATTTATTATTATATCAACTATAATTTGAGTCATTTCATATGTACCAAATGACTTGCGAGACATGATATACATACAAAAAATACAAAATAAATAATAATTTAATATTACATTAATAAATTTGAAATTTAATAAAACAGGTCGTATTCAAATTAAAAGAATGAAGACATCGAGGGCTTAATTGGAATTGATCCAAAATTACTGTTGAATTAGTATAAAATGCACGGGCCATTTCTCACTCGAATCTACCTCGGTGGAGCCATTTCGGAGGTATTCAAGAGCTTCCCCTGGATGTGTGAGAGTGTTAAAATAGTATATTTATTTGTATTAAACAAGTATATATTTGTTGCATCAGAACATATGCATAGAGATAAACTCATGAGGTAACAATCATAACATTATATGATACTCAATTCATAACTCTAAATTCTATATTCATCAATTTTCAAAAAGATTTTCAAATAGCTCAAACATATAGTATTTTATGAATATAAGGATTTACAATCAAATTTTGAAAATATTTCTATAATTGCAAATATTTCAAAAGTTACAAGGATTTATATTTTCCAAAGATAACTAAAATGTAAAGCATTTTCAAGAATATTAGGACTTATGTCAATTATAAAGCATCAATTCATAATCAATTTTTTAGTGATTTTTTTGTCAAAAAGTTTCCTCAAACATCAAAGTTTTATACCACAAAATATCTCAATCCAATTCGATTAAAAAGTCATATTTTCAAGTTAAGAAAAGTCACACAGAATTCTAACCGTGAATACAACAGACTTCTAATTAACATAAAATTATGTTCTTTATACAAATTGCATACTAAATCAAACTCTATATAACTCTCAAGACATCATGTGAACTCGGTATAGTAAGCTTGATTGTATCACAATTTCAAGATAAAAACAAACTCAACAATAGTCCTCTTATTTTACATGACAATTATAATGATTTGAACAACTTCCAATTCTCATAAATTCAACATATAACAATATATAAACATAATTATACATCACGTAATTGAAAGTTTAGGGTTAAACAAAATCATAACTAAAGATTGCATTGTTGGAAGTAGGAAATGAAGTTCTTAGGATTATCTCTTGTAGAATATTAATGAAGAACCTTGAAACCAGTAAGAAAAGATTTGTTCTTCAATATTTGGTGTTAGGGTTCTTAATTTGATAGAAAGAGAAACTCAAAGAAAGGAGAGAGAGAAGGGATTTCGGCTACTGAAATGAGTGAATGAATTATAGGGCTTTGGGTTTCTTAAGTGATAAGAAAAATGGCTAAGATCAATTTGCTTGTGTAAGAAGTAAAAATAAAGGGTTAAGATTAATTTAGATAGAAGTTAGGATTAAACAAGATGTAGGGTTGGGACTAAAGATGAATTAGGGTTTGAATATGTCTTGGATAAGAATTAAATGTAGGGTTGAGATTATTCAAGGTGGATGACTAAGATTAATCAAAGTGGGTGGTTAGGATTAATTAATGTGGATGGTTGAGATTACACAGGCGGAAGGTTAAGATTAATTTGCTTGGGAGGCAAGTAAAATAAACGGCTAAGATTAAGTAAGATGTATGGCGAAGATTAAATAAGATAGCTGAACAAGATGAAGTCAAAGAAATTTTTAAGTAAAGTCTTGGGTTGACTAAAATTGTCAAGAGGTCAAGAGTTCAACTCTCATCTTATATAATATTTTATGTAATTTAAAACTTTGCCCCATTACATATTTAGGACTCAAGTTTATAGAAAACACTCATGTACTACTCTTTAAAAGATAAAATTTGAATTTCACCACGTGAAAGATATTTTTCCTCAAAATAATTGAATTAATATTTTTCTAATAAATAATACTTTCCTTCCAATATAAAATTAAATATTACTATTATTCACACAAATTATACAATTAAATATGCACAAACAATTCATAAAATTCACAATTATAAGTTATAGCAAAAAGACACTTAAACAAGTAAGACACATAATTATATTCTCAACAATTATAATTACATAAAATATTTATGAATGCATGTTCACCTCCTTATTTCAATATAAAAACAGGTGGAGTATTACACCTCTTTAAAAAGAATTTCATTATCAAAATTACACAATGTCAAACTTTACAACAAATCCGAATATTTACTTCTCATCTATTCTTTGAGTTGCAAAACATGAAACTTATCGTGAGTGTCAGATAATCTATAAAGATGATCCAATCTGTAAGTCATAATTCTAAATTTTTAAATGATATCAAATGATTTAATATATTTGGATATCTCAAAATTACTCAACTCAATGTCAATTCCATTTAGAAATAGTTATTCTTCAATTTGTAATTCAACTTTCTTCTTCTATTGCCATCTTAATATTTTCTTTTATTTCTTGAATACACACTCTTCCTTTATGTTGACTTTTCCTTCTTCATTAAAGTTTGAAATTCTTGGCTATTTCATTGTGCCTCAATAACTTCTGTTCAAGTCAGATACTTTAATCAGATTCCAATTTCCCCCCCCCCTTTTTTCTTTACCTCTGCTTTTAACGATTTGTGGGGTTTGTTTTGCCTGGAACGAAGAAAACACCAAAAGAAAGAAATTTGGAAAGGAAAAGCATTTCGTAACTATCGAAATAAGTCCCCTGATTATGACAGAGAAGATGTGCCCTTTTAGAAATTGCAGAATATAAAATTTTCAATTAAACACTATAGAGGAGATATTTTTTATAATATCAAATAATAGCTTCTACAATATTACAAATAAAATAATTATTTGATCGGTTGATAAGTTATTTTTTTTATTTTTTAACAAGAAAAAAAAAGATAATATGAACGAAATAAATTGAATAATCCTAATTAAGACTATAAATGAAATAAAATTATTTTTAACTCAAATCAAAATTCAAATTTATAATAATATTATTTTAAATAATTTTTATTTTCCAAGACCTTTAATACACTTACAACATTTATATCCTCTCTCTTTTTAATATCATATTGAGCTTTACTTAATTCTACATTTTAAATAATTTTTTATTTTATTTAATTATTTTCATCTCAAATAAATTATTACTTACTTATAATTTAATATTTTATATATGATTTTAATTGAACCACAAAGTCAGATAAGACAGCCCAAGTATGATTAGCATCATCCGCGATAAGGACTTTAAAAAACAAATGCGTCTGGGACCAGTGGAAGCAGGGGCGGAATTCAGGGGTGGCAGGCGGCGCCGGCCTTCACATTTTTTTAACAATTTAAAATTAATTTTAAAACATTAAATTTATTATTATTTTTTAAAAAATATATTTTACTCTTTAATTTTTTTCAAAAAATTATAATATTATCTTTTTCAATATAATTTATTTCTAATTTGGTTAAGCTTTGGTTCCTTTGACATGAAAAGACATTCTCAACGAGAGGGTAGTTAATGGAGGTCTACGTTGGTCATTTCAAGTGGGAGGAGAGCGTTGATTGGGTACACAGGAAAGCCGAAAGGGACCTCTATATGACGACTGAAGCTTTATTAGTATTTAAATTCTCATGCTCTCTCTCTGTCTTTCTTATCGTCACTTATCTGTAGTGGAATCACATCCTTACCTTTTTTTAATCTGCATTATTTTTGTTTTTAATTTTTTTAAAAAATTAAATCTTTAATTTAGGTGAACCAAAACAAAAAATTTACTCGAATTCACTTATATTAAATTTGGGGATACACAAGACGTTTTGGCTTACTTTTTTTTTTTTTGTGTGTATAAATTTATCTATTTTCTTCAAAAATATTTTTGTGACTATTGTGTATATGTTTGTAACATGTATGATCTGCAATAATCCATTAACACAATAAAACAGTAGATACACATAATGTCCACCAAAGCATTTGACTTGTAAACAAACAAATAAGTTGTTACAAAAAACTTAAATGAATAGATACATGGATTGATCGCTTAAATGCCATATCTTTAGGTGACACGCACTGAAATCACAAGAATGTTAATATAGTATGGATAACATGCAAACTGCCACATAACTGGTGTGCACAACTAAGCAAAGACCAGGAAAACACTGTGCAAAGTCTTGGTGAAAAAATTAGCCTTGACATACTATTTGGAGAATATCTATACCTGCATGTTTTCAATTTTGAAGGAATTCTTACATGGACCGTGGACCCGTTGATCAAATGCATTGATGAGTTGAACCGTACAGTTTATATTGCACGCAGTACAATTCATCAATATAGTTGGTCCATGAACCAAGTCCATGCTAAAATTTTCCTCAATTTTGTTCATCATAAGAGGACCGTTTTACTAAACAAAATGGGGAACAAAGTGGTGCAGTGTCTGCCTGTGAGGTTGTTAGGTTCGGGTATCTCGTAATAATGGCCCTTAAGGCATAAACACAATTGAAGAAGAAATTGAAGCTGTAAAACCTACTATTAACATGAGTGAAAAATCTAGTACACTAGTAGGTGAATATACGTGGGATTCACTGCTCTAGCTTCGCATATCTGCAAATAATATAAATGATTTTTTTTTGCCTTAGACATGAAGCAAATGCTGATGTGATTGTACAAAAAAGGTAAATATATTTACAAATATAACTTGAATGTCAACTAAAGCATTAGTTTGAGTACCTGCACAGAAGAAAGGCTAGTCGTGTTGCACTACATGGGTGCAGATGTTACATTAACGATGTTTGCTTTGAGAAAAAATAATCATAGTTGTTACGTGAATATGCATCTAAATTTACACAGTCTTCAAAGAATACACAGGGATATTACCCACCTACTACTGAGATGCATGAGAGATATCAGTTGTGTAGTAATTATTTTCCTCAGTAGTTTTGCTTATGTGTCTAGTATACTATTGGCTTTGCTGCTCCCATCAATTTCATAGAATGCAAGCTTTTGCACGTTGAAGTATAAGTATAAAAAATATATATATATTATGTTTAAAAGAGAAGATTCAACAACATAGTATGATTGGTATACAATACATACTTGGTGTACTATCTTGCCTTTCATTTAGTAGACCCTAGGTGGCTTCCATTGTCAAGAAAACTCTTCAGCTGTTTTCTTGTTTTGCAGGTGTCATGCTTCTTCAAACCTTTTGCAGTTGGGAACTATAATTCTATAACTTAGGAGGTAGGTTTTATTCTTACCACATCATCTTGCCCCGACTATGTTTCCAAGGACTTTCCTTTTCCCTTCTCAAGTATTGACAATATATCACATTTGTCTTCAACCCTCTGACTCATTTCAACGGCTATGAAATGACAGCTTCAGTTGCATTTTGAGACTCGATAGATTAGGCAGCTATGCATATCAACGATAAACCCATCATCTTGTACCTCTCTGCAATACCAAGGTTCGCATTGACAAATATAACCATCAATAATCATAATCAAGTCATCCATAGTCTTGCATGTCCATCGCCTGATGACGTATTCATCCAAAATGATTTTTATGTTAAAATAATCTAATACTTTCAAAGAGTGCAAACATAATATTTCAACACTCTCAAATAGCAAACAACTACACATTACAGTTTTAGTCAGCGCATCAAAGGCAATGATGCACTCTTTCAATGATCCATTGTGCTATCCAATAATGCACTCAACTAAAGATTTAGGTGCAACACTCGTTCTATGTAAGACTAGAATAACAAGGCCATGTACACTTTCGCTACATAGTTTAGAATTGACAAGTTTTTAAGTGCTATCAATGATAATTTTTGCCTACTTTTGTACTCTCACCTCTTTATATCTCTTTGAGGCAATAGCAAGAGTAAAATGAGTGACCAATTGCAAAATATCATGATCCAATTTCAAATGGTCCTTCAAGTTTACATTAAAGCGATTGCTGAGTTATGTGTTGTGCACTTTGGCTATTCAAGTATCCCTTAAGTAGAATCATGCCCACTTTACTCAGGCTTCAAAGATACTTTTGATCCATTCATTTGTCTCCAACTTATGGACTAGAAAGAGTTCCTGTGAAGTCTCAAAAAATTCTGTCTCATCTTCAATATGGAACATATAATTTCGAAACATGTCCAAGAGCAATAAGCTCTTCCTATAAAGGTACCCCAAGTATTTTATGAAATTTCTCAAAATATGAAACGTACATAGGCCATGAAATGTTTAAGAGAGAACTATAGAAATCACTGCAACCATTGTAGGTTCTTGATCAGTAAAGATAGTTTTCGAGGTTCTTGCCATCCATAGCTTCAATGACCATCATGAAAAGCTAATTACAAGAATCAATGACTTCATCATTCAGTAAAGCAGTCCCAAAAATTGCTAATTGCCTATATTGGTTGAACCCAACAAATACTCCAAGAGGTCAGTACTGTTTATTTATCTTGTACATGGTATCAAATGTGACTATGTCCCTGAAGAAAGAGTATTCCACGATCATGCATGTACCGGCCCAAAAAATATTTATAATTAGCTCATCACAGTCGAGCTACACTTCATGAAAGAAAGAAGGATTCACAAAAGTTATCTCTTCGAAAATCTCAACATTGCTCCAATACCTCATCATACCATAGGTGAAGGCATAGAAAGCGGAAAGCATAGGGCACACAACGGAGGTGAAGATAAAAAAAAACTGAAAAAACCAAGAACAAGGGAGTTCCCGAACAGGGCCGGCGCCAGTTCCAACAGCCCTAGCCGGCGCCGGTTAGGCTCTGTTCGGATTCTGAGGTTAAAATTTTTTACTTCTTTTCTTCATTCTAAGAGTTGGTTGGACCGGAACGTGCTCAATCGGGGTAGGTGTGCTGATGGAAGCCTCTGGTGCGATTCTTGCAAGTCTCCTACTCCGTCTTTGCATGTAGGCGAACGCCAATCCCTCGATCTTCCGGTATATGACCTGCCTAAATCCATTTGGTGAACAACTACAGACTAAGGAACCTTTTCTTTGGAGAAAGAGAGACGTCTGGCTTTTTCACAGAGAAGAATCCGTCTCAAAGAGTGTATATTCTAACCACAACGTTGTTTCCAATCCTCCTGTTTAACCTAAATAAAACCCTAGGTTAAACTGGATTGGGCCATTGGACTATTAGTTTAACCTTTTGGGTTTAATTAATTATTCTAATTAGAACCAACCTAATGGCCCAATTAATAATTAATTTTTCAACCCAAATAAACTAGTCTAATTAATAAGTCTATATTAGTTTAGTCTCAGGTTAATCTTTAATTATTCAAATTGGGCCAAAGCCCTAAATAATTAATTAACCCACTAAACTAATTTTATTAATTCTCTCTCCGTGGACTTTTATTTTATTCTAACCTAATAATTAAATCAGGCTACTTAAATAAAATAAATTCTATTTAATTTAAAATTAATTTCTTAGCCCGTATTTAATTAGGACTCACGGTCTATATTGTGGACCAAAAGACATACCGCCTTGGCTACTAAAATGACCAAAATACCCTTGCCATATAAATAGCTGTATTTTGCATTTTAAATATTTCCTAATATCACCATAAGAAAATATTGACCCCAAAGACAGTGCTGCGTTAGCAAAATCTCTGACCTACAGGTATAATGACTAAAATACCCCTCTATACATCGTCGTACATTTAGAGAGGAAGAAGTGTACTAACACCCCTCTAAATGACATCTACCATCTTTAAGCCTCTAGTCCAATGATCCACGACTTCCTGGATTGTTTCTGCTTTCTAAGAGAGCTACCCTAAAACAAACATTCAAGTCATGTTTAGGCCTTGAATATTTAGATCATTCAGACACCCGCAAGAGGCGATATAGTATAGAAACTATCTTGTACAAGTTTATCTTAACTAACTAGTCGTATATACCCAAGATGTAAATATATTAGCCCTACGATAGAACCTCAACTATAGCATATCAAAGTATACGCTTCCAACTTCGTCAGACCACCAACTCATACTCAAGTCGTAGAGTACTAGTCCACGCTGTAGCGGTAGTAGTTTAGGTTTCTACCATATAGTACTTTTAGAAACCACTACTATATGTCCTATTCTACGTATTTGAAATACGCTTATGTCATGAAGTGAGTGAACTACTCACTGGCTAAAGGTAAGTCATTCCCCATTTAGAATTCACAACATAATAACCTAGATATGATGAGATTCTCATTTCCATTATCGAGGTATCGCTTTATGTCTTGGTACAACCCTAATTTTTATACCACCTGCTTGTGCTGAATCAACTTATGGGATTACTTTAAAGATAACCCTACAACTTCTGCCAAGGATGCGTCGAAACTTTGAGCATTGCTCACCTTCCTCTATGACGATATGAAGTGAACATACGTGGGAATGTGGGAATATTAAGGTCATGGTTGTTGCTCAATTCAAACTCTCTCATCTTGTACTTTTTCTTTCTCCTTATCTAGTACAATGATCATTTGAACAGGATAACCAACCTTTATTTTTTCGCGATGACGCTTAATTTCTCTTTCACAATTATTGATCATTCTAAACCCTCTTTTGCAGCATATAAACCTTCTAGACTTCAACATATTGCTGCTGCTCTTATTCCCATACTCACTCTATTACGTATACCGAAGTCTATCATTGCACCATAACAATTATAGAAGTTGTATGCATCTTTTTTTGATCAAATAACTATCCAATGATGTCAAACAAATGCTCATGTTTGTACAATCCTCCATTAAAAGGAACCTACACATTTCAATCCAAAAAAAGAAAAGATTAAATAAATTAAAACACCTGAGTACCATTACAAACAATTTTTATAATAGAGACCTATACAATTCAATAATGCCAACCAAAAGGTGCTATATGTAGCCAAACCAAGAAAAATACTATCTTAGTACAATTTAAAAAATTACAAAAGCTAAGAAAAATTAAAATATTGAATTTCTTGTGGAATGGTACATATAAACGTCTTTGCAACAGAAAGCCTCAATCATATATGCACAATAACATGTTAGTATTAATATGACCTATAGACCCATGTACATTAGTTGACATGAAAGCATGTCGGAGAAATGTTTTTATTAAGGGAGTAATGTATGAAAAAAATTAACATATCTTAATTTAACCTCGAAAATATCAAAGGGAAGGTAATAAATAAGTAAATTTGGACGGATACCATATTGCATATTATGTTCCCTATACAATAAATGATGTGTGCATTGACATAGAAAGCAATTCCATAAATATGGCTGTAGATATTGTGTAACTCGTTCTTACAAAGACATAAAATATGAATACTAATCTAAAAACTACATTGATAGCATTTCTTTAAAACAACATACTTAATTATTACTGGAAGACAATGGGAGTGAGAGGAAATTTTAAAAGAAAAAATCTTAATTGCAACTTTTTAAGAAAAAAAAAAAACGTTAGCATTGAATGCCGATAGCCTCGTATGTGTGGATAAGGAAGCTTTCATTTTTCAATGCGTATGATACTTCATCCTTTTCTTTTTTTCTCCGTTTTTTGACCCATTTTGCAACAAAATGCTCGTTCAGATTTCATAGCATTTTCACTTAGACTGTCATTTCTTGTGCTGTGAGAAAAGCTTTTATTTTTTGAAGACACAAGAAAGAAAAAGAGTGGAAACATATCCATCGTATAGTAGGAAAAATTATATTTTTGACTGACGCTATTTGGATTAATCTTGCAGAAGAAGTTTGTGTGCAAACTTGGAAAATTTAAAAAGTAGAGCCAAAGTACAAGCCATTTGGGCCCGTGCCACAAGTGGCTAGACTAAACTTGTTTTCTTGGCTCGGCTTTGGGCAAAATGACATTATTTTATCCATTTTTAAGACATGCAACATAGGTTGTCTTGTGCCTCATATTTGGAGCCACGTAAATTGGATACCTAACTTGCCATACGTCTACAAGATCAACAGCTCATAAAAGCTGTGTGGTTTGATTTGTCGATTTCTTATATTATTGTTAAATTCTTTTGTTGTAGTTATAATAATTTTACAGAAATAAAAAGTTCAACAAATACAATAAATTCTTAATGTAGTTCAATTGTCAACAGAATTTTAAACCAATTAAAAAATTCACTAAAAATTTAACAAAGTTACAAGAAATACGTTTATTTTAATTATTAAATAATCCTAATAGATACTAACAAAACACTCCTCTTCTTGAGAATATATTATTATTGTAATAATAAATTTGAATCGAGAAATATACTTTAACAATAAGAACAAGTAGATTTCATCGAAGGTGTATACTTCAAGATCACTCAAAATATATATATGAATTTTCTTACTTTATTTTCTATACCATTTTTCCAATGAATATCATTGAGTTTCATACTTCTTCTCTCTCACACAAACCCAAAGCTCTATGATCATTATTTAAGCGTTGCAAGAAAGTGCTTGTTTCATTGTTGAATTAAGAATCTATTAAAGATCAGTCTCGAAGTTTTCTAAATCTTTACAACTTTAATCCCACCTAAATTCCATGTCTTCATTAATATAATACTCACAATATTAATTTTGCATAATATTTATTAGACAAGTTGCTCCTAAATATTCTCGAATCCTTTTCTGAATTCAACTCCAATATCACGCATCATATATTGTCTATTTAAACTTTAAGTAATTTTCTAAAAACGGGTGATTGTTAAAAAGACACTTCAGCAGCATTATCAATAATTCTTCTAATTTTTGTCAATACAGAACTTATCAGAATCCATTATAAAGCACAGACAAACAACGGGCTCCAAGTGCCAACGCAATCTCTCTTCCTCCATACAAAACACTAGTACAAATCTTGAAAAACGAAGCACAAGAGTCTAATGCATCTTATTGGCCGAAATATGCAGTGGCAATAGGCATTACCTCTGTGCAGCGAGCCCGTTAACCGTAGTACACCCTTGTTAAATGCTATTGCCTATAAATATACCTCTCTGTACTTGTTTGAAACTAACAAGAAATTCATATAATTGTGTGTCTGCTTAGAAAGATCAGAGAGTGCTGTGCTTTGCTTTGCTAGCTCATTTCCTGGAGTAAAAATGGTGGGGTGGTGGGCAAACAGACAAGAAATGAGATTACTGGTGCACTTGTTGCTGCCACTTTTTGTTCACGGGATTGCTCAAGAGATGACTCAATCGGTTCTTGTAGATGTCACAACCAAGGCTCTTTGTCCCGGCCGCTCCACTTGTGATCAAGCCATATACATCAACGGCCTTCAGCAAACTGTAAGATATCCCTACCTCCAATATACATATATGTATGTGTGTGTATATATATAATTTTGATTTCTGGAGTGAAATTTGGGGGGTCGTTTGATTTTGAGTTGTTAAAGTTTGCATTTTGGTTGATGTTTTTCTCCGGGAACAATCTCCTCCATTGAATTGGTGAAGACAATACTGTATGGGGTCTTCTCCCAATGATATTTTGACTGTTTCTCGTGTTTGTGTGTGGAGGAAATAAATGAACCGTGGTGAGCATACTGACGTATAAGTTTTAGTATATCGATGGAATATTCATAGAGGATAGAATATATTATCTTGTTAAGAGGGAATTCGTTGGACCCACCCACTAATAGCATAGACTTGTGATTTAATAATGTCTTTTGGATGGATAGCTAGTGGAGGATTGACAGGGGGGGCAATGCCCACTGATTTGGATCACTTAACAAAAAATTATAAAAATGATATATTATAAAGGGAAGTGTGCATATTTTTATTGAGAGTTATTGTTTTTCGGCTGGATAAGGTTAATGTCAAGAGAAAAAATGAAAGAAAGTTTTGTATTAATTCTTCTTAAAAAACCGAAGAGAACCTAAGGAATTTAAAGATACCCACTAAAAAATTTCCTAGATATGACTCTTTGGTTTGTGTTAATATTTGTGAAATTTGTGCCTTCTGGCTGGAGAACAATAATGAGGATGATATTTGCATCAAAATGGGCTTTAGAGCTTGTGAATTTGCTATAACATTCTGTCACCCTCCACCTCTGCTATCTAATGTCATCTTCCATTTAATTTGAAATCTCAAAACTCAGTAGAATGTTGTGGTGAAGGTGTTGAAATAGAGGAATAGTCCAACTAGATTGAGCTTTTTAATAGAGGATTTATTCCTATAGCTGGTGTTGAGGTATGGATATATGGATTCTTCAGACCTCATAGTAAAATGCATTAGCATAATTCATTAGTTTTGTGCATTATTTATAAACTTGAATACTAAATTTTAACTCACTTTTTGTGGGAAAATGATATATCTTGCTCCAAGATTAGTGGAAGGAGGTTCGGAATCGATCTTGGGACCTTCATTTCCATCCCTAGTTCCTAGAATATTGAACTACTATTTGGAGTTCATTCTTGCTCTTTTTTTGTAGTATGCTCAATATAAATGTTTGAAACTTTTTTAGGCTTGAGAATTACACCCTCAGATAAAGAGTTCTATTTATGGCTATATGAATGTAGGGAATCATATCTCTTGATTTTGTTTCCATGAACAGGCCAACCCTGATACTGACAGATTGCAATAGTGTATTAGGAGCAGCTAGTCTAATAAAATCAGGACCGGCAGAGATTTGATTGAATAGTTTCAAGGATTGTTTTTTTTCTTGAAATAAAGCTATGAATCTTGTATGTTGCTGTTCAAATTAAATATGGGATGTTCATCATTAATGCAATTCCTATAATGGTTGAGGGGAGATTACTGTCTTTACATTCTGAACACTTTCATTAGCTACTCCTTTTACTTATGTAGCACATGTTTCTTGTATGATAAGTGTCAGTTTGCATCCACAGGTTGTTGGAGTCTTCAAAATGGTGGTTCTTCCACTTTTAGGTCAACTTTCAGATGAATTTGGTCGTAAACCACTTCTCCTTTTTACCATGTCGACTACCATAGTTCCTTTCTGTAAGTAGTACCAAATAAAATCTGTTTTCTTTTACTTTTTCAGCGGCTCAGTCACTCTGTTTTGATAAACTTCTGCATCTTCTCTGAAGTTTTTCCTGAATCCGTAAGCAATTGTATTTCCCAAGATTTTACACAAGTCCTATAATCGTCCTCGGTTTACTATTCACAGTTCATATAATGGTTTATTTGTGCTCCATTTCTTGCAGCTTTGCTCGCAATCAATGAGTCAAAGGGTTTTGTGTACGCCTATTATGTTCTTCGAACAATTTCTTTTATCCTTAGTCAAGGAAGTATTTTCTGCATTTCTGTTGCTTATGTGGTAATTACCTCTATCCAAAACCAGTGACTATAAAACAAGTTTTGAAATTATGCAATGATAAAGAGACAAATTTCAATTTGTCCTTGCAGGCAGATGTTATAGATGATGCTAAGAGGACTGCTGCTATTGGCTGGCTCACGGGCCTTCTTTCTGCATCCCATGTCTTGGGAAATGTCCTTGCACGTTTTCTCCCTGAAGCTTACATTTTTGAGGCATGCCATTGCTGTGACCTGAGATCTAAATGCCGGTTACGCGTTTGTGTAAAATTTTATTGTTTATTTACATAATCAAGCTTCTCATTTCAGGTGTCAATTGCTCTTATGGCCTTTTGTCTTCTTTACATAGCACTGTTTCTGTCTGAGACCATGACTCGATCTCCAAAAGGGGACCAATATATGCCATTGTTCAAGAAGGTATTTAAGATCATTCAACAGCGATATCATGCAATGAAATATGCTGCAAAAGTTGTCATAAGCAGGTAACTGTGGGCAGCATGCAGTTTTCCACTTGATTTCTGTCTTAGATATTCATTTCAGAACTTTATTCATCCAGTTCTGTGCAGAGGATTTGATATTTTCTATTTTTTTTGTAAAAATCAGTATTTAAAGATAGCAATGTCAGATTATTATTTCCTCTTAACTCCTGAAGACTTTTTATTTTGTTTTCAGCCCAACACTGAAGTGCATATCTCTTGTTTCCTTCTTCTATGAGTTGGGTATGTCTGGTATTAATGGTCTCTTACTGGTATGTTCTCCATAATCTAGAGATAGTTTTGAACACGTTTGGATACTCCATGAGTATTTAATATCCATCAGGACATCCATTTGAATTTCTACAAGAAATTTGATAAATGGGGGTTTCACTTGAATGACTTGGATTACATGGACCTTGGAAGGTTTCACATATTGAACACAAGTCTGGGGAAGATGGCAAGAAATAGATTGATTAATTAGGGAAAATGTGGATGTCAACTATTTGATTTGTTAGACTGTTTTGGATCAAACAGAATATTTCATGAATTCTCAATTTATGCAATCATTCATTCAGAAATACGAACCTCCTTGGCTGGCATTTATAGCCATATAAATATGAAATTCTGGACATGAATATATTGGTTGATACTTGAATTCTTGTTTGTACCCATACTTTCCAAACTGAAAGAAACTCAAGTTCTTTTAAGCAATTTTTCAAAACCATATCCTGTATATATATTCTTGGTGTACCATCATTTTGAGAATATACTTTTAACTTCTGATAATGTGTTCTAGTGCTAATATCAATTTCTCCAACTCTTGCAGTACTATCTAAAGTCCATATTTGGTTTTAATAAGAATCAGTTCTCAGAAATCCTGATGACTGTGGAGATAGGCTCCACTTTTTCCCAGGTACACTCTTATGGAACTGACATCTTATGCTTTTAGACAGTGGACTGCTCCAGTGGTTTTTGTTTTCTGCTGGTGAGCATTTTGTGAATTATGGTTTCTGATTTATTTAAACATTTTGAAGAGGTTTTCTAGTGTTCTTTGTACTTCTTGTAAACTCTGTGGTTGATTAAACTGTCAGGCCACCTAACAACGAGAATGCACAGTGTTTGCTAAATTTGGTGTTGAGTGTATGTTCCAGAATCCCCGAGAGACAACGAAGAGCGTTAACAAACACATGATCTTATCCTGCATCGGTGTACATGCTATTGAATAGTCCTCCTTCCGTCTCCTCATTCTAGTTTTTATTCTGTATATACCATGACACTGAGAAGAAAAATCTATACTTGTGTTGTGGTATACCATGATCCGACATCTTTCTAGTCAGTCAGTGTAATCGCACGGTGATCACACAAAGATTGTATTTGACTGAGGGATGGATGACTTTCCAAATCAAGCATATGACCTTTGCTTCTAAAGTGCCTCGACACTTACTGTTTTTTCTATTCTTGTGGTTTTTCTTGAAGATATTGGTGCTTCCTCTAATGAATCCTTTAGTTGGAGAGAAGGTTATCCTATGTGCAGCTTTGCTGTCATCTGTGGTATATGTAAGTTTGCCTCGATAACTTAATTCAAACCAAATTGTCAAGTCTGCTTCTTGTGCTTATCTAATGAATTCTGATCACATAAAAATGCTTGTACAGGCATTGCTTTATGGATTGGCATGGGCACCATGGGTAAAGGCTTCATTTTTAGTATTTGCATTTCGTTTTTGAAAGATGCTCCTGGGAGGGTATTGTTTATTACAAAAACATTATCCCTCTACCAACTGATCAATAGCCATTTTCAAAACAGGTGCCCTACTTAAGTGCGTCTTTTGGAGTTCTTTTTGTTCTCGTGAAACCATCTGTAAGTACCTATGCATTCCTTGAACATGTCGCTGACACCATTTTCTTTTTAATGGCTTCATGATTGCATTTATGTTCTATTCTAATGATCTTTCCATGTTTTATCCCTTTTTGACTGATAACAGACTTATGCCATTATATCAAGAGCATCAAGTCCAACTAATCAGGTTTGTGATCTGAATTGGTTTTATAACTCCAGTTCTTATCTTAGAGTTAGCTAAAGCTGTAATGCATTTCCAAAACTCAGAATCAAAAGATTCTAGCCATTAGGTTTGCTAGCTCTCCGGTGACATTACCCACCTCATAAAACAGGTTACATCATTGTACATTAGATAGTTACATATCCCACAATAATTGCTGGCGTACAAGCTGACTTTATGTTTCTCTTGCCTTTTGCTTTTAAAAAAATGTTCTAAATAAATGAAAGCCAGTTTAGTTTTAAAGAACTTCAACTCTGAGTTCATTTTGCTTTCATTTCCCCAATGCTTATAAACGCACCTCTTTTCCAAGGGGAAGGCACAAGGATTTATTGCTGGTGTGCAGTCAGTAGCAAGTTTATTGTCACCATTAGCAATGAGTCCACTGACAAGTGAGTTAGTTGCTCCTCTCAGTTGCATAAACCTATATTATTACTTTGCTTGACTTCTGTATTGATGTTGTTCCAGCATTATTTTTGTCAAAGGATGCACCTTTCAACTGTAAAGGTTTCAGTTTTGTGTGTGCGTCCGTATGCTTGGTAAGCATGGATATATTCTTTCTTCCTCATCCTTGTCTCTCCTTGTGTCCAAAAGAGCATTGCATATGTTGGCCTGCACATCCTCACTTAACGACTGCAATTTTTTTTAGGTTACGTCCTTGTGTTTTGCTTTGACGTTGAAACTGAAACGTTCAAACAAGGCAAATGAAGTTGATGCAGATAACATCGAAGCACCACTACTTTCACAAAAATGCAGTTGCACCAGCAAAATCTCAATTGGATCACCTAGTCTATGAAGCAAAACAGTGGTCCTTTTCTTATCCCTGTTGTAAATAGGAAATCCCGACTTCAATATAATATAGAATATTTAACCCACTGAACAGATTTGGGAAAGCTCCCCTAGATTGCTTAGCCAAAACTTGATCCAGTTCATCCCCGGGGCTTACTTCATTACATCAAGCCCTCCTTGTACCATAACTCCTTTACTTTTCAGCAATGCAATAGGTATAATCACTTTGCTACTTATAACTGGCTCTGTCCAACCGTGTAGTTAAGCACAATTTATGATTTGAACCCATTTCAATGAAGTTTTCAAATTCCAAAATTTAGAAGAATTCACCTCTCGCAGCCACCAATGAAGAAATCGGTGTCAAAAGAAATTTTTTAGATAAATTCATTTTTAGATATTATTCTTTCTTTATAAAAAGTACAATTTAATACACATAATACAAATATTTCATCCAAGTCTAGAACAAAAAGTAACCTTAATTGGGTCATGCACCATTGACAACGCCAGAAAGCAAAGCGCTGAAGGGGCAGCAGCAAATCGCCGTCTTCCTAACGTAGCTTCGACGACTTTTTTTTCATTTCCCGGGAAAAAGGCCAAGTTTTAGTAACTAACTTCCTCAATAACTCAGAATTCCCAAACACAAATTGTCCACAAATAGAATCTTCCCAGAGACAAGTTTCCTCTTACCACTACTATAAGTCTATAACCTTTACGAAACCAAAGTTCGCGGTTTTTTTCTAATTTTTTTCCCACCAAATACTAGCCTTGTTTTTAGCTCATTCCAACACCTTACTCCATTTCCATCTTTTATTCTTGATGATCCTGAAAAATCCTTTTTGATTATCTGACATTTTTCTTTTCTGGGTTCATAAATGTAGGTAGTGCAAGTTGCATATTTTAATTCAAAATTTATATATTTACATTTGGTCTGAAAAGAAAAGAAAAGATATATCTATATTTTTTAATTTTATATATATAAAAAAACCAACATGATTATATTAGGTGTTACAAGATTGAGTTCGTTATCTAACCTCACATTTGCACTGGCAACAACTACTAAATCAAACTACTCAACTTTATCACCCAATCAAGTATAAAACGAAGTGCAAGTAAACAAAAGTAGAGAAGAAAGAACACAAAAGCAATTTACGGCTCCATCCAATCTTGAACTTCTATTACTTTTGAACAAATATTACAAGAGACAAATGCTAAATCTTTAAGGCTACAAGTAAATCTCAACCTATACAAAACTTCCCTCCAAAACCTATCTAGTCTCTCGTAGATTCTCTACATACAAGAGTTCTCTACAATAATGAATGAGACGATATGAATTACAATGAATATCTAGGCTATTTATAGAGTTTTCCTGGAGCAATCCTCAAGTCATCAAGAATTGACTTCGCCTTGAATTTAGCTACATGGGGTTTATCCCTAAGCCTTCGAAAGATCTCCACCGTCAGAACAACCCATCTTATATTTATCCCTTCGGATAAGGCCTTAGACTTAGTCTTGAATAAGATTCTATTTCCCACTTGGATTCTGCCTCCTCTTGGAGGGCCAAGCCCTTGAACCAAATGTTGGTATATGACTTGTATTTCAAAAAGGAAAGAAATAGAAGTAAAGTTTGACTTGTTCTTGCCAGTTAGCTCCATTATATCTGCAACCTCCACGCCATAACCGAGATTGCCTCACTTGGAGTATCATGCTTTGACTGATTATCATGTGACGATTTTTGAGCTAATCCCATTTTCTAGAACTCTCTCAAATAGACGTTGCAAGGCCAGTCTATAAATAGACAGTCTCTTCTGTGCAATTGGGGTGGAACTCTGGAAAATCCTCTACCTCCCTTACTTCTTCTTCTTCTCTTACTTGCTGGGTTATTTTCATTTAATCTTTTGTTGTTCCTATATTCCCTTGAGTTGGAAGGGCTTGTTTAATTTTAGTGGGTTGCCAAAATAGTCCTTTAGGACAATGTCAATATAACTCAAGCTTTTGTTCTTTTCCGTCAATTCTTCTATTTTCCTAAATTTTTACAACACCAAACCTATCAACTACGAACCAGTCCGTAGGTCTGCACCACAGCCTCAAGTTTGTGCATGCCTCATGTTTGTCTAGCCCACGCATGCATAGCTATGTCTGTCCATCATGTCTTGGTCCATCATTTTGCTAAGTTCAAGAACCTTGCCTAAGCCTTAGCCTTAGTTTTGTCTTATAGCCTATCTCACATCCAAGTCCTCCACGATTCAATTATCTCGTCATGATACAAACATTCAGCCAAGCTCTCTATCCCTCAAATCTACTTATCGACTGGCTTGGTCTGACTCACGAGAGATCCAGGAATCGTCTCACGTGCCTCTGGGTTAAATATAAGGGTCTAACATACTTCTTCCACTTAGAGGGATTGACGTTCTCGTCAATGTCAAAGGTTGTTAGGTCTTCCAATGCTCAGCAGTCTCTTTTTCAAATTGTCACAAGTTTACGTCCCGTTCGCAAGTGGCATCAGGAGAACTCTCACCTTTCTAATCGACTAAGTATTTTGTCTATCAGTTCTTGTTCTTCTTGGGACAGTATGCTGCATAATGAGGATCCTCACACAGATAGTAGCCGTCTTTTAGGGCCTTTTTGGGTTTAGGACCTCCATCCTTATCCTTCTTGATATTCTTACCTTAGGAAGCTTTTCCCTTCCCTTTGGCATTGTTCTTCTGCTTCTTTAGGTCTGCTTTCTCACCTTGGCTAAGACTAGGCATCACTTTGTAGTCCACTAGACGATCTGCAACTGCTATCACTTGTGTTAAGTTTTGGACTCTTTGTCGTCTCAATTCCATCTGAGCCCAGGCTTGCAATCCCATCATAAAATTGAAGAGCTTATCTTCCTCAAACGTCTTCTTCATGTCTAGAATCAACAAACTGAACTCTTTCATATAGTTCTGCACGGAACCAGTGTGTTTGAGGCTCTTCAAGGCCTCTTCTGCCAACCACGAAGTATTAGTTGGTAGGAACTGCTGCTTCAATTTTGCTTTGAGCTCCTCCTGATCTGCAGTCTTGTGCAGATTCTCAACTATCAAGCATGTTCTCCATCATAACTTGGCATCTACAACTAAGTACATGGAAGCAGTGGTTACATTCTCCTTGTTAGGTATGCAAGCAGCTATGAAATATTACTCCCTATCCCACAAGAAGTTCTCGAACTCCTTAGCACAGCATTACCCGCCAAACGCCTTCGATTCCGGCACCTTCAACTTAGGCATTCTTGATGTCCTCTCACTAGCTCTATTGGCTAAGATATGCTTGGTCAAGGTTAGGTTAGCCTTAATATCTTCAATCTCTGGGCTTGTGCCAGAGCTAACTCCGTTACTTCATGACTCTACCTAAGCTAGTCTGGTCTCTATATCCATAATTCGCTCACAACAAACATTGATGGTTTCGGTTAGGTCCTACACACGAGCATCTGAACTATCTACTCGGATTGGCCTCAACGAGTCAGCACACTGAGCCTGGGTGTGCCACTCCTCCAAGTTGTGAACTCGAGTATGGAGTTGATTTCACCTATGGGCTAACGATAAGGAATTTCCTCTGATATCTTCGAAACCCACAGTTTGAGATAAGGAAGCTGACATAGCTTCCACTTGAGTAAGTTGATCAACAAACTCTGCTATTGAATTACCTTCCAACATAAACTGTGCTCTGATATTACAATTCTCACAAGGTTAAGTCTGTTATCTAAACTTAGACATTTGTGCTAGTAGCAACTGATCCTGGCTAAATCAAGTTACTCAACCTTATCAACTAGAAAAACACAAAAGCAGAGTGCAAGGAAATAGAAGTAGAGAAAAAAAAAACACAAGAGTAATTTACCGACCCCGCCTAACCTTAAACTTTTATTATTAGTGAACAAGCATTGCAAGAGACAAATGTCAAATGTTTATGGCTACAAGCAACTCTCAACCTGCACTAGACTTCCTCCCAAAACTTATCTAGTCTCTCATGAATTCTCTCTATATAGGAGCTCTCTATAACAATGAATAAGATTATATGAATTACAATGAATGTTTAAGCTATTTATAGAGCTTTCTTAGAGTAGTCCTCAAGTCATCTGGAAACTGAATCTGTCATCTGGAAACTGAATCTGCCTTGGACTCAACTACGTGGGGCTTATCCCTAAGTCTTCACAAGATCTCCACTGTCAGATCAACTTATCTTATCCCTATCCCTTCGGGATAAAGCCTTAGATTTAGTCTTGGATAAGACTCAATCTCCCACTTAGATTCTACCTCATTTTCGAGGGCCAAGTCTATGAACTAAACCCATCAACCACCAACTAGTCCATAGGTTTACACCACAACCTTAGGCTTATGCACACTTCATGTCTATCTGGCTCGCACATGCATATCTAAGTCTACCTATTGTGCATTGGTTCATCATTTTGCTAAGTCCAAGAATCTTACCTAGGCTTTGCCTTGATTTTATCTCATAGCCTATCTCACATTCAAGTCCTTCACGATTTAATCATCTCATCCTGGCACCAATATTTAGCCAAGCCTTTCCTGTCCCTCAAGTTTGCTTGCCAGATGGGTGGGTCCGACTCACGAGAGATCCAGACATCATCTCGCATGCCTCTGGGTTAAACTCAAGAGTCTAACACTAGGGCTACTGCACTAGACTTTTTAAAAACACCATACTACAAGTTAATTTTATTTTTATCATACAAAAACTCATTATTTGTCAATTATTTAATTAAGTATATAAATGTTATAAATGCTATTCTTATATCAATCTTTACATAAATTTATTATCATACCGACTATAATTTGTGTCATTTCATGTGTACTAAATGATGTGTGAAATCAAATTATATAAATAAAAAATACAAAACAGACAACATTTTAGTGTTTACATTAATAAATTTGAAATTTAATAAAACATGTCGGATTTAAATTAAAGGAATAAAGAAATTGAGGCTTAATTGGTATTGATCCAAAATTAATGTTAAATTAGTATGCAATACTTGGGTCATTACAGAGCATTTTCCTCATTGGCAGCGTAGATAATAAAATTTCTTTCTTGAGGTTCATCTAGCAATGACAAGTGTGGTCTGTCCACACAGGTTCGGACCGTGTCGGGCCCGTCCAGGCTTGGTTGGGCCCCTGGCCAATAGCCAAGGGACCGGCACGGACTAGCCCCTAGACCACAAGGCTCATGGGCTGGGCGGGTCGGTTGAGTGGGCCACTTCTTTTTTAATAAAAATTTTAATTTTTTAATTTTTTATAATTTAAATAATATGATTATTTGTATTTGTTAAGAAAATGTACTTTGAAATGGTGAGAGGTTTGGCCTAAACTCATACTGCTATTCTAATTAATAAAATAAAAATTATATAAGAGAAAGACTTGATACCTAAACCTCTTACTTAAATAAAAATTATATTTAATAAAATTTAAATATAACAATATCTTAAATATCACTACATGACCATTACTTAATAGACTTTTAAATTTTGAAGAATTCTAAAAATATATACCTAATAAATTCTATTTTAACAATTTTTTTTGTAAAAGAAATAGAGAGAATTGAGGTTTGAGGAGAGTATTTGATAAGTTTTGAGGTGAATTTGGAATATTTATAGAGTTTTTGAGGTGGAGAAGTGAATATGGCTATTGAGAAGGATGTAAAAATATGTAAATAAATAAATAGTTGAATTTTAGCGGGCTAGCCCACCAGTTCATGGCGTGGTCCACAGGCCTAGCCAGGTTGGTCCGCCATAAGGGTGCGGGGCTAACTGCTGGGCTGGGACCTGCCCTTAGGCCTGGCGGGCTAGCCCATCCCACTTGCCATTGCTAGGTTCATCCAATTGCAGAATCCATCAAAAGTGAGAAAGCAAAAACTAGTTTTTTTATCCCTTACTTAACCTGTGGACTTGAAGCTTTTTAAACATAACCTTTCTAAGGGCAAGTAACTAAGCCCTAAGGCTAGTGAATTAAAAGGAAGTGACATTAATGCAATAACTCTTGGTGATTCAGTCACGTTACTAATGAAATTTTCCAAGTAAATGTCTATGCACAGAGCTCTTTCTGGCAAATGTGTTTGCTTATGAAAGACAAAGCACATTAGCCTAAGTTGCCATAGACCCTTTGGCTTCTTCTCCTTCACAATGCAATTGAGAGAAAGAGGGAGTTGATGCAATGAAGAATTTTAGGCAATTCATATGGCGAGCGATTCATGAAGGAATTGACATATACAGAGCATGCAAACTCAGTGGACGAAAATGGAGAATATGAATATATATCAGAGAATTGGAGCAGCATGGTGGGATAAAAACATACCTCTTGGAGCCTTTAAAACTTGAAGATCATAATTGAATGATTTGAAGTTCAAGAACAACTTCATCTTCAACGTGGATGAACTCCTCCAGTGCATTGAAGCTTCCTTCCGGTTCCGGTTCTTCTTCTCTTCTCCGGTTGAAAATGAATGCAAAGTTTTTCAGTTCACGAAATATGACCTAGCCATAATTTCTTTTGGTGAGCAAAGATAATGGGAGGAAGAAGAAAAAATTCTCAGAGGATTTTTCACTCTACCTTCCTTCACTACCTCGGTTGGCATTTATAGGCACCAAACCCAAAAGCCAGAAAACCAAGAGACACAAATGTCTTCTCAGTTGGCGTCCTTTGGTTTCAAAACCAAAAGCCAGAAGAAGGAAAATCAAGAGACACGAGAGAAACAGAGAGCCAAGAGACATCCAGAAAATATATTTCTATTTTTTTTCCTTTTCATTTTATTTTATTTTTCCACACAGAAAGTCAAAAGTCATGAAACCAAAAATAATTATTTTGATAAAAATAATATTTCCGGGATTTAATACCCGAATATTATTTACAAAATAAATTTTGGCTTCACTCTAAACTCTTCTAAACTGTGTCCAGAAAAATCCTATGGTCCAGGCTATTGGGTCAAAATAATATTTATTATTTTTCTTAGATCCGAAAAATCCAAAATAATAAATATTAATTATTTTCCTTGGGATTAAATAAATAACCCAATAAATAATTAATAAACCCAAATGAACCCAAAAAATAATTAAATACTAATTATTTATTTCTTGGGATTTAATTAAATAAATAACCCAATAAATAATTAAGTAATAATTATTTTCCTCTAGTTTAAGTCCCGGTTAATTTTATAATTATTCAAACTGGATCCAGGTCCTGAATAATTAATTAACCAATTAAACCAGAAAATAAATTTTTCTTCATTTATTTTATTCCAGTCCAATAATAAATTAGACTTCCCGAATAAAATAAAACTCTTTCAATTGAGATCATTTTCTCAACCCAAAATTAATTAGGACTTACGGGCTATTCCGAAGACCAAAAAGACACCGCCTTGGCTACTAAAATGACCAAAATACACATACTATATAAATAGATGTATTTTGCATTTTAAATATTTTCTAATATCACCATAAGGAAATATTGACCCCAAGGACAATGCTGCATTAGCAGAGTCTTCGACCTACAAGTGAAATGACTAAAATACCCCTCTACACATCGCCGTACATTTAGAGAGGAAGAAGTGTACTAACACCTCTCTAAAAACATCTACCGTCCTTAGACCTCTAGTCCAATGATCCACGATTTCTTGGAGTGTTTCCGCTTTCCAAGGGAGCTACCCTAAAGCAAACATCCAAGTCATCTTTCCTAAGGCCTTAGATATTTAGATCATCTGGACAGCCACAAGGGACGATATGGTGTAGAAACTATCTTGTACAAATCTGTCTTAACTAACTAGTCGCACATACCCAACATACAAGTATATTGGCCCTCCAATAAAACCTCAACTATAGTATATCAAAGCACATGCTTCCAGTTTTGCCAGACCACCAACTCATACTCAAGTCATAGAGCACTAGTCCACGCTGTAGTGGTAATAGACTAGGTTTCTACCATATAGTACTTTTTAGAAACCACTACTACAGGTCATGTTCTACGTATTCAAAATACGCTTATGTCATGAAGTGAATGGACTGCTCACTGGGTAAAGGTAAGCTATTCCCTACTTGGAATTCATAACATAATAACCTAAACATGATGAGATTCCCATTCTCATCAATCGGTTAAGAACGACTGTTTATGTGTTTAAATAACCCATGATCCATACCTCACTGTGAAAGACCTCCATTCACATGGATCACTTATTTATACACAATGGGTCTGTTCCAAACGAAAATGTACACAAATAAAGAAAATTATTTCACAAATGATTTCCAACAAATAAATTCTTTTATAAACATATTCGATATTTTCATCAGAAAACTAGTCTAAGAGGGCATATTCCCAACAATTCATTATTAGAATCAATCATCGAAGCCCTATGACACCGAGAGCAATGCGCGATACTTATCTGCACGATTTCTATTTAGTGCTTCTTCAAATTCTACAATTAGTTCTCTGGTTTATCTATGTTGAAATCTTTGCACATTTCTCACCCAAATCTACCTTAATAGAGATATTTCGGAGGTATACAATAGCTTCCCCTAGTAAACATGTACAAGAATGTTAGAATAGTATGTTTATTTGTATTAAACAAGTGTATATTTGTTGCATACGTTTGCTTTCGTTAAGGCCTTGGAATTTAGTGAATATTACAATGGACATGAAGTGTGCGTGTGTGTGAGAGAGAGAGAGAGATTATTTAAGAAACTCATGTTAATTTGTATTGAACTAATCATATTTATATAAATTGATAGGAATTTGAGATTACACAAGTGTATGGTCGTATGTTTATTTAATGGTGAGAATAACTTTTTATTCTATTGATGTAGTTTTAAAAGTATATTTAATATTGGAATAATTTTATATACAATTATAATAAAAAAATATCTAAAATATCGCATAATTTTTGTATAGATCTAAATACTTAAATATACATAAATTATTACATAAATTACAAAAGTTATGTTGCACAGGAAACGACTACCACGAATAAGTCAACTGATTTAAAATTCCTACAGTGCGAGGAGAATGACATAGGATCAGAAGAAAGAATATTAGTACTTATAAAATTGGCAAAAATATGGCAGCAATTGGATTCAAGGGTTAGTTACCATATAAATCGGGATGTTTACAGGCACACATTTTTCAAATAAATGTCATTAGACTTATTACCAAAGGAAGCACAAGTCACAGTAATAATCGTGGATAATAATAATAAGAATTAGGCTGTCATGTCCCGAGTCTGGGGATGACCTGACAACACCCTAAACATAGAGTATCGAACCCATAACAGAACACAACGGATAACTCCAAAATTCCTTAATCTATCCAAAATATAATTAACTTCAAAAATACAAATTCCTCAAATTCAATCACGATATAATCCAAGAAAAGTTCTAACTTTAACATTAACAAAATCTACCATCGCTCTCACTGTCTAAAAGCTATAAATAGCGAGGAAGGTTCATAAACCTTCAAATAATTATTACACCAAGTCCTCCTCAAACCACTCGTCTAACTCTTCTTCTTCTAACTGATGTTCTGCAAAAATAGTAATCAAAAGGGGTAAGCTCACTAACTCAGGAAGGAAAATATGACCTTTATGAGATTGAGCATGTTACTAATAACTATTCTTTACAAATCGTTAAACAAATTCATCATCCATGCAAGGAAACTCTTTATGGTGTGTTGGTTTGCACTCCAAGGACCAAGAGGGAACATTGAACATCTCAAGAGGAGTTCTCATAAATCAAACAAAGTGCTCTTAAGCTTCCAACAGAGATAATGGGTTCAAAAGCAACGAAATCGCGGAGTACAGGGTGTAATTAGCGCCGGTCAAAGGAGAAGAGACGGCGCCGGCTTGAAGCTGGGCAAGCCAGCGAACTCCAGAGCACGGCCGGCGTCGAGAGTGGGTGTTAGAGCCGGTGTTGGCTCCGCTTAGGAAGGTCAAAACGGGTTTGAAATGCAGAGTAAAATAGGATACAATTTAGCTAGTTTTCGAATTTTTCAAGGTTCACAATACCCTAAACGAAAAACAAGAAAAGAGAACAACACCAACCACTAATTTTTAACAAAGCATAACTAAACTCATGCATCCAAAACGTATCTGAATTATAACATATTACCGAATTTGAGACATGCTTGAGTGCAAGGTTTCGGTTTACTGATATCAGCTCCTAACTATTATATCCCATTGGGAGAATGGTCTGAACTAAAACTAAGTATTGTATCCCCCTAGCAAGGGCCTTATAACTGAAAACTAGATATTGTATCCCCCTAGCCAAGGCCTTATAACAGAGATTAGGAATTCCTCCAAAACAAACTCAAGCATCAACCAATTTCATAACACAATATTTACTTAAAATAGAATTCTCTTTGTACAATTCCATCCACACAACCACAATACTTAAAGCATTAACACATACATCATGCTTACTCCGATTTAGTAATACGAAAATAACATTCATTGGCAAAAGTTTCATAATTTGATATTCGAACACCAGAAAGTCAGAAAACGCAAAAAATCATAAATCCCTTAACAGACAATTCAGAGACCAGCCCAATCCACAATCTACAATCAATGTATCTAACTGCCTACAAGAATCCCAAAACACAATCAGTTGTCAAACTTCTAACTAATCCCCAAATCAAACCCTTACTCCCAATTCAACAATAATCAATCCCTAAGCGAAAATTAACTCGATCCAAAGCACAAATACCAAAAGACTTACTTAGATTCGAAACTTCCAGTGCAATCTCTTTACCAGGTTCCTCTTTCTCGTTGATTTTCCCTTTCTCCAAAGCTGTCTCTATAAGAGCGTTCTTCTTATCTGCCAAAAATAACGTACGTCAAACTCCAAAACGCAACTGATCATTCTTATTAGACTAATGACTCTCTTATAAATTTAATTATAAAATAACCCTAAAACTATTCCTTTTACTGAAATAACCCCTAGACACATGGACTAAACCCACCAACACATCCATAAAAAGAAAGGCCCGATGATGGGTTGGGTCGGGGCTCACATTCCACCTCCCCTACGAAGAGTTTTATCCTCGAAACTTACGCACATGAATTATCGAACAGATACGGATACTTCTGACGTGCCTCCTCTTCTAATTCCCAAATTACTTCACGTTCTGAGTGATTGGACCATTGCACCTTGACATAGGGAATGATTCTTCGCCTTAGAACCTATAACTTCCTATCCACAATCCTTACTGGCACCTCATCATAAGTTAGATCCTCCCGCACTTGTAACGACGATATCTCTAACACGTGATTTGGATCCGACACATACTTTCGCAACTGTGATACATGTAATACATTATGAATTCTTGACAATGCCGATGGCAATGTTAACTGGTAAACTAATTCACCAATCTTCTCAAGCATTTTATATGGTTTCACGTATTGCGGATTTAACTTCCCACTTTTGTCAAACCTCATCACACCTTTGGCATGAGAGACTTTTAAGTACACCTTATCTCTACATTAAAACTCTAAAGGCCTCCGCTTACTATCTGCCTAATTTTTCTGAAGATCCTGAGTTGTTTTTAATCTTTCCCACATCACTTGCACCTTCTCATATGCCAACTGTACCAATTTCGGACCAGTTATAACTTTTTCACCCACATCATCCTAATATACCAGTGACCTACACTTCTGACCATAGAGTGCCTCATACGGTGCCATTCCGATGCTGGCCTGATAACTATTATTATATGAAAATTCCATCAACATCAAGCTGTCCACCTAACTACCTTTAAAGTCCAAAACACAGGCTCGAAGCAAATCTTCCAGAGTCTGTATCGTCCTCTCCGATTGCTCATCAGTCTGTGGATGAAACGCGGCACTGAGGGTGATAGTCGTTCTTATTGCCTCGTTAAAATTCTTCCAAAACCGTGATACAAACCTAGAATCCCTATCTGACACAATGCTCACTAACATTTCGTGTAACCGGACAATCCCATCCGTGTACATCTAGACTAATTCCTCCATAGAAGCAGTCACCCTCATAAGTGAGAGTGAGCGAACTTTGTCAATCGGTCCACTATGACCCAGATAGTATCCTTCCTAGTCTTAGACTTGGGTAACTCAACTACGAAATCCATCGTGATATGCTCCCACTTCCACACAAGAACTTCCAGAGTTTTCAATAACCCTGCTGGCCTTTGATATTCCACATTGACTTGCTAACACACCAAACACCTAGAAACATAATCAGCTATGCTCCTCTTCATGCCATTCCACCAAAAGTTCCTCTTGAGATCTCTGTACATTTTGGTTCCTCCTGGGTGAATCAAAAGTTTTGTGTCGTGTGCTTCCTTAAGTACTTCAACCCTCAATACCTCATCTTTAGAAACACATAATCTACCATGAAAGCATAGACTACCATCCTCATGTATCTAAAAATCTGGTTATTCCCTTTCGAGAGCTATTGTCCTCAACTTCTCCAATTCGACATCCAACTACTAAGCTTCCTTAATGTAACACCCCACTACTTAGGCCCATTAGGGCCGGGGATGTTGCCCCGTCTACAGGACAAGGAATTTTTATAATTAAGTCATATAAAATAAAAAAAATACTTCAAAATTAAACTTATTACATCCCAACAATACATGAACAAATTAAAAAATAATAATAATTATCTGCTACAATCTCTCGAAAGCAATACATAACAAAAATAATAGAGAGTCTTCAAAATCATAGGCAACAATCTAGCTAATGACCTTCACAACAAGATCGACCTAAAAACATGGTATAAAAGGTGGTGAGATAAAAATCTCAATAAGTCCGTGTGTGCTTTGAGTGTTTCAGGTAAAACAGTTCTTGTATGCAAGTTGTAAAAGTTTCATAAAAGAAAGTGCTAGCAAGCAGTAAAATAAATGTTAAAAATGAAGAGTGATGTTTTTCTTTCCAAACATACATGTCCACTATAAATACAACCGTCCAAAGAGGCAGCCATGGCACCACACGTTGGGCCCCATGACAATATAACGATCAAAATACCACATATTAAACATACTGACACAAGGTAGGTGTACAACTTACCGAGTGAGATACTCTTCTATCTCTACACCTAAACTTACCGGTTGTCCACTCCGAAAATACACAGTCCACTTGACTAAACTTGCTAGCTCAGACCGATATGACCTACTGGACTGGCATTTTATCCGGGAAGGACTCAGCCTTCAGAGGTGACCACCTACTGAGAGACTTACCTTAACCCTTTAAGACTAATCCTAATAGTCTACCCTTATTGAGTACTCAACGTTGTTGTTCTATTTGGGAGAAAATTGATCATACAATGATTTACTTGGAAATAACAATTAAGGTTTCTAAAATTCTTGCCAAAATTGGATTTTAGAAAGAGTTTAGGGTTTTGTGTAAAACTGCTTGAGTTTCAAATGGTTTGCTTAACTGAAATAAAAAGGAAAACTGTCCTTAATTACCTTTACAAAACAAATGTTCATACACATTGCGTTTGGCTTGCCACATTAACTTTGGTCTTCAAAAGACTTTATGCAGGAGCTTACCTAATCCTTTACTTTGTCGAGATTCAAAGATCTTCCAATGTCAACCTAACCCCACCTGGGGTAAATACAAGGTATAAGATGACATTCGGACTATATCTACCTTACATAAATAATTCATAATTCAACTAATTACAACCATGACCATAATGTCCTATGCTTTAATACTAGCTGATAAGGTACTTTATAAAATAAATCTAGTTTGATAAGTTAAAATAACTAGGAGTTCTAAAATAATTACTAATAAGTTATAGTTCCAAATAATAAATTATGAGTATTGCTACTAATAAATAAACTAGTGTTTAATATTGAATAATACTAAATTCTAAATAATATTGCTAAATGGTAATATTTAAATAGTATTATTATAAATAAATAAATAATAAATTACACTTAATTTTTAATTAATAGCTAATAGATAATAAATGATTAGTAAGAATTAATAAATTAATAATAAATGAATTATACTTTAATTTTTAATTATTAAATAATAAATAAATTTTAATATAAATAATATTTATGGATATAGGTAAAAGTTTTAACTATGGTCTACAAGGTCATTAATTAATTCTAATATTTTATTTATTATTATTTATATAAAAGATTTTATTTATTATTATACATATGTATATATTATTTTTAATAAAAGATATTATTTATTTGACTAATAAAATATTAATATTTCAATTAATATTCTATTCCAAACTTTCCTAGAAGGAGAGAGAGTGATCAATTTTTTTGAAATTCAAATGGAGGAAAATGAGGAGTTATTTGATGTAGAAGATTAGTTAATAGTGATTGATCATGGAAGATTTCCTTGCTCCTCAATGGTGTCGGCTGGACACTCCAGGTTTAATGCAAAGAATGGAGGCTATTCAGGTTTTATTGCTGGCCGAAAATGGCTTATGATGGCATCGAAATTTCTGGTTAGTTACTAGCTACAAGAGTGCTTTAATGGTGCAAGAAAAATTTGGAATTATTTGAAGTTCAAATGAGTTTTGAATAGAGCGATCCTAGGAGCTTTTTAAAGTGTGATCATGGAGTCCAAGTACTCAAGGTAAGTGTGGAGGTCAATGGTGTTCAGTCCATGGCTGGACAAGGTCCAATTTTCAGAGGTTTGAAGGGTGTTTTTCGGCCTTGGCATTGAGAGATCAAGCTGGGAATTTTCTGGTTTTCATTGTCCAAGAGTTTCAAATGAT
Organism: Voacanga thouarsii; assembly: GCA_026120185.1. NCBI lineage: Eukaryota > Viridiplantae > Streptophyta > Magnoliopsida > Gentianales > Apocynaceae > Voacanga > Voacanga thouarsii. Next base: position 1,058,013 of record JANUWF010001066.1, on the reverse strand, counting down.
GATGATTTTTCTAGTGCAGAATTTTCTGCATTTCCTTAGCCCTATTTGCAGCTAGTTTGTGAGGGTGTTTGAAGGTCTTTTAAGGGTGATTTTTTAGCCTTCTTTTTGGAGAAAAACAGAGGATATTCCAGCTGAATTGATGTTAAAAAGACAGCTTCAATTCTAGCTTCAAAGCAGCGAATTGCTATAGGATTTTTTTCTGATTTTGCACAGTTTGTGCAGTCCGAAAATGCACAAAATTTTCAGCCTTCAAGCTCTCATGAAATGACCCTTTTTCTGGCAAAAAATGGGGTAGGATTGTTGGCTGAAATTTTCGAAAGTCATTAATATGCAAGGCAGCTTGACTGTCACAGTAAAACAACTACTCAAATAGGTTTTGAAAGCATGAATCGTAGCACCATTATTTCCTGAAATAATAAGATCATCAACATAGGCCTATATATTGAGTTGCAAACTATCACGATGCAATGTAAAGAGAGAGTAGTCAAAGTATGATTGGCAGAAATAATACCGTTTCAAAGCACCAACCAACTTAGCAAACTAGTATTTGAGAGCTTGATTTAATCCATATAAGGATTTCTGGAGTAGATAAACTTTGTCTGGGGTGTGAGAATGAAACCGAGAGGTAGCTTCATGGAGACTTCTTCTTGAAGGTCACCATGTAAGAACGCATTGTGAACCTCCATCTGATGCGGTCCCAGTTTTTAACTACTGTGACTGTAAAAAAAGTGCGCACAGTCACCATCTTTGCAATTGGTGTAAAGGTCTCAGTATAATCAACCCTTCAACTTGTTTGGCCCCCAAAATCACAAGCCTAGCTTTAAACCACTCAATAGACCTATCAGAATAATACTTAATTTTATAAATTAACTTGCACTCAATAACCTTCTTCCTAAGAGGAAGTGTTTCTACGCTCCAAGTTCTATTAGTCTCCAACGCTTGGATTTCCTCCATCTTTCATCTTTCACAACCTCAACAAAAGTTTGAGGTTCAATTTCTACAGTAATTGATGCCAAAAATTCCGATGTCATACAAAAAAGTTATTACAGTTCACATAATGTGCAATAGGATAAGGCGTACTAGAGAAGTGAGATTGAGCAGATGGACTCACAGAGGGGCTCAATTCATAGATAGTATTCATCACAAAGTCTTGCAATGAGTGGAGGACATTTTGTTGTGATGTCCACAACCCAATGGCTCATCAGTCAAGACCTCACCCCCACAATAATATTAATATTCTCACTAGTTCTAAAATCTTGAACATCTATAGTAGTTTTCATGAAAAACTACAACTCCTGTCCCTCTATCTATTGAGGATACCATGCCCTCAGTATTGCTCAACTCTGTAATACCCACAATATCTCCATCCACATGTGTAGAGTGGTCAGTCTCTTGAGACAGTTGAGTACACCTCGCACTAGCTAGTTGCATCACCGTCCTTATTGACACAACACCAATCAACCATATTATTGGGCGTGGCATCATTTTTAGCACAAAACATAACTCCTAAGAATCATTTGTCAAATAAGGAAACTCAAGCTCACAAAACACGACATCCCTTGACACCAAGAACACTTCCAACTCGAGGTTATACACCCTTCAACCCTTTTTGTCATAAGGATAACATACAAAAATACATTTTCAACTGCGACTAGCAAATTTGTCCCCTTTTTGGTCTTGATTACGCACATATAACATAAGCATCCAAGCACATGCAAATGCTAAAAGTGAGGGTGATTTACCATACAGAATCTCATATGGTGTTTTACCATATGTAAAACAACTGATGGTGTTCGGTTAATAAAATATCCAGTAGTTAGAATATATTTCCCCCAAAACTTTAAAGGAAGGTTAGCTTGGAATACAACAATGCCTGATCGAGCTACATTAATATGTGTCAATGCTTGTACTCTATACGTCCATTTTGCTATGAAGTTCCTATACACAGGCATAGACCGAACCAGAACTTTTACTTTGAGAGGGTGAGAATATATAACTTTAACATTAACTTAATAAATGTGTAAAATAAACTTTTTTTTATATAATTAATATTTGATTTTTAACTCCATATTTAAAAATAAAATAAAGTAAATATAGAAAAAACTTACACTTTAGTAAAAGTAGGTAGAGCTGTTAAAATGGGCCAACCCGGCCCAGCCCACGTGGGCTGGCAAAAATGTGGGCCGGGATGGGCCAGCCCATGTTTTTGATAGGCTGTCAAATCCTAAGCCCTTCTTATCCCATGTATAAATAATATTTTTTAAACAAGAAATTTCATACCATATTTATGTTTTTCAATCTTTAATTCTAACTCTAGTACAAATATAATGAATCAAATTATAATTTAAAATAAAATATAAATATCAAATAATAAGTTAAGTATATTTTATCTATTATACTTTACACACATAATTTTACATAAATTTGCAATTTTAACAAGTTCGAAAATTAAACATTACAAATCACATATTAAAATTCATAACTCTCAAATATATAAATATAATAATCCAATTTAAAAGTTCAAATTTAAAAACATCAAAGTTAAAAATCAACATTTGTTTTACAATTTTATAAAAATGTCATGAAAGACTAAAAGTATTGCTCATACTGCTAGTTTTTCAAAAAGATACACATTTTTCAATTATCTAAGATTTCTTCAATGATTTTATTTGAATCAACTATTGACGATGATATCTTTGACATGGTTATTTCAAGGTCGGATTATTCATCTAATAATCACAAATCACAATAAGAAAGAAGAATATAATTAGTATTATACTTACTAATTATTAACTAGTTAAAGAAATTTAAAAAGTTATTATATATTACCATCATCATCTACAATTAGTATGTGGTTTTAACTTTTGAAACTTTTGTAATTTTTGAATTTGGGAATTAAAAAAAAAAAAAAAAAGAGGTGGCCCAGCCCCGCTCAACCCATGGGCTTTATGGGCGGGCCAAATAGGCCAAATTGAAATATAGGCCTGAAAAATTGTAACGCACCCCATCCCATATTAGTTGTGGGTTGGGCCTAACTAGCATTGTCATGTGGGCCGGCCCGCACAGTTTCAAGCCGGGCCGGGCAGGTCCGGAGGACTTGCTCGTGGGCCACGTGGGCCGATCCCATGCTAATGCGGGCTTTTTTTTTTCACTTAACTCGATAAAAATAATAATATTGATTTGGATCCATTATATATAAACAAAAAAAATTAATTAAAATTTAAATAAAAGTTTAAATAAAATAAAATAAAGTATTAACAATTAATGAAATAAGAGAATTGAAAAACATAAAAAAATTAAACAAATAACTAAAATAAATAAGCAATTAATAAAACTAAAAAATAAGAATGTAAGATTAAAAAATATTAATTAGTTGATGGTCAAGAATAATAACACTTTGTGGAGCTTTACTTCTTATCTTCTTCAAGACTTGAACTATCCATTATTCCGCTACTCAATAATCTTTCAAAATATGAAGACTTTGTTTGAAGAATTGAATAAAAAAAATAAATTCTATTCTAACACTTTTTGTAGAGGAAATGAAGAGATTTGAGAATTATGAGAGAAAGAGGAATGGAAATAACAGAGTTGGAGAGAATTGAAGAGTTTGAGAGAATTAGAGAGTGTTTGGTGAGTTTTTGGGGTGAATTGGGGGGTATTTATAGAATTTTGGAGGTTAGAGGGAGAGAATATAGCCGTTGGGGATTCAAAAGTAAAAAAAAAAAAAAAAATTCTTGACCATTGAGGGGCAAAAAAAAAAAAAAACTTGAATGTTTTTCAAGGCAGACCAACCAGCCAGGCCTCGGGCGGCCTGGCCTGTGCCCTAGGACCGGCCCACTACAGTGTGGCTAGTTCAACTCACGGGCCTGGCTCACGCTGGCCCGACGGGCCGATTTGGCCCACTTGCCAATGCTAAGCCTAGCCCATTTTGACCGCTCTAAAAGTAGGCATTCTAAATTGTGTTTTTTTCAGTTTTTTTATAATCAAAATTATTTATAATTAAATCACTATCAAAACTTCTAGTAATATATTTATCAATATATGTGAGTAAAAAACTTGTATGAAAATCATCTCTCATTTTATTCCTTAATATACTCTTGATAATTTGTTAAGATAAAAAATAGATACAATTTCTAAATTTACAAGAAAGATAAAAAAATATTCTTTTATAAATAAAAGCTCAAAATACATTTTATATTATCTAATTTTTTACCAAAAAAAAATTAAATTCTTAGACTTTAAATTAGAAATAGATCAATAAATAAAATGGTCTTCATTAAAAATTTATTTGTACTCCTACAAATTTTGTAAAATAATGAACACAAAAAAAGTTAAGTACAAATCTAATTCTATTTTTTTATATTTAATATGAAGCCTAAAAAGTATATAATATACTATAACTACTCTTTAAAATTAAGACTTTTCAAACTCAACTTTAAATAAGAATCAATCGATATTGTAAATAAAAAATATAAACAAATTATATTACAAAATCATTCATATAAATAAGAAAAAAATAAAAAATTAATACTAAAAAAGAGAAAAATAATATATAAAATAAAATAAAAACACACATTAACATACTTATAAGTAGGCAATGCTAATTGGTAACATCTTTAATAAAGAATTGAGAGAGATAAATTTTAAATTAAAAATGTAAACTAATAAAATAGAAGAAAAAAATGGTAATTACTAAAAGTATATATAAAAGAGATTCCTGTAAGAGAATGGTAATTATAAAAAATATAGACAATATATAGTAATCAAATCTTGAATTTGATATTTTTGTTTCTTTATAAAGAAAGTTTTTTTTTTTTTTAAAGAAACCTTTATTGTTAGAATATTTTTGGGGGGAACTAAAAAATATAGGGAGAAAAAAAATGGGAGGCAAGGGCCACCTCCGCACCCCCCCCAGTTATGTCGATGTACACAGAGACAAAACTAGAACTTATGCTTTGGGAGAGTAAAAATTTATAATTTCAATATTAACTTAATAGATACGTAAATAAACTAATAAAAATAAGAACAATTTCTAAAATTACAAGAAATATAAAAATTATTATTTTATAAATAAAAGTTCATAATACATTTTACATTACCCAATTTATGACAAAAAAACAGAATTCTTAGACTTTAGATTTGGAATGGATCACTAAATAAAAAGATCTTCATTAAAAATATGTTTGTACTCATACAAATATTTGAAAAATAAAGAACACAGAAAAAGTTAACTACAATCCTAATGTTATTTTTTATATATATTTAATATGAAGTCGACTAAAAATTTAATACGAAGCTTAAAAAGTATATAATATAATATAATTATTCCTTAAAATTAAGATATTTTTCAATCTCAACTTTAAATAAGAATCAATCTATAATGTAATAAAAAATATAAACTTGTTATATTACAAAATCATTCATGTAAATAAGAAAAAAAATTAATACTAAGAAAGAGAAAATATAATATATAAAATAAATTAAAGAATAAAAAAGACTCATTAACATACCTACGAGTGCTTAATGGTAGTTAGTGTCATCTTTAATAATAAAAAAATCGAGGGAGATAAATTTTAGGGATTATTACAATTTACCCATTTTAAGTTGGGGGTAATGACACTTTAGTATCACAAGTAATAAAAAAGATATTAGAGGTTTATTGACCATTAGTCAATACCAATGACGAAAGTTACTTTTGTAATAAAATGCCTATTTTTTCTATACTAATTATAAGATTTTGACTATCATATCCTGATTTTATGATCTTACTTTAATATAAACAAATAATATTTATTTGTAAGATTGTCTCTGTAATTTTAAAAAATGATAAAAAGTTTTAATACTTTTATTTTTTAATTAAAAAGTCATAATATTTTGAGAAAAAATCTCTCAATAGGCTCTTTTTTTTTTTTCTTGTTATTTTCTTAAGAAACACTATAGGAATTGAAATAACTTGAGTCACAATGCTAATCATTTTTTTTTCTTCTCCTTTCATCCTTTTTATTATGAGAAAAAAAAATAGCATTACAATATTTTTCGAGCACGATCATGTAAAAAATTATTTTTTGTATGAAATATTAGATTTAATTATAATTATTGTTGAAAATATGATTCCTTAAAACTTCGTATAATAAACACAATTAATCTTCATATAAATAATATTAATTTTCTAAATCATATACATACAAATTAACTGATTGTATTGTCAAAATTTTATAATGAAACTCGAACATGGGTAGATGAGTTGGTGGGATAATAATTGGTGGAGCATAAGCTACAAAATTAGTATAAAATAATTAAATTTGAGATTATAAAGTATAAAAAAGGCAATAAACATGGGTAAAATAAACATTTTATTGAAAATATAAATTTTGTTAGTTAATAGACCTTTGGTGCTTTTTTTACAACTTGTAATACTAAAATGCTACTATTTCATAACTTAATGGAGGTAAATTGTAATAAATCCTAAATTTTAAATTGAGGGAAATAAACGAATAAAGAGAAAAGAAAAAATAAAAAAGGTAATTATTAAAGTGTAGATAAAAGAAAGTCTTTTTAAAAAAATGATAATTGTTAAAAGCATAGATAATATATAATAATCAATCTTGTATTTAATATTTTTTTCTTATAAGGAAAGTGTTATAAAATTAGGGTAGTGTTAGAATAAAATCTACACACTACACATTAAGAAAATTCTAACTATTATTTGCACAAGAATTTCTCTTCAAACTTCTCTCTTTCTTTCTCTCACAATTCTTTCTCTAATCTTTCTTTCACTAATCTTTCTTTCACAAAATAATTGTGTATTACAAGCTTAGAGAATAGCTCTATTTATAGAGCTCTAATTAGTGGATTACATCATGGCATACATCATCTTCCACTAATATTAATTAGTGGTGTCTCCACTAAATGGTGGACATCCATAAAAATCTTCTATAATAATTCACATAAATCCATAATTAGTGGAGCCTCCACTAATTAATAAAGATTCCAATAATTCATAACACTCCCCCTTGGATGTCCATCTATTACATAAAGAATATGCTTCGTTAAAACCTTACTAGATAAAAACCCAGTGGGAAAAAAAATCTAGTGAAGGAAAAAGAGTACACTATTCTATATGTCTATTTATTACTCCCCCTGATGAGATGATTCATTTAAATCTTTAAACCGACGCATACCGATTTTATATCTCAACTTTTCAAATGTTGCAGTCGGTAAAGTCTTCGTGAAAATATCTGCGAGGTTATCACATGACCGAATTTGTAGCACATCAATTTCACCTTTCTTCTGGAGTTCATGAGTAAAGAAGAATTTTGGTGAAATATGTTTTGTCCGATCTCCTTTAATATATCCTCATCGTAATTGAGCTATGCAAGCTGCATTGTCTTCATAAAGAGGAGTTTGAATACCTTTGATTGATGATAATCCAAAACTTTCTCGGATATAATGAATCAAGGATCTTAGCCATACACATTCTCGACTTGCTTCATGAATGGCTATAATTTCAGCATGATTTGAAGAAGTAGCTGCTATAGATTGTTTCGTAGAACGCCATGATATAGCAAGTATTTCCACATGTAAATAGATAGCCCGTTTGAGAACGTGCTTTATGTGGATCGGATAAATAACCAAAGATCTCGCATAACCTATCAATGTTGGACTGGTTTTATTTGAATAAAATAATCCGAGATCAATTGTACCTTGGAGATATCGAAGGACTTGTTTAATTCCATTCCAATGTCGTCGTGTTGGTGAAGAACTAAATCTTGCTAATAAATTGACAGCAAAAGCAATATCAGGTCTTGTATTATTAGCAAGATACATCAATGCACCAATTACACTGAGATATGGTACTTTAGGACCAAGGAGTTCTTCATTATTTTCTTGAGGTCGGAAAGGATCTTTATTCACATTTAATGATCGGACGATCATTGGAATATTCAATGGATGTGCTTTGTCCATGTAAAATCTTTTTAGCACTTTTGCTGTATATGTTGATTGATGAATAAATGTTCCACTCTCCAGATGTTCAATTTGTAAACCAAGGCAAAATTTGGTTTTACCAAAATCCTTGATTTCGAATTCTCTTTTTAAATAATTAATTGTTTCTTGGAGCTCTTCAGGAGTTCCAATAAGATTAATATCATCAACATATATAGCTAATATTACAAATTTAGAACCAGATTTCTTAATAAAAACACATGGACATACCTGGTCATTTTTAAATCCCGATTTCAATAAATATTCTCTAAGACGTGTGAACCACATGCGCCCAGATTGCTTCAGTGCCATATAATGATTTCGCAACTTGATAGAGTAATTTTCACGAGGATAATGTTTATATGCTTCATGCATATGAAATCCTTCGGGATTTTCATGTAAACATCATTTTCTAAATTTCCATACAAGTAAGCAAGTGACAACATCTAATAGGCGCATATCTATCTTTTCATGTACTGCCAAACTGATAAGATATCGGAGTGTAATAGCATCAACAATAGGAGAATAAGTTTCATCATAGTCAATACCTGGTCTTTGTGAAAAACCTTGGGCTACTAATCGCGTTTTATATCGAACGATTTCACTCTTTTCATTGCGCTTTCGCACAAATATCCATTTGTAGCCAACAGGTTTTACACCTTCCGGTGTTCGGACCGCAGTCCGAAGACTTCACGTTTTGTCGAGTGCATTTAACTCCGATTGAATCGCATCTTTCCATTGCAGCCAATCTTTTCTATGCCGACATTCATCAATCGATATTGGTTCAGGATCATCATTATCCCGTGTAACATCAAGAGATATATTGTATGCAAATATATTATCAATAACAGCTTTCTATCCGATTTCAACTTCTACCGAAGTGGTATAATTGATAGATATTTCAGTGTTACTTTCATCAACTTCCGGTTCTTTGTCATCGGCTCTCTCTTGGTCTTTATCATTCTTTTCTTCAATATGATCTTCTGGATCATTTAATTCTCTTTTCTTTCGAGGATTTTTATCTTTAGAACCAAGAGGTCGGCCACACTTCTGGCGTATTTTTGACTCAGTAGCTATAGGTATAATATTTTGTTCTGCTGGAACTTCAATTCGAATAGGAGTATTTATAGCTGGAATATGCAATTTTGTAACTCTTCTGGAGTCAACAAAAGCGTTCGGCATTTGATTTGCAATGCTTTGCAAATGAATTATCTTTTGAACTTCAAGTTCACATGCGCTTGTGCGCGGATCAAGATAATTTAATGATGTTGTCCAAGCAAGATCCTTTTTATGCTGTTTTGGTTCTCCCCCTAATTTAGGGAATAATGATTTATCAAAATGACAATCAGCAAATCTTGTTGTGAATACATCTCCTGTCAGGGGTTCAACATACCTGATAATAGAGGGAGAATCATATTCAACGTATATCCCATTTCTTCTTTGAGGACCCATCTTTGTACGTTGGTTTGGTGCAATTGGAATATATACAGCACACTCAAAAATTCTTAAATGAGTAATATTTGGTTCTGACCCAAAAGCCAATTGCAAATGAGAGAATTTATGATAACTAGTTGGTCTTATACGTACAAGTGTTGCAGCATGTAGAATAGCATGTCCCCAGGCAGATGTTAGGAGATTTGTTTTCATTAATAATGGTCTAGCAATTAATTGTAATCGTTTAATCAAAGATTCAGCAAGACCATTTTGTGTGTGAACATGAGCTACATGATGTTCAACATTAATCCCAATTGACATGCAATATGCATCAAAAGCATGTGATGAAAATTCACCAGCATTATCCAAACGTATATTTTTAGTGTGATGGTCCGGAAATTGTGCTCGTAATTTAATTATTTGAGCAAGTAATCTCGCAAACGCCAGGTTGCGAGTAGATAATAAACATACATGTGACCATCGGGATTATGCATCAATTAAGACCATAAAATATTTGAACGGTTTACATGGTGGATCAATAGGTCCACAAATATCTCCGTGAATCCGTTCGAGAAATGTAGGACTTTCAGTTCCTACTTTTACTGGTGATGGTTTAACAATTAATTTTCCTAGGGAACATGCAGTACATACGAATTTTTCTGATGTTAATATCCTTTTATTTTTTAAAGGATGACCATGTGTATTCTCAATGATTCTTCTCATCATGGTAGATCTTGGATGACCCAACCGGTCATGCCAAATGTTAAAAGTAATAGGATCAGTAAACTTCTGGTTTACTAGATGATGAATTTCAATTGTACGTATTTTTACAAAATATAGACCAGTAGAAAAAGACGGCAGTTTTTCTAATACCAATTTCTTACCCAAATGCATTTGAGTAATAAAAAGATGTTCATCCCATTTTCCTCATTTGTTTCAACATGATACCCATTTCTACGGATATCTTTAAAACTCAATAAATTTCTTCTGGATTTTGAGGAAAATAGTGCCTTATCAATAATAATTATTGTTCATTTAGGCAACAATATGTTAGTTCTTCCGGAGCCCTCAATTACATTTGCACTACCGTTTATCGTATAAATATTTATTTCTTCCATTTTGAGATCAGAAAAATATTTCTCATTTTTTAGTATGGTGTGTGTAGTTCCATTATCAATAATGCATACATCATCATTAATAACAGCCATCTGAACACAAATATATATATGTAAACGTAAATATTATTAGAATAGAATGAAAATGAAAATACAAAAATATCAGAGTAAGGCTTTAGTTCTTCTGGACACTTCCATCACCAATTAAATGGTCTATCCTACCGTCTGGGTGTTCAAAAAAATTCGATACATCCATATGGATAATATTGATATTAAGATCTTCAGGATCAATATCATCATCCTCAGCATTATTTATTGGATGTTGAGAAAAATTTGCTTCCACATTTTTATTTTTCAATGAAGCTTGATACAATTCAACTAAATGCTTAGCCGTACGACAGTTTCGTGACCAATGACCTTTCATGCCACATCTATAACATATATCCTCATGCTTTTCTTCAATTTCTTTTTCTTTTCCCTTATGATCTTTTCTGTTCCACTTCAGGTGGCCAGTATTTCTCACAGTTTGATTATAATTGTGATAAGGGAAATATCGAACGTGTCTACGACCATAACCACGACCACGGTCACGACCATGGCGACGACCACGACTATAACGATGGCTTCTACTGGAGCCAACAACATTCACTTCTGGGAGTGCTGTTGAGCCTGTTGGTCTGGCTTCATGATTTCTCAATAATAACTTATTATTTTTCTCTGCAATGAGGAGGGCAGTAATTAAATTTGTAAATTTTGTATACCCCTTTTCTCGATATTGTTGCTGCAGGACAATATTCGAGGCATGAAAGGTGGAGAATGTCTTCTCCAACATATCTTTATCAGTCACTTTTTCTCTGCATAATTTTAATTGAGATGTAATTTTATACATTGCGGAGCTATATTCATTCACGGTTTTAAAATCTTGCAACCTCAGGTGCAACCATTCATACCGTGCAGTAGGTAGTACGACTATTTTCAGGTGGTCAAATCTTTCTTTTAAATTTACCCACAGGCCATATGGATCTTTTTCGGTAAGATATTCCATTTTCAAATTTTCATCGAGATGACAACGAATAAAAATCAAAGCTTTAGCCTTGTGTTGTGCAGATGCACTATTATTTGCTTGAATAGTTTCACTAAGGCCTTCAACATTTAGATGCATTTCTGCATCGAGAACCCATGACATATAATTTTTTCCAGAAATATCAAGGGCTACAAATTCGAGTTTAGCGATGTTAGCCATAGAGATCAATAAATACGTACCTGTCTTCTGGCTTTGGTAACGGCAGAAACTCGTGCTTAGTCTTCTGGCTTTTGTACCGGTAGAGACTCGTGCTGATAACGTGTTATAAAATTAGGGTAGTGTTAGAATAAAATCTACACACTACACACTAAGAAAATTCTAACTATTCTTTGCACAAGAATTTATCTTCAAACTTCTCTCTTTCTTTCTCTCACAATTCTTTCTCTAATCTTTCTTTCACAAAATAATGGTGTATTACAAGCTTAGAGAATAGCTCTATTTATAGAGCTCTAATTAGTGGATTACATCATGGCATACATCATCTTCTACTAATCTTAATTAGTGGTGTCTCCACTAAATGGTGGACATCCATAAAAATCTTCTATAATAATTCACATAAATCCATAATTAGTGGAACCTCCACTAATTAATAAAGATTCCAATAATTCATAACAGAAAGCTTTTTTTTTTTAAATCTTTATTGATAGAGATTTTTTTTTTTGGGGAAGGGGGGAAGGGGGCAAACTTAAAAATATAGGAGGAATTTTTTTTTATGGTAACATAATATTAAAAAAAAAATTTAAAATCTTGGGGAGGGGGGCGAGGGCCACCCCTGCCCCCTTTTAGTTCCATCTATACCTATACAAGATATTTCATGCATAGGGATGGTAATATCCCCGCTTAAACTAGGAATTTGACCGTGTTGGACCGGAAAGACCCCGATTTAAGCGGGGACATAGTCGAGGGTGGGCTTCATTCCTCAGCTCGCCACGAGCCGGAGACGGGGATTGCATGATCCCCAACCCCCGCCTGACCTGTCCTATATATATTTTACATTATATGCATTTTATATATTATACTATATTATACTATTATATTATGTATATATAGATAGATTATATATATATTTATTTATATATAGGTTGATTAAATCTATATATAAAATAAAAAAATAGAAGAGAAGAGAAAAAAGATAAATTATCAATTATCAATTTCACTTTTATTAATTTAGTGATATGATTAATACATGAATCATTAGAAATCACCACGAAAGTTTTGGAAATGATTAAAAAGTTTTAAATAAAAATATATCAGTGGCTAAAAAAGTTTTCTAAAAAAAAATCTTTAAAATATTTTTTTGGCCCAAGCAGGCCACCGCTTCCCGCTGGGTTGGGACTGAGGATTGTTTTGTCCTCGGCAGGCCGGGGGCAAGAATTTCCATCTTTTTCTGTAGCAGGGACTGATTGGGAACAAAGAAACGAGAGGTATGCGGGGGTGGGGCTGGGATTTCTAGTCCCCGACTCGACCCCATTGCCATCCCTATGCACAATGCCATATTCACGAAAATAATTATCAATGCATGTAAACTCTGTACAGTTATTACTACGTACAACTTTCACTTGTTTGTTAAATTGACACTCCACCATAGCAATGAAATTACACAAATTCACGGAAACATCTTTCTTATCAATTAATAAATAAATCCACGTACCCTAAGAATAATCCTCAACAATGGTTAAGAAATATCGCACACTGCAAAAAGTTAGATCAATAAAGTCCCCCAAGTCACAATGAATCAATTGAAATATTTCTAGAGATTTATTATTACTATCAAGGAACCTATCCTTGGATTGTTTTGCTCTAAGACAAACGTCATATGTTTTATTCCTACTAGAACTAGCATTAGGAATTAGCTCTACAACCTTAGATGATGGATGTCCTAATAGCTTGTGCCACAGATCGAAGGACCTTTCACTACTGGTCTTTATTGTCGTTGCAGTCACCATCCTATGAAAGTAGTAGAGCGCTTCTCGTTGCTAACCCACACCAACAAACATCCTCGAAGTGCAATCCTATATAACATAAAATTTATTAGTGAACTGAAAACACATTTAGATTCATCGAGCAACTAGGAGACATAAATCAAGTTGCAGGTCAAACTTAGCACATAAAGGACATTATCGAGCTTTATTTTATTGTTGAGTACTACTACTCCTTCCTTTATGGCAGTGGCGTGTTTTCCATTCGAAAGACTCATTAGACACTGTATAACATCCCGAACATCACTTTTTTTTGGCTGAATAAGATAGATACATTAAGAAGAAACAAGTTACATAGAGGGACCACATAGTTCATAGTAACAAAAAATTACCACACCCCTAACCCTGACTGGGTAAAATACAGGACATAAATAATAAAAACAATAAAACAAACACACATCAATTGTCATCCGAGCCGCTAGATCCTAAGCCGTAAACGACCTTGACATGAGAGAACAAGAAAATGTCTCAATGTTCCACCCAATTCTGTGAGCAGCAAACTAAAAAACCCTGGGTGTATCAGTTCTCTTAAGGTATGCCTGAGGAAAGGGAGACAGGCTGAGGAAAGGGCCTAAACAAACACTGGGTTTGAAGATCGTGTGGAGCACAGACACAATGCCAAAGACGTGTAGAGCAGGAAGAAGAAGCTAACAGAGGAGACTGTGAGGTTTGCGGACAAAATAGGGGGTGGAAACCAAAAGGAAACAACAAAGGAACAAAGATCAACCAAGGACGAACAGGAACAGACGTAGTGAAGAAGACAATAGGCACTGGAGAGGAAGGATAGAGAGAGAAAGATCCCAAACATCACTTAAACATTCCAATCATCACCCGTATCGATTATCCATGGTCATCTGTACAATTTTTCATTAGCACCCATCTTCGAAGCATTCAAGAAGTTCATTAATATTTGCCAATACTCATTATTAACCCTACTAACTGCAGCTTTGTCAATATCTAAAGTCACAACAATTGCCCCATTGCTCCACATGTTGAAACTTAAGCTATATTTCCCTTTACTCCTCCTCCACGTCATTTGATCGGGGCTAAATTCATCATTATTTTTTTAATTATTTGAGGTTAATTTGAAATACTTTTAATGTAATAACTAGGCATATTCTTTTTTATTTGATATTTTACTTGTGAAAAATATTTTTGACGAATTTGTGCAGAATTGAGTAAATTTCGAATAAAAAGTGAAAGATTCCAGATTGTATCTGGCACCAAATCCAGCTAAGGCACCAGGAGCTAGGTCTTTTCTAGAAAAGAGCAATTTTGAGAAAAAACTAGAATAGACCCGGAGCCAGGTGGGTCAAAGTGACCCGGTGCCAGGTCCACTTTGTGCAGAGGCGTCGAATTTTCCTTGTCAGATCAGATTTTGATAATTTTAGTTTGATTTTTTTGGGAACTCTTTTAACCACAGAAAAAGACTCTTGTAGGTACTTTTTGGCAATTAGAACTCCTATAAATATAAGAGAATAACATTGTACAAACAAATAGTTTTCAATTCTTCAATATAATATCTTTAGAAAACTCATAGAGAAACACCATGATTTAAGAGGATCAAAGGAGAATTCCTGGAGAAGAAGATGAGGTTGCTCAAGAAAGTTTCAAGGAAGAAGAAGATTTTAATTATCTTTAGATGATATTCTTTTGGATTCATAATTTTGTATTGATTTTAGTTCTTCAATTAATTTATTGTTATTCTTGGTATTTGATTGCTTGAGCATAATGTCTTATTGGATTAATTAGTTCTCTTCTAATTAACTTGTAAAACGATGTCAGGAGAGAATGACCAACTAATTAATTTAATACTAATTATTCTTAACTTACTTGAAAAAGAGGTTAAGGGTAAAGACTAAGTAGTCAAAGATTTGTTGATGATTATTAGAATATAGATTCATTGACTAATTTTATGCTTAAATCACATAAAATATAGGGATTTATGTGATGATTAATTTTAATGCATCTTCTGGGTAAATTCGTTGAGACAGAATATGTTCGCTAATTTAACTAAAAGATAGTGATTCCATATATTGCAAACAAAATGGGTCTAATTAATTCCTTCATGATGCCAAGATAATAATAAATTGAGATAATAGTTAGTTAATCATTATTGTGTATTCAAGGATTTCTATCTATTTGCAAGTCTTTTCTCCTTATTCTCGCTCCTTGATTATTCTCGTGACTTTTCTTTTGTGACTTAATTTTCTCTAGTATATTAAGTTAGTAGATTATTTACTTATATTTATCTATTCTATTGGCTAAACAATAAAGATTTGGGTAAAGTAAGGTGGGAGTCTAAGTTTTTATGAATTCGATACTTACTATTCCTTATACTATATAATGAGTATACTTGTCCGTATGTATAGTTTTAGTGGTTAGCATTTTAATTAAAACTTAATTGATTGTGGACTTTGTGAGTAATATTTTTATACACTAAAAAACGCGCATCATCCTTTCAACCCAGAGTTCAAAATTGGTTGTCCTCTCTTACTGCATCTAGTTCCTTATTCGATTCCCTAAGGGCAATCTCTCCACCATTCAGGATAACCAATTAACTGAGAATAATTATTAGATTCATGTCCAGTACGGTTACAATTGCTACACACCATATTCTTATCTTTCCCAATAAGATCTAGACCCAACCTATATAGCAAAACTCATTACTGCACCACATTCCTCCTTGCCACAAGCAATAGTCTTCACATGCTCCTCTTGCACCATAGTTGAATAAACTCTATTCAAACTTGGCAAAGGATTAGGCAACCAAATTGGATCTCACTGTTCCATAAAATGTTTCATCAAGTCCCATAAGAAATTGGTGAGCCTTTTCCCCTTCATGCTTCTTCTCCAATGTAGTTTCAAGTTTGCACTGGCATAACCGACACTTGAATGTTGGCATCTATTCTTAATTGGCCAATTCTTCCTACAACTTCTTCAATTCTCCATTGTAGGCAACAATACTCAATCATTTCTGTTTGCACCCAGCAAGTTCATCTTTTAATTGTTGTATGCGTGGTCCATTGACAACAGAGAAGCGTTCTTTTTTGTCTTCCCAAAGATCCTGCGCCACCACCATATGCGAAATAGTTGAATGCACTGAAGATTCAATAGTATTCATTATCTAATAGACCAATAACGAATTATTAGTCCACCAATCTTCAAGATCTGGTGAATTCTCATCCGAGTGCTTGTGTTAACAAAGAATAAAAAATAAAATAGCAGAAATAAGAAAGTATCCAATATTGGTAGAGAAATACGTTTCTCATATATCATTTGAGAAAACCTGAAGATATTAAATAGACAACCTAACAACTGAAATAATGTGAGAATAGGACTCTAACCAAAGCCATATCTCCATGATCACTAAACTACTCCTAAAGAATAGGACAACTTCCTCCATGATCTCTAAAACTAACCTTCCTAAATACTAGGACAACTTTGACTGGGAAAAAAAAAATCCCAAAACAAATGTGCATAAAATAAGAATGATGATTATCTTATCAATACCTCCCTTAAACTGAAAAATTGTAATGTTTCGGTTTATAATGGCATTATCTTTCTTCAAAGTGCAAAATCCCATCAATCTTCTCAAATTTTGGAAGGGAATCAATTTGAGAGGCTTGGTAAAAATATCAGCCAGCTGATCTTCACTCCTACAATAGTTGACATTAATTACTCCATCATTGTTAAGATCTCTTAAAAAATAGTTTTTTATATCAATGTGTTTGCTATGACCATGTAACATAGGATTTTTAGACAACTTAATGGTTGAACTATTGTCACAAAAAATTGTAGTTGATCCCATTTGCTTGAAATTCAATTCTTCAAGGATTTTCCTCAGCTTAATAACTTGACAAGCACAAGTTGTTGCTGCTATGAATTCCGCTTCTGTTGTGGATAAAGTGACAATTGATTACTTTTTGGATGACTACGAAATAGCTCCTGTTCCCATCATAAAAACAAAACCAGATGTACTCTTTCTATCATCTTGATCTCCTACAAAATCACTATCTGTAAACTCCAACAATTTTGATTTTTCACCTCTTTTGTAAAACAACCCATAATCTTTAGTACCTTGCAAGCAATGGAGAATTCTCGTGGCAACCACTAAATACATCTTAGTTGGACTCTCCATACATATGCCGATCAAATTTACAGAGTGCATTATGTCAAGTCTTGTTACAGTTAAGTACATTAAACTGCCAACAATTTGCTTATAACAAGTGTTGTCCACTTTCTTGCCTTCTTTGTTTAACTTTAAGCCAAGCTCAATTGGAGTGCTTGGAGGGTTGTAATCCTTCATATTAAATCTATCCAAAATATCTCAAACTATTATGAATTATTGGAATCTTTATTAATTAGTGGAGGCTCCACTAATTATGGATTTATGTGAATTATTAGAAGATTTTTATAGATGTCCACCATTTAGTGGAGACACCATTAATTGAGATTAGTTGAAGATGATGTATGCCATGATGTATTTCACTAATTAGAGCTCTATAAATAGAGCTATTCTCTAAGCTTGTAACACACCATCATTTTGTGAAAGAAATATTAGTGAAAGAAAGATTAGAGAAAGAATTGTGAGAGAAAGAAAGAGAGAAGTTTGAAGAGAAATTCTTGTGCAAAGAATAGTTAGAATTTTCTTAGTGTGTAGTGTGTAGATTTTATTCTAACACTACCCTAATTTTATAACACGTTATCAGCACGAGTCTCTACCGTTATTAAAGCGGAAGACGCACGAGTCTGCGTTATTAAAGCGGAAGACAGTACGCATTTATTGATCTCTATGGCTAATCTCGCTAAACTCGAATTTGTAGCCCTTGATATTTCTGGAAAAAATTATATGTCATGGGTTCTCGATGCAGAAATGCATCTAAATGCTGAAGGCCTTAGTGAAACTATTCAAGCACATAATAGTGCATCCGCACAACACAAGGCTAAAGCTTTGATTTTTATTCGTCGTCATCTCGATGAAAATTTGAAAATGGAATATCTTACAGAAAAAGATCCATATGGTACAGTGGGTAAATTTAAAAGAAAGATTTGACCACCGAAGATGGTCGTACTACCTACTTGCACGGTATGAATGGTTGCACACTGAGGTTGCAAGATTTTAAAACCGTGAATGAATATAGCTCCGCAATGTATAAAATTACATCTCAATTAAAATTATGCGGAGAAAAAGTGAGCGATGAAGATATGTTGGAGAAGACATTCTCCACCTTTCATGCCTCGAATATTGTCCTGCGACAACAATATCGAGAAAAGGGGTATACAAAATTTACTGATTTAATTACTTGCCCTCCTCATTGCGAGAGAAAAATAATGAGTTATTATTGAGAAATCATGAAGCGGACCAAGCGGCTCTACGAGCACTCCCGAAGTGAATGTCGTTGGCTCCAGTAGAAGCCATCGTTATAGTCGTGGTCGTGGCCGTGGCCGTGGCCGTGGTCGTGGTTATGGTCGTAGTCACGCTCGATATTTCCCTTATCACAATTATAATCAAGCTGTGAGAAATACTGGCCACCGAAGTGGAGCAGAAAAGATCAAAAGGGAAAAGAAAAAGAAATTGAAGAAAAGCATGAGGATATATGTTATAGATGTGGCATGAAAGGTCATTGGTCACGAAAGCGTCGTACGGCTAAGCATTTAGTTGAATTGTATCAAGCTTCATTGAAAAATAAAAATGTGGAAGCAAATTTTTCTCAACATCCAATAAATAATGTTGAGGATGACGATAGTGATCCTGAAGATCTTAATATCAATATTACCCATATGGATGTATCGGATTTTTGAACACCCGGACGGTAGGATAGACCATTTAATTGGTGATGGCGGTGTCCAAAAGAACTAAAGCCTCACCACGATATTTTTGTATTTTCATTTTCATTCTATTCTAATAATATTTACGTTTACATATATATATTTGTGTTCGGATAGGCTGTTGTTAATGATGATATATGCATTATTGATAGTGGAACTACACACACCATACTAAAAAATGAGAAATATTTTTACGATCTCAAAATGGGAGAAATAAATATTTATACGATAAACGGTAGTGCAAATGTAATTGAGGGCTCAGGAAGAGCTAGTATATTGTTGCCTAAAGGAACAACAATTATTATTGATAAGGCACTATTTTCCTCAAAATCCGGAAGAAATTTATTGAGTTTTAAAGATATCACGAGAAATGGGTATCATGTTGAAACAAATGAGGAAAATGGGATTGAGCATCTTTTTATTACTCAAATGCATTTGGGTAAGAAATCGGTATTAGAAAAGCTGCCGTCTTTTTCTCTTGGTCTATATTTTGTAAAAATACGTACAATTGAAATTCATCATCTAGTAAACCGGAAGTTTCTTGATCCTATTACTTTTAGCATTTGGCATGACCGGTTGGGTCATCGGGATCTACCATGATGAGAAGAATCATTGAGAATACACATGGTCATCCTTTAAAAAATAAAAGGATATTAACATCGAGAAAAATTCGCATGTCTTGCATGTTCCCTAGGAAAATTAATTGTTAAACCATCACCGGTAAAAGTAGGAGATTGAAAGTCCTACATTTCTCGAAGCAGTTCACGGAGATATTTGTGGACCTATTGATCCACCATGTGGACCGTTCAAATATTTTATGGTCTTAATTGATGCATCATCCCGATGGTCACATGTATGTTTATTATCTACTCGCAACTCTGGCGTTTGCGAGATTACTTGCTCAAATAATTAAATTACGAGCACAATTTCCGGACCATCACATTAAAAATATCCGTTTGGATAATCGTTGGTGAATTTTCATCACATGCTTTTGATGCATATTGCATGTCAATTGGGATTAATGTTGAACATCCTGTAGCTCATGTTCACACACAGAATGGTCTTGTTGAATCTTTAATTAAACGATTACAATTAATTGCTAGACCATTATTAATGAAAACAAATCTCCCAACATCTGCTCGAGGACATGCTATTCTACATGCTTGCAACACTTGTACGTATAAGACCGAGTTAGTTATCATAAATTCTCTCCTTTGCAATTGGCTTTTGGGTCGGAACCAAATATTGCTCATTTAAGAATTTTTGGGTGTCTTGTATATATTCCAATTGCACCAAACCAACGTACAAAGATGGGTCCTCAAAGAAGAAAGGGGATATACGTTGGATATGATTCTCCCTCTATTATCGGGTATGTTGAACCCACGACGGGAGATGTATTCACGACAAGATTTGCTGATTGTCATTTTGATGAATCATTATTCCCTAAATTAGGGGAGAACCAAAACGAGCATAAAAAGGATCTTGCTTGGACAACATCATTAAATTATCTTGATCCGCGCACAAGCGCATGTGAACTTGAAGTTCAAAAGATAATTCATTTGCAAAGCATTGCAAATCAAATGCCGAGACGCTTTTGTTGACTCCGGAAGAGTTACAAAATCGCATATTCCGACTATAAATGCTCCTATTCGAATTGAAGTTCCAGTGAGAACAAAATATTATACCTATAGTCTGCTTGAGTCAAAAACACGCCGAAGCGTGGCCGACCTCTTGGTTCTAAAGATAAAAATCCTCGAAAGAAAAGAGGATTAAATGATCCAGAAGATCATATTGAAGAAAAGAATGATAAAGACCAAGAGAGAACTGATGACAAAGAACCGAGAAGTTGATGAAAGTAACATTGAAATTTCTATCAATTATACCACTTCGGTAGAAGTTGGAATCGGATAGAAAGCTGTTATTGATAATATATTTGCATACAATATATCTCTTGATGTTACACGGGATAATGATGATCCTGAACCAATATCGATTGATGAATGTCGGCATAGAAAAGATTGGCTGCAATGGAAAGATGCGATTCAATCGGAGTTAAATGCAGCGGCAAAACGTGAAGTCTTCGGACTGCGAGTCCGAACACCGGAAGGTATAAAACCTGTTGGCTACAAATGGATATTTGTGCGAAAGCGCAATGAAAAGAGTGAAATCGTTCGATATAAAGCGCGATTAGTAGCCCAAGGTTTTTCACAAAGACCAGGTATTGATTATGATGAAACTTATTCTCCTGTTGTTGATGCTATTACACTCCGATATCTTATCAGTTTGGCAGTACATGAAAAGATAGATATGCGCCTATTAGATGTTGTCACTTGCTTACTTGTATGGAAATTTAGAAAATGATGTTTACATGAAAATCCCGAAGGATTTCATATGCACGAAGCATATAAACATTATCCTCGTGAAAATTACTCCATCAAGTTGCGAAATCATTATATGGCACTGAAGCAATCTGGGCGCATGTGGTTAACACGTCTTAGTGAATATTTATTAAAAGCGGGATTTAAAAATGACCAGGTATGTCCATGCGTTTTTATTAAGAAATCTGGTTCTAAATTTGTGATATTAGCTATATATGTTGATGATATTAATCTTATTGGAACTTCGAAGAGCTCCAAGAAACAATTGATTATTTAAAAAGAGAATTCGAAATCAAGGATTTTGGTAAAACCAAATTTTGCCTTGGTTTACAAATTGAACATTTGGAGAGTGGAACATTTATTCATCAATCAACATATACAGCAAAAGTGCTAAAAAGATTTTACATGGACAAAGCACATCCATTGAGTATTCCAATGATCGTCCGATCATTAAATGTGGATAAAGATCCTTTCCGACCTCAAGAAAATGATGAAGAACTCCTTGGTCCTGAAGTACCATATCTCGAGTGCAATTGGTGCATTGATGTATCTTGCTAATAACACACGGCTTCGATATTGCTTTCGTTGTCAATTTATTAGCAAGATTTAGTTCTTTACCAACACGACGACATTGGAATGGAATTAAACAAGTCCTTCGATATCTCCAAGGTACAATTGATCTCGGATTATTTTATTCAAATAAAACCAGTCCAACATTGATAGGTTATGCGAGATCTTTGGTTATTTATCTGATCCACATAAAGCACGTTCTCAAACGGGCTATCTATTTACATGTGGAAATACTTGCTATATCATGGCGTTCTACGAAACAATCTATAGCGACTACTTCTTCAAATCATGCTTGAAATTATAGCCATTCATGAAGCAAGTCGAGAATGTGTATGGCTAAGATCCATGATTCATTATATCCGAGAAAGTTGTGGATTATCATCAATCAAAGGTATTCCAACTCCTCTTTATGAAGACAATGCAGCTTGCATAGCTCAATTACGAGGAGGATATATTAAAGGAGATCGGACAAAACATATTTCACCAAAATTCTTCTTTACTCATGAACTCCGGAAGAAATGTGAAATTGATGTGCTACAAATTCGGTCATGTGATAACCTCGCGAGATATTTTCACGAAGACTTTACCGATTGCAACATTTGAAAAGTTGAGATATAAAATCGGTATGCGTCGGTTTAAAGATTTAAAGGAATCATCTCATCGGGGGAGTAATAAATGGACATATAGAATAGTGTACTCTTTTTCCTTCACTAGATTTTTTTCCCACTTGGGTTTTTATCTTGTAAGGTTTTAACGAGGCATATTCTTTATGTAATGGATGGACATCCAAGGGGGAGTATTATGAATTATTGGAATCTTTATTAATTAGTGGAGGCTCCACTAATTATGGATTTATGTGAATTATTAGAAGATTTTTATGGATGTCCACCATTTAGTGGAGACACCATTAATTGAGATTAGTTGAAGATGATGTATGCCATGATGTATTTCACTAATTAGAGCTCTATAAATAGAGCTATTCTCTAAGCTTGTAACACACCATCATTTTGTGAAAGAAAGATTAGTGAAAGAAAGATTAGAGAAAGAATTGTGAGAGAAAGAAAGAGAGAAGTTTGAAGAGAAATTCTTGTGCAAAGAATAGTTAGAATTTTCTTAGTGTGTAGTGTGTAGATTTTATTCTAACACTACCCTAATTTTATAACACAAACATACTTCTTCTAAGAGATAAATATTCCATCACTACATTGCACTATTTCTATGCCTAGAAAATAATGCATCATACCAAGATTTGTCATTTCAAACTCCACCATCGTAGACTTCTTGAAATTTTCAAACATGACACTATCATTTCCAGTAACTATTAAATTATCAACATACAAACATACAATAATCATTTTACCTCTAACTCATGTTTTAACAAATAATGTATACTCATATGGACATTTTGTGAAACCTTCATTCAAAAAATAAGCTTCAATACGACTATACCAAGCACGTGGAGCTTGTTTTAATCCATATAAAGCCTTTTTAAATTTATAAACTTTATGTTCACTCCCAACCTTTACATAACCAGTAGGTTGTTCAAAATACCTGTTCTTGAAGGTCGCAATGCAAGAAAATTGATTTCACATCCAACTGGAATATAGGCCAAGAGTGTTGAGCTGCTAATGCAATTACCAATCGATTATGTCAAGCCTTGCTATAGGAGCAAAAATCTCTCTATAATCCACCCCAAACTCTTGCTTATAGCTTTTAGCTACTAAGCGTGCCTTGTACTTTTCAACTTCTCCATTCTCCTTCAATTTTGTCTTATACACCTATTTAACACCAATTGTATTATGTCTTTTGGGAAGATCAATCAACTCCCACGTGTTATTTCTTTCTATGGTTGCAATTTCTTCATCCTTCGCCTTTCACCATTTTGTCTCTTTAACAACATTTTCAAAAGTTGTTGGATCACAATCTGCAAATAGAGCAAAATGAGCGATTGGATTCTCAGTTCGATCAATTCCGGTTTCCTCACAATCCGCCATCCATGCTAGTCTCCTTTGGATTCAACTAGAGCGATGTTCAGCTGCTATCTCAATATTTCATGCTATTACTTCAGTAGCTGTGGGAACTTCTTTTTGTTAGTTCAAAGACTGCTGCCTTTCTTCAATTTCATTGTCAATGAGCATTTGGGTAGGCTATTGTTCATTCCAATTCCATATACTCTCCTCATCAAAGATTACATCCTTGCTAATTACAATTTTCTCTGTTAATGGATTAAACAATTTATATGCTTTAGATGTTTTACTTACTCCAAAAAAGACACATTTTTCACCCTTTTCGTCAAGTTTATTTCTCTTTTCATCTGGAACATGTGCATAAGTAATGTAACAAAAAATCCTGAAGTGATCCACAACTGGTTTCCTCCAACTTCAAGCTTCTTCTGGGGGTCATATTTTGAACAGTAGAAGTAGCTTCTATTCAAAATATGGATGCTCCAATTTACAGCTTCTGGCAAAAAACTTTTTGGAATTTTTTCTTTTGTAGCAAGCTTCTCACCATATTGACTATGGTTCTATTTTTCCTTTCTAACATACCGTTTTGCTGTAGTGTGTAAGCTAGTTCTCTTCGAATGCCAAAATTATCACAAAAACTTTCAAACTCTTTGAAAAAATATTCTGCACCACGATTAGTGTGTAGAGTTTTAATAGTTTTTCCAGTTTCATTTTCAGCATGTTTCTTAAAGTTTTTAAAGGCAGTAAAAGTTTTTGATTTCTCTTGCAAAAAATATACACAAGTTTTTCGTGTATAGTCATCAATGAAGGTAATTAAATATCGTTTACCTCCATTTGAAATTGGATTCATTGGCCCAAAAATGTCAAAATGAATCAACTCCAAGACATTTTTTGCTCTCCATGACTTTCTTTAAGGGGATTCAGAATGTGTGTGTTTGTTTGCTAACAACACATTCTTCACAAACATGAGAAGGAATGGCAATTTGAGGAAGACCTATCACCATATCTTTTTTTCTACAATGTTTTTAATCCACCAAAACTCAAATGGCCATATCGAAAATGCCAAAGTCATAAGAATTTATTTCAGTCATTAGACATGTTTGAGCACATTCAATCTATAGTGGAAACAACTTGTTTGAACTCATTTGTACAGTTGCATTAGCACCTCTAGAAAGACCATATAGTTCACAAGCACCATTCTAACTAGTAGTTATATAACCTTCTCTTGCAACTAACCAACTTTCAATAAGTTACTCTTTAAATCAGGAATATAAAAAACATTGGAGATTGTTCTATAAAACCATTCTTGGTTATTATATTAATGTCACCAATTACATTCACGGTAGAGCAATCTCCAAAACTTACAGTGGAATGAAAATCTTCATTTAAGTAAGAGAAAGAAGATTTGTTACCACATATATGGTTGCTGCAACCCGTTCCACATACCATAGATGTGAGTCTGGAGATTCATGGTTATTTTGGACTGCCATTAACAAAGTCTCCACTTCTTTCTTTTCTACAAAATTTGATCTTTTTTTTATCCTCATCATTCGACAAGTTAACATGACGTTCGGATCGATAATGTCCAAACTTATAACATCTAAAACACTCCACCTTAGACTTGTCAAATTGCGGCTCACGCCTCTGCCTTTGCCCTGAGTATCATCTACTTTGACATTCATACCACCATTTCCTATTTCCATTGTCTCCACTTCCTCTTCCCCTTCTTCTTCCTCTACCTCGTCCTCTTGAACTTGAAAAAGAAGTGAAAGTAGAGGCCTTTAAAGCTTATTCCTCTGTAGTTAAGTTCTATTCATCTTTTGTTCATGGACTAATAAGGAACTTTGAAATTCATCAAGGGAGTAAGAGCGCAATATTTTTTCAACAATAGTAGTATCGTCCATCTTCTCACCATGGAAGCTTTGCTATTCCCATGGTCCTTGCACAATAACTGGTCACAGATTCACCTTCATTCATCTGAAGAATCTCAAAGTCACTTCTCAAGGCTTGGAGTTGGGCACGCTTTACTCTTCAAGAGCCTTGATATTTTTTCTTCATTGAATCCCAAATATCCTTGGAAGTTTCTTTGCTAAGAATGGTTTCCAAGATGGATCAATCAATAACTTGAAACAAATATTTCTTTGCTTTTAAATCCTTCAACTTCAGTCCTTCCAATTCCTTTTGTTGTGCATATGTAGGTGTTGCAGGTGTTACTATACCAAATTTGATAACCTGCCAGTACTCTTTAGACTTCAAGAAGTTCTCCTTTAGCCTGCTCCAGTGGTCACAATGACCATCAAAACGTGGAATCTGTACAAAGTTGTCAAAAGCCATCAGAGCTACTGCTCTTTTATTTGTATCCTGACACTAATACTGCTGTTAATGGAGAAGAAACAAGAAAGTATCTAATATTGAAAGAGAAATATGTTTCTCATATACCATTTGGAAAAATCTAAAGATATTAAATAGATAACTTGACAGTTGAAATAACATGAGAATAGGACTCTAACCAAAGCTAAGTCTCAATGATCATTGTAACTACTCCTAAAGAGTAGAACAACTTTCTCCATTGTCTCTGTAACTAAACTTTCTAAATACTAGGACAACTTTGACTGAAAAAAAAAAAAAAAATCCCAAAACAAATGTGCATAAAATAAAAATGATGATTATCTCATCAGCTTCATCATTCCATCTATGAAACCAAATTTCTTCCTCACTCATAGTGCAGTCCGCAGAGAACGAGTTCATTCCTCATAATTTTCACCCTTCAATTGAACTTGGGTTATCAAACTTCCAAGATTATTATTCGCAGTAATAACGTATGGCGAAATCGTCTTCCTTTGTATCGGTCCATCACAACTGTCTTTGCCCTTGCCTTCTTCTCCGGCCATGGCAGTAGCAGATAAGTGATTTAATGCTCTGAATGCATGTCAAGAAACGGTTCTGAGGCCCCAAAAGAGCTCACTCCATTAATTCCCAAAGAATGAATATATGCACATTTTCAAGAGTCCCAGCGTCTACCCATATGATACCTTTCAAAAATAAAACTAATTTACAGCTATACTAATTATCAAAAATAAAATTAATTATACTAAATTACAATTGATGACATAAATTTATTAAAAAAAATATAATATACAATATATACTAACAAATTTGTTCTTGTTATATTATCTTTAAACTAACCGAGATACATCTCAAATTTGAGTCTTGAGACTGGCATCCTCAACCCAAAATTAGTTGGGCAAAATCCCATGACCATATCCAAGATTAAATAAACAAAACTTAGACACTTAAATTATAAAAAATTACATTTTTTAACCAAAAAAAATCGAAACAAAACAAAAAAAATATGATCATACTCCTAATCGATTATATATATATATATATATATATTTTTTTGGGACCTGTATGATTTTAACTGGACCAACTCATATAAGACATGCAAAGTATGGTCAGCATCATCGGAGATAAGGGCCTTTTTTTTTTTTTTGTGGTTGTTTGATAGTAAAAACAATGGCAGTGGGATCAGTGAAAGCATCAGTTCCTAGGATGTGGAAGGCCTTTCTCAACAAGAGTGTGGTTAATGGAGGGCTACGTAAGTCATTCAAAGGGGAATACTTGGTGGATGTGGAAGGGCTTTCTCAACAAGAGTGTGGTGTGGAAAATGGAGGGCTACGTAAGTCATTCAAAGGGAAAAATACTTGGTGCATTCATTCTATCGTAAATTATTATTTTAAAATATTATATTTTTTTAAAAATATAATATTTTTAATACACATAATATAATATATAATATGTAAAGGAACGATCACGACTACCGATTAAAAGACCTTTTATTTAACGGACTATTTAAAGTTTCACTATTTAAATTCTTATTATGCTCTGGCCTTTGTCATCCTTATTTTCACTTATGCGTAGTAGCATTACGTTCTCTTCCTTTTCCCTCCACATGATTTTTTTTTATAAATTTTTGAGAATTTAAATCTTTTACACTTTATTTTTTAAAATTATAATCCAGATGCACCAAAACAAAAAATTCCTCTAATTCACTTATATTAGATTTGGAGCTAAGTAATTTGTCATTTTTAGGCGAACCGGACATTTTGACTTTTTTTTTTTAATTTTCGTGTAAATTTTAAAATATTTTTTTTTACTTTTGTGTATATATTTGTGACATGTCTAGTCCATTTAGTAAAAAAAATAAATTTTGTTTATTAAAATTTGAAATATTAAATATTAAATTTTAAAGATTAAAATTTGAAACATCAAATTTGTAAAATAAATAAATAAATATTATATTTTATTAATATAATTTAGATTAAATAAATATAATAACTAAATAAATATATAATATATTTATATTTTAAAATTAACTCATTCTCATTTAAACTAAAAACTATAGTAAATTTTTAGTATATCTTAATGATTTAAGTAATGATATAATTTTGTTATTAAATACTAATATTTAACTAATTTAATTTAATTTAATGTAAATAAAATTCTAATGCAATTTTTAGGCCTTGGAACCCAATCCCACCTACGTCTACGAGATCAACAGTTCATGGAGTATAATATATATATATATTGTTATAAAATTAGGGTAGTGTTAGAATAAAATCTTCACACTACACACTAATAAAACTCTAACTATTTTGCACAAGAATTTCTCTCTTTCTTTTCTCTCATAATTTTCTCTAATCTTTCTTTCACTAATATTTCTTTTACAAAATAATGGTGTATTAGAGAATAGTTCTATTTATAGAGCTCTAATTAGTGGATTACATCATGGCATACATCATCTTCCACTAATCTTAATTAGTGGTGTCTCCACTAAATGGTGGACATCCATAAAAATCTTCTAATAATTTACATAAATCCATAATTAGTGGAGCCTCCACTAATTAATAAAGATTCCAATAATTCATAATACTCCCCCTTGGATGTCCATCCATTACATAAAGAATATGCCTCGTTAAAACCTTACTAGATAAAAATTCAGTGGGAAAAAAAATCTAGTGAAGGAAAAAGAGTACACTATTCTATATGTCTATTTATTACTCCCCCTGATGAGATGATTCCTTTAAATCTTTAAACCGACGCATACCGATTTTATATCTCAACTTTTCAAATATTGCAATCGGTAAAGTTTTCGTGAAAATATTTGCGAGGTTATCACATGACCGAATTTGTAGCATATCAATTTCACCTTTCTTCTGGAGTTCATGAGTAAAGAAGAATTTTGGTAAAATATGTTTTGTCCGATCTCTTTTAATATATCCTCCTCGTAATTGAGCTATGCAAGCTGCATTGTCTTCATAAAGAGGAGTTGGAATACCTTTGATTGATGATAATCCACAACTTTCTCGGATATAATGAATCATGGATCTTAGCCATACACATTCTCGACTTACTTCATGAATGGCTATAATTTCATCATGATTTGAAGAAGTAGCAGCTATAGATTGTTTCGTAGAACGCCATGATATAGCAGTATTTCCACATGTAAATAGATAGCCCGTTTGAGAACGTGCTTTATGTGGATCAGATAAATAACCAGCATCTGCATAACCTATCAATGTTGGACTGGTTTTATTTGAATAAAATAATCCGAGATCAATTGTAACTTGGAGATATCGAAGGACTAAATCTTGCAAATAAATTGACAGCAAAAGCAATATCAGGTCGTGTATTATTAGCAAGATACATCAATGCACCAATTGCACTGAGATATGGTACTTCAGGACCAATGAGTTCTTCATCATTTTCTTGAGATCGGAAAGGATCTTTATCTACATTTAATGATCGGACGATCATTGGAATACTCAATGAATGTGCTTTGTCCATGTAAAATCTTTTTAGCACTTTTGATGTATATGTTGATTGATGAATAAATGTTCCACTCTCCAAATGTTCAATTTGTAAACCAAGGCAAAATTTGGTTTTACCAAAATCCTTGATTTCGAATTCTCTTTTTAAATAATCAATTGTTTCTTGGAGCTCTTCAAGAGTTCCAATAAGATTAATATCATTAACATATATAGCTAATATCACAAATTTAGAACCAGATTTCTTAATAAAAACGCATGGACATACCTGGTCATTTTTAAATCCCGCTTTCAATAAATATTCACTAAGACGTGTGAACCACATGCGCCTAGATTGCTTCAGGCCATATAATGATTTATGCAACTTGATGGAGTAATTTTCACGAGGATAACGTTTATATGCTTCGAGCATATGAAATCCTTCGGAGATTTTCATGTAAACATCATTTTCTAAATTTCCATACAAGTAGCTGATGACAACATCTAATAGGCGCATATCTATCTTTTCATGTACTTGCTAAGCTGATAAGATATCGGAGTGTAATAGCATCAACAACAGGAGAATAAGTTTCATCATAATCAATACTCGGTCTTTGTGAAAAACCTTGGGCTACTAATCGCGCTTTATATCGAACGATTTCACTCTTTTCATTGCGCTTTCGCACAAATATCCATTTGTAGCCAACAGGTTTTACACCTTACGGTGTTCGGACTGCAGTCCGAAGACTTCACGTTTTGCCGGTGCACTTAACTCCAATTGAATCGCATCTTTCCATTGCGACCAATCTTTTCTATGCCGACATTCATCAATCGATATTGGTTCGGGATCATCAGTATCCTGTGTAACATCAAGAGATATATTGTATGCAAATATATTATCAATAACAGTTTCTATCCGATTCCAACTTCTATTGGAAGTGGTATAATTGATAGAAATTTCGATGTTACTTTCATCAACTTCGGTTCTTTGTCATCAGTTCTCTCTTGGTCTTTATCATTCTTTTCTTCAATATGATCTTCTGGATCATTTAATCCTCTTTTCTTTCGAGGATTTTTATCTTTAGAACCAAGAGGTCGGCCACGCTTCGGCGTGTTTTTGACTCAAGCAACTATAGGTATAATATTTTGTTCTGCTGGAACTTCAATTCGAATAGGAGTATTTATAGTTGGAATATGCGATTTTGTAACTCTTCGGAGTCAACAAAAGCGTCGGCATTTGATTTGCAATGCTTTGCAAATGAATTATCTTTTGAACTTCAAGTTCACATGCGCTTGTGCGCGGATCAAGATAATTTAATGATGTTGTCCAAGCAAGACCCTTTTTATGCTTGTTTTGGTTCTCCCCTAATTTAGGCAATAATGATTCATCAAAATGACAATCGACAAATCTTGCTTGTGAATACATCTCCGTCGAGGGTTCAACATACCCGATAATAGAGGGAGAATCATATCCAACGTATATCCCATTTCTTTTTGAGGACCCATCTTTGTACGTTGCTTTGGTGCAATTGGAATATATACAAGACACCCAAAAATTCTTAAATGAGCAATATTTGGTTCCGACCCAAAAGTCAATTGCAAAGGAGAGAATTTATGATAACTAAGCTGGTCTTATACGTACAAGTGTTGCAGCATGTAGAATAGCATGTTCCCAGGCAGATGTTGGGAGATTTGTTTTCATTAATAATGGTCTTGCAATTAATTGTAATCGTTTAATTAAAGATTCAGCAAGACCATTTTGTGTGTGAACATGAGCTATATGATGTTCAACATTAATCTCAATTGACATGCAATATGCATCAAAAGCATGTGATGAAAATTCACCAGCATTATCCAAACGGATATTTTTAATATGATGGTCCGGAAATTGTGCTCGTAATTTAATTATTTGAGCAAGTAATCTCGCAAACGCCAGGTTGCGAGTAAATAATAAACATACATGTGACCATCGGGATGATGCATCAATTAAGACCATAAAATATTTGAACGGTCCACATGGTGGATCAATAGGTCCACAAATATCTCCGTGAATCCGTTCGAGAAATATAGGACTTTCGAGCTCCTACTTTTACTCGGTGATGGTTTAACAATTAATTTTCCTAGGGAACATGCAGTACATGCGAATTTTTCTGATGTTAATATCTTTTTATTTTTTAAAGGATGACCATGTGTATTCTCAATGATTCTTCTCATCATGGTAGATCCCGGATGACCCAACCGGTCATGCCAAATGCTAAAAGTAATAGGATCAGTAAACTTACGGTTTACTAGATGATGAATTTCAATTGTACGTATTTTTACAAAATATAGACCGAGTAGAAAAAGACGGCAGTTTTTCTAATACCAATTTCTTACCCAAATGCATTTGAGTAATAAAAAGATGCTCAATCCCATTTTCCTCATTTGTTTCAACATGATACCCATTTATGCGGATATCTTTAAAACTCAATAAATTTCTTCTGGATTTTGAGGAAAATAGTGCCTTATCAATAATAATTGTTGTTCCTTTAGGCAACAATATACTAGCTCTTCCGGAGCCCTCAATTACATTTGCACTACCGTTTATCGTATAAATATTTATTTCTCCCATTTTGAGATCAGAAAAATATTTCTCATTTTTTAGTATGGTGTGTGTAGTTCCACTATCAATAATGCATACATCATCATTAATAACAGACCATCCGAATACAAATATATATATGTAAACGTAAATATTATTAGAATAGAATGAAAATGAAAATACAAAAATATCGAGGTGAGGCTTTAGTTCTTCCGGACTTGCCATCACCAATTAAATGGTCTATCCTACCGTCTGGGTGTTCAAAAAAATCCGATACATCCATATGGGTAATATTGATATTAAGATCTTCAGGATCAATATCGTCATCCTCAGCATTATTTATTGGATGTTGAGAAAAATTTGCTTCCACATTTTTATTTTTCAATGAAGCTTAATACAATTCAACTAAATGCTTAGCCGTACGACAATTTCGTGACCAAAGACCTTTCATGCCACATCTATAACATATATCCTCATGCTTTTCTTCAATTTCTTTTTCTTTTCCCTTATGATCTTTTATGTTCCACTTCAGGTGGCCAGTATTTCTCACAGTTTGATTATGATTGTGATAAGGGAAATATCGAGCGTGTCTACGACCATAACCACAACCACGGCCACGACTATAACGATGGCTTCTGCTAGAGCCAACAACATTCACTTCTGGGAGTGCTGTTGAGCCAGTTGGTCTGGCTTCATGATTTCTCAATAATAACTCATTATTCTTTTCTACGATGAGGAGGGCAGTAATTAAATCTGTAAATTTCGTATACCCATTTTCTCGATATTGTTGCTGTAGGACAATATTCGATGCATGAAAGGTGGAGAATGTCTTCTCCAACATATCTTCATCAGTCACTTTTTCTCCGCATAATTTTAATTGAGATGTAATTTTATACATTGCGGAGCTATATTCATTCACGGTTTTAAAATCTTGCAACATCAGGTGCAACCATTCATACCGTGCGATGAGGTAGTACGACCATCTTCGGGTGGTCAAATCTTTCTTTTAAATTTACCCACGGAGCCATATGAATCTTTTTCGGTAAGATATTCCATTTTCAAATTTTCATCGAGATGACGACGAATAAAAATCAAAGCTTTAGCCTTGTGTTGTGCGGATGCACTATTATTTGCTTGAATAGTTTCACTAAGGCCTTCGACATTTAGATGCATTTCCGCATCGAGAACCCATGACATATAATTTTTTCCGAAATATCAAGGGCTACAAATTCGAGTTTCGCGATGTTAGCCATAGAGATCAATAAATGCGTACTGTCTTCTCGGCTTTGGTAACGGCAGAAACTCGTGCTTAGTCTTCTCGGCTTTTGTACTGGTAGAGACTCGTGCTGATAACGTGTTATAAAATCAGGGTAGTGTTAGAATAAAATCTTCACACTAATAAAACTCTAACTATTTTGCACAAGAATTTCTCTCTTTCTTTTCTCTCACAATTTTCTCTAATCTTTCTTTCACAAAATAATGGTGTATTACAAGCTTAGAGAATAGCTCTATTTATAGAGCTCTAATTAGTGGATTACATCATGGCATACATCATCTTCCACTAATCTTAATTAGTGGTGTCTCCACTAAATGGTGGACATCCATAAAAATCTTCTAATAATTCACATAAATCCATAATTAGTGGAGCCTCCACTAATTAATAAATATTCCAATAATTCATAATATATATATATTGAAAAGACTTTTCTTCTATTAAAAATAATAATTTAAAATATAGCTTTCAAGATAAATATTTTTATATTTTATTTTTTTAATAGTTACAAAAGATTATACTCAAGAAAAAAAAAATCAATTATGAGAATACATTGTTACCGATTGCGAGATATTTGAGGGTGAAACCTGCTCCTATTGGGTAATAGTATTGGTTGACCAAATCTGTCCATTTTATCCTCATAAATCTACGGGATTCTCTAGATTGTAAATAAAAAAAATTTTTTTTTAAAGTAAGGTAATACAAAAATTGAAAAATCTTTATTATATATTTTTACTAAATTTTTGCATTACCTTACTATGAGCAAACGAAATGAAATGAGTAATTTTTAAGAATCTATCAATAATTATAAATATAGAATCTCATCCCAATATAAAAATATTATTTATTCTTCTCGTCCCGCCTACAAATTTTAATATATCTTTCCCAGGGCGATGAAATTATACTATCTAAATTTTTTTATTGAGTATACTTCTTAAATTTCTCTATTATATTATATCTTTAAGAATAGGTATATATATATATATATATATATAATCAAGAACGCTTGCTTGCATGCCCTTATTAGGCTAGCTTGTCCTTTCAAGTCCTAACCCTGCCTTATTTTCTTGAAAGAGTCTTTGAAATGGAATCAAGAAGCACTACTTAAATAAGCCCACATTACGACTAGAAAGCTGGCTAGATTTCTAACACTGTCTTGGTCCTCCATTAGTAGCCTACCTAGGGCAGGGACAAGGCTCTAAGCGGGACAGTGACCCGATGCGAGAGACAGAAAGTACCCTCATAAAAAAGGCAAGTTTTTTCTTTTTTCAAAAAGGAATTGGAAGGGAAGCACCTTCAATCACTCGCTATAAAGCAAGCTTCGGCTTCGGCTTCGGGAGAAAGCAAGGCAGGGTTAGGACTTGAAAGGACAAGATAAGATGGCCTACTAAGGGCACGCAAGCAAGTGTACTTGATTGTATATATATATAGATATATACACACGGCAAACAAAGGCCAACACGCGCGAACCCCATTTCTCTTCCTCCAGCCAAACGCCATTGACTCTTTGAAAAGACTGGAGTACAACAGGCATTACCTCAGCTGCAGTGTGCCCAGTTGGGAAATACTTGGGTGGATACGGTTCACTGTGGACCAATGCATCAAGTGTTGTATAATATGCAGTGTAAGTTGTACACTTCTAGAAGGTACAATACATTTTGATTGGTCCACCGTGGACCGGATCCATCCAAGTATTTCCCTGCCCAGTTAACCATAGTACTACTACAAAGCTGTACTACAAAGCTGTCACCCGTGCTAAATATTGCTGTTGCATATAAAATATACCTCTCTCTGCTTGTCTGAAACTAACAACAACTCGTATAATTTGTGTGTCTGCTTAGAAAGATCAAAGTGTGCTGTGCTTTACTAATACATTTCCTGGAGTAAGAATGGTGGGTTGTTGGGCAAACAGACAAGAAATGAGACTACTGGTGCACTTGTTACTGCCACTTTGTGTTCACTGGATTGCTAAAGAGATGACTCGTTCGGTTCTTGTAGATGTCACCACCAATGCTCTTTGTCCTGGCCGCTCCACTTGTGATCAAGCCATATACATCACGGGACTTCAGCAAACTGTAAGAGATTCATATATCTGAATTTTGATTTCTGGAACAAAGATTATGTGCTGAGTTCGGTTATCCTTTTAATTTTCCAGACCATTACTGTACTGAAATTTGGGCGGTCGTTTGATTTTGAGTTGTTCAAGTTTGCTTTTTGTTTGATGTTTTTCTCCGGGAACAATCTCCTCCATTGAATGGGTGAAGAAAGTAGTGTATAGGGTCTTCTCCCAATGAATTTTTCACTGATTCTCATGTTTGTGTGTGGAAGAAGCAAATGAATCATAGTGAACATACTGACGTATAAGTTTAAGTATATCAATGTAATATTCATAGAGGATAGAATAGATTATGTTGTTGAAGAAGGAATTTCGAATAATTAAATGACTAATTGGACCACCCCACCAATAACATAGACTTGTGAATTAAATAATATCTTTTGGATGGATCTATGGTGGAGGATATAGTAAAAAAATGATATATTATAAAGGAAAGTGTACCTATTTTTATTGAGAATTAATATTGTTTCTCATATTGATAAGATTAATGTAAGGGGAAAAAAAGAGAAAATTTTCAATTAATTCTTCTTAAAAAACCAAAGAGAACCAAAGAGAACCCTATTAATGATTAAATCATGGAATTTGGAAAAGAATAAGCCACCATATTTATTTAGAATACTTTTTTTTTCCTGACTTGATTGATTCTGTTTAGAAGCTGATATTTTTTTTTCCCTAAGGAATTTTGTTAAACAAAGATACCCATCTATCAACTTTGCCTCACTAAAAAATTTCTTAGATCTGCCTCGTTTTTGTTAATATTTGTGAAATTCATGCCTTTTTGTTGGATTAGGACCCTGTTGTGTTCCCTCGTCTCAATGGAGAAGTGGGTCTGGATTAGGACCCTGTTGTGTTCCCTCATCTCAATGGAGGAGTGGGTGAGGAGTCATTGTGAGGAGTGGTTGCACCTGCTGTACCCATTCCATGAAGTATTTGTTTCTTACATCTGGATAGGCATGCGGAGTGCAAAGAAGCAGATAGGGGTGACAATCGTGTCGTGTTCGGGTTGATAGGTCGTGTCAACTTAGAGTAATTACACACGACACGACACGTCAACTCGAACACGACACGATTAATAAACGTATCTAATTTTATAATACGAATACGATACGAAAATAAACGGGTTGACATGATTAGACACGAAAATAAATAGATAATTACTAAACTCGCTAACCCATCAACTCGAATACTTACTAAACCTGCCAACCCGCCAATCCGAATACCTACTAAATCCGTCAACCCGAATACTTATTAAACCTGCTAACCCGAATACCTATTAAACCTGTCCACCCATTACACTAAAAATTTTTAAAAAATAAATCAAACTATATAAAATTAAAATAACCAATAGAACAGTTCATAAAATCTAATAGCCAATAAAATAATAAATCATTTAACTAAATATCTAGAGATGTGAATAAATTCATAAGATTTAATATAAAAAATTTAAACATCCAATTTACTTAATACATTGAGTTGGAAAACAAAACTAAGCTACTCTAGCACCACAGGTATGGCAACTAAATGAGTTGGAAACATCTGGAAGGACAGGACACGAGCTCATACAGAAATTCTATAATTGCTTATCTTTGTGACCTTTTTGGTAAGAACACTCCTTTCTTTCTTTGCCTCTGAAGCAAGTCTAGATACCTGAACATTGTGAGGGCAAAATGTTTAGGCACCTGAAAGTTGCAACGCATGGTACATTCTTGGTTGTATTAAGTAGAGAATACACGAAGACTAGCAGACCATAAGAACTAATGTACACATAAAGTTTAAGTAGCTTTCAAGAAATGAACAAGGAAATAGTCATATGCTCACTTAGTCACTTGTAAATGCATCAAGTAAAAAATAATCTATGAGAACTCCAAAGCCATTGGAAGTCCACATAACTCATATACGCATAGGCCATACCTAAATGTCAATAGGGATCCAGAGATTTTTCTCCCCTCTAAATGTCAAAGAAGAATCTTCACGTGTTAAAGCCTCCCTCTACACAAACTTCTTATGCATCTGTTCAAGGGCCCCAAACATTCAACGGTCAAGGTTAATTCACATCATGTCATCTTCATTGAATTTAGTAAGGACTAACAACATTCATTGGAAGGATTGATCAACACCTAATTGTGTTCCTATATTCAACGCTATCGTATCACATAATTTGCAACATGAGAATCTCTACACATTCAATTCAAGATACAGCCTCTTTGTTTCTTCCAATCTCAAGGAGGATTTTAAGGTTTATGTATTCTGGTCTTGTCTTTCTTTTACTGCATTTTCTTCACACTAAAACAAATCACATGAACTGCAAAATCCAACCAAAACAGTCCGCGGCAGACACACCTTAACATAAACAACACACAAACAGAAATTTCACCCAAAATTCCACCATGGCATCTTTCAACATCAGCGAACAAAACATATATCAAAATGTTCCTCCACATGCATAGAACAATCACGAAGTCAAAACTCAAAAGTTTAAACTGATTCCTTAAATTTCTTCCATAGCCAAAAAGAAACACTCAAGAAAACTACAAATCAGCCAACCACATTCCATCGCAAGAAATTTAAAAAATAAGATCAACCCAGAAATAAGAAATTGCAGATCCAACTAAGAGTACCGATTTGCCGCAGCTTTCAAATTACAGAGGAAGTGTTTACTCTGCAATTTGAAGTGTTTACAGAGGAATGCCGATGCCGAATGCTGAAATTTTAACCGGCTTCAACTCTACGATCCGATATTCGACGAGGTTGATGTCGATAATCGGCATCCACCTCCGACTCCACAGCTGAGGTGTTTGAGAAACACTTGGATGTCACTATTTTAGGTTAATCTCAGGGTTATGCCTCCAGTATTTTTTTAGAGAAGTCCTCTTGTTAGCCTACTAATTATTTTATTAGTAGAAGAAATATTCGGGGTTTGTCGCGTAGATGTAGCCCAAATTCAGGGTGAACCACGTTAAATTTCTGGTGCCATTTTAAATTTCTTATTTTATTTGCTTTGCTTGTATTTAATTTATTTGTGCATCCGCCTGTCCTATTGGTCCACCCTTCTGCTGCACCAGTGGAAAATAGTAATTAATCTGTGTTATTTTTCCCAAGAGACCTAACGTTACTGATCAAGGACCGTGCAACAAGTTGGAGAACAATAATGAGGATGATATTTGCATCAAAATGGGTTTTAGAGCTTGTAAATTTGTTATAACATTCTGTCTCCCTCCACCTCTGCTATCTAATGTCATCTTCCATTTAATGTGAAAACTCAAATTCAGTAGAATGTTGTGGCGAAGGTGTTGAAATAGATGAATAGTCCAACTAGATTGAGCTTTTGAATAGAGGGTTTGTTCCTATAGCTGGTGTTAAGGTATGAATATATGGATTCTTCATACCTCATAGTAAAATGCATTAGCATAATTCATTAGTTTTGTCCATTATATTTAAACTTGCAAACTAAATTCAACTCACTTTTGTGGGGAAATGATTTATCTGGCTCCTAGATTAGGGGAAGGAGGGTCGGAATTGATCTTGGGACCTTCATTTCCATCCCTAGTACCTAAAATATTGAACTACTATTTGGATTTCATTCTTGCTCTTTTTTCATTGTATGTTCGCTACAAAGGCTTGAAACTTTTTTATACATCAGAATTACACTCTCAGATAAAGAGTGCTATTTATGGTTATATGGATGTAAGGAATCATACCTCTTGATTTTTTTTTCCATGAACAGGCCAACCCTGTTACTGATAGACTACAATAGTGTATTAGGAGCAACTAGTCTAATAAAATCAGGACTGGCAAAGATTTGATTGAATAGTTTCAAAGATTGTTTGCTTTCTTGGAATAAAGCTATAAGAGAAAAAGATGGTTGCCTTTACAAATGAATCTTGGACGTTGCTGTTGAAAGTAAATATGGGATGTTCATCATTAATGAAATTCCTATAATGGTTGACAGGAGATTACTTTCGTTACTTTTTGAACACTTCCATTGGCTACTCCTTTTGCTTATGTAGCACTTGTTTCTTGTATGTATGATAAGTGTCACTTTGCATCTACAGGTTGTTGGAGTCTTCAAAATGGTGGTTCTTCCAGTTTTAGGTCAACTTTCAGATGAATTTGGTCGTAAACCACTTCTCCTTTTTACCATGTCAACTGACATAATTCCTTTCAGTAAGTACCAAATAGATTCTGTAATCTTTTACTTTTCCAGAAGCTCACTCACTCTGTGTTGACAAACTTCTGCATCTTCTCTGAAGTTTTTCCTGAATCTGTAAGCAATTGCGTTTCAAAAGATATTACACAAGTCCTAAATTCATCCTCGGTATTTTAATCACAGTTCATATAATGGTCCATTGTGCTCCATTTCTTGCAGCTTTGCTCGCAATCAATGAGTCAAAGGGTTTTGTGTACGCCTATTACGTTCTTCGAATAATTTCTTATATCATTAGTCAAGGAAGTATTTTCTGCATTTCTATTGCTTATGTGGTAATACCTCTATCCAAAACCAGTAACTATAAAACAAGTTTTGAAATTATGCAACGATAAAGAGACAAACTTCAATTTGTCCTTGCAGGCAGATGTTATAGATGATGCTAAGAGGACTGCTGCTATTGCCTGGCTCATGGGCCTTTTTTCTGCATCCCATGTCTTGGGAAATGTCCTTGCACGTTTTCTCCCTGAAGCTTATATTTTTGAGGCATGCCATTGCTGTGACCTGAGATCTGTATGCCGGTTACGCGTTTGTGTAAAATTTTATTGTTTATTTACATAATCAAGCTTCTCATTTCAGGTGTCAATTGCTCTTTTGACCTTTTGTCTTCTTTACATGGCACTGTTTCTGTCTGAGACTGTGACTCGATCTCCAAAAGGGGACCAATATATGCCATTGTTCAAGAAGGTATTTAAGATCATGCAAGAGCGATATCATGCAATGAAATATGCTGCAAAAGTTGTCACAAGCAGGTAACTGTGGGCAGTATGCAGTTTTCCACTTGATTTCCCTGTCTTAGATTTTCATTTCAGAACTTTATTCTTCCAGTTCTGTGCAGAGGATTTGATACTTTAAATTTTCTTCCAAAAATCAGTCTTTAAAGATTGCAAAGTCAGCTTATTGTTTCCTCTTAACTCCTGAAGACTTTTTATTTTGTTTTCAGCCCAACACTGAAGTGCATATCTCTTGTTTCCTTCTTTTATGAGTTGGGTGTGTCTGGTATTAACAGCCTCTTACTGGTATGTTCTCCATAATCTACAGATAGTTTTGACCACATTTGGATACTCCATGAGAATTTAATATTCATCTGGACATCCAATTGAATTTCTACAAAAAATTTGATAAATGGGGTTTTCACTTGAATGACTGGGATAATACATGGACCTCAGAAGGTTTCACATATTGAACACAAGTCTGGAGAAGATAGCAAGAAATAGATTGATTAATTAGGGAAAATGTGGATTTCAACTATTCGATTTATTAAACTGTTTTAGATTGTTCAGAATATATTGTGAATTCTCAATTTAAGCAATCATTCATTCAGAAATACGGAAATCCCTGGCTGGCATTTATAGCCCTGTAATTATGAAATTCTGGACATGAATATACCGATTGATACTTGAATTCTTGTTTGTTCTCATGCTTTCCAAACTGAAAGAAGCTCAAGTTCTTTTAAGCAAATTTTCCAAACCATATCCTGAAGATATGTTCTTGGTGTACCATCATTTAACTTCTGATAATGTTTCCTAGTCCTTATTTCACTTTCTCCAACTCTTGCAGTACTATCTAAAGTCCGTATTTGGTTTCAATAAGAATCAGTTCTCAGAAATCCTGATGACTGTGGGGATGGGCTCCATTTTTTCCCAGGTACACTCTTAGGCTTTGTTTGTTTCGCAAAAGGGCAGGAGGAGAGGCACCTTTACTTCCCTCAGTGGAAGTAATCATATTTACTTTTATTTTGTTTGGAATGAGTGGAAGGGAAGTAAATGATAAATACTTACTCGTGTTTGGTTCTAAGGAAAGGGGAAGGTATTTTGTCAAGTTTATTATTATACCCATATTACTAGAGAAGTAAATTAGTTTATTTTATTTGTTTGGTATGATTGGAAGTAAAGTAAATAGTTGTACTATAAGATTGAGAAAAAAAATATTATTTATTAGACAAGCCATTAATAATTTATTAGACAAGATATTAATATTTTTCAAAAAAAATAATATTAGATAAACAAAAAAAATTATTTTATTGCTAGAAAGATTAGTAAAAAAATGATAGAGAGTATAACAATAGTGAGAGAAATTTAAAAAAATATATAGAAGTTAATAAGTAGGGAAAAAATAAAAAGAAGAGATAAAAATTTTAATAAGAAAAAAATGTAAAAGTTAGAAAAACTTGAGGCCATTTTAGTCTTTATAGTGGAACGATTACAGCAATTCTTCCAAAATAGAAGGGGCCAAAAATCTGATGTGGAGGGGAAGGAAAATACCTCCACATTTACGCCCTACCCCAAATTTACTTCCCCTCGTCTTGTCCTTCCACTTACCACCCCAACCAAACACGGTCTTGTGGAACCTACATCTTATGCTCTTAGACAGTGGACTTCTTAAGTGGTTTTGGTTTTTCTGCTGGTGAGGATATTGTGAATTATGCATGCAGCTTGTTTGAATGGCAGGTAGGTAAAAGTACATTTCTTGGCCTATTATTCTTTTCATTTTAGGGTTTCTGATTTATTTAAACATTTTGAAGAGGTTTACAAGTGTCCTTCATACTTCTTGTAAGCGCTGTGGGTGATTAAACTGTCAGGCCACCTAACAACGAGTCTGCAAATTGTTTGCTAAATTTTGTGTGAGCGTATGTTCTGGAATCCCCGAGAGACAATGAAGAGCTTTAACAAATACACGATGATCTTATCTTGCATTGGTGTACATGCTAATGAATAGTCCTCCTTCTGTCTCCTCATTCTGGTTTTTGTTCCTTATGTACCATAACACCGAGAAGAAAAATCTATGCTTAGTGTTGTGGTATACCATGATCCAACATCTTTCTAGTCGGTCAGTGTAATCACCTGGCGATCACACAAAGATTATATTTGACTAAGGGATGGATGACTTTCCAAATCAAGCATATGACCTTCGCTTCTAAAGTGCCTCGACACTTAAAACTGTTTTTCTATTCTTGTGGTTTTTCTTGAAGATATTGGTGCTTCCTCTAATGAATCCTTTAGTTGGAGAGAAGGCTATCCTATGTGCAGCTTTGCTGTCATCTGTGGTGTATGTAAGTTTGCCTCGCTAACTTAATTCAAACCAAATTGTCAAGTCTCTGCTTCTTGTGCTTATCTAATAAATTCTGTTTACATAGAGCTGCTCATTGTACAGGGATTGCTTTATGGCTTGGCATGGGCACCATGGGTAAAGGCTTCATTTTTAGTATTTGCATTTCGTTTTTGAAAGATGCTCCTGGGAGTGCATTGTTTATTACAAACACATTATCATCCTTCTACATACTGATCAGTAGCCATTTTCGAGACAGGTGCCCTACTTAAGTGCATCTTTTGGAGTTGTTAATGTTCTTGTGAAACCATCTGTAAGTACCTATACATTCATTGAACACGTCACTGACACCATTTTCTTCTTAATGACTTCATGATTGCACTTGTCTTCTATTGTAATGATCTTTCCATGTTTTATCCCTCTTTGACTGATAAGACTTATGCCATTATATCAAGAGCATCAAGTCCAACTAATCAGGTTTGTGATCTGAATTGGTTTTGTAACTCTGGTTCTTATCTTAGCTAAAGCTTTAATGCATTTCCATAACTCAGAATCAAAAGATTCTAGCCGTTAGGTTTCCTAGCTTCTGGTGAGATTACACACCTGATAAAACAGGTTGTTAAATCATTGTACATTAGATAGTTACATGTCCCACAATAGTCGCTGGTGTAGAAGCTGACTTTGTGCTTCTCTTGCCTTTTTCTT
Source organism: Voacanga thouarsii (assembly GCA_026120185.1). Classification (NCBI taxonomy): domain Eukaryota; kingdom Viridiplantae; phylum Streptophyta; class Magnoliopsida; order Gentianales; family Apocynaceae; genus Voacanga; species Voacanga thouarsii. Next base: position 1,013,940 of record JANUWF010001066.1, on the reverse strand, counting down.
TTCACAAAATGTTCAAAATAGATGAATGCCAGTTTAGTTTTAAAGAACTTCAACTTTGGGTTCATTTTACTTTCATTTCCCCAGTGCTTATAAACGCACCTCTTTTTCCAGGGGAAGGCACAAGGATTTATTGCTGGTGTGCAGTCAGTCGCAATGTTATTGTCACCATTCGCAATGAGTCCATTGACGAGTGAGTTAGTTGCTCTTCTCTCAATTACATAAACCTATGTTGTTACCTCACTTGACTTCTGTGTTGATATTATTCCAGCATTATTTTTGTCGGAGGATGCACCTTTCAACTGTAAAGGTTTCAGTTTTGTGTGCGCGTCCTTATGCATGGTAAGCATGGATATATTCTTTCTTCCTCATCTTTGTCTCTACTTGTGCCCATAAGAGCATTGCATATGTTGGCCTGCACATCCTCACTCAACTACTGCAATTTTTTTAGGTTACTTCCCTGTGTTTTGCCTTGACACTGAAACTGAAACGTTCAAACAAGGAAGTTGAAGATGATGCCGATAACATCGAAGCACCACTCCTTTCATAAAAATGCAAGGGCACCAGCAAAATCTCGGTTGGATCACCAAGTCTATGAAGCAATACGGTGGCCCTTTTCTTATACCTGTTGTAAATTGGTAATGCTCACTTCAAAATGATATAGGATATTTAGAACCTGCCGAACAGATTTGGGAAAGCTTCCCTAGATCAATCATAGCTACCAGAAAAGAAATGTTGCGCAGATTGCTAAGCCAAAACATGATCCAGTTCATCCCGGGGCTTACTTCATTATATCAAGCCCCCCTCGTACCGTAACTCCTTTTTCTATTCAGCAATCTAAGAGGTATAACCACTCTGCTACTTGTAACTATTCCGGCTCTGTCGAACCGTGTATTCAAAGCACAATTTATGATTTGATCCCATTTGGATGTAATTTTCAAGTTCCAAAATTTAGATGAATTCACCTTTCACAGCCACCAATGAAGAAATCAGGGTTGAAAAAAACTTCTTGGAACAAAAGTACAATTTACAATACACATAATACAAATATTTCATCCAAGTCTAGAACAAAAAGCAACCTTAATTGGTTCATGCACCGTGGACAATGATCTCAAGGCAAACGTAGCCAGAAAGCAAACCGCTGAAGAGGCAGCAGCAAATCGCCGTCTTCTTAACGTACCTTCGACAACTTTTTATTCGTTTCCAGTCAAAAAGGTCAAGTTTTGCTAACTAACTTCCTCAATAATTTGCAATTCCCACACATAAATTGTCCACGAATAGAATCTTCTCTGAGCCAAGTTTCCTCTTACCATTACTATAACCATTCCAAAACCAAAGTTGACATCTTTTTAAAAATAATAAATAAATAATAAATTTTACACCAACAACTAACCTTGTTTTTTATAGCTCATTCCAACACTTTACTCTATTTCCATCTTTCATTCTTGATGATCTTGAAATATCTTTTCTGATTATCTGACATTTTTCTTTTCTGGGTTCATAAATGTAGGTAGTGCAAATTTCATATTTTAATTCAAAATTTATATATTTATATTTTGTCTAAAAAAGAAGAAAAGATATGTGTATAATTTTTAATTTTATATTAAAAAAAAACACATCATGGATGACTATATATAGCTATTGCACAAGACTTCTTAAAAACACCGCCCATGAAGAAATTGTAAAATAGCACAATGAAGACTGAGAATTTGTAGAGCACAATGAAGACTAAGAATTTGTAGATGAAGAATGAAAATTCTAGAAGAAAACTGTCTTCTATTTCTGTTAAGCATTGAAGCTAATACAATGTTTGATATATATACACTCACGGAATTGAAACTTCCAGATTAACTATATTGAAGAAAAATTAAATAACAAAAAAACCAGCTATATTACAACTGGGATTTATAATGAAGTCTTGGCTAGCTGACTTGTCTTGGCTGGCTGACTTGGCTACAATTGCTGATCTGTCAGCTGATCTGTCATCTTTATCATCCTCCCGCAAGTCGGATGCAGCAAGAATACCAAGACGGGAAAGAGAAACTGAAAAATAGCTAGAGACAAGGCCTTGGTAAAAATGTTAGCGAGCTGATAAGTGGAAGAGATAGGCAAAGGCTTAATGCAACCGGCTTGATATAAATCCCGAATGAAATGACAATTAAGCTCAATGTGTTTGGTTCTTTCATGAAAAATTAGATTTTCAACTAAATAAACGGCACTACGATTGTCACAAAAAGCAGAAACAGGCAAAAGACATGCAAAGTGAAACTCATGAAAAAGATGCAAAATCCATTGTAATTCACAAATGGATTAAGCCAATGCACGATACTCAACCTCTGCTGAACTCCTAGCAACAACAGTTTGCTTCTTTGATCTCCAAGAAACAAGAGCTACACCAAAATAGATGCAGTATCCAGTAATAGATCGTCGAGAATCTCCACAACTTGCCCAATCAGAGTCAGCATATACTTGAAGAACAAAAAAAGATTCAGCAGGGAAAAACAAACTATAATGAAGGGATCCTTTAAGGTATCGAAGAATCCTATAGACTGCCTGCATATGGAGAACTATAGGAGCAGATAGAAATTGACTTAATTGTTGGACAGCAAAGGAAATGTCAGGCCTAGTGTGAGTTAAGTACAACAAACAACCAACAAGGCTCCTATACAAGGAAGGATAAGAGAATAAAGCTGAATCTCCAGCAGTATAACGTTGTTTACTATCCAGAGGTGTAGAAATAGGCTTACAACCAAAATAGCCATGTGTACAAAGCAAATCCAGTATGTACTTCGTTTATGAAAGAGTGATCCTTGTTGAAGTTCTCTTAACTTCAAACCCCAAAAAATAGTTCAATTCTCCTAGATCTTTGATCTTAAACTGATCATGCAGCTGTGTTTTAAGAGCAACAATGTTCTCTAGCTGGTTACTCATAATAATAATGTCATCCACAAAAACCAAAACTGCAATGAATACAACTGCATTATGTTGGAAGAATAGGCTATAATCACTCTTGGACTGTTGAAAACCAAGAGATAATAAGTATGCTGTCAACTTAGCATTCCACTGCCTACTAGCTTGCTTGAGACCATACAAGGATTTGTCAAGTTTGCATACTAAAGAAGAATCATCAGACTTAAAACCCGGGGGCAAATTCATATAAACATCTTCAGACAAGTCACCATGTAGAAAAGCATTATTGATATCAAGTTGATGAATATGCCAATGAGACTTGGCTGCAAGAGCTAACATGATTCTAATAGTTGTGATCTTGACAACTAGTGCAAAAGTGTCAAGTAATCAATACCTTCCTGTTGATTGTATCCCTTTGCTACAAGTCTGGCCTTATACCTGTCCACAGTTCCATCTGCTCTACATTTAATCCTATAAACCCACTTACAACTAATTGCCTTCTTTCCAGGAGGCAAAGAAACCAAATGCCAAGTTTCATTCTGTTCTAAGGCTGCAATTTCAGCTTGCATAGCTGCACACCATTCCTTAGATTTCACAGCCTCAAAATAATGCTTTGGTTCAGAATGGATAGAAGAACTACATAAAAAGGATGAAGAAGTAATAGAAGCAGGTAAACTATATGGTGTACTGAATTGGTGTAGTGCTGAGCATATGTAATTTGACAGATAGGCTGGAGTAGTAATGGCTCGAGTAGATTTTCTAGGCAGAAAGTGAGATGAAGGTATCTGATCTGTATGCAGCAATGTTGGAGATGAAGTGTCATTAATATGAGAGGTTGAATGGTGATCAGATATAGAATTATGGTTTGAAGAAGAAGACTGATAAGGCAAAGGTAATATTGGTATGCTAGCATTTGAAGAATCAAAAGTTTGGGACTGCAAGAAAGGAAAACACATTTCAACAAAAATAACATTCCTAGACATAAAAATCTCTCTGGAAGAAAAATCTAACAAAAGATATCCCTTAGTCGAATGAGAATAACCAAGAAAAACACAAGATCTACTTCTAAGGGTAAATTTACTTCTATGGGGCAGTTGAGTACAAGCATATGCAAGACTACCAAACACTTTAAGTTTGCTATAGTCAGAAGTCTTATTGTGCAATTTTGCAAAAAGGGTTTGTTGATGTAAAACAGGAGTGGGGGTAATATTGATAAAAAACACAGCATGCTGAATACAGTACCCCCAATATGTTAAAGGAATTTGAGATTGAAATCTAAGAGCTCTTGCAATATTGAGAATATGCTGATATTTTCTTTCCACAATCTCATTTTGCTATGGAGTATAGGGACATGATGTTTGATGGATGATGCTTTTTGAATTGAAAATTTCATTAAGTTGAAATTCATGACCATTGTCTGATCTTAAAACCTTGAGTGTTTTATGAAATTGTGTTTCAATATATGCAACAAAATGCTGAATTAGAGATCCGACTTCAGATTTTTGTTTTAACAAAAAAACCCAAGTGAATCTGCTAAAATCATTAACTATTGTCAAGAAATATTTCTGTCCATGGATAGTAGCAATATTGAATGGTCCTCAAATATCCATATGAACAAGATCAAATATAGATTCTGCAGTGCCATGATGTAAAAGAAAGGGCAGTTTATGCTATTTAGCCAAAGGGCAAACAGAACAGAAAACATCTTTGTCAGGTAAACAAACAGATGAATTAGACTTTTGTATTTCAGCTAGCTGTTTAGAAGAGAGATGGCCTAGCCTAAAATGCCATAAAAAGGACTTATTACACAAATCACCAGTGGAAGAAAAACATGCTGCTGTTGTAAAAGAAGCAGGTTGAAGAGGATGAAAGTGATAAAGTCCATTTGACAGCCTAGCTGATCCAATTATCTATCCAAGATATGGATCCTGAAGAAAAAAATAATTACCTTTAAAAGTTATGACACACTGTAATTGATGCAAAAGCTTACTGACAGAAATAAGATTGAATGAAAATGTAGGTATGAAAAGAATATGATATAACACTATGGATGTTTTTAAATGGACAATTCCTATATGAGACACAGAAACAACATTTCCTGTAGGAAGCTTAACTGAGATGTTTTATACAGGATGGATTTCAGAAAAATATTTCAAGCTTGAACAGATATGATTAGTAGCACCTGAGTCCAAAATCTAAGTGGAAGAGCTTATACCTGTTCCTTGAGCTTGAAGAGAAGAATTGATGAAATCTACTGAAAGAGAACTAGCTGTGTTAACTGAGTAAAGTTGTTTGGTATGGTTGGGGCTAGAAACAAGTTGATGTGACTGAATTAGATGCAATAAGTGTTGATATTGTTCTTGTGTCACGTATTTTGAGGCATGTGAATCTGTAGACATGTGATTATGACACCCTACAACTGGAGTTGAAGCATTAGACACATCTGGAAACTCCTTTTTGTCCATAATAGCATTTGCCTGTGACATCATTCCTGATCCCCTTGACATGTTAGGTCTGTTTTGAAATCCAATAGGAAAACCATGCTTCCTATAACATCTGTTAATAGTATGCCCCTGTAGTCCACAAAAGGTGCATTACAATTTCTTATTCATATTGCCTCCTTTTCTATAACCATGATTACCAGTATAAGACACATTTTTGCCATTTGTATGAGTTCCAACATGATTCATCATTACACCAGAAACAGCTGAATTTTATCCATTTGCACTTTCAGTAGCTTGCATGAAAGACTCAGACTTAGAATTATTCCCTGCATATCCTTGTGATCCATTCATGACATGTCTTGTGGCAAAGATTTGATGATTTGTAGACGTTGATATATCAGAATGAATAGCATTATAATTGATGGATCTTTCATGTGTAGATACCATAGAGAAAGCTTGATTGAGAGTAGGAAAAAGGCTGAGTTAATAAAACCTGTGACTTAATTCCATTAAAATCATTTTTCAATCCTTTGATGAAACGGATTACAAAATCTGCATCATTGTTTGCCTTTACTTCAGGCAATGCTGGACATTCACACTTTGGATCACAATGACAGATTGGTAATGGTCTCAAGTTAAGCAATTCTTCCCATAAAGTTTTCAAGCTGGTATAATACTCATTCACAGAAGAAGTACCTTGTTTAAGGTTGTAAATATCTTCTTGCAAATCTGAAATTCTGAATGAATCACCTTATGAAAACCTTTCACATAAATCATCCCAAACTTCATAAGCTGTATCAATCTAGATGACACCTTAAGCTATAGATGGTGAAATTGAGTTTAGAATCCAAGAAAGGACCATATTATTGCATTGTTCCCATGCAGCATAAGAATTGTGTGCACGGTTTGGTGCTTTAATAGCTCCATTAACAAAACTGAGCTTGTTTTTGGAAATCAATGCCATCCGCATAGCTCTGCACCATTGATGATAATTCTTGTCATTCAAAGATGGTTGAACCAAGATCAATGAAGGATTTTCATTCGGATGAAGATAATAAGGACTTGACATAGCTATCTCTTGATTTGCCATAGAAATTCAGTTGAGTTTGATTAGAAAATTCAAATGGAATTAAATGCAGAAAACTGAAATGAAATTGAGCTGAAACCTAAATTCAAACACAGACCACGAAGAGTAATTGTGTGTTAACAGAAACAAATGGAATTATGGAAATCGCATATCTGAACTTTAGTGGCTCTGATACCATGAAGAAATTGTAAAATAGCACAATGAAGACTGAGAATTTGCAGAGCACAATGAAGACTAAGAATTTGCATATGAAGAATGAAAATTCCAGAAGAAAACTGTCTTCTATTTCTGTTAAGCATTGAAGCAAATAAAATAACTTATTATTTATTAATTATTTAATTAAGTATATAAATATTATAAATGTTATTTTTATATTAATCTTCACATAAATTTATTATCAAATCCAGTTACCGACTATAATTTGAGTCATTTCATGCATATTAAGAGACTCAGATCAAATGATATAAATATAAAAATATAAAATAGATAATAAGTTAGTGTCACGATAATAAATTTGAAATTTAATAAAATACGTTAGATTTAAATTAAAAGAATGAAGAAATTGAGGGCTTAATTGGAATTGAACCAAAATTAGTACCATAAAATCCCCAGCCATTTTCCTTATTGACAGCGGAGGCACTAAAATTTCTTTCTTCGAGGTTCATCCAATCGCAGAAGCAATCAAAACCACAGTTACAAAGCATATCAGTTTAAACCGCCACAGACCCTTCCTTTAGCTTCTTCTCCTTCGCAGTGGTATTGAGAGAAAGAGGGAGTTGATGCAAGAACTCTCTAGACTCTATAGCTTGCATATAAATAGATTAAGCCTCCTTTATTTGTAATCAATCCAAGTTTGTGAGTTTGGAATGCAAGTTCTTTCTTAAAATTTCTCTTGTTTACATAACCTTCCAACACTTAGTTGCTTAACCACCATACTTCCATCGTTCTTTTCTTATCCTACATTCCTTTTTTGTTTAGAATATCGCGTAAACTTGATCTAATGAATCCTCTTTATTAGTTATTTGGTTCACTAGAACTGCACGGGCTATTAGTATGCAATTCCATGAAACAAAAAAAGTGTTTTGGCTGAAGGAAAACATGAAAGGTATATGCTTTGAAAACATGAGAGAAAGGTTTGAAGGAGCAGATAACATGCTTTGGGTATGAGGACAAGCTTTAAGGCCAGGTCCTTAAAATGAGACATGAAATGTGACATTATTTAGAATTTTTTTTCCTTAAATTTCTAATTTCTAATTTTTTGTTGAAAGAAAAAATTTTAGAGAAGACAACAAGTTTTATTTTCAAAATGCGACCTTCCAATTTTAAAAATTTCGCAGCAAGCCATCTTATTATCAGAATTTCCATTAAAAATCACCCATTTAACGAAAATTCCTTAGTAAGCTTGTGCCAGAGTGTTAGAATAGTATGTTTATTTGTTGCATACGGTTACTTTCATTAAGGCCTTGGAATTTCGTGATTAACACGGTGGATACGAAAGAATATATGTGTGTGTGTGTGTGTGTGTGTGTGTGATTACTTAAATGTTCATGTTAATTTATGTTGAACTAATCAGATCTATACAAATTGATTGAAACTTGAGATTATACAGGTGTAAGGTCGTATGCTTATTTGATGGTGAGAATTAACTTTTAATGTATTGATGTAGTTTTAAAAATATATTTAATACTAGGATACTTGTGTATATAATATATATATATATATATATATATATATATATATATTACATAATTTTTTATGGATCTAGATACTTAAATATACATAAATTATTACACTAATTACAAAATTTTTGTTGCACCGGATACAACTAATCACGCATAAGACAAATGATTCAAAATTCAAACTACGCGAGGAGAATGACATATGATTAGAAGAAAGAATATTAGTAGTTTAATACTTATGAAATTGGCAAAAATATGGCTGCAATTAGACTCAAGAGTTAAGTTACCTTAGAAACCGGCATGTTTACAGGCACCCATTTTTTCAAATAAATGTCATTAGAATTATTACCAAACGAAGCATAAGTCATAGTAATAATTATTGATTATAATGATAAGAATTAGGTCTTGGGACATTGATTAACTGATTCAGGACCCTTTTGGTTCTTGCACTAATATGTTAATGGTCACGTGTTTGGATTTTAATGGGAATTTGTTCCTGCTAAATTATTCTTAAACTAATTGAGGCACATCTTTTGTGGGTAAGGGAAGCGCACAATGTACTTTAAGAGCGCATAGGGTGAAGTCCGCCCTAACCGATAAAGAACAACAAGAACACTACAAGAAATTTATCAATTTGTCACAGATAACTAAAATTTGCCGTGAATCTGCAATAGAATTTGTCCATGACAAATTCCTTCGTCGCTAAGCATTTTTTCCGTTTTCGTAACAATTTACCACGGATTTGCGACGGATTGTTCAAGTTGGTAGTACCTTTCAGGGAGAAATATTGCTAGGGAACCGTAACAAATTCGTCTGAATCTGTTACGGATTTATTACGGAAACAATATGCAAATAAGCTGTCCGTGGCAAATCCGTAGCAATCTACTACGGATTTGCCATGGAATCAATATGAAAAATAATTGTCCATGGTAAATTCGTGACAGATTGTCATGGATTAATCCATTGGTACTATTTTTCATGACAAATTCGTGACAGATTTGCCCCGAATTTGTCACAAAATCAATATCCAAATAATTATCCGTGACAAATTTGTAACAGATTATCACAGATTTGCCACAAACGGTACTCAAGTAGGTCCCATTCATGATAAATCCGTGATAATCTGTCACGAATTTGTCACAGAATAAATATAGAGAACAATTATTCGTGGCAGATTAGTACGGATTTGTCACGGAATACATCAATTGGTTCTATCTTCCGTGACAGATAGCTACAGATTTGCCACGGATGGCATCCATTGGTACTAGTTCCATGACAAATTCGTGGTAGATTGTCACGAATTTGCCACGGAATCAAAATCCATGGTAACATATTATCTACAATTTCATTTTTTAAAACCTGTTACATTTTCCTATTCACAATTCCATAGCAACCAATATGCACAATACATATGCACAATCCCCGTCACACTCCCTACCTACAAAGTTTCGAATCATATTACCCAGATATATACACAACAAACAACCTATAATATTTATAATCCATTTTCCATACACACATATGCACTATACACAATCTACAACGTTCTTGAGTATCATACACCCTGCACACATGCACAACATACCGCCTACAACGTCTCAAATCATATTTCCACCACACAATACACAATTGCAAAACACATTCACCACAATTGTTTTAGCAAATCATAAAATTTCATAATTTGTTTAGAGCCCAAATACATAAATAATCATATATCATCAAAATATCTAAAAACAGCAAATATAAATTCATAATAATACTAAATCCATAATCAAAGCGATCCAAACTTAAAATCCACATGAAAATAAAACCAATCTAACTATTATCCGCTGCTGAAGGGCCAGAGTCATCCTCATCAGAATCATCAGAGTCAGAAGAGGGAATGGAAGGCACTTGTAAGTTAAGATGTAGCATCACCGTGCGATTCATCTCACTCAATGCAGACATCTTCTTATCATTTTTCTCCAAAGTCCTCTTCATCTTTTTCCTCTCTTTCTCTATCTCTTTGTCCTTCTTATCCAACTATTGCTGAAGTAGCTGCTGAAGGGTCTGCTCAAGCTCGCTACAAAAGCTTCTCCATATCCATTGATGATCCCGAAGACAAGGCCTCAGATTGACAGTACTGAAGTCTGAAGCGTGAGGCCTCGGATCCCATGCCATAGACCCTTCCATTTTTCAATCCACTTGCAGTCGATAAAATCATAACTTTCTCATTTGGCACGGAACTTGGAGTGGATGCTAATTCAGTAGACTACATCTGAGAGTATTGCGACTTCATCTTTTGGACGTCCTCCTGAATAATTCGAAGGTGAAAATATAAATAAAAATTAAAGTGTTATGCAATTTTATAAAAATAAAACTAATATGTAACATACATTGATCTTGTGGGATCTCTCATCTACAAATTCACCCTTCTTGGGCTCATCTTGAAACTGGTGTAATTTTTCAAACAATGCAAGATAGTCAAAGTCATCCCCTTGCTTCGCACGCTGCAAGAAGTATTAAAGTGATAATTAAGTTCAGAATTTGATTGGACATGTACAAATTTAATAGCAATTATTAAATTGAACATTTAACTATAGATCATATAAGAGAAAATACCGCTCTCGACTCTTGCTCCATAAAGCTATTTGAGATTGGTGTTGGTCACTTTCCCTTACACCTTACACGACATCTCGTATCAGGACCGAACAAGCGTTGGAAAATCTAATCCTTCGCTTCCTCAGTGTGCTTAGATTCAGGCAGTGCCTGCCACTCTTCCTCTAATCAGTCCTATATAATTGTGAAACAATATATCAAATTTAAAGTAGGTAAATGAATTGTATTTATCATATTTTAATAATTCAAGAAAATAACAGAATTCTTACCAAATGATTATAGTAGCCATTTGCTCAATCTTACCAAATTTCATCATTACCATCTCTTTCTTATTATAGGTCTCACATATACGTTCAATTTTGACAAAATTGAACAAACCAATCTCTCTCATCTTTTCTCGCTCTTCTCGGTATCATCTTTTCCCCTTTCTCCTTGTCTCTTTATCTCCTCAGTCCTCCCTCCACCTGTCATCTCCCTCTTCACCTTTCTCCTTGTGAAACGAGATAATATTAAATACATTATTTAAAATGATACAACTTTCGTGCATGATAAGGCTAATTTAATTCATGCAATAGCACACGAACTCCAATGCACTAATTTTCTATAATTGCATTCATATTGAACTATCTCTATTCATGGCGTCTCTTCTTCCTCGCACAGATATATATCAGCCATTAGTGGACTTTAAAAAACCACAAAGAGACCTGGATTTCTTCTTCGATTCTCTTTCTCAGAGATGGGGAGTTGTAATTCATTTGAGAGGTAGTCAAATTTTGAATTAGTTTCTAAAGAAGAAGATTTTGATGTGTTTTCCTTTCCAAGTCAACCACTTCCTCTTGATTTCAAGTGATCAGATGCTTTTAAGGGCCTTTTTTTTTTTTTTCACCCGTCTTCTTCATCTGGAAATGTGCTTAATAATGAAACTGAACTTCTTTTGATTTGTTGTGATATGAATCAGTGGAAGTTCTGGACATGCTGCTTTGGATTTCCAATTTGATCTGCTCATTCAAGAGATTACTTTTGATGTTGTTCTTCTGATGGAGGATATATTTGTGCATGATCCTTTCTACTCCCTAATAGATTTTAAATTTAATATCGAGGCGAACCAGCTACTGTTATTGTGTGACGGCTGTCAAAGTATCACTTCAGATGAAATTCTTGTGGAGAAGAAGATGATCATGAGGCAAAGAGAGGAGAAGGGCAGTAGTTACAAGACATTATCAAGAGCAACCATTTCGAAGTGCTTTTACATGTCAATCACTTGGGCGGCCAAAGAAGTAAAAGTTGGCCTAACCCTTCTCAAGAAAAGATGTAGGGAGTTGGGAATTCGTCGATGGCCTCACAGGAAGTTGATGAGTTTGGAGACCCTAATTAAGAATGTTCAGATTCTCTCACACACACTCACACACACACACACACACACTTGTGCATGAATAAAAAATGAGGGAAAAACTTACATCATAGATCTACAAGTATGAAAGATTCATAAATAAATAATGATCGGAATGAATGTATTTCCACCGATAATACGTAGAAATCAGTCCAATTTGTGTGTTTTCTTGCCCTTGAGCCAGTTTATTTCCACTTTCAAGATTTGTGGTAATTAGTTAATTATATGACCCCAAAGATAACAAAAAATTAATAATTTTAGAGCATGCTTTTAGATTTGCAGGAAATGCGAAATGAAGAAGAATGATGACATATGGCTGAGAAGAAGTTAAGAGAAGCCATTGAGATACTAGAACGTGAGAAGAAATTGATGGAAGAAATCCCTGATATGCAGTTGGAGGACTAAAAAAAGTGATTGAGACAAGCATGTTTAAAGGTCAACTATAAGAAGAGAAAACTTTTGTGCACGTAAAAAGTAGAGGGTATGTGCACATAAAAAATTTTGACACAACATCCATGATTAGGTCAAACGTGGAACAGTATTGACAGAAGAAAGCATCACTATTTGCACCCTTAAAGTCTTAAAGTAGGTGGCTGTTACACATATTATGACCAAACTAATCATGCAGCCAGTTGGCTGTAACAAGAAATATTATGATGTTCACCACAAATGTTATTTTGAAAAGAACTGTTTCAACTAGGCTTTTTTATGAAAACATTTAGCTTGGAGCACTAAACGAAGAATTAGATAATTTTTGTGTACAAAGAAACCCAAGGAAGAAGACTGTGCATGTTCAATTCCAAAAGCATGATTCATGATCATAGTTGTACTACCATAGGTCATGTCCTAAAGAAAATAGATTGTAATTTTTTCAAGGAATTTTCTTAGTAGGTTTCCTTATGATGAACCCATCCTTCACCAATTTTCTTATGTTTTGCCCTTCATCTAGACAAATTAAAAAGTAGGTCATTAAACACATCAAGAATAGAGAAGAAAAATAGCGCATAGAAAAATGCCTTATGGAAGAAAAAGGCTACCAAAAGCACTGGGATGTATCAGCAAATTGAAAGTGTGATGATGAAGACCACTATAATCAAAATAAAGAAGACCCCTATAATCATCAAAACAAGAGCTCCCACAAATACAAGTGGGAGTAGTAGGATGTCGAAACAACATTATTTTTCAGGCTTCGTAAATACTTCTCAGACAATTAAAAAATGCATTCTTTATATATAAGGTACTACCTTCACTTTGTTTATCATAGTTCTAAGCTAGATTCACCATTAATTCATTAATATAACACACAAAGATAGCATTAAAATTCAGATCTATAAAGTTAGAAAGCATGCTATGGATTTCGATCATGGAGAAGGAAGGAAATGGTGAATGGTTTTCTTGGAGGCTTACCTTGAAACTTGTTCCAACTTTTACACAGCAAATGCCATCCTTCTAAACTCTAAGTGAATGGTGTTTTCTTGATGAATAAAGCGAAAAGTTCAAAGGAAATAGAGTGGTGTTGTTCTCGGTTAAAGAAAAGTGCAAGAGGAAATAGTCTTCCTCTTGAGAGACCAAGTTAGTGGGCTACTTGAGATTGACCGACAGTCACTGAGGAGAAAAAAAGAAGGTATGAAGAATTGGGGCACTGGGGAGGGAGGGGGCAGCCGGTCATGGTGGTGGGAATGTAAAGGAAATGAAACAAATGCCTTTAAAAAACCTAGTTTATTGTTATATGCATAAATTACAATACAATTTCTAATTGTATGGCGACGAATCTTATAACAGAATATTTATCCCACATTTCAACCTCAGCATCTCAACTTTGAGAAAAAAAAAAAAAAAAAGCCTCGATTAATTTATTTAAAGAAAGGTGAAAGAAAGAATTTCAGAAAAGCAACCAATTTACTAAAGATTAAACACTGATTGTTTCTCTGAAAATGACACTAATTTGATCTCTTTCTCTCTCTCTCTCTCTCTCCTCAAGTGCCAAGTCATCGGCCTTTTCTTTTTTTCTTTTTATGTATTTTTTTTAAAGAGACATGCATGTTTGTGAATTATTACACTTTGCAAGTATGGAGTGGAGTATCCACTTATAAAAATGCATCTTTAATGTAGGCCGTCAAAGTTCGTGAATGCAAAATCCCTTCGCAAAGATTTGGAGTTACCGTCTCATGTTTTCCAGCCGCAGCCACAACTAAATTAAATTGAAAATTTGCAATTGGACCATAAGTTTTAAAATATTATATTATTTTTATAATTCGATTTGAAATTTTAATAGTACGATCTAATTTTTTTTTTTTAAAAAGACAAGTGGTGAGCTCCGAACTTGGTCCATGCTTTCTGTCGTCTGAAAACATTAATTTTTTTTATAAATATATAATATTAGGATTTGCAAAATTAATAGTTCTTCAAAAATAAATAAATATTCTCTCTTTATCCGTGGATGCATATCGCATTAATCGAATTAAATTCTGTATTTTTTATTTTTTAAATTCCTCTATTATTACTATTTTCAATAACAATGCGTTTATAAACTTTGTATCGAGAATTTGTACATCATATTCTTTACATTGTTTTTGTTAAAATACATATAAATTTTTAATGTATGTAATTTGAAAAAAAAAAAATCGAATCTAATTGTGTTCTGGGTATGATGCAGATGCAGCAATGCACTTTATATCCTTTGCCCCACGTAATTCAAAATTATTGCAGGGAAAATAATAAAGAAATTAAAAGGGAGATTTGAAGGCCTGTGAGAAATTAGGGTTCGTGAAATGTTTACTGGTTTAGTATATAATTTGTCAGCCATGATCACGGCCAGGAGTTTAGATTGTCTTAATTCTTAAAGCTCATCACGGTTGCAAATCACAGTAAAATTTCTAATAAAAATAGTTACCCCATTCATCATTCTTGAACTAGTTTAATGGTAAAAAATTTATTTAACTGCATCTTGAAATAGTTTTATATTTTTACACATTTAAGTTAATTTTGTATTTTATGGATGGGTAGGAAAAGTTTTGTCATTTTCCATTCTATGAAATAAGGATCTAATTTTTGTTCACAGTTTTCTGGATTATTTTGTTTTTTTTTTGGGGGAAAATGATATGTGGGAAATATTTCAAAGGCCAAAAATATTGTCCAGTTGGATTTTAAGATAATGTTTCCTATAGGTGATAAGGTAGCTCCCACAAAATAAAACGGAAAATATTTTTTTAATGTCGAGTAAAGAAGAATATGAATTAAATTCAAAATTTATTGTTTAAAAATAATATTTTTAATTAATTGAATTATAGTCTAATTATAAACTAACTCAAAAGCAAATTTTGATGGCACATTATAATAAATGGAAAAAATATTCACATCGCTAACAAATGGTTTGATGGTAAAAAACTAAATCAACATTAGCTTATTTAGTCTTTAAAATTTTGAGTTTGTATATTTTCATTTTTAATTTTTTTTAACCGTTGTAATTCTTAATGAAATTATAACTTGTTAAGTAATCTATAACTCCCTTTTTTTTATGTAAATTCTGACCAAAAGAAATCATTTCTATTGAACTTGATCAATTAATATATATATTTTTCCCTTAAAAAAAATTACGTGTAATGAAGATGGCTTCTTTTGGTTAGAAAATGTAACACACAAAAAATATTATTACATAATGACCAAATCTTAAAAATAAGCCATAAAAACAAATTAATTTTAATATGTTGTGAGTATATGATAATTTTGGAGGAACTAAATTTTTAAGATTGAAATTAATTTTAATTGTGCTGCAAGTTTTTTTTTTTTGAAAATAAAAAGTTAAAAATTTAAAATAGTGGAAGTAAGGAAATTTTTAAAACAATCTATATTTATTGGAATGATTATTCAAAGTCAATATATATAGTCACTACTTTGCTTGAAAAAAATAAAATAAATTAATAAATTAGAACCAAAAAAATTTTAAAAAAATATCATGGTAAATCCGTGACAATCTACTACGGAATTACCATGGAACAAGTCTAATTTTGTGATTCCGTGGCTATCAATCACGAATTTGTCACGAAATACATAACAAAAATTTAACTATCTCTTTTTATCACTATTTTGCGTGACATACTTTTTTTGTACACTCAATGATAAAGTAGTTAATTACATTGACATTTTCAATGACTTTTATAGTCGAAATAATATAAAAGAAAATTATTTTTTTTAAACTTTTTATTTTAATACGAACATATATTTCGATACTAAACAATAATACATTTTTTTTTTCAATTCCATTTCAAGAATGAATGTATTAGAAAATAAATAAATAAATCAAGATACTTACAAAACATTCCGTCGTTATTATTTAAAAGGTATGGAATAAAAATTAATATAAACTAATATAATTAATAAATTAGAACAAAAAAAGGAAAAAAGATGTTGTGACAAATCCATAGTAATCTGTCACGGAATTATCACAGAACAAGTCTAATTTTGATTCTGTAGCAAATCAGTGACAATCAGCCACGGATTTATCACGGAACACATTATAAAAATTTAACCATTTCTTTTTACCACTTCTTTGCGTAACATACTTGTTTGTATACTCTCAATGATTATATAGTTAAATATATTGACATTTTCAATGACTTTTATAGTCGAAATAAAATAAAATTATATCATTTCTTTAAAAATTATTCAACATTCTTTTTATATCTATTTTGACTAACACATTTTTTAATATATTCTCAATCATTATACATTAAAGCAAGCTCAAATGACTCATACAAATATTTCAAAATAAGTAACATATATATTTTGTTACTTGCTATTACACATATAATTTATTTCATCAATACAATTAACATATGAATATTATCAAAACCTATAAAAAGTAATAGGTCGTATTTTAAAAATGAGATAAAGAAATACAAAAAATCATATTTGATCTCAATAGGTATTGAATCAGAATTAATATGAATTACCATAATAAAAGAATTGGCAAAAAAATGAAAAAAATGAAAAAAAATCAAATCTGTAACAGATCTCTCGCAGACTGTTACGGATTAGCCACGAACGAATTAAGGATTTTTATTCTGCAGTGATAAATCCGTGATAGATTGCTACGAATTTGTCGCATAAACAATTCAATGTACTAATTCTGTGGCAACGGAATTAGTAATTAAAAATTCAAAACACATTATATTATTAATTCCATACTTTCCATTTTAAGACTAAATAAGGAATAGATAAACAAATCAAAGAGTTTATAAAATATTTGGTCTTTGCTCTTCAAAGGGTGTCTAATTACAATTAATACAAATTAATATAATAAAATAATTAGAACAAAGAAGAAGAAAAAATAAATTTGTGGTAAAGCCCTAACAGTTTACTAGAGCTTGGCCACGGTCCTCATGTCGTGGCAAACTTTTCCGTGGCAATTCCCTAGCAGTTTGCTAGGGATTTGCTATGGAAATATCTAAGTTTATTAAAAAATTATTTCGTGATAGATTGTCACGGCTTTGCGATGGAATACCACTAATGCAACTTGCTACGGATATGCAATGAAATCTTCTCTATTTTCTCTATTTTTTTAATTGAAAAATGTTATAATTTTGCCACGAAAATTGTTCCATCGCAAATCGATGACTATTTTTTAGTATAATTTTTTGACACTTTTTGTTTACTACCAATTTGCGACAAAATATGTTTTCATTGCTATTTACTACTATTTCCATCGCAATTCTATGACAAATAGCCACGGATTTGCTATGGTATTCTATCCCTTGCAAGTTACTTGTATTTTGTTGTTTCGTGACAAAATCTATTGTTGATTGCCACGGAAAATTTTCTGTGACAAATTCACAATTTTCTTGTAGTGGAATGTAAACTAACATAAGTAAGTTTAGATTGATCAGTAAATCTAAAAGGTCAATAAATATTTTCGAAAAAATTCGATTTCGAGAATTAAAGATCACCATAACTTCACCCAAACAACTAAGCTAGAGTTGAAGCCCCTAATTGAGGCACATCTTAGATGTAAGTCTTGGGACGAGATTCTCAACTCCAAGATTAATTGGGCAAAACTTAAATACTTGCGAGATTATTTAAAAGAATATATAGATTTAAAAGAAAATGAAACAAAACGAATATGAGTACTCCTAATTGATTCTTTATACATATTGAGACCAGTATGATTTTATTTGAACCAGTACCCCAAATAAGACAGGCAAAGTATGGTCAGCATCATCGGAGAAAATATATATATATAGAGAGAGAGAGAGAGAGAGAGGTCTTTGATAGCAAAAAACAATGGCTGTGGGATCTGTGAAAGCATTAGTTCCTTTGATGTGGAAGTGTGGTTAATGGAGGGCTGCGCAAGTCATTCCAAGTGGGACGATGGGGAATAAACTGAGAAGCTGAAAGCGACCTCTTAATTTGACGACTAAAGCTTTACTATTTAGATTCTTATGCTCCGTCCTTTGTCTTCCTTATTCTCACTCATCCGCAGTAGCATCACATTCTCTCTTTTTTTTTTTTTTTTCTCACATGATTTTTTTTTTTTTGGTTGAGAATTTAAATCTTTTACACTTTATTTTTTTTAAAACTATATAATGCAGGTGGACCAACACAATTTCCTAAAATTCACTTATATTAGATTTGGAGTTACGCAATTTGTAATTTCAAACTGAGTAGTCTTTAACAATTTGGATTTTTTTTTTCCTTAGGATATCTAATGATTAAGGTTTTCTAGGCATAAAGGATATTTTGATTTTTTTTTTAAATTTTTGTGTAAATTTATCTATTTTATTCAAAAATATTTTTGTGACTTTTGTGTACATATTTTGTGACATGTATGGCCCGATTAGTAAAAATAAAATTTGAATATTGAAATTAAAAAAATTAAGTATTAAATTTTAAAAACTAAAATTAAAACATTAAATTTCGAAACACCAAATTTGTAAAATAAACTAATTATAATTTATTTTATTATTTTTCTTATAATTTAAATTAAATAAAAATTATAATTAGATAAATATATAATATATTTATATTTTAAACTTAATACATTCTTATTTAAACTAAAATTTGCAGTAAATTTTGAGTATATCATGATGATTTAAATAATGATAGAATTTTGTTGTTAAATATAGGGTATAGGTAAACTAATTTTTAGAACCTTCTACAATAATATATCTACTTTTTAGTATCTCAAGGTTTCAATACCTACTTTTTACTCCCTCAACTTTAGACTAAATGATAAATTCACTAATTTATTCTAAATTTATTTATATTGACATCTATTGAAGTTTTTTTTACACTAAAAACATTCCCTCTCTTTAAAAATTTTATACCAACTTCCCATATTATTACTTTTTTAATAGAAAAAATATTAATTTTCTTTTCTATCCTTTAAACAAAATATATAAACAAATGTTTTACACATATAAGTTATGAAAGTATATGAAAAAGAAATCATATATAAATTTATATAATAATAAATAAGAATATATTTATTTGATAAAAATATGTTTATTTAATCATCTATTTTTTATTTTAATATTATTTTATTTGTAATAATTATACTGTTCAAATTTTTGAAGATGAATTATAAAGACATAATTTATTATTTTTAACCATAATATGAGTTTTTATAAGCATTAATAAGTAAATAATAAAAATAATATATTATTTATGCAATGATAAAGAATAGAAGGAACTTTTATGTTGACAACTTGATAAAAAAAATATATATGAATACTTAAAATTGTTTTTAATTATTTTTATTTTAATATGATACCTTAACAAATTATCATGAAACTCACGTACTAATGTCATATTTGTTGTATTTTAATTTTAAAATAATCATTTAAATAAAAAATATAGACTCCTAATTAATTTTTTTACATTGCTAAAACCAAACTTTAGAAATATATAATATATATTTATTTAATATTTGAAAATTTTTAGTTTATAGCAAATTATGTTAATAAAATTAAAACTTAAATAGTGTTGTAGTCATGTTATATAGAAAAATCCAAAGAGAGATCAATATAAATAATTTTAAAGTAAATTAGTTGTTTTACCTTTTAATCCAAAGTTAAGAGAAGTAAATAATAGGTTTTAAAACCTTAAGGTATTAAGCGGTATGTGTGGTAGAGTGTAATGCATTAAAATGTAATTTATCATTAAATATATTAAAATAATTAAATAATTAATATTATTTTTATTAAAATATATTTAATTAATTTAATTTTTTTATGTAAATAAAATTATAAAGCAATTTTCGGGTATTGAACCACAAGATCAACAACAGAGCGTGGAAGCCAACATATAGCACAGCCAAACAATGGCCTCCACGTGGGAATCCTATTTATCTTCCTCGATACAAATGCCTTTGACTCTTCCACAACAATAGAGTACAAATCTTGAAACACGAAGCACAAGAATCTAATGCATCGTATTGGCCGAAATATGCAGTGGCAATAAGAGTTACCTCAGTTGCAGCTTGACCAGTTAACCGTAGTACAACTACTTCAACTGCCAAATATTGCTATTGCATATAAATATACCTCTCTCTACTAGTCTGAAACTAACAGGAACTCATATAAGTTGTGTCTGCTTAGAAAGATCAGAGTTTGCTTTGCTTTACTAGCTCATTTCCTCGAGTGAAAATGGTGGGGTGGTGGGCAAACGGACAAGAAATGAGACTACTGGTGCACTTGTTGCTGCCACTTTGTGTTCACTGGATCGCTGAAGAGATGACTCATTCGGTTCTTGTAGATGTCACCACCAATGCTCTTTGTCCCGGCCGCTCCACTTGTGATCAAGCCATATACATCAACGGCCTTCAGCAAACTGTAAGATAACACACACATAATTTTGATTTCCGGAAGCAATATTCTGCGCTGAGTTGGGTTTTGTTTTAATTTTCCAGACCATTACTGCACTGAAATTTGGGGGGTCGCTTGATTTTGAGTGGTTCGAGTATGTTTTTTGCTTGATGTTTTTCTCTGGGAACAATCTCCTCGATTGAATTGGTGAAGAAAATAGTGTATAGGGTTAGGGTCTTCTCCCAATGCTTTCTTTACTGTTTCTCATGTTTGTGTGTGGGAGAAGCAAATGAATTGTAGTGAGCATACTGATGTATAAGTTTTAGTATATCAATGGAATAGTCATAGAGGACATAGAATAGATTATGTTGTTGAAGAAGGACTCACAAATAATTAAATGATTAGTGGGACCCACACACCGATAGCATAGACTTCTGAATTAAATAATGTCTTTTGGATGGATGCCTAGTGGAGGATTTACCGTGGGGGCAATGGAGACAATTGTCATTGCCCCCACGATTTGGATCACTTAATAAAAAATTATATTGAGTTTAAAAGTTACCTTATTTTGCCCCACTTTGCAAGAATATTGTAAAAATTGATATATTATAAATGAAAGTTTACCTATTTTTGTTTGAATAAGGCTAATGTCAGGAGGGAAAAAAAAATAAAAATGCAGAAAGTTTTCTATTAATTCTTCTTTAAAAAAAGCAAAGAGAACCAAACAGAAGTCTATTAATGATTAAACCATGGAATTTCGAAAAGCGTAAGCCACCAGATTTATTTAGAATACTTTTTTTTTCCCTGATTTGAGTAATGCTATTTAGAAGATGAATTTTTCCCTAAGGAATTTTGTTAAACAAAGATAACTTTGCCCACTAAAAAATTTCCTAGATCTGGCTCTGTGGTTTGTGTTAATATTTGTGAAGTTCATGCCTATTTGCTGGATTAGGACCGAACGTTACTGATCAAGGACTGTGCAACAAGTTGGAGAACAATAATGAGGATGATATTTGCATCAAAATGGGTTTTGGAGCTTGTAAATTTGTTATAACATTCTGTCACCCTCCACCTCTGCTATCTAATGTCATCTTCCATTTAATTTGAAAACTCAAATTCAGTAGGATGTTGTGGTGAAGGTGTTGACATAGATGAATATTCCAACTAGATTGAGCTTTTGGATAGAGGGTTTGTTCCTATAGCTGGTGTTGAGGTATGAATATATGGATTCTTCAGACCTCATAGTAAAATGCATTAGCATAATTCATTAGTTTTGTCCATTATTTATAAACTTGAAAACTAAACTTCAACTCACTTTTGTGGGGAAATGATATATCTGGCTCCAAGCTTAGGGGAAGGAGGGTCGGAATCGATATTGGGACCTGCATTTCCACCCCTAGTACCTAGAACTTTGAACTACTATATGGAGTTCATTCTTGCTCTTTTTTCATTGTATGTACGGTATAAAGGTTTGAAACTTTTTTACACATGAGAATTACACTCTCAGATGAGCACCATTTATGGTTATATGAATGTAGGGAATCATATCTCTTGATTTTGTTTTCCATGACCAGGCCAACCCTGATACTGATAGACTGCAGTAGTGTATTAGGAGCAACTAGTCTAATAAAATCAGGACTGGCAAAGATTTGATTGAATAGTTTCAAAGATTGTTTGCTTTCTTGGAATAAATATATGAGAGAAAAAGATGGTTGCCTTAACAAATGAATCTTGTATGTTGCTGTTGAAAGTAAATATGGGAGGTTCATCATTAATGAAATTCCTATAAATGGTTGACAGGAGATTACTTTCGTTACTTTTTGAACACTTCCATTAGCTACTCCTTTTACTTATGTAGCACTTGTTTCTTGTATGATAAGTGTCACTTTGCATCTACAGGTTGTTGGAGTCTTCAAAATGGTGGTTCTTCCAGTTTTAGGTCAACTTTCAGATGAATTTGGTCGTAAACCACTTCTCCTTTTTACCATGTCAACTGACATAATTCCTTTCGGTAAGTACCAAATAGATTCTGTAATCTTTTACTTTTCCAGAAGCTCACTCACTTTGTGTTGATAATCTTTGGCATCTTCTCTTAAGTTTTTCCTGAATCTGTAAGCAATTGTATTTCAAAAGATATTCCTAAATTCATCCTCGGTTTAATAATCACAGTTCATATAATGGTCCATTGTGCTCCATTTCTTGCAGCTTTGCTCGCAATCAATGAGTCAACGGGTTTTGTGTACGCCTATTACGTTCTTCGAATAATTTCTTATATCATTAGTCAAGGAAGTATTTTCTGCATTTCTGTTGCTTATGTGGTAATACCTCTATCCAAAACCAGTGACTATAAAACAAGTTTTGAAATTATGCAACTATAAAGAGACAAACCTCAATTTGTCCTTGCAGGCAGATGTTATAGATGGTGCTAATAGGACTGCTGCTATTGCCTGGCTCATGGGACTTTTTTCTGCATCCCATGTCTTGGGAAATGTCCTTGCACGTTTTCTCCCTGAAGCTTATATTTTTGAGGCATGCCATTTCTGTGACCTGAGATCTGAATGCCGGTTACGCATTTGTGTAAAATTTTATTGTTTATTTACATAATCAAGCTTCTCATTTCAGGTGTCAATTGCTCTTTTGACCTTTTGTCTTCTTTACATGGCACTGTTTCTGTCTGAGACTGTGACTCGATCTCCAAAAGGGGACCAATATATGCCATTGTTCAAGAAGGTATTTAAGATCATGCAAGAGCGATATCATGCAATGAAATATGCTGCAAAAGTTGTCACGAGCAGGTAACTGTGGGCAGTATTCTGTTTTCCACTTGATTTCCATGTCTTAGATTTTCATTTCAGAATTTTATTCATCCAGTTCTGTGCAGAGGATTTGATGCTTTAAATTTTCTTCCAAAAATCAGTTTTTAAAGATGGCAAAGTCAGCTTATTGTTTCCTCTTAACTCCTGAAGACTTTTTATTTTGTTTTCAGCCCAACACTGAAGTGCATATCTCTTGTTTCCTTCTTTTATGAGTTGGGTATATCTGGTATTAACAGCCTCTTACTGGTATGTTCTCCATAATCTACAGATAGTTTTGAACACATTTGGATACTCCATGAGAATTTAATATCCATCAGGACATCCATTTGAATATCTTCAAGAAATTTGATAAATGGGGGGTTTCACTTGAATGACTTGGATATTACATGGACCTCGGAAGGTTTCACATATAGAACGCAAGTCTGGGGTAGTTATCAAGAAATTGATTGATTAATTAGGGAAAATGTGGATTTCAACTGTTTGATTTGTTAAGCTGTTTTAAATCGTACAGAATATATTATGAATTCTCAATTTATGCAGTCATTCTTTCAGAAATATGAAACTCCTTGGCTGGCATTTATAGCCATATAAATATGAAATTCTGGACATGAATATATTGGTTGATACTTGAGTTCTTTTTGGCACTGATGCTTTCCAAACTGAAAGAAACTGAAGTTCTTTTGAGCAATTTGCCCAAACCATATCCTAAAGATATGTTCTTGGTGTACCATCATTTAACTTCTGATAATGTGTTCTTTGTGCTGATTTCACTTTCTCCAACTCTTGCAGTACTATCTAAAGTCCGCATTTGGTTTTAATAAGAATCAGTTGTCAGAAATCCTGATTACTGTGGGAATAGGCTCCATTTTTTCCCAGGTACACTCTTATGAAACCTACGTCTTGTGCTCTTAGACAGTGGACTTCCTAAGTGGTTTTGGTTTTTCTGCTGGTGAGGATATTGTGAATTATGCATGCAGCTTGTTTGAATGACAGGTAGATAACAGTGCCTTTCTTGGCTTATTATTCTTATAAGTTTAGGGTGTCTGATTTATTTAAACATTTTGACGAGGTTTTCAAGTGTTCTTCATACTTCTTGTAAACCCTGTGGGTGATTAAACTGTCAGGCCACCTAACAACAAGTCTGCAAATTGTTTGCTAAATTTGGTGTGTGTGTGTATGTTCTGGAATCCCCGAGAGACAATGAAGAGCGTTAACAAACACATGATGATCTCATCCTGCATCAGTGTACATGCTAATGAATAGTTCTCCTTCCATCTCCTCATTTTGGCTTTTGTTCCTTATGTACCAGAGCACCAAGAAGAAAAATCTATACTTAGTGTTGTGGTATACCATGATCCAACATCTTTCTTGTTGGTCGGTGTAATCACACGGTGATCACACAAAGATTGTATTTGACTGAGGGATGGATAACTTTCCAAATCAAGAATATGGCCTCTGCTTCTAATGTGCCTCGATACTTACTGTTTTTTCTGTTCTTGTGGTCTTTCTTGAAGATATTGGTGCTTCCTCTAATGAATCCTTTAGTTGGAGAGAAGGTTATCCTATGTGCAGCTTTGCTGTCTTCTGTGGTGTATGTAAGTTTGCCTCGCTAACTTAATTCAAACCAAATTGTTAAGTCTGCATCTCGTGCTTAGCTAATGAATTCTGATCGCATAGAACTGCTCATTGTACAGGCATTGCTTTATGGCTTGGCATGGGCACCATGGGTAAAGGCTTCATTTTTAGCATTTGCATTTCGTTTTTGAAAGATGCTCCTGGGAGTGTACTGTTTATTACAAATACATTATCCTTCTACATGCTGATTGTCATTCTCAAAACAGGTGCCCTACTTAAGTGCTTCTTTTGGAGTTGTTAATGTTCTTGTGAAACCATCTGTAAGTACCTATACATTCATTGAACTGGTCACTGACTCCATTTTCTTCTTAATGACTTCATGATGGCACATATGTTCTATTCTAATGATCTTTCCATGTTTTATCCTTCTTTGACTGATAACAGACTTATGCCATTATATCAAGAGCATCAAGTCCAACTAATCAGGTTTGTGATCTGAATTGGTTTTAGAACTCTGGTTCTTATCTTAGCTAAAGCTTTAATGCATTTCCATAACTCACAATCAAAAGATTCTAGCTGTTAGATTTGCTAGCTTTCTTGTGAGATTACACACCTGTACATTATATAGTTACATATCCCACAATAGTTGCTGGTGTACAAGCTGACTTTATGTTTCTCTTGCCTTTTGCTTTTCACAAAATGTTTAAAATAAATGAATGCAAGTTTTGTTTTAAAGAACTTCAACTATGGGTTCATTTTGCTTTCATTTCCCCAATGCTTATAAACACACCTCTTTTCCCAGGGGAAGGCACAAGGATTTATTGCTGGTGTGCAGTCAATCGCAATGTTATTGTCACCATTAGCAATGAGTCCATTGACAAGTGAGTTAGTTCCTCTTCTCTCAATTACATAAACCTATGTTGTTACTTCACTTGACTTCCGTATTGATGTTATTCCAGCATTATTTTTGTCGGAGGATGCACCTTTCAACTGCAAAGGTTTCAGTTTTGTGTGTGCGTCCTCATGCTTGGTAAGCACAGATATATTCTTCATTCCTCATCCTTGTCTCTACTTGTGTCCATAAGAGCATTGCATATGTTGGCCTGCACATCCTCTCTTAACCATTGCAATTTTTTTAGGTTACTTCCCTGTGTTTTGCCTTGACATTGAAACTGAAACGTTCAAACAAGGCAGTTGAAGATGATGCAGATAACATCGAAGCACCACTCATTTCATAAAAATGCAGTGGCACCGGCAAAATCTCAATTGGATCACCAAGTCCATGAAGCAAAACAGTGGCACTTTTCTGATCCTGTTGTAAATAGGTAATGCCCACTTCAATTTGATACAGAAGATTTAGAACCTACTGAACAGATTTGGGAAAGCTCCCCTGGATCAATCATAGCTACCTGAAAGGAAATGTTGTTTGCACATTTCTTAGCCAAAACTTGATCCAGTTCATCCCCACCCGGGGCTTACTTCATTTTATCAAGCCCCCCTGTACCATACTCCCTTACTTTTCAGCAGTGTAATAGGTATAATCACTCTGCTACTTAAAACTATTCGGGCTCGGTCCAACCGTGTGGGCAAGCACAATTTATGATTTGATCCCATTTGAATGCAGTTTTCGAGTTCCAAAATTTAGAAGAATTCACCTCTCACATCCACCAAGGAAAAATCGGTATCAAAAGAAACTTTTTAAATAAATTCTTTCTTATATATTATTCTTTCTTACCACTTATAATGCACATAATACAAATATTTTAGAACACAAAGCAACCTTAATTGGTTAATGCACCATAGAGTCATAGACAATGATCTCAAAGGCAAACGTAGCCAGAAAGCAAAGCGCTGTAGAGGCAGCAGCAAATCGCCGTCTTCTTAACGTAGCTTCAACGACTTTTTATTCATTTCCCGGCAAAAAGGTCAAGTTTAGCTAACTAACTTCCTCAATGACTCGCAATTCCCAAACATAAATTGTCCACAAATAGAGTCTTCCCAGTGCCAAGTTTCCTCTTACAATTACTATAACCATTACAAAACCAAAGTTTGCATTTTTTTTTTCCCACCAAAAACTAACCTTGTTTTTAGCTCATTCCAACACCTCTCCACCATTTCTTGAGTTCCTCTCTTTTCCCTCATTGCTTTCTCCTCTGATCTCTCTGCCCTTTCTACGTAAGTAATCCATGTCCATCTTTCATTCTTGATGATCTTGAAATATATTTTTTTGATTTTTCTGACATTTTTCTTTTCTGGGTTCATAAATGTAGGCAGTGATCCAATCTGTTTGAGCGATTGATTGATCTGGAAAAGTCGAGATCAATCACTCGCGATTCAAACCATTTATTGCAGAATCATTTCGCTTAGGTGAGAAGAAGAAAAAAAAAAGGCGATGGCCGAGGAACAGAAATGGCCTGGAGCTGGGCACAGTCTATGTGCCAACAATTGTGGATTCTTCGGCAGTCCCACAACGCTCAATTTGTGTTCCAAGTGCTACAAAGACCATTGCATCAAAGAACAACAAATGAAGGAAGCGAAAATCACCATGGAAAATTCTCTAACTCATGCAGAATCTTCCCGCACGCCTTCCTCCTCCAAGCAATTAATGTTGCAATCACCCTCATCAGATGTTACATTAAACCTCCCACAAGCAGCAGAGACGGCGCCAGTTGATTCATTCTCTGCCTCCATCGATACTCCGATGGATAAGGAAAACAAGGACCCCGCTGCAGCGACGGAATCAAACAGGTGTTCCACTTGCCGGAAGCGCGTTGGCCTGACAGGGTTTAAATGCAAGTGTGGGCTTACCTTCTGTGGATCCCATAGGTACCCGGAGAATCATGGATGCACGTTTGATTACAAGGCTTCGGGAAGGGAGGCCATAGCCAAGGCCAACCCGGTTGTTAAGGGAAAGAAACTTGATAAGATCTGACCTCTGAGTTTTTCTCAACCATGGAAATTTGATGGTTTTCTAACGTTGATGATGATCTTGATTATTATGGGTCTTTGGGTGGTGGTGGTGGCGGCGGCGGGCTGGTGCAGATTCCCGGAGATTCATGGTGTCGCCACCGCTCCCCTGCTCTGTCCAAAATTTGAATTAAAAAAAAAAAAAACAAATGGGTTTGGTACATAATAATATTACTGGTACTATAAAATAATTTGGGGTAGTTAATTGATAATTAGAATATGTACTTTGTGCTTTATTGTCAATAATAGATTTATCATCGTTTGGTAAATTTGTCTTTTCACTTTTTTTTTCAACTCCAATTATATTGAACTGAAATTTAGCTTGTGTTAAATTGTAAATAAATATTATAAATTTTTGTTTATTAATAATTCAAATGTCTTGACTCATATTATTTTGTTGACTAGATTATTATAATAATTTTTAATTTTGTAATATGTATATATTCATAACTATTTGTTAAGCATTAAAAAATTTCACTATGAGCAAAAACTGTTTGAGTAGATTATACCTCCCATGAGATAGTTGTTTGCCTTGAGATGTCCCATATGTAATTCAGGTGTTGCGTTAGGTAGAATTTCTAGTTGCTCTGTAAAATTTATTTTTTTCTTCACCCTTCATACTTTATGTTTATATAATTTTAAAAATATTATTTTGTATTTTTAGGAGACTTATTTCTTATTTTTTTCCGGTGCAAATAAAGTAACATAATTATTTTTTCATCGATTTTATAATGATAATAAATTAAAATCTTTTTATTTTCCTGAAATTTAAGTTGAAGCATTTAATTATTCCAACTAGCATTCATTTTCCTATCAATCTCTTCAACACTTCCATTAATGAATATACCGACTGGGCAAAAAGAAGCCAAAATTGATTTAGTGTTTTCATTTTCCTAATTTTATTAGTGTCTTTTATGTAATGTAGTCTTTTTGAACGATAGTATTTTTTGTTCCATATGTAATTCAGTCTTTTTGTTTTCATATATTCACCAAGAGATATGCACAAATGTATACACATGCCTCTTCTCATTATCGTGATATTAAATTTGCATATAGTTTTAATCCTATGGATCTGTTGCATTCTTTTTGACATCTACCTATGAATCAAGATTTTTTCTTTTTTTTACAGTGGTTGTCAATGGTGGTGTGGGCTGTACAAATCTGATAAATACCAAAATACAAAAGTCAAGAAAAGGCTAAGCAATCTTTGGTTGTTGCTCCTTTTTTGTCGTGGCTGCTAATCAAGGTCCAAAGTGTCTGGCTCATCCTTTATGTTCTAAGGTCCCATTCTTTTTTCAGATAGTTTTGCTTCCTCTAAGTTTTTTTTTTTCAAAAAACCAAATGATCTCTTTATGTTTAATTAAAATTCTATGGAAAAAGGATATGAAATTTGAGAAAAGAGAAACTTTTAGTATCATTAAGTATTTTCCAATGAAAGCAATTTGCGAAGACATGATAACTGATATTTTATACCTTCGTTTTGAACCCACATAATACAGAAAAGAAAAAGAAACTAGTTAGAATAGTGTTTCTTATGAAATACAGCATAGCTCAGTACAATATGACTTTCCTAAGTACTCTGTTTTCTAAAATCACAGTTACTTGATGCAAAAAGTTGGGGTGTGAAGTATCCACTTGGGGTCTGAATTTAATCGGATACATTTTATTACTACGTCTAAAATAGCACAGTCTTCCATCTGTTTTCCTTTCGATTTCTTGGCTTCCAACTCGGCACTCAATTCTCATCCTAAGAGAGGGATTGAATCACATGTCAAGACCTCTGAACTTCATATTA
Source organism: Voacanga thouarsii (assembly GCA_026120185.1). Lineage (NCBI taxonomy): Eukaryota > Viridiplantae > Streptophyta > Magnoliopsida > Gentianales > Apocynaceae > Voacanga > Voacanga thouarsii. Next base: position 983,881 of record JANUWF010001066.1, on the reverse strand, counting down.
AAACTAAATTTCATAGTCTATGAACACTCTTAAAACTGTTGAGGGATTGTTTAGGTGATATTCATTTCGTAGCCAGTTAGGAACTATTATTAAGTTTTTTTTCTCTTAAATGGAAGAAAGTCACCTGTGTAATGCAAATCCTTGTTTAACATTTTGCTTTTTCATTAAGAAAATTATACAAAACGCAAAACGAAAGAAGAAAACATTCTACCTCTATGAAACATCTGTTATATAACACACCAACATATATCCAAAACTATCAGTAACTATACCCTTGCCTTCTAATCCAAATTCGAAATCGCAAACATCTCTCCTATCCTACTACCATATAGCAAACTAATGTAAGAATTGGGAGAAGATGTTTGGTTATTTAAAAAAGCATTAAACAGCTGTAGGTTGCATTTGTTTTCAAAAGCAACTAAATCCTAATCATAAGCTAAAGCCACTGGCATATCAAGTTGAAACATTCCATGCATGACAATGGCTTTAAAAAAAATAATCTTTAATAAGTTGTTTTCTTAGAAAAAATCATTAAAAAAAATTATAAATTAAATGATATAGTCGTAATTAAACAATTATACATATGTATATATATATAAACTAATTTGATGAAATTTTTTTAATCTTTCATTCAAAATTGAGAGAATATATCGTATCATACCTTCGTACAAATTTAAAATTTATAGAAGTATAAATACAAAAGTAACAGAATCTCAAAAGATATGAACTATCTTCTAGGAACAGGAACCGGAGATGGAACAATCATCTCCTTGACTATTGTTCTCTTTGCCCGCTTCTTATATCTCCTTGACTGGTGTAGATATAAACTATCTATGGTGTCGCTTTCAACCTTCCGCTTCACATTGCTTTTTGGAATTGGAACACTTTCTTTAACCTCCTGCTTTGCACTGCTTCTCGCTAGGGGTGTAAAGGAATCGATTTTTTATCAAACATGTTCGGCTCGATAAGGGCTTGACTCGAATTCAAAATATCGAGCTTGAAATTGAATATAAATTTTATATTTAGACTCGAATTTTAAATGAGTCGAATTCGAATATTTAAGTATTAGGTTCGAAGGTTCGCGAATATGTTCTATTAATTAATTAATTAATATATAATTTATAATATATTATGTTATAAATTATTTATTTAAATTCGAGTTCGAGCTTGAACTCGAATTTGAATTTTCGAACTTATTATAATGAAATTTCAAATCAAACTCGAATTTTAAAATATTTCAAACGAATCAAACTCGAGCCAATATTTGATATTCGAATCGAATTCGAGCCTCGTACAAAAATAATAAAGTTTGACTCGATTATCTTAATATTCGACTTAATTCGATTCGAGTACACTCCTAAGTTCTTGCTTCTGGAACTCAAACTGAAATGGGATAGCAAGATTGGAAGAAAGGATGTTGCAATGCCTCAAATGTTGTAGGCCTTTTGCATGTATCCTAAGTCAGGAGGGACTAAAAACAAAGGAAAGTGAGCCACCATCAACCCCATCGGCTTGTTCTGCTTGTACCCCACCCCTTTATCACTTCCATCCGCAAGGTTTTTCTTGGGATGAATTTCAATCGAATTACTCTAGGGTGCTAAAAAGCTAGGATTTCCCATCGAGGAAGCCATGGCTCCAGCAAGCAACCGAAAGAAAGCGGAAGAATTGGAGTTCGGGGAAAACATACTAGACACCAAAGTCATAGGACCGAGACAAAATACCAGTACAGAGCCACCCCCAAAGAGGGAAGGAAGCCTGAGGTGGAACAAAAATTGTCAGACGCAATGGCTGTAGTCCAACAAAAACTTTTGCAGAGCCATTTGGGTCACTCATTTCTTGCTGCAAATCTAAAATCATAGTATACAGATGCATCAGAGCTTATAGGGGGTATCATAGTATAGAGATGCATAACTTTTGCATTGTTGATATGGGGAAACTTGTATCGGAAACCTCTGGCAAGTTCATATCCACGAGGCCACTCGTTTTCAGTTGGACTGCCTAAAACTCTGCAAATTCGATAAATTTGATTAGCTCCATTCTTGCTTGGGCAGTGCTGTTGCTGCTTATTCTTAGGGCTAAGGGTATTTATTAGAGAGATAAAAAGATAAGTTTTACAAAAAAAATTTATCTGAATTATCTTAATCTTAATGATTTAAATCTGAAGAGTAGGTATTTAATAGAGAGATAAACAAATAACTTTTATTAAAAAATTCATCATCGCTCCATTCTTATCTGGGTGGTGCTGATGTCAAATTTAGATAAACTTCATATTTCTTTTTTTTTAAATCTTAAATTTACAGTGCTATGTGTTAATATAAGAGAGTGTCACATATCGTAACAAAAAACTTTCACAACTCCTAATATATATATATATAAATAATATTCACATAGAATTACAAATACAAAGATAAAAATTACAATAAATATATGCGAAACTTCGAACAAAAGAAATATATGATCATTGGATATCAAAGTGAGAAATAGAAATAGACCAAATGAATCTATGGCCATTAAATATTTTAAAAAAGAAATCCAAATCATTAAATGGCCGTGCAATTTGAAATTGCAAATTGTGTGACTCCAAATTCATTATGGTTTTGGAATTGCAAAATTTGGTTCACATTAGTCATTACTATTTAGTTCACACTTAGAATGTAGCCAAACATTTCCTATAGAATTTTAATGATATAAAGAAAAAAAAATTGGTCTTGGCTAATTTACATTTTTTTTAATGTAATTTGAGGCAAATACGTTATTTACTAAGGGGGAGATTTAAATATTGAAATATGAATATTTAAGTATTAAAATTTTAAATTTTGAAAATTGAAAATTGAAAATTGAATTCTGAAATTTAAAATTTGAATATGAAGTCGGAATTAATTATAATTTATTTTTGTACTATATTTACTTGTAATTTAAATTAAATATAAAATATTAATAATTATATGAGTATTTTATATATTTAAATTTTAAAATTAAATATATTTTATTTTATTTAAAATTTATAAAAGAATTTCACTATGTTTTGATTAACTAAATGATAATAAAAATTTATTATCAGACACACTTAATTAAGTACATAATACTATTTATTATTAAACATACTTAATAAAATAAGTACTTAATTAATTAATTTTAAATATTTAATTTAATTATCAAACAGACCATAATTGTTCTATTACTTATGCAAGTTTGACTAATTTTAGTTGACTAATTATAATTAGAAATAGTTGGAAAATTGAGCCAATTTTCGAAGTGGGGATGAAAATTTGATATAAAAGTATAATTTGGATGCAAAATGAGAAATCAACCAGTTGGCAAAAGTGAACTTTTTCTCAGTTCTTTTCCTTCTTGTCATAAAGCCCAAAAATACATGGGCGGCAGGAGAATTTAATATTAAAAGACACATGATTTTGAATTATTAATTACTCATCGATTGTTAAATTGTAAACTCTATAATATATAATGTTCATTTTAGTATATAGTGTCATAGTTGGATTTGGATATATTTATACGAGTGATGAGTGAATAATTTAATTTATTTTGTCAATTTTATTATATATGATTATAAACTCATAATTCATAGTGAATAGAGTCTTTCTTTTTTTTTTTTTAAAAAAAAAAATCTTTTTAGTTCTATCATATAGTATTAATTCATTAGTTATTATGTATTTTTTTTAGTTAGTTGTTATTTTCTAAAAAATCAAATATTAAAACATTTGCATAATGACACTTCTTAGATTGTACTTGGGGAAGAACTATTCTCAATTCAAATCAAAATTTCAATTTAAATTTCTGGAAGCGATCATATATTCATAACGCATTATATTTTCTCTCTCTCATTCATAATTGAGTTTCACATTTAATAATATTTTATGAAATTTTAACAAATTTATCTCAATTTAATCTTTATTCAAGTATAGTCTTAATTTATTTATAAAAAGTTTGAAACGTGTATATTATAAAATATATATTTTTGCATGCTTTTCGAAGTTGTGAAATATGAATTCTAAGTAAACACTTTTTGCAAAAGGCTAGACACAAAAGTTTGGTTTATTTGAAACTTATGCAAACTTGGCAAGGACAGATTCATGGGAGATAGGGATAGCATCCACCTCAAAATTTTTAAAAATTATTTTTTGGAAAAATAATAATTGTTATTTTTGAAAAATTTTACGTAATTTTTATCAATAAGTCCTTTTGAAAAATTTTTAAAATTCTTAATATTATTTTCTTTCATGTAACTTTACCTTTCAAATTTAATGTTCTGGTTCTATCTCTGAAACTTGATTTTTTTTTTTCTGGTTTTGCTTTAAAATGTGGCCAATGTAGAAAATATGATTATAATGTTTCAAAACTTTTGTGGAGAAATCGAAATAAATAACTTTTTAAGAGCTCAAATTAAAAATATCAAAGATTTTTGGTGCAGCTTAGAAATTACTGGCCACTGGCCACTGGCCAAAGCCCATTGAAGATTTTTAGCAAACCAAATTTGGTTGGTGCCCTGCTTTGGTTGCTTGTATCTTCTTGGCTCTTGCTACCTTGTAGTGCGAAATTGAGTTGGACTGGTTTCTGGTATGAGCCATGGAGGTGGTTCTCACTTCCTCAGCTTCTTCCTTCACCACAAAAACAGCAAGGGTCTCAGTTAAATCTCCCAAAAACCCATCTCAAATTTCTCCCTCTTTCATCTCCTTTCCCATTAAAGCAATCCAAAAATCCTATCTTTGTTCTCCCTTTCCCAGTTCTTGTTCATCGACAAGAACTGGAGCAACATCCTCAACGTCTTCCGGTACTTCTTTACCTTTAACTTCAATTTCTTCCAATACAACTGGTTCTGGGAATCAACAACGCCACTGGATGGTGCTCATGGAGGACCCTCCAAAAGGAGTCAGTTCCAAACCACAAATCATTGGTTACTATGTAAAGACACTTGAAAAAGTTCTTGGCAGGTGGGTATGTCTCTACCACGAGTCTATGACCAAGAAGAATTAGTACATTATGTCAAGAATGTATTATCCAATATGCACAAGTAGCAGCAAGTAATAAGGAATTTATGCAAGCAAATGATTATTTTTGAATCAGTTTAGACATGGTTCTGCATACTTTTATTGAATTTTGTGGTATAAAACTTATGCCTTGAATGACTTTGTTTCAATTCCAGTTATATGATATTCTTCTTTAAATTTTTATGTAACTAGGATTTGAACGACATTTTTATTCCATTTTTCATTTTTTGACAGTGAGCAACTTGCCCAGAGGAGTATATATGATGCTTCCTGCACCACCAATTTTGGGTTCTGTTGTGACATTGATCATGAGGCAGCTCATGAGCTAGCAAGTATGTCTTACTTTTGACTTTTCAGTTCCCTGCCCTTTTGTCCTTCTCTTTCAACTAGGTAAAGATACGTAAAATTGCAAAAAGTAACAATCTAATTTACAAATTTTTATCTACTTAATTTTTTTTTCTTTTTATCACGTGTAGGTTCACCAGGTGTACTATCAGTAAGGCCAGACCCTGATTTTAACTCCGTTGAAAAAGACTATAGCTGCTCTAAGGTTCGGTTAGATCGTCCATCGGGTTCATTCAGTGAGAGCTTTTTGTTGTTTCCTGCTGGCAGTTCTAAACACTGGCTTGTTCGTATGGACAAGCCACCTGGCGGAGTCATCAGCAAGGCACAGGTGGTTGATTATTATGTTCAGATTCTGACCAAAGTTCTGGGAAAGTAAGTAGTGAAACTTTTGTGTCTTTTTCCTATTCTTCCTTTAATTGTTTCAGTAATATCGACATCTATGTAACCTCAAGTTTACACTTGTCACAGTGAGAAGGATGCTCAAATGTGCATATATCACATTTCCTGGCAATCTAGTTACGGATTCTGTTGTGAACTGGATGATGAGTGTGCACGGGAGTTAACTGGTTAGTATGCTGTCTTGCAACATTATTACGTATATGTTGATTTGTTGATCATGTGACCACCGTTTTCTTATTCTGTTCAGGTGTATCTGGTGTTCTTTCGGTTCATCCCGATGAAAATTTTGACTCTGATGATAAAGATTATGGAGGTTTGTTATTCTAACTGATCTGTTCTGAAGAAAACTGTGAATTCAACCTTTCCACAACTGTGTTATTGAAGTTCTACAAGTTCTCTATTCTGCTTAAGTGACTTCATTAACTAATAGTTGTTGGCCCTCTTTGTGCTTGGCAATTTTTTAGTATCTTTGCATTTGGCTTTGGTCTTCTTTAAGCTATTTCTTGTTGATTTCATTTGTTACCACAATAGGAAGTGGGATTATGGCTTGTTACTTGCATGTTATAATATCAGTTGTACACTTGGGATTTGTTTTCCATCTCTTTTGGTTACTCTTTTGGGTCTAATTTAGGATGATATAGCTTAAGACGTTAGCACTAAAAAGGTAAACTATTTTATAGAAAAAGTTTTAGGCTTCAAATTTTTTAAAAGAACCTCTTCCAGTAGTGTGGGCACTTCCAGTTTTCTTCATACTAAGATACAAAGTATAAGCACTATTTTTTCTTGCATGAGCCTGCTGGTGTCATTGCTTCTAGAACTACTTTGCTCACACAGGAACATGCTTTTTGTTTTTATGATTTAAAAGTACATTGCATTAATGGGAATTTGTATAATTTGTGCTACGCATTCCCTTTACATTTATAAAGTGCTCTGGCTGGTTCGTCCCTACATTTCTATTTTTTCTTTTCACATGCATCCAACATGATGAATTCATTATATATAGCAGAATATACCTGACACTTTTCTTCTATAACTCGATGACTACTGAGCTAATTTTTGCTCTGTGGTCATGATATGCACCAAGCTAACTGGTGAAACTAATAAGCTTCTGGAAGAGGACTACCTCAATAGGAGTTAACAAATGAAATAGAAGATTAACAATTTACAATAAAAGAGGGAGGGAAAAATTTGTCGATGTTAATAACACAAAATGCTGTTGAACATGATCCTAGTAGATTACCATTTACTTGAATATTGTAGCTATACCGTGTGATTGGACCAGAATTAGCTATTTGGAAACAATAATGTATAATGGAACACTTGATTATGATTCCAGAAGAGACATTCTGATAATTTACTCTAAGGACACTGGGAATCATTTTGAAGTAAATTGGTGAACTTGTTTGTTTACGTATTTAAACTGATTTCTCTTCTATGTATTAGTCTTCCCTGTCATGACCTGAAGCTGAAACTGATAGCAGCTCTAATATGAAATTCTTTATGAATTCTCTCTCTCTCATGCTTACTTGTTTCACGGTTGAGGAGGACGGAGTGGGACGAATGTCATTGGGTCACAGTTGAACTTTCTGAACCAAAGGCTTTTACTTAACTCTGACTGATGAGACAATACTATTATCGATGCTTGCCATGACATATCAGTTCACCAGAAATGTTTTTGGTTTAGAGAGAACTAAATAGATTCTGGGAGATTTTCTGTAAGATATGGGTTTCCTCTTCATCTTCTATTACTTTATTTCTGGGGTTCAGGGGAGAGCTTGATTCCTTTTGAAGGATTAATCTTCATTTTCCCTCATTGGATCAAGGATTGATGGCAGAAGAGGCTTAATCTACTTAACCTTGTTGGAACAACTAAGTTAATTCGATGTGTAACATGAGGATGCTATTATTGTCAGACTGGCATTTTTCTTCTATTAGCATATTGGAGTTAGTGAGTTTTCTTGTTCTTCACAAGTAATTTTCTGTAAGCTTTTCCCTGTTAATCACTCGTCATCTAGCTTTACAGTTATTCCAAAAACCTAACCCTATGGTCTTGGTTATTTTCCTCAGGTGAAAAGCAAGCAACCAACATTAAAACGAAGAAGCTTTTCGTTACTGGTATTTTGTCACTTCTGATTCAATAGTTAAGCAACTTGCTTCGTTAGTCTTTAGGTCCTTTTCCCAGTAGCCTGGAAATGTATGAATGCTTGTTACAAGGAGACCTATCTGTTCATAATATCTCTACAATTTTATTGGCCTTGTTCTAATTTGCTTGAAATAAGCTAGAATATTCTTGAGGAACAAGTGATTCACAAGTTTTACTTCACACCACCCCGCCCCCTCCGGTGCACACACACAGAGTGGGTCGACCCTGTTTTTAGCTAAAACCAGAACTGTTTTTGAAAAATGCTGTGTTGTTTACAGAGATGCTTTTTGTATATAAAAGATTTGAGGCAAAAAACATATAAAACCATTTCAGTCTTTTTCCATATAGAAAAATACTAGTTATTTCCATCTTGCTAATAGCAGTTTATGGCTTTCTATTTCCTTTTTTTGAAAAAATTGACAAAATTCAAATTGTTAAAAAAAAATAAAATAAAAGTTCTTTCTGTATATAAGATCTACATAGTCTACTTTGTCCTTCCATTGTTATGCAATTTTTAAGGTAATGATCTCAGCCCTAGCCCTTTCAGAACTTCTTTGTGGCTGGTTCCTCTTACTATTCCCCTAGCATATCCTTTTAGGCTTCATGTGCTTGCATTCAATCTTGATTCCTATTGAAGTCTCTATAAGTGGATACTTCTCATGGATTTTACAGTTTCTTTAAACACATGCATAAACTGGTGAACACGTTCTTTGTGACAGGTCTATCATTTTATACTTCAGAGAAAACTCTACGTGCAGCATTTGAAGGTTTTGGTGAGCTTGTTGAAGGTATTGGGATTCCATTGCATGCACCAGATTGCTTGTTAACAAAAGCTTGGACGTAGTTGAACTTAAATTGAGCTTACTGAACTTACTGTCTAACATTTGTTTGCAGTTAAAATCATAATGGATAAGATCTCTAAGAGATCCAAAGGCTATGCTTTTATAGAGTACACCACTGAGGAGGCTGCAGGCAATGCTCTTAGAGAGATGAATGGCAAGGTATCTTCATCACCATGATTTTTGAACTTGAGGCAAAATTTTGTTTCTAAATTGGTATCTGATACACACTGTAACTATAATCCATAAGAAAGCTAAATCCTCCTCTTGTAATGCTTCAGATCATAAATGGCTGGATGATAGCAGTGGATGTTGCCAGGAAAAATCCCCCGAAATACAGCAGAGGACGCCCTAGACCAGCTACCTGACGTCTTTCCTGTGTGTGTTCAAGCTTTGATATCACTTGAGATGTTCCATTGCAGCAGATCAAGCTAGAATTTATCTTGATTTTGCATTCTTGACTTCCAAAGGCAATGCCCCAGAAAATTGCTTCTGCTTCAGCCTACAGCAGAAAACTAATCAGTCTTCGTGGTAATCAAGATTCACCTATCAGGTTGTGCTCTTTATATGTGCTGGACTTCAATAACATATCGTTCTTGCTTCTGTTTATTGATTCCTAGGTTGCTGAGGTGCAGAACTGAATAATGATGGCTGGATTAGATTGAATACTGTCGTAGGATATGGTTCTGTTGCTTGACACTTGTGATTCTGAAACAGAAAAGAGTTGAAGTGCCAGAGTAGGCACATATGCTTGTTGCTTGGCAAGTGTTGGATATTTTGTGATTATAGTTGTGATGTATCCATTCAACATTTCCATACCCCCAAGTTCCAAATCAAGGGGGGGAAAAGAAACAAAATGCACGCTTGGAATCCTCTCTCCCATTTCCTCCCTCGCTCTTGAAAAAAAATAAAGAAAATAAGAAAAGCCAATAAACGCATAGTGATTCTATAAGAATGGTATAAAAGATCTTAAAAGGCAATATCCATAAACCTGTACTTTTACACATTTGGGAACCTCATTCTCGTTGAGTTCAGACAGGGTGAGCAAATTTACACCATCTAAAGAGAAATGACTCAATGCTCGTTGAAACTTCATCAAGGCATGATTAATAAAATAAAAAGATATGCTATTTAACTTTAAAATAATAATATTTACGTATTTTATTATATTATTTATAAAATAATATTTTATATGTTGTATTATATTATATATTTTGTTTTAATTAATTTTTTTAAAAATAAATTAAAATAATAAGTAAGTTAATTTTATTAAAAAGAAAAAAATATTTTCAAAATGCATTGCAAGCGTATACATTTCAGCATGAGTTTGGTTGTCCACACAGCTCTTTATAGGTCACCATAGGGCCCTCCGGAAGAGTCTTATTAAATGTAGCCCGTGCACGGTCCAGAAGAGACCCATGTTCGTGCCCATACATCGCTGTTAGCTAGGCTTTGCTTCTGCTCTTCTAACTCTCAAGTTCTCCATATAGCAAGGAAAGCTTTTTCCTTTCCATTAACAGCAACATAAATGGATACCAAGTCCTTAATGTTTCCATTGGCACACTTCACATGCTTCTTCTTCTTTTTCATTTCTTCTGCGGCCGAAGAAGGCCACCCTGGGGGCGGCCATCACCAGTACAAACTTTTTGTCTTCGGCGACTCTTATGCAGACACTGGTAACTGGCCAAAATCCACAGGCGCCATTTCGTGGAAGGAACCTTACGGCATCACATTTCCCGGTGGACCATCCGGCCGATTCTCCGATGGTCGAGTTCTCACTGATTATATAGGTCTGTTTCTATACATCCAAAACCTTTTTTTTTAAGAAGGGGAATAGACAAAGTGGGGGTAAGAGAACAGGAGAAAGGATGGGAAAAGTAGCGCGTCAAATTCGAAACCTATATTTTGAGTAATAATTTTTTTACTATCAAGACAAGTTGTTTCCGACTCTATACATTCAAAACTTGTTCCATGATGATCTTGAACTTATTTTTCTGCAAAATTATGAGGAATTTAACTTTCTTTCATGGCATGCATAACATGGCTAGTTATTCATTTTTTATTATGTCTTCAAAATATTAAACCAAAAAATTCAGATTTGATTTCTTTGCAAACCTAATAGGTCGAGTTGAGTTGGTGAAGCTAATTAATACTGTTGTACTAGCGGTTTAATTCTCATCTACCACTGTACCTTTCTTTTCCACCAGAAAGTTTCTTCTCCTCCAGGAAAAAAAAAATATATTAGATGATAAATTTTAAATTTTATTTACATCCCGATTTGAAATTTATCAAAATACCACTTGTTAAGTACTTGAAGTTAATAAGTCAGATTATAAATTAATGGATTCTTGAATTGAAATCCTTAAAATCAAACACGATTTTAATTGTTTGATCGTACTGAGGCTTTGATGATATGCATGCAGCCTCGTTTCTTGGTATACGATCTCCATTAACCTTGAGTCAGTGGAGAGAATCTGGTGAGAAATCGCAACTGCTATATGGGATGAACTATGCTCATGGAGGGACAGGCGTCTTCAACACAATGGTTAACCAACCAAACATGACAACACAAATTAATTTATTCCAACAACTCGTTGAAGAAGAAGACGTCTATGATAGGCACGACTTCAGTTCTTCAATTGCTCTTGTTTCTGTGGCAGGCAACGACTATGCTACTTTTATGGCCAAAAATGGAGCCACAGAGGTAAAATGTGGTTTAACTAATATTTACTTGTGAACTCTATTAAAGGTTTTGTTAGGTGGTGCTTCAAATGATGAATCTCTTGGCCAGTTATTGCGTAGTTCTAGTTGGTAAGAAAATATTGAAAATATGTTATTGAAAAAAATTCAAAATTTTGCTTTTTTTAATTCATTATTAGGTGAGAAAATTTAATAAGTGAGAAATATTTCTCAAAACTTAGTGGTGGAAAATAACCAATTTAATATATTCAATTTTTTTAGTACTAATTTGTTGGAAAATATACTTTTTCCTCTACCTTTATCATAGTGGATTATTATTTACGACAAATTGAGTAATAGTGATTTGTGCAACTTGTGTGAAACAAGAAAAAAGTTTTTTTTTTTTTTTTTGACAGACATTTGGGACGAATTTTTACAATATTGGATATGGGATGAGTTAGGAAAGGATATTTTTTTCGTCAGTAATGTTTTTTGACTAATTTTGTGGACAAACTAAGATCCGTTTCAAATCGGTCCCAAAATTTGGGACGAATTTTCTGTCTCAATGTGACTATTTTCTTGTAATGAGAATTGATAGACGTGCCTCAAACCAAGGGTTAGTTTGAAGGAAAAACCTACAGAATAGATTTTGTATGAACAAAATTCTTTAAATATCATAAACAAAGGTTAGGAGAACTGATCTATTCTATGCATGAGAGCCAGGATTTGCCAGCTTTTACCAATTCGATCATGAGCCAGCTTGAGTTGAACCTTGAACGCATACACGGATTGGGAGTCCGAAAAGTAGGCATTACAGCACTGCCGCCCATAGGGTGTTTGCCTCAGATGACAGCCTCAACTGGTTACACAAATTGCACTGAAGCTGGGAACTCAATTGCCACACTTCATAACCAAATCTTGCAGCAAACTGTAGAAAAACTTAACAATCAAAGTGGTACACCTGTGTTTGAGATCCTTGACCTCTACAGCTCTTTCATGGCTGCCTTAGATCTCCAAACTAACAATCCAGGTGAGCTCACTCTTGAGCATACATCTTATAATTCACATACTTCTTAAACAGCAACCAACAGGGTTTCATATATGAGACATTGTTTTGATGATTAATCCTTCATCAATATTTTTGTTACTAGCATTTGAAAGTCACCTGATTGCCTGAATTCTTACTTAAATCTCTGTAGGAAATTCCAAGGTAGAGAATCCAGTAATGAAACCATGTTGTGTTGGTACTGGTAGAGGATATTATTGTGGGAGCACCAATAATCTTGGAAGAAATAAGTATGTTGTATGTGAGGATCCCAAGTTCTCATTCTTCTGGGATGAGATTCACCCTTCACAGGAGGGCTGGTTTGCAGTTTATTCTGCTCTAAAACCTTCTCTCCAAAACCTCCTCCACTGAGATTCACCTCATCTTGTTAGCTTTATCACACTGTTGTGGCAAAATGTTCTTTTCTGTGAAATTGTGCTGTATTTTGTATTCTCTCTTGATCTTATGTACGAGGTGATGATAATTACTACTATGCGTCGAAGGAGCCAATTTAATTATCTTCTAGCTAATTAGCTTAGGATCATGGAACCAGTTTAGCCAAATCTTTTCATTTTCGGCAAGAACCACTACTAGAAAAAAGGGTTACAATGACGCTAAAAAACGTCATTACAGAGAGCTATAATGACGTTTTTGTGCAGCTGACGCTTTCAAAGAGCGTCGTGCGTATGGCCGTCACAATAGGTTTCGTGACGCTTTTCAATGTCATCCCTGCAAATTGTCTATGGTGACGCAAAAAAGCGTCATAATAGGTGTTTTAAATGACAAAAAATTGTGTCAGTAAACTCATGTTATTATGACAAAATTTTTGGTTACAATAGGTAAGTTTCGATGACACATTTATACGTTACTAAACGTTTTGTTAATATAACATATTTATTGATCACAATAGGTTGTTTGGATGACAGAATTGGGTGTCATGAAACATAGCAAATATGTCACACTATACCGTCACAATAGAGCTTTAGGATGATGTTTTTTTGTGTCAGGAAATATTGAAAAAATGACAAAATGAAACGTCACAATAGACTTCTGGAATGACGGGCTTTTAGTGTCATGAAACGTTGAAATGGATGACCAAAAAAAGCGTCACAATAGATTCGCCATCTGAATAATTGAATCAAATATTTGACAAAAAATTGTAATAATAATTTAGAGTTTATCCAAAAAGTATGTTTTTTATCCCTGTCATATATTTGTGTGTGTGTGTGTGTGTGTGTGTGTGTGTGTGTGTGTGTGTGTGTGTGACACAATTGTTAAATAGACATCATTAAAACTCAAAAACAATCAAATATGTCACACCATGTTAAAGAGTTAAGCCTATAAATTTCATAACGTTCAAAAGTTGTTCAAATATGAGTATTAAGTATTTAAATACATGCATAAAGTCAAGCATTAGACCTTCAAAAAAACATAGTATCATTAAGTTTTCTTGTCCCAATCCCAAATGGCTTCGATACTGGAATACGTATTTAATTTGTTTCACGAATCTTCATCTACAATAATATAGAATGAATTTAGTAATAATATTATAAAATCTTCTTAGAATAAAAAAAATATTAAATTAATTAAGAATGTAAGTGATTAGAGAATTACCAAGTGTCGTGGCCAAGCGATATATATTCCAATGGAATCTCCAATAGTCTGAATAAACTCTATTGGTCTCAACAATTTCTCATCACGATGAAATGGAACTAGAACCATTACTTCACACCATTCCTCACCTAGCAGTACACCCCCAACATCGTGGGATGGGTCCACACTTTAAATAAGGCCTTTTGCAACTATTTTAGATGTATCCAACATGCTTAAAAAAGAAATATAGGTATGAACCTACAAAATCTATTGTATTCAGTTAAAAATGAATTAGTTAAACAAGTCAAATAACTCATGCTCACCAGATAAAGATAACATAGACTTAGATGCTAAAAATTGCTATATAATACTCAAAAAAGACAAAAGATTGCACAATAGACATCATATGTTGCATTTATGCCAAAGCCATGAAGATTCCAGCACATAGAAATAACAACTAAACAAATATAAAAGGCCAATAGAAATATTAGACATGTCATTGAATAATACGGTAGAACAATGAAATAGGACATCAACCTATATATATATGTATACTTTGCTATAAATACAAATAAGTAACACAATCATGATGTTGTAATATAATGTACACCCTCAATGTGGTGGTGTTATTGTTAGAACCCATTGAGTGAACTCTTGAAACAGGTGGTGATGAACAATCTCTTTGAGATATTAACATAGCACGTATCTCGGCAAGCTCTTTTGCTTGTTTACTCATCTGTGCTTTCATACTTGTAATTTTATCTCTTTGCTCTTGAATAATACGAAAAGAAGTGGTATGACTCGAAATTTCACCCCACACATCCAAAGGGTGACACCGCTGCCAAACATGTGCATCTTGCTATATCTGTCTGGTCCAACAACTTGGAAGAAGATATCATTTGGTCCAAGTGTATCTTCTGAGCCAGGAGAGAGTTGTGAACTTCTTTCATCTATTTCATTCTTTAAGATGGTAAGCAATCACAAAAGTTAGTCTCTATTGTGACAATTTATAGTAATATTTAGTGTAAGCAACAAAACACTGTACATATACTTAAAGAATGCATAATATTGGGGTAAAGTCATAGAATCTCAAATCTACATCTTAAGGCATAGTTAACCGAGGATGTGACTCAAGTTTTCAACTTTATGTAAGATACAACCTTCACATATTTATTTTCCCCCTTTGTTACACATCATTATACACTAACTTCCTTCCACATAAATGACTGCAAACAGTGACTTCGACAAAAATTTAAAAATCTCAACATCAAGTTAGCATATGACATATTGCCAGCAAAAAGTTCTAAATTTTCTGCCAATTGGTTGAAAATGGAAATGATCTTTATAGATAGCATCTAAGAAAATGTGTAGATAGCATCTAAGAAACAAAATGAACATAAAGCCTAAATCACATTTCCAAACAGTGAAATAGAGAAGCTACTGTGCAAAATAGACATGTCCACAACAGTGAAAAGTTGTGGTATTTTTAGGTTTTTATGAAAATGAACAAAAAAAAAAAAGGCTTTAGTAATATAGATTCCAAAGGTCAACCTCATTCTTTCATCCTTCTAAACCACACACACACACACACACACACACACACACACACACATACACACACACACACACTAAGTTAATTCAAGCATTTTACTAAGCCACACACACACACACACACACACATTGCCACAATAAGCTCAACATCAAGTACCAGAACAAAAGCCACACACATACACTGCCGCATGTTTTCCTTTGAGGGACATTAAATAAAACAGCTCACTGCTTTCATAACATTTGTGAAGTCCCAAAAAAAAAAAAAATGAATATGCTGTAACTTTGAACAAAAAACCTACTAAATAATCAAGAAATGCTCCCTCAAAAACCTGCTAAACTGCTAAACACATACACACGAGACTATGAGAACATTTCAAAACTAAAACAACACAGGCTAACATCAAAACTGAAACATCCTGAACATCAAAACTGAGTTAATTCAAAGTTCAACCAAACTCCACACATTCAACATCTCCTATGCAGTCCCATCCAAACTCCACACATTCAACACATTCAAAGTTAGCATATGACATATTGCCAGCAAAAAGTTCCAAATTTTCTGTCAATTGGTTGAAAATGGAAATGGTCTTTATCATAAAATGTTTTCCACAAATAGATCATACTCAGAAATAATTTACAAAAACTGATAAATATGGAAGGTTTTTGAAATGGTACCATTGTTTTGCCAAATGATGTCATAGAACTTTGAAACCAGAAAGGTTCACGTAACATCCATTAAAGAAAATGTGTAGATAGCATCTAAGAAACAACATGAACATAAAGCCTAAATCACATTTCCAAACAGTGAAATAGAGAAGCTGCTGTGCAAAATAGACATGTCCACAACAGTGAAAAGTTATGGTATTTTTAGGTTTTTATGAAAATGAACAAAAAAGAAAGGCTTCAGCAATATAGATTCCAAAGGTCAACCTCATTCTTTCATCCTTCTAAACCACACACATACACTAAGTTAATTCAAGCATTTTACTAAGCCACACACACACACATACACACGAGACTATGAGAACATCTCAAAACTAAAACAACACAGGCTAACATCAAAACTGAAACATCCTGAACATCAAAACTGAGTTAATTCAAAGTTCAATCCAAACCCCACACATTCAAAGTTCAACTCCACACATTCAACATATTCAAAGTTCAATCCAAACTCCACACATTCAACATCTTCTATGCAATCCCATCCAAACTCCACACATTCAACACATTCAAAGTTGTCCAAAATGTTATCCATCGATAAAAAAACATATTTGTCCCAAAGTTGTCCCATGTAATTATAAAGAAAGGCATATTCCAATAAAACAAAAACTATTGTTTCATGTGTACAATTACCACTGCACTCACAACATGAGAGCTGGAAGAAGCTCCATTAGCATCCGTATAACATTTCTTAAACATTTGTACACGAGTTGGAGACTGGCCTTACTCATTTCTCTACATCATTCAATTTATGTAAGTAGTTAATAGAAGTCAATGGAAATAGCACTTGAAATTGCTCCTAAATCATAATAGAAGAAAGGCATATTCCAATAAAACAAAAACTATTGTTTCATGTGTACAATTACCACTGCACTCGCAACATGAGAGCTGGAAGAAGCTCCATTAGCATCCGTATAACATTTCTTAAATATTTGTACACGAGTTGGAGACTGGCCTTACTTATTTCTCTACATCATTCAATTTATGTAAGTAGTTAATAGAAGTCAATGGAAATAGCACTTGAAATTGCTCCTAAATCCTAAAGTTACCATATCATCATGAATTTGATAGTGTGGCTTCTTCCCTATCCTATGATTCATGTTCTTCATATTCCTATTCCTTTTATTCTTCTCTGACATTGCCTGAATTTAAAAAATTCAGTAACCCCAGTATGATTTAAAAAATTTATGAGATTAGTCAATCAATCAAGAAAGAGTATAAGGACAAGTTCTTACCTTCCCTTTAGCTGAATCCCATCATTGAAGGAGATTGGTCCACTGAGTGTGAATCACACGGTCATCGGTACACGAAGTTTGGTGATGGATGTCTTTTCTTGCATCATACCATTCGTTCTTCAGTGATGTTTTCCATGTCCTCCATTTTATGCCAATTGATCTTAGGATGGCAGGCTTAAGACCGGGGTGTACATTAAACTTCTCTTACACATGGACAACAAAATAACAAAACTTAAACACATATTACTATATACTGTACTTCAATATTAAATAAAAACGTAAAATACCTTCACAACATTGAACATCTCATTCTTGTTGTCTTGAGGAATCTGGGACCATGTTTTGATATCTATCGGAGCGTACAATCCATTCCTTGCTATGGTTCCTAAATATTCGATCAATTTAGTACAGTTCGGTCCCACCGGTTGTCCAAACTTATTGAATTCAACCTCCAAAAGCTTCGCATTTCGAGGGCATCCCCAAATAGAGATCATATATGTTGGTCCTCTCTTGCGAGTTGCCTCACTTCTTCTAGTACTTACTGCTCCTACAAAAATTTGAGCGAGGACACATTAGGAGGTACAAAAACATACAAAGCATATTACAAGCCAACAATATAAATTTACTTTAACTTTCACTTTGTTGCATAAATATACCTTAACTTTCACTTTGTTGCATGACTTGACCCTCAACCTCTTGTATAACATGCGCATTGGTAATTTCCCTAAATACCTCTTGTACAACATGCGCATCGGTACGGCCATCAACACATTGGTTTCTTTGGCTGGTACTTCTTCTTCTTCCCCTAGTTCTTGCCATACTAGGATTCAAATTTGGGGTTCAAATGTTCACAGAATGATCAATTATTTCATATCCAAAAAAATCCTTTGAAAATAACATAAGACAAACATCAACTATATTAAAAATAAAAAAAAAACAGCAAACAAAATGCAAAGGCACATATTATATTGCTTACAACATGGCATAAATAATGGAGTCGTAAAACTTTGTATCTCATATTACAGCCAATAAGTTTGAACAACTTGGCCTGAATAGAAGGATTCTCAAAACAAATAAAAGATAACAATGGCAACTAATAAAGTAAAGATTTATGAAGTAGATGTCATTTCAACTTCAACTCCATCGACCCCTTCACAAACCCAACTAACTTCCTCACTACCCAAATTTGCCTGGATGTTGCAACTTTCACTCTGCAAATAATTCTCAACATCAACTATGGACCCCATGTTATAGACAGCTCTTGGAGTTGTGGTTATAACAATTTGCTAATTACTTTCAGTCAGGTCTCCAACGTAAAAGACTTGCATTGCTTGAGAGGCTAAAATGAAAGGCTCTTCATGGGGCCTAACATCAGTGAAATTGGCCAGAGTAAAGCCCTCATCATCTTGTTTCAACCTTTTCCCTGTTGATACCCAGTCGCATTTGAACAACACAACTTTACGCTCGTCTCTATAATCTAACTCAATCACATCTGTTAATTTTCCTAAATAAGACACATCACTTGAAATTGGATTTTTGTCCCTAACACTTGAAAAACCAGTTGTTGTTGCCTTTACAGAAACGCCACTATTTGGAGTTTTCCTTTTACGTTCAACTTCTGTAGTATGAAACCAAAATCCATTCACCAAGAACCTATCGTATTTAAGACCAATTCCATTGGGTCCTCTGGCCAAATGCCTCAAATCCCTAGAAATTATATCATCATCATTGAATTGCAATGCCTTCACCTAGGAAATCATGTAAGAGTCAGTGTAAGCGTAAGCATCATTAAAGCATAACTTAAGCATGCTATTTGAGTTCAACCTTACATGATTGCAAAATCAATTTGTAAATTCTTCACTATGGATGTGCTCAATTTCATGCAAACTTGCACGAAGATGCCTTTGCTTGACTAGTCCATGATGTTGGCTGCATATACATACTATGCATTAGTTAGGCGTGGCTTCATGAGCCTAAAATAGTGAAGAATATAAATCCCTTCATCTTATACATACTCTATGTAAGGTTTTACAGTTTGAGAATTAAACAACACATATTGATGTGCTATCTTCAATATGTCCTCATCAAATTTTGTAGGGACTCATTTTCCAAGTGAGCATCCAGTTGGTTTGAAAATATCTAACCCAGCATAGGAATTGGTTTCATGATCATCATTCCTACTTGGTTGGTTGAACTTTATCTCCACATAGTCAGGAAGATATAATGAGCAAAATGTCAAACATTCCTCTGCCAAGTACCCTTCAGTAATAGAACCCTCTGGGCGACTCTTATTACGAACATAGGACTTTAACGTGCTCAAATACCTATTTAAATTTAACTTTCTCACATTAGTTTCGATGCCATTACTGTACATGTTTGAAATCGCAAAAAAGAATAAGCTAAATATGAAATGAATGAAACATGTACCTCTCTATAGGATACATCCATCGATAATGAACCAGCCCAGCTATCCTAGCTTCGGATGCTAAATGGACAGTTAGATGCATCACGATACTGAACGATGAAGGAGGGAAGACTCGCTCCAATTCACAAAGGATAACTGCAATCTCTTGCTTTAATTGAAACACTTCATTCGGATGAAGCTCAGTACAGTACAACTTTCTAAAGTATCTACTAAGCTTTATTAAAGGATAGCGGACAATCTTAGGTAAAACTTTTCTTAGAGCGATTGGCAGCAATTGTTGCATCAAAATATGATGGTCATGACTTTTAAGTTCAGAAAGCTTAGGTGGATTAAGGTGTACGCACTTAGACAAGTTGGCAGCGTATCCGTCCAGCACCTTAACACCTTTCAAAGTCTTGCAAAATGTCACTTTCTCCTTCTTACGTAGTACAAAAAAAGCCGGTGGCAAATACACCTTACCATTATCCCTCTCAACGGAATGAAGGTCGGATCGAATACCCATGTCCTTTAAGTCGAGATGTGAACTTAAGGTCCCTTTTCTTATCCACCTCTAACAATATTGCGCATATGGTTTCAAAAACGTTCTTTTCAATATGCATCACATCAAGATTATGGCGCATCAAATTGTCTTTCCAATATGACAACTTGAAGAATACACTTTGTTTCTTCCAATTATGGGGCAATTGCTGGTTATCATTGACAGCCCTTCCAAATTTAATCTGTTTTCCATTTAACTCATGCAATATTGTATCCCCATTCAATCTAGGAGGTGGCCTTCCATGTTCTTGCTGCCAATCAAATGACCGTGTATCATTTCGAAAACGATGATTAGAAGACAAAAACCTACGATCGATGCCCCATGTAGCAATGTTTGGCACTATTCTTCAACCATTGAGATTTTGTTTCCCTATGACAAATAGAACAGGCTAGCTACCCTTTAGTACTCTACACCGACAAATTTGCATAGCCAGGGAAATCACTAATTGTCCACAACAATACAGCACGTAGTTGAAAATTTTGCTTCGAAGATGCATCAAACTTTTGCACGCCTATGTCCCATAATTCTTTCAATTCAACAATTAGAGGTTGTAAATAAACATCAATATTATTACCGGGAGCAGATGGACCAGGTATCAACAATGACAATATGAAATATGGTTGCTTCATGCACATCCAATGGGGCAAGTTGTAAGGCATAAGTATCACATGCCAAGTACTATGAGCAACATTCATATTTTTAAACGGATTAAAGCCATCGGACGCTAGTCCCAACTTCACATTACGTGCATCTTTTGCAAAATCAATATTTATAGCGTCAAAAGCTTTCCACGCAGGTGAATTAGTAGGATGCCTCATCCGACCATCATCTATGCACCCTTCTGTATGCTATCTCATGGAAGTCGAAGTCTTGGCTGACACGAATAGACATTGTAGTCGAGGTTTCAAAGGAAAGTACCACAAAACTTTCTTTACAATATTTCTCTTCTATCCCATTGGGTCATTTTCAGAAATGACCTACCTAGACTCTTTACACGTTTCACAATCCTTCCATCCTTCCTTATCCCCCAAGTACAATGTACAATTGTTAGGACAAGCATCTATTTTTTGATAACCTAAACCCAATTGCTTCATCAATTTTTCAGCTTCATAAAAAGATTTAGGAAGTTCAACACCCTTGGGCAATGCTTCTCTCAGCAAATCAAGTAGTATATCAAAATGCTTGTTAGACCACTTCCCTACGCACTTGAGATGAAGTAACCGAATGATGAAGGTAAGTTTAGAGAATTTCTTACAACTTGGATACAAATCTTATTGAGAGTCATTAATCAGTTTATAAAATTTTTCAGCATCTGCGGCAGTCGAAGTACTTTCTTCATCTATATTTCCACAAAGTGGGATCCCAAAAGCATCATGCAACATTGCTTCCATGTCATCAGGCATAGAGGCTACATTATTTGAAATAGGCTCGGATTGTGATGTACTTAAACTAGGTATAAAAAGTTCTCCATGTGCTATCCAATATGTACATCCCTTAATAAATCCCGCAACAATCAAATGCTCCCGGGCCTCAATTTTTGTCCTCATTACTCCATTTCCACATTTTAGACAAGGAAATAATATCATTCCATTTAAACTTGCGTTGTTCATTGCAAAGTTTAAAAACCTTTCGACTCCATTTTCATATTCAATGTAATTCTTTGGAAGTTTCATCCAACCCTTATCCATACTTTTGAAACTAATTTTCCAACTCAAATGGCAGCAGTAAATGGAAGAGAATTTACCTATGTTAGCATCATGTTAGAATACAAGTGGAGAAATCCCTAAAAAAAACAGCTTGCAATACCTATTACAATAAATAGGAAGAAAGTTCTAATATGTTAAATAGTGTGTGAACTTTCTAATTTGAAATAGGAAGAGGCTCTACTTGAAGATAAGTGGATATGATACAATCCTGGAATTAATACAGAATATGACAAAACATATACTACTATAGAAAAAGCAGCCTATTGTATTGAGCAGGATGAGCAAGAGGTAGACTTAGGAGTTTAGTTAATCCCTTATTTTATGTGCAATTGAAAGCTGTCATAGTCGTATATAAAGAAAACATAACTTGGGTCCAAATTTACAGTTGAAATCCATATACAGTTGAAACATGGTTATAAAAGTGATATGGGCCTATAGAAGAGGTGGCCAGTATTTAGAACATTACTGAATTCTCTGCTTAAGTGTTCCTTCCAGGTATAGGTAGGCTAGCTTGGCTGGTAAATTGACTTAATTAAATTCTGAACAGAGTGAGATTTGATTTTCATGGTGTGACTATGAGAATTGCTGTTGGCTACTGTCCACTACAACTTATTCGGAGAAAATGAAGGAAATGAGACACTACAAGAAAATAGAGAATTAGCGAGGGAATTTTCCCTCGCTAAATCTGCGAGGGATTAGAGAGGGACAACCGACAGATTGACTTTCCGTCGCTAATCCCTAGTTGATTAGCGACGGATTAGCGTTAACTATAATCCCTTTCAAATTAGCGATGGACAAAGATATCCCATTTTAATCCGTCGCTAATTTGATAGGGATTAGCGACGGATATTTTATTTTTACTTAATATTCGCGGTAAATTTTTAGCTTCGGATTTTCGATGTTACCGAAGCTATTCCCTTGCTAATTTGCGAGGGAATAGAGGTGGAATTATCCGTCGCAAATCCCAGTAGTGATTTGCGACGGATTGGAGTTTATTTAGCGAGGGATATTAAATATCACTCGCTAATCCGTCGCTGATTTTTTCCTTCACTAATCCCTCGCTAATTTCCAAGGGATTTGTGAGGGATTCTCCATTTTGTGAATACTCAAATTTTTTCCTCACGATATTTTTGTGTGTGGTAAATTTTTTTATGTAATATTCTTATGAATGCTTAATTCTTTATTATTTGTTTAATTATAACCAATGTATTTACATTCAATACATATGTAATTACCATCAACAAGTTAAGAAGTATAGATTATGATTAAATGATATGCATACATTATACCTCTGTACAAGCTCGTCATGTGTAGTATATATATAATTCATTTATCACTTTATATGCATATATATATATATATATATATATATATATATATATGTTTGATGCATCAATCATATGGTCGATGTATAATTATGCAAATATGAACACACATTTAATTACTATATCTAGTTTACGTGTATGATTGAAGTTCTATATATTACGTTTTATTACATTTGATTATGGTAATAAATACAATTTTGAGATATGAAAACACGTCAATACTAATGTAACTTTTCATATATTAGTAAGCGTAACATGATCGATGTTAATTAAACTTAAACAAATACCATGATGATTATTTAGAATTCTTCACTGGTGAAATATTTCAAACGCTTAATCCGTAGCTAAGTGTCGATAGAAATAAATTTGTTTTCCCAATAGAATATTGAAAAAAGTGAGGAAAATCTTATATCCGTCGCTAATCCGTCGCTATTTAGCGACGGATTAGCGACGGAAGATAACAGCGAGGGATTAGAGATGCATTAGCAAGGGATACAAAACCTATAACTGCGAAAATTTTGAGCGGAATCTAAAATTCAAAAATTCCGTCGCTAATCCCTTTCTAAATAAACACAATTAGCGAGGGATCAGAAAGGGACAAAAAATGTTGAGAATGTCCCTCGCTAATCCGTCATTGAAATGTCCGTCGCAAATCGCATGCTAATTTGCGAGTGATTAGAGAGGGATTGTATTTATTTATTTTTAAACCGTCACAAATCCCTCGCTAATAGAGAGGGATTAGCGAGGGAATTTCCGTCGCAAAAGCCGACGACTTTAACACCCCATTATCGTCTTCCCTATCGTGCTCTTCCCCATTTTCTGTCTTCTCCGACTTTACCTTCTCTGTGTTATTCCTTCCTATACCACCAGCGACCTTACCTTCTCACTGCCTTTCCTACCACCGAAAGACCCACCGGACGAGAGCCGCATTTCCCCCACACCATTGAACAACGCCGTGGTCGATCGCCAGCCCGCGCCTCTTGGACGATCGCCGCCGGTGACAGAGGAAGGCTGTGGACTTCGACAAGCTATGGACTGCATAGGTAACGCAACATTATTCAATTATAGAGAACCATTATTCTAAAGACCCACCGGATTTGGACAGTTCAAGTCCCCTAGATTGAGGGGTTGAATTACTTGTTCGTCTTTGCTAATCGGGAGACTTGTTTTTAGAACAACTTTATTTCAAAAAAGGAAATTGCGCTATTGGGCTTCTGATATTTTTTTGGGTAGGATTTACACGATGTAGCTAATTCCTTTAATCAGTGTTTTTGGCATACTACTTTCTAGATTTTAGGAATGATATTGTTGGGGATTGCAGATGTTTAGCTATCAAACTAGATCGGTTTCTGGAATTATCATAGCCTACAGTTCTTTGTGGATGCATTACTTGGCATTCATTGATATTTTATTTTGAGGCACTTAGCTTGAAATTATAATTGCTAAGTTTATTTGGAGCTAAAAGTATGCATGGGATGATTTGTTGGTGATTTCATTGCTTTTAATATTGTCTACATAATTTTTTTTTAATATTGGAACTTTTTAATATTGTAGGTAATTTATGAAGTAAAAAAGCGATATTCTTCTTGTGATGATTGTGTGGTGAACTTGCTGGGATTGTGGTTTGAAATTGTATTTCTTATATTAGAATTGGCAATTGTGAAGGAGGGAAAGGAGTTGTTCTAGAAGTTATCTTTGGAAAAAAAAAATTGAAAATTGTGTTTTGGAGCCTACTTGAAAAAATCATTTTTTGGAAAGGTGTTTATGTTGAGTGATAAAATGTCTAGGACTAAACAAGTGAGCAAATCGAACAAACATAATAGGGCATCTTCAGCTGATGACCATTTCTTAAAACAACCTTCTTTTCACTCCCTAACATTTTCTAATAATGAATGCATATAGTGGTATTCCGAGAGAGCTGCAAATAAAATCATCATTGATAAAACTATCCAACCTTCTTTAGATCAATCACTTCATATAACAGATAGGTTTAGACAGTTTGGATGGGGACCAATTCCAGAACTAAGGGGTACTTCCTCTCTTATACTTGCAAAAGAATTCTATGCTGAAGGATAAAAAGAAAGGACATCTTAGAAAGTTTGAAACCATAGTGAAAGGACTTTTAATAAAACTGAATAGGCAATAGTTGGAGATGATCTTAGGAAATAAAAAAAAATGGTCCATGGATAGAAATTGATCACCCTGGTAAAACTATTATTTCTAATATAAATTCAAATTTTCACGCTTCTTGTCATGAATTGGGTTTGAACTTTAGAACTTCGAAAAATGGTTCTTTATTTCTTTCTAATAATGATCTTACTCCTCACTTGAGGGTTATTGTACATCTTCTATACTCTAATGATCTTGCTCCTCACTTGAGGGTTATTGTATGGTTCAATTATTACCATACTAATTACGTATACAAATTTCTGATAAAATCTATGATGTCATTACATAGATGATGTTCCAAAGCATGAAAAGACATGAATATGTGGTAGTGCATTTGTAATGGCATTTCATGGAATAAAAGCTGGAATAAAATTTCATGGATTGTCCTCCATTATACGTACTCTATTTTGATGTGTCAAAACACTAGCTTCTTGGTTGATCTTTCGAAAAGAAAATGCAAAAAACTATTATGAAATTCAAAGTGTACAAGGATGTGCCATTACTAGCTTAATTTGATTTTCATCTCAGGTGTTCTCTTACAAAATGGTAAAGAGCATTGTTGTAGAAATAATGGAGTATTGTCAAGCTATTAGATACTCTGGCATAAATTATTTTAGGCTGTTTGGCCTTAGCATTGCTCATGATTTGTAATTTGTACTATAGTAACCATATGTTTCAAAAACTATGTTACACTTATAATTTGTACTATAGTAACCTCATGCTATTGTTACTCACAGATTAAACCTTTAGTTCTTCATTGATTTGCCCAGACGGACGAGCTTTTCTTAGGTAAGAAAACAATTGGTAGGCATCTTTAGAATCCCGTGAGTGATGGGTGATCACTCCCTATGGGTAATGGGTGATTGCCCCTAAATTTAGTATTGTATATTAAATGTTTTGAGGTTATTTGTGTTTTGTGAATTGTTTACAATGAAGGAAAGCTCTGTCAATTTTTTACAATGAATGTTGTGTGAATTGTGGTGGCTTTGTGCCTGGAAAACGTTCAACTTATAGGGGAAACTCTGTCAAATTTTTTTTTAAAAATCACAATATTCTTGATGGGCAAAACAGCCATTTTTTCATGCTTAATTTTTCTTAGATTGTTTCCATGCTTTCTTCAATAAAACCTACCATATCTAAGTCTTCCAAAACCTCTTTTCCCCCCTTGGTTCTTGGTAAACCTAGAATGAATTCCATAGAAATGTTTAACCATAGTACATTAAGGGTAGGCAACGGAGTGTATAGACCATGTGGTAATGCTTTGGACTTGGCCTTTCTATAAGTGATGCATGAATTATAATGTTTTTCAACATATCCTTTCATTTTTGGCCAATAAAAATGTTCTTGCAAGATGGCTAAAGTTTTTGAAACTTCAACATGTCCAATTAATCCTTCACTATGTCCAATAAAATCAGTAACGGGGCTTCACTTAATTTTTGTTTCAATGCATTGAAAGCTTCTTCCTATCCCTCTTCCCATCTAAACCCAACATTTTCTTTACAAATTGTGTCAATGGAGCTGCAATTGTACTAAAATTCCTGATTAATCTCTTATAAAAATTAGCCTTCCTATAAAAACTTCTTACCTCAGTCATAGTTTTAGGTGTTACCCACTCTTGGATTGTTGTAATCTTTTCTTCATCACTTTCTATCCCTTTAGAACTCACAACAAATCCAAGAAAGGTTTCTTTCCAAATAAAATGAACATTTGTGAAAGTTAGCATACAACCTTGCTCTCCTATGTGTAACAAGAACACATTTAAGATTATGAAAATGATCCTTATATGTCTTGCTATAAATTAAAATGTCATCAACATACACCACAACAAAATTTTCAATGAAATCCCTTAACACATAATGCATTAACCTCATAAATGTATTAGGTGTAGTTTATAGTCCAAATGGCATTACGAGCCATTCGTATAAACCCTATTTCATTTTAAATATAGTTTTTCATTCATCACCACCCTTAATCCTAATTTGTTGATATCCTGGTTTTAAATCAATCTTGGAAAACACACAAAAACAATGCAATTCATCAAATAAATCATCAAGTCTAGGGATTGGCTAACGATAATTTACCGTTATGTTATTTATAGCCCTACAATCAACACACATTCTCCATGAACCATCTTTCTTGGGCATCAACATCACTGAAACTACACACGGACTTATGCTCTCTTGGACATGGCCTTTCTTGAGCAACTCCCCCACCTACTTTTGTAGTTCTTTAGCTTCTTCAGGGTTGCATCTATAAGCTAGCTTGTTTGGAATAACTGCACCTGGGATGAAATTAATTTGATGCTCATTCCCACGAATTGGTGGCAATCCTCCTGGCACTTCTTTAGGAAACACGTCCTGGAATTCTTCAACTAACCCTGCAATTTCACATGGAAAAGAAAGAGTAGTTTCCTCAATTGTCAAATAAATGCCTTTGCAAAATAAAAGAAATACAAATTTTTTAACTTTAATTGCATCTTCTACCTCACTTTCTTTTGCAAAGAAATTTACTCGTTTCTTATCTCTTCTCTCTTGCTTTTCTTTCCTCTTTCTTTGGTATTCTCTTGTTTTTGTCTCTCAATTCTCTCATTTCTCTCCTTCTCTGCTCTTTCTTTTCCCTTATTTTTCTCATTCTCTTGTACTCTTTTTTTTTTTTCTTTTTTTTCTTTCTCTCTCATAATTTTTTGATCTTTACTCACTTCACTCGGAGTTATTAGAGCCATACATAAAACAAAATTTTCATTCAAGCACATATATAATATATGCTTAATTTCAAGAAATACTTATCCTTAACATGAAAAATATGATCTAAATTATGAGCATGTCACTCCGAGAAAAACACTTGTACGAAAATAATGCTTATTTTAAATAACAGTTTTATTACGCATAGTATTTGTGCGAAGCATTTTATGAGTATTATGATTATG
Source organism: Voacanga thouarsii (assembly GCA_026120185.1). NCBI lineage: Eukaryota > Viridiplantae > Streptophyta > Magnoliopsida > Gentianales > Apocynaceae > Voacanga > Voacanga thouarsii. Next base: position 955,237 of record JANUWF010001066.1, on the reverse strand, counting down.
GAATAGAGCCATGCATTAAGTATATAAAACACATACAAATTCATGCATGAAATTTTTTTCGCAAATCATGGCATGAGTTTTTTAAGTAATGGCTCCAAATATTATAATTTTGATGAATTATGAGAATTAAATTATTGCTTCTCAAATAATTGTGGTCTTGTATAGAATACTTTATTTTCTTTGTGGTCTTGTGTAGAATACTTTATTATTCAATAATTTTTTACAATGAATGTTGTGTGAATTGTGGTGGCCTTGCGCCTGGAAAACGTTCAACTTATAGGGAAAACTCTGTCAATTTTTTTTTTAAATCACAAATTGAGGTGGCATGCCAAGATATTCTTATTGATTCTTACCTAGTGTAAAACCATATGTTCTTTTCATCTGTGAAGTTGGTCTATGCATGATGAGCCACATTTTCTTCTTTCTTTATTTTCTTTTCCTTTCTTTCTTTATCTCCATAATTCGTAGCGAGTAAACTAGGGTCCTCGACCATCACAATCTACCATCGTTCTTTATTCGAATTATACACGTGCTAATAAGCTACATGGTTATGGCCTAAATGTAGATGGATGATCGTGGTTGGATGTATAGAAGACACGTACGGGGATTAAAGGAATTACATCGAGTTTGAACAAGGGGTCAAGCGATTCATCGCATATTGTTTGTCAAGCTGGTCCGGCCTCGGTTATAAGGTGTCCGTGTGGAAAGTGTAAAAACAAGGCGTACCTTTCCCCAGATGAAGTGGAGCTGCACTTGTACAGATTTGGGTTTGTTGCTAATTACCGAAGATGGACTAGTCATGGTGAGGGTATTAATCCGTCGCCATCTACATCAATAACCGGCACTTGTACGGCTACGATCGAGTCAAGCTCTAATAATCCGTATCGAGATATGGTGATTGATGCAATTGGACATCAATTTCCAAGTGGACCTTCATCATCGGAGAATATTGAGGAACCACCAAACCCGGATGCGCAGAAATTTTATGACATCTTTGGGAGCTTCGAAACTCCGCTATGGGATGGATGCAAGAATCACGATACGTTATCGGTTGTTTCTCGGCTTTTGAATATTAAATCGGAGAACAACGTGTCGGAGAAATGCTTTAATCGAGATGATGCAATTGATGAAGGAGGTATTACCAAGTAGTAATAAGCTCCCGGATGACTTCTATCAAACAAAGAAGTTGGTATACTGGTCTAGGGCTACTCATTCGGAAGATAGATGTACTGCCCAAATGGATGCATGCTCTCTTGGAAGGACGACGGTGCTAGGAGGGACTGCAAATTACGTGGCCATGGCAGATATCGACGAAAAGGAAAGTAGGAAAGGACAAACAACGAGAAAGACGTTCCTTTCAAGAAAATGTATTACTTCCCATTAACACCCAGACTGCGAGAGACTATTTGCATCCTCCACAATGGCGGAGCACATGAGATGGCATGCGAGAGAGTCAGCCGGAAGAAGGACGTTATGAGCCATCCACGCGATGGTGAAGCTTGGAAACACTTCGACCAGTAGTCATCCTGAATTTGCGGTGAAGTTCGTAATGTGCGTCTTGGGTTATGCACGGATGGATTTTCACCATTTGGAATGTCGGGTAAACAATACTCTTGTTGGCACTGTTATTGTTACTCCATATAATTTACCTCACGTCGATGTGCATGAGGGATCCATTTATGTTTTTGACCGTCATTGTCCCGGGCCCTAGGAATCCGAAGCATAAAATTGATGTCTATCTACAACCTTTGGTAGATGAATTAAGGATGATGTGGATTAGTGGAGTCTCTACATATGATATTTCAAAGAAACAGAACTTACGTCTACGAGCGACACTTCTTTGGACAATAAACGACTTCCCGGCATATGGGATGCTAAGTGGTTGGAGCACAGGTGGTAGATTAGCATGTCCGTATTGCATGGAGCGAGACAAAATCATTTCACTTGCAAAATGGAGGTAAACATTCCTGGTTTGGCTGCCACCGGCGCTTCTTGCCTTTAGATCATCCATACGGGAGAGATGCTAGGTCTTTCGGGAAGGATAAAGGTCGCGAGACAGCACACCCTGTACAGCGCGCTTACGGAGATGGTATGTGGGATAGAGTGTGCCATTTACCAAAAATAACCGAGGCAGTTTGTGGAGCTTGGTAGGGATGATGGCAGAGGCATCTACCATAATTGGGCGAAAAGGAGTATCTTTTGGGATTTGCCGTATTGGAGAACACACTTAATCCGTCATAACATAGATGTGATGCACAATGAAAAAAATGTGTTCGATAATGTCTTCAACACGAGTCATGAATGTAAAGGGGAAAACAAAGGATAATGTGAAGGCGCGACGTGATCTGTTGGTATATTGTGATAGACACTGAATTACACGTGATTGGCTTGGGTGACGGGAGGACATTAATGCCAAAGGCTAAATACTCTATTACACCCGAACAAAAGAGACTTCTACTAGAGTGGGTTAGAGATTTGCGACTTCCGGATGGATATGCTTCGAATTTAAGCGGGTGTGTTGATTTGAATGAGCTGAAAATGTCGGGTATGAAAAGCCATGATTGCCATGTTTTTATGGAAAGATTGCTTCCAAGTTGCATTTAAAGAATTACTCCCGGTGTCAATTTGGAACGTTTTAGCAGAAGTCGAGTCTCTTTTATCGTGACTTATGTTCGCCTAAACTTTCCACAACCCATATGAAGCAAGCTGGAAGATAATATTATCATACTCATGTGTAAGTTGGAGAAGATCTTCCCACCCGGCTTCTTTGACGTGATGGAGCACCTTATGGTCCACCTTCCATATGAGGCCGGGGTTGGTGGCCCTGTTCAATATAGATGGATGTATCCATTCGAGCGGTAAAATATTGTGTATTATTATATCTATATATACATCTACTATGTGAATCGGTTCTAAGCTGTAAAAAATGCTTTAGGTTCTTATATCGTTTGAAGACCAAAGTTAAAAATAAGGCGAGAGTGGAGGGATCAATTTGCAATGCTTACTTAGTTGAAGAGGCATCTACATTCTTCTCCTATTATTTTGAGCCGCATGTGCGGACTCGACATGCTTGCTACGGCTAGGAATGATGAGGGCGTTCATGATACAAACTCAAGTGACCTTTGTGTGTTCTATATGCGCCGTTCCGGGGAGGGTTTTGGGAAGTATTCAGAATAGGTATCTTACCCAGGATGAATTTAAGGCTGCCACAAATTACATATACCTAAAGCTGTGAAGAAGTTCAACCATACATTACGTAAGTATACCGCTATTGCCTTACATTGCTAGATTTTATACGACAATACTTTGAGCGAGTATCCTTAATTATGTGTTTGTTTTGGTCGTTTTAGGAAATTCAAAAATGACTTGCGGTTGTATGAGCCGAGTATAACGAGATCCTGAAGTGGATAGGAGAATAGAGTCGGAGTTTGCGGGATGGTTTAGGACTTATGTGAGTTGAACACATACAAAATGAGACTTAGGAATAAATTACATTGATATCGAAGGTGCATTAACGCTTTGTTCTTTGCTAGGTTCATGATCCACGAGAATCAAGTGGTGAACAACACTTAAAAAGCTTGGCACAGGGACCTTCGAGACAAGTGAAATTCTTCCATGGCTACTTCGTAAATGGTTTTAGGTTCCATACACATGATCGGTCGGTCGGAAAAAAAACAATTAACGGCGGAGTTTGTGTTAAAGGCGACGGAGATAGTGCCTTAGATTATTATGGAGTCTTTGAAGGAGATTGTCGAACTTCGGTTCCACTGGAACTCCTTGTTTAAAAGTTGTCCTATTCAAGTGTGATTGGTTTGATCCAACGCTAAATCGGGGGGTTAAAATTCATCCTCACTACAAACTTGTTGATGTCAACTGCAAGAGGAATTACCCAAAATATGACCCCTTTGTGTTAGCTCAACAAGCAACCCAAGTGTATTTCCTATCCTACCCGGGGAGCAAAAGACCAAAATCTGATTGGGTAGCTGTTTGTAAAATGAAAGCTCGGCATGTTATTGATGCACCCGTTGTCGAGGCACCATATCGGGAGGAAGTAGATGATGCGCGGGCAATCAATGTACGTGTTGAGGATGACAACTTTGGAAGATTAGCGAGATGAGTACGGTATTGGAGATACAATCGATTTTATAGATTCGGGTTTAATGATAGAGGAAGCACAACCGAACAACGAAAACGATGCCGAGGAAGAAGAATGGGAGACGGGATCCTCTACGAGACGACGATGTGGAAGGCTACTCATCCGATGATGACGAAGTCCATAGACTAGGTTCAAGTTTAACTAAAGTATAGATACAAATTAGTAGTTCTGCTATCGTTACATTACAAGCATTTTACTTTGCTTTATACTTTTAAATTTGTTATCTTTTTCTTCTCCCAAGATATGACAATTTTTATGTATTTAAATAATTCCAGATACATATGGCTTCCGATACCTCACCCAACGATCGGTCAGCGACTCGTGAGTCCTCGAGGGCGGATGAGACACCGTCCCCGAGCATCGCCCCACGTATACCTGCTCCACAGCCATTGCCTCCGGAAGAGGCCCGATCAGAGCAGGCCCCTACCCCGATCCTAGGTTCTTCGGGGTCCACGGTTGGCGCTCCATCTGCTGAGGACACGCGACTGTTGATTGAGCCAGTTGGTGACTCGTAAGTCGGCTACATAATTACTTATTATAAGTTTTTCTAAATTTTTAAAATTATAACTTGTCTAATATTACAAGATCTATTTTCTTGGAACGGGTTCACACATTCGGTTCGATGTGTGAGGGAGATTGTTGAGATTTTTAGGCGACACTACTGCTGGAGCCTATGCTACCTTCTCACGAGGTTCCGATTGAGGTTCGGAACATGTGGTTCGATCTTTGGAGTGTGAGTTCGATTTGTAATTATTACTTGTAGTCTTTTTATTATTTTTAATATGTTTTCTTATTTGTAATTACTTGTAACGGCTACTTTGATTTTGCGGGCTTTCTTCTATTGGCGCCACTGAGCATGCCGCACGAGATCCAGGCTAATTGGGAGAAGAAGTGTAAGGCTAGACTTTCGGATGCATTGTCCAAAGCTCGGAAGAAGCATGGGGGTAGCTGCCCCAAGTGGATTTCCCCAGACCATTGGGCTACTCTATCGGAGCATTGGGGGTCTGATAGGTGGCGGCGTATCTCTTCCGTTGCTAAGCGGAACGGATCTGCGGTCGGGCGTCCCACACGGGAGGATCTATTTCTTTTGCGAGCATGAGGAGCGGATGGTAAGTGTAAAATTTTTTACTGTTCGGTATATCTGCTATTTCACATTTAATTCATAAAAGCTAACATCTAGTCATTTTTTGTTACAATGATAGCGGAGACAGTTAGGTCCTGATTTTAGCTACGTTGACCTCTTCAGACGCACCCATACGTTCCAGGACGGGCCGAAAAAGGGCCAATATGTCAGTGATCAATCGCGCCACACGCTGGTAAGAATACACAATCTTACATGTTTTTAAGTTTAATATTATTCATATTTTGATCGCTAATTTTAAATATTTTATGCGTGTTTCCTTGACCCAAATTCAACAGGATAGTGTCACTGCTATTATTGAGTGTCACGCGCAGTCGAGTTCCGCGACTGATTCTACGAGCACAGTCACACCGACTCAAGTGCCCGACGAGAAGGCGCTGTTCGTCGAGGTGGATGATAGAGCGTCCAAGAAGGGACGCGTATATGGATTGGGCTCCGAGTCTGCGAGGGTAAGGCCGAGGTTACAGCAGCCAGCTTCATCTGAGTCATCGACTTCTTCTACCTCGTTAGATGTGAGCCAGCTACAGAGAGAGTTACACACTGAGAGGAGAAGTGGGAGAGAGTTGAGCATCAGGTACAGGTATATTGAAGCCACAGCCAGAGCTTAACTGAGTACCTGACGCTTATGTCTCAGAATTTGAATCTTCCTCCGCTATCGCCGATGCCAGCTGTTCAGGAGGACGATGTTGAGGATGAGGAGGACTTCGTCATCAGTCCTCCAGATTCACATCCAGATCATCAGCCAGGCCCTTCCGATCTACCCCCACCCCCTCCGTCGGCTCCAGCATCCACACCGATTCCTGCTTCGCAGTTAGGATATATATACTACATTTTTATGTATTATTCATATGTTTTCATCATTATATTTATTTAGGATTTTTAGACAACATTTTTATGTATTATTCACATTTGTCATTATTATATCTATTAATAATGACTATTTGGTGGTTTTTTTAATTTAATTAAATTTTGCATTAGGTAAAATGAATTTTCTTGAATTATAGGGCATTTTTTAAACATTTTTAAAAAATATTTAAAAATTATAAATTACTAGCGAGGGATTAGCGAGGGGCTAAGGAAATTAAATTGAGGATCCGTCGCTAATCCCTCGCAAATTACCTTGGGATTAGCGACGGATCAATTAAAACGTAATAGGAAAGAAATATTCCGTCGCTAATCCCTCGCAAATTAGCGTGGGATTAGCGACAGACATTTAAATCAAAACATTAGTAAGAAATTTTCCGTCGCTAATCCCTCGCAAATTAGCGGGGGATTAGCAACGGAAACCTTAAATCGGAACATTAAATAGAAAATATTCCGTCTCTAATCCCTCGCAAATTAGCTTGGGATTAGCGACGGACAATTTATATCAAAACAATAAAAAGAAAATATCCGTCGCTAATCCCTCGCAAATTAGCTTGTCATTAGCAACGGAAATTTCCAACTTTTTATTAATTAGTAAAATATTCCGTCGCTGATCCCTTTCTAAATAGAAAGGGATTACCGACGGAAAATAAGAATCCATCGCAGATCCGTTTCAAAAATCCATTGCTGAAGTCGTTGACTGCTTGAAAATTACCTTGCTAATCCGTCACTATTTGTGACGGATTTTTGAATCCGTCGCAAATTTTTGCCTCTGCGAGGAGGAAATTAGCGGGGAATTTTCCCTCGTTAATCCGTCGCTAATTTGATTTAGCGACGAATTAGCGAGGGAAATGTCCCTCGCTAATTCTCTGTTTTCTTGTAGTGAGATGAAAGGCATATTGGAAGAATGAAAAAAATGGGAGGAAGAGTATTAGGCCTTTTGAGAAAATAAGTTATATTGGTTTACTATTTATTGCTAAAATGGCAGCACTAGGAAGTCTAGAATAGTAAAGCCTGTGAATTCATCGACATCATCCTCACGTCTGTTAATATCAGTGGTACTTAGGAGCATGTGTTTGACAAATATGTTGATACTCTACTAAAAGACAAACGTCCAGAAATTAAAGATATCAAACATGGAAATTAGAGATATCATCAATTGGCTCGTGACTTTCTCCTATACCACATTCTCAGAGAATTAACTGTCTCTCTTGAGAATTTATTAGCAAAAAATGGAATCAAATGACCGTGCACTACAACATTAGGATGGAGAATTGAAGCAGACCATCTGATGGCATATAAACACACAAGTTCTTTACTAGTACTTGATTCTTGACTTATTTGACAAATCAAGGGAGTCTGCAAGAGGCCAATCAAAATCAAACATTAAGGTTCCGAGTATTGTTTATTGATGCCACTAATCATGTCCATCATTATGCAGTTACCTCATATTTTCTCAAATGTCAATTCTCAAAATAGTCATTGCTTGTATCTTTCAGTGCCCCCCCCCCCCCAAACAACAACAAAAACACAACATGCAGTAATCCATAAATTACACTTAAATTCAACCACAAAATATGCAACACACAAGTCAATGTGACTACAATAAAATGAGAATTGTGAACAGGAAGAAGAGTAGAAAACCAAAGTCTCAATCAGACAGCATCTATTGCTGAAACAGAAAATCCACAAGCACCCACAAATCTACACTAAGCTTCCATTACCCATGAGTCACTTCATTTTATGCCAAAACCAACACTTAAAATCACTATTGATAATTATGAATAACAAAGAATGATAGTAACAACTGCAAGAACCCATGTAGAATCACAACAAATCAACTAAAATAGAATAACTTCATCTCAGAAACACATACACATAAAGGGAGAAAGTTGAATTGTTGAAGCACACTAGCAAGAGCCCCAATACAAATCACATTCAAGAACTCTTTTTTCAGAAGAATCAGACAGTAGGAATATAAGAATAAGGTGCAAACCCAAATGTAAACAAATTGCACAGAAACCAACAATGCAAGGACTGAAGACACAGACTTGAACCCTTCAAGAAAATGAGTCGGTTCTAATTTATTCAGAGAAAAAAAGTACAAAATACAAAATAAAATTACCCAAAAAGCCGAGGTTTCACAACAACAACCCACCAATTTTTTCACAACAACAATATGCATAGAAAACCGAATTCAACTTGGCCAAATTTAAGCCTCCAAATTTCATAGGTAAATCACCTCAACCGCAGCAAAATTAAACAAACAGATGCACAGAAATGCAAATCGACCTAAGAGTCTAAAGAGCGGCGTACAGACTGCAACTAAATAATGCTCCTCTGCAATACCATACTGCTTCACACAGTAGCAGAGCCGACAGAACCATTTCAACCGGTTGTGCAGAGAACATGTTGTGACTCGCGCAGAGGAGTTTGGGCTGAAGAAGCTGCAAATCAAGCTCTATTTCGTCCGATTTTCCTCACTGATTTGAAGGAAAAATCTGATTTCCTTCACTGTCTGCCATTGTTGTTGCTTGGCGCCTTCTTGAAACACAGCCCCCGTTTTTTTTCCTCCCGTCTAATGACTCGCGTGATTTTTTTTTGTCAAAGTGTTATGCGCGCCTGAGGATCCTAAGGTGTTAGGAAAAATCTAATTTTTTTTCTTGACACAAAATTGTGTCATAACAGTATATCACTTAAATGAAACTAATAAAATTACGTCGTATTGATTTAATATAATAACACTTAAAAAAACTAGTGTCATTATAAGTATTACATTATTACACTTTATAAAAAGTGTCATTAAAAATATGTTTGTAAAACCTTTTTTTCTAGTAGTGAACTAATTAAGAGATCCTACTAACTAATCATGCAAATTAAGAACGATATTGCGCCAAAGTGAGGGGGGGTGGGAGGGGGGGGGGGGGAGGGAGAGAGAAGGAAGTTATTATTGCGATATCATATTAAAGATTATAATACTTCATTTCATTTATCATTTTCTGGATATATTTTCAAGAATTCCACAAGTGCAATGTAAATATTGCTGTCTAGAATGCTGCAGGCACTTGATAGCCTATCCAGTGCTTGCTTTATCATTTGCAAACCAGTCCATTTCCTTGCACCCCACTCTTGCAGTTCAAAGTTGGGTGCTGAAGGAAACTGTTCTTGACAATAGCACTAGCAGCAAAGCGAGAAACAGCACAATCTGTAGCAAAGAGTCCAGAAGTCGAGAATCTGTGTTCACCCCCCATGACTGGCATTGTCACATTTACCTTTCTTCTACTCGCATAGTTTCTGCGGTAGGTTTGGCCCAAAACTCCATCCACCCCATCAGTGAGGTTAAAGAACTTGAAGCCTAGCTCCAAATGCGCAAAGCAATTTTCCTCTGTGTTAATACCATAGTTATGTGTTTTAGACTCTTCTGCTGTTATTGGAACCACAGCTGCAGTAACCCTAAAATTGTTCAAGACTTCGACAGTGATTCCGTTTGTGTTACTTGTTCGCGTGATCGTTATGTTGGTCACGTTTTGATAATCCCATTTGGCACCTTCGTTGGTGGGTATGGAGATTGGGTTTCCATCAAAGGATATAGCCAGTCTATCTACATTGTCATCCCATAATGACGTCCGTTCTGCTGCAACAAGAAGCTTGTGGTTGTTGAACATGACTCCAATGGACTGAACCCAAGTAAAGTCTCTGCGAAGATTAGGGTTCCTCTTGCCAATGAAGTGACCATTGATATGTAGATTGGTATCAGAAACCAGACAAAAGTTTCTATTTTTGCGGCCATGGAAGTAGAATGTTATGCCATCTCCACCTACAAAACGAGGGTCCTGACAAACAGCACCAGGACGATTGCAACCTGCATGAGACAGAAAAGTAAAATTCATTCATTATTTTAACCATCATAATTCTTTTGCTCTAACACATATTTACTTATACAGTTGAATAAGATCATTTCAATACGGTATGCTTTTCTGGTAGTGATCATATCTCAAAGAGAAGTAACTTATCAGCTGCCAAAGGAGAGATCTTGGGAACTCTTCTTATTATGTGGCAGGGAAATGGGATAAAGATTGAACTCGAAACCTTTTACCCTCATAAGCTTTTTACCATAGAACTACTAATCTTACCCGATCGTGTTGCTTTACTAAAATTTAGCTTAAAAAATATTGTCAAGAATGAGGAATTTTAACTAACCATGTATCCTTGGTATGAAAAGAGCAGAACTATACATAGCTTGTTAAAGATGTATATATCACTCACTACAAACAGGTTTGCAGAAGGCACAGTCCATTACACAGGTTGTAGGACAGGTTGGCGGGCACGGAAGCCAGATGTTGATGCAGAAAGGATAAAGAGGGGTCCGGCATCTCACAATCCGTGGCGGTGTTGGCCAATGTGGCGGTGATGGCCAATGTGGCGATGGTGGCGGAGGCGGATGAGTGAATATAGGAAATAGCTGAGGTGATCGCGACGGTGGCGTTGGTGGAAGAGTGAACAGAGACAGAAGCTCAGGCTTTGTGTTGGCTGCGAAGCAGAGGATGAGAAATAAAGGAAGCCAAATGGCCAGTAGTCCCATTCTTAGCCAGCAAAAATTGTTTCCAAGAACAAGGTGAAACCAGAAATCTTTGGTGAGATAAATGGCAATGGCTACCCCAATCTATATACTATAAGCTTGCTAGTGGAAACCTTGCTTTGATCATGTTCCATTCAGTCCAATCACGTTGCATGTAAAGCTTCTATCTAAATGTTAATTTCAGTTTTCATTGAACTGAAGTTTACCCTTGTTTCTTGGCTTGTGGATGTATTTTACCCTAAGGTTTCACATTTGCTGCGTTCTCGTCCAGGAATTTGTGCATCAAATTGCTCAAGAACTATAAACAACGTGGGACTGCATGTTTCAATGGTAAAGTTTTAGCTGTTACTTATGCAAAATTAAGCGTTTTTATATCTAACTTTTTTTTTTTCCTACTAAGAGAACTCACAATTGCTATTTAGAGAGTATGTTCTAGATAAATCCTACTTCGATGCAATAATCGTAAGCCATTCGAAAGGAGAAAGTCGCACTAGACAAGCCTTGTGTGACTATCTCATGTCTCAAGAGATCTTTTTTTTTAATTTTTTTCCCATAATACACTATTGATAGGAGAGAGAGGAAAAGGAATATCAATTCAGATTAATAAGAATATGACACATGTTGCGATGATAATTGGTCAATTTTTAGTGTGTTAAAAAAAATTGAATATCTAATCAAAATATTTGGACTTGGCAGAGAATAACACTATATCGAGCTCCTGGAAGGGTTATAAATGTTCAAAACATCCAAAATTTGCACATAGAGAGAGAAAATAAATTTCTAAATCAAATGAAATTTTGACCAGTTAACTTAGCTAAATTTGTTATCATGACCATCAAGCCAATTTGTGTGGCTCTTATCTTCTCAATTAAGGTGGTCAAGAAAATTCAAATTAGATCAATTTAAATCAATCAAAATCGAATTAGAGGTTTTTTTATTTGAATTAGTTTGGGTCCGATTTAGAAGTTAATTAAATAAAAAAAAATTGATTCGATTTTTGAAAATTATTCAAAACGAACCAATAAAGAATTTTTATTAAAATTAATTTTTATAAAGAATTTCAATTTAATAGTAGTTTATATAAATTTTATAATTTAATTTGTAGGATAGTTTTAAAACAAGATATTTGAAGTTCAAATAAATATAATTGATCAAAGTTGATATTTTCAAAATTTACCTTGCAAAAAAAAAAAAAACACTGCATTAGAGATAATGTTTTAACTTAATTAATAATAATTTTATGAATTAATTTAAAATTTACATATTATTAACTGTATTGTATTGTTTTGTTATAAGTTTTATAAATATTAATACCAGTCAAATCAAACAAAATCAAATATAAATAATTTGATTTCATTTAAAAAATTTCAAACTAAAATTATTAATTTAAAAAATTAAACAAAACCGAACAAAATCCAAACTCCTACTCTCAACTGTGAGGCTCTTATCTATGAAAAATTCTAACCTAAACTAATGATTTATAAACTAAATGTATTAATGATTAATACTACGTAAAATATAAATTGTACAATACAACTCGTTACTGTACTTAATTATCGATCCATGTAAGAATTGCTGTTTATCCATGGGTATGCTCTCGTGGATATCATTAGCGGCTACAAATTTGGATTTCGTAGAGGTTGAAATATTGGGCCACAAGTCGGTCCAATAGACTTTGGGAGGAAGGTCCAGCCCAAGCAATTGTTCGTTATTAGGTGATGACCTCTTTACCCCCTTAAACATTTAAAAATAAATAAATAAACAAACTTTCAGTTTAGTTCGTTGATTTGATTCACGTTTTGTCTAGTGGTTGGCATATTTCAAAAACGTGAAAGTGGCTTTATATATATATATATATATATATATATTGGCGATTAACATATGAATTGAGTTTTAAATTTTATAATTTAATATTATTTGATAAATATAGTTTTAAGTAATTAAATTATACTTTTTCTTGATATCGTGACGATATTTTTATTTAAAATTTTCATAAAAAAAAGAAAAATTATAATTTAATTTAATATATTTCTTAATCTGATATATGATTAAAAATAAAAATACGGGTGTACAAAAAGTTTTATGATTATTTGCTTCTATTTATTCACTTATTTTGAGAAAATAAATCATATTTCATCAAAAGTCTTTTCTTTTTTTTTTTTTCCAAAAACGAATCAATCTTACTTTTTTAATTCAAATTCTAGAATATATGAATCAGTCCTTACCGTCTTGAAAAGCCACCAAATTACGCCTCTGATCATTGACTACGAAAAGTCCAATTTGTCCTTCCAAGGTAGGGATGACAATAGGGGCGGGGATTAGAAATTCCGGCCTCATCCCTGCATATGTTCCTGTATCCCCATTCTCGATTCGTCTCCGCTACGGAGAAAGGTGGGGGATTCCCGCCCCCAGCCCACCGGGGACAAAACAATTCCTGGTTCCGGCTCGGAAAAGCGGGACCTGTTTGGACCCGGAAATAATTATAAAGATTTTAATTTTTTTTTTGCCTCCAATATATTTTTATTCAAAATTTTTTAATCATATAGAAAACTTTTGTAGTGATTTCCAATAATTCACATATTTATCATATCACTAGATTAATAAGAATAAAATTAACAATTAATAATTTTTTTCTTTTTTATTTTTCCTCTTTTTTCTATTTTATTTTATATACATATATAATTTATCTTTACATATATATATATATATAATCTATCTATAATTTATATAATGTATGTATATATATATATATATATATATATGTGTATGTGGATATATATATATATATATATATATAATATGTAAAGCGGGCCGGACCGGAGGCAGGGATCATGCAATCCCCGTCCCCGGTTGACGAGTTGAGAAATAAAGCCCGTCCCCGGCTCATCCCTGCTTAAATCGGGGAATCTCCGGTCCAACCGAGCCAGGCTCCCGGTTTAAACGGGAAAATTACCATACATTTTCCAAGGAAACAACTTCAATTCCAACCCCCACGCAAAAAATAAAAATCAATTGCTTACATTAAATTTTTTTTCTCCCTAATTATTACAAGACCTATATAAACTTTAACTTATTTTTAAAAATAATATTTGAGGCCAAAATCAGAATTCTATAAAACAATCTTTACAGTTCGAAATTATCCCTCCTTTTTTTCAAAAATGACATGCAAGAAAAGACCTTTAATTTATTATTTTTTTTTTAATTTGCATGGTTTGTACTACACGTGGTACTACAACAACGTGTTCTTTGTACTGGCAGAATATGTTGTGGTACCCCTAAAAAGGCTTTGCCTTTGACAGAAAATGCAGTGTATGGCTTCAAAGGAAAGTTAGTAGATTTGTTGTAACCATACCCCAAAATTAGGCCACCCACCTGTCTATGGATAAAACGTGCCCAAAACTACTTAGCAGTACTGTTCAGTTGATCGTGTACTAATACATTAATTTTAAAATTGTGTGTTCGATTTTTAAATAAAAAGATTTTTAATTTTATGAGGAATAGTCAATTAGAATTTGTCTAAAATAAATTTATATATTTTTATAAATTTCTTATTATTATACATTGAATATCTGTTTATTAATATTTAATAATCTAAATATATTAATAATATGTATGTTATATATTGTATTATTATCAAATGGAAGATTTAAATCCTTGATTAATTAAAAGGATAATTATTTAATAATAAAGTTCTCAGAACCGATTTTTTCTTTTTTAAAAAATTTATGCAAATATTCAAAAGATTGAAATCTATCTTGAGTTAAGTGAGACTATTACCTTAACCATAAATTCCTCCCTTTCTTTAATTTGTGCTTTTGCTTTTGGTGTTTTTGTCCTACTCTGTTTGATGAATTAAAAAAAAGGGGGGGGGGTTGGTTCCTGCAGATTGGACTGAAAACGTTTGGGCGACAAAAATGAACTTTTTACGTTGCAAATTTTTAAACGAATTTAAGAATTATTCTATAAAAGTAATTTTTATATAAATCAATTTATGTAAATCGAGTATTTTAAAAAATTATATTTTATACAATATAAATTGTATGATATAAATTATTAAAGCACTCCATCCGTGTAAATCAAATTTATCTTAGAATTTTTTTTATTCCATAATAACCAATCATGTATTATTAGTAAAAAGCTAATTAAAAAAAAAGAAAAAGGGAAGAGCAAAAAGTATAACGGAAACCGTTAGAGATGCGTTAACGGGAAGGAACAAACAAAGTGGGTCACGACAACCGTGAACAGGCGGCAACCGCTATTTATGTGCATAATAAAAATCAAAACCTAACCCCCATCCGGTGACTCCTCCTCCTTCCTATAAATAGCGAGCCGAAGCCTACTCTTAGAAACCAAGTCGTTGATAGATATCTCCAGTCCATTTTGCTCAGAATTTTCTGCTCTCTCGCCTATTATCTTTGAAACAGGAATAATGTCTCAGGTATTTTTGTTTTAATCTTTACGGTTTTCTTGAAGAATCTCATTTGATTCATGTTCTTGGGACGCATATAATTGCAGATATTGATCGTTGAAGTGAATGATTTTGCAATCAGTGGTAGATTTTGATCTTAGAATTTGCAATAGGGTTCGCATAAGTTCCTCGTTTCTGCTTTCCAAATGATGCTGCTTACATAAAATTGGATTTGAGTTTCAGAAATTTTGATGCGGGTCCGCATTTTTGCTTCTTTTCTCTGTTTTAGATTATTGTTGGGGCTGGGTGTGTTGTAAAGATTCTGATATGTTAAATTTTGAACGCGAATAGGGCAGTTAGTTTTTGGATTGTAATGGTTTCTTTATTCATCTTTGACCATCTCTTGTTAAATCGCATTTGTGGAGTTAATTTAACTGTTGCAATATGTCAACCTTGTGCTCAATAATCCTCTTATCTTTTCTTTTAATAAATAATTTTAATTCCAATATCTGCAATATTTATTTCAATTGGCTTAAGAGGTTTTTAGCTAACCCCCTTAATAACCATGCACTTATTGGTATCTACGTACTGCTTTATTTATGCTTTCATCCTTGGAGTTATGGAGGGGCGTGTCAAAATGGGGAGCAATATAATTCTGTTGAACGAAATGGACTATATTCTGGAGGCTTGAATTCCTTTTCAATTTAAACAAGGATGATAGTGCTTTCAATTTTTTGAATTAGGATTGTTCTATGATCTAATTTCTACACATTACTTTCTACTTATCATTTGACTTATGAATTTTTGTTGTTTCCAGATTGTTGTTCTTAAGGTTGGAATGTCATGCCAAGGCTGTGTTGGAGCTGTGAAAAGGGTGTTAGGAAAAATGGAAGGTTTGTCAGCTTGCTGATCGTCTATCATATTGCTTGGCTAGTATTTGCCTTTTTGTTTTCAGAATATTATGATAATATTACCTGACCAAATCTACAGTGTACCTCTTGTCTGGTACTAGCACAACCTGAGATGAGAATTGTTTGCATGGTCTTTTAATTTTCTCTTCATGATTGAGACATCTGTGGTTCTGGTTATTGTGCTGGAGTATGTCAATTCTCCCCTTGGGTGGAGGGAGGAATTCTCTTTCCATGACTGTGATTAGTTTCGCTTTGTATGTTGGATATGGCTCAGAATAGATCATTTTGCAACTTGGTGCACATCCAAAGGTCTTTATTTTTGAACTGCATGCTGTTGTAATTACATGTTAATACACGTTAAAGTTTGTCAATGGATCAAGAATTGTCCCATGCTTTATTAGTTTAAGCCCAGATAGTGTAGATTATGTTAAGAAGTCCATTATTGTCTGTGAAAAAGCATTGCTTATTTTGTATTGAGAACTTCTTTCAGTATCTTGGCCTGTAGTAGTAAGTGGAGATCAGTGTGTGCTTAAGACAGTACATGGTTTTGAACTTAATGGATGAGCATTTTATCTGCTGTTTTTGAAAACTTAGAATCAATTCACTTAGCAAAGTGGTGAAGTCGAATCATACAAGATATGATGTTTTTCTAGTGCAGATTCTTCATTCCTAGATTCGTTCATATTTTATGGTTTCATCATTCATATGACATATTCAGATTACTAAACTTACATTGACTCATAAGTTTTTATTCTTCCTTAAATAATCTTTAGGTGTGGAATCATTTGAGATCAATCTTGAGGAGCAAAAAGTGACTGTGAAGGGTAATGTACAGCCAGATGCAGTCCTTCAGACTGTTTCCAAGACCGGAAAGAAAACTGCCTTCTGGGAAGCAGAAACACCAGCTCCCCCTGAGCCTGAATCAAAGCCCACAGAAGCCATTGCTGCCGCATAAGAGAAGTTCTACAAATCTATTAGGAATCTGTTGTTCTCTCAGTATTATATGGCTATTAAGGGACTAAAATGTATGCTAAGTAGTCAAGTTAATAAATATATCGTGAGCACTGCCCTTATCTGAATGCAGTGTTTAGCTATTTCATATTCTCTGTATGCTATTTGATGCTACATTTTAAGGAAATATTTTTGTGTACTATGTCATCAACAAGTCTATTTCATACTACCTTTGCACCTAGTTCTTGATTTTGACTTTAAACAAGTATCCATACCTCGTGTCATTGAATACAAACCTCCAATGGCTACCACCCTAGTTGAGCACCACCTATTATTAAGTTGCTGCTCATCAGTTATCGTGAATCAATTTCTTTCCAAGAGTTTGGAGTGCATAGCTACCTGTGTTTAATTGCATATAAGATCATTGCAGACTCTTTCTAGATTGAGACTTGAGAGCCACTACGATTACAAAAACAAAATTTAGAGGTTAGATATATTCTCAAATATATATATATTTTTTTCCAAGGTTGATAATCATATGTAGCCTACACAAAGCAGCTATGATCTCCCACTTTAAATAATAGAAGTGAAAAAAGAAAGAAAGCTCCATCTTCCTATTAAATTGTAGTAAGGGTTTTGGCAGAAAAATTATTTAATACAAAATACTTTTATTTATTAAATATTGATAATTTAGTTAATCATCAAACTTTGAGTTTATAATTTTTTTTTTAATCCAAATTGGAGTTTTTCTCCCCTCCTTGAGCACTCAATTAGTTCGGTTATGACTCGAATCTATCCTAATCATATCTCATTTAATTTAAAAAAGTGTCATTTGTTTATGCCATAATTAGTAGTACTAAATTTTTTATTAAAAAAAAAATCTCTCGTAAAATTAGGAGTGGTCATATTAAACACGACACGAAAACGATACGGTTATAGCGGGTTATGATTGGGATTTCACGGATTCGGGTCGAAACAGATTGACCCGTTTAATTTTAAATGGGTTCAGATCATAAATGGATTCAACCCGTGAACCCGTTTAATTTTTTTTTAATACTTATATTTAATATTTTTTGTAATATCTTACAAATTTTACTATAGAAAATTAGATAATTTAAATTTTTTATATGAATTAATTGAATTAAATTAAATTATATAAATTAATTGAAGAGTTTGTGTGTCTATTTTATTTAATTATATGAGACCTCTTAAAGAAAATAAATGATATTAATGTGACTATTTACTTTATATATGGTAAATGAATTATTCTTAATTAATTATTATTTGGTATCTATAATAATAATATTATTACAATGATTTTTAGTTAGAGAAAATAATTTTTGAACAATCTAATTTTATTGTAAAATTACATTTGTTTAGATTTTATAGATTAAATCTTAAGAATTTATTGAGATCTCTAGATATTTAATTGAATGGTTTGTTATTTTATTAGTTATTTATAACTTTATGTGTTGTTTTATTAATTTTTTAAAATTTTATATGGTTTGATTTGATTTTTTAAATTTTTTTATATAATGAGTGAACAGATTGGCGAATTTAATAAGTATTCGAGTTGACAGATTTATCTGTTTAATTTTTATATTTTTTCGTATCAACCCATTTTATAACATGACAAAAATAAATAAATTGATACGATACGACATATTTATTAATCAAATTGTGTTTAAATTGACTTATCATATATAATTATTTCAAAATAATACAACTCACTGATTCGAATACGACGTGATTACAATGTAAAATCAACAAGTTCATACCGTGTAAGCTTTGACTCCTTCGTCAAGCCCGGCCCAAATTGGAGCTAGTGGCGAAAACAAATTTCCTGATTCTGGTGAGCTAGAGAGCCTAGAAGCAGTGAAGCACCGCCACCGCATTCTTTCAAACTTTTCCCGCCTCCACGGAGCACGGTAAATTACTAGATGATGTAGTAGTTTGCCTTTCAGCCAAACATATGGTAGCTTACCTTCCAGCCAAACGTATGGTAGCTTACCTTCCAGCCAAACGTGAAAGGCTTCATACTGCATAACTTTGCACCATGGCTTTTACATAGCAGAACAGTGGGGGGAAGAAGATGCTTCAATTTTGCTTCCCATCATAAGTTCAACTCTCGGCCTAATGAACTTTGCTGCCTTAATACGTTCTTGCACAGACAAAAAATCAATTCTGAATGGGAAAACAGTGCACGCAAGGATCATTTTATGTGGCTCAAAGCCAGATGTTTACACGAATAATCATTTGCTCACAATGTATTTGAAGTTGAACAATGTGGGCTATGCTCAAAAAGTGTTCGATAAAATGGATAAGCGAAATGTTATTTCTTGGACAACGTTGATTTCCTCATATGCTCAAATGGGTCTCTCAGAAAATGCTTTAAATTGTTTTAGATCAATGGTTCTTGATGGGTTTAATCCGAATAATTATACTTATGTGGCCGCTATAACTGCTTGCACTAACATAGGGGCTATAAGAATTGGGAAGGAAGTACACGGGAGGATATATAGGGCTGAGGAAAGCTTCAATAGCTTTGTGAGTAATTGCTTGGTTAACTTTTACGGCAAATGTGGATTGTTAAGCTCGGCTAGGCAAGTGTTTGATTCTATCTTGGAGCCAAATCTGGTTGCTTGGGCTTCATTGATGTCCTGTTATTTCCAATGTGGGGATAATGAAGGAGGATTAGACATTTTTTTGAGATCTTTGAGATTGGGAATGGAAATTAATGAATTTACTTGTGCAAGTGTTCTTGGTGTCTGTGCAGCATTAGAGAGTTTGGAAACTGGAATGCAAATACATTGTCTAGCTGTCAAAGCTGGTGTTAGAGGGGACCAATTTGTTGTGACTGCGCTGGTTAATTTTTATGCCAAGTGCAGGGAAATGGAATGTGCACATCAGGCTTTTGTAGAGGTAGATGAGCCACATTTGTCTTCTTGGACTGCTTTATTGGGGGGTTGTGTACAATTGGGAAAGAAGAGTGAGGCCATTGAACTTTTCTGCAAGTTGCTTGCTTCAGGTCTAAAACCAAGTGAGAAAACTTTTGCATCTGTTATTGGAGCCTTTGCTGGTGGCATGGAAATGCGAGTAGGAAGACAAATACACTCTTTGATCATAAAATGGGGATTTAGTTCATTTACTTTTGTTTGCAATGCAATCCTTGACTTTTACATGAAAAGTGGTTGCCATGAGGAATCTTTGAAGACTTTTGAGGAAATGGATGAACGTGACATTGTTAGTTGGAACACCATGATAGCTGGTTGTGTATGCCCCAGTCACTATGAAGAAGCAATTGGATTTTTGCAGAACATGTTGTCCTCTGGTTTTAACCCTAATCTTTACACGTATGCCAGCATTTTGAGCATTTGTGGAGATTTGCCAGCAATTGACTGGGGTAAGCAAACTCATGGCTGCATTGTAAAACCTGGATTTGATTCTAATGTAGTTGTTGGAAGTGCCTTGATTGATATGTATGCTAAATGTGGATATCTGGATGCTGCTAGGAAAGTTTTCGATACCCTTCCTTTGAAGAATATGGTTTCTTGGAATACCATGCTTGTGGCATATGCGCAACATGGTTTTGGGAAAGAAGCTTTGGAGCTTTATGATATGATGCTGAGGAATGGTGTTAAACCCAACGACATCACTTTTATTGGGGTCTTATCTGCCTGTGGACATGTGGGACTTTTAGCAGAGGGATTGCATCACTTCAATTCCATGACTAGAGACTATGGGATCATCCCAAGGACCGATCATTTGTCTTGTATGGTCAGTCTATTTGCACGTAAGGGTCGGACTAAAGAAGCATATTATATTATACAGAGTTTTCCGGGGGAGCCAGATAAGGTGGTCTGGCGCTCTCTATTGTCAGGCTGCAAAACTAGTAAAGACATGATTTTGGGGAAGTGTGCAGCTGAAAGGATTTTGTGTATTGATCCAGATGATACTTCAGCCCATGTCATGTTATCAAATATCTATGCAGAATTAAGGATGTGGAATGAATTAGCTGAGATTAGGAACGTGATGAAGGAGAAGGCACTAAAGAAGGACACTGGATGCAGCTGGACTAAGTTGGAGAACAGGATATATTCATTCTCTGCAAGTCATAGTTTAAATCTTAAGGAAAATGATTTACATGAAGTTTTGGGTGGATTGACAGCCCAATTGTCTGATGAAGTATATGTGCCTGACAGCATGTTCTCAGAGCAACTTGGTGAACAAATAGCCTGATCTTAAATGATGATAAACATTTCACTGGAGTATCAGTTAGTTCTTGTCAAGAAGTAGAGAAGAAATTTGCGTGTGGATCCTAGTTGACAAGTTATGTGGGAGTCATTATTTGTAAGTCTCAGTAGCTAAAATTGTATCATGTTGTAAGGATTTCTAAATTTCAATAGTCCAGTGGAAAAACTGAGAAGCTGATGAACTGGGAAGGTCCTTGCATGGGAGGTTAACAAACTCCAAGATTTGCTCTCTTAGTTTCCTAGGATAGTCAGCAACACATCCAATTCTTGGGCCAGCTCCTGTCGACCATTTTGTAGTTAGCTCCTGCCCTAGTTGATATGAACTTTCTTCCTTCTTGGAGTCAATCTTGTGCTTTAAATCTTCCCTTGCAATTCTCATTCTTGGGCTCGGGAAATTGCTGGACAAGGTCCTTGTGGAACTATTTGTTTTGCACTGGTCAAACATGAATGATTTGACACGTCGGTTTTTATTGTCAGTGGCCTGAAGTCTAAAATCTCCAGTATCAGTTTGAAATTCAGCCACTCTTGCTTGAGATGATTTCCCAATATCATAGCTTTGACAGTCTTGTATATGTGTAACTGCCTGCCTAATATAGGATGAACAAAAAAATACATGCTTTATTAAAGATTTGATTTGTAGAATACAGAAAAATGGAAAAAGATATGTATGTACTATTGATTTAACCAAAATTTCAGGGGATGTTGAAGTGAATCACCCGGATCCCAAGAAATCCAGTGTTGCAAGGAGACTGTGCATGTCAGAGGAGAATTAGGGGAAACAATAGAAATATTCAGTGAGGTCAATCAGTTGAAGGGTTTGTGGTACAAAATATTTGGTAGCAAGGTAAGGTTTATAGCTGAAACGAATTGTAGTTCAAGTGGATGCATGAATCGACAATGTTCGAGATATTCATTGGAGAACATGGTGCATATTTTTATACCTGAACTTCTGCAAGATTAACACCACTGTCCTTGAGAAATCCCAGGAGTACATCAAGATTCTCATCAGTTGGCCGGTAATGTCCACTGTATGTTGATACTGACTGAAAACAGAAATACAAGTGAAAGATTGTATTTTAAATTCTGTTCTGTATGCAATTACAATATCCTATAATCTCTAGATCATCAGTTTTGGTCAAAATTATATTTTAATCTTCATTTCTTTTTTATATGATGTGGACTACTATGCACTACTTTGTTGATACATTGATTCATCAAATCTGTCAAATTAGAATGTTTCCTGCTTATATCAAGTTCCTTTATCTCAATTTTAGTTCTAGAATCAGAAGCTTGTTTTTATTCCCTGGCGTCTTCATGAGGCATTACTATAGCCAGAAAGAAGTGAACCTTGAAATTAGCATCTCAGCTTTTTTACTAAGTGTTCATTCTCTAAGACGTCTTGACACTTCTCGTTCTCTGATGTTATTAAAAGAAAGCTACTCATGTGAGCTTCTCAGACATGAAATGTATCAAGAGACCAATCTAGAAGCATGCACAAGGTTGTAGGCATTAGCATGTGTAATCCTCTTGATGGTGTGTAAAAAGCTATATACAAGGATGGGTAATTTGGAGATTCTGTTTCTCTTGAACATGAAAGCATCTAATTGATTGCACTCAATTAAATTTTGTCTTTGAACCATGCAAATTCTTTTCTAGCAACCTCGGCATCACACCTTAAGTCTCCCACTTTCTGCTTCAAGTCTCCCTGCAGCTAGAGTAGCACCTCCTGCTAGGAAATTTGAATGATGGAAAAATCCTTTCTTTTTCTTAATGGAAACAGAAAATTGAAGTTAGTGTCATAGTTCTAAGGGAAGAAAAAACTTGTTAGTTGAGAACTGTTTATATCATTCTTGTAGTGGTCTGACCTCAGCTGCGTATAACCTTTTGGTGGCGCTCATCACAAATATCCATTTAGAGCTCTTTGCTTCACAAATTGTATGGAGAGGATTTCCAGTCTCTTTGTGCAACAATGTACCATCAGCTATTATATATTCGTAATTCTCTCTCTCTTGCTTGTTCAGCAAAGTGAAAATGTGGACAGGAAACAAATGGATTAGTATATTCATTGTGAAAGGTAATCTAGGATTAATACTTGCTTAATGCCTTAAAGTATAATTTGCAACTATAGGAATGTAGCTCAAGCCAAAATAGTTTATTTTAAACACTGGGAATCATGCCATTGGTGATGTGCACCTTGTATATGTCAAACAGACCGTGTAATTTTGTAAAGAACTGATATTGCATTTCAAAGGGGTGGTTATATTTTGTCATATCTGATTTCCCCCAGGATCAGGAATAATCAATTGTATTAGGCTAACATTTCACATATATTTATTTGCATTAACCATGAGAGCATGTGATAGTACATACAGGTCCAAGATATTTGATGCATTCTTGCCGAAGCTTTGATCTGGGGCATTCGTCAAAGCTGACTTCTTTACCATTTCCAATGTCCAACCTGCACAAGTTAGGTATAAAAACCTTGCTCTGGCAATTCATTACCTAGCACTGCTCTTGCATGTGATGAATTAAAACTTTTTTTTTTAATCAGTATGTGATGCATAAACATGAGACAAAGGCATACTAGAAAATTTTTAGTAGGTTTACGCTTCATTTTATCTGCAAAATAGATTATTTGTTAGGAAGTTACTTTGATGGGTTGGTATCTATACTAATGAGTTAGACAAGAAGTTGGTATCTCTTTTATTCCTCTCTTTTCAAATTCTGGTGAATTTCCATGATTCATTCTGTGCAAGTGAGAAGACATGCATAACAACAATTACCTAGAGTGCATAATGGAAATGTCTCATTTATCATGTGGAATTGTCAGAAGGAAAGAACTGTTCTTGTGTGACAGCTATATGAAAATGAAACATATTCACAGGTGCATCAAAGGGAGAACTAATCCATGAGTAAAAAAAGACTAAGAACCTCCGATATGCATTTGGAGTAAAATCAATAAAATGGCCTTAACTAAATCAGTGTCGTACTAAATCCAGTGAGTGCTAGGTATCATTCTTGATTACATGTAGAAAAACATAGTATAGAAGTTTAATCAAGTGACTAACCAGTAGAAAAATGGCTGTCCTGTATCTCTTTGATTCCATTCATCGTAATATATATTCAGGTTGTGACCATATCTGTGTCTTGGATCAATCTGTGCTGCCAAAAGGGAGATTACAATGAAGTGATGGTATTTGTTACTAACAAAATTCCAGAGTTAAAGACATCTTATGGGCAATCAGGTAATATTTCTATCTGAAAATTTAAACTTACAGCTTCAATCCAATGTTGGAAAGCTAATTTCAAAGCTTTGTCATGCTTTGATAAGCCCTTCCCAACCTGTAGTGAGAGGGTAAAAGGAACTTTGAAAAGTATGCTCTTCACTATTTTATTCATAGTCAACTGAAATGGCACAGTTAGAGAGACAGCGACAAGGAGAAGGCAGAAGAAGAATTAACTTGCCTTTGAAGCATTCAACTTCATTCTGTTCCATCGTGACGCTGCTGTCTCAGGTTTTGAAAAGTCAAAGAACGATACAGTGCTATGATTCAAGCGAGCATAATCTATTGCATGCCACCTTCACGTAGTGAGCCAAAATATAAGCACAACCTTTTCTCTTATGTTTCATTATTGGAAGAACATAGTCTTTCACCTACCAGAGCTCTTCAGCAACCAGAGCTGATCTGCTAATCTACGACGGGTTTGATAACTCCGGTAGACCTTTTGGAGTTTCACCGCCGCTTTTCTGGGTTCAGAACAGTCAGTTTCTTGAACTAGCTGCGTGCCAGATGTGGGAGAAGACTGATTCTTGAGCTCCATTGCATTCTAGAATGTCGTCTTCTATATTGCTTGCATTATTTTGATGTTTCTTGGACTTAGTTAGATGGTGAAGTTTAGTGATATCATTTATTGGGCGGTTCAACAGCTCATATTCTGCAAGGAAAACTACAACCCAACCTTTATTTGGGGAAGTACCTGGAGGGGCACAGATGGCTGGAGGACAGAAGATAAGAGTTTGGATGTCTTTATCAGCTGAGATATTGCATTATCCAAGCATCCCTGGCGTGGTTGTGCGGATCATGGGAATAGGCTTTGGATTTTCTTTTACTAAGGGGGACTTCTTATTATATCATGGGCAGAGTATGAAAATTTTTACAAATATTTGGAAATTATAATCACTGGCTACTATCTTGTGGAAATTATGAATCTTCAAGACAGATTTCTTATGCTTGAAGGACAAAATAGAATCGCTACTGATAACGATTGATGGACTTCAACCATCGCATTCATTATTTGGCTTGATTGTTTCAACCATCGCATTCCTGTCTGCATGCAGTCAATCCTACAAATGTTATAAAATTTTATATATATATATATATATATGCGCTAGTATAGACAAAGAATTTTGAGATAAAATATATTTTATGTAATTAAGATTAAGAAAAAATTATGTATTTTAATCTTGATTAATTAAAATTAATTCATGAATAAATATAATTATTATTGGATTAATATAATTGAGTCATTATTAAAAGTATGTTAAATCCAATATATCATGAAATTAAACTATTAAAATTAGGCTATTATTAAAGGTTTATTTTATATTAAATTCAATATATTATAAATTAAATGGACTTGGACTAGACCTTAAAATTGGACTTTTTGAAAATCTCATCGCTCAAATATAATATGGACTAAAACATAAATGAAGCTCAAATCATCTTAAACTCAAATCCATTGGGGTTATTAGGAGACTTCTTTAAAATCCCGTTGTTTATGTTAAAATCAAGAGAATTTTAGCCTATGAATAGAGTCTCCCCTCAATGGTTCAAGGCACTCCTAGATCCTCAAACTTCAACGTTCAAGTTTCATCAAATTCAAGGTTCAGAAGCATGATCAAATTAAGACTTGGCAATCAAGTTTTCATCATTAAATTCCATTTGACCTGAGATCAAACTCTTTGACTCTCGAATTAACGTTTTTCAAAAAGAGAAAAATCGACTTCCTCGGAGATTTATAACCACTTTTCATATTTACTAAATATTTTGAATTTTCAATATTTTTCTTGTCTTATTTGTAAACTTGAAATTTGTCATCTAGAGCTAGATAGCACCATACTAAAAAAAATAAAAATATTAAACTATTAGATTACTTGTCAATTTGTATAGTTGAATATAAGTATTTGAGCTTAATACAAACTAATTAATATAGTATATTATTTTGTGATAAATATACCCTTCGCTAAATAATAATTTAATTAATTAGAATCATCTCTTATTAGTCAATAAGTTATCATTTCATTGCTTAACTTTGCTCCTATGTGCTTGAAATTAAAATATTTGTATCTTTTACCTAAATGAAAAGAAATTTAAAAAAATAAAAAATACCATCAAACTATTTATAGTTCATGATTTATATCCTTTATCTTTTTTTATTTTTTTATATTCTCAATAAATTTTATGTACTTTAAAATTCCTTCCACCACTCTGAATAAGAATTTTCAATAATAATTGACACGAGTTGATTAAATGAATAAATAATTAAGGGTAAAATTGTCAAAATTTTATTTATTCCCATCAAATTTATGTTTAAAAATAACCATTCAGATTGTAGAAAGATATTTTAAAGTATATAAAATTTGTTGAGAATATAAAAAAATATTAAAAAAAGATAAATGATATAAATAATGAAACATAAAGAGTTTGACACCATTTTTCATAATTTTTCTTTAAGAAAAATGGAGCTTTTTTTTTTTTAATGTGGCCTTACTAATTTAGAATTTAATGGACTTCGAGCAAGAAAAGCCCACTGGATTTCAGTACCCAGCTTTAAGCTCTGCTCATGGGCTGTCAATGGGTTTAAACACAAATGAATTGGGTATTCCGACGCAAGCCCAATACATTAAGAGATGGACGGGTGGAACTTGAACAAGCCTAGTCTCCCCCAGATGGTTTCTGCAGACACCAATCTAGGCGGGGCTCTATGCTAGGTGGGTGGAGAAAGAGAGAGGGTGCAGGGCGGTATGGGGGGGACAGGGAGATGAGGCGGAGATTGGGGAGGAAAGTTTTGGATTTTTATCTCGTCTGGCTTCTTTGATGATTACCACTATGACAGAAAGTTTTGGATCATATATCCCATTTGGCTTCTTTGCACTTCACGTTCTTTGCACTTCACGTTCTTCCCCTCTTTGTTGTAGCTTGCTCTGTTTTAATGGTGGTCTGCTAAGACTTTGGCAATGCATATATGGAAGGCAAAGGGGGACATATCAAACTCTTTAGCAAATTATATCATAAATTGTTGTGATGAATGTATGAATATATGTTTTGAATACTTTTACATAAAAATGCATTGAGAAATCTTAGTAGTATTCTACTGAAGCATCATAATCGCAAGATGAAATGGTGTCCTTGTAATTGGAAGATCTGGGAGTATGAGGTGGTGGTGTACATCTCAACAGTGCCCAGTTCACCCCATTGAAGAAAGGATGGTTCTTGATTGCTGTGGCTCCAATTGTAGATCCCATTCTCTTGCAAGGGTTCTTGATCAAAAGCTGTGTGATCAAATCCTTAGCAGAGCTTGCCACTGCAGGCTCCTTAGGGAATTCAAGTGCTCTAGCTACTATGTTGGTTAGAGTGAACTCATGATCAAAGCCTCTGAATGGAGTTACCCCATAGAATAACTCATATATGAAGATCCCTAAAGTCCACCAATCCACTGCACTACCATGGCCTTCCCCTGATACAATCTCTGGGGCCAAGTACTCATGAGTCCCCACAAATGACATCGATCGAGCATCGATTGGCTCTGCCACAATGCCGAGGGCCCTATGATGACTTGGCCTTCTCCTACGGCTTCTCTTGGGTTGGAAGCATGAAGCAGCTGGAACACCACAATTGGGTAGAATGCAGTATGACTTGGAGAACAAATTTCCATCAATTGGACAATTTTTGTTTTTGTTGCTAGTTTCTGGGAACTTGTTAGCAACAAGTTGAGCTGCTGAGCTTGAATTGTCACACTTTAGGCAGAGATCAAAATCAGTCAACATTATGTGACCATCTGATCTTACAAGTACATTTTCAGGCTTTAGGTCACGGTAGATTACCCCCATCATGTGTAGATATTCTAGAGCAGCCACCACCTCAGATGCATAAAATCTAATGACAGATAAAGAAGATAAAGTCCAGGATTATTAGTTAATTAGCTTACGATTTACTACTCAATAATGTAAAGTATGTCTAACAAGAAGAGCTTGATTATATTTTATTACAAAGTCCACCAAATGACCACCTTAACCAAACTTACAAGAACAAACAACCAAAAGAAAAAGGAAAAAGTGCACCATTTTATGCAGATAGAAAATGGACCTACAAAGACAACAGATCTAACTAACTTGTAATTTGAGAACCCACAATTTTCTTGATGTTGAAAAGTAGAAAACATGAGTAGATGACCAAAATGTGATGGAGATTTTAATTAGGATGATGAAAATGTGCTGGAAAATAATGCACATATAGGAGATATAATTAAGAAGAAGACACTCACCGGACGGCAGCTTCACCGAACCTCCTATGGGGCTGGCGTTGCCGGAGAATGTGAAGGTCTCCGCCGGGACAAAAGTCAGTTAACAAACAAAACCACCTAGCAGTGTCCAGAGTTGTGTAGAGCGTAGGCAGAAATGGATGGTCCAACATTTCCAAAATTTCCCTTTCCATTTTTGCTCTATTTTCTTTGTTCCTATTTGCCAACTCTTCTTTGTCCATCACTTTAGCTGCAAACATGCATCCTCTGGCACCCTTAAGCTCCACGAGATAGACAGTGCCAATGTCACCACTCCCAAGTTTCTGGATGAAGTTAAGGTCTTGCAGGTTGAACATGGTGGCCTCTGGACGGATGCTACGTATTGCTTTCCAACAAGGGTCACTTGAAGTTGCATGGGGCTTGTTGGAGGATAAAGGGAGGCTGTTTGCAGCTGCAGAATTGGTGGTTTCAGACCCTGAACTAGTACTGAGCTTCATAACTTCACCACTTGAAGTAGTGGTGGCGGAGGAGGTTGTAGAGGCAAAACTCACCGCCGTCTCGCCATCCTCGACACTGTTATCTACTGATTTTTCCATTGCTCAATAATGGAAACTCTTGCAGCGTGTGCAAAATGAGTAATACATATGTGGAGACCGCAAAAGCTGCTTGCTATATATGAAGGAAGACACTCAAGACAGAGAATATGGAAATGATCGTTATTTGAAGGTTAGGGAGGCGACTGAGGAATGTGAGTTTCGGCCGGCAAATCGGGGTGGGGATTATGCCGGCTGTTGGAACAGTGTCTGGGCCCTTTTTACCCATCCCATTGATGGCCTACCTAGCTAAGAAGAAGCTGTCTTCTTTCTTCTTCTCCATCAGCAAAAGCAAATATGCACTGTAAAATGTTGACAATCTTATAGTATTTCTTTATATTGGCCATTCAAACGACTAGTCAAATCAAATTTTCTGTGGGGCTGCATAGGTAGTACTATATGATTAAATTTGCACGATTATTTAATAATAAAAAAATTGTAAGTGAAAATAATTTATTTTTATTTAAAATTAAAATAATATTAATTTAAATATTTTTTATTTTTTAAGATGGATCATACACCTAGCAGTATATGGACTTTGAGACTGTGCAAGTTCTGTATGGAACTTGTGCGACAATTTGATGGCCCAAATTAAAAATAGCAACAATCTAACGGTGAAAAAAGTGACCACGCGATAAATTTTTTTTTTTAATAGAATGTATTGTTTTGATAATTTTAAACGACGTCGTTTTAATATTTATGTTATCGTATATAATGTTCATATAATCGTATGCATTTATGAAATCGTTAAAAATGTTCATCAAATTACCGCATAAGTTCCGTACAAAACTTGTGCAGCCCTGGATCCCAACATATCATATTATCTTGCTTTAATTCCACTTTAGACTCTAACTCTACACTTTTAATAATTTTTTATTATATTTAACTATTTTCATCTCAAATAAATTCCTTCTCACGCAGATCATGCAATTGATAAATTTTTTAATAAAATGATATATGTGATTATTGTGTACTCTCTCCGTCCCTATTTATCTGTCATAAATAAAAAATTTTAGTGTTTCTTTTAGTCTTTTTATCTGTCACATTGAAAAATTTTAGATACCATTAATATTAATTTTACTGGCATACCCTTATATTAAATAGTTTTAAAAAATAAAAGTATAATAACTTTAGAGAAATAATTGATCAAACAAAACAAGAAAATAGTTATAGAGAATATTTAATCAAATGGTACTTTTGGAATATATAAATAAAGTTGTATGAATTTAAGAGATTAACTAATTTTTCTTAAATTTTATAAAGTAATTAATTGTGACAGATAAATAAAGACGAAGAGAATATATAATTATGTTTAATATGTATAAATTGCTATGCGCAACACTAAATCTTTTGTTGATTATTATAAAATGGTAGACACTCCTTCAATTTTAAAATATTTATTCATGAAATTTTTTTATTTTGTTTTAAAATACTTGTTCATATACATATTTCTAAAACTAATGATTAATTTCTTCTTATTGTACTCCTATTTATTATAAATTAACTACATAATTTTTCAAAACTTTTCTTTCTTTTTGGTTCTTGAAAATTTTCACCAATCAATAATTATCGTACTTTTAATATGGGTAGAATATGAATTTTATCTAAATTATAGTATTATTTTCAATACCCTTAATTTGTGTATAAAAACTTTCGTGAATAAATATTTTGAAACGGAAGGAATATTAATTATATATAGATTTTATTAGTTTGATGGTATTGTTTGGGCTCGGATATTCTTGTTGTATCTTTTAGATAAACTGCAGTAGTTTAATATTTAATGTGCTTACTTTATGGCCTTTTTTTGTTTAAGGAAAATGCTTAATTAATGTCTATTAGATTAAACTCAACTTTTGAAGTAATCATCATCAAATGGAATATCCAATGGTTATAGGTTGCTTGAAAGCCAATTAGATGATTTTAGAAATGATCCAAAATATCGTGTTAAGGATGTACACAAATCAAATTAAATCGAGTTGAATTTAAATATTTTTTTGTACAAATTTAAATTCGAGTTAAATTTGATTTGTACTCTTAATTTTAAGTTTGATTTAACACAAACCTTCAAACTCGAACTCAACATGAAAATCAATAAAAGCAAATTCAAACTTGAATTGTAAAGGAAAAAAGATATTTTTTTTGTAACACAAATACAAAATATAATCTATACTATTTATTTATTTAATTTAATATATATAATCAAACATATTTTCAACTTCTAAGTTGAATATTTAAAATATATATTTAAATATTTGTATCGATATTGACTCTTTTAAAAATTATCATTTAAGATTGGTGTTTGAATATCGGAATAATTTGATAAAAATAGTATCTTCAATATTGTAATAGTGTAATATTAGTGGAAAACACTGCTCCCTTTTGTAACATTCTCCAGAGGGAAACATATAAGAAGAAAAATCCATACATAGTGTGCTGTATTTGGGGAAAATAAACGTTCTTTTCCTTTTTCAAGTTGGAAATGGTGTTTGTCAATATATGTCAATAGTTTGCGATGAAGTATACCATGACATAATGAAAATCATCATTACATTTCATTCTTCAATTAGTTATAAATCAAGTCTTTTTCTTGCAGTTAATTAATTTCTAAGTCATAAATATTGTTATATCAAGGATTGTGATTAATTATTTAATTAACTGCTCTGTGAAATATTATATGATAATTTTTTTAATTTAAAAATACATATTTGTCAATCATATTTTGATCTGATACTAATATTTAATAGTTTATGCTGGCTTTTAGTATTTGTAACTTTTGGAGCTTAATACATGAGACAGCTTGAATTTGATCGGTTTGAATATCTCTAAAATGGCAGCTTGTCTTTATCCTTTGAATATCTCCGGTTTCAGAATTGATAATTGTATTTTGTCTGTATCTTCTGATCATCAGTGTTGCTTGTGTACCTATCTCCCTATTGGCATGTTGATGCCAAAGGCTCAAGACACCTTCTTCTTATCTTTCATATTATCATTATGGATTTTATGTGCGACAGTTTCTCCAACATTTTGCAGCTACATTTATCTACTTGTTTAAGTTTTCAGAGCTTTCATAGAGACTGGCTTTTTACGTATGCTGACAAAATACTTTGATTTGACAAAGTAAGATTTTGGTCGATGTTCTTTCTGTATAAGAGGCAAGACAAGGTCTAAACAAAGATTGCTGGAATGGTCTGCTGCAAGATGCCTTCTGTGCCACTGTTGCCAGTATCTGCCATTTAGTTGCAACACAGAGTTGTTTTTCTAATTAGGAGAGTCGCTGTTCTGCAGATGCCATGTAGAGAATTTCCAAAGAAAACAGCAAGGTTCTCTTACCTTAATCCCTTGCTGTTCTTTTGTCCCATAATGTAGATTGGCTGAGATTGCCTTCCCTCCCCCACCCCTTCTCTTTTTAACAGTTAGAAATTTCATAAGTACTACTGATTGTGTATCCATTAAATGAGCAACATTATTACAACTGAAATGCAATCATGCTTCCTTAGTTTAACGAATATGAATAGTATTTTCTAATGTCTTTTGTTTCAGCTGCATCATGTGTTTATCTATAATGGATGTGTACAAATGCATCACCTAAAACAGGTAGGGGGGAAACTTGATAGTCAAAATAATAAATGGCAATGGCCACCACTAGGCACAAATCAACTTCTTTCTCCAACACAATCTCCAGGAGATGAGAACAAATAGCAGATCATCACTAAGATAAGGAGAAATAATAATTGAGCATTTTACTCAAAACATATTTATCATCTGACCATACATATTAGTGTATACATCTAGAGAATGTCTGTATTGAATATGTGTATACATCTAGAGAATGTATCCTTTATACCAGGATCAGATCCTCACAATAGTAATTCCTACACTGAAATTGTTTCTGTAATCTCTAAGCTGGTGTCAGCAGATATGCTGATACAGTTGCAATAATCTTAGCTTTAAAGAATGAAACTATAATACACTGTAGACCATCCAATATCAATAAATCACGGATGGAAGAATTTGTAATTTCAAACCATAGGCAAATGCAAACCTCATCTGTACATGCCAGGAAGACACAATTGCTGCTTTTAGAATATCGTTTTATAATAGGCCCTTGATTTCAGACTATGTAGGTTTTCTGAGAAGTTTTTGGCCCACGTTTTCTTCTTGGGTGGGAACTGATTGCACAGGAGAAAGCATTTACAAGCTCAGAATCCTCTTCAGTTATCAGGATATTGGCTGCCTGGGGGTTTCCAAGGAGAAGCTTTGCTACTAGGTATCCTGCAATTGACCATGTCTGGAAGAGGTGGGCTTGTTTACCAATGAACCTTGCTCTTTTGGTATCATAATATTCAGGCCAGTTGTCCCGTGGTAGGTGCTTCTCAGCAACCTCAACAGCTTTTGCAGCAATTTCTGGTCTATTCATTTTAACGCATGCAACAGTCAGCTACAAAAGATCCAGGAAGTTATAGTGTCATTAGAATATCTCAAGCAAAAAACCAGTAAGTTATTATCTCATCTTACAAAATGGCTCAAGAACAATATGATCAACAAGGCACAATTTCTAAATCAGTATAAGGCCAAAATGATGCAAACATGTATTTGTTCGTTCCTAACTTCAGTCTCAGAAAATAGCTGTTATAGCTGTAAATGGAGAGCTGAAGATGAAAAGGAAGTCCTAAGGCTTTCATGCAACTATGGAGAGTTTGGTATTATGTACTTCTCATAAGATAAATTCTGGATCAATTGAAAAAAACGAATAAGTTATAACTAAAACAGAGTAATTCTGGATCTAATTCACTGTACCAATTCAAGATAAAGAACCATTCTTTACCTGCCAGAGTAAAGTTGGCCAGGCACCTCCATTGTGGTAAGACCAAGGCCTGCATCATGAAAAGGATAAATGACCATGTCAGAATAATCCACCAATAAAGTTGAAGGCCATGCAAAGGATTAAACAACAGTATAATCAAAGTTCAAATTTACGTGTTCTTTGGATCACAGCCTGTAATTATCTGCCATTCCTGACCCTCAAGAGCAGGATAACATATTTTAAATGGCATCTCTGCCACCAAATCTACCCACTTGGCTTCAATAAGGTCCAATATAGCATGTGACTGATCCATCGTTGCAAGACTGCTGACTATAGACCACAAGTTTCCCAGAGAAAAGAACCGGAAATCCATGTGAGCTGGCTGCAAATTTCCAATTAGATAGCCTCCTCTATTAGGCATCCATTCCACTAACCAAGGTGAAATCTGATCTGGGTAAATATTGAACTTGTTAACTGCATCATATGAGTATTCTTCAGTCTTGTAGCGATATATCTCGTTCAGTTTTTTCATATCAATCCAATAGTATTCTCTAATATGGAAGGATAAAGCAACAAGACGATTGTTTAATGCTCGTATGAGATCGGCTGATCCATCTTCTGGAGCAAGCATTTCACGTGCACAGAGCAATGCTGAATAGAATAATGCCTGCAATAGAATGGACATTGCACCGAAAGAGAAATTCTCCATCAGGAACAAAATTATAAATTTAAAAATAAAACTAAAGATAAAAATTATTTTTATTATTATTGAAATTTTAAAAAAAATACCGAAGAGAAAGAACAAATATCTATTAAACAAATTGACTGAATAACCAGCAGATTACCAGAGTAGAACATCTAATAAAAATATTGCAAAAATGATGCACTCTTTGAAAACACGGAATTTTAGCGGTATAGATTGTCAATCATGACAAACTTTACTGGGTATTGCATCCTTGTTGCCTTAGTCCCAGTATTATCTTAATCCTAGGTACTCTGATTTCTCTTTCTCTCTTTAATATTTGGCTAGGTCAGATCTGTACTAGGAAGAGGAGGAGACTCCAGAGAATATTTAAAGACATTTTCTTCCTCCAAAACATACCATCTGCTGCAGAATTTGTGACAAATTGAAATGTCTTAAGTTCACAAGGATGAGCAAAATCTTGGGATCTTCCTAATAAAAAGACCTCTAATGACTCTCTTCTTGAAATTTTACCTCCTGGGCTTCACAGCTTGCCTCATATCCAGTTTAGTGCAATTTACATAGAAGAGAATGTAGACTATAAATTCTTTATGACAAACACTTGAATATGAAGATTTGTCTTCTAAGGTCATCATCTCCGAGGAGATCAAAAGAACTCTGACAAACAATTTCTTTAACTTGAAGATTTGTCTTCTACGTAGTTTCCACTTTCAATATTCAATTATTAGGCTAAAGCTCAGACATTTATCTAGAGGACATCCTAAAAATGCATTGTATTCGTGTCTACAGCTTGACATGTGTATAAAGGCCTCCTTGGTGAATATTATCCCATATACACCAGAATCTAGTAGATTTCTCTGCCCTTCAAATATTTCAAATATTTTACAGGAAACAGATCTTTAGGTGACATTGACCTCATGCCTCCTCTAAATATGCAATTATGCTTTCTATTTTATTGTTTTCTTATCTTTTTTTCCTTTTCGTGCTTTCTAGGTTTTTCCATTAGAAAGACAAAGGGCAGTGTTGGCATTTGATGCAAAGTGACAAATATTGCAATAACGTTTGTTGTTTTACTGTAATAGGACACTGCAGATTAAATGAAATATTCTCAATGTCAAGGTGTTGGGTGGGTGGGGAGAAAAAAATAAATAAATAAAAGAAAATATGCAGAAGGATAAGGAGGTATTGCAGCCCAAATTCAAAAAATCAAGAAAATCAGCCTAGCCTCAATATGTTGCATCTAAAAACAACCCTACGAGAACGACCAAAGATATAATTCCTCTTTCCTAATTTACCAAGTTGTTTTCCCTATCAAGCAGTTAATTTCCTTTCTACTCCCCCCCGGCCTTGCAACCTGCTAAAATATGACAGCCTCCTAAGTAGTCTTTCTATTCATAAATATTAGGCACAATGATACAATCGTCTAAGAAAATCGTTTTCTCTGTCAAGCAGTTAATTTCCTTTCTACTCCCCCAGGCCTTGCAACCTGCTAAAATATGAAAGCCTCCTAAGTTGTCTTTCTATTCATAAATATTAGACACAATGATAACATCGTCTAAGAACATACTCTTTGCAACAAATCCACTATAATACTGATGAAATGATTAAACGATATGCTTACTTGAATTTCCAAGGGGTGGCCATGAATTCCCATACGACGATCTATCATGCAGGATCCATCAGTCACCAAAAGAGTGGGAAACATATCAAAACCATCAGCAAGACATAACCTCAGTATCATCTTGATTCCAGTTTGTACATCAATCCTCTCCTGTACTGAAAGATCTCCTGAGCATTTTCCATATGCACGCAACAAAATAATCCACCATAACCCTGAAATTGGCATTTCTTGTATTAACTGCACTTAAGTTTAAAATACAAGATCTAATTCTTAAATGATCAGCTCAAGCTGACATTACCAGAATCAACTGGTGCAACACGGCCAATTGCAGCCTCTCCAAAATCTGGATCCAGGACCTCCTCGGTAGCAGTTTCATCACCTTCCAAAGGAACTGTTCTTACCTTAAAACTGGCAGGCATTAGCCCTTGGCCAGGACTATGACAGTCCATTGTTTTCTCCCAGCTCTATAAAAAACAAGTTGCATACAATTAGTACTTCAAATTTTCTTTGTCAACAGAATCAGCTTATAATTCTCATATAAAGAAATTCCGAGTGTAGATAAATTTCATATCAGAGATAGCTTCAATAAGATGCAGGGAGATAAAAGGGGAAAATGTATCAAAAAACAGTACATATGCCAGAAAATCATATTTACCTGCAATTGCAATGTATGAAGGATAAAGTTCCTAACAATCTCATACTCTCCCTTCAACAGAAAAGCTATACCAGAGGGTATAAAATCACGGAGAAAGACCTGGTCATAATTCAGAACACTTGAACTGGTAGGGTCATTTGCAGCAATTGTTCCAATGGGACTGCCACAATAATATACTACAGATGCACGCAATAGTTCCCATGCCTCATCCTCAATGGAGCTTGCTATAGGCTTGCTCAAGATATGTTGAGTTGACCCATTGGAAGGTGGCTTGCCATTGGAATTGGGTGGTTCCCTTTGAGGATTTAACTCTTTAACTGTCTCAAATTCTAGCATATTTGGGACATTACCATTAACTGAATCAAAACCCTTAGCATTATCCACAAACCATGTCCCATTCCCACCCTCTTTTGTTAGATCACCAACACTCTCAGCTTGTTCACATTTGCACTTCACAGACCATAATTTGTCAGTTGCACTAAATCCATGTGAGACACCATTCCTAAATGGATACTGATGAATCTTAATTGCATAATCCAACGACCATAAACACTTTAAGGATTTCATACATTTTGATCCCCTTTTCCTTCTATAGAACGATGTAGAAGGAAATCCCGAACCTGATCCACTAAGACAAGTATTAGAGCCAAAAAGATGTGGCATGGTCCCCCCCAAAACTTGCAGAACTGCTTCAGAAGTGGCCATCACACTTCAATGCAACAAAAGCTACTAATGGATTCAAACTCACCAAAATAGCTGTCAACACCTGAAATCCAATTTAAAATGCCTAATAAATACCTATAGAGAAAATCATAGTGAAATTACTCTAAAAACAAAAGGTGACAGACGAAACATGCAAATCTCAAACAAGAAATGTTTGATTCTCCATTTACAACCACCAAATAACATATAAATAAATAAATTAGAGTGGGAAGGGAGGGAAGGGAATGACAAATAACTTCAAACAAAGATAAAATTATCTATCCCTCCACGTTTGGCTACAAAATTTGGTTTACCTCCTGATCCATTTTTTTCGTCAGGATTATCCAAAGAAGTTCCTCATATGTATATGAACCAGAACCATTTTATCCTACTAGCACTAGACAAGTATTGAGCCAAAGAATGTAACTGAAAATACCCCATTTTGGAGATGGAGAATCTAACCGTTTGGCAAATTGAACTGGATTATGAAATTGTGAAAAGAAAATGTCCAATTCAACGGTTTGATTACAATGTTTATTTTCCTAGCATCCAACATAAAAACAGCAAAGTGACCTTGATCTTATACGTCCTTTTCAATTCCTCCCTAATCCAACAGACAAGACTAATTAAAATAAACATATTCATGATATATTACTTCACTATATGATCTTTACAGAACTTCAATCCTTCCTATGATTTTACGTATTCATCCAAGAACCTCCAAGCCCTCTAAGCCCATCAAACTAAACATCAAGCATAACAAATAACCACGCTCGCAAGACAAAAATACGACACGCAGGTAGAGCAGAAAGACTTGATTTTCAGCAATATCGCAAAGAACTTTACAATACAGAGACCCATTTCAACAAAATACAAAAGGAAAAAAAGGGATCACTTACAGACAGATTATCATAAAGAACCCAGCAGCCATGAATACTCAAGAAGAATTGGAAGCAAATCAAGAAAAAAACTAAAAATGGAAAAAGAAAAAAATTCACAAAATATTCGTAGATTCTCACCTGATGTATATATATAACGTGGAATTATGAGAATAAAAAAAAATAACCCCAGAATCGTTAAGAATGATTTAACCAGATGAAAATTAAGACAGTCGAGGAATTTAAAGAAACAGTCAAAATTTACAACTCTAATAAGAAAAATATGATCTGCCTCTGCTACAATCACTATCAGCTAGTTAAATGCCTTTGAATTCTTTATTTTCAAACCTTTTTTTTATTATTTTTTGGGGATTATAAAGCCAGAATTTCTATGGTTAAGTTTTGTCCACATCTATCTTTTTTTTTTTTTTTTTTGAAGAAATCTGTCAATTTTTTTGAGGCTTCGATTTTCCTCACATGAAGATGATGATGCAAAAAGGCTTTCTTCTTCTTTCATTTTTCCTTTTTCTTTCCTTCAGTGATTGGCCCGGTTGTTGTCCTGCGGAGGGAAAACTATACAAAAGTCCTTCAATTATGGGCCCAATTTGTGGCCCACTAACCATGTAATGGATGTTTCTGTGTCCGGTTGGTAGCAGTACGTTTGCACTCGTAACTGGAAGATACTGGGTTCGGACTGAGGGCCCGGCCTGTTTAGATTGAGAAAAAGGAAAGGTGAGGAAAAGAAAGGGGTAAGGTAGAAATGATGGAAAAAGAAAATGGATAATACTACTAATAATTTATAATATTTAATTAGATATAGAAAAAAAAAAGAAATGAATAGTTAAATTTAGCATTTGAAAGAGAAAATGGAAGACAAAGAATAGAAATAGTATAATAATATTAAAATTTAAGATTATTTTATAATATTTAATAAAAGTTCATTAAACATGTTTTTTTTCTTCCATTTTCATATACTTTTGAACATAAAAGATTATGAAACTTTTATAATATACTTACTCCATTCATTTCTTTTCTTTTTTTTTTTGTTACAAAACTAATCTAAACATCTAAAATTCAAAATATAATTTTTTTTTTCTTTCTTTTCCTCGATTTTTTTTTCAATTCAAACAGACTGTAAAATAAAATTAAAAAAAAGACAGATTTTAATAGTTTTAACTTTAAAGTTTAAAGTTTTGTTTGGATCGAGAGAACAAAAAGTAGTCAAAGGAGATGAGAGGAAAAAGAAAAGATTTCATCTTTGTTTGCTTGACTGTTTTAGTTCGTAAAGATTATTTTCAACTTTTTTATTCCTAATTTTTTTTTTTTTAAATTGTTTGGTCATATCTGTAATTTTCCCAATAATTTCGGGTAGAAAGAAATATGCGACATCCATCTGACCTAATTAGAATATGTAAAATTGGTAGTTCCCATGCCAGTAACTCCTTTTTCTTCCCCTCTCCTCCCTCTTATTTTTATGTGGGTTTTTCTGCAGCTATACTCCCGTTTGGGCTTTTATCTTGGTCTGAGTTTTGAATTGAGAAGGGGTGAGTCCAATTTGTGCCTCAAGAGTCCAGTCCAAAATTATTCTGGGCAGATGGGCTAACTGGAAAATGCTTATGGATTTGCCTGCAATCTACCCAATAATTATGGGCTATGGTCAACTGTAACTGGGCTATGCTCGATCTCGGGGTATTTTTAGGCAAGTTTTCTTTTCGATTCAAAATTCACTTTAATTGAAAAATTATTATTATTTAAATAAAATATGTTTTAAAAAATTATTATTGTATATTTATAATATATTATATTTTTTCTTTTTAAATTGATTTAAACCCTACCTCGACTTCACGTATTTAATAAATTTTTATTATATTCAAATAAATTCATTTCGAAATAATTACTGTACAAAATAATAGTAGTATTTGATTACTCAAGAAAGACAACATCAAAATTTTTGCTATGTTTTCAATAATTCATAATGAAAATTTCGAGAAAATTAAAACTAATTTCAATGCACCTTTAATACCTTTACTTTAATGCAAAATGTTACATTAGAGCTATGAAAATCCTGCATTAGTAAATTTGGGCCTCCAGACTGGTTGATTTTCTCATTAATTCATCAAAATGTAATTCAATATAATCCATCAAAACAATAAAATTAGACTCCATGTTAAGGACACTAATGGGCCTTTCTTAAAACCAAAAGAAGACTAGAAAGACTAATCACAGTGAGAATAGCATGGTTAGGTATGGCTTCTTTTTCTTTTTTAGTAAGGAAAATTAATTGAAACTTTTATATTTTGAAGGTTTAAATTTTTTTTTTTAATTTTTTAGGTCCCTTAACGATTATTTTTGTACGATTTTAGTTCTTTTTTAAGATTCCTTTAGTCAAACCATCATCTGATTAACGATACCCTAATATTAAAAATAATATTATAATTTTAAAAGATAAAAGATAGAACTATAACAAATATTTCTAAAATTTTTTAATTTTTCCAAGACTTTAAAAAAATTTCTTAGGAAGGGCATCATTCCCTACCCTCATCTTTTTTTTTTTTTTTATAATAACACTCCATCACAAGTATTTTTTTTAAATAACGCACTATCACGAATACCTCTATCATGAAAGAATATAAACAGTTGTATATAAGTAAAAAATTAAGCTTCACGAAACCCTATCATCTACAGGCTCATTCTTTATTGCTGCGTTATATATTTTGAGACTCTTGACCCTTATTTTGATTGATATATTAATAGATAGAAATAAATTAAGACTCTAACTATAGATAAAATATATTTTTATATTTTTTTTAATACAGATTGAATATTTCTAAAATCAACCAATGAAAAAGAAATACAAGAAAACTAATTTGATATTTCCTCCAAAACCAGCCACTCTAGTCCCTAGGATTGCCTGCCAACCCTACCACATCAGCATACCACTCAAAAGACTCGTTTTTTTTCCATGGAAAGGATGCTGAAAACTCAATCTCAAAATTGGAAATCGTTTTGGTTCAGCCGCCAAGAACACATCAACATCACAAGTTGCATCATTTTTAATGCATGTTGTAGTATTACCTCTTTCCATTTCACTTTTGGTCCAAGCTGAGCTCAAAACTTTCCCTTTCACTCTTCCTTTTCTTCTTCGACTCCTCAGTCCAACTTTCAAAAAAATTTAACAATATATGTGATGTTAATATAAAAAAAATTATGAAGCAGTATGTGATGTTAAATAGGATTTAAAGAAATAATATAATGTGGTATAAATATATGATAATATTTAAAAAATAAAATATACAAAATAATATATTTTTTATTTTAATTTAGAATGAATTTATAAAAATATTTGTCCATTTAAGGCCTACACTTAGGGATGGCAATGGGCCGGGTCAAGTTGTGAATTAAAAATTCTGGTCCTACTCCTGCATATCCTCCCCCCCCCCCCTCTCCATCCTCAGCTCGTCCCCACTACGAAAGAAGGTGGGGATCCCTGCCCCCGACCTGTCAGAGACAACACAATCCTCAGTCCTGGCCCGTAGGGAAGTAGGGGTCCGTTTGAACTTGAAAATATTTATAAAAATTTTTTTAGAAATTTTTTTGCCTCCGATATATTTTATTCAAAACTTTTTAATCATTTTGAAAACTTTTGTAGTGTTTTTAATGGTTCACGTATTTATTATATAACTAAATTAATAAAAGTAAAATTTATAATTTTTTCTTTTTTTTTCTATTTTATTTTATTTTATATACATATATAATTTATATAATATATATATAATATAAAAATATATGTAGCGAGCCGAGTTGAGGAAGGAAATCATACCAACTCTATGCCTGACCCATCCCCGATTAACTGATCATGAAATGAAATCGACCCTTAATCCGTCTCTATTTAAATCGAAAAATTTCTAATCCAACTAAGCCGGTCTGAATTGAATTTTCGATTTAAACAAAAAAATTAACATCTCTACACTCGATAATTTGGGATTTTGGATGACAATTTTTTCCCATAATATTAAAAAAATATAAATTTTGAAAATGATGAGTCCTCCTTCAGTACGATTTCAAGGGTATAAGGATGTGCATTTGAACGGCAGGTAACTGTATTAGGTAGCGAGAAGTCAAACTTAAAAAGTTATTTATTTTATATAAAAAAAAAGAAAGTTCAGAGAATCTTTTTTTTTTTTTAAAGGGAATTTGGCACAAATTGGATGTTCTTTCGTTACTTGCCTAGTTGCTATCCCAAAGTCATAATGTTGGGCATTATCCAACTCAAATCTACCTTTCTATTGTCCCTCTTGCCAAGTTTTATATCATTTTTCATTTTTTGTTTTTTTTGGAGAAGAAAAAATTAATATTATTCATAAATCAAATATCCATTATAATATTTTAAAATGAAATATAACTAATTTTGTCTATATTAAAACTAAAATTAGAGAAAAATAATTGATTTGATACTTTTATTTTCACATTGTATATTGGAGTTTGAAATTTATTTTTTTAACATGTTTGGTTTAAATTGTTGTGCTATTACAATATGAGTTTTTCGAAAATAAAAATTTCTCCCATTAATTCCTCATCCCTAAACTTTGAAATAATGTCTGAATTATATAGAAATATGATATAATGTTTAAGTATGAAGCTAAATATTTCAGTTGACATAACAAAAAATAATTATTTAATTATTTTTAAATATTATCAAAATACGTAAGCTAAATATTTATATTGCCATAACGAAAATAGTTATTATTTAATTATTCATAAATACTATCATGCATGTAAATCGTGTTATATTTTGAACGAACAAATATAAAAAAAAATGATAAATTAACGAAAGGCTGATTAAATAACTGATTGCTTAATAATTAATCCAAGCCTGTTATATTATAGTATAAGTTAATCTACTGTGCACATTCTTTCTTCTAACAAATATAAAGGAACAGACAAAGAATGGACGGCATCAATTACAACCAAAAATGGTATCTTTTTTTGCATATTTTATGCAGCACTTTCCTTTTCCGTTTGCCGACCCAAACAATGTCTAAATAAAATATTTCAAAAATCAGTTTTTCTTTTTAAGTTACAAAATTTAGATTGAGAAATTCTTATGTGTATTCCGTATATGCGTTACAGATATTTTATTGAAAGTTATATAGTAAATTTTGTAATATTATATTTTTTTTTCGTTTTAAAATATTTATTCATAAATTTTTTTACACAAATTAAAGATATTAAAAATAATATTATAATATAAATAAAATTTTTATTTTATTTATATTAAATATACGATAATTATTAATTAATAAAAAAATTAAAAATTACATAATTAATTTAAAATAAATAAGATTAAAATTAAAAATTTAATTATTAATTTTATAAATATATATATTTTAAAATTAAAAAAAATATAATTTTATTTACATATGATACACATGACGACTTAAGAACGGGTGGTCAAAAGGAACTAGCGTAAATTATACTCTTTGAATCTCTGTAATCTTCTTTGTCAAATATGGCGTACATTGAAATAATGCCACGTCATTCTTCGGTGTAATAAATACAGTCGTACCCAACCTCGCCCACAAAGTTCCATCTAGAGTCCAGTCCACAATCCTACTTATATATATGGGAGCCAGATACTGAAAGCAACACAAAGTATAATAAAAAAAAAGTTTAAATATATCATATACCATATATATTATTATAACTATAATTTATTTTTTTAATTTAAATATTTATATTTATAATATATTCTTATTTTAAAGTTTATTTAAGAATATGAAAGG
The DNA here is from genome assembly GCA_026120185.1 of Voacanga thouarsii. Taxonomy (NCBI): domain Eukaryota; kingdom Viridiplantae; phylum Streptophyta; class Magnoliopsida; order Gentianales; family Apocynaceae; genus Voacanga; species Voacanga thouarsii. The sequence goes on along the minus strand of JANUWF010001066.1, from coordinate 910,714 downwards.
TTTATAAATGGTAAAGTGGTAATTTAATCAATTAAAAATATATCTTATCAAGTGATATTTATTTATATGCATTTATATTTTTATATATAATAATTCTTTATTTTTTTTCATTTTAGACTAGCTGAAGACTTTTAGATTTGATTGGCATCTACTTTCCCGCTCGATAAGGGTGGAGATAATTTTATAGGCCGAGGGTAGGGCACGATTCAATTTCTTCATCTGTCCTATTTTGGCCCGTGGGTTGATGAATAAAGTCTGGTCCTACCTACCCTTACTCTCGCTTTTTTTTTTAATTAATAAAAAACTCACAATCACTATTTTTGGTCAATTAATCATATCTCAAAAAATATTAAATTCAAAATATTAATATAAATTTTTAAATACTAATCATCTCAATCAATTTAAGAATAATCTTTATACTGCTTAATTTGAAAAAGTTTCAATTTAATAAAATCAATTAAAGCCAATCTGAACCTATAATTTAAGCAAATAAATTGTCAATCTTAATTATACCCTCCCTATATGATACACTAAGTGATATGGAAAGTTCGCGAGCCTCCCACGATTAGACCAAAGTGGGATACTTTTTTTAACGTTCCGTCTGATATCATTAAACTCTTATGCACAAATTATTGACGTGGGTTCTAAATTTATGATTGTCGATATTTTAATATTACTTATTCCGTCTTAAATTATTTATTATATTTTTAATTTAATATTATTCTAAATTATTTATCACCTTAAAATTTTAAATGTTAATATTCTAATCTTATTTTTATTTAAGAGTACTTTATTTTTTAAATATATTAAATATTTTTTTCTTAATAAACTGATATTATTTAAATAATAAAAAAAGGAAACTATTTAGAATATATTAAATTATTGAAATTCGAGTATTTTTTTTAATAAAAAAAGATCGAATAAATTAAAATTTAATGATAAAAATAACGTTTAAATGAAACAATTTAAGATTAAAATAATATTTCTTTTGTACCAATCCCCGGCACAAACGACACACGGGACCTCCAAAACTCCACATTCCCCGTACCCCAGCAACCTATAGGCTATAGATATGCCAAGTATATGTATTATTTATACAACAACGTTGCTTGTAGGAGATGACAACCAATATTGAAATTTTGGCCCGTGAGTTAATGTCCGGCAGTGGATATTTATGGAGTCTTTGTCCTTCTAGAAAAAGGTTTAGTGAGCAACAAATAATTAATAACCTACACTTTTAGGCAGCTATTTTCTTGACATTATCACAAGGTGTGTGCGGATATAATTCCTCCTACCCCCGACGTTTCATTTTTTTTAAATATTTTGAAATATTTTGTTGTTTTAAGTTGACCCAGGTGAGGTCTCAACTGAATTATTCTCTTAATAATAATAATAATAATACTCTTTTCATCTATTTTTTTATTTATTTTAATTAAAATTTTTATTTTAATTAATATAATAAGTATTTTTATATATGTAGCGAGAAATTAAAATAAATTAAATATATTTACAATAAATAAAATTTTAAAATTTAATTATTTTTTAATAAAAAGAGAAAATTTTTAAGAATAAAATAATAAATATTAATTAATTAAATTTTTTTAAAATTTATGAATCAATTAAAATGAATAATAAAGTAAGTAATAATAATAATAATAATAATAATAATAATAATAATAATTATTATTATTATTATTATTATTATTATTATTATTATTATTATTATTATTATTATTATTATTATTATTATTATCTTTTGCTTGACTGTCAAGATCAATTCGTTGGGATTCTCTGACTAGGGGTGTGTTGAATTGGTCAGAGCTCAGAAGCAGGCACATTAATATAAAACATGATGTGATGTGAGAATTTCAACTAAGAAGAATAAATTATTGGGATTTTTCTTCCTTTTTGGGCCTAAGCAAATAAGTAATAATTAAAAAAAAAAAAAAAACGAAGGAACCATCAAGACATTAACCATGTTCGGATATGAGTTTAGAATTTCTCTTGCAGTTTAATATTTCATTAATTCTTAAGTAATTGCAACATTAAAAATTTTTAATATTAATTTACTATTTTAATTATAATTTTATTAATTATTACTCTACTAAACTATAGTGTAAATTGATTTTCAGTTTTTAAACTAGTTCTATAATTTTCAACGAAGGTAATTCTTTTTTTTTTTTAATTGTATAGAGGATAGAACTTCATTAATACTTGTAAATTTTCTGAAAGCGATAGTTATTTGAAAATAAATAAAATATTTGTTTATACAAATAATTATTCTATAAATTACTCAATTTGTATCATAATAAAGGTATTTTTAAATCTATACACATGAATTAATAATTTTAAGGATAAAGACATTTTATAATCAAACTATCCAAAATGTCATTATAAATTTGGGGAATGTAACATCTGGGGAGAGAGGTAAGCTATATAAGAAAAATTCTTACATAGATCTAGTTTTAATATATTATAAAAAATAATATTTTTAATTATTTTTACAAGTTATAAGCTCTTAAGTAATTAATTTTTCAAAAATGACATATAATTATAACTATTTAAGAAAAAAAATTCTAAAGCAATTTTTTAAAAAAGTATACATATATGTCACACATTATATTTTTTTAAAAAATTATATAAAAATTTTAGTATACGTGAACAATAAATATACTCTAGAGATAAATATAAAATTAAAAATAAAATACATTTAAAAATATATTAAAAAATAATATTATAATTTAATTCTATCTTACCCGAGATAAAACCAAGAAGGGGTAGGTGGTGGCGTCTGCCTCCCAAATTTTCTTAAAATTCTAAAATTTTTATAAAAAATATTTTAAATTTTATATTTTGGCTCTTAATTTTTCAAAATATAATATTATTTTTTAGTATATCTTTTTTTTCCTGTAACAAAATAACAAATCTGGAGGGCTACAAGTACAGTATCAGTGATAATCATTATCCAAACACAACAAGTGTAGTTTTTTTATGGTATAAAAGAATTTAATGATGTGTGATCGCATGAAAGTTTTTGTCTGCAACTGAAACACAAACACGTGCTGGTGCAGTTGGAAGTTAACATCGTTAATTTGGCGCATCCTATTATTCACGCTGAAGTTTATATAAAAAATGAAAAAGGTAAAAATTATTGAGGTTATCTAAAATATTGAGATGAGTTTGTTGGATTGGGATGAATTTTTTAAAATATTATTAAATATGAAATTCAATTATTAATGAGAAAAGAAAATATAATGTATTGTCGGTATATATGATCGTTTTTGAAAAATAAAAATTATTTAAATTAAAATTATTTTTAATTGAATTGAAACTTTGAATTGAGTTGAGTCACAATCCAATTACACCTGATTTTCATAAATTATTCTGTTAAAATTTTATGCAATTTTATATGCATTCAAAGGTTGATCGTTTTAGAAGGGTACAAAATATGAATTATAAAAATCAAATTTGTCTAAGCATTTCTTTTGTTTTGTGTATAGATTAAGAGCTCATTTAATAAAATTAAAATTTTAAATTTTAAATTTGAGTATTTAAATAATGAATTCTAAAAATTGAAATCTGAATATTAGATTCTAAAATTTGAAGTTTGGATTGATTATAATGTATTTTTGCACTATATTTTATTATAAACTAATATTAATAATTAAATGAATATTTAGTATGTTAAGATTTCAAACTTAAGTAAATTTTATTTCACTTAAAATTTATAATAGGATTTTAATATTTGATAAAAGTAATATTTAATTATTGTCAAATTAAAGTATATAGAGAAATTCAATAAATTTTTTTCTTATGTAATTAATTCAATCATAATATAATTTTTAAAAATTAAAATTTTACAATTATTTTAAAATATTTAGTCTTTTAATCTTTTGAAACATATTTATTATAATTAAGAATAGGGTTGGGAGATGTGAGGGAAAAAGAATTAGTAAGAAAAAACGTAAGAGATAAAGTAAATAATGTAGATGAGAATAAATTTTCTGATTTATCTTTAATTTATTTTTTTATCTTTTATTGTTAAAATCCTTTAGAAATGAATCACAATATCAGATCCCATGAAGGATTTCTTTTTCCAATTTTCTGCATTTATTTTCCCATATTTGAGGAATCAGATTCCTTGCTGAGACAATAAATAGTAAATCAAATGCTAGATTTTAAAAATGAAGATTGTGATTATTTTCCCATAATACTTTTCTTAACAAATCAAATGGAGCCTAAGATAAAAAGATTATATTATTCTTCTTTAAAAATTTAAAAATTAATGTGATAACTTAATAAAAATATTGTAACAAATAGAATAAGTATATATATGAAAAACACAAATACAATATTCTAATTTTAAAGTGATAGATATTTAGACATTCAATTTTTTAGTAAGGACATTTATTTCAAAATAGAGATAATATATTCCATTGACTAATCCTTCTCTTATAGCCAGTTTCTCTCTCTCCCTCTCTCCCTCTCTCACACACAGTCTAAAGTAGTATTATGTGGCATCGAATTTTCTAATATATTCTTTACAACATTCTCTAGTACACCACTAAAAAAGTAACATATGTTACATTTTTAGTAGTGTACTAAAGAGTGTTGTAAGGAGTATACTAAAAGATTTAAAGCTGTATTATATTTTAGTGACTTAAAGATTTTGAATGTGATCATTATGGTTTTTGCCAGCAAAATGCGACTCAAATGGGGCCAAAAACCATGACTACCTATTCAAATATTGTTATTACATCCCGCTTTATGTTATAAAATTTTATGTTATAAAATTATGGTGGTGTTAGAATAAAATCTACACACTACACACTAAGAAAATTATAACTATTCTTTTCACAAAAATTTCTCTTCAAACTTCTCTCTTTCTTTCTCTCACAATTCTTTCTCTAATATTTCTTTCACTAATCTTTCTTTCATAAAATAATGGTGTATTACAAGCTTAGAGCATAGCTCTATTTATAGAGCTCTAATTAGTGGAATACATCATAGCATACATCATCTTCAACTAATCTCAATTAATGGTGTCTCCACTAAATGGTGGATATCCATAAAAATCTTCTAATAATTCACATAAATCCATAATTAGTGGAGCCTCCACTAATTAATGGAGATTCCAATAATTCATAACACTTTATAATTATTATGAGACTTATTTCTTACTTTACTTTTAATTTTATCTTTCTTCACATCACCCTTAATGATTATTACGGGATTTATATATGATATTGGTCTGATTTCTACATATTTTTTTAATAATGAGAATTTAAATAAAAAATATTTATTTTGAGACGAAAAAGTATTTATATTAATATACATTATATATAGAGATAGAATAAAAACTTTAGAATTGAAATGACAAAGTATACAAAAGAATATATTGAAAGGTAATATTGTAATTTTTGAAAAGTTTGATGGAAACAAATGTAAAATTTAAAATTTTGAATTTTTAAAAGAAATATATAATTTTAAACAATTTTAGAGTACATCACATCATACTTAATTCTATCTATGATTACGAACATGCAATTTTTATTTTCCTTCTCTTTTTCAATTAAGAAAAAGAAAATATGGTTATATCTTTAGCTAGCATTACCATGTAGGTCGGTCTGTGTGGTTTCGAGTCGTATAAGACTGTGGGCCATGTGGGCCGATCCCACGTTAAGGCGGGCTAGTCTTGCCCTGGGTTCAGGCCTATATTCTTTCTTCTTTATTTTATTTTTTTGCTTAATTCGATTAAAAAATTTGATGTTTACTTGCTTTGTAATTTTTTATTATTACTTAAATAACATAATTGTTTAAAATCATAAAAAAAGTCACCTTGAAGTGGTGGAGGGTTTGACTTAGACCCGTACCAATTTTATTAATTAATAAAATAAATATTACATAAGAGGGGATTTTGATATCTAAACTTTTTTAAAATATTACAATGATCAAAATTTAAAAATAAAATAAATATTTTAAAAATATCTTAAATTCTTAATTATTCGAATACTAAACTAACTATTTAACTCACCCCATTCATCATTTGAGTCATCATCAACCATCCACAAATTGGCCATCATATCTTCGGTTGCGAACTAACTACGGTAACACATTAACTTCTCCAAAATATGAAGAGCCAGTTGAGATATTCTTTCATTAATTATTCAAGTGCGCTCACTAAAGACGCTTTTTGATGGCATTGTATAGATATGTGGTGTCAAAAAATCACGTTCCATTTTAAATAAAATTGGACATTGATTTACATAGTCTTCTACCAATCATAAATTGAGTCTTCATGATACCCGTAAATTAAATACCGATAAAATTAAAGAGATAAATTTTCATAATAATTGAAATTGCCGGTTATATGATGATTATTATGAGACTTATCTCTTACCTCACTTTCTATTTTATCTTTCTTCACATCACCCTTAATGATTATTACGAGATTTATATATACTATTGGTCTGATTTCTACATTTTTTTTTTTTTATAATGAGAATTTAAATCGAAAATCTTTATTTTGGGATGGAAAAAAATTATATTAATATACGTTATATGTAGGGATAGAATAAAAAATTTAGAACCGAAATAACAAAGTATACAAGAGAATATATTGGAAGATAATGTTGTAATTTTTAAAAAGTTTGATACAAATAAAAATAATATTTTAATTTTTATTATTTTAAAAGCAATTTATAATTTTAAACAATTTTAGAGTACATCACATCATACATAATTCTGTCTATGATTAGGAACATGCAATTTTTATTGCCCTTTTCTGTTTCAATTCAGAAAAGGAAAATATGGCTATATCTGCAGCTTCCCCCCGCCCAGTATTCTTACACAGTGAAGGATATGATTGATTTTGGTTAACAATTAATGGTAATAATAAATTTCTTATTTATTTATTTACTATTTCTTTTCTGGGTCAAAACTGTAATAAATACAAGGACCACAGCCCATATGTGTGCAGAAGCTTCTAAATTTATTGCAGAAAGATTTTTCTCCCTTCATTTCCTCCCAAATATTTGTTACTTCTAAAATTATGCATTCTCATTTATTGTACCCCAAACCCACATTTCTTTTCCCCTCTATTTTTGGAAAATACAAAGTTGTTGAGGAAGTTAAGAAAAATTATTTGTTAATTTACTTAGAACTTCATCCGTTTCAAAATACTTGTTCATGAAATTTTTTTACTTTGTTTCAAAATACTTGTTCATGTAAATATTTTTAGAACTAATGATTAGTTTCTTCTCATTTTACCCTTATTTATTATAAATTAACCGCACAACTTTTAAAAACTTTTATTTCTTCTTACTTCTTGAAAATTTTCACTAACCAATAATTATCATATTTTTAATATAGGTAGAATATAAACTTTATCTAAATTACTGTATTGTTTTCAACATCCTTAATCTGTGTGCAAAAGATTTCATGAACAAATATTTTGAAATACAAGAAATATTCACTAAGAAATATTTATTTTTTTTTATCAAAAAAGCATTGTATTCGATTTATAGTCCTTTCATCAATTAGAGCAGAAGACAGAAAAATAATGTTAGCGAAAAAAATTAATTATTTACAAAATATAATATTTTGTCAAATTTGATGAACTATGGGTACCTTCATTTGCTCTTTGTAGCCTTCTTATATATATATGTATATATAAAACCTATAGTGTTTGTTGGGATTGAATTTCGACTTTTGAAGGACAAGCATGTGGACAGAAAATACTTAAGAATGGGACATTATTTTATCGTACATACATTTGGACATTTTCACACTTACAAATAATTCTTTTTGCCTTTTATATTAATCAGTTGTTGTTTTTCTAAACTCTTATTTCTCAATTTTTGCCAGTTTTTACCATCTCAAAAACTCTTTTACTTTTAATGTATATAATTTGACGTTGAAATGACTCCTAACATATATTTCTTTCATTCTTTAAATAATAATTATTATTATTTTAAATTTATTCATGCCATCTACTAATCCACTAAACAAGAAATACAATTTGATATACTATCTTCAAAAAGGTTATTTTAATCATTTTCTCTTAAAATTTTATAAGTTTTAAAGCTTCTTTAATTTGCATACAACTAAAAATGAAAAAATCTAGAAGAAATAATAAAATAATAAATAATTTGTTAAAATTTAATTCAAGAAAAGCTTTTAATTCAATTCACAATCCATTACGCCACACTATAAAGTTGAAAAAAAAAAAAAATCCACTCCAAACTGCCATGGCTTTGCTTGCAAACAAGAAATAAACTTTAGCAGCCCGGCCAATACAAATATAGCGGAAATTCCGAAAAATAGTGTTAATTTTTAAAAGAATTCCGACAGTGGAGCGGATTGGAGGTCGCATTCCAATAATGCGACCAGTTTGATTTTTTTTTTTTAACTTCACGCAAATGATAACTGGGCAAAATTTTTCCTCTTCATCATCTTCGTGGCCTTCATACAAGCATATCAACACCCTCCTCAAGCTCACCCATCAACGACTTCGAGGATTTCACCTTTGAAGGGTTGAAAAACAACGCATTGATACTTGATCGGAAAAGTCACAAAGCCATTGCCTTCTTGAATTAAGCCTTTGCCTACGTTTTCAATGCCCGTGATTGCCACAGTAAAGCCATGTCGACCAGTACAATTCCAAGAAGGAAAAAGACAAATCCAATCTTGTAAGGTTTTCGCTTTTGAATCAAATTCACACCCAATTAAAATCTTCTAGGCATCCCAAAATCCAATTAGCAAAAAGAAAGGGGCAGCTCCATGTTTAGAAGTAACACAGAGAGACAGAGACAGAAAAATAGGGAGGTAAAGTATATAAGGATAAAAAACCTGCAAGTGCCCTCAACGTCTTTCATGAGCTTAGAGACAAGCTTCTTTCGGAGGTCACGACCGAAGTGACGGGTGCCCACAATGTCTTGCATAAGCTTGAGGAGGGTGTCGATGGGCTTATATGAAGGCCACGAAGATGAACAGGCGAATGCGACCTTACTCAATTTTGTCTTTTTGTCTATTTATCATTTGCGTAAAGTTAAAAAAAAATATAACTGGTCGCATTCACATAATGCGACATCATTTTAGGAGGTCGTATTTTCAAAATGCGACCTCACTACAATCGAAATTTCATTTCGATCCACTCTATTGTCGGAATTCTTTTGAAAATTGGCACCATTTTCTGAATTTCCTGCAAATATAGAGTTACCAGCCAAAAAAAAAAAAAAAAAAAGCTTACATAGTATAGAATCCAAAAATAGTAACCAGGATTCTTAGATGAGAAAATTTTCAATGCAGTTGAATCACATGCGATGTCGTCGTGTAATAATTCTATCATTGGCTTATACTTATACTATTTATTACGTTATTAAAATTTATACTTATACTATTCATTACGTTATTAATATGATTTAACATCACTTTCTGATATCATTTAGATTTTCAAGATTCAAATTCAATTTGTTTTAGAAGCCATATCTAAATTAGTGTGTCCCATCCATAGATTACATGCAAAAATACACATACATTCGTCAAAAGCCAATGGCTCAATTTGAGGAAAAATATGTGGTTGTCCTGTTTAGGCCGTCCCATAAAATATCCAACGGATACACCTTAACAATTGAGAGGCCTAAGGCATCTAGAAGGAACATGATCGAAGAAGTCAATTCTGTTACAAATCTTTTGTGAGAATCTGGTAAGAAATTATTATCCGTCCATCTCGATTTATATGGTAATATTATGATTGAAATATAGAAAGTAATAGTAAAAAGATGTTAGTTAATAAATGCACACTGTCAAATTGTAAATGTTAAAGTGATGGGTATCGGAAATGAGAACAGCATCGTTATATTAAGGTAAGAATCCACAAATTTTGAGGAAGCCTCACCGCAGTTTACTCTATTATCATGCAATCATTTGACTGCCTACCTTAAATCTTTGAGTTCTTGGTGAGTTTTAGGAGTGTGTGTGCCATTAGTATATCACATGATCATCTCCATGCCTGTTAGGAGAAGAAGGGTCCCTTGAATTTCCTTGTTTATCCGATGTGGAGTGGAGTCCCTACCACTATTTTAATTCCTTGTTCATACAGTTTCTGAAAGCTACTCTTCTCTGTAAGGTATGGCTTACCTGTGCTTCTTGAATGCGCGCAATGGTTGATATAATTCAATTGAATTCGGTTCATTTTTTGCTGTTTAATTTGGTTGGCAATTTTTACGTAGTTGTTTGTGTAGGAAATGCAAGTTGACTCTTGTGAATTGTGTGTTGTCCTTTCGTCTTCTAATCGGTTGGAAAAGATAATTGTATTTTGCTCTTGCTTTACTTCTTCCCTTGTTTCAAATCTGTGAAAACGGATTTCCTCGCATTCAGAACTGGATTCCAAAAGCCAAGTAATCTTCACCGGAATTTTTATCTGGAAGGCCCAGTTTTAGACTTGCTATGGATTGTCACGTTTCATTTTCTTTTCTGGGTATTCGAATTCATGGACTGTAGATATTTACATGTTCTTTGGCACTGATATGATTCTGAATTCTGTTCAGATTTGTTCAAATAAAGCTGCAAACTTTTGGGAGAGGAATCTTGAATTGTGGGAGGAATCATAAAACGGTCTTCTGATCGTTGCGAAGGATAAGAAATGGCTGTGACAATGGCCAGGGACGACCTGGCTGGGTCCTTGAGCAGAGGGTCCACTAGCAGGAGATTGAGCTTATCGGTTAGCTCGAGAAGTTGGGCTTCAGCTAGTGTTAGGGAGGTTTTTGCTGGGGCGGGAGGAGATGTTTTTCAAAGAAGTAGGAGGGAGGATGATGAAGAGGAGCTGAAGTGGGCTGCCATTGAAAGACTTCCAACATATGATCGATTGAGGAAAGGAATTCTGAAGCAAGTGTTAGATGATGGGAGAACTGTTGGTGAAGAGGTTGATGTCGCTAATCTTGGAATGCAAGACAAAAAGCAACTTATGGAGAGTATTTTGAAAGTTGTGGAAGAAGATAACGAGAGGTTTCTTCAGAGACTCAGGGACAGAACTGATAGGTTAGAGAAATGGAATCCTTACAGTAAAGGGTTTGGACATGTTTATTTATGGTTTCCTTGTGCCGAACTTATGCACAAGAACTGATGCTTCCTTCTCTTCTGAATTATGTTCATAATTCTGAGATATCTTTTCAATCTTTTTACTGTCTTATGCAGGGTTGGAATTGATATTCCAAAAATTGAAGTAAGATATGAGCATTTATCAATTGAGGGAGATGCATATGTAGGCTCCCGGGCACTTCCTACTCTAGTGAATGCTACCATGAATGTGATAGAGGTGGGTAGTTTTTCATATTCATGAATTAACTTTGAGTTGACAATAGATTTTTCCTTGTTTATGGAACTCTTTGAAGGTGACTTTGAAGTAAAATGGATTGATTAAGTAGGAAATCCTACCTTTCTCCTTAAAAGGGTTTACAATCGCCAATTTCATTCAAGCTTTTGAACTGGCTTTGGAAAAAAAAAAAAAACTTGAAATGAAAGGTTCAATGTGCATATTGATGGATGATTCATCTTTTTGCCTTCCAATTCTCTGTCAACAGGGATTTCTTGGAAAAATGAAGCTTTTCCCGTCAAAGAAAAGGGTTGTCAAAATCCTTCACAACGTAAGCGGAATTGTAAAACCATCAAGGTTTGTCTGTTAATATTCAAGGTTTTGCAAGCATCAATTTTCCCCTTTTGCACATTTGTGGAAGTGAAAATGGGACTTTATCTGTCACTTTGACTATCGTTGCATGACAAAAGCTGGAATTTCTCTTATATGGGTTAGTGAATGCATGCTGACATTGCAGATTAACTGATTGAGCTTCCTGTCTATGCTTGTATTGTTATATGTTGTTTAGGATGACACTACTTCTTGGGCCTCCAGGATCTGGGAAAACTACTTTGCTGAAGGCACTTTCTGGAGGCCTGGATAAGGACCTAAGGGTATGTGCTTATCACTATCTTTTTCCATGCATAATGTGGCCAGTTTCTGATGTCCTAATGGCATGTAGCTTCACATTTATGTTTTTGGCAAATTCCCACGGACAGATGACGGGAAAAATCACTTATTGTGGTCACGAATTGTCTGAATTTATCCCTCAAAGGACTTGTGCCTACATTAGCCAGCATGATCTTCACCATGGAGAGATGACTGTCAGGGAGACATTGGATTTTTCAGGGCGTTGCTTGGGAGTTGGAACCAGATATGACCTCCTTGCAGAGTTATCAAGGCGAGAAAAAGATGCTGGAATAAAACCTGACCCGGAGATAGATGCATTCATGAAAGCCACAGCAGTGGCAGGCCAAGAATCTAGTTTGGTCACTGACTATATTCTTAAGGTTTGTTTATTTATCATCACAGTAATAAATAAATTCTTCCAAATCTGGAACTCAACATTTTGAACTGATCACTGAGGTGATATTGCAGCTACTTGGATTAGATATCTGTGCTGACATATTGGTAGGCAATGAGATGATGAGGGGCATCTCAGGTGGACAGAAAAAGCGGCTCACGACAGGTATGCCATATGTGGAAGCATTTGACTGTCAACAGTTGATAAAAACTGACATTTTCTTTTGGTCCTGTTACTTTTCTCTAAGCTGCTCAGCTGTGCTGAACAGCCATGCTGATCATTTGTGATTCTGACTGCCAATCTTATGAAGTGCTGGGCTATTGCAGGAGAAATGTTGGTTGGGCCAGCCAAAGTTTTCTTCATGGATGAGATCTCAACCGGTCTAGATAGTTCCACTACATATCAGATCGTCAAGTATATGAGGCAGATGGTTCATATCCTGGACGTGACTATGATAATTTCACTACTTCAACCTGCTCCTGAAACTTATGGTCTCTTTGATGACATTATTTTGCTTTCGGAGGGGCAAATCGTTTACCAAGGTCCACGTGAGCATGTTCTTGAATTTTTTGAAAGTGTTGGTTTTAAGTGCCCAGAAAGGAAGGGAGTGGCAGACTTTCTACAGGAGGTCACGTCCACGAAGGACCAAGAACAATACTGGTTTAGGAAAGATGAACCTTATCGATATGTTTCTGTGGCTGAATTTGTGGATCACTTCAGTTCTTTCCATGTAGGGCAAAAGCGTTTTGATGAACTTGCCATTCCATATGACAAAAGTAAAGTTCATCCTGCTGCGTTGGTTACTGAAAAGTATGGTATCTCAAACATGGATCTTTTGAAAGCATGCTTGTCGAGGGAATGGCTATTGATGAAGCGGAATTCTTTCTTATATATATTTAAAACCTTTCAGATTACTGTCATGTCCATAATTGCATTCACAGTGTTCTTTAGGACAGAGATGAAGTCTGGTCACTTAGAAGATGGAGGCAAATTCTATGGTGCACTCTTTTTCAGCCTTATTAATGTGATGTTTAATGGGACAGCAGAGCTTGCTCTGACCATTTTTAGGCTTCCAGTGTTCTTTAAACAAAGAGATTCTCTATTTTATCCTGCTTGGGCCTTTGCTCTACCAATCTGGATTCTAAGGATACCCCTCTCACTAATGGAATCACTGATATGGATTGTCCTCACTTATTATACCATTGGCTTTGCTCCTGAGGCCAGTAGGTATGTCCTGGCACTTCTTCCTCCATGTGAATCTTGAATTCCAGATAGGAGTATCTGTCACATTAATTAGATGCCCAAAAGGCAACTGATGTGCTTTTTTAGGTGTATTATGAAGTAATAATTAGTATTATTGGAAGATTACATCAGATGCAATAATGGATGCGCTTTCTCACCTGGCATTCAACTTCTTCAGGTTTTTCCGACAATTGTTGGTCTTCTTTGCCTTGCATCAGATGGCTTTGTCTCTCTTCCGATTTATTGCTGCACTTGGGAGGACGCAAGTTGTTGCAAATACTCTTGGCACATTTACATTGCTTCTTGTTTTTGTCTTAGGTGGTTTCATTATCGCTAAAGGTAAGCTGTTTTACCTCGGTACTGTTTTCATTTTCTTTGCAGAAGTGAGGCAGTTAAGTTGAAGATTCCCTGCATATGGACTTATGGTTATGGTGATTTCTTATTGCATTATTTTTTGTATGAACTCAAATAACAATCTTCATCACTGTATGCAGATGACATTCAACCATGGATGATTTGGGGCTACTATGTATCTCCCATGATGTATGGACAGAATGCCATAGCTATGAATGAGTTCCTGGCCAAAAGATGGAGAACTGTAAGCTCTTTTGACTGGCTGGAGAAAATTATTTTGGTATTTTGTTGGATTCTGCTTGCATCATCATTGATTAGCTCAAATATGCTCATTTTTTTTACTTTTCCAGCGAAACAACGATGACAGATTTAATGAACCTACTGTTGGAAAGGTTCTTCTAAAGTCAAGGGGCATGTTTGTGGATGAATATATGTTTTGGATATGTGTGATTGCACTTTTCGCGTTTTCACTTCTCTTCAATGTCCTCTTCATTCTAGCACTGACCTACTTGAATCGTAAGTGAATATATTGCACTTTGGCTACATCAATATCTAGATGTGGTTTTCATAATTTTATGATCTGACTGCAGCTTTTGGAGACTCTAAAACTATTCTTGTGGAGAATGATGATAAACACAAGAAAGAAAATCATTCCTCCAATGCAAAAGCTGCAACTGACAGGAGTTCGGCATCTAAAGCTCCAATGAATGAAGGTATGAAAGCAAATGTTCTTATCTCTGTTTATCCGTAAATTGGTTAGATTTCTTTCTGAGCTTCTGCTGTCTGGAATTATCTGCATTTGTCTTGTTTGTTTTAACCTATTATTTCTGGCTGTGAAAGTGTCATTTTCAAATATTTTCACATGGAAATTTGGATTAAATATATAGATCACTGGAATAGGAAAAGAATTCATTTCTGTAGCATTAAGAAGGTTACCCTCTTCAACACTTTGATGATGGCATCATAATTAAAAAGGGTATAGCATGCTGACTTTCAGCAAAATCTGAAGCAGTGAGTCCACCTTCTTTAGAGTAGTACTTCGTTGAGTTCCTGAAGCTATGGTAAGACTTGTTCTCAGGGTGCTGGATAACATTCTCCTGCAGTTTTGTGCATGTTTGACAGCATGTGTGTAGTGAATTTCTCATGACCAAACGTAAAATATGGAACTACTTTCTATAAAATTAGACCTTCGGCTTGAGGCTTCCGCAATTACAGGCCTAAAAATGGGTTGTACGTACAATGTTATTTGAAATTGTGAATCTGATCTTTCTATCTTTTCAGCATGTCAATTTCCTAGCACATCATGAACTTTTTGTCCCAGGCCTGCACTTGTGAACAGACTAAATGGAAATATTTCAACCAGAATGTCCTTGTTTCTCTCCAAGGCAAACAAAAACACAATAAAACTAGTTTATATGAAACTATTTCTGTCAGAATATGACATGCCACCAAATATTGGTTCTCCAAAACATGATGTATCAAATGTCCATGCTATTTCACAACCTTCCTTTCCTTCCCCTGCAGTAGCACTATTTCTGCAGTTAAGTTTGTGATCTGACTGTTAAACATAATACGTAGAAGCCCGTTGTTTATTTCACAGTAACAAATGAAGGATTTACCTCTCTTCTTTAGTCATTCACAATCTGAATGGTCGCAGGTATTGATATGGCAGTAAGAAGTACTCCAGATCAGAGCAATGCAAGTGTCAGAGAGACTCCAAACAGGAAGAAGGGAATGGTGCTCCCGTTCCAGCCACTGTCACTTGCATTCAATCACATAAACTATTACGTGGATATGCCAGCTGTGAGTCATTTAATCTCAAATTTGAGCTTCAAGTTCATCGTATGTTTACTCACTTAGCTTATAGTCATGATCATCTAGAAATCATATGACCCATAAGCATCCTATAATTCAACTCAAATTTGCTGTAGAGGTTTTTCTTAGGGTGGCACGATTTCAATTCCTTGAGTAGTTCAGAAGGCAACTACACTTTTTTGAAACCAGTGTCTGTCACTCTCCATATAGATGTGAAACACATAAAATGTGGCCTAATTTAAAGATAAGTATTTATTCTTATTCCTTTCCAAATGGATGCTAAAACACCTGTATTCACATTTTTGTATGTTTTAATTTGCTTATTAGCTTAGCTTTTGAAACAAGTGAATGGATATTATGCACATCACAACATTTTTATTGGGCTATTAGGACAGATTTAATTACTGGAAAAATAGCAGTTATCTATCCTATCTGCAAAACATCTTTCTTATGGAATTTGTGCCTGCCATGCTGCTATCTAAAGTCCAGGGCGTTGCTTGTATGTTTTATTTTATCAGGAGATGAAAAAGCAAGGGATTGATGAGCCTCGTCTACAATTGTTACAAGATGCTAGTGGCGCCTTCAGGCCTGGTGTTTTAACAGCATTAGTTGGTGTTAGTGGTGCTGGAAAGACCACCTTGATGGATGTTTTAGCTGGCAGAAAGACTGGTGGATATATTGAAGGAAGTATAAGCATTTCTGGATATCCAAAGAAACAATCAACTTTTGCTCGCGTCAGTGGCTATTGTGAACAGAATGACATCCATTCTCCTCATGTTACTGTCTATGAGTCCGTTGTATATTCTGCTTGGTTGCGTCTTTCACCTGATATAGATAAGCAAACACGAAAGGTGTGTTTTCTTATGAAGCATTGGTTGTTTGAACATCTGCCTCTATTATTTTCTCCCAGCTACTTTTAAAACAACTCATTAAAATATTTTCTCCTCAATGGTTCTCCCTTATCTGAATGACTGGTCTACTAATCTGATCATCATTGCACAACGGTTTTGTGTCTAGATGTTCGTTGAGGAAGTAATGGAATTGATTGAATTGAATCCTCTGCGGAACGCTTTGGTTGGCCTTCCTGGAGTAGACGGTCTCTCAACTGAACAGAGAAAGAGGCTAACAATAGCTGTAGAACTGGTTGCTAACCCATCCATAATATTTATGGATGAGCCTACATCTGGTCTAGATGCTAGAGCTGCTGCAATTGTGATGCGAACTGTGAGAAATACTGTAGATACTGGGCGAACTGTTGTCTGCACAATTCATCAACCAAGCATAGATATTTTTGAAGCATTTGATGAGGTAGATCACCATTCCCTTGTTCGCACTTTGGACCATTTGTTATATGATTCATTTCGACATCTCTTCTCAACTTGATCTTGTTTGCTGCATAGTTATTGCTTATGAAGAGAGGAGGCCAAGTTACCTATGCTGGACCTCTGGGTTATCACTCCCACCTCCTGGTAGAATATTTTGAAGTAAGTTTCAGCTCTACATGTTTCTTCTGGTTTTCTTTTCTGGTTGAATCTTTTCAATCAAAAAATGTTGGAGCTTTAATGCCCTTTGTTTAACTGATAATCTTATCTTCTAAGCATCAACAAAGTACTGGTATTATTCCCCAAATTATATAGAGAAAAGTAAATGAAAACAGGCTCTTAGTGATTTGGATATTGTAAGCATATGAACACAAGTTTACAGCTCAGGCTGGACAGTAAGTTTCAGACAAGGGCAGCACATTATTCTTAAAACTAGCATTCTTAAGACCAACCAAAGAGTGTGCTCTATAAATGTTCATGCCACTGGATGGATATTGATCCGTTCAAGCTGATACAGGGTTTGGATAGGATTTGAACATGTACCATAATACACGAGTATCTGAGCAAACTGTTATCTCAAAAAAATGAAAAATAAAAAATAAATAATAATCAATGGCTTGTGCCTATAAGATAAAGCCTCTGGCTAATCCTTTTATATTTTCATAGTCTATTCCAGGAGTTCCTAAGATCCAAGATGGTTACAATCCTGCAACCTGGATGCTGGACATAAGTACTCCTGCAATTGAGGCTCAGCTCAAAGTGGACTTTGCTGAAATTTATGCTAATTCAGATCTATATAGGTATTAATTACAAAATTTAGGTCTCAGCTTAATGTTTCTGCCTTTTCTCATCTAATCTCTCTCTTTCTCTCTCTCTCTCTCTCACACACACAGGAGGAATCAAGAACTAATCACAGAACTCAGTACCCCATCACCAGGATCTAAAGACCTTTATTTCCCAACTACATATGCCCAACCATTCTTTGCCCAATGCAAGGCTTGTTTCTGGAAGCAATACTTATCCTACTGGAGGCACCCACAGTACAATGCCATAAGGTTTATCATGACAACAATAATAGGAATCATATTTGGAGTTATTTTCTGGAAAAAGGGGGACAAGATGTAAGTCATTTGTCTAGTTTTGGCAAGAATTCCTTTTTGCTTTCTGTAGGGTTGCCTAAGTTGAATTCGTACTGCAACACAGGTCTAAACAACAAGATCTATTAAATTTACTTGGAGCTATGTATTCTGCGGTAATGTTTCTTGGTGGAACAAATACATCTGCTGTACAGTCTGTTGTGGCTATAGAAAGAACAGTTTTCTATCGTGAAAAAGCAGCAGGAATGTATTCAGCTCTGCCTTATGCTTTTGCTCAGGTAAAAAAATAACTGTTAGTTTCTATTAACACAATCCTCTCTTTCTTTGTGTGCGCATGTCAATTCATATCCTCATATAACTAACATCCGTTAATCATTGCCTGCAGGTGGCAATTGAGATAATTTATATTGCAATCCAGACTTTCATTTACAGCATTCTCCTTTACTCAATGATTGGTTTCCACTGGCGAGCAGACAAATTCTTTCTCTTCTACTACTTTGTGTTAATGTGCTTTGTCTATTTCACATTGTACGGGATGATGCTTGTGGCTCTCACTCCTAATTATCAGATTGCTGCCATCACCATGTCTTTCTTCCTCAACTTTTGGAACCTGTTCTCTGGCTTTATGGTCCCTAGAATGGTAAGCAAATAGTATAGAGAGGGAACTGCATGCATATTCACTCTATATATCTTGTTCATCTATGGTACCTTGATCATGGTCTCTTTCTGGCTATTCTTTGATGCTTCTGAGAGAAACACGTTGAGTGTTTTGTGGCTGCTTTTGAGAATGCAACTCATCAAAACTGTATGTGCAGCAAATTCCTATATGGTGGCGATGGTATTACTGGGGATCTCCGGTAGCATGGACAATATATGGCCTCATAACATCTCAGGTGGGAGACAAAACCGATCCGGTTGCAGTACCAGGGCTTGGTGAAATATCTGTAAAGCAATATCTGAGAAGCTTCCTAGGATTCAAGTACAGTTTTCTTGGACCAGTTGTTGTTGTTCATCTTGTCTGGGCCACACTCTTCTGCATTGTCTTTGCTTATGGCATCAAGTTCTTAAACTTCCAAAGGAGATGAGGGAAACTGCAAACCTCAATTGACATCTTTCATATACAGGTCCTTATGTATATAATTAAGCATAAAACCAAAGAGTTTTGCTTGCGTTCTTTTATTACATAAAGAAGATATAGAAGGTAGTGAATTAGTTATAAAAGAGATGCCATCTGCAATGAGTTGTATTTGCATCTTTATGGTTTTTCTTGAAATCCAATACCCTTTTTCATATACAGAATCCAGAATGACTGATACTTGAAATCTGTCTTCTATGACTGCAATTTCTTCACAATTCATTTCAATATTGCACTATCATTTCAGTGTTTGCTTTCATTCTGTTCAATTTACTCAATAACACAACTGACCAAACAGCTGCAGCAAAATGAGCATCAACATGCATGCATGCATGAGATGGAGCACTCGCTTGGCGTGAAGTATAAATTTTACAAATAGTGAAAAAAGATTCGTTTTATCAATTTCATTATAGCAAGACATAAATTAACAAGTCATGATTCAATAAGAGTTCTCCTATTTTAAATAATGCTGCGATCTCTCTTTTAGATTGCAAGTATTTCACATATATTCAATTCCTATGGAAGATTGGAAATTTGATCATATTTGTGGTTTTAAATGGTAATGGCTTGTAAAGGGGTATATTCGGAATCCTGGGAAGTTTTGCAAAAATAAAAATTTACCATTTGTCGGACAACAATTTTGAAAATTTAGGGTTTTGCCCCTAAGAACATAAATGTTGACTGCTATATGCAAAGACATGGGAAGGGGCATAACCGGAATTCTGAGAAACTTTGTAGGATTAAAAATTTGCCATTGGTAGGATAATAATTTTTGGAATTTAGGGATTGGTCCCTAAAAATAATTGATATCTCCATAGAAATCCTTATATTAAATAGTGCTAAACTTTAAAATTAAAACAATTAATCTCTTGATGTTCACAAATTTTGCTTCCCCCCAAAAAAAAGTACAGAATTAAAAATCCAGGTAAAGTTCACAAGTAGTATCACCAACCAGGGGCAAAATTAAACTACTAGAACATAAAAATCAAAATATCAATGCATGTGTAGAATGAATAAACATTCTTATGTCTCCTTTTGCCTTTCTATTAAGCTATTTAACCATTTAGGGTAAACAAATTCTTTTGTCTCCTTTTGCCTTTCTTAATCACAAGTTATAATGATTTAATTTTGTTGAAAATTAAATAAATAATTATTCAACGAACACGTGACAAGGTATAATAATATAATTTTCTTATTAAGTAATAAACTACGATTTCAATTCATACAATCCTCATCTTTCGTATTAGTGGGAAAAAATGAAAAAAGAAAGAACTATCACTGGGGTACAATGTGCATAGATGAAGGATCCTAAAAAATAACATATTTTTAAAAAAAAAATTGAGGGGATTATGTAGCAATCTGCCTGCAAAAATAAGACCAATAGTCGGAAATTTTGCCTGAAAATTTCCAAATAATGGCGTGTTAATTGAAGATCAGAAAGAGGGACGTACGTAAGAAGAATACTGACCCTTTACTGGACTGAATCCTCCACTCTGTTTGCATGGTTCGTCTGCCTCCCTTCTAGCTAGAGTTGTATCACGGTTTGCATGGAATGCAGCAACTATACATGCATGGCCTGCAAACTTGCAAAATTAAGGTAAAGCTCACATGTTATATATTATACACCAGAAAACTTCGACCATTTCAAGAAAACATTGATCATTGACGGGGTTTAGAGTCTACAGACAAAGTAGTGGATATTTCTGTACTATTTTTTATTGATAAAGAAGGATTCCAATGACAACAAAACTTAGAATATGGTTTGCTGGATTAGTTCCCCAAAAGCTATATCAAAATTCCCATATTTGTCGTCACTTTCTGAACTCTCTTGCAGACACCCCTTATATGTACTTTGGGGCCCCGAAATTCGATTCCAATCACAGTAGTTCGATATCTTGAAAATCTCTTCATTTTTTCATTGTATATAATACCCCAAGAGCTGGAAAACCATTTGTGGTATAGATCTTATCGTGTTCCTCTCTGGGCATTCTTTGATTTTTTTTTTTCTTGATTGCCATTGAAAAAGACTAGCTAATTAAGTTCAGTTCATGAAGGCTGGAGTTGTTTTTACACAGATTCTTGTGTTGGTGCATATATATTCTGCATTTTTTTTTTGGGAACTCTGAGCAACCCAAAGTGTTCTTGAGTTCAAATGGCGACTCCATTAACAACAGATGAGTTAAGGAAGTCCATGAAGAGGTCGATGAGTCAGAAGACGAGTTTTGCATCCGGCAGTAGGAGAGCGTGGGCTTCGGCTAGTATCCGGGAGGTATTAGGTGGACCAGGAGGAGATGTTTTCCAGAAGAGTGGCAGAGAAGATGATGAGGAAGAGCTCAGATGGGCTGCAATTGAGAGACTTCCAACATATGATCGGATGAGGAAAGGAATTTTAACGCAAATCTTGGATGATGGAAGAGTTGTTCGAGAAGAAGTTGATCTTGCCAATCTCGGCATGCAAGATAAGAAGCATCTTATGGAAAGGATCCTGAAGGTTATTGAAGATGATAATGAGAGGTTTCTACAAAGGCTTCGAGATCGGACTGAGAGGTAAAAACAAGAAACAAGCTAACAGTTCATTTCATATACACTTTGAACTTCATATTCATTTCTTCAAACTTGTGTATCACAGGGTTGGAATCAACGTCCCGAAAATCGAAGTTAGATACGAGCATTTGTCAGTTGAAGGAGATGCATTTATTGGAAGTAGAGCCCTTCCAACTCTTCTGAATTCTACTGTAAATTCAATAGAGGTATCCTGTTTTGTTCCTTAACATGTTTGTTGCCTGGATATAGTGAATGAGTTCATTTTTTTCTGAGTCTTACATATTTCCTGTGCCTGCAGAGCCTTCTGGGAGTTCTCAGACTTTTTCCATCTAAGAAGAAGGCTATCAAAATCCTTGATGATGCATGCGGAATAGTAAAACCATCAAGGTACAATTTCGAGGAGCTCAGGAATTGAACTGAACTCAAGATTGGTTTCCAAAATATAAATTGTATAGTTCCAGTTCAAGACTGAAATCTTTCGTTTCAAAACCACATCCTAAAAGCAGCTTCTTGATTGTTCCATGCGCCTGCTTGCTTAATTCCTTCTTTAGTTGTTTTCCGAAATCTGTTCCCCAATTTTTGCTGAATACTTTGTGCTTTCAGGTTGACTCTACTTCTCGGCCCCCCAGGATCTGGAAAGACTACAATTTTGAAGGCTCTGGCAGGAAAACTGGACGATGATCTTAGAGTATGTTTCTCATTTTCTACAGAACCATTTTCAGTGATACGGAAGTCCGGACTACATATGTGCTAATTTAGCCCCTCAACTCTTTTGGGCATTTAACAAATTTAGTCTACCTTAAAGCTAAACTGATCACCAGTGCTCAAATATGACTCTTGTTAATAGGTAAAAGGAAAGATTACCTACTGTGGCCATGAATTGAGAGAATTCATATCTCAAAGAACTTGTGCTTATATCAGTCAACATGATCTTCACCATGGGGAGATGACAGTTAGAGAGACCTTGGACTTCTCTGGACAGTGCCTGGGAGTTGGTGCCAGATACGAGCTGCTGGCAGAAATGTCAAGACGAGAGAAAGATGCTGGAATTAAACCAGACCCCGAGATTGATGCATTCATGAAATCCATAGCAGTGGCAGGACAAAAGACCAGTTTGGTCACAGATAGTATTCTGAAGGTTTGTTTTCCTATCTGACAATACGATGCATATGCTACTTAATCAATCAGACATGTCAAGGAACCCTCGAATGGTTGAATGCAGGTTCTTGGATTGGATATTTGTGCTGATACAATGGTAGGCGATGAAATGAGGAGAGGTATTTCTGGTGGGCAAAGGAAGCGTGTGACAACTGGTATGAAAAAATTTGCTTCTCTACTTCAACATGTGATGCAATATGACAGGAATTGTAAGAATCATAATCCGTTTATTCAATAACTGCAGGGGAGATGTTGGTTGGACCTGCAAAGGTTTTCTTCATGGATGAAATCTCTACTGGTCTTGACAGCTCTACAACATTCCAAATTGTCAAGTACATGGGGCAGATGGTTCATATTATGGACCTGACAATGATCATCTCTCTTCTCCAGCCTGCACCTGAAACTTTCAATCTGTTTGACGACATCATCTTGCTTTCAGAAGGAAAAATTGTCTATCATGGTCCCCGTGAGCATGTTCTTGACTTTTTTGAGAATGTTGGTTTTAAATGCCCCCCAAGGAAAGGAGTTGCAGATTTTCTGCAAGAGGTTACTTCCAAGAAAGACCAGGAGCAGTATTGGTTCAGAAAGAATCAAGCTTACCGATATGTATCAGTGGATGAGTTTGTCAACCATTTCAGCTCTTTTCATATTGGGCAGAAGCTTTTCGGTGAACTTATGATTCCCTATGACAGAAGCAAAGCCCATCCTGCTGCATTGGTGAAAGAAAAGTATGGCATATCCAACAAGGATCTTTTCAAGGCATGCTTGTCAAGGGAATGGTTGTTGATGAAAAGGAACTCCTTTGTTTACATATTCAAGACAGTTCAAATTACAATAATGGCTCTATTTACTTTCACTGTGTTCTTTAGAACAGAGATGAAATCTGGTCAGATAGAAGATGGAGAAAAATTTTATGGCGCACTATTTTTCAGTCTTCTTAATGTGATGTTCAATGGGATGGCTGAGCTTGCAATGACTATTTTCAGGCTGCCTGTGTTCTTTAAACAGAGGGATTCTCTATTTTATCCTGCCTGGTCTTTTGCGCTTCCCATTTGGCTTCTCAGAATCCCTGTCTCAGTGATGGATTCACTAATATGGATCATTCTTACTTACTACACCATTGGTTTTGCTCCTCCTGCTAGTAGGTAGGTCTTCAAACCACCCTTTATGTGATTATTGAGCACTTACAATGCAAGGCACAATTGTGTTTTCTTAATCCTAGGAAAAATTCAGTGATATTTAATAACTAATGATTTGCCATTTTGAACCAGGTTCTTCATGCAATTATTAGCATATATTGGTATACATCAGATGGCTCTGGGCTTGTTCCGTTTTGTTGCTGCTCTTGGAAGAACACAGGTTGTTGCAAACACCCTTGGCACCTTTACATTGCTGTTGGTTTTTGTCCTTGGTGGATTCATCATTGCCAAAAGTAAGCAAATTATCCCCCAAATTTTATGCTTCTCTTACTGTGCGATGCATTAACAAAAAAACATAAGAGACTTGATTCCTGATTGCAAATTGTGACAAGCATTTATAATGAGGCATCTAGATTAATTCACTACTTGTAAATAACCATTGCCATTTTCACTGCAGATGACCTTCAGCCTTGGATGAAATGGGCGTATTATCTTTCTCCCATGGCCTATGGACAGAATGCCATCGTTCTTGTTGAATTTCTTGACAAAAGATGGAATACGGTGAGCTTATCTATTATTTTCAGATAACAGATTCTGTTCATTTTGCTTAAAGAACTTCCATGCTCATTCGTTGTTACATGTCATTGTTCTTTCCAGCCCAACTTTGATGCTAGATTCCCAGGAAGCACAGCCGGAAAGGAACTTCTTGCAGGCAGAGGGATGTTCACAGAAGAGAAGTGGTACTGGATTTGTGTCATTACACTCTTTGGATTTTCTATCTTCTTCAATCTCTGCTTTGTAGCTGCACTGACATACTTGAAGCGTAAGTCTTGGCTCTGAATACCGGTTCCTACTTCAATTGATGAGCACCTATTTCAGGTTATGATATGACAATTATTTCAAACTTAAATTGCAGCATTTGGAGACTCTAAATCTGTAACTGAAAATGAAGACAATGAAGCTAAGAAAACAAGAATTGCACTCTTAAATGCGAAGGTGATAGATAGAAGTTCAGCGTCTACAGTTCCAACGTTTGAAGGTTAAGATCTTAGCCCTGTTGCTTTAATCTTTTTTGTTTGCTTGTTTCATGGGAGTGGAATGGTGTTCAAACTCAAATGAGCTTACACAAATGCAAGACAAACAGTAATTTCGTTAGTGGCTGAGATGTGCTGACTGATTACAGGAATAAATATGACAGTGAAGAACACACCAGATAATCAGAGCACAACTGAGACGGAGAATATAGCAAATAGAAAAGGAATGGTGCTACCTTTCCAGCCATTGTCACTCTCATTCGACCATGTGAATTACTATGTTGACATGCCTGCTGTAAGTCTCTTGCTGAAAAGAAAATCTCAAATTTTGTGGACTAGCAGAAACATATCTCATTGATCTCTATTGTTGTTTGTTTATCAGGAGATGAAAAGCCAAGGAATAGAAGAGACACGACTCCAACTGCTACGAGATGTCAGCGGTGCTTTCAGGCCTGGGGTTTTAACAGCATTGATGGGGGTCAGTGGTGCTGGAAAGACTACCTTGATGGATGTCCTGGCTGGAAGAAAAACTGGAGGTTATATTGAAGGAGATATCAGAATTTCTGGTTACCCCAAGAACCAAGAGACTTTTGCTCGTGTCAGTGGTTACTGTGAACAGAATGATATACATTCTCCTCATGTAACTGTTTATGAGTCTCTTCTATACTCTGCCTGGTTGCGTCTCCCTGCATCAGTAAACACAGAAACAAGAAAGGTGTGTGTTCTTTTTAATTTAATCTCTCAAAATTTATTCAGTTTGTGAAAATTGAAATGTCTGATATACTCCCATTCCAGATGTTTGTGGAGGAAGTAATGGAGTTGGTTGAGCTGAACTCCTTGAGAGATGCTTTGGTTGGCCTTCCAGGTGTAGATGGTTTATCAACAGAACAGAGAAAAAGACTTACAATAGCTGTTGAGTTGGTTGCAAATCCTTCTATCATCTTCATGGATGAGCCAACATCTGGTCTGGATGCTAGAGCTGCAGCAATCGTCATGCGTGCAGTGAGGAATACAGTAGATACAGGCCGAACTGTTGTATGCACAATTCATCAACCAAGCATAGACATTTTTGAAGCATTTGATGAGGTACATTTGTCAATTTTAAGATTTTGCAAACTTCTTGTTAGTACTTCTCAAGTCTGCAGTCATCATGAAGTCATTTAACCTCTTTTCCTTTTTTCTCTGTAGCTATTTTTGATGAAAAGAGGAGGA
Source organism: Voacanga thouarsii (assembly GCA_026120185.1). Taxonomy (NCBI): domain Eukaryota; kingdom Viridiplantae; phylum Streptophyta; class Magnoliopsida; order Gentianales; family Apocynaceae; genus Voacanga; species Voacanga thouarsii. Next base: position 884,285 of record JANUWF010001066.1, on the reverse strand, counting down.
CAAGTCATTTATGCTGGACCTCTTGGTCACCAGTCTCAGCATCTAATTGAATACTTTGAAGTGAGTATAATCCACCTTAAAGAGTAAAATGCTTTTGCTCATTTGCAACGCAGTGTACTCATGATTTTAACTGTCATTTGCCTCCAGTCTCTTCCAGGGGTTCCCAAGATCACAGATGGATACAATCCTGCAACATGGATGTTAGAAGTCAGTTCCTCTGCAGTTGAATCTCAATTAGATGTGGACTTTGCAGACATCTATTCCAACTCTGATCTGTATCGGTATGCTAAATATGGAAAACCCAAATCCCAGAAGTTCTTTTACTTTCATTGTCCAATTTAAACTGACTTTTTCTGTTTCCTTAATGCAGGAAGAATCAAGAACTTATCAAAGAGTTAAGCACTCCCGCACCAGGGTCTAAGGACCTATACTTCCCAACCAAATATTCCCAGCCCTTCATTACTCAGTTCAAGGCTTGTTTCTGGAAACAGTACTGGTCTTATTGGAGAAATCCACAGTACAATGTCATTCGATTTTTCATGACAACAGTCATTGGAATTATATTTGGCATCATCTTTTGGGACAAAGGAAGCAAAATGTAAGATACATTGATCATAATTGACTGTATATTGTCTCAGTTATCTGTAAGTTGTCTTGAACAAACTTCCGTCTCCAACAGGAGCAAGCAACAAGATTTATCAAATCTTATGGGAGCAATGTATGCTGCTGTTCTGTTTCTTGGAGGAACAAACACCTCTGCAGTACAATCCGTCGTGGCTATCGAAAGGACAGTCTTCTATCGTGAAAAAGCAGCAGGAATGTTCTCAGCTTTGCCATATGCATTTGCACAGGTTAAACAAAGCCATACCATGACACTCAAATTCTCAATACACATCACTGATTCAGAAATTGATTGGAAAATGTTACTGAAAATCTGCAGGTGGCTGTTGAAACTATGTATGTTGCTGCCCAAACTTTCGTTTACAGTCTCCTGCTGTATTCAATGATCGGATTCCAATGGCAAGCAGACAAGTTTTTCTGGTTCTACTACTATGTATTCATGTGCTTTGTCTACTTCACCCTCTATGGCATGATGCTTGTAGCCCTCACACCAAGTTACCAGATAGCTGCAATTCTCATGTCTTTCTTCCTCAGTTTCTGGAATCTCTTCTCTGGTTTCCTCATTCGCAGAATGGTGAGTATAGAAAGCTGCATTTTCAATATTTTTTTTTCGTGGAAAACAACACACAATCTGAATATTAGATTCTGACACCTTTGGACAACACAGGAAATTCCCATCTGGTGGAGGTGGTACTACTGGGGTTCTCCAGTTGCATGGACAATCTATGGCCTCATTACATCTCAGCTAGGTGACGCTGTAGATCTTGTCCATATTCCCGAGCGTGGTGATCTTCCAGTAAACGTTTACCTGAAAGAGTTCCTCGGTTATGAACATGACTTCCTTGGCGCTGTGGCTGCTGCCCATCTTGGTTGGGTGCTTCTCTTCTTCTTCGTGTTTGTCTATGCCATCAGAGTTTTGAACTTCCAGAGGAGATAGGCAAACAATCTTGGATGAAGCTCAGATAGCCTCAAGCCCAAAGGCAGGAGTAAAAGACTGCAATATTATTGATTCATTCTTATTTCAAACTTCAATTGTTTTGTAATTCAAGAAATGAGTTCTTCCTTTTGTTGCGGGAATTGTCCATTCGTTCCCTCGTCTTCTTCTGTAATAATATGCCTCAGATAAAATTCCATGCTTTTCACTTGACAACATGTCTTCTCTGATAACATATGTTCACCATTTCCCCTTCTCATATTGGACCAAATCACCATTTTGCCTAAAAGCTGTTCAGCTAACAATCCCCGCATAAAAGCATGTTAGTTGGTAAACAGGGTGAGAGGAATACAACCTCCAACAGCCAAATGCAAAGAGAGTTGTTAGTCTTAGTACCGCAGCGAGCAAACTTCCGCAGAAAATATTCTTTCAAAGAATAGCTGCAATTTCAGCAGAGGATGGAAGTTAGGTGGGGATGTAAGGGGGTAACAATCATTTGCAGGTGTCAGTGAAGCAAACTTGTTGAGATTTGTATCTTTGTTAGGGTTCCCTTAAGAAATGAAGAGTATAGATAATTCTAGGGATTTGTGTGCAAAATTGTAAAGGCTGTATATAAGCCTAAATCGTTATCGAATAAAATAAGTTTTATTCGATTAATCAATTTGGTATCAGAGCCAAACCCTAGCCGTAACTCGCTACAATACCGCGTCGCCGCTACAGTAATCTCTCCAGTAACAGTAACCCTCCTTTCTCTTTAGGCCCCTCACCACTTTCAGTTTGTTTTCTATCTTCGTGCCCGTGTGGGGAGGGCGATACCCCAAGGGTCCCAAGATAGCATGAAGATGCAGAAGTTCTAGACAGATCTTGATGTGTAGAAGATCGAGATCGGGTCAAGGAGAAGAAGAAGGATAAGTGTGTGATAAACTCATGTGATAGGTGTGAGGAACCCGAATACGAGTTGATGACAGAGGCTAGCAAGAATATGATGGAGGAGGTGGTTAAGAAATTGGATCCTGCAGATCTTGCGACATTGATGTGGTTTATGAGGATTTCGGGGGGCAAAAATTTTGCGAGGCCACTTGCTGTTAAGGTGGAGCTTCCACCTGTTGATCTGAAACTCGATGGGCCAGCAACGTATCTGAGCTGGTCACGTCGGGTGAGGTATACTCTGGAAGGGAGGAATCTAGGGGAGTACTTGACAGCTGAGAAAGCAGAGCCAGCTGAGGGCACGGTAAGGAGAGATGAGTGGAAGTCAACTCACATGTTGGTGTACATATAACTTCTCAACTCAATGGTCCCGTCTATTGCTGCGACAGTGGTTGGCATCGAGAAGGTTAATGATGTCTAGGAGAAGTTGATAATGATGTCTGGGAGAAGTTGAGGAGAACCTATAATGGTGTGGGGAACAATTTGAGGGTGTTCCAGATTAAGAGGGACATCTATACTACAGTCCAAGGAGATAGGACAGTGCAGGAGAATGCCACAGAGTTGGAGCGCTTGTGGCTAGATCATGATCATTTCTTGCCTCGAGCAGGTTGTAAAGATCCTGAGTGTAAGGAAAGAGAGGCCTTGATTCAGGAGAGCACTATGTTATTTCTCCAGGGTTAGCCCTAGCATTTGAGCAAAGGACAGTGATGCTGCTAGCTTAGACGAGGATCCTTTCACTTGAGGAGGCGGTCTCGGCCATGATACAGGAGAAGAGTCGTATTAATCTATAGGTTGGGACAGACGGACATCCTGGGATGAAGTCAGCACTAGTGGTCTCCAACTCAGGTAACACAAGGTTCAAACGGGAGACTAGGCAGTATTACAATTGTGGTGAAGTAGGTCATCTGAAACAGGCTTTTCCTAAGCCACCCAAGGAGAGAGACTCGGTGGACGTGGACAGTCTGCAGGTCGTGGTTGCGGCCGTAGGGGCAGAAGAGGTGGAAGAGGCTATCGGGCCAATCTGATGGTAGCGGTGGAAGAGGAAAAGGCGGGTGTGGTCTTTACTGAGGAAGACCATGAGCTATTAGAAATACTGAGAAGGAAGCAGAGAGCAGCAGGTGATGGAGACAAGAAGAGTGCGATTGAGGATGCATCCACCTCCTCTTTGCCCATGGGTAACACTGCTACCTATGCTCAATTGACCAAAGGTACTAGTAACACACATGCTCTTGCCTCTATCTCCACCACTAGATCACCAAAATAGATCGTAGATTCTGGTGCATCTCGACATGTGACAGGTAATGCTAGTGAGTTCTCTTCCTATACTCACTTAGTGATGCCAGAGAGCATCCAGACCGCTGATGAGACAACATAGCCTGTGGTTTGGTAAGGGTACAGTGAATTGTACGGGTTCAATAATTTGTCCAATGTTTTGCATGCTCCTTCTTTCCCAATAAATCTTTTATCTATTAGTGCCATTATACTCCAGCTAAAATGTGTGGTTTCTTTTGATATTCCCAAGGTGATCTTCCAGGAGAAGGAGACTTGGGACTGGCACGTGGCGTAATGGACTGTGGTACCTGGATCGTGAGGGGATGGACTCGGCATTGATATCTATGGTGGAGAAGGTAGGAGTAGGAGGATCTGAGATGAGTGCTAAGGATATGTTGATGTTCCATCACCAACGCATGGGACACATTTCGTTTAGTGTGTTAAGTCGGTTGTATCCAGTTTTATTTGAAAATGCTAATAAAAAGAAAGTTGTGTGTGATGCATGTGAATTTGAAAAACTTACTAGAAGTTCTGATGTTAGTTCTGGTCATAGAAGCTCTTGTGCTTTTAATTTGATACATTTTGATATTTGGGGACCTTGTTCCACGAGCTCTATAAATGGTTTTAGATATTTTGTGACTTTTATTGATTGTTTTTCTCGTGTTACTTGGTTGTATTTGATGAAAAATAAGAGTTATGTATTTGACTGCTTTAAAGACTTTCATAGGTCTATTCAGACTCAATATGGAGCAGTGGTGAAAATATTGAGGTCTGATAATGGTACAGAGTATACCAATAGAGCATTTGCGGAATACTTGTCAGCTTAAGGCATACAACATCATACTACATGTCCATACACACTAGCTCAAAATGGGGTAGTAGAAAGGAAAAACAGACACCTTCTAGAGACAGCTAGAAGCATGATGATCGCGATGAATGTCCCAAAGCAGTTATGGGGGCAAGCGGTCTTAACAGCTGCTCAATTGATCAACAGGATGCCCTCAAGAGTGTTGGACTGGAAGTCTCCGTGTGAAATGTTGAAAGGAGATAATGGTGGGATTCTCCCATTGAAGGTGTTTGGTTGTGTGTGTTTTGTGAAGGACAACAGACCATCCGTAGGGAAGCTTGGTCCTAAAGCCGTGAAATGTGTCTTTGTAGGATACTCTGCTACCCAGAAGGGGTATGTTTGCGGGAGTCCAGTAGAGAAAAGGTTGTTTGTAAGTATGGATGTGCATTTTCGAGAGTTTGAGCCATATTATACATTGGAGGTGACCTCATCCATTGGTGACTTATCTGATAAAGAAGGTATGAGGTGAGAGGGGGAGAATGGTGAGAGGTTGGTGAATGTAGGATCAATTCCCTTATTGATTCCTTATTCTGTTGAGAGGAGAGAATCAGTTGAGGAGCACGAGAACAAAGAAGAGAAGGAACCCGTAGGTGTTGGGACTCAGGCACAGGGAGAGTTGAGAGTGTATACCAGGAGGAGGCAGAATGAGGTGCCAGAGTCAACATCTGCAGTACCACTGGTGCCATCAAGTTCCTTGTCCCGGCCTACTCCAACTTCTGAGAAACCCAAACCACCCTCAAACTCAGAAGATACAGGTGATATAATTCCTTCTTCTCATCCCACTCTCATGATAGTAAGGAGGATCTCTCGCAATAATGCAGGAGTTCCCCCCGACCGTTATGGTTTCCCACATGATATTGCTCAGTTTGTCTCATACTCTAACTTATCACCTACGTATGGAGCATTCATTATATCTTTGGACTCTGTTACTTTACCTAAGTGTTGGCAGGATGCTAAAGAGGATCCAAAGTGGAAAGCAGCTATGCAAGAAAAACTTGAAGCTCTAGATAAGAACAGAATTTGGAAGATAGTGTCACTACCACCAGGCAAGAAAGTAGTGGGGTGCAAGTGAGTGTTCACAGTAAAGCAGACCCCGGAAGGAAAAATTGATCGCTACAAGGCACAGTTGGTGGCGAAGGGGTATAGTCAGACATATGGCCTCGACTATGATGAGGCATTTGCTCCCGTGGCCAAGATGGGAACAGTAAGGACACTTGTCTCCATTGCAGTGAATGGGGGTTGGAAACTACATCAGTTAGATGTTAAAAACGCATTTCTTCACAGCAATCTGCTAGAAGAGGTGTATATGGAGGTTCCCCCAGGCTTTGGTACAAAACAGATAGTGGACAAGGTTTGTAGATTAAAGAAGTCACTGTATGGGTTGAAACAGTCTCCTAGAGCTTGGTTTGACAGGTTCAGAAGAGTTATGGTAAGCATGGGCTATCAGCAAATCAATGCCGATCACAATATGTTCTTTCGACAACAGGGTGGTCACATTACTATGTTAGCAGTGTAGGTGGATGCTATGATTATCACCGGTGATGACGAGGGTGAGATTGCTCAGCTGAAGGCAAAACTGGGCAAAGAGTTTGAGGTGAAGGACCTCGGGCAGCAAAAATACTTCCTAGGGATTGAGGTGGCTCGTGGAGAAGAGGAGATTGTTCTATCTCAGAGGAAGTATGTGTTAGACTTACTCACAGAGACGGGCATGTTGGGTTGCAAGCCTGCGGTTTCACCAATTGATCAGAGGTTCAAGTTGAGCACAAAGGTAGGAGAGCCGGTTGATCGTGAGCGGTACCAGAGGTTGGTAGAACGTCTCATCTATCTGAGTCACACTCGTCCTGACATATCATTTGCTGTGAGTTTGGTGAGCCGCTACGTGCATGACCCAAGAAAGGGCCACATGGACGCACTGTACCAAATTTTGAGGTACCTAAAGAGTGCACCAGGGAAGGGGTTGATCTTCAAGAAGAATGGACATCTAAACATTGAGGGCTATTGTGACTCTGACTGGGCAAGTTGTTCTGATGATAGAAAGTCCACAATTGGATATTACATGTTTGTAGGAGGCAATTTGGTATCCTGAAAGAGTAAGAAGCAGTCAGTGGTTGCAAGGTCGACAGCAGAGGCTGAGTATAGGGCTATGGCTTTAGGAGTTGCGGAGATGGTGTGGTTAAGAGCTTTGTTAGTAGAGCTCAAGGTGGATCAAGGAGTCAAAATGAAGTTGTGGTGCGACAGCAAGTCCGCAATTAGCATTGCCAACAACCTCGTGCAACATGATAGAACTAAACATGTGGAGATTGATAGGTTCTTCATCAAAGAAAAGCTGGATAGTGGACTATTGGAGCTGAGACATGTAGCTACTAGAGAGTAAGTGGCTGACTGTCTCACTAAAGGGCTTAGTTCATTAGATCTCTCAAGATTGTGTGACAAGATGGGCTTAATGGATATTTTCTGCCCATCTTGAGGGGGAGAGTTGAGATTTGTATCTTTGTTAGGGTCTCATTAAGAAATGAAGAGTATAGATAATTTTAGGGACTTGTGTGCACAATTGTAAAGGCTGTATATAAACTTAAATCGTTATCGAATAAAATAAATTTTATTCGATTAATCAATTAAACTCAAATGTCTAAACAAGCATTTCTCACACTCAGTGAAAAATGGTAACCAAGTTGGGATTCCTGTTTGTGTCTCAATTTCAATTCATTATATATTTCCTCACTCTTAATAGCATTATCCACAGGTATAGGTATACCGAGTTCGAGGAGAATGAAGGGTTACATTAATTTTCCATATGGACCATGACTTGGGATTAAGGCGGTTAAGAAAAATGGAACAACCAATCTTCAATAGACAACTATTTTGTTCAATATGAAAGGATAGACTTACAGGCACAAGTTTTGTCCATACAAATGCAGGAAATAAGAAACATAAAACGCATCCTTGGATGCCAAAACCGACATTCGCTTATATATGTATTCTTCACGTTCTACCTGATTACATAAAAGGTTGGACGCTGCTTTCTTCAGCAAGGGAAATAACCTAAAGAGAAAGCAGTAGTCATAGTAAAGGTTTTGCCCAGCCTTCTTACTAGGATTAAATAGGCGCATTTGCAAAATCCTGGATCTCCTTTTTACTCCTGATTAAGCACCTTCTCTTAGTGTCATAATCAACATAATCCAAGTCCTCAGCTATTCCCATATATCCATATAACAGAGACTCCTCCAGCTTCTCTCCCTGCATTGTTCCTTCCCTGCAATTGTCGTCTTTGCCTTTAGTCAAAGTCAATTGAGCCAAATCTGTCCTTCCATGCTTATCATCCATAAAGTACTTGTGGAGCTTCTCTGCCTCTTGCAAACACGAAAAGGTGCTCAAAAACTTTACCAGCATTACATTATTTTTTGCTGATATACCAAGGGACACTTTGATTTTTCCAATGCTAAAACCCTTACCTGTCAATGTACAATGAAGAAGCAGAGTGAGGAGATTCTTTTTTGTTAGGTGGAGCATTACAGTATTATGCAACAAAAGAAAACATAATGAACCAATTCTCAGATTTGGAAGTCATTTAGCTTATAAATAAGTTCAGTTGTCATAAGAAAATAGACCCCTTAAAAATAAAGAAAAAGTGAAGACAAAATATATAGAAAAGAAAATATGATAAAGGAAAACTAGTTGAAGGATCTTATTCCCTTGTGGGATTGGGGATCCAGATAGAGAACCGCTTAAAAATAAAGAAAAAGTGAAGACAATATATTTAGAAAAGAAAATATGAAAAAGGAAAACTAATCAAAGGATCTTATTCCTTTGTGGGATTGGGGATCCAGAAGAAGGGCAATAACACAAGTCAAACAATACCAGCCAATCAATCTCTTTACAGTGGTGTTTGCTATTCATGACCTGGAAAAAGATGAGAGAACTTAGTACTCACATCTGAGGAAATCCTCCACTGCTTCTTTTGTAAAAGCCTTTTCAGCTCCAGGACAATTGGCTAACAGATGGACATAATGAATGATAACAATGGGTGGCCAGAGTATGAGGTCTTCCTTCTGTCTCCAAGCTTCAGAAACAGAAATAGCCTGTGGAACAGGGGTAATAACATCAGGAGCCACAACACTTTCCCATCCTAGCAGGCCACAAATTGCCTTGTGAAGACCCAGGTGCCGTGCTCTCAATCCAGCCTTCTGTGACATATAGCAATGGATAACCAAGCCTTTTGTGTCCTTGAATTCCTTAGATACACTGGAAGAAATGGTGGAAATTTTAGCATTTGCAACAAAATACAAGGATTATTATACAGGTGCGAACAGCACTTAAAGAAGCCTGAATTGCCCTTAGAAGAATCACCTCTTTGATTGGAGGGGAATAGAGGAGAAACTATGCCTAATGGATTGTGGAAAATTGAGGTTCAGAAGAAGCAATTATCTTAAATGATTCTTAGTCAAGCCAGCCACTTCAGGGAACATGTTTTAGCTCAAATCACTTTATTTTCATGTAAGTAGCCCTCATGTATCATAAACTTGAAAAGGCTTGCCTTATTACTACCAACATGCCATGGTCATCACCACAAAAAGCAATCTACAGTAGCTACAAAACATCACAATTAAATTTCAGATCTCAATTAGATTTGATTATACCATCCTACTCGAGCAGAAAACAGGATTCCAGTAACTTTTCTATTTTTATATAATGACTCTTGAATATTTGATAGCATATTTCAATGATTCTCCTAGGCATTTAGAAAAACTGGAAATAGACGTCGATCGAACTGCTCAAGTTAACTCCAAGGAAATCTCCATTCTTCTTAAGTCAATAGCATAGTTGATTTCTAAAACTATTAATATCCCTGTCTCATAATGCTTAATGGAATGGATCATAGTAGCTGATTAAAATTTCACAACAAGGACTTCAAATTAGAAGAGGACAAACCTAAATAATTCCTCCAAATTCAACCAATCACCAGTATTAAGCAAGCGTGACTTTAACAGTCTTATAATCAATTCTTAGTGAAAGGGAACAGGAAACAGATCAGACATTTCTCCAATAGTTCTCTAAGGTCGAATAGAAGCTTCCTGCAAACCAAAACAAATCCTATTCATCTCTGCCAACCAAGTTCCTCAATCTAGGTCAAAATCATATTCTGCCCTTCAAACTGCCCAGTCCAATTGGTAGGAAAAAAGGAAAGAAAATTGAAAGTTGAGAACAAGTGTTAGCAAAGAAAGACATTCAAACAAATTCAAATGTCTACTAAGACCAATAACGAACCAAACCTCAAGACTATCCCCTATATAATAAAAGGATGTTAAGCAAATTTAAAATCCTAAAGTACCTGTAAGTTTGCCTTCAAAAATAAATCTGCAGGAAGTCAATTTGAAGTTGGAATTGTTATCATAAACCTCAACCTCAAAATTCCAGTCAGAAAATTTAACAGCCAAAGTAGATTATCTAGCTAGAACCAGTAACTATCTTTAACTGGAGATTTGGACAATTCTCAAGAAAAAAATAAATAAAATAAAAAATCCAACTTTGGCAGAGACTGCAGCTAACACTGAATTTATGAGTGGAAGTTTCCCAACAAATGAACTGCCAAGTTACATTTGTTGTAAAGGAAGAGTAACAAATAGGCTCACTCAACAGAAAAAAAGCTCTCCTACTCTCTCGAACCTGAAAAGCCAATGTGCCAACGCCAAAAAATAGTTTAACAAAGCAGGCCTCACTATTTTCAAAGGCCATTATAGTCAAGTACATCAAGTGGTAGCCCTTCAGTGCTAGCATATTATAGTAACCGCCCCACCTTTAAAATGACAGATAACTTTTCTCCACCACCAGGAAGAGTAACATCTGTGATAACATATTCAGACTTGTACATGGAGTGTGTACAAGTCTTGTACTACATTTTTCAGCAGTTCTAATTGAACTTCTGGATCTGCTACCTGTTAAATTGAAAAATAGAGGAGGAAGAAGAAGAAGACAGACCTTTGACCACAAACAATGCAGAACAAGGGACCAGCTCTTCCTTGCTCCTTGTACCTTTTTCGAGTAGTTGCACTTACATTCAACTTTTTCGAGAAGGCTAAGAAGAATTTGTCCACCATTTGCTTAAACTCTTCGGAATCTTCTGTTGGCTCAGACTTTAAAGAACTTGGCAGGTTAACTAATTCCTCTGCATCAGTTGCACACTCATCCAACTGGTTATCATCCTTAACTCTTAGCCAAACATTTCTTGTAAGACGGTGCTTTTTAAAGCTGTACGAGTCATACTCATTGTACAAACGAGGTCCGAGATGACCTTTTAAATTTCTTTTGCCCGGTTTAATTGGTTTAGTAGAATTTTCTTGCACATCGTCATCTGGATCACAATATGATAACCAATCATCAGATGTTGAAACTCCATCATGTTGAACCACATCAAAAGATTTTGTGGCCCTTCTATTAATGTTGTGATAATATTCTGAATTTTTGGGTAACAATAAATCAATGTCATCTTCATAATTCCACTCTTGGACATTGTTTGCTTTGTTCAATGTAGTACCCCTGATACTATGCCTACTTCTTTCTTCATCTGTGCCATATGTCCTCATTATTGACCCTTCTAAACCATTACATGTTTCATCTTCATATGATTTCATTTCCTTCCTTTTTAAATCGCGTCCATGTGCTCCCACATCATATGGATTGTCAGGACATTTTCTCAGTCTCTCTCTGTAAGCACCATCCGGGTCCATTAAAAGTCTACCTCTATTAGCAGGAAAGTATTCCGAAGATAATCGATCTTGTAAAGATGGATGATCCCAAGAATCACTGCTTCTATGGACTCCTCGAGGGTATTCATCTTTACTTGTATGTTCCTGGGAGAACTCCATGAGATCTGGAGTAATGAAATCTCTTTCATTACAATCTCCCGGTTCGATAAAAGGCATTTTGCTGGCCAAATTTTCAGATGGATAAAGGCAATCAGTATTCCGTAACTGAGGTCTAGGATACAGGTATTCCCAGTCCTCAGCCCTGGAATGACTAGATGTGCCCTGCCAGAAGCCAAGCAGATCCTTCTGACTTGATTCAGGATCTCCTCCAGTTCCTGAACGCTGTCTTTGTTGGTGCTCGAATGAGGAAAACTCTTCTACCCGTTGTATTGAGTTCCTTGCATAGGCTTCTCTAGCCAACGGTATACCATCTCGGTAAGAAACCATAGTATTTTCCCTTGAGCTTTGAAGTGAAGTACCAGCAAATTCTGTTAACTCAGCGGTATCAGAAAAATCCTTGGTTAAAGTTGTTGATCCAGAGTAAGAAAGACCTTTTGACTGGAATGTGTATTTTTCTCCTTTCCCATACCTTTCCATGGCTGACAATTTTTCCAGGAGATAAGGATCTGGATGCAGGATCCTTTCATGCTTAAACCTAATATCTGGAATTCTTGATGACAATGGCAATTTTACAGCACCATCAGCACGTCTTAAAGAAGGTTCTAGCTCTGCCAGTGACCTATATGCGTGTCGAGTTATCCTACCATCTTCTAAAACCACTTGCTTTTCTCTCAACAGTTGATTCCCACCTGTGGCCAAGACCCTTTCTCCCTCTGCGTTACCTCTAACATCACTATGCTTCAAGCCAGTATTCAATTCGTACTTACTATCCACAAAATGTGCAAACTCATATTTTTTTCTCAACTCATCCCTATTCAGAAAACCCTTTTCATAATTAGGCAACCTTTCATCAAAATTGGGTGGAGGAGACCTAAATCCTGTTCTCTCACGTCTCCCAGTCCCACCATCGACTTCCCAACCATCATCTCTCCTCTCCAACAACCTGCCACTCACTATTCTCCTAGCAGGGCTCATACTCCTACGAAGTCGCGGTGACCTTCCCATTCGGTCGTGGCCAGACATCAAATAAGGATCAGGAAACCTTTCAATCCGCTGGTTCCTTAATCTGGCCGGCATAGACGATTTAACTTCATAATCGTCCTGCCTTCTAGAATCCATCGTTATCCTTCAATATTTCAGCAGCTACAACAAACCTAATTATCAAAATTCTTTCCAATTTCAACTCAGAAAATCCCAAATAATATTTCTAATCACCTAAAAATTTCAACTTGCTTAGCTGCAAAAGATAATAGTAGTAATCACCCCATTATCTTTCAACTTTTTTCTTCTTCCTTATGCTTTATCTTTTCAAACTGAGAAACAGTCTCAAACGTATGAGAACGAGTTTCGGATTGCAAACTAAGCAATACAATTGGGTAAGATTATTGGATCAGTGGAGGAAGTGAGATGCAGCTCTCGTCTCAAGTATAAGAATCCAACCTGTTGGAGTGAATTCATCGCGGATTTCCGTGCCTCTCTCTCTTTCGCAAGAACCCTGTTGCAGTCAGCTTCTCAACTCCGTCAGATTGCTACTCAGTGTCTGTGCTCGCCGTCTGGAGATCCCAGTTGCCAGTTGGGGTTTTTCGGACGGCACACTGCTTTCAATCTCTTCGTTTTCAATCTCACATCAATATTTTTTTCCCTTTTAATTTAAAATAATTGAGAGAGAAAAAAAATTAGATGGTATAATAATACAAACGAACATTTTGGTTAATTCTTTTTGAAACCCCTTTACCCCATAGAGATATTGAATAGGAAGGGATTTTTTGTTTGCCATTGATTATATTTTTAATATTAAAAAATTTAATAAAATAGATAAAGTGAAATAAAATAATAAATTAAATTATGTTATAAAATTAGGATAGTGTTAGAATAAAATCTTCATACTACACACTAATAAAACTCTAACTATTTTGCACAAGAATTTATTTTCAAACTTCTCCCTTTCTTTCTCTAATCTTTCTTTCACAAAATAATGGTGTATTACAAGCTTTGAGAATAGCTTTATTTATAGAGCTCTAATTAGTGGCATACATCATTTTCCACTAATCTCACTTAGTGGTGTCTCCACTAAATGGTGGACATCCATAAAAATCTTCTCTAATAATTCACATACATCCATAATTAGTGGAGCCTCCACTAATTAATGGAGATTCCAATAATTCATAACACTCCCCTTGGATGTCCATCCATTACATAAAGAATATGCCTCGTTAAAACCTTACTAGATAAAAACCCAGTGGGAAAAAAAAATCTAGTGAAGGAAAAAGAGTACACTATTCTATATGTCTGTTTATTACTCTCTCTGATGAGATGATTCATTTAAATCTTTAAACCGACGCATACCGATTTTATATCTCAACTTCTCAAATATTGCAGTCGGTAAAGTCTTCGTGAAAATATCTGCGAGGTTATCACATGACCGAATTTGTAGAACATCAATTTCACCTTTCTTCTGGAGTTCATGAGTAAAGAAGAATTTTGGTAAAATATGTTTTGTCCGATCTCCTTTAATATATCCTCCTCGTAATTGAGCTATGCAAGCTGCATTGTCTTCATAAAGAGGAGTTGGAATATCTTTGATTGATGATAATCCACAACTTTCTCGGATATAATGAATCATGGATCTTAGCCATACACATTCTCGACTTGCTTCATGAATGGCTATAATTTCAGCATGATTTGAAGAAGTAGCTGCTATAGATTGTTTCGTAGAACGCCATGATATAGCAGTATTTCCACATGTAAATAGATAGCCCGTTTGAGAACGTGTTTTATGTGGATCAGATAAATAACCAACATCTGTATAACCTATCAATGTTGGATTGGTTTTATTTGAATAAAATAATTCGAGATCAATTGTACCTTGGAGATATCGAATGACTTGTTTAATTCCATTCCAATGTCGTTATGTTGGTGAAGAACTAAATCTTGCTAATAAATTGACAGTAAAAGCAATATCAAGTCGTGTATTATTAACAAGATACATCAATGCACCAATTGCACTGAAATATGGTACTTCAGGACCAATGAGTTCTTCATCATTTCTTGAGGTCGGAAAGGATCTTTATCCACATTTAATGATCGGACGATCATTGGAATACTCAATAGATGTGCTTTGTCCATGTAAAATCTTTTTAGCACTTTTGTTGTATATGTTGATTGATGAATAAATGTTCCACTCTCCAGATGTTGAATTTGTAAACCAAGGCAAAATTTGGTTTTACCAAAATCCTTGATTTCGAATTCTCTTTTTAAATAATCAATTGTTTCTTGGAGCTCTTCAGGAGTTCTAATAAGATTAATATCATCAATATATATAGCTAATATCACACATTTAGAACCAAATTTCTTAATAAAAACACATGGACATACCCGGTCATTTTTAAATCCCGCTTTCAATAAATATTCACTAAGACGTGTGAACCACATGCGCCCAGATTGCTTCGAGTCATATAATGATTTCTGAACTTGATGGAGTAATTTTCACGAGGATAATGTTTATATGCTTCAGGCATATGAAATCCTTCAGGAATTTTCATGTAAACATCATTTTTTAAATTTCCATACAAGTAAGTAGTGACAACATCTAATAGGCGCATATCTATCTTTTCATGTACTACCAAACTGATAAGATATCGGAGTGTAATAGCATCAACAATAGGAGAATAAGTTTCATCATAATCAATACCTGATCTTTGTGAAAAACCTTGAGTTACTAATCGCGCTTTATATCGAACAATTTCATTCTTTTCATTGCGCTTTCGCACAAATATCCATTTGTAACCAACATGTTTTATACCTTTTGGTGTTCGGACTGCAAGTCCGAAGACTTCACATTTTGTTAGTGCATTTAACTTCGATTGAATCGCATATTTTCATTGCAGCCAATCTTTTCTATGCCGACATTCATCAACTGATATTGGTTCAGGATCATCATTATCCTGTGTAACATCAAGAGATATATTGTATGCAAATATATTATCAATAACAGTTTCTATCCGATTCCAACTTCTACCGGAAGTGGTATAATTGATAGAAGTTTCAGTGTTACTTTCATCAACTTCTGATTCTTTGTCATCAGTTCTCTCTTGATCTTTATCATTCTTTTCTTCAATATGATCTTCTGGATCATTTAATCATCTTTTCTTTCGAGGATTTTTATCTTTAGAACCAAGAGGTCGGCCACGCTTCTGGCGTGTTTTTGACTCAGCAGCTATATGTATAATATTTTGTTCTCACTGGAACTTCAATTCAAATAGGAGCATTTATAGCTGGAATATGCGATTTTGTAACTCTTCTGGAGTCAACAAAAGCGTCTGGCATTTGATTTGCAATGCTTTGCAAATGAATTATCTTTTGAACTTCAAGTTCACATGCGCTTGTGCGTGGATCAAGATAATTTAATGATGTTGTCCAAGCAAGATCCTTTTTATGCTATTTTGGTTCTCTCCCTAATTTAGGGAATAATGATTCATCAAAATGACAATCAGCAAATCTTGCTGTGAATACATCTCCTGTCAGATGTTCAATATACCTGATAATAGAGGAAGAATCATATCCAACGTATATCCCCTTTCTTCTTTGAGGACCCATATTTGTACGTTGGTTTGGTGCAATTGGAATATATACAGTACACCCAAAAATTCTTAAATGAGTAATATTTGGTTCTAACCCAAAAGCCAATTGCAAAGGAGATAATTTATGATAACTAGCTGGTCTTATACGTACAAGTGTTGCAACATGTAGAATAGCATGTCTCCAGGCAGATGTTGGGAGATTTGTTTTCATTAATAATGGTCTAGCAATTAATTGTAATCGTTTAATCAAAGATTCAGCAAAACCATTTTGTGTGTGAACATAAATTACAGGATGTTCAACATTAATCCCAATTGACATGCAATATGCATTAAAAGCATGTGATGAAAATTCACCAACATTATCCAAACGGATATTTTTAATGTGATGGTCAAGAAATTGTGCTCGTAATTTAATTACTTGAGCAAGTAATCTCGCAAACGCCAGGTTGCGAGTAGATAATAAACATATATGTGACCATCGGGATGATGCATCAATTAAGACCATAAAATATTTGAACGGTCCACATGATGGATCAATAGGTCCACAAATATCTCCGTGAATCCATTCGAGAAATGTAGGACTTTCAGCTCTTACTTTTACTGGTGATGGTTTAACAATTAAATTTCCTAGGGAACATGCAATACATGCGAATTTTTCTAATGTTAATATCTTTTTATTTTTTAAAGGATGACTATGTGTATTTTCAATGATTCTTCTCATCATGATAGATCCCGGATGACCCAACCGGTCATGCCAAATGCTAAAAGTAATAGGATCAGTAAACTTCTGATTTACTATATGATGAATTTCAATTATACGTATTTTTACAAAATATAGGCCAGTAGAAAAAGACGACATTTTTTCTAATACAGATTTCTTACCCAAATGCATTTGAGTAATATAAAGATGCTCAATCCCATTTTCTTCATTTGTTTCAACATGATATCCATTTCTGCGGATATCTTTAAAACTCAATAAATTTCTTCTGGATTTTGAGGAAAATAGTGCCTTATCAATAATAATTGTTGTTCCTTTAGGCAACAATATACTAGCTCTTCCGGAGCCCTCAATCACATTTGCACTACCGTTTATCGTATAAATATTTATTTCTCCCATTTTGAGATCAGAAAAATATTTCTCATTTTTTAGTATGGTGTGTGTAGTTCCACTATCAATAATGCATACATCATCATTAACAACAGCCATCTGAACACAAATACATATATATGCAAACGTAAATATTATTAGAATAGAATGAAAATGAAAATACAAAAATATCAGGGTGAGGCTTTAGTTCTTCTGGACACTGTCATCATCAATTAAATGGTCTATCCTACCGTCTGGGTGTTCAAAAAAATCCGATACATCCATATGGGTAATATTGATATTAAGATCTTCAGGATCAATATCATCATCCTCAGTATTATTTATTGGATGTTGAGAAAAATTTGCTTCCACATTTTTATTTTTCAATAAAGCTTGATACAATTCAACTAAATGCATAGTCGTACGACAGTTTCGTGACCAATGACCTTTCATGTCATATCTATAACATATATCCTCATACTTTTCTTCAATTTCTTTTTCTTTTCCCTTATGATTTTTTCTGTTCCACTTCAGGTGGCCAGTATTTCTCACAGTTTGATTATGATTGTGATAGGGAAAATATCGAGCGTGTCTACGACCATAACCACGACCACGGCCACGCCCATGGCCACGACCACGACTATAACGATGGCTTCTGCTGGAGCCAACAACATTCACTTCTGGGAGTGCTGTTGAGCCAGTTGGTCTGGCTTCATGATTTCTCAATAATAACTCATTATTCTTCTCCGCAATGAGGAGGGTAGTAATTAAATCTGTAAATTTTGTATACCTTTTTTCTCGATATTGTTGTTGCAGGACAATATTCGAGGCATGAAAGGTGAAGAATGTCTTCTCCAACATATCTTCATCAGTCACTTTTTCTCCGTATAATTTTAACTGAGATGTAATTTTATACATTGCGGAGCTATATTCATTCACGGTTTTAAAATCTTGCAACCTCAGGTGCAACCATTCATACCGTGCAGTGGATAGTACGACCATCTTCAGGTAGTCAAATCTTTCTTTTAAATTTATCCACATGACATATGGATTTTTTTCGGTAAGATATTCCATTTTCAAATTTTCATCGAGATGACGACGAATAAAAATCAAAACCTTAGCCTTGTGTTGTACAGATGCACTATTATGTGCTTGAATAGTTTTACTAAGGCCTTCAGCATTTAGATGCATTTCTGCATCGAGAACCCATGACATATAATTTTTTTCAGAAATATCAAGGGTTACAAATTCGAGTTTAGCGAGGTTAGCCATAGAGATCAATAAATGCGCACATGTCTTCTGGCTTTGGTAACGGCAGAAACTCGTGCTTAGTCTTCTGGCTTTTGTAATGGTAGAGACTCGTGCTGATAACGTATTATAAAATTATGGTAGTGTTAGAATAAAATCTTCACACTACACACTAATAAAACTCTAACTATTTTTCACAATAATTTATTTTCAAACTTCTCTCTTTCTTTCTCTCACAATTCTTTCTCTAATCTTTCTTTCACTAATCTTTCTATCACAAAAAAATAGTGTATTACAAGCTTAGAGAATAGCTCTATTTATAGAGCTCTAATTAGTGGAATACATCATGGCATACATCATTTTCCACTAATCTCAATTAGTGGTGTCTCCACTAAATGGTGGATATCCATAAAAATCTTCTCTAATAATTCACATAAATCCATAATTAGTGGAGCCTCCACTAATTAATGGAAATTCCAATAATTCATAACAAATTAACTATTCTTTCTTCTTTTCTCTCATTCTCTTTTTATTTTCACTTCAATCAAATAGAATAAGAATAAACACATTAATAAAAGTAAAATGTGTCATTCCTCCTCTACTTTTCTCTTCCCTTCCTCTTCACAAACCAATCCAAGCCTTGCCAATCTTCCTTTTTTCCACTCACAGTCTCCTTTCACAAGGGAAATTCTTATATGCACCAGGTGCATATAAGAATTTCCCTTTCACAAAGCTTCGGATGCGGGCAAAGTTTGTGGCAAACCAATCGTTGGAAAATATGGTTCGGCGAGCATATTTGATACGGCTTATAATCCATAATGCGTAATAAATGGAGATTTTCCTTCTCTCCCTACGGATAATTATAATTTTTTTAATAAATACTCTGTCAATTTTAAAATCATTATTTGTAAAATTTTTTATTTTATTTTAAAATAAATATTTATGTACATATTTTTAAAATTAATAATTATTTTTTTCTTATTTTACCCATATTTATTTTATATCAATTACATAATTTCTTCTCATTTTACCCATATATATATTACTAATATAGTCAACTTGATTATATCAATTAGTTATAATTTTTAGTTTATACAAAAATATATAACATATTATTATTTTATTACTATTATATATCTCTCTTATAAATTCGATATAATTATTTGAAAGTTGCACTATACTTGAAAATGCTTGTTACTACTAAATCTCAAAGTTGTTTATGGAAAAACATTTGTTACCTTATGTTTTTTCATAAACATAATAATTTTTCTATTTTTTGGAAAACAATACAAATAGTATTTATTTTGCATTAAAATTTAACTCAATAACTTAGTGGGGTCTAAGTGGAACTGTTTGTATATTATGCGGTCAATTTCTAATTGATCAATAATCTATGGCATCTAATAAATTGGTGAGAAAAATTAGGGTGACGATCGCTTTATGTTTGTGTTGGCGAGTCGGGTCAACTTAGGATAATTATGTTTGACACACCAATTTAAACACGACCTAATTAATAAACATGTCTAGTTTTTATAACTCGAATACGATACAATTAATAAACGAGTTAACACGATACGATATGATTAGATATAAAAATTAAATAGATAATTACTAAATTCACCAACGTGTCCACCTATTACACAAAAAGTTTAAAATAATCAAATCAAACTGTATAAAATTAAAATAATAAATAAAACAGCTCATAAAGTCTTAAATAACAAATAAAACAACAAACTATCCAACTAACATTGACATTAATGTTTAATGCACATGAAATCTCCTTAGTAGGTGTTTTATTGTTGATATTCAATTAATTCATATGATAAAATTAAATTATCTAATTTTTTATAATAAAATTTTTAAGATATTACAAAAAATATTAACATAATTATTTAAAAAAAATTTAAGCAGATTCGCAAATCGAGAAAAATGACTTTGTGAAAGCTAATTTGACAGTTGAAAAATGAAGAGGAGTGAGAAATGTCTCTCTTCTATTATTTTGTAGACGGGAGAAGGCATTGGGGGGTCATTCCAACTCCCCTATTCCTTTCACTCTAAAAGGGAGAGAATTGGAAGGCTTTTGTTATAGTTTATTTATTTATTTATTTTTGAAAATAATAATTCTACACATTTTGTTATAAAAAAATCCATATCAAATAGAAGTTACTGTATAATAACGGTATTTTAGCAAGTTAAGTTTTATCTTTTATTTTTCCTCCAAACTCTCAAATAAAAATAAAAAAATATTTTAGTTCGTTTCTCTTGTAAATTTTCAAACAACATAAAATATAAATCTCTCAATTTCTTTTTTTTCCTTTCTCATAACTTAAAATTTTTCTTTTTCTTTTTTCAAAAATTAACCTATTTGATACTTGAACTTGTAATATTTTTATCTTCAATAATTTTTTTTACCATTCTATACTTAATAAAATTATAACTTGTTAAGTAATTTCAACTTTCTTTTTTTATATAAATTTTGGTTAGAAGAATTATTCACATTACATGTGATTTTTTAAAAGAAAAATAAGTATATTAATTGATCATATATAATTAATTATATACAATAAGAATAATTTTTCTAACTAAAATTTATATAAAAAAAGAGAATTGGAATTACTTAATAAATTATAGTTTTATTAGAAATTATAAGTGCGGGAAAAAATATTACAAGCCCAAACATTAAAAACAAATAGGCTAAGTTCCCTTTTCGTTTCTCTCGTAAACTCCCAGACTAGCCCTGAAGAAATACGGACTATCATTTCGCAGAACCCATCAAAATCTTGATTCTTGACTCATCATCCACACCAACTCGATTGATTCCTGGCTTCCACAGACATGGAGACGCGGACACCGATGAAAATGCATTACTGGGTTCGGGCTTCTCCCTCCGATTTCAGTGGCACTCTTCCTCAACCTCGGAGGCAATGCTCTGAACTTTATAATCTGTATTGTGTATGCGTTATTGTGCATGATAATCTGATTCTGATGTTTGTTTTTGGAATATCAGTGGGCACACAGCTGTGAATGTCGGAAAATCGAAGACAGTAGTGTTTGGAGGCTTAGTCGAAAAGAAATTCCTAAATGACATTGTGGTTTATGACGCTGGTACTTTTTGCTTCATTAATTTTTGTTTCTTTAGTTTTTGTAATTTTTGGATTACAATTTCCAGGTGTTTGATTTTTCCTTTTTCGTGGTGATAAGTGAAGCTAAATTTCTTGGATCCATATCACTTTGTTTGTGGAAATCTTTTTGTCAACACTGAATGCTGGCCGTGCAGTAAATTATTGTATAAGGGAATAAAAATGCATTTTTTAATTTTGAAATTACAGTAAATATGAATTTCTAGACTCCTACTTTATGTAAAGATATCTGCTTTTGCAGTCCTGAAGAAAAATAATCACAAATGAGAAAGAACTGTGTCATCAATTCATTATTTTTTTATTTATCCGTATCGGATATGTCTGTGTTATAAGAAGTTTGTTATGATCCACTGAGAAGTAACAAGTTGGCATTAATCCTCCACAAGACAATCTTGGGCTATTTCAGTGCTTGTGCGCAATCAGTGGTGTCCCCAATTCATTGTGGTTTATCCACTGGCTATAGTAATTTCAGGGCATACACTTGCTTCTCCATGTTATTAACTGATTGATAGATGCCCCTTTTGCACCATTTCGTTGGCATTGGTCTGTTTATCCAAAAAGGGTAATAAAAAACAACTTATACTTGGAAATGATTATAGAAAGTATTGACTGATAATTTAGCTGGTCAATGGATTCTGGTAGATGTGATTGATTAGACTTTCGTGGTTAAAGCAGCTCATGGGGCTTTTGCATCGTTGAAACAATGGTTTCTGTTCATATAAAAAGTAAAAGAGAAAAATGACTTATATCCTGCAAACGATTGTGGAAAGTATTGAGTGAGGACTGAGCTGATCGATGAATTTAGGTAGATCGTAGATGTGACTGTTTATACTTATGTGGTTATATCAGTTCATGGGTCTATACAACTTCTGATGTGCGAAAGGATTTTGTGCATTATTGTTGAGAAAAGGTCACTATAAATATTACAGACAACAAATTATGGTTTCGGCCAGAGTGTACTGGCAGTGATTCTGATGGGCAAGTAGGTCCCAGCCCACGAGCATTTCATGTGGCTGTAGCAATCGACTGTCACATGTTCATCTTTGGTGGGAGATCTAGTGGAAAAAGGTTTGTGTTGCACCTCTAACAAATCTCCTTGTCCTTTCATTTTATTCTGGTGTAAATTTTACACCAAATTTGTTAGGGAATCTTGTGTAAATTGATTGATTTTATAAATAATTAATTTTGCAGGTTGGGGGATTTTTGGGTGCTGGATACTGGTGAGGATTTCAATTGCAATGATGTGAATTTGTTGAATTTATCATACCGTGTTTGTTTATCTGTGCAGTTGTCATCTAACTGCTGAGTTCTTGTAGATATATGGCAATGGTCAGAGCTTACCAGTTTTGGTGACTTGCCTTCTCCTAGGGATTTTGCTGCTGCTTCAGCCATTGGCACTCGCAAAATTGTAATGTATGTATTGGTTGCAGTAATTAAGTTAGTTCTTATTGGTTAATATTAAACTTGGTCTCAAACAGGCTTAAAAGGCATGCAGGTATGGTGGCTGGGATGGTAGAAGATGGTTGTCTGATGTCTATATCTTAGACACAAGTACTTCTCTATCTCGAAACACTTGCTCTTTTTATTTCTTTGGCTTTTTATTACATACCTAATGAGAATTTAACATTTTAGATTTTTTTTTCCTAATGAACTGTGCCATGGTCTTTTTGCAGTTTCACTTGAGTGGGTGGAATTATCTGTTACTGGTGCATTGCCACCACCAAGATGTGGCCACACAGCCACTATGGTTGAGAAAAGGTTGCTTGTGTATGGAGGAAGAGGTAATTTAGGAGAACAAGTACAATATACCAAAACAAACAGATGAATCATTTAGTCTGTTTTCTCTTCTGTTGCTTTGATTATTTTCCTGAGTATAAGGTTCCATACTCTGCATGTCCATCTCTCAGAGTTCTCACTTATCCAGAAAACAATATACGCATGGGTTGATGAATTTGTTTTTTCATTAACCATGAAAGGTGAATGTCTCAAAATCGCTCTTGATATGTCTGAAAAGATAGAATTGATATCACGTAAAGGTACCAAGCAGTTGCAATATGTACTATTTTAATGTGTTAAGAGTATATAATTTTTGGAAGTTGTTGCTTAATAACGGCCTTTTGTTTTTCGGCTAAGAGGCTGTCCTGAACTGCTTATACCTAAAATCAAATACTTAAACTATCAGATTAGGATGAACCCTGGTGCAATAGTAAAATGTTACTTAACCGTGATGTTTGTGTTGGGGGGGGGGGTCTAATTCATAAACATTGCTGCTTTGCCTGTGGGAAAATGCAGTGAATATGATGCGACCATCCCATTCATCTTTCTTAAGCTATCTATTCCTGTTCCTTTCCAGTGTGTTGGATGTAGTCCTTTTGCACAGCTGTTCACTTAAAATAGATATGACATTTCATTAGGAAATTTAGTACTTAACCCTTAATACTGAACAGGAAGCTGAATTTTGTAAATGGAACTTTGAATAATTATGTGTCTATTTCATGTTCTTATAATATTTTGGAAGCTTCCTCTTTCATGGATGGGGGCATCTCTCTTAAGGTCCCACTTTAGCAAAAGACCTCCATAATTTGAATTCAAGCCTCAGAAAGCTATTAAAATGAATGAGGTACTAGCTTTAGTATTTCATTCTCTTGGTAACTGAATTATACTTTACCCTTGTTGGAGATGGTTGAAGGGACGATGTATTGCACATCTTATTCTTTCATTTGCATATATGTCAGCATGAAGGATTTGGATGGGATAACAAAATATGCCTTGTTCAATTCAATCATGGAAACTTTGCAATCTTGAGTTTTTCTGCTTGCTGCTGGAACAAAGAAGTCTTCAAAAAAGCAGCAGAGAACCTCATTTAGATGTTGGAGACAATTGGATACACGTACATGTGCACACATCCACACATGCATACATGGATTGGTATTTGAATATTTTAGTGGTTACATTATTAGTGTGAATAATCAAGGTGTTTGTACCTTTGCCCTAATTAATTAGTTTCTAATGTCTTCGTTTTTCTTTTTGAATCATCACAAATTCATGCTCAGGCATGGTAAATGTTTCTATTGTTTCCCCTCTGATTGTTGATGCCCCATTTTGTTTCTCTTTCTGCTTGCTTCATGTTGAATTTAGTATCTCTATATGCTAATGTGAAATGCATGATATTAGCATTTCTTAGACAACCATCCCTGAGGAAATGCTGTTACAGATTTTGGATCATTGATGCTTAACAATGGACTCAAACTCGTATAGACTAACCAAAAAGAATAACAAACATCTTGCAGTAGTAAATTAGTAATACTGGAGGCTCACCCTTTTATGGTATTACCTTGTCACTGTCATTTAATTATCTAAAATTCACTTTGGAGTTATAGGAAGTAAAGATTAATTTTATTTTTTATCTGCAACACTGAAAATGTGAATCACAATTTTAAACTTCCATATGCAAATTTGAGTTCATATCTTTGACTTCTGCCACTGGTGCAGCCTGAAGATATGCACGTTGGCCACCTAGTTATTTGATTTGAGATTCTATCTGATATTTCTTGGGGTTTCTTACAAAAATGCCCTGAAGTATGATATAAAGATACAAGAGGATGGTTTTTATGCTAGTAAAGTAACCAATAGAATATGAGAACCACGTTGAGTCTTTGCCGAGTTTTTATGTTGACATAGGCCATACTTAATATGCTATGTGAATATGGATTTAGTTGTTTCATTTATTAAACTTTTTCTTTCAATGTGGTTTCAAGGCTAAGAGAAAATCCTAACTATGAGTTATTAAACCATTCCCCCCCCCCCCCCCCCCCTCTCTCTCTCTCTCTGTGTGTCTCTTAAAGAGGAAAAAGTGAACTCTGGTTGATATACTTTTGGAAAAAGATCCTGCATTTAGTTCTCCAAAAATGCTTTATTGTGTTCACTGTAACGGGATGCACCTGACAGAAATTGGAACTTATTGTATTTGGCTGGGTTTTAGGGTCTTCTTCTTGATGTATGAAAGTGAGTTACTCCTTTTTGTCCTTTCAAAACCATAAGTTTGAGTACTAAGTTATTATCATTTCTTTACTTTGACATATGATATTTTACTTGGTAGGAGGTGGAGGGCCAATCATGGGTGATTTATGGGCTTTGAAGGGCATTATTGAAGAGGGTACTCTCTCTCTCTCTCTCTCTCTGCACGTGTGTGCACAAACACACAAATCATCAGCTGCATTTTTGTGGCCTTTGTTGCTTTTTCTGTGATTTCTTGTTATGTTCTGGTGTCTGTATTTGTTCTTGTTGGTGACATCATTTTGAACACACAACTTCTTCCCATGTACCATGCATAGTTCTCATAATTGATGCTCTCAATTAAATAATGTTACTTGAAATTGGATGGAAGGAAATTAAAGCAATTATTATTGTTTAGCCTGGATTGACATTTTTCTCAACTTCTCCTTATTCTTTTTAAACCTGTATGCGTCACACACAATCTAAAAGATCCTTCACTAAGTTAAAGGATTTTGTGCTTTTGGTACTTCTGAAAATGCCCCGAACGGTGTTATACCATTATCCATCCTTGGTGGTAATAGTAATTAATTACATGCAATAGTTAAATATGTAGATGCATTTAGCCTCATGCATTTCTTTATAATCCAACTGGTATCTGTGCTAACAAGTTGATATCAGGCCATTTGAACTGCTCAGAGCATAAAATGTCATTAGAAAGGTCTCAAGGGGAAATAAAATAAGTAGAATATATGGAATAAACTGTAAAATGTGGTGAATTCATCAAGTTCCTGGAAACATGAAATTGGTTTCTGATATTCAAGTGAATTTCCTGTGTAAAATTTCTATCTATCCATTGTCATTCTCCATTATAGGCTTCAACCCTTTCATGGTTGGATGTTAAAATGAGTTAACTTATCCTGGAAGAGAAAATGAGTGTTTCATGTGATTTTATATTACATTGCTTCTGTTAAATGTTTATGTTTGAGAACAATGGGTTGAATTGTTTTTGTAGCCAGCTGTCTGAGTTCTGGAACTCTAGATATTCACAGAAATGTTGATTACTTTTTATGCATACATCGTGTTACCCTAGGTTGTTTTCATCTAAAATCTTACATATTCCTTTTAATTTTGCACAGATTTTTATTCTCTGCTTTCAATTCTTTTCAAAGCATTTTTCTCCTTTTCTGTGAGGACACATGTGCTATGTTGCACATGTCATTTGGGGCTTCTTTTTTTTTCTAAAAGATCATGTATACATACTTATGCTGTTTCTTCTACCTGTTCTTTTTGTTAATAAAAGTTCTCCTTTTATCTGAAAAAGAATAGGTTACATATGGTTCCTTGATATATGAATTTGCAGTGTGCATTTGATTTGTGTCATCAATGTTGGATTTTATATTTCTAACTTTTTGCAATTGATTTTTACTATGTTGTTTTTTTGTTTGTTGATTGTGGAAGGAAGAGAATGAAAGTCCAGGATGGACTCAATTGAAGCTTCCGGGTCAAGCTCCTCCCCCCTGCTGTGGGCATACTGTCACATCTGGAGGGCATTATGTAATTTCTTCACAAACTCTTTCTCCACTCGTTGATTAATAATCTGAATTGCAAAGGTTATATTATTCTCCAAAGCTGGAATGACCTTTGAATTGGTTCCTAAAATTCGTTACACTACATGGCACATGGTGCATTGCTGGGACCACCATGAGGCTCACTTGAAAGTTGGCACTGATGCATAATAGCAGATCATGCACATAGCGTCTTAGTGTGCCAGAATTACTGTTCCATTGCTCATGATTTGTATGAACATATTTTAAGCTTAACTTGTGGTCCACTATCTCAGGAAGAGGATTTGTTCTCTGATATATTGAAGTTCAGATATAGTGCATTTGAGAAGGACTTTCATTTGTGGGATTGGCATTCAGAAGTATTTGTGCTAAGAAAGGAAGAAAGTGTAGAATTGGCATTAATAGGACTTTTGGATTTTTGCCCCCCTTATTGCAAATATCTTGTTTAATAGGCATATTAGTCAAAATTGCAAGTTCAGAATTTTGTTTGAACTAATTGATTATTGCACAGTTTACAGGCAAAGATTTTAATCTGCCTTCCTGCTTTAATAATGCTTGGGCTCTAATTACCTTTGCTGTTGAATTCTTGTTCTCATCTCTCCAGAACTACATTCTGATGGTTGCTTTCAAATCTTTGCCTTTTTCTTTAATCCTTGTACTTTGAGTAATTGTGTTGAAATAGTCATATTTTACATGGCGATAGATAATTTTTTCTTTGGCTTGGGGATGTAAATTATGCCTTTTCTATACTACTCATACTAGATTTCATAAAGCTTTTCAGGTCTATGTTCACATTCTTGTCCACATTGGCATGGTTACCTATGTTCTGATTTCTACGTGTATAACATAATCACTTTAATTTTTTCACAATTACTATCAAATTCCTTTAGTTCTTCATTTCAGACCTGAACAATGTTTTCTTTGCAGCTTTTATTATTTGGAGGGCATGGAACTGGTGGTTGGTTGAGTCGCTATGACATTTACCACAATGACTGTATTGTTCTAGACAGGGGTTAGTTTCCTTGCATTGTAATTTTTTTTTTTAGACTGGGTGATTTGCCATATTTTTTGTTACTGATTTCGCTTTCTTCATATTCCTGCATTGAGTTGTTCAAGTCTGATTCATTTGGGGGACTTCTTGTCTCACATTTCAGAGATTTTCTTCTCCTTTTCTCATTCTTAATGTCACTATAAGGGTTTTGTTTTTTTTCCCCCCCCATCTGATGTTTGCCTATAGTGTCTGTTCAATGGAGACGGCTACCAACCACAAATGATCCACCAGCTGCACGAGCATACCATTCTATGACTTGCATTGGTTCGCGATATCTCTTATTTGGTGGGTTTGATGGAAAATCAACTTATGGTGACCTGTGGTGGTTGGTGCCAGAAGGTAATCCAACTTCTTTTACTGAAAGTAATTTCCTGCAATGTTTTTGAACCTAGACTGGTATGTGAACCAAGCAGCTGTCTTGTTCTTGGTCCCACTGCTCCAGTTTAGTCACTGAAATATGGAAAATTTTTCTTGAAAAAGGAGAGAATGTAATTTCTGTTGAATGTAATGCCCTGCAATGTTTTCCTTGCTTTGTAGATGATCCTATTGCAAAGCGGTCAACAATTTCTCCACTTAAAGTTAATTTTGGAAATAGAGATGATACAATACCGAATGATAGCGGCATCTCTGAAACCAAGGTAGGAATGAGGTTGCATATGTGTTATCTCACCTGTGTACCCTAGATACGATTTATTATTGATGTTTTTTCTTATTACTTTTTCCTAACTTTTGTTTGTCCTGAAGATCAGCTTGCAAATTCACTAAATTTGTATTTTTGTGAATTATGAATGTCTTGATCCACTTGAACATCTCATTCATCAAATTAAAGGTACTGTTTTCTGCATTCCAGTAACTTGTACAGTGCAGGTTCAGTAAGTTGGTAATGCAGAAATTCTCTAGACAAGTAAAGTTCATGCAGTAGTTCATATATAGTAGCCATCTGAGAAGCTGGTTTTACATTTAGCTGGGTTACTCAAATTGGTTGGACTGTTTAGTCATGGTTCCAAGTAAAACTAAAAATAATGCTGCTTGTAATAAAATTTCACCAGAAGGAGTTTAGAGCTTAGTCTTTTCAATTAAACTGGTGGTATTCCTATCATTATTGAATTTGAATTGAACGCCAGCTAAATGTTCTGTGTATCAAGTTTAAAATACGAAGTCTCTTGTTCTTTTTCGCCTTTCAACAGGAAAGCCAAATGGAAGGATCTATTGTCTCAGAATTGCAGAAAAAATTGGAAATTCATGTCTCACTTTCTCACAGAAAGCAACTCATTGATGAGCTGCAAGACAAAGAGCTTATTGAAATAGCATTCCAAGCAATTGGGGAAAAGGCTCTCAGTGATGCAGAGGTTTTAGATAGTGTGATATTATGATAAGCATTGTGATATAGTTACATGTACATTTGGCAAGCTTCAGCCATTAAAATTCGATATTTTGTTGGTTAGGCTGTGCAGGAACTGCGTGGCCATTGGAAGGAGTCTTCACCAAGGTCTATACGGCTGAAAGAGCTTAGCCCATTACTTCGAGATTACCAACGACTTATTAGCCGCCAGCATGTGTAAGACTGAGTTTTTAAACATAATCAGTATTGTTGTTATAGCATACTCCGAAGATTGTCTTTTCTTTCTGCATTTTGACAGTCCTGAGAATTGTTTTCAGCAGTTTCAAACTTTTCCCTGGAGAAAAGTATAAAAAGATGGCTCATTGAAAGAGAAACTAAAGCAGAAGTGTAGAATAAGATAACAACTTACTGATTATTTTGTCTAGTTTGGAGTTGACCTTATTGAGGCAATAGGTCTTCTGCTTTAAGAAACAGAGAAAAAGCTGTATGTTACCTCAATCTCAATATAAGAAAGGGAGTGATAGAAAAACTGTGTCCAACACTTCCCATATTAATAATCTTAACCTTGTTTGTTCTGGCTTCTTGGTTTAGGTTAATGCACTCCATGTGTGAAACTAGGTGTCTCTTCTGTCGGCTGTGCAATTGCCAATTTTTGGTTGTTATACATCAGATCCAAAAAAATGGGATTGATGACCAATTGATGCCCATTATAGTTTGCTTAGAAGCCGCAATGGGAAATTGATTAAAGAACTTGAACAAGTTTATATGTTAATGGTTGATTGCTTCCTTTTCTCAACCAAGTCACATAGAACTTTACAATCTTGCATAGATGAATGAATTTATCACTTTGTAAATGGCTTGGAAGCAAAAAATGATAAAATGAAGATTTGGTTCAAAGGAGATGAAAGGTTTTTTACATTTGTTTTAAATTTCTTTCCAGGGTGCTCTTGTCATTGATATTAACAAACACTCTAAGCTCCTTTGTGAATTTGTATACTTGCTAGTTACCTAAGCTACAAAAGAAATCTGGTCTGCACACTTTATACCTTTTCCTGGTTGTTCATCTTGAAACTTTGTGGTTTTTGACTATGACAGGGAAAAAGTTGAAGGGAGTTTACCGCATATGGAATCTGGCTTTCCTAGGGGGGAGACTCACCGGTTCTATCATGTTAAAAATGCATCTCAGGTATGACATACTTTGGACTCCGTTGAGCTTGCTGATGTTTTCTTTTTTTTTTTTTTGGAATTCCTAGCGACAACCGCTGATTTCCATGTTTTATCATGATTTGTAATGATTTTGTGATGGTGTGTGGGACAGGACTTTCTTTCTCTCTTAATCCTTGCGTGTCTTAATCACCCTATGGGAACAATAGTTTTGTGCTCAGTAAGTTTTTACTAGAGGTAAATGAAGGAAAAAATACTCCTCTCAAAAGTGAAGTCTGAGACCCATTCATTAGTTGGGCAAGGGATGGACCTTCCCCAAAGGAAAGGGTTGAGTTTGGTAGCCTGATGACCAACCTTGGAAAGGCAAAGTTATCAAGGGAATGTAAAAGTTGATGATTTTTACTGCCTCCAACCAGAGAAATCTGAGCTACTTCCAATTCTTTTCCAAAAGGAAACAAATTCTAATGGTGTTGTGTAACCTTTCAGTGATCCATTTATTTTCCTTAGACTATCTGTTAAGCCAGACCATCAAGGAACTGCAAGTAGCTTGTTGAAGAGAAATATAAACAATATTTGAGCTTACATCATTAGACTGATTATAGAATGATCTTGGGAAGAGCACTCTTTTTGGCACAAGTTCATATTTCCACATTGGATTTTTGTAGAATCTGCTTATAAAGTTGGATATTGATCTGGTTTTGCGTGTATTGGTATCAAGAGGGTCTTAGGACTTAAGTAAATAGTGCAGTATGAATCCTGTGAGACTATAGTGTGGTGGATAAACGGTTAATCCATGAAGCTTGGCCATGCTATCAAGGGAAAAACAGAAACGTCATCTTCTTTACACGACTTTCCTGTCACCTGAAAATCCATGCAGCAATAGACAATGAACGTTATCAAGCTATTTTGTCAATTGCAAGATTCAGTGTTAGGCCTGATGTGGTAGTGCTTAAATGCCATGAATGGAGAATTCTATGTTGATCTTTGTTGCTTTTGCATGTACTATCACTGATTATTCTTTTGGAATTGATATTCAGCTGCGTATGACTGATGTCCCCAGTCTGTTGATGGAGTACAAGGAGCTGCTATCAGAAATAAAACTAAAATCATAAGAGAGAATATTTTGAAGTTTTGCAAGTCCATTCCTCCCATTCCTATCATATATGATGCTCCAATGTGCTTGCATGTTTGGGAGCCTTTACTGCATCTCTTCTTTGGTGCTTAATTCAGGTAAGAAGTTCATGTTGTACCAGTGGTGTGAATTAGATTTGATACAATATTTTTACATTAGCTTTCTGGAATTCTGATATCTTATAAATACTTCTGAAATAATTTAAAAAAACTGAATACAAAAGTGCAGCCTATGGTACTACTCTTATCCATTTCCAAACAGATTGAAGAGTTCAAGAAAAAGAAGAATATATACGTACTGAAAAACAAAACCAAAAGAAAAAGACACACCAGAGGCATTAGATAAACTTTCAAACAATCTCTTGCAGACAGCAAAACTCAAATTCTGGGGGTGGGTTTTTGTCAACGAATGGATTCGATGATTTTATTGAGCTTCTCAAGCTTTTCCATTCTCTGTTTCTCGCTTTCACTCACCAGCTGCAAAGTTTTGGATGGACCAAAAGAGTTAGTAGCTAAAGATTGCCAGATCAATGTGCATGAAAAAGAAGAATCAAGTCAAATCTCTTTCCGCTTTCAACAGTTTGAATTTCAAGTATTGTCACCTCCATTAACGTGGCTGTTAGTTGTGCTTTTTCATTGTTTTTCTCGTGGAAAGTCTCCAAAGCTTCTTTGTATTCTTTCTCCTGTTGCCAAAATACTCGTGAAAAAGGTGTAGTTGGTCAACATTGAGCTTTGTAATAACCAAAATCTTCCCAAATAAAGCATACACAAATGTCTCATCAATCCAAAGTGGAGAAACAATATGAAAGAAAAATTTAAGAGGATAAAGAAACAGCCATACGTAGGTTAAAGAAAATCTTAGTTTTTCTAAATGCATTCTTATCAAATAAATTCAAGAATTGTTATTGGGTCACACTCTCCAAAAAAAAAAAAGAAAAGGGATATATATATATATATATATTTATATATATATATATATATATATATATATATATATATATATATATATGCACGCGCATTACATTAATAAGATTTGAATTACGATTAATGTAATTCTTGATCAAGTTCTTGAACGGTTATCTAACTCGTATGGGAATCTTGAAACAACATTGGTAGCATTTTCCCAAGGAAGTGGGATTTTACCTTCTTTTGGCAGGCTTGTCCAAGTGATTTAAGGTCGCGATTAACAAGGTCAATCCTTTTACGGACAGCTGCAACTTCCTTCCTCATGGGATCTGTCAAAACTTCAAGCTCCTGTTGGATTTTGTATGTTGCAAAGCATAAATGCACGATCTTTCTATAGATTGTTTCAGTCTTAAGAATTTTCCTAAGCTCCAAGACTATTAGTGTAGCTGTAGTGTAGTGTACTGGACTTACTTCCCACACGTGGCCCAATCGCCGTGTCTCCTCCTCAGCACGGCTAAGCTGAGACTCCACCTTCTCCTTCACCTCCATCTTCTTCTTCTCAATCTCTTCTTCTCTAGCTTGAAATGATGCAATTGCCATCTTTGACAGCTCCTCATCATCGTTTCCATCTATTGATAATCTCCCGCTGCTCCCCAAACTTGCAAGATTCTTCATTCTGTTCTGAATGCAAGAGTCCTTCAGCTGGAAATGAATATACACCAGTTGGTTCCTACTTCTGTAGCTGCTGCATTTCTCTATGTTGTTCCATCCTTTTTGTAATGCCGTCTTATCTGTGCTTTTGCTTTTACTTTAATACTCTCTCTCCCTCTTTCTTGCTTACTTTTCAAACCATAGAAGAGAAGAGAAAGGAAAAAAAAAAAAGAAAGAAAAAAAGATGCTACTAGCTTTGTTTATTGATTAGTACATTCTGAGATTCTTACATCTTCCTAAGCAGACACCAAAGTTTTCTGGAGGACCAAGATGTAATCTTGGTGGATTCTACCGAGGGCAACAGAGTGATACTCTTGTCTCAATCAGATTGGTTTAGTTAGAGAGGATTAGCAGATAATCTTATCTACAAATGGCATTGGAGAGTTTGCTTGAAGCATGGACAAGTTTGTTAATTGGATTCAGTGAAGTGGAAGTTACAGTATACTAGAAAGGCCAACCAGCTTTTGACAATGTGTTTTTATCAGAAGAACCACATGTCAAACTCATAGCAGATGGGAGGTTTTGTGCCTTGCCTCAAAAGCTAAGGGAGATTTTAGAAAAGAAAAGATATAAATGAATGTGGATTAAGAATATATGCGTCATATTAGTACCTTAATTATTATCTTAATGATCTTTATAAGTATTCATTTTAGATTTGAATCGAATATATAAAAAGAAAATTTGTTCATTGTTAGTACATTAAAATTTAAGTTTAATATACTTTATACTGAATATGGTGCCAAATTCTTGTATATATTACCAGATTTACCTTAGGCAGTATAGAACTAATTCCTTCTTGTAACTGATCCACATTAGCACAAACTATATAGCCATACTATTGCATTTTCTGCCATTGCAGTCATACCCGTTGAAAGACTATTCCATCCGTCTCAACTAAATTGACTTACTTACTATTTTAAATTGTTCTAAAAAATTTGACACTTTTCTTAAAAGAAAAGTTTTTAATATATAATGTATTATAAAATAATCAATATACCCTACATATATTACTTTTATATATTTAAATTTAACACAAAGTATTATGATACTCACATATTTTCTACTTTTATTATATTATATTATATTATATTATTATATTTTAATTTTTTATATAAAATATTGTGTCAAATTAACTATTGTCAATTTAGTTGAGACGGAAATAGTATTTTTCAGCCCAACAAAAGCCCTTGACTTTGCATTCCGTATACATAAATATCAGGTCAGGTATATACATATTTATTAAAATATTATATATTTAAAAGAACACATTTTATATCTTTAAATACAATATTTCTCATTTCATCTCTCTTCCTTGAACTAACACAAGCATTATTTCCATTTCTTCCCCCATTAAGAAGTTGCTTGGATAGCTGGACAACATGACAGAATAAACTATCATAATATTTAAATATTCATTAAAGATTTTACAATGTTTTATTGTAATGTTTCTTGACCTTTCTTTATTATTATTATTTTTTCCCCTCATGACCCTACCTTCTGAAGCACTAAGGGTTGGGTTCCAAGCCACACTTATCCACTAAAAGCATTACATCAAATGGAAAACAAAATAAAATAAATAAGAAAAAGAGAAAAAAAAAAACTTTTAGTGGCTAGTGAGGAGGGGGAGGAAAGGTAGAAAATCTTCCCAAAAACTAATTCAAAATTGATATAATAATTGCTTCTTTGAATTTGTTTAGGTCGTTTAAATATTTCCAAAACTGATTTTTTTATTGGATTTTTAAACTTATATAATTTAAACTAAATTGATTTGATAATTAAATTGTTTATAAACTATTATTAGTAATCGATTATTAAAGTTGAACAATTGGTATTCTCAATTTCAATATAATTTTTTATACTTTAATTGATCATACTCTCTTTGATAATCAGTTATTTGCTTTCACAATCAATTATTGAAATGGGATGAGAAAATGAATATATTTGGCTAAGAAACTTTATTTTGGTTTTTGGAGTTGTATTGAATATGCAAGTGTATTTTACTTTATAAATAGCTACTTTTACATATTTTTACATGAATATCAATTCAAAAACACATACAAAAATTATAAAGAATGTCCTCTGCTGAATTGCTTGTAGAGTTCCAAAAGTTTTTTTGCAAAAAATTAACTAATTTGAACTTTCAAGGGTGCTGATGGTTCATTTTTGTTCAATTTTCAAACCAAATAAATAATTTTGACAAAACTATATAAAACCTATAATTGTTAAATTCAATTTATATCGGTTTAATTTGATCTGATTTAATTTGAATTTAATCGATTGTAATATATATAAACCTTACAATTAACCAAAATAACAAAAATATTATATTCGTAAATTTCAAATATGTAATAAGTAATGTATAAAAAAATATTAAATAAATTCACACAATTAATTATTAATTAAGTTATAAGATTATTTCTAATTTCTAAATATTCTTGAGTTTTTTTTTCCTTACAAGATAAAATTTGAAAGTATCAACTTTGATGAATGATGTTTTCTTGCATTTTAAATATTTTATTTTAAAATGCCATACAAATTAAATTATAAAAATAATGTAAATCACTATTAAAAAAAATCTTTAAACTAATACACTATATTGGTTCAATTTAAATATTTTTTCAAATCAAATCAAATTTTAATTTAGTTAATTTTCAAATTGAACCCCAAACTAACTCAAACCAAAAACCTTCAATTCAGTTTGGTTCAATTTGGATTGTTTGGTTTGGGATAGGTTCAATTTATTTATATATAAAAAAAAGCCACGCATAATCTACTAGTGAGTTTAAAACCCTACGCAATCTTCCAATAATGCCCTTCCCATGTATATCTTTTTGAAATTTAAATCTTTCCCAATTTATTTTCCACATGAGACAAACCCTAGAAGAACACATGAAACCGATTAAAAAAATTACTGCAAGAGATTGAAACTATTGTCGAATCTGCGACTTGTTGGATTAGAATACTGCTTCAATTCAAGATTAGGTAAGTGAATTTTATTCTGCAAATGCTCTGATAGTTTTTGACCATGATTTTAGGGGTCTATTGATTTCCTTGTTAATATTTGTCTACTGGATGTCTTCTGTTGGGTTTCATTTAATTTGGTTATATTCAAATTTTCTGTCTTTTTTCTTTTGGGTAGTTTTATTTGTATTAATTTCTGTTCGTATCATTTTTGTGAATTACTTATGAAAATTGAATTAATGCAGCTTCAGTAAGTAATAAAAAAGTAATGAAAATTTTAACTTGGAATTATTTTACTTCCAAAGGAGTATCTCGATATATTTAATTTTTCCCTTTTTAATTTAGATTATGGATGTGACAATCCCATTTATCTGCTTAGAAGTTAGTATTGGTTATGGATTTTTGTTTTTTTTTTTTAATTTTGTTCTATAAAATTATGGGCATTATAGCTTAAAACCCTGACCCTTGTGAAAGGAGGATACCTTGTTGATTTTGGGATTAAGAATCTAAAATGCTACTTGTTTTAATTGAATCATTTTGTTCACATTCTGTGTATGAATAGCTTATAGTGATTGATATTATGTTCTTTTAATCACATTTATGTAAAACAATTTCAATCAGAAAGACATTCTACCTTTGTATCTGTCTGTGTGTTTTGGGGGGGGGGTTGTGTGTGGGTCTATAGAAGACGTTTTGTAACTGTTGTTCTTCAAAATGTTGTTATTAGTTCTTAAGCCATCTCTGCTTAATACATTATTTCTCTTTGTTTTCATTTCTAAGTGGCTGTCTCAGTGGCAATTGACCATTCTCTTCGCTACATGTTTTTCATGTTCACAGGGTTCTGCATCTCGAAGAATATGAAATCTAATTTATATGAGAAGATGAGCTTCCAGGTGCCAAAAGCTAGAATAAAGAATGAAACTCTACCAAGAGAATATCATGTAGTGAAACGTGACCATATGGGCTTTAAGGATTCTCAAAAAGCCTCTTTGGGAGTGCTAAAGAGAGCATCTCCATGTAACTCATCTTTTTGGGACCCGCATACAGGAAGAACTCAGAATGCAGAGGCTGTTAACAAGGAAGGTAAGAGACTGAAAGTGCATCCTGCCACCATCCAGAAAAAGGTAGATGCTGTTGCTTACCCTAGGGAAATCCTGAGTGAAAAATACACGCAAGATTTCTTATATGAAAGATTCAGGGGATATAGTGATTTGGAGAGAGCAAACATAAGAAATGCTGTTACTGACTGTACTATTGCTGAAAGACCCGAACAAAATGATTCCGATAATGATCTGTGCTCTGTTGGTAGTTGTAGTGTCAACGATGAGATGGAAAATAAGTTCACTAATTGTTCTGTAAAACTTCCTTGCCTAGATAGAGATTTGCGTTTCAGTGATGCAGAATCTTTTTATTGTACTGTTCATAAGGAGAACTGCTGTCATTCTTTGGAAGAGAAAGTGGGAATAACTGTTCATAGCTTAGAGATGCATGCTTATCGCTGCACTCTGGAGGCATTATATGCTTCTGGTCCTTTAAGTTGGGATCAAGAAGAATTATTGACAAATCTCCGTATTATGCTACATATTTCAAATGATGAACATTTGACAGAGCTGAGGAACCTAATTCCTCCTGGAACTAGTAAATAGGTTACATAGTGCTTACTCTTTTCTTCTTCTGCTAGAATCTGTCTATTCCGAGTTTACCTCAACTGTACAAAAATCAAGATAGCTTGTTATCTTTATTTTTTTTCCATCATGGTTAGTGAAAGTCTGTCTAGACAGTTGTCTTTCCTGGATTTGTAATCATTTGTAACATTTTCTGGAGAATAAAATTTATCACAGTGGTTGTTTTTATTTACTACATTCTTTTTGCAGCTACTTAGTTTATGCACATTATTATTAGCTTGAACAATCTGAGGTCTCGATGAATGTGCTAATGGCATTGCTTGAAGGTGCTAATCTAAGGAAATCTTTTGTGTCTGAAAGAGACAAGAGTAGATTTTCTGTGCCAAAAAGAAATTTAGACAGACCTTGATGATCAAGATATATTTTTTAATAATTTTCATCACAGTGCACAATGCTAAAGCTGTGCGCTGCTTTGGTCAAGAATTACCCTAAAGATCAACTGTTTAGGTTCTGATCTCTGATTTCAACTTGTGTATGTGTAATCAAAGCTGGAATTTCTATGACTTGAACAACAAATGATTAGTCCCATTTTCGCTTTTCGTTTCAAGGAGGTGGCTAACTGAATTGCAGGGCCCCATACAAAATTGCTTATCTATATACAGAAGATGGAAATTTCAGTTGGCTACTGGCCTTTATGATTCTTTATACAGCATTTGTAGTCTGAACTTTAATTCTCTAATCCTTCTTTTACAAATCCTTTTCTGGCTATGCATTAAAATTTTCTTTTATAATTGCTGGATGTACATTAATCTTAAGATTGTGTGGACCCAATTGCATTACTGGGTGTATATTACAATTTGACGAATTTCTCTCCGCACATTTGGAAATTGATCGATTTTCCTTCTGAGGAGGTTATTGATCATTCCTCTTCTCCAGGGCCACGTTTGGAGGCATGCATCCCTTGCTTCCAAAGCTCTGAAGGGGATACTCATATTTGCAGCCTTTCTTTTGGCTTACCAGAGGGAGGATGCTGTCATCTACTTTCCCACTGAAACAATTCAGGACCTGTAATTGGTATTCTTTTGTATTCTGCTGATTCATCTATTTATTTCTTCAAGCACATGCTGTGCTTGGGGAGAAGTTTTCTTAGACCCATAATATCTTGAAAGAATTTTGTCCAACTATAAATATAGTATCTCATCTTCACTTTATTATAGTGTTATAGGAAACTGCATGCATATACCTTTAAATTTACATACTGCTTTTCATTTTCATGTGATTATTTAATTGTCTTTTGCTTCAGCATTACTCATCATAAAAGGATCTAATTTCATTTAAATGTAATGGGGGAGGAAGTAAAACTTTTGTGCATGTAAATTTCTAGAAGTTTACCATTGGAGTAAAATTGGTAAAACTTCCTTCTCAATAAAAAGGAAAACAGCAATATGACTTGAATGATGTAATTTTCCTTGTAAGCTGATTGTTGTAATTTTCCTTGTAAGCTGCTTGTTACTGGGTTAGAAGAAATTTTTATTTACTTTTTATCCTAATACTTACCTTTCAATGACAAGTATAGTGAAATTACCACCTCATCTTAAGTGCTAATTTGTTAGGGAGGAATATAATATACATTCAGAACTCTAAACAGCTCTTTCAAGTGCAGGTAGACAAATTTTTTATTAGCATGGTCAACACATGCACACTGCACTGTTACAGTACATGGCAATATGGCATCAAGGCTTCAAAACAGGGCCTCCTACTTTGATGCATTGTAACCTCATCTAAAAGTTAATCTGTCATAGAAGAGTTGTAATTTTTTAAATTCAAAAGGTATGATCAATTGGGGAGTAGATATTCTTCTTCCATGTTGTGCCCTGCAATGTAGTGTAGAATTTAACCCAAAGTGGATAAATCTGCTTATTTATTTCCAGTCAAAATCTGTGGCAAGTTCTCATATAATTTAGTTCATCTAAATTGTGGATGAAATTATTGCAGTAGTGATTTCTTATGAGAAATTCTCTTTAATAGACAGACAATTGTGCAATTGCTGCACCATGTAGTTCCATCAATAAAACGAACTGATAGATTTCTTGCCCAGAAAGTTTTTTGAACCTTTTTCAGGACAAAGTGATCAATAAGAACAATGGGTAATTCCTTTTTTTTTAATTATTTTATTTTCCCTTGAATGCTGTCTAAATGGAGATAAGGAGACTGAATTCTTAGCTCTGTAATTAGTTTCAAGGAAGCCATCGTATGATGTTTACTGGATTTTGACATGAGTGCTCATATTGAATATGGCATGGGATTTATGAGGTTATATTGTTTCAGTTTTAGCTGTGAGCAAAGGATGAAAATGTTAGAAGTATTGAAAGGATACAATAATTGATTTGTTGAAGCAAAAGAAACACTCAGTCTGATGCATTAGCTTTGGATGAAATGTACATTTCCTACAGTACTTGTTTGATTTGGCTCTTTGTAAAACAAAGTAATAAACAACAAGGAACTATTTCGTTGTGGAAGTAGAATTATGTAACACTACCATAGCATATCCACTGAATTATGCCTCTCGATCCTCCTACAAAGTTTCACCATTTCTTCCACTGCCTTATCTATCTCTTCCTCTCCTTTTTCTCTCATTTTCTCACTGAGTTCTTTTGCTCTCCTCCTAAACCTTTCACCACTTTTTTCCACCACCACCTTTCTTATCACTCTTGCAATCTCCTCTTTTTCAAGGCTTCCTTGCTTGTTTCTAACAGCCTCTTCACCTACCCCTACATCTTCCACGAGCCTAGCATTCAATGGCTGGTCAAAATGCATTGGCAACAGCTATAATTGGAACACCAAACTTCATTCCCTCAATCACTGAGTTCCATCCGCAATGGCTCACAAATCCAGCAATACTCGAATGACCTAGAATTCTTCCTTGTGGTGCCCAACCCTCCACAAGCATTGCTCTCTCTCCTACCCTTTCAAGGAATCCATTTGGCAGTGCCTGTTCAGTTCTAGTTTCCTTTCCTAAATGGAATCTAGCAACCCATATGAAGTTGACATCACTCAGCTCTAGTCCAAGGGCTATTTCATTCATTTCTTCCCTGGACAAGAAATTCTCACTGCCAAATGAAGCAAATACTGTGGAGCCTTGATCCTTCTAAGCCAGTCCATGGTTTTTGTGTGCTTATCTTCTGTTTCAGGCATTGGAACAAGAGGACCAACAGGGATGATCTTTTTACGACACAAAAAGGAGAGATGATCAAGGTATTTCCCCTCAATCTCTCTGCATGTATTGACAAAAATCATATTAGTCGATCGGTCAATAGAATCAAGGAATCTGTCTTGAGTCTTTGATGCCACTCACAGTTGCATCAACTGTGCGGGTGAGCCTAGTAATTTCATAATGTCGATAATATATAGCTGGAAAAGGGAATTCAGAGTTGGGATTCAACATGTGATGGTGAATGTCAGAAGTAAATGCAGCACCAGGGCAGAGAAAAAACACTGCTGGTTTATTCGGGGCCATTGCCCATGTTGCTGCCCATGGCTCGACAAAATCATACAAAACCAAGTCTGGCTCCAGAGTTTTGAGGATGTTATGGAAGCTTGGCTGTGCCATATCCATAGCCTCTTTCAGAGTTTGCATAAGATGGGGTGGTAGGCCATTAGTTGTGTGGTACTGAGGTTGAACCTCTGACAAAGTAGGAAGTTGGAGCTCTACTAGTTTAATGGCAATGGAGTCCTTTTCAGAAAGCTTTTTTTTTATTGCACTGAGGTTGGCTGAGGTAGAACAGATATAGATATAGAAGTTCCTCCATGTAAGTGCCCTGGCTAGTTCGAGGAAGGAACATATGTGGCCTTGAGCTAACCATGGCAGCATTAAAATTCTCACACTTCTTCGTCTGGTATCCATTGAAGTCTCAATCAGACACTCAAATTATGACCTCTCCTAAGCTTTCTATAAATAGTAGCAACTATTTTGGCTTTAATTTGTTGGTTGTATGCATGCAGGAAAGAGGCCAAGATGATGCAAGTGGTGTAGACTGCAAGGATGAACGTGGCGGACAACGTAGAAAATCAAGATAACGTGGTGGCAGTAGGAGGAGGAAGAGTGGGACGTGGAGGAAAAGAAGGGACTGCAAAGGGGAACAGAAATGAGCTAGAGCGCTGCTATTAATTGAAACAGTACAGCAGAATCTGACGCAACTTTGTTGGGACTAGACATAGTTTTTTATACGTTTGCCATTATTAGATGGGCTGGTAATTTTTAACTAACGTGGAATACCTTAGTACATTCAAGAATGACCTTGTGGGAGAAATTTTTTTGCTGTTGATCGTTAAGCACCAGAGGGAAAGCCTTCATTCCCGTCTGGTGGACACGTTGAAGCCGAAATGTCCTGCAGTTTCAGCTGCAGCCCGGATAACCCTGAATTGAATCTTTGTTCCTTTCCCATGTCCGTTTTTCCTGTTCAAGAACCGATTACTTTCCACAAATTCGTTGCTCTGTCCGATCAGTTTGGAAAGAAATATTTCTGGGCTTTACTAAGTGTGATATAGAGACGATTTGTAAAATATACGAGAGTTTAAAGTGGTCCATGATGTAAGAAAAGCTTATGCAGGTAGCAGAAATTAAATACTAGTACGAGAAATCACCGATGCTTAATTTGACACTGCAAGAAAACAAAGTTTACAAATTAAGGTGATGAAAATAGCTAGTTTACTTAGATTAAGTAGGGAGTTTTGAAGGTGAATTTCCTCCATCTGAGAGTCGAAATCTCACGATCGGGAGGAATATAAATCAAGATGTCTACTAGCAGTAAGTACATGAAGGAGAGGATATGTGAATTCAACTTCAGAGGGAGTCGAACTCTTGACGTGGTCAGTCCATTATGTCACTTCAGACTTTATCAATTAGCCTATATTTCAGGTGCTCTGCTATTAAAGGGCCTATGCCCTGGGGGCGGGGGGGTGCAAATAGCTAGTTAACTGCTCGCTAGTGTTCTTGAACAATATGTGTGTGAAAGAAACAGCTGATTTTTGGGTTGGGGAGCTGTCATTTTCATTGCTGAAGCTAGATATATGCTTCTACTTATTGGAAAATTTTACCAAATCCTCTACCAGCCTATCAATTTCTTTTTCGCCATTGCTTCTTATATTATAACTCAGCAATCTTGCTTTCAGTCTTGCTTTTGACCTCAGAGCTTCGCCGGTTTCATCCATCATGACTAGTTTAATTATTTTTGGGGAAAAATTCACTTTGTCATCCAAAATTTACCCCAAATCATACATTGCCATCCAAACTTAATTTTAATTCTAATTGGCATCTCAATTTTTATGTTTTCTCATTTTGTCATCTAACCGACTTTGACTGTTAGTCAACTGAATAAATCTAACTCTAACAAAAATCATCTGTCAAACTAACCGAAATGGGATAAAGATCAAAATGCCCCTCAATCTATCGCCCCAAAATACTGCAAACTTTCTACCGTTGCAGCTGTAAAGGAGCCGACGAAAGCAGAGGAATATGCACAAATGTTCGACACGTAGGGTGGCTCGAATGATCTCCACCGCCCCACCAGCCAAGACAGCCTCTTTCAATGCTTATGAGAACTTCTGGTGGGAAAAGCCCTTAGTGGCAAGCATCATCAAACCAATTCCAGAACAAGACACAGCCCTCAAAAACAACCAGAACAAGGTGACTCTAGCCAACAATTTAAAGGGATATGAGCAGCAAAACAGGGTAGTCGTGAGAGGAAACAAGGCTGAATACTTGGTTCCTTTGTTGAGGAGATGCAACGAGCCCAGAAGATCTCTATTGCTTTCCTTTACTTTCTAATTCCTCTACTTTCGTTAAAAGCACAAATGTTTCAGTCTCTTCACAAAGTTTTTTCCATGCCGAACGCCAAGATGGTCGGCTTCTCCTCACTTTAGTCCACAGTCCTTCCTCACAAGAAGCAAGAAATAAGGACATGGAGCATGAAGATGAAGAATACGCACACATGTTCGACAATATTGCAGAAAATGGAGGAAATGAAGCTGAATTAGAGGATGATGGTTACGAGATTGAGGAGGCAGAAGATAGAGAAGTTGAAGTGGAAGAAGAAGAGGAGCTGGAAATGGAGGCGAAATTTAAGAAAGAAAATAGCAAAATAGAAATGGAATTTGTGCTGGAGCAAAACTCCAAGATGCCAGGTGATGTGGCACTAGAATACAAGAATCTCACACGTGGGGAGATAGATTGAGGGATATTTTGGTCTTTATGTCATTTCGGTTAGTTTGACATATGATTTCTGATAGATTCACTCAATTGATTAATAGTCAAAGCCGGTTAGATAGTAAATTGAGAAAATATAGAAATTGAGATGCTAATTAGAATCAAAATTAAGTTTGGATGGCAATGTGGGATTTGGCGCAAAATTTAGATTTTTCGCTTATTTTTGCCACTTCTGTTCTTTGAATTCTACCATTGTTATCCTTCACAACCTCCGTGCCAACACCAACATCATCCAATACTTTGGCATTTATCGGCTCATCGTTGAGCATAGGCATGGCTATAATTGGAACACCACACATGAGTTCCTCCATTACAGAGCTCCAACCACAGTGACTTACAAATCCACCCACGC
This sequence comes from Voacanga thouarsii, assembly GCA_026120185.1. Taxonomy (NCBI): domain Eukaryota; kingdom Viridiplantae; phylum Streptophyta; class Magnoliopsida; order Gentianales; family Apocynaceae; genus Voacanga; species Voacanga thouarsii. The sequence goes on along the minus strand of JANUWF010001066.1, from coordinate 839,697 downwards.
TTGCATGACCTAAGATCTTTGCCTGTGGTGCCCATCTCTCCACAACCATTCCTCTATCTCCAACCCTTTGAAGAAATTCTTCGAGCAGTGCTTTTTCGATCCTGATTTTCTCATCCTTTTAGAATCTGATTACCCATAGGAAATTGACATTGCTGAGCTCTAAACCGTGAGCAAGTTCTTCCATTTCCTCTTTGGACAGAGACAACTCACTGCCAAAAGAGACAAACACCGTTGAACATGCTTCCTTCTTGTTGAGCCAATCCATGAGAATGGAATGATCTGTATCTTCAACAAGGGGTCCAACCGGTACAATCTTTTTCTCAAGCATATCAGAGAGATAATCAAAATATTTCCCCTCAATTTCTTCGAAAGTTTTTATCAAAATCTTGTCACTAGACCGTTCCATGCATTCACTGAGGTGGTCTTTGTCTTCCTGCTTATTTCTGGACTATTCTTTCAAACGGGTAATCTGTTCTTTCTCATAATCACGAAGGTTGTAGAAATTAAAATGTAGAAATATTGCAGAAGGAAACATGAGGAAACTTTCTCTAGTTTTTCATTCATTGAAAAATTGAAGAATATAAATTACACAAAAATGATCTTATATACACCATTCAGATCCAAAATAAACAATCAACTAAAACTAAAACTGAGACTACATCCAATAATTAAACAGCTGGCAATAGAGCATGTTGAACTGATTGTTTGTTGCCACCAAAACACTTCTAAATTATTTAACCGGGATCAAAAGCAAATATGGATAAGCTGGCCAATGAGCTGGCTCTTTGCAGTGAGCTGTCATGCCTAACTGCTGACTTGGTTGCTGACTGGACAATAGCAATAACATATTTAACATCTGTTGTTGCTGCAACTGTAGATTTCTGCTTCTGAACCTTCTACTTTTGAGCCTTAACATCTGCAACTTCACCCTTTTTCTTTTGAGCCTTAACATCCCCCCGCAAGCTGGATACAGAGAGAACCCCTAAATGAGATAACAATAGAGAAAAAGGAGTAGGAGGTAATGCTTTGGTGAAGATATCAGCTAACTGTTGAGCAGAAGAAACTGGTAAGGGCTCAATGCAACCAACTTGAAATTGATCTCTAATGAAATGACAATCAATTTCTATATGCTTGGTTCATTCATGAAAGATAGGATTTTCAACCAAATGAAGTGCACTTCTATTGTCACAAAAAAGAGGAACTGGTAAGATGCAAGTAAAACTAAGCTCTTGAAAAAGATGCATAATCTACTACAATTCACAAACAGACTGAACCAATGCTCTATATTCTGCTTCAGCTGAGCTTCGAGCAACCACTAATTGTTTCTTGAATTTCTAGGATACAAGAGCTGAACCAAAATAGACACAAAAATCAGTAATAGATCTTCTGAAATCTTGACAACCTGCCCAATCTGAATCAGCATATACCTGAAGACCAAAACAAGTATCCACTGGAAAATGCAGACCAAAATCAATAGTGCCTTTGAGATATCTCAAAAGTCTATACATAGCTTGAATATGCAAAACTGTTGGAGCATTGAGATATTGACTCAACTGCTGAACTACAAAAGTAATATCTGGCCTACTATGATTCAAATATAGTAATTTCCCAACCAAAATTCTGTATAAGGAAGCATCTGGAAATAACTCTGAATCTCCAGCAGATAACTTCAACTTACTAACTAAAGGGGTGGACACTGGTTTGCAACCAAGATAACCATGTGTTTGAAGCAGATCTATAAAATATTTCTATTGAGACAACACAATGCCATTTGAATCTCTATGAACCTCAAAACCAAGGAAATAATGAAGATCACCCATATCTTTAATTTGAAACTGGTAATGCAATTGATTTTTAACTTCAACAATGGCATCTAAGTAATTACTTAAAACAAGGATATCATCAACATATACCAAAACTGCAATGAACAAGTTAGGGGTTCTCTTGAAAAATAGACTATAGTCACTTTTGGACTGATGGAAACCAAGTGAAATCAAATAAGCAGTAAGTTTTGCATTCCACTGCCTACTAGCCTGTTTAAGGCCATATAAAGATTTATCTAGTTTGCAGACCAAAGAAGCATCATTAGTTGTAAATCCTGGGGGCATATCCATGTAAACCTCTTCAAACAAATCTCCATGCAAAAAAGTATTATTCACATCTAATTGATGAATATACCAATTAGACTTTGTAGCAAGAGCTAACATTAGTCTAATAGTGGTAATCTTTACCACAGGTGCAAAAGTATCCAAGAAATCTACTCCTTCTTGTTGTGTATAGCCTTTTGCAACAAGTCTTGCCTTATACCTGTCAACAAATCCATCAGCCTTATATTTGATTCGATATACCCACTTACACCCAATTGTCTTCTTACCAGGTGGTAGAGGAACTAAATGCCATGTTTGATTTGCCTCCAAAGTTGTAATTTTAGATTTCATTGTTGAACACCATTATTTGATTTGCATAGCCTCAAAATAGTGTTTAGGTTCAAAATGCTGGTTAGCATTATTAAGGAAAGTTGAACAAACAATGAAAGAAGGTAAGAGATGTGGTGTAGTAATTCTATGCACTTTGGAGCAAATGTAATCAGAAAAATGAGTAAGAGTAGTGATGGTTCTTGTAGATCTTCTAAGGGAAAATTCAGGAATAGAAGAAGACAAATGGGAATCTTGTTGAGGAGAATTCTGAGGTGGATAGATTGAAGAGGAATATGGCAGAGGTAAAATAGGTCTACTAGAATTAGAAGTAGATGGAGTCTTATAATGCACAAAAGGAAAACAAGACTCTATGAAGGAGACATTTCTGGACATGAAGACTTCTCTGGAAAAAAAAATCCAACAAAAAGAAACCTTTTGTAGATGAAGAATATCCAAGAAAAACACAAGGTTTACTTCTGGGATCAAATTTATTTCTGTGTGAAAATTGAGTACAAGCATAAGCTAAGCTGCCAAACACTTTAAGGAAACTGTAATCTGGAAGTTTTTGATATAGCCTTTCAAATGGTGTTTGTTGATTTAAAACAGGTGTGGGAGTAATGTTTATCAAATATGCAGCATGTTGAATGCAGTAACCCCAATATGTAAGAGGTATTTAAGATTGAAATATTAAGGCTCTGGCCACGTTCAGAATATGCTGATGTTTTCTTTCCACAATACCATTCTGCTTAGGAGTATAAAGGCATGATGTTTGATGAATAATACCTTTTGAATGATAAAATTCAGCAAGTTGAAATTCAAGACCATTATCAGATCTTAAAACTTTAATTCTTTTAGTAAATTGAGTTTCAACATAAGCAATAAAAATTTTGATCAAGAGCCTTACTTCGAATTTTTGTTTCAACAAAAACACCCAAGAAAATCTACTGAACTCATCCACTATGGTTAAAAAATATTTATGACCATGAATAGTACTGGTATTAAAAGGACCCCAAATGTCCATATGGACTAAGTCAAAACTGAATGCAACACTTCCTTGATGTAAAGGAAAAGGCAATTTGTGTTGTTTAGCTAAAGGACATACTAGACAAAATACTTCATCAGCAGGTAAAGCAATAGAAGAATCAATCTTTTTGATTTCAATCAACTGCTTTGTAGATAAATGGCCAAGTCTAAAATGCTACAACAGAGTCTTATTATAAAATGCATCAGTAGTGATATCAAAAACTGAATTTACAATGGAAATTGGCCGATGTAGATCAAGATGATAGAGACCCCCAAACAATTTAGCTGATCCAATCATCCGACCATGATGAAGATCCTGGATAACACATGAATCATTTGTGCAAGTTATGACAAATTTTGATTGTTGAAGAAGCTTACTCACAGAAATCAAATTGAAAGAAAATGTAGGAATGAATAAAACTTGATCTAAAACCATGAAAGAGGTTAATTGAATTGTGCCTATGTGTGAGACATGCACTATATCTCCAGTTGGTAGCTTTATAGACACATTTTGTGTATGGTGATAATCAGAAAAAAAAAAATCTAAGCAAGAACAAATATGATCTGTAGCTCCTCAGTCTAGAATCCAGATTGAAGAACATATGCTTGTGTCTTGAGCTTGATATGATGAGTTTGAGCAGTTTGGTAGAAGAGTTGCTTGGTTGATGGAATGAGCATGTTCAGAAATACTACTGGCTTTGGGAAAGGAAGAAGAGGTAAGTTGTGTCTGAATTAGTTTCAATAGCTGTTGATACTGCTCTTGAGTCACATATTTTGAGGTTTGAGAATCTAGTGAATTGTTTGAACAGCCTGACACTGAGTTTACAACATTGGAGGTATTCTAAAAATTGCTACTGTCAGCAACAACATTGGTTTGTGACATAAAACTGGGATTCCCCATAATCCTGTTTTTGTTTTTGTAACTAGTTGGAAATCCATACTTTTTATAATATCTATCTATTGTATGCCCTTACATTCCATATCTATCTACTGTATGCCCTTGCATTCCACAAAATGTACACTGCAACTTCCTGTTCAGATTGTTTCCTTTTCTGTATCCTTGATATCCACCATGCTGTACAGCTTTCCCATTAGCATTTCCAACTGCATTTAGCACAAGTTCATGTTTGGGAACATTTCCAGATTGTATAGATGAATCTGCCACAATATTCCTGGTAGCAAACACTTGAGGGCTTGATGAAATTGTACTATCAGAATGTGCATTGTGATAATTGAGTGACCTTTCATGTGTGGAGACCATAGAAAAAGCCTGATTCACAGTTGGAAAAGGTTTAGTCAATAAGATCTGAGATTTGACACCATTGAACTCTTCTTTCAGCCCTTTGATAAATCTGATGACAAAATCAGCATCATTATTTGTTTTCACTTCAGGTAATGCTGGACATTGGCATTTTGGATCACAGTGACAAATAGGAAGTGGCCTCAAATTTAACAACTCTTCCCACAATATCTTCAACTTTGTATAGTATTCATTCACAGTTAATGTACCCTACTTCAGGTTATATACGTCTTCTTGGAGATCTGAAATTCTAAAAGAATCTCTTTGTGAAAACCGTTCACACAAATCAGTCCATACATCATAAGCATTGTCCATCCAAATTACACTTTGAGCGAATTGAGGATCCATGACAAAACCATATTATTGCATTGTTCCCAAGCTGCATATGAATTGTGAGTACGAAATGGGACTTTGATATTACCATTGACAAAACCTAACTTGTTCTTAGAAATCAAGGCCATTCTCATTGCTCTACACCATTGATGATAATTTCTCTCATTCAAAAATGGTTGAACAAAAACTAATGATGGATTCTCATTCGGATGCATATAGAATGGACTAGAAACAGTGAAATATTGAGTAGTCATTATGATTCAATTCAGGATTAATCACCAATCGCAGTCTAGATGACTAGAGATCAAAGAACCAATTGAGATCATATAATCAAAATGAAGATTATGGTTTTGTTGATTACCTCAACAATAAACAGATGTATATTCTCAATTGATCTGAATCATACAATCATCTTCAAATTGGAATCACCCATGAATTAAGCTCTGATACCATGTAGAAATTAAAATGCACAAAAATTGCAGAAGGAAACATGAGGAAACTTTCTTTGGTTTTTCATTCATTGAAAAATTGAAGAATACAGATTACACAAAAATGATCTTATATACACCATCCGGATTCAAAACAAACTATCAACTAAAACTAAAACTGAGACTACATCTAATAATTAAACAGTTAGCAATAGAGCATGTTGAACTGATTGTTTGTTATCGCCAAAACACTTCTAAATTATTCAACCAGGATCAAAAGCAAATATGGATGAGCTGGTTCTTTGCAGTGAGCTGTCATGCCTAACTGCTGACTTGGTTGCTGACTGAACAACAGCAATAACAGATTTAATGTCTGTTGTTGCTGCAATTGTAGATTTCTGCTTTTGAGCCTTAACATCTGCAGCTTCACACTTCTTCTTCTGAGCCTTAACAAAGGTAAAGTTCCGGATAAGGAAAATCTTCTTCAGGGTTCCTAATAACATGAGGCATGAAAGAAGCCATTGCAGCACCAGTGGTAATGAACTCAACTGTTGGAATATTATGCATTGAAGCAGTTTCTGCCACCTATGGGTGGATTAGGTCATATATAGCCAAGTCTGGTTGCAGTTCTTTCAAGATATTGGAGAAGTTGGGTTTTGCCATCTCAAAGGCCTTTTTGAGTTTGGGCATGAGCTCGGAAGGGAGGCTTTTGGTTGTGTGGTAATGAGGAGGAAGCTCAGGCAACATGGGAAGATGGATTCCAACTAGTTCTAAAGATTGTGAATGCTTTTCTGCAAGGTTTTCCTTGATGGAGTTAAGATTAGCTGGGGTGGAACACAAGTATATGGTGAAGTTCTTGTCTGAGAGTCTTTTGGCTAGCTCCAAGAATGGTTATATGTGACCATAGGCTAGCCATGGAAACATTAGGATTTTGATTTTGTTGTATGATTCATATGGACCTCTTCTTTTCTTCAGAGTCCCTTTCTTTCTTGACACAAGACAAGAAGAGTAATACTTTCTATGTGAGTCTGTTTCACCATGGTGGTTGGAGGATGCTATATAAAGAGCTATAGGACCTCCAGCGGTGAGGGTAGAACGTACTCATGATGAATATTAGAAGCTAATCATATAATATAGCATATTCTTCCTCCTAATGAAGCATGAAAAAAAGGCTCACTTTGGTGAGTTTTAAATTATTTAAAGGGCAGAATATACCCTCGCTTTTTAATTTTTATTTTTATCATCAAATTTTAAAATATGTGATTTTAATCTTCTAATATTTGAAACACTTAAAGAATAGTCTTTCGACAATTAAAATTGTTAAGTGCTCACAAAAATTTATTACATAGCTTCCATATGACATATTTTATATATATTTCCGTCCAAATAACTTTTATATATGATAAAAAAGACTGTTATGACTTGCGTGTTTCTTATTTCTCTTTCAAACTTTTTTAATTCACTTTTTTTTAGACCCGTTCTTCCTTTTTATAGAGATACTAAAAAAATTGCTATATATCGAGAATTGAGTCTAGGTTTCTTTAATATCTATCAAGAGTTGAATTTAATTTTTGTCTTTTTTTCTCATTTTTTTATGTCTGGATTTGTTTATTAAAAAGTGAAATATGTAATTTTTATTATATGATTGAATTCAAAGATGTGTGAAAGAGTAATTCTAATATTATTGAGGTGCATAAGAGATATAGAGTTAGATATTGAAATTACTGTTAATAATATGAAGAAATTCGAAGAGAAGCTAAACATATTAAAATTAAAAAATAATATTTTAAAAATAGAAAATAGGAGAATGGGGGATGTGAGGGTTATTTTTTTAAATCTTTCAAATGTTTGAGAGTTAAAATAATACATTTTAAAATTTTAAGATAAAAATTAAAATTTATAAAAATTTAAAGGTAAAATGACATATTTTACCATTATTTAAAATAAAAGTTCGAAATTTAGGCATTTAAATGGATAATTATCCAAACTCTATGTAGCTAAACTACTATGATCACATCGGAGAAAGGTTTGCTATAGCAGTCAATCTGTTTCCCCTTTTTTTTTTCCCCTAGAAAGGAAAAATAATTGGATTATCATCTGATTGTTAAAAATTACTAAAACAAAGATATTCTTTTTAAAAAGGAAAGCATGCTTACGAAATGATTCTCAATTAGGAAATTTGGAAACTGAAGAACCATCTGAGCACAGGTGACCGTGGGCTGATTACAGTACCCTATAAGTTGCAACACTCAGAAAGAAAAACTCTTCATGGCCAAAGAGAAAAGCCTAGTCCCAACTTTCGAAGCCTATAAGTTGCAAATGTTGGAGATGTATTAACATAGACTTTGTAGATGATGAGGTTGTCTAGTCCCAACTTTCAAAGACAAAGTATGCTGTTGTCCCAGGAAAGAAATGTGCCAGCCAACTTTCGATCAGTTTCAGGTTTAACGACAAATTATGTTGTTTCACTAGTATTTTTTGGCGCTACCAATTCCACCATCCATAACAGAATTCAACCACAGTTTGTAAACAAAGATCAAAATGATGATCAGTAAGTCATCAAACAAACAAAATTGCAGCATGCAACTTTCCACAGCCTCCATTTTTGTACAAGAATGACAAGATGGTAGAGTATCAAATACCGACAGATTGTATTAAAGTGATAACTTGTTGATTTTTTTATTTATTTAACTAAAAATAAGTTTTAGATTAGATTTATATTCTCCTAGTTTAGATGTATAGAGAAGGGATCGACGAATTTACTAAATGATGATGATAGCTGACAACCATTTGAATGTTATCATTTTCATTCAAAGTCCACTCCTGCTGCCGTCCCTCCCAGCTAGAGAGTCGACATCAATTCATTTATTATCTAGATGAGACAAATACAAAGAAGCAAAGAACTAAGGAAACAAAATGGAAGGGAAACAAGAAACATAGTAATGTTGTTCCAGACTATGTTTTTATTACTGTAACAGCTAAAAACAGTGTATGTTGAAGAATAATTTGGTGCAGGTTCAACCAATTATTGTGTTGAAACATCAGTTCTGCAAGCTATTCTCCTGACAAAGCTGATGTACTATGTCTACAAGTCCATCCAAATCTTCCTTTTCTCGGGCTTTTAGTTTCTCAGCAACATCACTGGCTTTTCTCCTCAGATTTTCTCCAGTTTTGCCCATGACCACATCTTTGATTACTTCTGCTATCTTTTCTCTTGTGAGTCTCCCATTTTCATCTCTTGTAACTTCAATGGCTACGCCAAGTTCTACAACCAATCTAGCATTCAAGGGCTGATCAAGATTCATGGGCATTGCAATGATTGGAACTTCAATTTCTATGCTTTCCATTACAGAATTCCAACCACAATGACATACAAATCCACCAATGCTAGGATGGCGAAGAATTCTAGCCTGCGGTGCCCATCCTTCGACAATTCTCCCCCTAGCTTTCACTCTCTCTAGGAACCCTTGAGGTAGAGCTTCTTCAGTCTTCATTGTGCTTCCCTTTGGAAACCTCAGGACCCATATAAAGTTCACACTGCTAAGCTCCAATCCTAAAGCTATCTCTTCCATGTCTTCCTTAGTCAAGAAATACTCACTCCCAAAGGAAACAAAAACACTTGAACACTCACTTTTCTCCCCAAGCCATTGGATGAGCTCATTACCATCCTGATCTTCATGAACAGTATCTTGCAAGAGCGGACAAATAGACACAATCTTCCAGCTGAAAAGATCTGCGAGATAATCCATATACGGTCGATCAAATTCTGTGGAGCTTTTTATCAGTGTGATACCATCACAGTACCTCTTTGGCAATTCATCTTCAGGATCTTCATCTTTAATATCCTGCCTTGCTGATTCCCAATTCTCGCGAGCCTTGGCTAACTCAAAACTAGTAAGATAGATGGCAGGGAAAGGGAATTCAAGTCCTGGTTTCCTACCCATATGACAGAAGTATGACAACATTGCTGCACTTGAAGTTGCAAATTTAACAGCTGGAATGTTATGTCTTGAACACAATGCTGCAGTCCATGTCTGAACAATATCATACACCACCAAGTCAGGCTTAAGAATCCGTAGGATGTTGGATAGCTCTGGTTTAGCCTTATGAAGAGCCTTTTTGAGGGTAGACATGAGATGCGGTGGAAGGCCATTGGTTGTGTGGTAGGAAGGAGGTAGTTCTGGCAATTCTGGGAGATGGATTTCCACCAGTTGAATTGAGAGAGAGTACCTCTCAGAGATATGCTTCTTGATGGAATCAAGATTAACAGAGGTTGAACAAAGATACAAGCTAAAGCCTCTCTCACTAAGTTTCTTGGATAGTTCTAGGAATGGAGATATATGCCCATAAGCCAACCATGGAAACATGAGGATCTTTAAAGATGCAACTGGTTCTCTATCCATGGCAGTGAAGGAAGTATGTGCCTCTGTCAAATGATCCTGATCGAACTTGGTAATGTTTTGCAAGAAATGAAGGTATAATAAGGAACCGGAAAGGGTATTGACCAAAGCAATTTTATTAAACAAATCTAGTGTTTGTATTGTACCAACTCTTGGCTTCTTGTGTTTTATTAAATGCGGGGAACTCTATGTTATGTGGACATTACCAAGTTAAGGTAATAAAGAATGAAAGATCCTTTTGCCGGCTCCCACACTGCCAGGTCTATAGGAATATTCTGCTAGAGCAAGATTAATAACAGAAGCAGCAAAAATCTATATACTAATTGGGCCTTCCATGCCAAATTCATCTCTTTTGGCATCCCAGTACTTTTTTTTTTCATCTTTCCATTAACAGTTCCAAGACTTAATTACTGACATTATCAATAAGATTTGCAAGTTTAGAGTTTTATGTTAATATCATATCATGAAATCGAAGGGTAAAATACCCTTTTTACTCTATAGATGTAGATTTCTGTTGATTATCCTCGTCCAGAAACAGTTAAATTACATGGCATGTGACAAAGAATTTCGGTAACTCCAAAAATGCTATGAGCATATCTAAAGCCCATTCATCAATCAAAGAAGCATAACTAAGTTTCGTCAAAGAAAACACGACAGCTATTGGAAGCCAAAATTCATGCCTAAAGAATTAATCAGTTTGAACTAAAGAAATTGTTGCCGGATAAACTAATGATCTAAAATCAGAATCCATCTTTTATTATAGTTGTGTTTAAGTCACAATTCTACAACAAGGGAACTGCACTCGTCAAGATCCCAATCCCCACATATGGAGTAAAGGACATGAAACAACGAGGTTAATCCTCACATCAGAAAAACTCATAGACATTTGGAAATGACTGCCATGAAACTCTTCTAAATTTGAAAATGGGACACTGCATATTATTTATTCACACATCAATATAAAGTATGGAGGCAAATTGGATAAATTACAAGCACACAGCCTGTCCTAGATTCATAATGCACTGGTACCTTGATCAGAACTGTTCTCACATAATTGGACTAGTACTGCCACTGCTCCGTCAAGGTCTTCTTTTTCTTTCAATTTCATTTTGTCACTCAAATCTTTCATTTTTCTCCTCATAGCTTGCCCCATATTTCCAATTAAAACGTCTTTGATCACTTTGGCTATCCCTTCCCTTTTCAATCTGCCATTTTCATCTCTCATTACCTCTACAGCTGCACCAATTTCCACAGCCAACCTGGCATTCAAGGGCTGATCATGAATCATAGGCATGGCAATAACCGGAATACCGAGCACGACACTTTCTAGTAGTGAATTCCAACCACAATGACTTACAAAGCCACCAACACTTGAATGACATAAAATCTTTGCCTGTGGCACCCATCCTTCAACAATTCTCCCTCTACCTTTCACTCTCTCAACAAAACCATCGGGTAGTGGTTCTACTACATCAACTGTTTCACCCTGAGGATATCTTAGGACCCAAATAAAGTTGACACTGCTCAGCTCCAGCCCAAAAGCTATTTCTTTCATCTCTTCCTTGGTCAGGAAATACTCACTTCCAAAAGAAATGAACACAGTCGAATACACCTTTTTTCCCGCCAGCCATTCCATGATCTTAGTATCCTCACTTTCTGTTGTTGAATCTTGAATTAATGGACCAACAGGCACAATCTTCCACTTTATTAAGTCAGCAATATAATTTAAGTATTTCCCTTCAATCTCTTTAGCGGTTTTCATTAACATGACAAGGCCACAAGATCCAATAGGAGGCCGATCATCTAATAAACCTTCCTCAGCTCCATCATTGTCTTCCACAGCTTCAAGCTCTCTGCTAACATTGATTTGCTCAAAATCCCAAAGATGGATGGCCGGAAAAGGATATTGCAGAGCTGGCTTGATTGCCATATGAGAGAAGTATGAAAACACTGCTGCACTGGAAGTTTGCAATAAAACAGCTTGAATATTGTGCAACAAAGCTATTGAAGCAGCCCATGGCTGACGAACATCATAGATTAACAAGTCCGGCTTCAGAGTTTCCAAGATTTTTGATAAGGCTGGTTTGGACATGCGAATAGCCTTCTTAAGGGCCGGCACAAGATGTGGTGGGAGGGCATTGGTGGTGTGGTACGGAGAAGGAAGATCAGGCAAGCTGGGAAGATGAAACTCCACGAGTTCAATGGAGAGATGGTACTTCTCCGTGATTTTTTTCGAGATGTAACTGAGATTGATGGGCGTGGAGCACAAATATACATGAAATCCTCTGTCTGAAAGTTTCTTTGCTAGCTCTAGGAAGGGAGATATGTGACCATATGCAAACCAGGGAAACATGAAAACCCTGAGACCAAGTGATGTAACTGGTTCTGCACGCCTCAAAGCTCCCTTCATGGCTCCTTCTCTGCACAGGACAATCCAAAATGAATGTACTTCTGCATTAATTAAATATTGTTGACTCCAGCCTTTAGAAATTTACATTTTTCAAAACATATTATTTCTGTACATTATTTATCCAACAAAGTTGATACGAGAATCTTAAATTGTCAAATGCAGTAGATCTCTGTGTTACTCTCTTGCTGGGGATCCCTATGAAAGATTGACAATCAGAGTAAAGACTGCATCAGCTGGGCAAACATGTCCAAAGAGGGAAAAAAAAAAAAGAAAAAAAAGGCGAATTTGAGTCCCAAGGAGAGGATTTTTCTCCTTGGAACCCATGAATTAAGCGAGGTATTGCTCATTCATGTAGAATGAGGTTTTGAAATTATTATTGACCCCTCAAGTTATTAGAAAGGTTAAGATCTGTATTCCCTTATTCAAAGATCCTTTTTGGAAGATAAAACTCTATATATTGATGATAGTGTTACCATTCCTAGTAAGAGTTAAGGATTTAGAGAGTAAGTATTTGAACTGAAAGTGGAGTTCAACAAGTTAACCTAATTTCCTGCCTCGAAATAGCATTTCAAAATAAATGTTTTTACTCTGAAGATCATTTTCCTACTGAGAATCCTATTATATGTTTTCCTCTTTCAGAAAATTGTTCATTGAATTCATATATCCCCTTCTCTTCATAACTGCCGAAAATTTCTTTCCATCAAAATAACTTTTCAGACACTTGAATCACATCTATGCCTCATGCTATTTATGCATAGCATCTGGCTCTCTCACTCTCTAAAACGCATTTATACATGCAACGAGCCTTTTTGCTATTGACCTAATGGATGGTTGGACAAACTTTTTAGTAATTGTAATGGGGTTTTTCAAGAATGATACTTTCCGAAGACAAGATGTTACACCTCAATCATTATGGTGTTCAATTACTGACTCACTGTTACTAGAAGGCCGAGTGCTTAGTGCAGGAATTAAGAGGCCTTTAGCAAAAATCCTTAGCCCCATTGACACTTCAAAATAACTAGATCAATTGAACAACTTCTAGGACTAACGCAACAAAAAGTATTTTATAGGACAGAATGGCTTGTGGTATTAAGCACAGCAAAGGATCTAGGATAATGCAGGTTGCTTTCCTTTAGCAAAGATGTCTCTTTCATCTAAGTTAACAAGCAAAGTTCTGAATCTATTGGATCTCACCATACCTTTAGATGGGCACGCTAAGAAAGTGCTTACTCTTTTAAGAAAATTCATGGAAAGCAGACAAGTCAGCAATTCAAGAGTGTTTTATTTAAGCTCCTTCTGCCAAGTCCTATGCTCTTGAAAAGCAGTCCTGAAGTAAACAAATCTAATACCAAATCATATTAGGCCATTGAAATACAATTATAAAAATTGACCACTTTTCCTTGTTCTATTCAAATCCTATAGTCACCAGAATATCATAATTTCCTAACACAAGTGACTTTAGCGTTATATGCATTACTAATATAAGTTGAGCTCTATGCCATGCAATACTAATATAAGTTGAGTTCTGTGCGAGCCCATAGATAGTGCGATCCAACCCATACATTATTAAGTTTTCATGGAATTGGATATACTGGAACAGGAGCCAAGAGTTAAAATGATACGGCAAAACATTCATGATCAACCATCTGAAAGCCAAATTTTACGGGTTCAGCTCACAATTACACACTTTGCACTGCCAAATATAAGTAAGATCTTTCCAGTGTCTCAATAGCTAGAGAGATCAGATCGTAGAAGTCTAACCTAAAAGACTAACCACCAAGCCCCAATGAAAAGTTAAGCAGGAGTTCAGGGTTTAAGAAAAGACGACAACTGAGGAATGAGAGGTAAAAAAGATCAAAGAAAAGAAACACCATTTCTCCCCCACAATCTAAAATGTTCAATGAATACTCAACCCATATAACAAGATACAGAAAAGCACGTACTGATAGAGATAGATTGCGACTGTTGCTGTACAAACCACCTCAATGTCTCGGTGGCTGGCGGCGTTTCTGGCACCAATTGGGAGTCTACCCTCGACATGGAGGCACTTGGTACGGTTGAAAATCGGAGCCAAGACAAAAGGTTTAAATAAAATCACAAAGCACGAGCTGAGAACAAGTGGTATTGCAGAGGGAGAAGCAAATATTACGACAATTTATTCACGCAAATGAAAGAACTCACACTGTGTTTTCTCTCTTCCCTTTTCAATTCACTGATTCACTCCACACAAAGGAATCTTGATTCTTGGGTACATGGCAGAAGGCTGAGTACAGTGGAGCAGTGAAAATGAACCCTTCTAGGATAATGCTGGAATGGTTTAAAAAGTTGAAAATTTTCGCCAAATGAGCAACAATTCATTTGATAATCAACTAAAAAACTGAGGAGCTGTTGCAATTTGCAAAGCTATCATTTACAGTCACATTTGCAGATCACTTCTACCTAAACTGAATCTTTTATTACAAGCAAAATGGGGCTTGCTAATTTCTCTAAGACGTGACATATATATAGCTTTGGAGAGAGACAAACACAAAACGGATAGAAAGAGCAGAAACAGTAAATTTGCAAGGGTGTATCTGTGTACAGATAGATTGAGAGATAAATTTGTTTTAATATAATAAAAAATTATCATAAGTAAGATATTAAGTAGGATAAAAAAAGATTATGATGTGTATTTTGAATATATAATAATTTTTTAAAAATAAAAATATATAAAATAATATTTTTTTAATTAAAATAATTTAAGTTTGGGATGAGATGGAGTGCCTGATTACACCCAAGCAAACAAAAAGAGAAGAGCAAGCCACTGGAATTGGGGTGTTGTTTTTTTTTTTTTTTTTAATCAAGAAATTTATCCTTTGCTTGGGCTAGAGATGGCAATTTTCCCACTTAAATCGGAGGCTCGGCCCGACCCTCCCGGTTGGACTAGAGATTCCCCGATTTAAAGCGGGGACGAGACCAGGGCGGGCTTCATTCTTCGGCCCGCCAACCGGGGCCTGGCTGGGGACGGGGATTGCATGATCCCGCCCCCGACCCGGCCCGCCCGGCACACTTTACATATTATATATATTTATATATATATATATGTATATATAAGTAGATTATATAAATATATATACACACACATATATATAGAGATGAATTATATATGTGTTGTATATGTATACATACTAATATATATAAGTAGATTATATAAATATATATACACACACATATATATAGAGGTGAATTATATATGTGTTGTATATGTATACATACTAATATATATATATATATACACACACACAAACACACACTATATAAATTATAAGTAGATTATATATATTATATATGATTATATATGTATATAAAGGTAGATTATATATGTATATAACATAAAATAAAATAGAAAAGAAGAGGAAAAATAGAAAAAGAAAAAAAATTATCAATTATAAATTATCAATTTTACTATCATTAATCTAGTGATATGATAAATACATGAATTATTGAAAACCACCACAAAATTTTTTTATATGATTAAAAAGTTTTGAATAAAAATATATTGGAGGAAATTTTTTTTTAAAAAATCTTTATAAATATTTCCGGGCCCAAACAGGTCCCCGCTTCCCCGTTGGGTCGGGATCGGGGATTATTTTATCCCCGACGGGCCGGGGGCGGAGATCCTCGCCTTTTCCCGTAGCGGGGATGGAGATACGGGGGCAATGCGGGGGCGGGGCCGGGATTTCTAGTCCCCGGCCGGTCCGGCCCCGTTGCCATCCCTAGCTTGGGCATCCAGCACAATAGCCCCCCCCCCCCCAACCCCTCTCAAAAACAAAAAAAAAAAAAAAAATCTTGCATCCATCACAATTATACAAACCGTATATACCTCTGTTTTTCCTTCAAAAAGGTATACCTATGTTCATGTGTAAAGAAGGCATTCATTTGTCCATCTACTCCTAGTAACAGAAAGATGGTGTGTAGTATTATTCTAAAGGTGAAAGTGAGATATTAAACATTAATAAGGATAACAAAGAATAAAATAAAAGAGATTGTTTATTATATTGTTTGAAATTTTAATCGAAAAATAAGTAATTTTATTTTTATTTATTTAAAAGTTGAAAGAAAAAAAGAGATATAATAGTTTATAAAAATAATTTACAAATCAATTTTTTCTTTAAAATATAAATATTTAGAGATTATTTAATCATTTTAACTTAAGCTATTTAGTTTGACCTCTATTTTTAACTGTCTCTTATTTTTTCCACATTCTTATAGAAATATTTGGAAAGAAAAGTGTAGCTATTGGTCTTTTCTCTCTCTCTCTCTCCTTTTCTTAGAAAAATTTCATTTTGACATCCAACATATAACTTGAATATTGCCTTATTATCTAAATTAGGTTGTTGCTCGTACGATGCATGGGAGTAAAAAATAGTAAAAAAATATATGATAATTATCAATCATGAATACTTTGATGTTTAGATGTATTAGATTGATTGGTTTGAATTGATTGGATTTGGTACATTAGCATTTGACCTCCAAAATAAAATGCGATAAATATTGGAATCATTGTTTTCTTACTGCTAAAGGAATCATTTCATCTGGACCTTTTTCACACCTTTCCCTTAATCTTCCGTTCATACACAAATACTTACTCCAAGTTTCAGTTTTTAGCTGATTTTTGCCACCTGTTTCAGCCATTTTTTGCCCGCTGCATTAGCTTAAGAGTAAAAGAATTTAATGCTTAAATCTTATTGCCTTTGTAGAATCTCTTCATGGTAATGGACTTGTCGGAAATGATCGTAAGGAGGGTGCACAATGAGTTGCCACCGCTAGTGGAATTTGAAGGGTTTCTTGATAAAGGCCTGACTGTTCAATTTCAGAATAGTGAAAAAATTTATCTCTTTTGAAGGTTGCCACTGTAGAATTGGAAATCTCTACCAGAAGCCTCAATGACAAGACTCAAAGGCATTATTAAATGATTTACCCTCTTCTCATCATAGGTGCCTTCCTCCATAAGGTAAGGGTAGTCTTCCTCCTTGTGAAGGCCGCAGTTGGAGACCATGAAGGTGAATGCATAATCCATTAGGCCTCCATTGCATAATCCATAGGCCTCCATTGTAGCCATTGTTAGAAGTTGTATCACATCAGACAGCGAAGTTAAATTTTCAGTAACAATTTAATTTATGCCCTCAACTGCAGCCACAGTTGAGAATGCCCAACAACAACCTGCACGTTCAATATAGCAATTGAACATCAGTGCATAATCTCAATCTCCAAAGCTACTTCTCCCACAGATTCAATAAATGCATGTATGGTCATGAGCACTATAAATAAATGATCTTTACATACCACAAGAGCCTTGGTTCTTGACAGGAGTTACGACTCCTTTCTTTCCCCAATCCACAGATTTCGGAATGGCGTCAACATCTCTCTAAGTAAACTCAAATTTTGATCTCTTCTTAAATAAGAGAAGAACTCTCAGAAATCTGAATTCATTGAATTTAGATAATTCTATGTTATCTGAATTCATTATCTTATCTGAATTCATTGAATTCAGATAACTCTGATTAATTTTATTTTGAATTCAGATAGTCTAATATTAAAAAAAAATCCTTAAAATTTCTTCACCAATAAAAAAAACTCCTAAAAAATTTTAAATTCATGTCAGTACAGGAAGGTATCAGGTGTCAGGCTTTTGCAACTCCTATTATTTATATATATATATATATATATATATATATATATTTCACTTTTGTATCTAATTGACATCCCAACTTTCATTTTTTTTTCCATTTTGTTATCTTTATGTTAGAATTTTAATTAAATATTAATCAATTTCTATTAATTTTGATAACTTTTTATTAAGGTTTTGACGAGTTGATCGACATTTAGATGGCAAAATAAGAAAAACTTAAAATTGAAATGTCAATTGGCACAGAGTAAAGATTTGGTAAGTTTTGAATTGCAAAATGAATTTTTCTGTTTCTTCTAGATGTGAGGAATGGTCTTTTTTCCTCCAAAATATCTACTTCTCTTCCAAAGACTTCTATCCTTAGTAATTGTCAATGTCATGATTGACTTAAACAGAAAAAATTCAATATAATATTTGGAAGAATTTATGATCCTTTTGGTTTGGAAGAATTTATGGCACCAGATAAATATTTGGAAGAATTGTAAAATGAAATTTTCTGTTTCTTCTAGATGCGAGAAATGATCCTTTTTTCCTCTCAAATCTCTATTTCTCTTCCAAATTCTTCTATCCTTTGTTCGGTTGAACTTAGGCAATCACAAGGATAGCATAAGACTGGTGCCATAAATTATGCTCCAACTGCCAAAAGACCAATATCATCAATCCAAACCATGAACCTATCTATACCTTTGCAAGCATAGAAGCTAGTGTATTGCCTGGTTTATGAACTTGAAGTACAGTAGATTGAGGAGATTTCCCAACAAAAGTTAGCTGCAAAAATGTATATATAACCTGTTCAAGTCATTCTCCAAGTTTGTGTCTCGTCATTCAAAACTTAGAAAAGTTATATGAATTCCATTTCAATCTTTTGAACATGATAAAAATCTTATCTTTCTCATTTGATGGTCTATCCTCAACTGGGACATGAAAATTTCTGAGACCAAGAAAGCAATGGGAGAAGAATGAAACAAGCAACGAAAACAGTGGAGAAAGCATGTGTAATTTCAGCACTTCACTTTAGTCTTGTTACAGAGCTCTAGTATCTCCTTCACCAGAGAATCAATTTCCTCATCCCCTTTCTTGTTGAACAGCTCACCCATTGCCCTTGCTTTCCTCCTTACATTCTCTCCACTTTCATCTACCACCACCTTTCTTATCGTTTTCGCGATTTCCTCACTTTGAAGCTTTCCATTGTCGTCTCTAATGGCTTCCAAACCAACTCCAACTGCTTCTACAAGTCTAGCATTCACGGGTTGGTCGATATGCATTGGCGTGGCTATGATTGGAACCCCAAGTCTTATGCTTTCCATTACAGAGCTCCATCCACAGTGACTTACAAAGCCACCGATACTGGAATGCTTCAGAATTCTTGCCTGGGGAGCCCATCCTTCTACCACCTTTCCTCTGTCACCTGTCCTCTCAAGAAACCCCTCTGGAAGTGCTTTCTCAATGGTGATATTTTCCCCACGAGGGAATCTAACAACCCATATGAAACCAACCTTGCTCAGCTCTAGTCCCCGAGCAATTTTGTTCCTTTCCTCCTCGGTCAGGAAATATTCACTGCCAAATGAAACAAACACAACTGATGCTTCCTCCCGTTTGTCAAGCCATTGGAGGATTTCATTTTGCTCATCGTCATCAGTGGTATCTTGGACAAGAGGGCCAACCGGGACTACCTTCTTCTCTGTTAAAGACGAGATAAGATCAATGTATTTGCCTTCGATTTCTCTGCAAGATTTTATCAACAAAATCTTGCAAGATCGCTCCATAGCTTGAAGGAAATTATGTATATCTTTCTCATCATTAATTTGAACGTCATCATGACCATGCTTCAACTTTCTCCTCTCATAGTCCCGCAAATAAATTTCTGGAAATGGCAATTCTTCTCCTGGTTTTTTCAACATGTGAAGAGCATATGCAAGTATTGATGCGCCACCAGTAATGAACTCAACTGCCGGAATATTTAGAGAAGAAGCTATCTCCGCTGCCCATGGCTGATTGAAATCATAAATGACGAAGTCTGGTCGCAGATTAGTAATAATATCAGCAAACCGTGGGCTGGCCATTTCATATGCTTTCTTTAAAGTCAACATGAGACGGGGTGGGAGGCCATTGGTTGTGTGGTAATGAGGAGGAAGCTCAGGCAAGGATGGTAGCTGGAGCTCAACCAGCTCTATGGACTGAGAATACTTGTCGCCAATTTTCTTCTCGACGGAGCTCAGATTTTCGGCCGTGGAACAAATATAGATATGAAATTCTCTGCTAACTAGTCTCCTGGCTAGCTCCAGGAAGGGCGAAATATGGCCATGGGCTAGCCATGGCAACATCAACACATTGGCTATGCTTTGTTTACCATCCATGGAACCTAGTTACACGGAGACACAGATAACTCTCACACAAATTTCCTTCTTTGTTTGATGAATCTGTTTCCTTTCTTTCCCCGAGAATCTGGTGCAGTTTTGTTGGATGTATATAAAGAAAAGGTCGGCATCATATGATCTGGTCTGAAGACTCCAGAGGCGAAATACGTATAGGCTTTGCCTTCAAGAGACAAACTAATTGACTCCGCAGCCTACCCAATCAAGCTGGTCCAATG
Source organism: Voacanga thouarsii (assembly GCA_026120185.1). Lineage (NCBI taxonomy): Eukaryota > Viridiplantae > Streptophyta > Magnoliopsida > Gentianales > Apocynaceae > Voacanga > Voacanga thouarsii. Next base: position 819,125 of record JANUWF010001066.1, on the reverse strand, counting down.
ACTCCATATACCACCACTATACCTGTGGATGTAAATCCCTTAAACTTGAGACCCACAACTACTTGTATATTAAAAAATTATAGAAGTAAACAATTATTATTCTCTTTTTTCTGCAAATAAATCTGCTTATTTAAAAAACATTGAACTATTGACCGGCAATGAGAAATTTAATAAGAGTAGTAATATTGAATACGATATGTTAATATAATATGAAAATGACACGATTATAGCGGTTAGAATTAGGATTTCGTGGATTCAAGTCGAAATAGATCGACTCGTTTAACTTTAAACGTGTTCGGGTCATATTTGAGTTGAACATGTTTCAACCCACGAATTCATTTAACTTTTTTAAATACTTATATTTAATACTTTTTATAATACCTTACAAATTTCACTATAGAAAATTAGATAATTTAATTTTTTACATTAATTAATTGAATTAAATTTATTATATGAATTAATTGAATTATTTGTGTGCCTATTTTGTTTAATTATATGAGACCTCTTAAGAAAAATAAATGATGTTAATGTGGCTATTTACTTTATATATGGTAAATGAATCATTTTTAATTAATTATTATTTAGTATCTATAATAATATTATTATTAAAATGACTTTTAGTTAGAGAAAATAATTTCTTTAACAATCTAATTTTATTACAAAATTACATTTATTTAGATTTTTAAGATTAAATCTTATAAATTTATTGAGATCTTTAAATGCTTAGTTAGATGATTTATTATTTTATTGGTTATTTATGACTTTATGAATTATTTTATGAGGTTTTTTTAATTTTATATGGTTTGATTTGATTTTTAAAATTTTTTATGTAATGAGTAGATAGATTGACGAGTTTAGTAGGTATTCAGGTTGATGGGTTTAGTAATTATCTATTTATTTTTTATATTTAATCGTGTCAACCTGTTTTATAATACAAATACGATACGAAAATAAACGAATTGACACGACACGTTTATTAATCAAGTCGTGTTTAAATTAATTTGTCGTTTATAATTATTTCAAATTGATAAAACTCGTTAACTTGAACACGATACGATTGATACCCATAAAATTTTAAAATTTTATGTTAAGATTAGTGGCTAGGAGATGGCAAGTAGGGAAGGCAGCCTAAACAATTGACAAACTGGTCATTATCGTAAGCACATAAGATGCAACATTAACAGAGGAGAGACGAAGGTTTGTTCGTTACAAACAAATTTAAACATGGGCCAATAGTAGTGGGTTAGGTACGTTTTTGGCAGTTTTTTAACTGATTTCTATAGTCGCAGTCCTCTGGGTTTGGGACACTAGGAAGGGAACAAGTACTTGGCCGCTGAGCAATGAACCTATTTGAAGTGGCTCATTTCAAACTTTTATCCACTTCATTTCGTACCAAAAAAATTTATGTATGAACAAGGATTCATTTTACTTCCTCCTCCTGCTACTCATTTCTTGAACAGCCACAGTCTACATACCTACTTTCCCTGTTTTCAAGGAAGTCAGTATTAGACAATATGTAGTTCTCGCCCCTTTTGTTAGACCAGTTCCTTTCAGTGAGTTCCTTACAGCCCTGTACTGTACTTGAATTCATTCCAGTCATTAAGTATTGATAATCTACCTCCGGATATATGACGCAATACAAAACAAAAAACAATCAATACTTTATAAAATTATAGGTTTAATTTTTAATTTTATATTAAGGGCGACAATATTAAATACGATATGTTAATACGACGTAAAAACGATACGATTATAGCTGGTTAAGATTAGGAATTGACAGATTCGAATTGAAACGGATTGACCCGTTTAGTTTTAAACAATTCGTATCATAAACGGGTTGAATCCATTTTAACTCGTTTTGATCCGCCTACCTATTTATTTTTTTCTCTACAAAAAAAAATCAAAAAATTAAAAATTCTATCCAACATACACTAAAACCTATCTCACTCTCTCCTCTTGAGCACGGTGCCGCCGCCATTGCCCCTCTACCCAGCGAAGGTTTTCTTTCTTTGCTTAATGTCTTCTCCATCGACTGGAAATCTGCTTTGATGATGATGCCCTTTCACATTAGTATTATATTTAATGAGAAATCAGCTATCCCTCAAATTACACTGTTGCCCTTCTTGGTCACTTTCTCGTTTAAGCCTGCTCATCTCCTTTGAATCAGTCCATCTCTAAAAACTTGCCATTTAGTCTGCTGGAAACCATAATCACCAAGATTACTCCTGTCCCCCTCAAGCCCTACCCCCACACCCCAGAAACCCTGTCTTCTATATACGGTGGTAATTTTATTGCAGAAATAGTATGAGGCATGGGCATCTTCTTTTCTGTGCAGAGCATCCATCCAATGGCCATATTCCATACCTAACTTATGAAATTTTAAGGCACCCACCCACCAGCCTAACAGCTAGATTTTGATGTCCAAATCCGATCGTAGCTGCAAAATATAGAGAGCTAGAAGTTGAGTTTGAACATCTTTACCAGATCCCACTAATCTCAACATGCAAATTAACATTATGTCCAACTAAAAGAGCAAAAAGGTTTAGTAAATATTTGGGTTGGCGAGTTTCGTATGTATTCGAATTAACAGATTTAGTAGATATCTATTTATTTATTTTTATGTCTAATCTGATTATATTTAATCCGTTTATTTTCATATCGTATTTGTATTATAAAATTAGATAGTGTTCGAAGTGTAATCTGAACCCGACACGATTGTCACCAATTTATATATTTCACTATTTATATCCTTTTCAATTCCAGAAATTATCCAAAAAAAAAAAAAAAAGTACTGGTAATCCAGCAAGAACGTCTCGACTTGAAAGCAGCAGCCCTTCTCGACTTTGTTTCTTTCTATCCATAGGAACTGTGTCCGGAAGATGCCGTTGTCGCTTGCTTGTGTCGGAGACATTCACTCCCGTAAAAGTTGGTGACATGACATTCAATTATAAACTATAAATTCCGCTGGAATTTCGTCTCCATCTTGGATTAGTTTTCTAATTTGTCCCAATTTTCCTTTAATTAAGATTATTAGGGGTGTGATTACATTGATTTTTTTAAATATAAGTATAATTTTAAATTTTATAAAAAATTTAAAATTTTAAAAATTAATATTACAGTCTACTTTTAGTTATTAATAAAATTTATTTATTTTAAATTTATTTTTTATGTCGAAAGAAATTGAACGTAATATTCTTTTGAAGTTGGTGGGAGATGTCAACTATTTCGAAAATTTTAAAAAAACTTTATTTTTGCTTTAGAAAAATAAAAATTTCGTCTTTAAAATTTTTAAAAAAATTATGATATTATCTTTTAATCTATCTATTTTTTTTTATATCTCAACTCCTAGTGTCTGATTCATTGTTCAATAAATTATGAAACTAAGTTGTAAAATCAGTGACGTGCGATACAACTTATCACGATGTGTCCTGAAATTTCTTTATTTTATTTCTTTTTTTAATAAATTGAAAAGAAATCTAACGTTACTATTCTATTTTAAATATGAATTGAATGAAGTTTGATATTTTATTCCGTTTTTATTCTGTTACTTTGGTGAAGCTCCAGTCCATGCACGGAAAGATGGCATCCCTGACTTTGCTCCATCCTTGTCAAGTAGCCCGGCGAGACTAACTACTTTCTTTTTTTAAAACTAAAACATTTCAAATTCGAATAAAAAAAAATTCGTTGAATATTGGAAAAGTTAGTCAATATTGTACACTCTGCTATTCACACCCCTTGGTTTTGACTTAATTAGAAAGTTGACTGATTTGAAAAAATTCTTATGTGGATTGAGTCTACCGTGAACTGCTGTTTTAAAATATTATACTTTTTCAGAAATATACAATTTACACTACATATGGTACAATATTCAAAAGTATCTGGTCCACGATGAACCGAGTCCATATAAGAATTTACCACCGACTTGGGTTATGACTAAAGATGTTGACAGCAAGTTAAGCTGGAAGAAAGTTACTCCAATGCTCATATAACAAAAACAATTTATTTATTCAAGACAAACACAGACAACTCCTTCATTAAAAATTATTTTTATTAATTAATTTATCACCTACTTCATATAAAAAATAAAGATTATTCACTGGAGTCCCTAAAGTTTTTTCTTCTTCTCTTAACAAACCCCCACCCCTTTAATTTTCTTAACAATTTACATATTTTTGTCCACATTGAATGCATAATTATTCCTTTAATTCCAAAATTAGTTGTTTCCTCTGTCCCTAAGAATTTAACAGTACTTGACTTAAGAAGATTTAGTGTAAAAGTTAAAACTGTAATATAATATGACAAAATATAAAAAACATGCAAGTTTGTTACCATTTTGTGTTCAATTTAATATAAAAAAGAATTTTATTATGGAAGCATCAGCCTTTTTTTTAGTGGTATATAATGTATTAAAAATAAATTATTAATTATTTTTATAAAAAAATAAGTAAGTTAATTTTCATAAGGATAAGAGCATTATGTTTCTTTTACCCAAAAAGAATATTAAAAAGGTCTGAAGTTGAAAAAGCAACCCGAGTTTTTTGTATTTATAAAATAATATTCTCTCAATTTCAATAAAATTGATATATTTACTATTTTAGACTATCTCTACAAAATTGATATTTTATTTAAAAAGAATTTTTTAATATATTATATATTACAAAATAATTAATATATTATTTTATATTATTATACATAACATAAAGTATTTTGATATGCATTTTTTTTTACTTTTAATATATTATATTATTATATTATAATTTTTTATTTTTAATAAAATTTTGTATTAAATCAGCACACGAAGGATTAATAAAAAAAAAAAAAAAGCCAGTTTTAGAAGATGGATCCTTCAATTAAGTTGGGCTAGTGGACCTCAAAATGGAATCCTTTAGAAAAATTGGAAAAGGAGGATTTCAAACTGTATGAGGCCTGTGTTTTGTATTCATTAGTCCATTCCAAAACCTGGGTTGGTGGGCCAAATATATTTATGTATAAAGAAGTCCAATTCACCGAGATGAGTTCGAAAAGGAATATATATATAGATTTTAAAAAAAAAACCGAAGGAAGAGAAATATTTGTGAATTTATTGATTATAAATATTTAAGGGTAAAGGAAAATGAAAAAAGGTTCGGGTGCGGATTAGATTATCCGACCCGATATCAAATGTTAAATTAGAGCTTTAAGTACACTTTACGACAGGGCCGTCATATTTATTAAGACCCAGCCCCAGGGGACAATAATCAGCATCCTATTACCAAAATTTAATCGAAAAATTCGCGAAATCGAAGCTTCCTATTTCATCATTCCCAAAGTTACCCTCCAATAAAGCTCTTGTTCTTCATTAGCAGCCAGATAAATGTCTAGAGTGCTTCAAGAAAGACTGAAACTGAAGACCATTTGTTGAGGGACTTTCCAATTGAAGTCAGCGTACTTCTTGAGGTCTGAAAATTCTTCAGTTCATCTCCTTCTTTCTACTGTTATAATTAATGGGTTTTAATTTTTGATGCAAAACGTAAATGGGTTTTACCTTGCTGGTTTTGTTTTGATTGCTTCTTGTTGTTCGTTGCTGTTGTAGGAGCTGAGGTTTTGAGCTTTGTGGACGGCTAAAATGTCGAGTTCTATGAGTGAAGATCAAGATCAGAGGTACTTAAGTTTGTCAGTTTTGTGAATCGTTTGTCTTCAGAATGGAAAGTTTTGATTTTTATATGTTTTGGACATTCTTGGTGGGCTTAGCTTGAATTTCCTTGAATTTTCATTAGGTAGATGTAGGGAAAAAAATTTAAAAAATAGAGGAATTGGTTGGTCGGGACAAGTAATGAAAAATTGCCAAGACATTCTCCTCGAATTATAGCTACCTTGGTTTCTTGTTAGTAGAAGCAATTGTATTCCTATTCGCTGGGATTAAAGTAATTGAAAATTAGAATATGAAGAGATCATAAAGAGTTTAGGATCATGTATTTTTTTTGTTTAATGATCTGTGAACAGTTGGAGAATTGTGGTGGGTTGATCATGTGTTTATCAGTCTATTATTTTCGTGTAGAAAACCCATGGTTGTTGGTATATACATATTTCTGGATTCTAGCTTTTGCATGTTTGAGTTCTTCAGTGGCAATATATACCAACTTTTAGTGGTGCTTGACATACTAAGAATCTGGTCATGTTGCAGTTACATCTAGGTTTTGTCACACCAGGCAATTGCATTGTCAATTCAAATGAATAAAAGTAGGAAAGAGATAAAATTAAGCCTAACTTTTTTGAATGAAATGTTTCAATCATGCACTTTTTAATTGGTGGTGTGACTATGTATTTTGTTTGTCTAGCGGATAAAAATATATAATGGTGTTGGACATTAGCAGAGAACCAGCACAATGCTCCACCAATTGACTAGTGACCATGAAAAATTTTCGGGCCTTCTCCATATTGTCAATTAATGGCCAAATGCTTTCACAGTAAAATAGTATATAGTTTCATTGTCACAAGTCCTAGCAAATAAGGTTTGCTAAAAGAATCAGAGGCAGGGACTCATCATGATTGTTAGTGCACTTAATAACAGTCTCTTGGCTACAATGATAGTTCATGTTAATGAGGCTTGAAAAGTTTCCATGTACCTCCTCCTTGTCCTCCTTTTCTTATCTCTTCTCTCTTCATTTCCTTCTCTTCCTCTTCTTCCCTGTTCAGCACACAACAATCAGGCTTGCTGTTCTTAAATTTCAGTTCTCCTTTCTAGCAATCCCTGCTAGTAAACAGTCAAAGGCCTGTTCTACCTCATTTGAAATATTAGCACAACATCAAATCATCATTGTAAACTTTTAAGCAATGGATCTGTGTTAACCTTAATCCACTTTGCTCGTGTTGTTATATCATACTTAGTCTGAGGAAACAATCGAGTGATGCCCGAAGGAAAAACTTAAAAAAGGTAAGAAGCTTATTATTACTTACTTTCTGCTATGTAGACCAAAAACAAGAAATTACATTAGTTGTTTGGGGTCTGTCATCTTGGGAAAGGAAGGTGGAATTTGGAAGAAAGGGGCATGCAGGCATAATCAAGATGTTCCTGTTTCCTCTGTCTGTTTGTTGAAATGAGAGACTTAGAATGACATGGGTTTGTGTTATTAACTCTATTATTTTTTTAATTCCAATATCCTATGCCTCCTCGTCCTCCTTTTCTTGTTTGTCTTAGATTATTTTAATGGTAGTCTTCTCCATTTATTTTAATGGTAGTCTTCTCCATAGAGTTTCCTTTTTCAATCATGAAGTTTAAGGCTGCTTCTATTTATTTTTGTTTAGATTTTCAGCTTTCTTTTATTTGTTGGACAATCAGCACCAAGTTTCCTGAATTTTAATATCAAGATAAACACCTTTCTAGTATTCTTTGGGTTTACATAGCCCTCCCATGTGTCGAAGTTGTTTACCTATTTGACCTTCTAATGAGTAAACTAAGTGATAGAAACTTGAGGTTAATGTTGTTGTATAACATTGAGTCAAGATAGGTCAGTATACATGTCAATAAATAAGTGTTTTCTGTTAAAATATTAAAACTACTCTGGGAGGTGGGGTCAATGCAATTTTTCTCATTTGTGATGTGACCATTTTGTCACATTAAACGATACTTGTTATTTTGACCACTTTTTATTGGGGGTTTGGTGACTCAATTCGAGATATGTTTTATTTCAAAACAGTTTGAGAATCCGCTTGTTTAATTGTAGGAATAGCGTTTGTGGTTTAGCTTATCCTAGGGACCTTCCACATGTGCATTCATGTTAATGCAACAACAGATCATCAATCAAGTCAGTAATCTAATGTTCTAAGGAAACTGCCTGTTATCCAAAGCAAAGGGAATCAAGTAACAAAGTTGATGTCAAGTTGATGATTCCAGAAAATTCATGGATGATTGTCTAATGTAATACTCTTCAATTGAAATACCATAAAATGTGGCTCATTTAGAATAATGGAAATACCGCAATTAGCAGCATGAGAGAGATGATTTTACTCTTATTTCAGCTGATGGGAAATAGTGTATATATTAGTCTTATTGTTTGGTATGTTATTTTAAACAGAAGCAATGGTGGCCTGGAAGATTTAACTACAATGACTATTGAGTCTCTGCGAGCAAGATTGTTGTCTGAGAGAGCTATCTCAAAAACAGCGAGGCAGAGGGCTGATGAACTTGCCAAGAGGGTTAGTCCCAGAGTTTTATTTGATATAAATAAATGCTCATGTATCTCTTTCTCAAAAGTGTTATGCTTCTCATCTTCCCACTTTGAGAAGCGCACTGTTTTAGAATTTTAATATAATAAGTTCATTTTTAACAACATTGAGAAGCAGAAGCGGTTTAAATGCTTATATTCTAAAAATAACAAGTCATTTTTTTAACAAAATTGAGAAGCAAAAGCAGTTTTTTTTTTTTTTTTTTAATGCTTTTATTGGATTAGAATCAAAAGCAATTGAGAACATGTCAAAGCAGTTTGGCCTTAAAAAGAGCTGAAAGCAGCTTAGTTGCTGCAGAGGATCAGGCCCTGAATTCAGTTGTTCTTTTAGTCTAAAATGTCACTAGTGTACAGGTATTGGAACTGGAAGACCAGCTGAAGATGGTTTCTCTGCAAAGGAAAAGAGCTGAGAGAGCCACAGCCGATGTTCTTGCAATTTTGGAGAGCAATGGAGTAAGTGATGCTTCAGAGGAGTTTGATTCAAACTCTGATGGGGAAACCACCGTTAGTGATTCTAAGGTCAGTAATCGTACCGGGAAGAAGAAAGGAATCTCCACCGACTCTGAAGTGAGAAGACATGATATAGAGGCATATTCAAGTTCAGAGATTGACTCTTCTCCTTCTACTGGTCGAAGTTTGTCCTGGAAAAGTGGTAAGGATTCTCCAAATTGTGTGGAGCGGAAGAAGTTCATGGATTCTGGCAGGAGAAGATCTTCCAGTTTTGCTTCTAATAATTCTTTGCCAAAACGTGTTGGTAAATCATGCCGCCGAATACGGCGCAGGGAGACTAGGTCAGTTTGCCTTTTTTGGTTAAGCTATTTTGCTTTGAGATGCCACAACATGGTCATCTATGTAGTAGTCAGAGGCTTGGAACTCTAGAACTGCCTTGGCTGAGCATAAGTGTCTATACCTATATATCTCGTGATACCATGTGCTTTTTGTTTCCGAATGACCCTTCCAAGGGTTAAGCAATAGGATATCTGTTTTTCGTTGGATGTGTTGTAACACACTTTTTCCTCTCTGGGGACTTACTATTATTGGTTGCAGAATGTTTCATTAGTTGGAAAAAGCAACAATGCAAATTAAAAGAAACTTCACTGCCTCTGTACTTGTACACTCTGGGCTCCACATTTTTTCTTTGTTGTCCAATCTGAAATTTTAAAATCACTCTCACCTATTGATGGAATTTACATTAGTCCATGAGAATTTAAAGAGTAAAGGATACACCTGAAAAAGGGAATAACACTACAACACATTAGGAATTCAAATATTTTCTTGAAACGACACCTTCCTCTGAAAGATAGAGATGCTGCTGTCCTCATTTCCAACCTTCTAAAGATCAGTTCACTTACTGCTGTAGTATGGTAGCAGTTTACTTTGCTTAGGTCCAGAACCTAGAGCATTTTTATCTGCTTAGAGCTAGAAACTTTCTGTATGCCTAACTTAAATAGGCTACTTTTTGTGTTACCAGATCAATGGCTGTGGAGTTACAAGATGATTCTAATTTCCATGATAACGGTGATGATGGAGTAGCTAAATGCTCACAAGATCTTCCTAATTGCCCTGACATTGGTCCTGAGACTGTGAGAGATGATCCTGAAAACCATAAAGTAGAAAATCTACGGGAAGCTCCAGCTTCAGGGTTTTCAGGAACTGGAGTTGCTGAAGCTAATGTTACCAGTAGAAATGAGCAAGAAAAAACTATGGAAAGAGCTTTACATGATCAAACACAAAAGAAAGTGGAAGATGAAGCAGAAGAAAAGGGCCAGATAGAGTGGGAAGAGAATTTTGGGGAGAATAATTGCTCGTTGCCGGTATGCCTATGAATTAGAACTCATAAATAGATCATCACACAAAGATTGCTTCGCATGCTAACCAGAATCAGTAATGCCATTATTTAACTGATTCTCCAGTGACTATGCTTTCTCAGTAACTCATTTTATACTCTTTATTGATGGTCTGAGCTTCTGACAAAAGAATATCTGGAGTTCTAACTACATGTTCCAAACAGTAAAATTTAAGTGTGCTCTTTTGTTAACTTCATATTGTTTCCCAAATCTCCTAACCCCATTCCACTCTTCATTACACAAATGCACTGACAGAATCAACTAAATGATAGGTCATGATGCCATTGCATCAGACTAGATGTTGACTCATTGTTGGTGTTAGGGTAAGGCTTGTCCATAAAACAGCCAAAGGGATGAAGCAACTATGTGATTACCTTGCTTACAGAATAGATGAACATATCAACTGTAACTTTTGATTGGTACATCCATGGCAGCAGCATCTAGTTGCTTGGGGCATTTCATGGATAACTTCCCAAGTTTCGAGCAGAACTCTGGTTTTATATTTTTCCCTCTTTAAACTAGCTGAACCAGTTACAATGATCTATCTTTGGCTCTTGTATCTGTAACCCTTCAAGCTGGTTAACTCTTCAAGTGTTGGAAAGTATTGTTCACTCGCAATTTCTTCTGTCACATTTTTCCCAGTTTCTAGTTTGTGACTTGGCTCATTTCTAGTGATTGCTGATAGAATTTTGCATTTGAATTCTTTTAAACCTTTTTTATTATTACTTTTTTGGGGTAAATTTCTGGTGGCACACTTTTAATGTTTCGTTCTTCTTCATCACTCATTCAGGATTCATGTGACCCTGGGAACCGCTCAGATGTGACCGAAGAAAGAGATGAGATGAAGGCACCTGGCCACACATGTCCTGCAGGCAGTAGAGATTGTCGGAATAAAGGAACAGAATTGGAGATTGCAAATACTAGCTCCACTGAAGATGACAAACATAAAGTTCTTAACGATTTACTGGCCGCTCAACGGGTTGACCCCAGATATTCAGAGAGTTTGAAAACTAGCAGCATGGTTCCTCCTCGTGAATCTCCATCATCAGAATTTTCTTTTGCTATATCCAATGGAACACATTGCAAAATGTGTTTGGGAGATCCTAGCAGCAGACCTTCCCACAGCAGCTATATGTGTTTGCTAGCTAATTATTCTCCTGGGGAGCCCCTTGTTCATGTGCCTCTCTCCTATGCAAATAATGGAGAAAGTCCAGAGAGCAGAAAGGAACTTGCTTTGATGCCCCAAACTTCCTCAAGTAACCTAGATACTGTTTTGGAGGCACTTCAGCAAGCTAAGCTGTCTCTAAAAGATAAACTTTACAATGTCCCGCCTTCAGAAGTAAGATCTTCTGGCAAAGGAATTGAACCTTTTGTCCCTGCAGCCAGAACTCAGGATGAAATGGAGATTCCTGTTGTATGCCCTGAGATCTTTAGGTTGCCAACTGATTTTCAGTTTGAAAGGACCACCAAAGCCACCTACCTGGGGTCGGATTCAGCACCGAGCTTATCAAATCACTGTTCTGACACTGCTCACAATACATTAATCTCGAGTCCTTATCTGGATGGTAGATCAAGTGTATTTGTGGGTGACCAATTTCACAACAACTCTAGTGCCCCATATATGGAGATGAGGTCTGGAATTCATATGGGACCTTCCCCTCTTAGAGAGAGAATCTCTGAAATACATACATCTGCAATTCCTTTTACAGAGAACCAGTCACGCATTCCTACCAGAAGACCTATGTCTGCTTTGGATGCAACCTTTTCTGGCAGAACCACCTATCTTGATGCTCGTTTGAGTCCAGGACTGCCCCCTTCTGGTAACTATACCTATGCAACTTATCCTGTATATTCAAACATTAGACCACAACAACCCTCTGGCGAAAGATTTTCAAGAAACCCAAGTATGGAGTTTGGGATGCCTTCTGCTGCTCGGTTTTCCCTTTACGACGATCAAATCAGACCAAATATGTAACAGTAGGGATGCACACAGCAATTCCATGGTCTCATTACTCAGCTGAAATGAATCAGGAGTGCCTAGAGTTTTGTAGGTTTGTACCATCTTTTCTGTTCTTATCATGTGCTCCTTCCATTTTCATTCGGTACAAAATCCTGCTGTTTATTGTTGTTTGTTGTATTGTGTTTTACATGTAATAGGTGTTAAAAAATAGAGGGCTGGGGATAGGTGGATAGGATTGTGGGATCTTGATGTATGATACCCATACTTAGTACTTTTGGTTAAATATAATGTAAATCTGTGAACAATTGAATTCCTTCTTTGAGTCTTGTACTCAAGAAGTTTATTCCTCCCAAAATGAACCAAATGAAATAGTACAGAAATGGTGCAGGAAACCAAAAGAAATTTGGGATTCAAAATGATCAGACTATGTGGCTTCTACTTTTGATGTGGGTTCGAAATATTGCAGCTTGGTGCGACTACTGTTATGGTCCCAAATTCAATTTCATCTTGGGCTTTCAAGCTCGAGTTTGAATTGAAGCTTAATTTGGGCTCACCCTCAAATATTTCCAATTAAAAAACTCATAAATAATGGAGTATTAGTATTTTTTTTTATATAAATACAAAATGTAATCTTTATTGCTTATTTGTTTAATTAAATATATAATTGAATGCAACTTCTTTACTTTAACAGTTGAACATTCTAGCTTTAAAATTTTTAATTAAGAATTTAATTTTACAGATAACATCTCCTAATAAAAAAAAAAAAAAAAAAGTAAGGTGTACCCATTAGGATTAGGTACTGCAAAATTTTTATTGGAAAACTGCACTATAAGTTTATGTATATTGATTATGATTATATATTTATCTTCAGAACAAAAACGGTACAAAATTTGAAATTTAAAAATGTACAATATTTGAAATTTAAAATTTAAAATTTAAAATATTTAACAGTGTAAGTGGATTGGGATGAATCTCAATTCAATACTTCAATTTAATTTAAATAATTTTTGTTTTTTAAAAATAATCATTTATTTACAATATATTATATTCTCTCGTTTTAGTCATATCTTGTAACAATTACCATACAAGTACTCCCTGAATTCTAAAATTGAAAGTATGAATTTAAAATTTGAAATAATTATAATTCTATGTGACACTATATTTTGTTTTAAATTATATTAAATATAAAAAAATTAATAATTATATTGAGTATTATGTATATTGAGTATTATATATATTTTTATTTTTATATTAAGTATTAAAAATTTAAAATAAGATTTCAGAACGTTTTAATCAATAAAATAATTATAAAAATTTGCTATCAAACTCATTCAATTAATTAAATATTTATTATTATTTATTATTAAATATACTTAATGAAATGAATACTTAATTAATTTTGATTACTTAATTAAGTTGCAAAATAGACCTTTAGATATAGACTTATTCTAAACTGTTTGAAACTCAATTTCTACCGTCAAAAAGTGACCGTTCAAAGGTCAAACTTCTTTGAGTATAATCTTCATTTAAATGTGAACCATTCTTGTTGTACCGATTAAAACAGGTTTTACTAATTCCCATAGTCACCCAGGTAATTGGAGGAGGAATTTGTCACCGGAGAAGGATTCGGCCAGTTTGACTGCTTTACTAAAAAATCATCTTTGACCATCTCACACAGCTACACACCGACGAAAACACCTACGTGCCTTGCATGGAAAGATCAAAGAGTGGTCAACAAGTAAAAGCCAACCAGAAGCCAGAAGGAACTTTTGCCCTCTCCTTCCCAGCCAATCAATGGAAAAATTTTAATATGTACTACTAATTCATAAATTAAATGTATCAATAATTTATATTATGTGTAATATAAATTATACGGTATAATTTATTAATGTATTTAGCCTATCAATTCATAATTTATGTAAGAATTATTTATATGATTTGCTTGTACTTTTCGTCGAATTTGACGATCAAGAAGATCTAGATTAACTAATCTAGAAAATCTTTGAACCAGTCAGTAACGTGTTCCCAACCCCTTTGGTTAGCTGTGAAGACCGCTGCCCGATGTCTAGGCAAATTGGACTTCCGCGGCTTCCGCAGGAGGGAGCAAAACTTGGCTTCCTAGTTGCTTAAAATGCACACCTTTCTTCAAACTTCACTGGTGATTTCATCCCAGAAGGTTCTTAGTTCTTACCGCCCTAGTTTGATTGTTGGCCGACTTGCAAACACCTATAAGTACCAATAGGCTGCCTAACTCTGAGGGATAATTAGTTCGATCCATCAAAGGAATCAGATTTTTCACCGACTTTAGCCAAAGCTTGCTTTCGTTTGCATTGCAGAAACTCGATTTCTTCAAGAAAATGGCCATGGAAACCTCAAGATATTCAAGGCCACTGGGGTATCCCTCAGATGAAAGTGCAAGCTCCTCTACAGTCCACAAAGCAAATATGGTGTCCAATGCTAGAAGTTATTCATATTCCAGATATGGAAACGATGTTTCAACCCAAGAAATTGGATGGGATCACGGCGATTTCTCTCCAAAAGAAAACCGCCCTTACATGATCAGATGGAAGTCCGGGAAGAAGGTAGATCAAAGGTTGCTAATGCTGCTGGAATCGTATTTTCAAGAACTTTATATGAAACGGCATGCATTTTTCAAGAAAATCTTTGCCAAGAATTACAATGATTTTGTTGATGTGTTCAAAAAGATTGGCACCATGTTGTCGAAGAATAATAATCAGACAAAAGATCACACCATGCAGAGGAGCTTGAGCCTGGGTTCTCCCGGTTCAAGTGAAACAAGGCTTGAATGGTTCAAAGTGAAGACTCCAGACGTAATTGTAGCTCAACCTGGTGGCCAAAATGGCACTACTGGAACAACTACAACTGCTTCCACTACAGCTTCCAAATAATTGAACGCTCAAGTCTCCATCAGGAACAGCAATACTATTAACGTTTTTTACTGGTCCAGCAATTATTCTTTTATTCATTTTCTAGAATTTGTATAGGTTTTTTTTAGAAGTCAAGTCTTTCCTATGTATTGTACAACGTTGGAAGGCAGAGTTGGGGTGTACATTTGGTTATTTGTTGTGTGTTCATAAAGAAACCTTATCAGTTTCGAAGTTCTACACATTTAAACACCTCTACATCATGATCTTATTCAAATTTGATTCGTTTATTGAGAAAGAATGTCTACCTCCTCACGTCTTGTTTCTTCTTGCACTTGACACACCGATATCTTCTTTATTATTTGGAGTTGATTTATCCCATCAAGTTGAGACAAGTATATAGGCTGCGTCCCAACAGGTTCTGTGGAAAAAAATATTACGTCTCAGTTAAATTTTCTTAGTCGAGGTAGATAATCTGAGTTTAGTCCTGGTCTAATCTTTATTTAAGAAAAAACAATGTTCATTTATGATAATGAGACACCAGTGAATACTTCTAGACCCCACTCATTAAATATAATGAGTAACGTAATAAATAAAAAATATGTATTATCATTGACTTTAATAAAATGAAGCATTAAAGGCATTAATTTTTTTAATACCTTTAAAGAAGAAGAGACAAAGAATCACTGTTCATCTACAAAATTTTGAAACAAAATAAAAATAAATTATACTTTTAATAAAAGTTCAAATAACAATAGTCTAACACTTAATTGCAATCGCACGAAGTTAGTTATTAAAAAAGTTGTAAATAATATTACTTTTATCTTAATTTGAATATTCTATTTTAATTTTACACAAAAATTTAGAAAAATATATATATATGTTATAAAATTAGGGTAGTGTTAGAATAAAATCTACACACTCCACACTAAGAAAATTCTAACTATTCTTTGCACAAGAATTTTTCTCTTTCTTTTCTCTAATCTTTCTTTCACAAAATAATGGTGTATTATAAGCTTAGAGAATAGCTCTATTTATAGAGCTCTAATTAGTGGATTACATCATGGCATACATCATCTTCCACTAATCTTAATTAGTGGTGTCTCCACTAAATGGTGGACATCCATAAAAATCTTCTATAATAATTCACATAAATCCATAATTAGTGGAGCCTCCACTAATTAATAAAGATTCCAATAATTCATAACACTCTCCCTTGGATGTTCATCCATTACATAAAGAATATGCCTCGTTAAAACCTTACTAGATAAAAACCCAATGGAAAAAAAAAAATCTAGTGAAGGAAAAAGAGTACATTATTCTATATGTCTATTTATTACTCCCCCTGATGAGATGATTCCTTTAAATCTTTAAACCGACGCATACCGATTTTATATCTCAACTTTTCAAATGTTGCAGTCGGTAAAGTCTTCGTGAAAATATCTGCGAGGTTATCACATGACCGAATTTGTAACACATCAATTTCACCTTTCTTCTGGAGTTCATGAGTAAAGAAGAATTTTGGTGAAATATGTTTTGTCCGATCTCCTTTAATATATCCTCCTCGTAATTGAGTTATGCAAGCTGCATTGTCTTCATAAAGAGGAGTTGGAATACCTTTGATTGATGATAATCCACAACTTTCTCGGATATAATGAATCATGGATCTTAGCCATACACATTCTCGACTTGCTTCATGAATGGCTATAATTTCAGCATAATTTGAAGAAGTAGCTGCTATAGATTGTTTCGTAGAACCCCATGATATAGCAGTATTTCCACATGTAAATAGATAGCTCGTTTGAGAACGTGCTTTATGTGGATTAGATAAATAACCAGCATCTGCATAACCTATCAATGTTGGACTGGTTTTATTTGAATAAAATAATCTGAGATCAATTGTACCTTGGAGATATCGAAGGACTTGTTTAATTCCATTCCAATGTCGTCGTGTTGGTGAAGAACTAAATCTTGCTAATAAATTGACAGTAAAAGCAATATCAGGTCTTGTATTATTAGCAAGATACATCAATGCACCAATTGCACTGAGATATGGTACTTCAGGACCAAGGAGTTCTTCATCATTTTCTTGAGGTCGAAAAGGATCTTTATCCACATTTAATGATTGGACGATCATTGGAATACTCAATGGATGTGCTTTGTCCATGTAAAATCTTTTTAGCACTTTTCTCTGTATATGTTGATTGATGAATAAATGTTCTACTCTCCAGGATGTTCAATTTGTAAACCAAGACAAAATTTGGTTTTACCAAAATCCTTGATTTCAAATTCTCTTTTTAAATAATCAATTGTTTCTTGGAGCTCTTCGAGAGTTCCAATAAGATTAATATCATCAACATATATAGCTAATATCACAAATTTAGAACCAGATTTCTTAATAAAAACACATGGACATACCCGATCATTTTTAAATCCCGCTTTCAATAAATATTCACTAAGACGTGTGAACCACATGCGCCAGATTGCTTCAGGCCATATAATGATTTCTGCAACTTGATGGAGTAATTTTCACGAGGATAATGTTTATATGCTTCAGGCATATGAAATCCTTCGGGATTTTCATGTAAACATCATTTTCTAAATTTCCATACAAGTAAGCTGAGTGACAATATCTAATAGGCGCATATCTATCTTTTCATGTCTTGCCAAACTGATAAGATATCGAAGTGTAATAGCATCAACAATAGGAGAATAAGTTTCATCATAGTCAATACTGGTCTTTGTGAAAAACCTTGGGCTACTAATCGCGCTTTATATCGAACGATTTCACTCTTTTCATTGCGCTTTCGCACAAATATCCATTTGTAGCCAACGGGTTTTACACCTTCCGGTGTTCGGACTGCAGGTCCGAAGACTTCACGTTTTGTCGATGCATTTAACTCCGATTGAATCGCATCTTTCCATTGCAGCCAATCTTTTCTATGCCGACATTCATCAATTGATATTGGTTCAGGATCATCATTATCTTGTATAACATCAAGAGATATATTGTATGCAAATATATTATCAATAACAATTTCTATCCGATTCCAACTTCTACCGGAAGTGGTATAATTGATAGAAATTTCGGTGTTACTTTCATCAACTTCGGTTCTTTGTCATCAGTTCTCTCTTGGTCTTTATCATTCTTTTCTTCAATATGATCTTCTGGATCATTTAATCCTCTTTTCTTTCGAGGATTTTTATCTTTAGAACCAAGAGGTCGGCCACGCTTACGGCGTGTTTTTGACTCAGCGACTATAGGTATAATATTTTGTTCTGCTGGAACTTCAATTCGAATAGGAGCATTTATAGCTGGAATATGCGATTTTGTAACTCTTCCGGAGTCAACAAAAGCGTCCGGCATTTGATTTGCAATGTTTTGCAAATGAATTATCTTTTGAACTTCAAGTTCACATGCGCTTGTGCGCGGATCAAGATAATTTAATGATGTTGTCCAAGCAAGATCCTTTTTATCTTGTTTTGGTTCTCCCCTAATTTAGGGAATAATGATTCATCAAAATGACAATCAGCAAATCTTCTTTGTGAATACATCTCCTGTCGGGGGTTCAACATACACGATAATAGAGGGAGAATCATATCCAACGTATATCCCCTTTCTTCTTTGAGGACCCATCTTTGTACGTTGGTTTGGTGCAATTGGAACATATCGACACCCAAAAATTCTTAAATGAGCAATATTAGGTTCGACCCAAAGACTAATTGCAAAGGAGAGAATTTATGATAACTAAGTTGGTCTTATACGTACAAGTGTTGCAGCATGTAGAATAGCATGTCCCCAAGCAGATGTTGGGAGATTTGTTTTCATTAATAATGGTCTAGCAATTAATTGTAATCGTTTAATCAAAGATTCAGCAAGACCATTTTGTGTGTGAACATGAGCTACATGATGTTCAACATTAATCCCAATTGACATGCAATATGCATCAAAAGCATGTGATGAAAATTCACTAGCATTATCCAAACGGATATTTTTAATGTGATGGTCCGGAAATTGTGCTCGTAATTTAATTATTTGAGCAAGTAATCTCGCAAACGCCAGGTTGTGAGTAGATAATAAACATACATGTGACCATCGGGATGATGCATCAATTAAGACCATAAAATATTTGAACGGTCCACATGGTGGATCAATAGGTCCACAAATATCTCCGTGAATCCGTTCGAGAAATGTAGGACTTTCAACTCCTACTTTTCTCGGTGATGGTTTAACAATTAATTTTCCTAGGGAACATGCAGGTACATGCGAATTTTTCTGATGTTAATATCCTTTTATTTTTAAAGGATGACCATGTGTATTCTCAATGATTCTTCTCATCATGGTAGATCCCGGATGACCCAACCGGTCATGCCAAATGCTAAAAGTAATAGGATCAGTAAACTTCTGGTTTACTAGATGATGAATTTCAATTGTACGTATTTTTACAAAATATAGACCAGTAGAAAAAGATGGCAGTTTTTCTAATACCGATTTCTTACCCAAATGCATTTGAGTAATAAAAAGATGCTCAATCCCATTTTCCTCATTTGTTTCAACATGATACCTATTTCTGCGGATATCTTTAAAACTCAATAAATTTCTTCTGGATTTTGAGGAAAATAGTGCCTTATCAATAATAATTGTTGTTCCTTTAGGCAACAATATACTAGCTCTTCCGGAGCCCTCAATCACATTTGCACTACCGTTTATCGTATAAATATTTATTTCTCCCATTTTGAGATCAGAAAAATATTTCTCATTTTTTTAGTATGGTGTGTGTAGTTCCACTATCAATAATGCATACATCATCATTAACAACGACCATCCGAACACAAATATATATATGCAAACGTAAATATTATTAAAATAGAATGAAAATGAAAATACAAAAATATCAGGGTGAGGCTTTAGTTCTTTTGGACACTGCCATCACCAATTAAATGGTCTATCCTACCGTCTGGGTGTTCAAAAAAATCCGATACATCCATATGGGTAATATTGATATTAAGATCTTCAGGATCAATATCATCATCCTCAACATTATTTATTGGATGTTGAGAAAAATTTGCTTCCACATTTTTATTTTTCAATGAAGCTTGATACAATTCAACTAAATGCTTAGCCGATACTGACAGTTTCGTGACCAATGACCTTTCATGCCACATCTATAACATATATCCTCATGCTTTTCTTCAATTTCTTTTTCTTTTCCCTTATGATCTTTTCTATTCCACTTCGGTGGCGGTATTTCTCACAGTTTGATTATAATTGTGATAAGGGAAATATCGAGCGTGTCTACGACCATAACCACGACCACGGTCACGGCCATGGCCACGACCACGACTATAACAATGAGCTTCTGCTGGAGCCAACAACATTCACTTGGGAGTCGTTGTTGAGCCGATTGGTCCGGCTTCATGATTTCTCAATAATAACTCATTATTTTTCTCTGCAATGAGGATGGCGATAATTAAATCCGTAAATTTTGTATACCCATTTTCTCGATATTGTTGCTTGCGAGGACAATATTCGAGGCATGAAAGGTGGAGAATGTCTTCTCCAACATATCTTCATCAGTCACTTTTTCTCCGCATAATTTTAATTGAGATGTAATTTTATACATTGCGGAGCTATATGCATTCACGGTTTTAAAATCTTGCAACCTCAGGTGCAACCATTCATACCGTGCAGTAGGTAGTACGACCATCTTTCTTTTAAATTTACCCACAGGCCATATGGATCTTTTTCGGTAAGATATTCCATTTTCAAATTTTCATCGAGATGACGACGAATAAAAATCAAAGCTTTAGCCTTGTGTTGTGCAAGATGAATATTATTTTGCTTGAATAGTTTCACTAAGGCCTTCAGCATTTAGATGCATTTCTGCATCGAGAACCCATGACATATAATTTTTTTTTTCAGAAATATCAAGGGCTACAAATTCGAATTTAGCGAGATCAATAAATGCGTACTTGTCTTCTGGTTTTAATAACGGCAGAGACTCGTGCTGATAACGTGTTATAAAATTAGGGTAGTGTTAGAATAAAATCTACACACTACACACTAAGAAAATTCTAACTATTCTTTGCACAAGAATTTTTCTCTTTCTTTTCTCTAATCTTTCTTTCACTAATCTTTCTTTCACAAAATAATGGTGTATTACAAGCTTAGAGAATAGCTCTATTTATAGAGTTTTAATTAGTGGATTACATCATGGCATACATCATCTTCCACTAATCTTAATTAGTGGTGTCTCCATTAAATGGTGGACATCCATAAAAATCTTCTATAATAATTCACATAAATCCATAATTAATGGAGCCTCAACTAATTAATAAAGATTCCAATAATTCATAACAATATATAACTTGAATCACTTAAATAAAAGAAGTAATTAGTCATGAAAATTTAAAAGAAGAATATATTTATTTTAAAAATATAAATATTTATTTTCAAATATCATAAAATAGAAACATAGACATTTAATTTTGAAGAATCGGAATAAGCATTTGCAAGATCATCAAAATTGAGCAGCCAATAATGATAAAGCTATACTCGCTTCAAGGGAGCAAATTGTTGTCAAGTATGCAATGATGGAGGTACGGAGGAGGATAGTGCTCGCCCCTCAAAACTTTTAAAATTTTTATTTTTTACTTAATAAAATTATTTTAAAAAAAAATTTCTTTAAATTTTATCTTTTGTCCCTCTAAAATATTTTTCAAAAATTATAAAATTATTTTCTAATATATTATTTCATATAATTTATCCTCAACTTTAAGTTTCTAATTCCATCTCAATAAGCAAGGATCATCTGAGGAATATATTACTCCTTCCATCCCATTAAAATTGACTTATTTACTATTTTGGGATGTCTCATTAAATTTGACACTTTCCTTAAAAAGAAAATTTTTACTATATAATTTATTATAAAATAATCAATATATCCCACATATATTATATTTATATTCTTAGATTTGACATAAAGTATTATGGGATTCATATATTTTTTATTTTTATTATATTATATTATATTATATTATTATTATATTCTATTTTTACTTTTATATAAAATATCGTGTCAAGTCAATCACTGTTAATTTTAATGGGACGAATGGAGTATATATTATTTGAAATAGTACTAAAGTGTACGTTTTGGATCCTAAAACTAAAAACAATGTGGATGCTCCTAGGAAACCATTATCACACAGTGATAAGGGTATATATGAATAGGCCATCTTAATCTTCTGCAAGGTGTTATCAGGAGAAAATTATAGTACTATGTATCCCGTGTGAATGCTATTCCCTCCATCCTAATAAAATTGATCTACTTACTATTTTGGGTTGTTCTAAAAAATTTGACACTTTTCTTAAAATGAAAATTTTTACTATATAATTTATTATAAAATAATCAATATATCCTACATATATTATTTTTATATACTTAGATTTGACATAAAATATTATGAGACCCATATATTTCTTATTTTTATTATATTATATTATATTATTATATTTTAATTTTTATTTTGTATAAAATATCGTGCCAAGTCAACCACGATCAATTTTAGTTAGACGGAGGGAGTACTTTTGTCACATTTCATGGTATAGTTCATGTTGCCACGTTTCCCCAAATCAATCAGTACCATATAGATATCTAAGCAAATCCTGTTGACGTTGATCCCTGCCAAAAATTGGTGACTTTTTATTGAAAATGTAGACGTGCTTGGAGCTTGAAAAGAAAGTGCTTCATACTTTTCCAATATTGATTCCCTTGCAGGGCAATGACAGAGGGGTATGGCATGGTTTAGGCAATTTTTCCTTTCCAGCACCGATTGGTAGGGTATTAAACATATATATATATATATATAGTTCTTATATATACATTATCTGTCATCTGACTCACCATATTTTTTAATCAATCATAACACACATATATATATATATATATATATATATATTTAAATTGCTAATCAAGTATAAGATCGATAATGTGTGCTCTCTATAATCTCCTAAATAAATAATGAAATAATATTTATTGTCTAGATAGTTATATAGGAGATAAAAAATCTCGACTCTAATCAAATGAAACAAGTTCAAATAAACACTACATTCATTGCATGTATGCTTGCAAATGTAATGGTTTATAAATATTTAGTCATGTTTTTTAATATATTATAAAATTAAATTCAACATTTAAAGATCTATTCAAACATAGACGGCGTGATTGAATGTGTAGTATGCAATAGTTATGGTAATAAATAATTAAAAGTTGATGTTTGTGTAAGTTGTACAATAATTTATATGTATTAGTCACGATTATATGTACAATATTATAATATTATATACTCGGTCAAAATGATGTCGTCACATTAAAATTTTAATTAGCTAGGATGCGTGGCTTATTATGGACAACGCGATCTTCTTCAAATTCATTCTTCGCCTTCAAATAATCACGCAAATTTAATTTTACACTTACTAGACAGGTGCATCCAGAGATGCCAACTACTAAAGTCTTTTTCTCTTTCATTTGTAAGATGCGTGCAGCTGAGTCGCATGACGCAGAGATGAGGAGGATATATCATCTGGGGAGGTAAAGATTAATTCAGAAATTTACCTTGCTTTAGCTTCAACCAGTGATCAAGTCCCCTTCAAGTTTAATGTTTCAATTGTACAGAAAAGAATTGTTTCTCCTGCAAGAAACCCGGCCAACTATATAACTTAAGCCCCCAGAACAGCCCAAGTCATACATAATTAATCCATATCCAATCTTCTCAAGATCATTTTCATTGATCTCTAAGAGCAATTCGATCTCTAGATCATTTTCATTGATCTCAAAGAGCTTCGATCCGTCAAGCAATATTTTCATGGATGATTTCTTGGGAGAAGAAATTTCTGGGTGGTTTGATCATCGGATTCGATGGAGATCGGGAGAAGAAGTTGATGAGAAGTTGATGATGGTGCTACATTCATTCAGGGAACTCTACATGAAACGTGGAGAATTTTTCAAGAAAATCTTCCCACAGCAGCTTCATGATGCATTTGGTGATGTTTTCAAGAAGATCGATGCAGCGGTAAAGAAGAAGGATCAAATGAAGAAGAAAAGCTTGCAAAGAAGCTCGAGCGTCGGTTCTCCATGTCCACGGGGCCTCCAACAGGATGATGAATCCGAACTGAGGCTCCACCTGTTTAAGGTGCGAACACCGGACGTCGCCGTCGTGCAGCCTGGTGGCCAAGGTGGTGGAAAGGATCCAAAATAAATCCCAGCACGATCAGATTAATTATTTCATTGATTTTGGCATTCAAAATCACCTTAGTTCACCTTAATCCTGTACAAATGATAAAAAATCCGTGAAGAAAGGCCTTTTTTTTATATATATAATTAGTTTTTATCTTTTTTTTTTCTTTTACATGATTTGTTAGTTTGAATAATGATAGAGTTGATTAGAGCGCAATCAAAGAAATAATACATATTTTTTGTGATTAGAATTGAGACAGGAATAATACATACTTTTATGTAACACGAGTTTCTTTGAAAGAAGAAAATAGTCCAATAGATATCAAAGAAAGGAAATAAGAAGAACAAAAAGACGATCGAGTTCTTTTAGTTGGGAGTTTAGGATTCTTTTTTCTTTTTAATTTCTCCCTTTTTTTTCTGAAAATTGCAAAGAAAAAGGCCTCTCAATGATCTAATGTCTACATTACATATGGACTAACTATCCAAACAAGAGAAGAAGAAAAGATTTCTACGCAATTAAAAGGAGAAGGAATCATAATAGCTTCCGGGAGGAAAGAGTCCTTTGATGCAAATTGCAAAGGAATATATGATTAAGGAGAAGGTGTAATTAATGAAGGGATGAAATATCGGTAAATAATTATTTAATAAAATATTCTATTTTGACTAAGAGAATAAAAATATTATTTCCAAAAATACGGTACTAACAAAATGAGAATTACTTTGATAATATCACGGGACATTCAGAAAAAGGTTCATTAACTTGAGAGAGAGGGAGAATGATTTTGTGATCGGGAAATAAACTTCAAGGGTGAGCTTTAAGGGTATTTGGAAACAAATTGACAATATAGTTTTTTCTAATACATTCATTCATGGGGAATGAGTACTCTTTTCCAATTTCATAAAAATATGATTTTTTTAAATATTTTAATTATATTAAGATATGTTGATTAATAACAATTTATGTGATCATAATTTACTTACAACATCATATATACTTTTCTCATCACATTACATATGATACATTCGATTAATTTAGAAAATATATCTTCTTATTCTATTATTTATATATATAATGACAAATGAACCAAGTACATTTTTAACAATTATACTATGTTAATTAATTCTTTTTTTTTTTTAAGTTCAAGGAAGAAAATATGGGTCAAATTAAAACTACATTTCACAACTCGGCCAAAACTTGATCACTGTCATCATTTAAAATCTAACAATCAATTTTTTAAACTAAAAATAAAACTATGAATCAAATTTAAGACTTATTGTTATTGTTACTTTTTTTTTACTAGAAAAACAAAAAAAAATATTAATGAGTTATTTAGCAATATGTGTTGCGAAATCCTTTCTTAAATCTCAAATAGCCAATAACCAATAAATTCATTCCTTTTTTCTTATTAAACAGGATATTATTCATTAAAGAAAAATAAGCGAGAGCTATTACCTCCCTTCTAATACAAGAAAAGAAGAAAATTGAGAAAGTGGGAGGATTCAAAAACATGGATAAAGGAAATTATAAAGAGTAATAATAAATATACCACAACTTAATCATTCAAGGTGAATACAAAATAAATTAAACAAATTAAATAGACATACAATAATTCTCTGCATAGCGTCTTGAACGATATTCTTGAACTGTAATAAGCCAAATTTAACTACTTTTTGTCTCCAAAGTAACAATTTACTCGATTATCGACATATTAATAATTTTAAAAATTGTTTAGGATTGAGGTAAAAAATTGAAATGATCTAAATTAAATTCGAGTAGATAAAAATTTTCATGAAAAAGAGACTAAGATAAGAAAATCGATAAGATTACTTATTATGCGTTTACAATTCTTGTTGGAAAAAAAACTAAAAAAGGAAATTGTGGTGGGTTATAAAAAAATATAAAAAATATTATTTAATGGTAAAGAGTAAACATCAAAGAAAGATTCGACCGACCATATTTACCGTCATACACGGTAGCGTCCGGAGAGACCCATAAATTGACTCCCACAGTTTAATTGCCGTCCAAGACTTCTTCCTCATATCCACTTTCTAAGCAATCCCTTTTGCCATCATTTCCTTCCATAAGTTCACAGTTCTTACTGTCGAAGAGTGACTTGTTCCTCATCTCTTCTGGAAATTAAAGAGAATTCCCATGGATGAAACTCCAAGTTCTGCAACTTCTACTGCAGATATGGTCTCCAAGGCCAGCAGTTATTCATATTCCAGGCCTGAAAATAATTTTCTTGCACCGGAAAACGGACAAGACCAAGGTTCTCAATATAGGATTAGATGGAAATCTGGAGAAAAGGTTGATCAAAGGCTGCTGACACTTTTGGAGATCTTTTTCCTTGAAATCTACGTAAAACGAAGGGAATTTTTCGAGAAGATATTCCCAGAACTTCATGGTCATTTTATTGAAGTATTCCAGAAAATTGGTGCCGTGATGTTGAAGACTAAGAACCAGAGCTGGAAACATCGCACCCTGCAAAGGAGCTTGAGCCTTGGTTCTTCTAGTAAAGAAAGTCAAGCTCAGGGCGTTTCTGAGCTGCGCCCTCAACGACTCAATGCAAGCAAAGCTGCTCATGATGATCAAGGGCAATCGATCAGTACCGCTGATGAAGAAGAAGACGAAGAAGAGGGATCTTATTCGAAACCACCGCCACTTGTGCCTCTGTCAGCACAACGGAGACGAGGTAGAATATTATTGCAATCTGCTGAACCAGAACCAAAACCAAAACCAAAACGATTCAAGGTGAAGACACCAAAGGTAATCAGAGCCGAACCAAAGGCCGGCCAAGGTGGTCCTTCTGGCTCTAAAAGTACTGCTGCAACAAATTCCAACTAAAATTGCCGAGAACAAATTTGAATAAAATCAACTTGGTCTTTTCAGGTCATGGTTAAGAATGGTGAGTAGAAATTTAAGAGGAAAACTTTATATTTATTTTGTTTTTTTTAACGTATTACTGTATACTCATCCAGGATTTATGTTTTTATTAATAAATCATTTTGCCTATGACAAAAAAGTTTATTTGAATTGCTCTTGTTGTTATTTTGTTCCTGTAGTTGAATGCAGTAATTTGTGTCACCCCCTTCGCCTCTGGTGCTCTTCTGTGTCTCATTTCAACCTCCCTTTTTCTCAACCTTTTGTCTCTCCCCACCAAGAACACCCACCCCACAGCTGCCTTTAATTTTTGACACTATTATGAACACGGAAGAGGAATTTCTGGAACTACAGAAAATCCATGTCACTGCAAACCCTGGGGACCCATTAAGGCTACTCTGGGAGCCGCTTGGAAACCGGTCTGTAAGTTACTCGTCTCTGTCTTAGAACAAAACATCATACTCTGCACCTTTGATGAAGAAAGAGACAAAGCGAGTGTGTGGAATAATAGCTCCTGGCGCGTCATCAAAGACATGTAAGGTCATCCTCAAACAGTGAAGTACGGATATTACCCTCCCTGAAATCGATTTCTCCACCTCAAATTTCTGGGTTCACAGAATGAACCGAGAAAATGCGGTCAAAGCAGGGAATTTCACTGGAAGGTTTCAAGACACAGATATGGATCATGGTAGGACATTTGAGAGCCCTTGATTTTTCCTCGAATGTTTGTCTATCCAAGAGTTTGTGGACTTCTATGTTTGTAATCGTTGCTTAGAAAATATGTTGCTATCCTCTCGAACAATCAAGATGGATATATTGGCAATATGTTAAATAAACAAGTTTTGATTTTTTTTCCCCCTTAAGATATCCTATTGACATTTGGCATTGATCGATGCCCCCAAAAAATTAAAGAGAGAAATATGATGGTCCAATCTCCATTTTTACTCTTATCTCAAGTAATTTGTTAGATGGTTTATGTGTCCAGAATTTTTTAAACTATTGCCAGGAAGGAGAGGGACTTGGACCCTTCTTGTCAACGCTCGAAGCTGGAGACAATTATTCATTCCAATGTATGTGTGTGTATATATATATACTTGCTTTTAACTTGCAAAGAATTCTCGTTCAAAGATTGATGAATCCCTTGCATGAAAATGCAAGAATTTTCTTTTTAATTTCTTGCATCAAATTTATTTTCCTTGAAACAGATGTCATTTTCATATGTAATTACAATATTGTAATCTCATTCTTATATAATTTTTTCTATTATATCAATTGAATTTTAACTTTTAAATAATAATAGCTATCAATTGAGGTTTTACCAAACTACTAAAGACACTTCTGATGAAAAAATTATTTTTGCACAAGATCAGTAAATTGGTGAAACAAATCTTCCAATGTGGAATTAAAAGGATAACAATAATTAAAGTAGCCGTGTGAAAAAGTGGTCACGCGACTATGTGAATTCAAGTGAAAAGTTGCTATTTCTAGTAATCCATCTTTTAAAATTATTTGTTAAATCGGACCAATATTAGTACGTATGTAACTTGAAAGATTACTTGAAGCTGTTGCCATTAACAAGAAATTAGAATTTTTGTAACAACTGAGGGTTTGTTAAATGTTTCTGCTTGAAGTGTAGAATTTTCAAGATTTAAATCTTGTATTTGTGCCTGTAACTACAACAAAAGTCTCTTATCGTCATATTTTTTTTACGTTATTAACTAAAAGTGTCTCTATAATAATAATATTTTCAACGTTTAGAATAAAATATCGACAAATTAAAAATATAACATCATTTTTTAATTGAAGTGTTGGCATTTTATATATGTTTTCGATGTTAGTAAAAATGCGTCATAATATTAAAAAAGATTTCCGATGTAATGTATTCTAACCACACTTTTTTACGTCATTAATTAAAAGTGTTCCTATAATAATAATATTTCCGACATCTAGAGTAAAATGTCAATAAATTAAAAATATAGCGTCATTTTTTAATTGAAGTGTCGACATTTTATATATGTTTTGATGTTAATGAAAATGCATCGTAATATTAAAAAAGATTTCTAACGTAATATATTCAAGCCATATTTTTTTTACGTCATTAATTAAAAGTATCCTTATAATAAAGATATTCCCGACGTTTAAAATAAAACGTCGACAAACAAAAAATATTCCATCATTTTTAATTAAAGCGTCGGCATATTATATATTTTTTCGACATTAATAAAATCACATTGTAATATTAAAAATATTTCTGACACTGTTTATAAAAAACAACATTTAATTAAATAATGTTAAATATAGCTGACACTTATTATATAAGCGTCGTCTCATTCAAAATTATAGGAACACTTTAAAATTAATTATCTTGATTCAAAAGGAATTTTTTGGATGACATTAATTAAAAACATTTTCATAATATAGAAATTCTCAACATTTAATATAAAAGATCGACTAATTAAAATTTTTTCGACATAATATAAAAGAGTCGACATATTTTATATATTCCCAACATTAGCCACAAAAATGAGTCGGAATACAAAATATTTTCGAGGTTTTTTATTTAAAAGTAATAATTTAGTCATGTTAAATAATACAACACTTAAATGTAGTCCGATTTAAAATTTTACATTTTTAAAATTATCATCATGATTTTTCTTTTAAATCTACAATAGTTATAAGTGTCTCCGAAAGGAAGATATTTATTAAGTAAAGCATATCACCATCTCATAATGTATTTCACTTAAAATTTTGCCTCCTATTTAGATTTTTTAGTTATTTCCAGTTTATTGAGGTAGAACCCGGCAGCGAGGACGAGCATTCTGCCTATCACATGCTGACCTTTTAAGAAATAAAATAGTCATTTTTATTTTTTTAAATTAAAATAAATTAAGAAAATAAGAAGTGAATAGTAAAATAATTATTTTTGCCCTTGCCAAAATGGACACATCACCGACTGGTGGATGAATTTTGTAAATTCCTACTTTTTCTACATCAAAAGGAAAGGTATACGTCCGAATTGGAAATGGGCGAAAAGAAAGAATGAACCGCAACCGAATGGATTAAACTCCGTTTCTGCCTTGTAGCCAGCTACCAAATTCTAGGTAAAAAATCTTGAGAAATTTCCTACTTATTAATCAAGTCCCTTTTAAAGCTGTATAGCCGAGAGGTGTAAACTGGTATATATTGAGTATATTGACAGACATAGGGATCAGATTCATATTGATGGTGAGCAAAGCAAGGGCAGACTCGGCTTGCCCACTGTCAGGAGTACCTGACAATCAAAGAAAGGCGTGCCCTTGAAGGCAAAATTGTTCGCAAATGCCTTGCTCGCATCAAACAACAGGTTAATTGTCTAATGCTATTTTGGTATTAGTTGGTCTTTGTTGGCATTGCTCGCAAATGGGTTTGTTGACTATCGCAGACACTTGGTAAGTTCTGCTATTAAATTGTTTGCTGGTTAATTATATGGATATGCAGCAAACTCAGAGCCCTATGATGATAACTATTTAATCTGGTCGCAGTTATTTGAGTGGGGTTTCACTTTTGATCTTAAATTTTAGGATCTGGATTTGATCTGGTCTTGTTTGGTCATTGGTGTATGCATTATCTCTCCCGCTCACACCTATAAAATCAACAAGAAAAGGAAGAACTTGAGAATCAGATTCTAGGGTTTGCAATTTGGGTGTTTGGTATGATTTAAACCACTTGATTTTGGGGTTGCAATAAAAATTATGTATTTATGTAGTAGGTGTTTTGCTGTGTCTTTGAATTTAAAAATACTTCATTTTTTTTCTTTTGAGTATTGTGGATTTATATTATTGAGTTGACACAAAGTACATGTGAGAATTCTTGATGGGGTTGGAAAAAAATAATATTTTGCTTTTTGCCTCCTGGTTGTTTTCTATTATATGGTTTTGCTGGTGGTTGTTGAAATGTTTTAGTTAATACTAGCCATGGAAATCCTACCTTGCTAAAATTCTTGCATTTTGAGTAAGCACCTGTGCTCTATGCTTACTGGGTTAGGCCGCAAGTTAGATTTTGTTTTTCCTTTTTTTTTTTTTTTGTTTTCTTAGAATTTCTCCATGTAACCAAGTTTTTTGTCCCTGTAATTCTAGACCAGGTCAAAATCCTACTAAACCAGAAAATAAGGATTCAGATGATGAAAAACAACTAGATTCTGATGATGAAGAGGAATCTAGCAACTAGATTCCCATTAAAGTCTGGTGAAGAGGAATCTACCAGCAGGTCTTATGATTCTGATGATGATGAACCTTTAGCAAAAAAACTTCAGCAAAATAGTTCTGCAATGCGAGATGGCCATACTAATAGATCTCTGAATATTTCAATTAAGAGACCTCCAGGTGAGGCTAAATCCTCAAATCAATCATCAGTTAAAAAGCCTAGGCTTTCAAGTGCACCTGCAACCAGCAACAAAAAGGAAGCATATGCATCTATAAAAGCAGAACTGAAGGATGAGGACAATGATGATAATCTTCCTATATCCCAAAGAATCAGGAAGTCACCTTCCTCAGTTAGCAAATCATCATCCATTAAAAAATCAGTGAAAGTTGTGTCATTTTCAGTGACAAACGTAAATAAGAAATCTAAGAAGGTTATGAAAAAATCAAAATATTCCAAGTCATCAAAAATGCCTCCTGGCTTTGGTGACGGTAAAAAGTGGGATAAATTGTCTCATAATGGTGTGATCTTTCCACCTCCCTAGAAGCCTTATGGAGTTAAGATGCTATACAAAAAGGGCAGCCTCTCTCTCTCTCTCTCTCTCTCTCTCTCTCTCTCTCTCTCTCTCTCTCTCTCTCTCTCTCTCTCTCTCTCGTTTTGGAATTTAGTGGATATGTTAATTTAGTGGGTATGCATTATATCATGCCTTATATTTTGTTTATAGCAGGTTGCAACAATGTTCGCAGTGATGTTGGATACTAATTGCATGAATAAACCTCGATTCAAGGAGAACTTTTTCGGTGACTGGAAAAACCATATCATGCAGAACTTGGAAGACTACGATTTCACCCCTATATATGAATGGCATTAGAGAGAGAATGAGAAGAAGAAACACATGACTATAGAAGTAAGTTAATGGAACTTTTTTGCACACCTTTTGCATACAAGGAAATTTTACTCCAAATTAAGCATTTTGCCTCTCTTAATAGAAGTCGAGGCCATGAGCATATGCATCTAGATGATACTTTCTCCTGATGACTTGGTTAACTTATCTTTGGTGTATTCTGCGATAGCACCATTTAAGTCCAGGTTTGTTAATTCTGCAACAAAAGAAGGCCTTAAAATAAGAAAAACTAAAGCAAGAGGAAAAGTATATGTGGGCCATGGTTAATATGAATTTTATTTTTTAGGCTGTTTATAATTTTTGTGAATATGTCTATATTCTAGAGTGACTCATATTTTTAATTCTCATATTTTAGTGAATATTTATATTTAATCTGATTTATATTGTAGTTAGACATTTTCTATGAGTATGACTATTTAAATTTTGTTCTAAGCTATACGATTTATTTAAATAAATATTATTCATTTTGTTTCAAAATTATTATTGTTTTACATCTTTCTATTGTACAATGTAAAAAAGAAATATTTGTTCTGGGATTTTAAATTGGAAAAAATAATCAAATAATAAAATACAATAATTATCGACTTTGTGACGCTTTAAAAAAAGTGAGGCTAAAATTGAGACACTATTTATATAGTGTGACAAAAAGAGGGACGTATTTATAAATAAGCATAGTTATTTTATGAACACTTCAAAAATATGGTCATTCAATTTTGGGACACTATGATTGATTGTGTCATAAAAAAGGGGACGAAATTGTATTTATGTGTTGTTATTTGGGGACATTTATATAATAAAGTATCGCTAATTTTAAGATGCTATAAATATAAAATATTACTAGAAAAATAGACAGAATAAAAAATTTGTGTCATCAATTATG
The DNA here is from genome assembly GCA_026120185.1 of Voacanga thouarsii. NCBI lineage: Eukaryota > Viridiplantae > Streptophyta > Magnoliopsida > Gentianales > Apocynaceae > Voacanga > Voacanga thouarsii. The sequence continues at coordinate 786,149 of JANUWF010001066.1, read as the reverse complement.
GAATACTTTAATAAAATATCGTTATAGGTTAATGACATTAGAAAATTTAAACGTAGTAAATTTAGAGATGTTTTTAAAAAAAAAATTGAAAAATTTAGAGATACTTATATAAAAAGTATTGGTACATTTAGAGAAGCTTATATAAAAACGTCGGTGATTTAATTTACCGACGCAAAGTCTTGCATCGTAAATTTTTTGATGACACCACTTCTTGCAACGCATGTGGAGACACTTATAAAAACATCGGTAAATAGTTTTATGACATAAATTAATATCTCAAAATAAATTTATTAGCATCTCTAAATACTTAGTTTGTTGTCTATGAGAGAATCCTACATGAAATGCAATGTGTTGTCTAGATTGGAGAAAAACTTAAGTGGTTTATTTTGACATTTTTAAGAAGTACTATGCCTCTTTTAATAGTATTTAAAAGTTGAGTCCAAAATTTGTAATTTAGAAAATTTTGAGATATATAAGAAAAACGTTATGGTAAGGAAAGAAAAGAAGGATCGAATAAAAGAACCTTGTTAAGGATCTTGGGCCGGTGAAATATATGGGTTTGAAGGAGAATCTCATAAGGTCAGAACAAAGGGATTGAAGAAGAAGAAGTACAGAAAATAGATTTATTATAATAGAAAGCAAAATTACTTAAATGAAAATATTATTACAAATATTGAAAGTTAGAAAGGGAATTCTAACCACTAGGAGAGGGAGATTACTCTTAGAGAGTTGTATGAATATCTATTACCAAGTGTGTGTTGTGTAGAGTATGAGGTCTATATTTATAGATATTTTTTGCTGATGTTATGGGTGATATTAGCAGTTTTGTTGATGTCACTTGTGATGTCACCAATGATGTCATGCTGATGTCATTATTTTTATTTATTTTTTAATTTTTTCATTCGAAGAAATAATCTTCTTCTTCAAATTCTTTTTCGTCGTCGTTTTGATCATTTGGAGGAGTGTCTTCAGATGACTGTTTTGCAGACGGTTCAGAAGGTCTATTTTTCATCTGTTGTAAAAGGTTTTCCATGACTGTTAGAAAACCTTCTTTGGAGGTTGCTGCTGCAAGAGTTGTTGCTGCAATGGATTTCTACAACTGCAATTGATTTTTGTTGTAGAAATCCAGTTTGGTGGCTGTCAGAGGGAGACAGATATTTTGGGTTAGCCTTAAACCATTTGTCGATGGAGGGAATATAAGTGTTGTTGGCATTTCAGTCCTTCCACCATTTACAATATCCTTGAAGAGTAAGGTAAGGAAGACCTTGCTGGTCTGTTTCTTTGAAGTAGGAAAACTTTTGGGAATATATCCAAGCGAGCTTGAATATACTGAAGAATTGGAGCAGTAGTGGAACTACTGGCTGTTGATTAAAATACCTGCTCTTGAAATAAGCAAATCCTTCCTGAACAGGTTTTGGGAGAATTGATTTTGTAGGCCCGTAGCATGGCCACCATTGGTTGATAAACCAATGTGGGAACACCGATTGGTTTGTGTTTCTTTTGTTAAAATAAAGAAACCAAGAGTGATTTTGAAAATAATTTTGAAAAGTAAAACATTCATCCATGTCTGTTGATAGTTCCAATAGTTGTAAACCAATGGGTTAAAAGGTTAGGAGAATTTTTTAAATGTGCTGGGAGAAGCTTTCCATTCAGAAGGAGTGTGGACAGAGTGTATTTGGACTGAAGTATTGGTAATATATGTTTCAGTCTATTTGTCTTTGTGTGGATGGAAAGAGGCACTTTTGGTATCTACAAGAATGAACTCGTAGTATTTTTGTGTAAATTTTGGAGATTTTTGAAGAAAATTAACATCCGGGCCAAAGAGTTGCTTAGCTACTTTTTGTGGGTTTGGATTCTAAAATTCGGGTTCCATTTGCAAAAGTTTGTATACTTTGAGAGTTTTGATATAAGCAGGTTCTTGAGTCGAAGAGAACCTGAAAGAAACAGGTTTGGGCTTAGAAGACAGAGTCTTTTGGGATGCCAATTGCATCATGCCAGTGATTTTGGAACCTAAAGCTCCAGTGTTTATGGGGTCTTTTACCGCCACAGATTTTGAATCAGAAGGGGTTACCTGTCCCGTTACCTGTTTGAAATTGAAGTTCATTTGCTGTCACCATTTTTCAAAGTCTGATGGGCTGAAGATTGATTGAGTTTGGGCATCTTGTAAATCTTGAGATTCTACAATATCAGCCCAACTGTCTTTTGTTATGTTTGTGAGGGAGAGAGGCTCCTGTATTTTGGCTGATTAAGAAGCAGCTGTTTGAGGTATGCTCATGCCATAATCTTCTGGGGAAGTAAATCTAGATTTATCGGAAGAGGAGGATTCACTGGAATCCTTTTTGGGGACCTGTGTTACAGGTGGTGCAGGTAAGGCTGGAAGCTCATTGAGCTTTGGAGGCTTAGTCTTTTTAGGAGGCATAATTATCGTCCCTGCAGAAATTCTCGAGTTAAAAAATCAGGAATAGAATTTGAAGATCCTTTGATATGTTCTATATCGAAATTAAAAATAGATAAAATAGCTTGTCACCTAGCAAATATCTGTTTTGAGGCAAGATTTTGGACATCTTTTTGCAAAACAGATTTTGCAGCTTGGCAATCAATGCGAAGTAAAAATTTCTGATTTAACAAATCAGCTTGAAATTTTGAAATGCATAAAATTATTGTCAAAATTTCTTTCTTTATGGTAGGATAGTTCTGCTGAGAACTATTCCAATGCTTTGATGCAAATGCTACTATATGCTTTTTGCCATCTTTGATTTGTTTAAGAACACCACCATAGCTGATATCAGAAGTATCTGTTTCGACTATTTTGGGGGCAGAAGGGTCAGAAAGTGCCAAGTAAGAAAGAGTCTTGACTTTCATTTTGACCTGTTTGACTATGGAAGTATGGGCATCGGTCCATGGAGGAGGAGGCTGTTTGAGTCTGTTGTGTAGGGGTTTAATGAGAGTACTAATTCCTACAATAAATTTAGAAATATAATTGAGACAACCCAAAAAGCGCTGGAGTTAAGTTCGATCAATAATTTGATCTGGAAATTTATCAGCAAACTGAATTGACCTCTGGATAGGAGTAATAGTTCCCTGTTGAATTTGATGTCCCAGAAATCGGACATTGGTTTGAAAAAGACTGTACTTAGTTTTTGAAAGAACTAAACCATTATGTTTAGTCGTTTGACAGAAAGTTTTTAAATGTTTGAAATGTTGATCTAAATTTTGAGAAAAAATTAGAACATCATCAATGTAAACTATAATAAATTGAGAAAATGGATTGAAAATTTCGTTCATGATTCTCTGGAATTTTGAAGGAGCATTTTTTAATACAAAAGGCATCACATTCCATTCATATTGGCCAAATGGAATTGTAAAAGCAGTTTTGTAGCGGTTTCTAGGATCAACTTGAATTTGCCAAAAACTTGATTTCAAATCAAATTTTGAAAACAGTAAAGCAGAATGTAATCTGTTTAACAAATCTTTTTTGTTCGGAATAGGATACCTAATCCATCTGAGGGCTGAATTGAGAGGCTTGTAATTGATGACAAGTATTGGAACACCTCGCTCAAGTTCAGCATTTTTATTGACATAAAATCCTGTACAGCTTCAAGGAGAGTTGTTAGGAGAAATTAGTCGTTTTTATAGAAGATCGTTGATCTCTTTTTGGCAATGAGTTGTGAGCTCATGATTCATTTGGATAGGACGGGCCTTTGTTGGAATGAATTTTTCATCAAAGTATGGCTCGTATGGAAGCCGAACAATGTGTTGTTTTCTATTCCAAAATGCGGTTGGTAGATCAGAACAAAGTTAGGTCTGGATATGATTATCCATTTTTGCAATTTGGGCTTTGATGCCTGATTCAATTAGATACTGTTGAAGACGTTGAAAGGCTACATTTTCTTTGAGAAAATTGATTTGGGCTGTCTTGTTTTCTAGAAGCTGTAGTTCTTTTTCAATAGGAGGCCTATCGAAAGGAATGAGTATCTTTTGGTTCAGATGTTCTACCTGAATGCCTTTTTTGAGGACCATGAATGGAATGATCTGTTGAATAAAAGGGGTGCCTAAGATTACAGGGTGAGTAATATCTTTGGCAAGTAAGAAGGAAGTAAAGACAGATAATGACGAATGTTTCACCTCAACATTTGAAAGTTTGAAACTAATACCTAGTTTCTTACCATTGGCTGAGCGGAGAGATTCTTTGGTTTTTTCAAAAAATTTTGTATGAATGAGACCTTCCTGAATGCAGTTGAGATCAGTTCCCGTATCAACCAGTGCTGGAATTTCTAAAGTTAGAGAATTTTGAATAACTAAAGTAAATCGAACATACCACCTTTGGATAGATATTTTTGAAAGATAGTTAAGGAAATTTGTATCAGTAGACTCTGATATTGGTTGCTCTAGTTTCTTCTGAGAACAGAGATTTTGAAGAACTAGTCGGTCTAATTGTTGAGAAGCTTTGATTTCTCGGATATCTTCCTTAAGAAGAGCAATTTCAGATTGGAGATCTTGAATAGTAATAGATGTCGAAGGTTTAGAAGGAAACCTGTTAAGAATATCTGTTAGATTGTAGGTATTGGCAATCCTTGGTTGACGGGAAAAATGATTGGAATTTGATGAAGAAGGTTGATCAAGAATTTGCTTGAATCGTTCAAGATACTCTTTTTTGTTTGCAGAATCAGGAAGCTTACTGATTAGTTCAAGGAGAAGATTCTGTTCCGTTGTCAGTGTACTGATGATTGGTTGATCGTATTGGGTAAAATGATCGCTCTGTGGAATCAAAAGATGAAGAAGAATCAATATCATCTTCCTGAATTTGGTTGAATTGCTGTTCATCATCAGCATCGGAGGAATCAGAAGAAGTATCACTTAGACAAAGAATATTGTTAAGAGATTGCTTAATATCTTCCGAAATGTCCATTGTTTGGATTCTTTTGTGAACTTTGCAGAACCGGGAAAGGTGACCTGGTTGATTACATTTGAAACAGATAATTGTTTTGGGTTGGGTTGCTATGGGTTTTGTTTTAGACCTAGACTTGGTAGCTTTGTATAGATTGTAAGGTTTTGTAGGAGGAGCAGGAAGTGCTGGCCTCTTTGAACTATTGAACTTTTTCCTAAGGTGAGGAGGTCTATAGGAAGACTGTTTATGTTTATGTTTCCTACGGGGGTTGGTACTACATGAGGGCAGTCCAAATTGTTCACAGAATGTGCCTAAGTCCTTACTTCGCTGGGCATGATCTTTAGCTATTTGTCTCAGCATCTTATCTTGACGACAGATTTTGAGAGCAATCTGTTGGATTGGGCTGGCTAATTGGCCAAAAGTAATGGTTTCATAAGGTACAACACCATTGTACTGAGTTTGGAGTTCTTCACGAACAAGATCACGAAGGGATTTTGGAAGCCCATCTAGGAATTTTTCTTTCCAGTATTGGCTGTTTCCATGAGGTCTTGCATAGATCCTGGTGAGAAAGGTATCCTTATACCATCTGAAATCAGATAAGGTTTTGCATTTAAGATTGTTCAAGATTTCAGTAGATTTTTCTCTGAAAATTCCAGGATTACCTATGAAGGTTTTAGTGATGGTGAAGATAAGAGTTGACACAGCATCAGAAATGGGTTCTCCATCCTGAAGAATTGGTTGACTGTCTGGGTTAGTTTTGACAGCATGAAAAATGTTATGCCGGTCTGCTTTAGTGAGATGTTCATCCCACCAACCTTTGAGTTGTCCTGTAAAACCTGCTGCAAGAACATGGGCTGCAAGCTGATCAGAACAATTATTTGTATCATAAATAGCCCCATAAATATTAAAAGATCTCATCTTTGCCCCTTTAGCATAGGTCTAGATTCATCATGACAAGATACATCAATGTCCTATCGCATACATGCTTTGTCTATGGCTTACCTCAACATATTCATCAATCTAATTTATTCATGCTTTCATGCTAGACTCCATAAGCATCCTTAAGCCAATATTTTAAAGATTAAGACCATTTAAATCAGTAAAGATATGATCTTAATTACCTCTTAGCGATCTAAACTTAAAACACGGCAACTCCTTGTTGACTAACTTGAGTTCAATCGATAGTTGAAGAGAGTATGGGGATAGATAAGGTTTGTAAACTCAAGAAATCCTTGTATGGTATTAAACAATCTCCTAGAGCTTAGTTTGGATGCTTTGAAAAGGTGGTAAAAAGTCATGGCTATCATCAAAGCTAAGCTGATCACACAATGTTTTTCAAGCGAACTGATTGTCCATATAGATAATATAATATTAACAGGTGATGATCTTGAAGAAATAGTAGAGTTGAAGAAGAAGCGAGCACGAGACTTTGAAATCAAATATCTTGGACTATTAAAATATTTTCTTGGTATGGAATTTGCCAGATCAAGAAAGTGTATCTTTGTAAACCAGAGAAAGTACATTTTTGATCTCCTTAGTGAGACAGGACCATTAGGTTGTAAAGCTGCCGATACTCCACTTGATGCTGATTTAAAACTAAATCCTACTAAAGTTGGAAAGGTGATTGACAAGGAGAGGTTCCAAAGACTTGTGGGAAAACTAATTTATTTGTCACACACTCGTCATGATATTACTTTTACATTGAGCAAGGTAAGTTAGTATATACATTCGCCAACACAAGAACATTTTGATGTAGCTTATAGAATATTGAAGTACTTAAAGGAACTCCTGGAAAGGTGATATAATTTCTTCTTCTCATCCCACTCTCATGATAGTAAGGAGGACCTCTCGCAATAATGCTAGAATTCCCCCCGACTGTTATGGTTTCTTACATGATATTGCTCAGTTTGTCTCATGCTTTAACTTATCACCTACGTATGGAGCATTCATTACATCTTTGGACTCTGTTACTTTACCTAAGTGTTAGAAGGATGCTAAAGAGGATCCAAAGTGGAAAGCAGCTATGCAAGAAGAACTTGGAGCTCCAAATAAGAACAGAACTTGGGAGATAGTGTCATTATCACCAGGCAAGAAGGCAGTAGGGTGCAAGTGGGTGTTCACAGTGAAGCAGACCCCGGAAGAAAAAATTGATCGCTACAAGGCATGGGTGGTGGCGAAGGGGTATAGTCAGACATATGGCATCGACTATGATGAGACCTTTGCTCCCGTAGCTAAGATGGGAATAGTAAGGACACTTATCTCCATTGTAGTGAATGGGGATTGGAAACTACATCAGTTGGATGTTAAAAACGTATTTCTTCATGGAAATCTACTAGAAAAGGTGTATATGAAGGTTCCCCCAGGCTTTGGTACAAAACAGACAGTAGGTACAGTTTGTAGATTAAGGAAGTCACTGTATGGGTTGAAACAGTCTCCTAAAGCTTGGTTTGACAGGTTCAGAAGAGCTATGGTAAGCATGGGCTATCACCAAATCAATGCTGATCATACAGTATTCTTTCGACAACAGGGTGGTCACATTACTATATTAGCAGTGTATGTGGACGATATGATTATCACCGGTGATGACGAGGGTGAGATTGCTCAACTGAAGGTAAAACTGGGCAAAGAGTTTTGAGGTGAAGGACCTCGGGCAGCTAAAATACTTCTTGAAAATTGAGGTGGCTTGTGGAGAAGAGGGGATTGTTCAATCTCAGAGGAAATATGCGTTAGACTTACTCACAGAGATAGGCATGTTAGGTTGCAAGCTTGCGGTTTCACTAATTGATCAGAGATTCAAGTTGAGTGCAGAGACAGGAGAGTCGGTTGATCGTGAGCGGTACCAGAGGTTGGTACGACGTCTCATCCATCTGAGTCACACTCGTCTTGACATATCATTTGATGTGAGTATGGTGAGCCGCTAAATGCATGACCCAAGGAAGGGCCACATGGACGCAGTGTACCAAATTTTGAGGTACCTGAAGAGTGCACCTCGGAAGGGGTTGATCTTCAAGAAGAATGGACATCGAAACATTGAGGGCTATTATGACTTTGACTGGGCAAGTTGTGATGATGATAGAAAGTCCACATGTGGATATTACATGTTTGTAGGAGGCAATTTGGTATCCTGGAAGAGTAAGAAGCAGTCAGTGGTTGCAAGGTCGACAGTAGAGGCTGAGTATAGGGCTATGACTTTAGGAGTTGCGGAGATGGTGTGGTTGAGAGCTTTGTTAGTAGAGCTCAAGATGGATCAAGGAGTCAAAATGAAGTTGTAGTGCGATAGCAAGTCCGCAATTAGCATTGCCAACAACCTCGTGCAACATAACAGAACCAAATATGTGGAGATTGATAAGTTTTTTATCAAAGAAAAGCTGGATAGTGGACTATTGAAGCTGGGACATGTAGCTACTAAAGAGCAAGTGGCTAACTGTCTCACTAAAGGACTTAGTTCATTAGATCTCTCAAGATTGTGTGACAAGATGGGCTTAATGGATATCTACTGCCCATCTTGAAGGGGAATGTTGAGATTTGTATCTCTCAGGTCTCGCTTCTCCTCAGAGTATTCATCTCCTCCATGACTGCTTACCTCCAATTAGGATCACATAGTACTTCTTATATGATTCTCGGGATGACCAAGTCAGATATTTTAGATACAAAGACATTATGTGCCTTTGATAGATTTCCATAGGTCAGGTAATGGGATATAGGATGCGAAATACATGAATGTTTTGGTTTCCTGATAGCTATAGGAATATTCAAGTCATTGATTCATCATTGGGTACAGATTGAGAAGTAGAATCAATATTGGAATTATCATGAGAACATGGTATACTGGTAAGAGGACTATTGTGAATACAGGGGGCGGCTTTAGGTTCTATCATTGAAGTAAACGATTTAGCTAGCTCTAAGGGAATCATGGTCGTCTTTGTTCTTTGAAAATTAAACAAGAGGCTATTTATGAACTCTCGATAGTATCTCTCCCCCTGTAGAAGACTCAGATATGCTTGGAAAAGCAGACTCAAGAGTTTTCTTATCATTGTTATTTCCTATTTTACTTAAGAGTTCATCACCATTTGTGGAATCGATAACAGTTCCACTAGTTATAAAATCAATAGTATCAATAGGTTTAGGTAAAGTAAGAGTATCCCAAAAATTTCCTTCGTTTTATATATTCTCCCCTTGAAGTGAAATTTTTTGAAAGAAAGATTGATGCTAAAGGAATATAATGTCCATAGAAAGAAAAACCATTTTTATTTATGGGTAAAACATTTATACCCTTTTTCATCTGGGGATACCCTTCTCCTCTAAGATCAAGTTTGGATCTCCCTTGAGTAATGTGGACATATGTTGTACAACTAAATATTTTGAGCAGAAGGTTGGATGGAATACATGTCTTAGGAAATTTTTTTTAAGGTAATCAAGAGGTGTTATATAGTTTAAAACACATGTTGGCATCCTATTAATCAAATATAATGCAGATAAGACCTCTTGCTCCCATAGGTACTTAGGGACGTTCATAGAAAACATAATTGCATGTGACACTTCAAGAATGTGCTTATTTTTGCATTCAACAATGCCATTTTGTTGTGTGTATCAACACAGATAGTTTGATGGTGAATCCATTTTTTAGTGAAAAACTACCAAGGACACCTTTGAAATATTCTGTTCCGTTATTAGAGTGGAGAATTTCAATTTTTGTCCCAAAAAGGTTTTTAACCATAGAGTAGAACATTTTAAATATTTTTTCAACCTTTGATTTTTCTGACATTAGATAAACCCAGCATAAAGGAGTATAATCGTCGATAAAAGTCACAAATATCACTGTGAATTAAGTAAAAAGGTTTCTAAGTGTGATACTCTTTAGAAGTATAAAGAGTTATAACTCTTAGATAAGATACAAATTTCACAATAAAACTTAGAACAACCCAAACCCTTAAATAAAGTAGGAAATAGTTGTTGAAGATAAGGAAAACTAGGATGACAAAGTCTGTAATGCCAAAGCATAATCTTATCTCTAACAGATGAAGAACTCATACTACTTAAACTACGAGCGTCTTTACTTTTGGATTCTTGATCTTCAAAAAAGTAGAGACTATTGATTAACTTAGCATCACCAATCATCTCCCCAAATTCAATTCCTGAAAGACACAGTAGGAATTAAAGAAAGTGACATAACAATTGGAATCTCTGGATAATATGCTGACTGATAGTAGATTATAGGTTAATTTAGGAACGTGTAAGACATTTCTTAAGGAAACATTTGGTGAAAGGTTAACCATATCTTTGCCGGCAATCGGTGAATATGATTATCTACTATACAAATTTTTTAATGGCTAAAGCAAGGATAATTGTAACACCCTACAACCTACGTATCCAAATAAGTGGGATGTCGCCCCGTCCAAAGGACCAGGGGTATTTATAACGAGGTACAAAAGGAACGAAAATGACCAAATAAAATTCACGATAATCTTATTAACAACCAAAGTTAAAATTTATATAAGTCTGAGAATAAAAAACTAATAATCATCTCTCGAAAGAAATACAAAGCAGAACTAAATAAACTGAAGGTCATCTCTTATCTCTTCAACCTTCTCAATAAAAGCACTCCCCTGAAAACATGATGTGAAATAGTGTGAGATTGACATCTCAGTAAGTCTCGTGTGTGCGAATATCATATATAAACATTTCGTGCATGCAGGTTTATCAAAACCCAAAAATCATGTTTGCAAGACTTTTCATCAATAAACAATTATTCAAAGGAGTATTGCTCATCATATCCAAAGCAGTTCTCAATAAATCATATTATTATCATTATATAGACAATGCTTCAAACAATAGTCTAACAATCCATATCATGGTTACCACCATGATAGCGTCTCAATGTAACCTTTCAACCATTGGGCAGTGGGGAATCTTCCTATTGGGGTGAGATACTCCTCCATCTCTACACCCAACACACCGGTTGTCCAACCCGGATAAATAAAGTCCACATGGACCTATATGCTAGCTCGGACCGGCCTGACTAAGTAGTGCTGTCGTCTCTCCAAGTTGAGTTCATCTTTTGGAGGTAACCTCCTGCCAGAAGACTCACTCTAGCTCTTTAAGACTAGTACCACTAGCCTAGCCCCGCTGAGTATTCAACGCTCCCTATTTAGGGGTAGAATCATTTCCCTTATTTTCATAATTGTTGATTACCTTGTCTTTGTAAAACGTAACTTTTCACAATAAGTTTTCCAAAACGTTTAGTGATAAAGAAAAGAAATCGTTTTTCAGTTTAAAAGTTGAGATTTGATAAACTCGTTTAGAGAATAAAATAACTACGTTCTCAAACCAAGTATCAAAATACCACAGTACAATTCATCATAATCAACCAACATTCCAATCATCATATTGAGACCATTTCAAATATCATTATACAAAAATACTTGCACACATGTACTATTTAGCAAAACAGTTATGTAAGGACTTACTTGGATATTCTTAATAATTAACCAAAGCAATGCTTGATCTCTTTTTCACTTTCTTCCTTAATCAATGTTTCTATGATTAGAAGCTAGAAATGAATCCTCTCATCATCATGGCATGCATATAATCGAATCTCATCATCAATACAAGGACCTCTACTAGTCGTCTAAAGGTGATGTTAAACGGGGTATTACAATAATAAAAATAAAATAAACTAGATAAGCTAGTCATATGATCAAAAGTACTCAAATCTATGATCCAATGATTAAATGCCGACATGAAAAAGCCTTAAAATCACTATCTGTTTGTGCCATGAAACCATTAGGAGCACTAGATGAATTTAAAAATACGATTATTCTCTAAAGTTTTCTTATAGTGATTACAATCACTAGAACACTTCTACTTATAATCATTAAAAAGATCAAGGTCTTGCCAAAGACGCTTCAAAGAATTGAAGTACTTAGTGATGATATCTTTACCTTGGCGAACTTCTTCAAGTTTTAGAGTCAACTCATATACCTGAGACTGATTTTTCAAGTCTGAGTATATTTGATTGATGTTGTCCTAAAGCTCTTCTGTTGTGTGGTAGCACATGTAGTTAGAACTAATGTCCTCCATCAAATTCACCAACCAAGTCATTACCATTGAGTTTTCTGCATCCTATGTTAAGTAGGTAACATCACTGGTCGCAGGCTCCTTCTTTTCTCTTGTTAAATAATTAATTTTGCCTCTGTTTTGGATGCACATGTGCACAGACTGAGACCAGCACAAAAAGTCTTCTCCATTCAACTTTATAGTAACGATTTGAATGGAATGAGACTCTGAAGAATGGGCTATAATGGCTGGATTTGAATGCCGAGTACAATAGGTGTAGGCAGGCCCATAAGAATATTCTCAGCACTCATAGTTTCGGAGATGTCTGATATGTTCTGATGAGGTAGAAAAAGATGACAGAGGTTCGAGTAGGATGGCTAGGGTTTGAGTAACGTAAGATGCCCAGAAAGATGACAGAAATATTTCAGCTTTGATACCATGAAAAAGTATATTCGCTTCACGAGTAACTGATCAGAATTGTTACAATTTATAGTTGTACACGTGTCTAAGTATGGTAAGAATGCTAGGTAATCTTAGCCTAACTGATAGATTAATTTGCAGTTGCTAATCAATCAGTTTACAACTAATCTACTTTATAAGAAAAAAGTACAATTAATTTACAGCAAATATACACCCAATCAGAGAGAGAAAATCTAGCAATAGTATCAGAGCTAAAATATCTTTCCTGGTAAACTTAGGTATTGTACCCAAACTTCTTTCATCTTTTTCTACCTCACCAAATCATGTAATATCTTCGAAACTATGAGTGCTGCTGAGAATATTCCTACAAGCCTACCTACATCTACACCTACCCAGCCTTCAATTCTTGCCACTACATCCCCTTCTTCAAAGTCTCATCCCATTCAAACCATGACTATAAAGCTAAATAGAGAGGACTTCCTGCGTTGGTCTCAATCTGTGTGCATGTATATCCGAGGCAGAGGCAAAATCGGTTATTTAACAAGAGAAAAGGAGCATGTGACTAGTGATGTTACTTACTCTATTTGGGACGCAAAGAACTTAATAGTAATAACTTTGTTAGTAAATTTGATGGAAGAGGACATTAGTTCTAACTACATGTACTACCACACAACGAATGAGCTTTGGGACAAAGTCAACCAAATATACTTGGACTTGGGAAATCAATCTCAAGTATATAAGTTAACACTGAAACTTGAAGAAATTTGCCAGATAATGATTTATTGAGAACTGCTATGGATATGATGAGCAATGCTCATTTGAATAATTGTTTATTGATAAAAAGTCTCGCAAACATGATTTTGTAGTTTTGATAAACCTGCATGTAAAAAATGTTTATATATGACATTTGTACAAACAGAACTGACTGAGATGTCAATCTCACACTATTTTACATCATGTTTTCAGGAAAGTACTTTTATTGAGAAGGTTGAAGAGATAAGAGATGACCTTCAGTTTATTTATTTCTACTTTGTATTTCTTTCAAGAGTCTAATTCTGAACTTTGGGTTAGACCACTCAACCATAAGGATATTAACTTAATCTTAGGCTTAAATTTCCTTACTCACAATAATAGGGTTTGTCTCTTAACTAATGACTATTGTTTATTCCTCGAACATACTGTCATTACCCCTGTTATTACTAAACTATTAGGCTCATCAGAGTTGCGAGCTAAGCGTGGTGGTACCCCCAGTTCAAACCCGCAGCACCAGCACAAATGCGGCCTAAGCCAAACTTAGCACTTATTCCCATTCCTGCAGAAAATGAATGTTATGTGACCCTCCAGGATCATGTAAAAGGAAGAATACTGAAAATGCTAGGATTCAGGTTGAAAAGAAAGCTTGCAGTTATAGCATAGATTTAACTTGCTATGAGGCTTTAGATCCAATGTGTGATTTATTGTGCATTGATTCTTTTGCAGACATAGATTTAATTTCAGGACTTATTCTGGAAGAAATAGAAAACTATTTACGTCCTAGGATAATCTTGAAGAACTTACAACTTGAAACCCCTATTGAGGATATTATTTTTAATCTTGAAAAGATAGAAATAATAGGAGAAAACCCTTTGAAATATTGGGAGAAAGATAAGGTTTTCTGCAAACTTGATATCATTAATCTTGATCTTACTATTAAAGCGCATGATATGAAGTACTCCAACTTTGAGCAGCAAGAATGCAAGATGCATGTGGATCAGCTGCTAACACTTGGTGCCATTCAGAGATCTGATTCAAGACACAGATCTCCAGCTTTTATTGTGAATAAAAGTTCAGAACAAAAGCGTGGACAAACTAGGATGGTCTTCAATTACAAACGTCTTAATGACAACTGTAATAATGATGGGTATAAAATCCCTGACACAGACCAACTCATCAACAAAATCCAAGGATCTTCATGGTACAGTAAGTTTGACATGAAATTAGGATTTTGGCATGTAAGAATGCATCCAGACTCAGTAGGCTGGACGGTGTTTTCTTGTCCTGAAGGACATTTTGAATGGTTAGTAATGGCATTTGGCTTGAAAAATGCCCCCCAAATTTTTCAAAGAAAAATGGATAACATTTTTAAACCTTACTCCCACTTTACTTGTGTTCATATTGATGATGTTTTGATTTTTAGCAGAACTGAAAATGAACACAAAGCACACTTACACACAATCTTTTCATTATTCGAAAAATATGGCTTGATTGTTTCTAAAAAGAAAATGGACCTTTTCAAAAGAAATATTGGATTTCTTGGTGCAGAAATTGGTCATGGCAGGATTAAACTCCAACCTGCTATTTCTAAGAAAATTTTAGAATTTTCAGACAAATTGGAAGACTTAAAATTACTTAGAAGTTTTCTTGGGTTACTCAATTATGCTCGTCCTTATCTTAAAGATATAGGAAAACTTACTTCACCTCTTTACAATAAAACCTCTCCCAAAGGGCAGAGATATTTTAATTAAGAGGACATTAAACTTGTACAAAAGATTAAACAGAAATGTATTAATCTTCCTGAACTTACTCTTCCATTAGATTCTGATTATCTAATTGTTGAAACTGATGGATGTGAAAATGGTTGGGGAGGAATTCTTCTGCGAAAACAGAATAAATATTCCCCCAAATCTACTGAACAAATTTGCAAGTACTCTTCAGGAAAATTCAGAGAAAAATCTCATTTGACTTCTCTGGATTATGAAATACTTGCTGTTCTTTATGCACTTGATAGCTTTAGGTTTTTACTGCTTGGAAAACCTGAAATTACTTTGAGAACTGATTGTGAAGCAATTGTTAAATTTGCAGAACAATCAAAGATTACTCCAAAAGGCCTTTCTTATAAAAGATGGGTCAAATTTACTGATTGTATTCTCAAGCAGGGACTAAGAATTAATTGGGAGCATATTAAAGGCCCCAATAATAAACTTTCTGACATCCTTTCTCGTCTTATTATCTGAATTTGCAGGCTATGGCGGATAAAGGAAAGAAAAAGACAACTTTGCGAACAATGAAGTTCGAAACTCATGAGCTTTTAATTTTCCAGAATCCAAAAACTCAATTTACTTCTGAATCAAGGAAACACTTGGATGAAGTCCAATGTTGTTTGATTGATAATATATGGAATTTGGTCACTCCTCCAGACCAATCCAACTCAAAAGTCATACTTATTTCTTGTTTGACTAACTATTTCCTTGGTATTTTCGAAAAACCCCAAGGAAAGAAATTTTCTTGCTATGCTCTATTTATAGGTGAACATGCAGGAGTTTACTCAGATTGGTCTGAAATTAGACCCTATGCAGTCAAAGGAACCTCTTATAGAGGATTCTATGACCTTTCTGAAGCTTTGGAGACCACTCGCCAGCGTGTGGGCCCAAACTTCTTCATTTCACAGCAGCTAAAACAAAGACCTTATGGTTCGATATGCCAGCAAGGAAAAACTTTTGTTCAGTCTGTTACTTCGAATTTTACTGAGATCCCTACTCGCCAGGTATCTCTTTCGCCTGAGCCAAGCACTAAATCCTCCTCTTCATTGGAAATAGTACGCGGACAATACTCAAGTCTCAGAGGCAACCCGTCTCATGGGGAATTTGCCACCCAGAGTACTCCAATTAAAATTTGGGAAAAACTTCCCTCAGCTTTGATTGAGTACATCAGACTTATTGCGGAGAATACTGCCTTCTCCAAAATGATTTTACTTTGTGACTTCCTCAAAGAAGCACATCTGGATAAAATTCTAGAACTCACAGGCATCTCGCTCATATATGAAGTTGAGTATGCGCAGACTAGACTTTGCAAAGGGAAATATTCTCAATGCAAAGAAACCCCACTAACTTCTTATTGTAGGTGTCAGTTAATCTACTCCATCAGAAGAGCAGACATTGATATCTCTACTTTTCTATTATTAAAGTTTAAGGGAGAAGAAATTTCCCCTTTCACATTAATGGCTTATGGGTTACTAAATTCACTTATTGTGGATGATGTAACTTATACCACAGATTTGCCTTTCCTTATGAATTTTATTCTAAGGAAAGTATTTTAACAGCACGAAGGCCCAGTCCACTTATACTTTGAAAGCAACCAACCAGAATAGGTCGGGACAAAAATTAAGCCTGCTAAACACTTGATCAGAATCAGCACAGCTGAAACTGGAATTTTGCCAGTAGAAGACTCAAATCCAAACTGGGAATCTAGTACTATTTTTTATCAGCAACTCAAACACTGAAGAGCCAAGACCATTGGAACCAACTGGACTTGGAATTCTATAGACCACCAGGACTTCACTTTTGCAGGAGAAACAGGAATTGAAAAATATTACTGGCCCAAAGAAATCAGCCCACAATTCATTCCATTTCTCTACTATACTACAGATCCCGGATTGATTCAGCACTACAAAGAAAAGTACCCAAGAGGTGCTAGCAATTATTCGGTGACTAGAAGCAACTCATCCACTAACTTGTCACAAGACAAAGAGAATCTTCCACTATAAGTGGTAGGATCAGACAACTGGCCATTTAGCCAAAAGCAGATACTACTTTCCAAAAGATGACAAAGGAATTTGCTTTATTTTTTTTGAAAGGTCAGATACTGTTTACTTTCTGAAGGGGTA
Organism: Voacanga thouarsii; assembly: GCA_026120185.1. Taxonomy (NCBI): domain Eukaryota; kingdom Viridiplantae; phylum Streptophyta; class Magnoliopsida; order Gentianales; family Apocynaceae; genus Voacanga; species Voacanga thouarsii. The sequence continues at coordinate 769,143 of JANUWF010001066.1, read as the reverse complement.
AGATACTGTTTGCCTTTTTCGAAAGAAATGACCTTTACTGTTTGGACTTCAAAATCCCATTTTGAAATCCAAACTTCAGGTCTATATAAGGACCCTCACTCATTCAAGGATGGCATGAACAAGCTCCAAAAAACCTTAGTCATACATCCTCTCCCTATGCAAGAGTAATAGCCTAGAGAGATCAGATCTTGGAAGATCTGTTCAACTTGTAATCACCTCTTGAGATGATCACAGTTTGAGCCTAGTCTTAACAGACTTAGATCATCACTTGTAATCAACTTTCATGAAATAAATAAACAATCAGTTTATCTCTTCTATACTTCTCATCATACCTACGGATGTCAAGACCATAAATTTCTCCAGATCTAAGATTAGAAAACAGAGAATCCAGAGTAGATCCAACAGACGTAAGGCCAGGAAAGGGAAAAAGTACCGCTAGAGCCAAGGAGGGCCAAGGGAAAAGATTACCATCCGCTACAGCCAACAAGGTGAGGAAAAACTCTGATTAACTGTTATATTTTCTTCTATCCGGAACAATTTAAAGTGTTTGGTCCATGGCAGAATGATAACTGTAAAAGAGAAAAACTGTTTAGTTTACTTGATTCATGATATAATGATTATATGTGAAGATCTAAGATTGAAGAAATCTAGTGAGATCTTGTAAGATAAAGTATATAGCTTGCAGGATCAAGAAGAGTAAGGGATCTCGTAGGCCCTATGTCTTCTTTAAATGAGAAGGGCTACTGGTTTCCTTCTCAGCCTGGCCAAAGCACGTACTAATCTTATAAGGCTGTTAGACTGAACTCATTCTTGAAAAGATTACTTGTTTGGGCATGATTCTTTGATAGATCTGTCTCTCTATATCTCAAACATGTGTTTAGACAACAATTGTTTAAATACTTTTGAAGCTAGAGGAGAAATTCCTAGTGACTTATGGTTTGATTATCATCTTCACATTTCTATGTGTGAAAATATGATTAGAACTCCTACTTGCAGGTTTTATTACTTAAACCAACTTAAAAATCTGAATACTGTTGAATCATGTGATCAAGAACTAATCAGATTACAAATTCTTAATCAACAATGTTCTGATAAGTTTCATAAACCTGTTAGAACTTACGGTCCTTTGCACCCATGGGATCTCGATTACCTTCTCAATAATAAGAAGGCTGATTGGGAACAATTTGAGTGTAAAATACTTACTTTATATTATCATCACATTATACTGATAGTACAAACTACTCGAAGTCTTTTACTTAATCCTCCGTGTTTAACATGATTGGTTTCAGTAGGAAGACTATGCAACTCTGGGGTAGGCTTCCATGCCTATTTCTAGAGCCACTGTATAGTAGACGAATGTTTTCATATGAATGCATGCTGATATGCTTCACTTCCCTACTTTTACCAGTCAAAACACATATCTCCTATTCTGACAAGATGCCAGAGATTTGTGCCCCTACAACCCTGGTATCAGAGCATGTTTCAATCTTTAGGACAATCTCTAAACTTGTTTTACTCAGTATATTTTATAAATATACTATTTTAAATCATTGTTGATGTTCTATACACTTGACTTATGATTTATTTTTGATCTATTTTTGTTATGGATTCTAAATCATATCCAAAATTTGATTATCTTGACTTAGCTTTGGATTTTAAAGAGAAAAACATTATTTCGCTTGATAAAGCAAAATTTTGTTGTTTCTTTAAACCAAATACTTTTAAACACCAAATCCATGGTGACAACTTCCAGTTAAATTTATTAACTGATTTACTTCTCTCTCTTGGTCCATCGCTTGAAGAAAACCAAGAAAGAATTTTTCAAATAATTGATCATATCCACAAATCTATGGTCACCAGAAACCAAATGATTTCTGGTGTTACTCAAAAACTTGATTATATCAAGGGTACTTTCAACTCTATTGATAAACTTAAACTTGCAGATCTGGTAAAGAGATCTGACTTTCAAAGGTTTTCTGAAACAATTTTTGAAAAACCAAAAGAGATTGAGTTTCAAACAAAACTTCTTTTGGAAGAAATAAAGATTCAGATAACAAACCATGAACAAACTTTTGATAAAGAAATTAGAAATCAAAAAGGTTCATGACTTCACAAAATTCGCTATGAATAAAGCAAATTTTGAAAATACTTACTATGATGAGACGGTAGATTTTACCACTCAATTTTAGGGTAATCTAACGTCTACAGGATATACCAAAACTTCTGAGGTATCCAGTAAAAGAGATCAGGTTCATGTTCAGCAGAACAATGTGATAATTGCTTTGCTAACATCCCTTCATTACAGGATGACTCGACTTGAGACAGAGATAATCAGATTGTCTGATTCCCTTAAAGGCAATGAAACTTCAGCTTGGAAAGATGCATTAGATAAAATCAATGCTGACTTAGCCAAAGTTTCTACAGGTTAATCGGTCAAGAGAAGACTTGATACTACTCGATTTCTAACCTATAAAGATGAATAGATCTTTTTCAGGTACTTCAAGGACTCTAGCATGGACTACCAGAACTGAAACTATTTTCACAGGAAATTTCCTGGGGAGACTTTTTAGACAAGGATCTGGATCTAACTCAAATCCTGCAACCCAAACTTTGGAAGATGTTGTAGATGTCACCCAAGACATGCATACATTTTCAGAAAGACAACTTCGTTCTATGCGACCTGAAACCTTATATGGTGAAAACAGGTTCACTAGAACAACCTCACTCTTCAGACATCAAAGAGCATAACCACTCCATGTACCAGAAGGACAAGAAGTGAGAATGACTTTGATGACTGAAGAATCAGCTCACCTTCTTCAAACTCGAGGACATAATTATATCCATTTGGGATTAATAATTATTGGACTCAGAGGACTAACTATGAAAGGTAAAGGAGGTAAAGTACTCCTAGTCCTTTATGACTCCAGATTTTCAAATCAGGCACACCAAATTATGGGTATGCTTGAGGTAGATTTATCTGAAAATCTAGGTATTACTTATATTTGTCCAAATTTTAATATGACTATCAAAGATTTTTGTAAGCATATAAAAATTTTGGGAAAAACTCATGGATATGGTCAGTTTGAAGGAGACAATATCCAACTTGACATGATTTTTTTGGGAAAAACTATGAATAATACTTCTATTTCTTATAAACTTAAAATAGATTCAATTATTCAAGTTTTGACTTCAAAAGGAATAAGATTTATTCCACCAAGAAAAATATATTCTGAATCTCTTACGGGTTTAGAATGGACTTTCAGGTTGAATGAGTCCGAAGGACCATTAAGACCAACTAAAAATATTACTTATGCAAATACTGATGGATCTTCGAGTGTCAAGTTTGCCAACTATGTCAATTTAGCTCATCAAAATGAAGAAGAGTTTGATGATGACACAGATACTCAACCACCACCCTTAAATGGATTCTATTGATAATGTAAAGTATCTCTGCAAAGAGATAAAAATCAAAGGATGGACTCCAGTCCCTAAAACAGAACAGAAAGATCTCGAAGTTCAGTCCTCCTCCAGCAAAGGAAAGAAAATCAGCAAGGCAGAATTGCAACTTCAATTGCAACTGTTACAGCAACAACTTCATCAGGCAGATGATGATGAGAGTGAATCAGAATCTCAACCAGATTTCAGTATTTTCGACAATGGTGATATGGACAACCCTTCTAGTATTGCTCAAGCATACCTCTGCCAAAGCCCATAGATGACAAGACTCCATTTGAAAAGAAAAAGAGAAAAGCGGCTTCTCCAGCTTTTTCAGCAATCAAAGCGACTTCATGACATTACCCAGGTTTACTGCAAAATAATTCAACTAACAATAGAACGTGGTGAACCACTCCACTCACAAAGGCTTTTGGAGCCATTCTTCATGATGGTCGACAATTTGATTCCTTCCTCCACTCCGATGGACCCCTCAACAATAATTCAGAATTCAATCAGAGAAAGCTTTACCCTTGCTGGCTATATAAGACAGCATCTACTTCAAGAAATAGAGACTTACTTGCAAGAAGAAAAACCCGAGAGCGAAACTTCCCTCTACTTTGATATTTGTGACATTTGTCACCGTTTTCAGAATCTTGTAGTTCAACAAAACCTTGTGTAATCTTTTCAAAAGATTTTATTGAAATCAGAAGAAATTAGCTTTCAAATATCCTGGGTCTCAATTTGGTATCAGAGCCAAGTGCTCCATTTTGCTTCATCATAAACCTACTATGATTTGCAAAATCATGTCTGAGTAAGTTCATTTACTTTCTTTCTCTAAATCTTGCATGATGTAGTTTAATCCGCTTTCTTTTGTTCTTAAGTGTTATGCCTTTTCTTATGTTTCTTCAAGTATTCTTAAACTATGATGGTTGATAGTCATCTGTGAGAACAGCTAGTACGTTGGTCAACCCAGAACCGTTAGACTAGGCAGAGTAGCCAAGTATGGCATAGTGGCCTCGACCCGAGGGTGGTCTCGTAGCTCTCAACCATAAGCATAGTACTCTAGGTGTGTCCTAAGAAGAAATAAAGAAACATAGGTTACGACATAACTCTAAAGAACAACAGAATTCGTATTAACTACTCTAGCACAGACAAAGAGAGAGAAAGTAATCTTCCTACTCACATAGCATCCAATCTTTCAGACATCGATATTGAATCAGTCAATGATTTAAAAGTCAGTACTCAATTAGATAAAGTTGAATCCAAATTAATGAATTGGAATTTACCCATAGAAAAATTTGACAAGATTTATGAAAAATGAATGTTTGATTTAGTTCAAAGCTATACAATTAAAACTACGGAAAAAACAGTTTCCATAAATCAGCCTTATGGTACAATTCAGCTTCTAAATCCAGCAACCTTAGAACAGCATAAAAAAAATAAATATCGATATCTTCATATAGGATTAGTTCAAGTAGCCATAAAACCACTATACCAATTAGGTATTGATGCTCCAATTTGCCTTCTTCTAAGAGACAGTAGGCATCTTACCTTTCAAAACAGGTTACTAGCAGTACTTGAATCTAATACCGCCAATGGTCCCGTCTATTTCAATCATTAACCAAACTTTACCGTAGATCTCACAGATCCACACATATTAAAAACTTTAACTCTTAACATTCAGACAAAGAACTTAGATTTCGAATTAGGTTCAAAATCCCTTGGTTTAATTCATCGTATTTATTACAAAGTAATGAAAACCACAATAAATCCTAAAGCCAAACAACATACTGGCAATCCAATAGAAACTTGTTTATTAGAAACAAATTTTGACAGATCAAATACTTTTGTCCCAAGAATGATTAAGTGGGATAATGTTCTTCAAAACCCTACTTGGAATTTTGAAAACATCATCAATCCTAAAAAGTAATATCAATCTAAAACAATAGGAAAAATTACAGAAACACCAGTAGGTCATATTGAATTAGAATTCAGACGAAAATCCTTTTCAGCCTCAACCTCTTCTTCCTTCCCTTTACCAAGAACTCAGAGTAGCCGAAGATATGGTAATATTGAATTTTCAGGAGAAATTCCTAAAGTAAATAATGTTGATTTTACTGGAGAAATTTCGAAAGTAAATTATGAAGAAAATATAAGCATTAAATCCGGAAGTCCTACTCAATCTGAAACGAATATGCCTTCTATGCCCTATTCTTTAATGGTTCTAACTTCTGAAAATGATTTTCTTTTAAATAAAGATTATCTCCGACAGTTATGGAATAGACCATGTAATAAGCTTAAATGTAAATGGTATTTTGCTACTGTTTCTGAATCTGAAAGAACTAGACTCTTACAACAATACTATTCTAATCAAATCAAAATGAAAAAACATTTAAATTTCTTTGATTGGTATGAATTAATTAAATATAAAAAACGAGATATATTGAATGTCATTACAAAAAAATGGTATATTACTAGAAATGAAGTTAAAGAATCAGTTTTCCCTCCTGCAGAAGAAATTAAGATTCCTGTAGAAACCCAGATAATCACAGCCTCTCCCTTTAAATTAGAAAATTTAGATAAGCAAGGAGATGTAACTAATAAAGATTTAAATAAAGTTATTCAGCAAAATAACTATACAAACCAGATGTTAATTACCATGGCTAGTAAGGTCGAACAATTAGATAGAAAATCTTCTGTCAGAGAAATTCCACAATTTAAACAGTTTAACCCTAAGCAATTAGTAGATCCTAATTCAGTATTTAAACCAATATTATATGAATCCCAAAACATAAAACTTGAAAAAGGAGTAATGAAACTTGATAGCCTAGATGTTATTAAAGAAATAAATGAAAAATTAAAAAAGTTACAAACTAAAGATGATCCTGAATCAAGTCCTAAAGCACGACTGCAAACTTTACATCAACTAGTCTCTCTTATAGATGTAGATCCTTCTCCCGAACAGCTTAATAAAATTCAGGCCAAAATAAAAAAAACCTCGATTTGAGAATCCATACACTCGTAATTATTATCCTAGACCATCTTTCCTAGATATTCAATTTGAAGAACGTCATTTAGACACCCGAGCAGCCTTTACCGGTGAAGACATTACCATATAAATTAAACCAAGGGATTTTGAACCTAATTCGAAATCTAAGTTCTTTGTCTGAATGTTAAGAGTTAAAGTTTTTAATATGTGTAGATCTGTGAGATCTACGGTAAAGTTTGGGTAATGATTGAAATAGACGGGACCATTGGTGGTATTATATTCAAGTACTGCTAGTAAACTGTTTTGAAAGGTAAGATGCCTACTGTCTCTTAGAAGAAGGCAAATTGGAGCATCAATACCTAATCGGTATAGTGGTTTTATGGCTACTTGAACTAATCCTATATGAAGATATCGATATTTATTTTTTTTATGCTGTTCTAAGGTTGCTGGATTTAGAAGCTGAATTGTACCATAAGGCCGATTTATGGAAACTGTTTTTCCCGTAGTTTTAATTGTATAGCTTTGAACTAAATCAAACATTCATTTTTCATAAATCTTGTCAAAATTTTCTATGGGTAAATTCCAATTCATTAATTTGGATTCAACTTTATCTAATTGAGTACTGACTTTTAAATCATTGACTGATTCAATATCGATGTCTGAAAGATTGGATGCTATGTGAGTAGGAAGATTACTTTCTCTCTCTTTGTCTGTGCTAGAGTAGTTAATACGAATTCTGTTGTTCTTTAGAGTTATGTCGTAACCTATGTTTCTTTATTTCTTCTTAGGACACACCTAGAGTACTATGCTTATGGTTAAGAGCTACGAGACCACCCTCGGGTCGAGGCCACTATGCCATACTTGGCTACTCTGCCTAGTCTAACGGTTCTGGGTTGACCAACGTACTAGCTGTTCTCACAGATGACTATCAACCATCATAGTTTAAGAATACTTGAAGAAACATAAGAAAAGGCATAACACTTAAGAACAAAAGAAAGCGGATTAAACTACATCATGCAAGATTTAGAGAAAGAAAGTAAATGAACTTACTCGGACATGATTTTGCAAATCATAGTAGGTTTATGATGAAGCAAAATGGAGCACTTGGCTCTGATACCAAATTGAGACCCAGGATATTTGAAAGCTAATTTCTTCTGATTTCAATAAAATCTTTTGAAAAGATTACACAAGGTTTTGTTGAACTACAAGATTCTGAAAACGGTGACAAATGTCACAAATATCAAAGTAGAGGGAAGTTTCGCTCTCGGGTTTTTCTTCTTGCAAGTAAGTCTCTATTTCTTGAAGTAGATGTTGTCTTATATAGCCAGCAAGGGTAAAGCTTTCTCTGATTGAATTCTGAATTATTGTTGAGGGGTCCATCGGAGTGGAGGAAGGAATCAAATTGTCGACCATCATGAAGAATGGCTCCAAAAGCCTTTGTGAGTGGAGGGGTCCACCACGTTCTATTGTTAGTTGAATTATTTTGCAGTAAACCTGGGTAATGTCATGAAGTCGCTTTGATTGCTGAAAAAGCTGGAGAAGCCGCTTTTCTCTTTTTCTTTTCAAATGGAGTCTTGTCATCTATGGGCTTTGGCAGAGGTATGCTTGAGCAATACCAGAAGGGTTGTCCATATCACCATTGTCGAAAATACTGAAATCTGGTTGAGATTCTAATTCACTCTCATCATCATCTGCCTGATGAAGTTGTTGTTGTAACAGTTGCAATTGAAGTTGCAATTCTGCCTTGCTGATTTTCTTTCCTTTGCTGGAGGAGGACTGAACTTCGAGATCTTTCTGTTCTGTTTTAGGGACTGGAGTCCATCCTTTGATTTTTATCTCTTTGCAAAGATACTTTACATTATCAATGGAATCCATTTTGTAATTCCATCCTAATACAAAGCAAATTTTCTTTTCAATATAGTACTTACATAACTGATTGTTTAAAGATAAACCCTGTATTTGGCTATCTATTACAAACTGATTGAATTTTTGCAAATTTGAGCTAGAATGGGTGGATTTGCTTCCATGAAATGTTTTCTACCAAGTATAGAACCATCTTGGTATAGGATTGATTAACTCTTTTCCATACTTGATGAAGCAAGTATGAGTAAGGTCTCTGAGGTACATGAAGTTGTACCAGGCATCAATATAATCTATGAAATTGTAGTTAGGAGGTTTGAAATGAGTTTTGAACTGGATTGGGGTGTAAATGCCAGTAACTGGCCAAGTATTTAGATTAAGGATTTTCATGATTCTGCATTTGGAGTAAGCTATGCCTTTATCAGCTTGGCTAAGGTTTCTCTCATGTTCAAATTCTATTGAACCAGTGGCAAAGAGGATATGCTCATGATAAAGACGGGTTTTTTGAGGGTCTGATTTGACGATGTGGCTGGATTGACGATAAGCTTCTGGATGAAACTTATTGACTAACTCTCTTTCTGGAATGGCTGTTAGTTCTCTAGGAAGAGCTAATACTGGTATAATTGTCTTTGAAAGGAATTCAAATTTCTCTTTAGCAGAGAGTGTAGGCTTCTCAGGTTTAGTTGGTGTTTTAGGAACAACTGTTTCCTTAAAGGAAGTCGGAGAAGGAATTGTATAAAATGATATGTCTGTTTTCTGTGTTTCTGTGTTTTTAGAGGAGGCTGGATCAAAGAGATTCATTGTAAGCGGTGGTTTGCTTACTGAATGAGTAGGGAGATGAGGAAAAGTATTGAGAACTGCAAATCTATTACCTTGAGGTGGTCGAAATCGAGTTTGTTGATCCATGTCTGAGTTTGTTGCAAAGGCTTGCTATTTATAGGAATTATGAATGAGCTCCAGAACTGAATCGGTACTCATCACAGTGTTGAATACTGTGTTAAAAGTCATATTCGTCCTTGCAAAAACTCTCTGGTTAAGAAATCTGGTAGAGAGTTGTTCTCTCATTTGATGAATTCAATATCAAAATCAAAACTAGACAAATGTGCTTGCTATCTGGCAAAAATCTGTTTTGACACGAGGTTTTTCACATCTTTTTGTAAAACATCTTTTGCTGCTTTGCAATCAATTCGGAGTAAAAACTTTTGATTTATCAAGTCATCTTGGAATTTTGATATGCATAAAACAATAGCAAGGATTTCCTTTTTAATGGTGCTGTAATTCTTTTGACTTGAAAGCCAAATACCAGAATGATATCTAACTAATTGCTCTGTTAAGGAATTGGGTATTCTTTGTTTTAATATCTCTCATAACCTAGGTCTGAAGTATCTGTTTCAACTATCATAAATGCAGTTAGATCTGGGATTCCTAAACAAGGGAACTTTTTGACTATTTGTTTTATCATTTTTACTGTTTGGGTTTGTTCAAATCCCCAAGGGATTGGATCTTTTCTTAAACGCTTATATAAAGGTTCACAGATTAATCTAAGGTTTGGAATAAAATCTAAAATATAGTTTAAACATCCTAAAAATCTTTGAAGCTGAGTTTTGTCTTTAATTTCATTGGGAAATTTATCTGCAAATTCTATTGCTCTACAGATTGGTTTATAAGTTCCTTGTGTTAGGTCATGGCCTAAGAAACGGATTTTGGTTTGACAAAGTTTGAGCTTAGAGGCACTCACTACCAGCTCATTTTTCGTGATTATTTCACGAAAAAGACGTAAATGTTTAAGATGCTGATCAAAGAATTCACTGAAGATTAAGACATCATCTATATAAATAATAGTGAAAGATGTATAAGGATTAAAGATGTCGTTCATGACTTTCTGAAATTCACTAGGGGTATTTTATAAGCCGAAAGGCATTACATTCAATTCATATTGATCAAATGGAACATTAAAGGCTGTTTTATATCTATCTTCCTCTTTCATCTGAATTTGTTAGAATCATGATTTCATATCAAATTTACTATAAAGGACTGCTCGATATGTTCTTTTCAACAAATCACGTTTGTTGGGAATATGATATCTTATCCATTTTAGAACTTTGTTTAATGGCTTATAGTTAATAACTAATCGGGGAACACCTCGTTCCTTTTCTGCATTGTTGTTAACATAAAAGGCGGAACAAGACCAAAGTGATCTAGATTCCCTAATTAAAGCTTTTTGTAACAAACTTTGAATTTCTGTTTTACAATATTCAACTAATTATTGATTCATTTGTATAGGTCTGGCTTTAGTGGGTATCATGGATTCGTCAAAATCATCAATGTTATGGAAAGCTGATGATATGCCTTTTTCTTTCCCAAAAAGCAGTGGGGACATCTGAGCAATTTGATGTTCGAAATCTTTTCGGATAGATTCTATCTTATCCTAAATGTCTTTTAGCTGTAGCTGGTTGGATTCTAGTATACTTTATATCTTCTTTTATAAAAGCTATTTGCTGTTCACGACAAAGAATCTTTCTTTTTAGGAGATTTATATATTTGGTTAGTGGGCTTTGTAAAAAAAAGAAAGTGACTCGTATGGATCCAATATCCGTATGGACACCATGCTGGTCTACAGCAAAAGGGTAAATCTGAGTTAGGAATGGAGTTCCTAAAATTATATCCTGACTTAGATCCTTAATGATTAAGAAAGAGTTTACGAAACAAAACTGTTTGTTGCAGATATGGGCATTAGATAGTTTATATCTTATTTTTATCTGTTCTCCGGCTGCAGTATATAGTTTAGAGCCTGTTTTTTCTAAATATTTGGTTGGAATTAAACCTTCACAGATATAGTTTTGATCTGCACCAGAATCTAGAAGGGCAACTATTTGAATTGAGAAATCTCCTATTTTGAGAAGAATTGGGATATACCATTTTTGAAAAGTTATTTGAGAAATGGCTGAAATATAATCGGGATTTTTCTCATTTCGTTCAAGTTCATCATCAGATAAAGAAGTAGGATTTGATGTATCAATTAAAGGTTTATCAAATTTTAACTGAACTAACTCTGTATTTATTTGATTAATATCAGAAATTCTTTGAGTGTTTTGATCCTTTAACCATTTAATTTCTTGTTTTAATTCTTTAATTTCTGAATGCAATTCTTGTAAAGAATCAGAGGGTTCCTTTTGTTTTCCTTTAAATTTATCAAATACTTCTTTTAGATTATAGGGTTCTACTTGTATTTTTGGATTTAGAACTAAATCTTTAACTTTTAATAAGTATTCTCTTTTAACTGTTTCATCTTGAATATGATCTAAAAGTTCAAAGAAAAGTTCTTTATTTGCTTTTGTGATTACGTTAATCTGATTATGAGGTTTATTACCTAGCATACAAAGTTCACCTATTGCACAGGTGCATAAGCCTGTACAGTCGCAAGAGGATTGCTCACTTGAATCAGATTCAGATGATTTTTCTTGAATTTCAAATACTTCTTGAATTTCACCATCACTAGTATCAAATGAGGGGGAGGAATCATATTGGTCAAGAATTTGATTAATTTGTTCTAGAGTGTCTTTTGGTAAAGATAGTTGATTTACTCTTTTCTTCTTTTTTGCTTTTATCTTGCATTCATCTGCTTTATGTCCTCGTTTTCTACAAAAATAACACTTAATGGTGTCTTTAGAAGATTTGTCCTTTACTTTTCTTTTAAAAGGTTTAGAAGTTCTTTCTTTTCTTTCTTTTTTAAAGCTTCTCTTCTTAGACTGTTTAAGTTTTTTAGAGGGAGGAGTTATTGGGAAGAAACCAAAAATTTCACAGGAGTTTCCTAATTCTTTTTTGGATTTCTTATGATATGATTCCATCTGATTTTTGAGTTTGAGATCCGTGCAGAGGTCTGCACCTGCTTGATTTACATAGCTGATTAATTGACCATATGCTAAATGATCATATGGGATTGTGTTTCCGAAATCTATTTTTAATTTTTGCCTAACTTTTTCTGCAAATAGGGGAGGTAAACCTGAATCTCTTACGGGTTTAGAATGGACTTTCAGGTTGAATGAGTCCGAAGGACCATTAAGACCAACTGAAAATATTACTTATGCATATACTAATGGATCTTTGAGTGTCAGGTTTGCCAATCATGTCAATTCAGCTCATCAAAATGAAGAAGAGTTTGATGATGACACAGATACTCAACCACCACCCTTAGTTGATGGAAGGAGGAGTATTTGATAACTTAACTGACGAGTATGAGTACTATCCCAAGGAGATAGGAAAATATTTTACTCAAAAAGACTTGAATGAGCAGGAGAAGATTGACATAGAACTAGGCAAACTCCAGCCAGGATTCAAACTCAGGTTTGGAATTAACCTTAAGGTTATAGCTTACAGGGTACCTACCTTCATCAACCAAACTACTCAACCAGAAGGGATTTCGGAAGAATTTAGTTCAGATGAAGAGCCCACACCTTTTGAAATAGGAATAGAGATTACCTATATCTCAGTCCAGAACTTGATGGAACCCTCTCAAACTTCAACTTCAGCCTCTCAGCCTAGGCCCTATAATGTTTTTTATCCAGAATCTGAGCCTAGACCAATGGTCTATGACCAGGGAGGACATCCTTCTAGGGTAGCTGTAAATCCCTACACCAACCCTAACCCATTACTCCTCACCACAGGCCGAAGAAGACCACTTGAATTAACCTTCTTTGGAAAAGATGCAATACTCCTGAACATTAATGAGTGTGATCTTCAGTTGTTCGATACTTATCTTGAACAATGGACTGTATTAGTAAAACAAGACTACTAAGTCAAGCATGAAGCTGACATTGACTCAGGAGAAGCAATGATCAGGGTAGCTGAAAACTATCTTGGAGATGTTGCAAGAGCCACCTAGGAAGGATTCAAAGCCAAATTTCCAGAAGAGGTAACTCGTATTGCCTAGCAAGGCAATAATATACTCAATTTCTGCTATGTCATACATAGAATACTTACTGCTCGTGATGCTAACACTGGTCTCAATTTAAGACAAATTGATGCTATGAGAGATCTTGAGCAACTTCAGTTACTTAACTGGTATTATGTTAAGCAATTATGTTTAGACTTTTTAGCACTAACAACTGTTTCAGGTAACTATTTTAGCCCTGAGATGGGAGAAAGACTTTTCTCTAAATTACCAGATCAACTTGGAAAGGAAATCCATGACCGTTCCTCCACCTTTTGATAATGTTGGAATTCGAATCCAACATATCCTGAACAAACTGAAGGAAAAATGTACTCACATTGCTACTCAAAAGATGCTGAAAAACCAGAAGTATGGCTTCTGCTCTCAGATCTACACAGCTCAGCAGTATGGTGCAAAGCACCCCAATACTAAAACTACCAGGAGATACAAGCCTCTAAAAGGTAAGAAAAAGTAAAACCTTTTCAGAAGCTTTACTTAAGAAAGAGCAAGGCTAAAAAGCCTTATCTTGATAAAAAGAAGCATGTTAGAAGATTTAAACTTTCTAAATCTTATCAATCTACTTTAACATGCTATGCCTATAACAAACCTGGCCACATTTCTTCTGTGTGTCTAGACAGGAAAAACTTATTTACTAGAGAAGCTCTTCTAGTAAATACTACAAATTGTGATTTGTTAGAAATTATGTCTGATGTTTCTGACTCATCATCAATTTACTCTATCTGTGAAATAAATTCCTATGAGCAGGAAGAAAATACAAAAGCAGACTATGCTTTGGTAAATGATTTTACAAAGCCACAGTCTATGGCAGAGAAATATGGTCTTTTACAGAATACTTTTTCTGCACCCACTTATGATTTTCCTAGTTTTGAGGAACTTGAAAATCTTTATTCTGGCGAAGAAACTGATTTAATGTTTTCTAAAACAAAACCAGCTCCTTCCACTACTTGTTTACATACTTGGAATTTAAAACAAGGAAATGATTATATCCCATGTTTTAAATGCAATTACTATCCCTCGATTTTATGTCGAGCTACTTGTGCTTTATGCAAACTTCAAATTTGCAATTTATGTTTGAAAAATGATTTCAACATTGATATTACAAAAACTCCTTGTGTTAAATCAACTACAAGGAATCAACTTTTAGAAACTAGAGTTTCTACTCTAGAAACTCGTTTCAATGATTTAGAACTTCAATTTATCCAATTCAAAGAAACATATTTTGATAATGAAGTTTCTAAAAATACTTTAGACTTTGATTTTATTTTACCAATATCTCTTTCTGACACAAAACAAAAAGGCATTGTTATCACAGAAAGTGAAAACAAGGCCTGCACTTTTACTCAACAACCCACTATGTGCAACCAAAACCTTACTCAAACTCAGGTTGCATGTCAAATTAACATTTATGGTTTTACTAGAATGTTAGATGCTTTTATAGACAATGGGGCTTCTCGATCCACCATTGATCTCAACTTCTTAGCAGATTTTATCCCAAACAAATATTTAAAAACTGCTAAAACCCCTCTTTTTAGTACTCAATTTGATGGTACTACATTAATACTTGATACTTATGTTTCCAATTGTCATATTCGATTTTTGGATAACTGTCATACCTTCTCTAAACCAGTTTCAATGTATACAAATCTTTAGATTAATAGTTCTAAATTTTATCCTTCTATAAATGTGATAATCCTATGATGATTAATCCAAGGAGTTGACTTTACATTCTCAGCTTTTGTATGTGTTTTATTTTTTATTTTATTTTTTTTGGGAAAGAGCTTATCGGGTTTATTGTGTTAAAGCCTAAAACTTTACAGGAAACTCATTCTTTTTATCGGGTAATTCTTCTTCACCTCAAAATTTGTATGTATGTGATATATTTTTGTATATGTATATTTCTACTATGCCATCATTCAACTTGTATGTGATATATTTGGTGGTTGTTTTCTTTTATGTATAACTAGATTTCTCTCTATTTGTCTATTGCTTAGTTTTTGAGCTATTCTCGTAAAATTCATCGAACAAAGGAGGTCTACTCTTTTACTAGTTTCTATCTCTCAAAACTTTCAAGTTCTAGAGAGGTAATGTTATTTCTTTTGGAAATTTAAACTTTGTAAGAGATTATTGTTAGTCCGAAGTTCATGTTTTCTTGAAATTATCTTTGTTTTCTATTACATGTTTTTTGAATTGAATAAATTGGTATTTTCATGTGAAGATTTTGAGCAATAAAAAGCATGTCCTTGTATTTATCCCATATGCTTTGGTTGTTTTATAGAATGTCTATGACATATTTTTATGGTCAAGTACAATAAAAGACACGAGATAGCCATCTGAGCTTCTAAGATAGAATACCAAAAAATTAGTTCGCTTAGTCCCTTTTAAGAGATTACATATAGATGCCTTGTTGTTTTGAATGGAGTACCTAAATTGTGAGTTCAGAAAATTAGGGTAGGGTTCAAACTCTGATCCCCCTCCGGAAGTATTACAAAATAAACCATGGTTGACATAAGGAGTTAGCTGCAATTACAAAAGTAAAGCTAGGTTCAAATAAGTAACTCCTGCTATTTAGAGTTAGTTTGGAATGTCATTCTTCAGAATCATAGGCTAAATTGTTATTATCTTTTTCCTCCACAAAAGTACACTATTTAAATTAAGGCAAAGAAAATTTCTTATGAACACATACACACAGTTACGGAATTTTTAGGACAAAAAAAGATTACAACAGAAATTCCAATCAAAATTGATGAGCATATGCATACCTCTAGGCCTTTATACGGTTGTGCTGATAAATATATTATCATTTTCTTTATCAAACAATAGTATATGTATGTTCTTGTTCAGATATCATCTATATATTTTCAAAGCTTAATTACCTTTCTTTTTATGCTTACACCTCCTGTTAAGTATCCTGCAAGCATATTAATAACGGCAGTTTCATACTTTTTTGGTACAATATTTTTTATGACTAATGAGTCAACTGCTTAGACTTTGACGCGATCTGAAATTTTTACTGGATGCTATGCCTTAAGTTTCTATTCCAATACGCATTAAAAAGGTGAAAATGGTTTCTGATTTATTCCTTGTTAATAAAAACAACAAAAAGTCTTTCTATAATAAACTTCGCATTCATTAAGCTTCATGAAAATACTATAGAGAAATATTACTGCTTTATGTGTACCTTCAAAATATAGGATTAGAATTATTTGTATTCAAACATGTTTGTCTTTTGAAATATATTAGTTTTGATGGCATTAAGATTGTTTCATACTGCATACGATTCAACAACTTTTTAACTGGTACAGACTTTATATTGACTAATGGAATTAGTAATTCCTAAAAATGGTCTTGATTTGATTGCCCTTTTTGAATCACTTTTTTTCAATCCATTGTTGTAGTAAACAACATCATTGTTCTAAATATGGTAGGAGTTACTTTGTGTAGCTATCCTACATCATAGTTCTAATTTGAAAGTCCATGTGTAAGAATTGTGCTTTTATACAAAGCTTACTTAAAGTTTTTGTTATAGAAGTCAGATGATATTTGGAATGATTTTGCAAGTCCTTTTTAGAGTTTCATTTCTTGTTGTTTCCTTCTTTATTGTCAATTGGTTTTGTTCTTTGATATTGTGGCTGAGATAGACTTATTATTCATTGGATTAATTGTTATCTGTTATATTCTTTGTGATTATTAGTGATCCTTGTTTCAAAGTGCTTTAGGTGGTGTTCCTAAGTTTGTTTTTTGGACTGTGGCAGAAACACAACTGAACAAATTAAGCTTATGAATTCTATATTTGATGTTATGTGATGTTCTGCTTGCTTGACCACTCAACTACATTCTTGAGCAAAATTGAACTTTAAAAAAAAAAAAAATCTAGTATGTATGTACTATGTAATCCTACAATAACTTCAGTTCAAAGTGTTTTGGAATCTGATTATACTTGGCACCAATTCAGAAAAAAAATTGATAATTAGCTTAGATGCATAGAATCATCCTAACTACTCTTACTGCAAGCTCTTGGACAAACCTTTTAGGATTTGACTCCTAGGTCAGTGATGTTATGCTGATAGCATAGTTTGTATTTCTTAAGTCTACAATGTTATGTCTCGGTTTGTTGAATTCATATGGAACTTGAGATAGACTAGATTGATAGAAATTAAGTTGTTTCTCCTATCCCGTAATATTTTTAGGCAATTTTGAGCTTAATTTGAACCCATATGTAAGTTAGAATTAGCTTTATTAGTTTTTGGGCTTTCTTTCTTCTGTCTTTATGGTTGGCAGCATTTTTTAAGTTTGTAAAAATTTCAATAATTTTAAAGTTCTGGTGATTCTACCTTACTTAATAGGTAATGTCTATTTGTGAGTTGACTAGGCAATATAGTATGAGGAGCTTGGCAGGTGCGAGCACTGTAAGAAGTTTACACAGGAGTATGAAGCTTGGCACAAGTTTTCAGAAAGTAAAATCTATTTTGATTGGAAAGGTCACCTTCATGTTTCTCTTTATCTCTGTATTTTCAACACTTTTCCCGTCCTTTTTGGGGTTGGTTGCATAATATGATTATGTTGGTGAAATCTATATGGCACATATGAGATAAGGATCATTTTTTCTCTTTGTTATTTTCACTAAAATCTGTTTTGGGGTTGGTTTCATAATATGCTTATGTTGGTGGAATCTATGATATAAGAATCACTTTTTCTCTTTGTTGTTTTCACCAAAATTTTCAATTTTTGCTAATGTAAATGAACCATTTAAAAGATCTATTTTTGTGCTTCAAATCTAAGAGTATCATTGTAGATGCATATGGGTTAAATGTCATATGATGTTTTTCTTATTTGTAGGGTGACAGTGAAATCTAGAAGATTTTGATTATGAGTAGCAAGATACGGTCCCAGTTGAGGATGCTGGTGTGGCTGCCAAGAACAAATATATTGCTACCAGTGATAGTGAGTCTGACGACTCAGATGGGCAAAAACGTGTCGTTAAATCTACTAAGGACAAGCGGTTTGAGGAGATGACAGCTACCATTGATTAGATGAAAAATGCAATAGAGATCAATAACTGGGTCAGCTTTCAACAGAGCTTTGACAAGATTAATAAGTAGTTGGAGAAGGTGATGCAAGTTGTTGAGACTGCTAAAGTGTCCAACGTATATATATGAAAGTTCTTGTTACTTTTTTTGGAGAATATTCTTTGGAGCCCAAAAAGTGAATCAATGTAGGATGATATGTTTTCACTAGTTTGTTCCCATATTTCCACATTAGAGTTTGATATTGTTTGTTGTACTTTTGATATGGATGATGGTTGGTTTAGATCGTGTTTCAAATATGTGAATGAAAGCTATAAATGTACTTTTGATATGGATGTGTGACTTTTGATATCAATGTACTTTTAATATTATACAGGATTGCTTAATTAAATGTGTGAATTATAGATTATATAGCAATAATATAATTTTAATTACCAACAGAAAATCTATTAGTAATTTTAGTTACCAACAGAAATTTGTTGGTACGTACCAACAAAAATATGTAGGTATTTACTGACAGAAAATTTGTTGGTACTTACTAATAATATAGTATTTTTTGTATCACAACATTACAAACTGAATTTTAATTGGTATGATATTCTTAGACATGTACCAACTAAGTATATGACAACTAAAGAGTTGTTGAAAAATTACCTAACCAAATTACCAACTAAATAATCAATTGGAAAAAATACCAACTAAATTACCAACAAAAGAATTAATTAGAAAATTACTAACTACTTTACCAACCAATTTGTCAATTTGTTGGTAATTTGACAAAATTACTAACGGAAAATACTTAATTCCAAAAAAATCATTACCAACTGCAATTAAATGTTACCAACTGTGAAATATGTTGGTAATTACCAACCGACTTAAAAAAATCTTGTTGGTAACAATTTCCAGCAAGCGTTTTACCAATGAACTGAATTCTGTTAGGAATCTATTGTTAATCTAGTATTACCAATAGAAATTGGACAATTACTAATAGAATTTGTCATTTGTTAATAAGCCTTTTTTTAGTAGTGCCAGGTATAGTTAGAACACTCGGTGTATCAAATCTGTAAAAGTAGTTGGGGCATTGGTTACTCCAAAGGCATAACAATGAACTTAAAATGTTCATAGCGAGTATTAAATGCAATCTTAAGAATGTCTTCCTTGCATATCCTGACCTGACAATATCCATATCTTACATCCAGCTTAGAGTAACAACTTGCTCTTTGCAATTGGTCGAACAATTCATCGATTATGGGTAGATAATACGTATTCCTTACTATCAATTCATTCAATCCCCAGTAATCTATGCACAGTCTCAGGATACCATCTTTCTTTTTCACAAAGAAAACTAGTACTCCCTAAGGTCGTATATTTGGTTGGATAAATCCTTGTGCTAACAATTCTACAAATGTTCCTCTAACTCTTTTAATTCTGTAGGTGTCATTTGATATGGGGAGTGAGAAATCAATTCAACAGTTAGTAGTAAATCAATTTTAAATTCAACCTTTCTTTCTAGTAGTAATTTTTTTAACTCCGCTAGAAAGACATCTAAATAATCACAAACAATTGGGACATCTTCAGGTTTCACCAACTCTGTTGGTTTATTTAAGAGGAATGCCAAGTATCTGCTACAACCTTTTTAAAACAACTTTTGGGCTTCAACTTCGAATAAATGAAATTACTAATCTTTACCTTCTGCCCTCAAAACTCCAATACATATTTCCCTGGCTTACAAAATTACTAATCCATTCCCAAGATAGTATCATAATCTTCTATATGCAAATAAATGAGATCTCCTTTCAAAACCATACCTCCTATCTCAATATTATTTTCTAAATATGCCATGTTGCTATCTAGTTGCTTTCCCAAAAATATACTAACAATCACCTTGTATAGGACTTCTTCACTTGGTATTCCCAACTAGCAAGGAAAGGATTGTGCAACAAGGGAATGTATAGAGCTTGTGTCTATCAGTATAGTAGTTTCTGTACCAAATATAAAAATCTTACCTTTTACTATCATAACATCTATATCAAACTTGTCCAAAGCTACTAATCGAGCTTTCATCTGAGGTTTAGGTCCTCCAGCTCTAAATGTAGATGGTTAGTTTTAGACTCCCTTAGCTAGCTTGATCTAGAAACGGTGTTATTCTTGTTGGAATGTGTGCCCTCTTAGACTAAGGTTCTGATGTAAATATCGAACTTGCTAATAAAAGAATTATTTTCAAAAAGTGTTTGTGAACCTATTTACTTTATTTGTGCACATTTTCATTTGGAAAAGACCCTTTGTGTTTAAATAAGTGATCCATGTGAATGGAGGTCTTTCACAGTAAGGTATGGATCATGGGTTATTTAAACACATAAACATTTGTTCTTAACCGATTGATGAGAATGAGAATCTCATCATGTTTAGGTTATTATGTTATGAATTCCAAATGGGAAATGGCTTACCTTTAACTAGTGAGTAGTCCACTCACTTCATAACATAAGCATATTTCGAATACGTAGAACAGGACCTGTAGTAGTGGTTTTTGAAAGTACTATATGATAGAAACCTAGACTACTACCGCTACAGCGTGGACTAGTACTCTATGACTTGAGTATGAGTTAGTGGTCTGACGAAACTGGAAGCATATACTTTGATATGCTATAATTGAGGTTCTATCGTAGGGCCAATATACTTGCATGTTGCGTATGTGTGTCTAGTTAGTTAAGATAGACTTGTATAAGATAGTTTCTATACTATATCGCCCCTTGTGGTTGTCCGAATGATCTAAATGTCCAGGGCCCTGGGAAATATGACTTGGATGTTTGCTTTAGGGTAGCTCCCTTGGAAAGCGAAAACACTCCAGGAAGTCGTGGATCATTGGACTAAAGGCCTAAGGATGGTAGATGTCTTTTAGAGATGTGTTAGTACACTTCTTCCTCTCTAAATGTACAGCGATTTATAGAGGGATATTTTAGTCATTACACCTGTAGGTCGGAGACTTTGCTAACGCAACATTGTCCTTAGGGTCAATATTTCCTTATGGTGATATTAGAAAATATTTAAAATGCAAAGTACAGCTATTTGTATAGAGGGGTATTTTGGTCATTTTAGTAGCCAAGGCGATGTGTCTTTTTGGTCATCGGAATAGCCCGTAAGTCCTAATTAACTTTGGGTTGAGGAATTGGTCTCGATTAAAGAGGAATATATACTCAAATTGTTACTTGATACAATAATAGGGTTTTATTGAGAGAAAGAAAACTTGTTGTGACCAAATTATAATTAGTTATAATTGGAGGGTTCCAATTGCAATTAGATAATTGTTTGGAATTCTCAGATTTTGTAGAGGCTTTTAGATATATGAAATGTGGTTTTATTGTTGAAGCATTTCGTGTGACTTCTCAAGGGTCATGCAAGGAAAACAAAAACAAGAAAACCAAAAGGTCATATGGATCCAAATCTACAAAAACCAAAGGTCACAAGAGGTTACATGATTTTGATCATTTTGTTCTCTTCTCTTGTCAATCTCTTGGGACTCTTACTCTTGATTTTCGTGTGTCTCTCCAAGAGTACACCAAGAGATCTTCTTCTTCATTATTCTTTGGTTTTTGAAGAACAAGAAGAACAAGAAAAACCCAGGTCACTATTGTTGGTTCTCACCTTTTGGTTCACCAAGGAAGGTTGAGAGGGTTATTCTCCTTAAGGATTTTATTTTTCAAAACAAAGAGAAGGTTGAGAATATAGTACCACTCATCTTGAGATCATTCCTCTTCATCCTTTTGTTTCACCAACAAGAGTTAGGCAGTGGAATACTCCGAGAACCGGAAAGCTTTGGCGTTCATCGTTCATACATGCCAAGACGGAGTAGGAGGCTTGCAGGAATCGCACCAGAGGCTTCCACCACCAAACCTACCCCGGTTGTACACGTTCCGGTCCAGCCAACCCTTGGAACGAGGAAAAGAGGTAAGAAATTTTCAAACCTTGGAGGTGGAACAGAAGGCAGCCGGCGCCGGCGGCGCCGGCGTCGCCTCTGTTCTGTTTCCTTATTCTTGAGTTTTTTCCAGTTTTTGTTTATTGCTTTCGCTGCGTGCTACATGTTTTTCCTGTTTTCACACCTTCAATTCTTTCTTGTATTCTCCTATCTTAGTGTTTTACTGGGGTGTAAGTAGTTAGCAATCTTGTGGCCTTCTTTACTACAGTTATAGCATCACAACATTGGTCTTTCTATTGTAGGTCATCATCCCTTTTTTTGTATTTTCCCTTTTAGCTACCAGTTGCCCCTTCCTGGTCTTTTGCAACCTTTGTGATATCCTCATTTAATTCTCTGCCTATCTTGCTCCATCCTCTCCCTCAATACATGAAGCATTTTCCACTATTGTGCTCTATATAGGTAGTGCCATACCAATTAGCGATCGCCTTAATCCTGGGTGCAATCTTTCCATACAACAACATATTCTATCCTCTTTAGCTTGTACATGACGTGGGTAGTATTTGAAAAGTTGGGTAAACTATATAGCATATGTTCCTATTGTCCGTCATTCTTGCCTAAAATTCTAAATTTATCTTTCTTCCTTTCTATTACCCAACTTGGAATGAATTCTTGCTTAAATACTTCAAGAAAACCTACTTAAGTCCATTCTCGCTCTTCCTTTCTTCTGGAACCACCAGTCCTTGGCTGCTCTTTGTACTCTAAAAGTGGTAAACTATACTTTTCTCTAATCAGAATAGTTCAAAGCTGCAAATATGTCCCATATCTGTTCCATCCAGGATTCAGCTTCCTATTCCTGGTTTGGTTTTCCCCTAAAATTAGGGGATAAAATTTTAGAAATCATTCCAAGGTTTGATCTCTTTTAATTTTATTGGGTTGCCTTCTTCAGTTTAAAATATCCACTACTCGTTGTAAAATATCAAATAAAAAAGTTATACAGGAGCTGAACTAGATTTCTTCCTAAAATTCAACAGTTGGCTATTCATATTAGATCGCGGATAGGCACCACGTAATTGGATTTCCCTCTTGAATGGAGTTGTAGAAGTAATTTTTTGTTGGAATCTTTTTTTATGTATACTCGCATTATCTGGTGGGTTTTCTCTCCCGTTCACAACACTCTCCTTACTTCGTTCTTCCTGGTACCCCCGGATAGGTCGTCTTGGTAGCATTTATAGGTTTAGGGTTAATTTTTAAATGTCAAGTAAGTATGTACGTAAAATAGATAACACACAGTTAGCAAAATAGAACACACTTAGTATCTATACTAGAGCCCTATTTATAATATCTTACTCATACCTAGACCTGCCACTCTTCGTCAGTATTAATAGATTCTAAGGTTAAGTGTCCAGAATCTGACAATAAGGTCTAGTATTTAGGGTCATCTAATCCATAATCTATAGGTTCTTAAAGATCAAGTGCCTAATATGGGTTCGGAATTAGGTATTGTTAAGGAACAGTCTCAGGCTCAAAATCTAAAGAGGTGTCCTTCTTCGACTCTACTGCCTCAAGCTCTTCCTACTTTTTTTTGGGCTTTTAAGTCACTGTAGGCTCATCCTTGCTAAGGGTACTAGGCTCTACATCACATTGCTTAGATAGCAAAATGTGCATATGACTAGCTCATTGTCTCAGGCTTAGTCAACTATGGGCATGGAAATAGCTGACGTTAGGTCCTATCCAAATTTAAGTCTTTCTAATTTTCCTTCTTTTCTATGGGCTTCTTACCCTACTCACCGTCTCCTATCATTCCTACATAGAAAACAAAATATATCTAGTAAGCTAAAATCACTAACTTATGGCTCTAATAGCAATTGTAACACCCCTAATTCTTGTAAGTGGTAAAACCTAGAATATATAGATGTTGCCCCATTTGATCTCTCAGACAAGGGGTCTTTATAACGATTTTGACTTAAAATGAAAGACGTTGTTCTATTTAACATCAAAAGAATTTACATCAATAGTTGCTCTATTTTAGACAACCAAAGTACAACTATACAAATTTTACACCCAAATTGGTGGTTTACTGATAGGGCCAAAATTTATCTATATTTTCCTAGTTATTTGAGGATATTTTGTGATATATTTATTGTAATAACTAGGTATATTCATTCATATTTAATATTTTGCCCTTAGAAAGGTGTTTTGAAATTTTATTATAGAAAATGATGAAAAATTGATAAAACCGTCGTCATCAGTGCACGAAAGGCGCCGACTGTGACCCACGAGCTAGTGCCAGTCCCAATTTGGAAATAGAAGAATTTTTTTACACAAAAAATAGAGTACGACCGGGCCGACAGAGCACAGCCGGTGCTGGCCGTAACCCTCCAAGCCGGCGCCAGCTCCACTTTGGTTCATGTCGGCGATCTTTCCAATTTTTGTGAGGATATGGTAATTTTTAAGAGTTTTGGTATTTTTCAATTTCTACTCTGTCCAAAACTTTTAAGGGATGATTTAGCATCTTAGAAGCCTATTTAAACAAGAAAAATAAAAGACAAATGTGTGAATTCTAGGATTCAAGTTGGCTACTTATTTTTTAAAGACGAATTCACCACTCGACGGAGTATTGTTCAACTGAGATTTTCAAGAGAAGAAGAAGGGCTTGTCTATGAGTTCTATCTTTTATCCTTTATTTAATTTTTAGAAAAATAATGTGCTTAATATTTTTATTGTAATTGGATATTATTTTGGATTTTATAATTTTGAGTTAATTAAAATTTTGATCAATCTATTATTGTTCTTGATATTTGATTACTTGTTATCATTGGTTATTGATGCGTTTTCTTCTAACTGACTTTGGAAACGATGTTATAAGTTTATTGTATTAATTTTATATTTGTTAAAACTTAATAGACTTGGGAAACGAAGTTAAGATTAAATAACTAAAGTATCAAAGATTGGTTGATTTCACCTAGAGCATAGGGTCATTAGCTAATTTCATGTTTATAAGGTATGAGTTTAATGCATCTTTTGGTTGCTTTGGTTTGATTGAAAGATTTGCTAAACTAATCAAGGGATAGTGATTTCATGGATTGGGAAAGAAGTGGAATCTACATAAGTAAGTTCATGACTTGGGAAACGTTCAATTTTACTTAAGTTCTTTCATGATGCTAAGATGACAATTGATTGTGATGAGTGTTAAGTGATTCAATATTATATTTTTAAGATAATTGTTTATTACATGAATTTGTATCTTTGAGTTATATCTATTTTAATCTTTAGTTATTTTTCTTTTTATTCTCTTCTTATTTTATTGGCTAAATAATAAAGATTTAGGTAAAGTATGGTGAGAGCCTAAATTCTTGTGGATTCGATACTTGCCATCCCCTATATTGTATGATGGATATACTTACTCGTATGTGTGGTTTTAGTGATTGATATTTTAATTAAAACTTGGTTAATTGTGTTAATTGTTGGTAATATTTTCTATACTAAAAAACACGCATCATTTACAAACTGGCCAAAACATTATATACATAACTAGATCTTAGTGGTGCCACACTAGGTGCATAGCTCTCACTAGTGGAAGTCCTCAAAACTGATTCCTGAGAAAAAAAAAAAAACAAAACAAACGGTGAGAAGAAATACTCAGTGTGTCTTATTTGTGCCCGTGGTTTTTACTTCAAAACATGCATTCACAAACCATTTGTTAATATCATCACAATAAAGAAATCAAAATCCCTTAGTTAGTTTTAGACCCGTGAAAGAGATGAAATTTTCAGTTGTCGATGTTATTGCTTTCAAATTATACCCTATAGTTCAAGAAAGCAGGGTCTTCTCTTAATAGAAGTGTGACCTGCATGCAAAGTCTAACAAGAGCTTCACCTTCAGTTGTACGGTCTATTATGTTATTCCTACAGTTAATCGTATCTTACTGGTGCGGTAAGAGCAATAGTGCATCTAGCGATATTTTATTTGTCACTTTAACCCTAAGGTTCTCAATCCTGACATCAATCACTATCGGGACGATAAAAGGTTAAAAACATTGAGTGTCCCCACTCAGCATACCATGAACAACCCAATTTGTAATAGGCAATTGCTAGGCAAAAATGACTAGCTAGGGATAGCTAACTTTAATGTTCTATCGCTCCATTTAGAGTAAGATGAATCCCAAAATTAGACCAGGTTACTTAGGTGTATCTATCTCTAACAAGACTAGTATAGAGAAAAAAAAGCCCCTATTGAGTACTTAATATCTTCACAGCTTCACTGCTCTTCGAACAATAATCCAACGAAAACTTTATTTTTAGGGCTTGTGGTTCCAAAGATAATTGGTTGAAAAATGGTAAAATGCATCCCATAGGGTACATTAGGTGTTTTGAAAGTAGGCAGGTTCCTTGAGAAGAGAAAAAAGGGGTATTCTATTTCAGAAAGTCTTTAGAAAATCAAGGAATTTTCGAAAGGAGTTGAAGTGTCTTAACAAGCTCTGAGATGGCAAGTTCAGCTTTGAAATAACAAATTGGGTTCCTTCCTACACTGTAGTCATTATTTTTTCAAAAGGTAAAGAATGCATACTTTGAAACCAAACTTTTGCATTTATTTAAAAACTACTTGCAAAAATATGTCTTTGAAATAACTAGGACTTACTGTATATTTGGAAGTGTACTCCCCAAAGTTTATAGCTCCTTCTGGTCACAATCACCTACAACAAGATGTTATATAATCTAAGGTGCACAAAGCATCTAACTGAGCTACATAATAAAAGAATGACAAAATAAATACTATTCTCTTCCTATGGCTACTTAAGGTTATCTAAGGAGTTCGCTTTGGTGAGTCTAAATAAGTTGCAAATACTCATCAAAACTCATGCTATTTTCTTCCTAATATTCATGACTTGAAATGCACTCAGGTTCTCAAGGGTCACAATCGGTTTTTGAAGCAAAAGTAGTTAAAACAATTTATATTTTTCTCTTAGTCAAACCAGAATTTCAGTAGTGGCAGCTTTCAGTATTTCTGTCATAATATTCTGCTCGTAGCTCCAAATCATGTCAAATTAGACCCAAAACATTCCTACGACAATTAGCTACAAAGTTGAGTTCATAACACGACCATTTCATATATTTTTATACACAAACTGACATGGTCATTACATAGTCAAGGTAGAATTCCTTGATTGCATTCACAATTTGCACAAACCATATTTCTCAACTCTTCTACAAAACTCATAGCATCTAAACCTTCCTAATCCTTATTTAGGACTTATACAAGTGTGATTCAATCATCCTTTCAACCCAATTCTCTGAGAAACATTAAAACAGGGCTTACAATGAAAATGGCAAAACAACATTTTCCATGAATAGTTTAGGTTCATTTCATTCTCATGCATTCTTTTGCATTCAAAACTTCAGAACACAAACTCTCCTTTCTCCTAAAACTTCCAGGTTTATTTTGGTCCAATTACTTCAGAGTAATACCCTACAACCATGTCAAATAAACAACTACAAACTAGGAAACAAAATCTGCCCAGCATATATTTATTAACATATAGCCAGCTTTGGTTCCTATTTTTTCCATTAACTGACCACATACTACCTTAGCACTTTTTCCTATATTTTCATCACTTCAAAACATATCGAAAGAAAGCCAAAAACATCTAAAACAAACCCTGAGCAACCAATTCAAACAACAAAACACAACAAACAGCCATCAACTAGAAGATTTCCTTATAAAACTTTAGCTTTATTTTTGCAATTTTCTCCAACAAATTTCATCCCAAAAAAAAAAAAAAAAATCTCTTGATGTTCTGAACAACTTTTATTCTAAGTGGAAAGCTTCTTACCTATTTAAAAGCTTGAAATCAAGGATGGTAAGTTGTTGGAAGCTTTCTCTTTGTAGCTCTCTCTTACGACCAGAAATGCTGTTTTTTCTCTTCTTCTTTTTTTCCCCCTTGATATATGTCTTATAAATCTGATGGCTATGGAAACCTTCTAGAATCAGAAGAATTTTGGACATTCCATAGGGGTTAAATGAGGGCATCTTGGTCCTTTTACAAGCTAAAAATATTAGAAAATATTAACATAAAATAAATAGTACTAATCTCACTTAATTATCTTTATCTTCACTTAATCTAATTAATCTTACTTAACATAATAACTTATATAACCTCAAATAATCCTTCACCTAAGTGCTCTTAATCAGAATTAGGTTTCTTAAGTATTGTTTAATACAAATCCATGGGTTTTCTCGCTAAATGAGCTTAATCTTCACTAATCATAGTCACTAGTCCATAATTACTCTTACAAAAAACTCTCGCACCGAAAATTTTCTTTTGTGTCAAAATTATCTATGTGTTATGTGGAGTCATTTTGCTTATCTCACCTCGTTCTTAACTGTTCCTGATTCCATGCAAATCGAGTTCAAAACCAGCTCTCACTACCCTTAAAATGTTTGTTGCACAAAAACCTTCTTCTCGTTGAATTGAGCACTTTTTGTTATGGGTCTTCGTGCTTAACCTCTTTTTATGTTGTCCAATTGGTGGTCCCAATTTGCAATTCTTCATTTCCTTGCTTTCTAATTCCTATTCTATTTCATCCCTAGGGATGGGTATTACATTCCACTCCACTAAAAGAATGTAACTGCACTCTTAAGCTAATTGAAATTTTTGGAGTCAATATTTATATCCTATGATTGATTGATCCAATATATTATCCCTGTCGATCAATAAAATATTTTGAATAGGGTCATATGACCATAGTACCCCTTATTCAAATTCTTAATTCTCATCTTCAATTTAACAGCACTATATGACCACGCCAGACTTACAAACTAAATTTAATAGACACTATTGAATTATTGAGTTTAGATTTAACTGTTCCTTAAAAGAATTCATGAGAAAATGATCTTGCCTATAAAAGGTGACAGATTCTATATTGCAGAATAATTATTTTATATTTATTTCACTTTAATTCCAAAGATACCGAAATATTGATTATTAAATTAATTTCACTATTTGATAACTCAATGAACTTCAATTTAGTAAACATAAATCATTATTTACTCAGGATTAAAATATCATGTACGACAATTATATATAATGTTTAATTTGTATAGTCCATTCCACAAATTAAGATTGATGGTCCTATCAAATATATCAAAATATATCCTTAATTTTATTACTAAATTCAAAGACAAACTTTAATAAAATCAAGACGTTCTCATCAAAATAAATCGTCCAAATTTATTTTAGATCGCGATTAATTTATTTTGAATTAAATTATAAATTAAGTATTTTTTAATAAATAAATACTTAATTTATAATATTTAAATAATTTGTAAACAAAACAGGTCCATACATATATAAAAACATATAAAATTACTTTATTTAATTTCAAAACATAAAAATTGTATTTTCTCGAAAGGCATAGCTAACACATGAGGACTTGGTCATTGATGACAAGCAATTAAGGTGTGAATATATGGTAACTATTATGAAAATAAATTTATTTAAAACTATGTTGTTATTTATTTTTGTCTTTTGTGTTATATTTAATATTTTTATTTAGAAATCGACTTGTAAAATGTGAAAATTGAGAAAAATAATTTGCAGTCTACGAGAGATTACTGAAGATTTTTTTTTAAATTTAAAAATAAATATTAAATTTAATTAAAAATTTAAATATCTCGAAAACCATCGGTAGGTGCAGGGGACTACTGAGTGCCTTTTCCCGTCTAAACTAAAAAGGAAAAGCTATTTTCTATTTAACACTTTTGCCATTTTCTTCTTCCCCCTTCGGTTCAGAGTACTGGCCACCAATTTCACCCTTTTTTGCCACAGTTCCACGTCGCTACCGCCCTTTCTATCACGCTGGCCGTCTAGTTGCTTTCTGCTGCCAAAAAGGATCCCTTGAGATACTTCCTGTTGCTGCCGTTCACAATCTCACGTCGGCCGTCCACGAATTGCAGCT
The DNA here is from genome assembly GCA_026120185.1 of Voacanga thouarsii. NCBI lineage: Eukaryota > Viridiplantae > Streptophyta > Magnoliopsida > Gentianales > Apocynaceae > Voacanga > Voacanga thouarsii. Next base: position 739,016 of record JANUWF010001066.1, on the reverse strand, counting down.
CTTAGTCATCCCTCCGCTGTCGTCCCTCCGCCGCTATCGTCCTTTCTTCTGTTGCTGAGATCAAAAGGTACTTCATTTTTCATTTGTTTTTCTTTTTTGGCTTCTTGAAATTCTGTTTCTGCTTCTTGAAATTCTGTATTTTTTTTGGGCTTCTTATTATGTTTTAGAAGGGTTTTGGGATGGGGTTTTAGTTAAATTGTAATGGATTCTCTGGTATTCGTGATGGATTTTATGCAAAATTCAATTTGGGATTGTGAAATAATGAATTAGGCAGTAGTTTAGGTGAATGTTTGAGTGTAAATGATGATGAATTTGCTGCCAATATCGGCATTATATCTTGTTTATTGGAGCTTAATTCTTACTATTTTGCTAGGCAAAAGCTATTTGGGGATCTTTGGTTGGTTACATTGTTAATTGGACAAAGTTTTGGGTAGATTTTTGGGTTGGAATTTGCATAGCATTCTGGAAAATTTCTGCATAAGTTCATTGTGGTTTGAACTTGAATTCTTATTCTGGACTAGTTAAATTCAAGAAAAGCATTTTGTTTTTTAAATCTTCCTAAAATGGCAGTACAGTTATCAGTGTTTCAAGTATTTTTGTTCCGTTAAAATAATAATTATGTTATTTAAAGTAGAATCTGAAATATTTGGAAGGGGAATGGGAAGAGGAAATACGATGGTTTAATGTTAGGCTAGTTAGGAAAAAAAATCAAATAAGGTATTGTATTAGCTCTCTCATTTGTAATTGTATTAGCTTTCTTTTGATGAAATTGCATTAATTTTTTAGAAATATGATTTTTTGGTTGGCTTTTAAACAAACAACAGTATATGTCATCATCTAGTTTAAAAATAAAATTGTTGATTTATATACTTCCTAAAAGTAATTAATTTCCTTCAATCACTCATTGCTATAGTGATGTAAAAATTAGAAAGTACTTATTTTGTTTGAATTTGAATGTCTCATTTTCACTTGAGACTATTTGGCTATGAGATTAGCATTGAAAAACATAGGTTAATGAAATTTGTATCCCTAAAATAAAGAAGGTTAGTTGTAAATTTTATAAGAATAATATATGTTTTAGGAGAGTGAATATTTATTTTTGAATATTTTAAAATAAAATATGAATATTTAACTTTTAGAGAGGAATATATTCAATCTAAAGTTTAAAAAAAAAAAAAAAATCAGAAGCATAGACATTTTTAATTCTCATATTTTAGTGAATATTTATATTTAATCTGATTTATATTGTAGTTAGACATTTGCTATGAGTATGACTATTTAAATTTTGTTCTAAGCTATACGATTTATTTAAATAAATATTATTCATTTTGTTTCAAAATTATTATTGTTTTACATCTTTCTATTGTACAATGTAAAAAGAAATATTTGTTCTGGGATTTTAAATTGAAAAAAATTATCAAATAATAAAATACAATAATTATCGACTTTGTGACGCTTTAAAAAAAAGTGAGGTTAAAATTGAGACACTATTTATATAGTGTGACAAAAAGAGGGACGTATTTATAAATAAGCATAGTTATTTTATGAACACTTCAAAAATATGGTCATTCAATTTTGGGACACTATGATTGATTGTGTCATAAAAAAGGGGATGAAATTGTATTTATGTGTTGTTATTTGGGGACATTTATATAATAAAGTATCGCCAATTTTAAGATGCTATAAATATGAAATAATTTGGGGACATTTTTGTTTTTAGGTAATTGAGTTCAAAAAGACTGAAAGTGGTTGATAGCTTAACGCCTAGGTTGGGAGTTTAAAAAATGAGAGAAAATAAGAGAAATGGAGAGAGGTGGTTTCTCTTCTCTTATTTAGCAAAATTTATGTAGAAAGAATGGAAGAGAATTGGAGTGATTTGAGATCACTTCTACCGCCACAATGATGGAAGGGAATGTGTGTTTAAGCCTTTTTTTTTTTTTTAATGACAATTTTATCCCTTTCAAGAAAAGCTTATAATTTTTAATACCCCTCTATGTCCTCAGTAAAGTAAAAAACCCTTCTCGTTTCCTTCTTTGATTTAGGAGGTAAAGACTCCCCGCCACCTCCTTTTTCCCGCCATCTCCTTTCTCTCGCCATCTCCACTCTTCTATCACAAAACTTAGTTATTCAACGACTTCTTGCAAAAATCAGGTAAATTTACAACATCAAAGGCCAATTTTTAGGGCTAAAATCACTTTTTGTTTGCTAATTTTTTTCCTTTTTTTGGGAAGGTGGGTTTACCATCCAATGCTAGTCTCGTTACCAGCATTTGCCTCTTGTTGCCTTGTTTAAGTGCTTTGAGTGCTCAAACCTGTTCGTTCCATGAAAAGAAGAAAATTTTCCATGTTTTCTTGGCTGTTTCATGAGTTGCCAAAAACTTTTATTGTATTGTTATTTTATTTTTGGATTGGGAATTGTTAGATCATATGTACAAGTCAAACATGAATATCTTCTCAAAGTTGCATTCTGATGTTGTTTTTGCATCTCACAGTTTCTTTCCATTCGTACCTTGTTCTTTTGACAAAATTAATATTATCTTCTGAAAGGTATTTATGGTTTACCTTTTGTTGAGAGAATGAGAGAGTTTGGTGTGCTGATGTAATAACTCACTTTAGTCTTTCAGTATCTTTGAAAGAGGGTAGCAATGATGTATTTATTACACTTCAACAAGACTATGTTACTGCAAATTTAGTATTCTGGAACCTATAATTATTATTATTATTTTTTATTTTCAGATTATATACATTTCTTTTTGTGCATTGTCAAGTTGTATATTAGCTGTCACCTAAGTGTATATTATCGTGTAGTTGAATTAGGGATGTAGTTGATATCCCTTCTATCAGGGGATATGAGAAGATTTAATTTTCTATTATTTCTCTTATATAGCAATATATATTATAGTAGATGGTGTAACATATAATTTTGAGGAAAAATAAGAGAAATTATTTTTCTTTCTTTCTCAACATGGTATCAAAGCTCTAGGAATTTCCTGGAGTTTTCTTCATCTTTGGGCAGCCATTATTGCTGACTTTTCTCAGCCTTCATTGCTGATTTTTCGACTCACTCAGTCTTTATTGATGTTTTTAAATACACCATGTTAGCCTCTGACATCACCATTTCTAGCCAGTCCAATTCATTTGCAAACTCCAATTTTGTTTAGAAGCTTGGAGATTTGCGAAATGTTCGGACATCCTATAGACTTAATGAGAAGAATGATCTCAAGTGGTCTCAATTCGTCTGCATATACCTTAAGGGCAAAGGGAGACTCGATCATCTTCTCAGCTCAGGACCTGCGAAGGAAGACCTAGCATTTGAAGCCTGGGACGAAAAGGATTTGATGATCATGTCCTGGTTATGGGATTCCATGGATCCCATGATTAGTGACACATGCATGTTTTTTACCACAACGAAGGAGATATGGAAGTTTATTCATTGCACGTACTCAAAGGCTGGTGATGTTGTCCAAGTGTATGAGATGAAGGTCAAAATCGGGGGAACAAAACAAGGAGACAAATTAGTCACGAAGTATGCAAATTTGTTGCAAAATTTGTGGCAAGAACTCGATTATTACCGAGTTTTCAATTTGAAATATCCTGAAGATGCTGCAGTTTTAAAGAACTTCATAGAGCAGGACTGTGTCTATGATTTTTTGGCAGGCTTGAACTCAAAATTTGACTAGGTTAGGGTTCAAATCCTCGGCAAGAAAAAAACCCCAACCCTGGAAGCAACAATTTCACTCGTTAGAGCCAAGGAAAGCAGGAGAAGCATCATGCTCGAGTTAAAAATAGTGGACGGATCAGCCTTAGTAGCTTCTCATCCTGAGAAAACAAAGGTGGACAAATCTAAACAAATTGGCAGAGAAACTCAATGGAGAGAAAGCAGAGATAACTTGTGGTGTACCCACTATAAGAAGCCTAGGCACACCGAGGAGAACTGCTGGAAGTTGCATGGCAAGGCACCAAGCCATGAATAGGGAACTCATGGAGGTCAACCAAGGTCTCGAGCACACTTAGCAGAACATCCTAACGCAGATGAAGGTTCTAAACATTTAGAAACTAGGACACTTAATGGTGAGGAGATTGAGAAGAGAAGAACCCTGTTGGAATCTCTTGGTAAGACCTCCGGAGCGTGCTCCTTGGCTCTCTCAAGTAAACCTTCACTTTCTATTTGTATGAATGCCCAGATAAGTATTATGCCCATTCTTGGATAATTGACTCTGGTGCCACAAAACATATAACTCACTCCTCACAGTTTTTCCACACCTATACCCCATGTCCAAGTAATAAGAAAATTGTAGCGGCAAATGGTTCTTTAGCTACTGTTGCAGGGCTAGAAGATGTTTATCTTACACTTTCTCTTATCCTTAAAAATGTTCTTCATGTGCCAAAATTGTCTGCAAGTCATGTTTCCATTTAAAAGCTCACTCATGACCTTAAATGCCATGCTGTTTTCTTGCCTTCTTACTGTGTTTTTCAAGATCAAGGCTCAGGGAAGAAGATTGGACTTGCTAAGGAAAGAGACGGTCTCTATCATCTCGAATCTTCTCCGAAAATCATGAATAATTTGTCCGTGTCTTTTTTTAGTCATTCAAATAAAGACACCATTTGTCTTTTGATGCTTAAATTTTGGATGTATAAAAATTATCAAATTTAAATCTATCCCTTAGTTAAGTTTTAATTAAAACATTAATCTCAAAATACACATATAAGCAAGTATACTCATCGCAAACATAGCATAGGTAATTAACGAGTATCGATCCTCAAAGGAACAAGTACACACTAGTCACTTTTCATTCATTATTTAATCGACCAAATAAAGTGATTAGATAATGAAAAAAATAAAGAAATATATACAACTTAAGGATGTAAGAATATGCAATTTAGACAACAATCTTAGAAAATATGACAATGAACCATTTAACAACTATTTCAATTAATCATCATCTTGGCATCATGAAGGAATATAAAGTAAAGTTCAATCATTTCCCAAGTCATGAATTCATTTATATAGACTCTATTTTTTCCCCAATTCATGGAATCACTGTCTCTTGATTAAATTAACAAATTTTCAATCAAACTAACATAGCTAAAAGATGTATTAAAAACAATTCCTCATAAACATGAAATTAGTCAATAACCCTATACTCTAGTCGAAATTAACTAGTATTTGATTACTTAAGTTCTTTAGTCTTAACTTCATTTCCCAAGTCCGTTAAGAAATAACAAATATGAAATTAATAAAATTAAATCAACTTCTAACGTCGTTTCCCAAGTCAATTAGAAGCAAATCTAACTTCATTAATTCTTCCATAATCACAAATAATCAAATACCAAGAATGATAGAAAATTGATCAAATAGCTAAATTAATACAAAAATCATGAATCTCAAAATATTATCAAAATTATAATGAAAACATTAATTACATCATTATTCTAGAAAAAAATAAATGTAAAAGAAAGAACTCATAGACAAGCCTCCTTCTTCTCCCTTGAAGATTCTTTTGAACAATACTCATTGATTTGATGAATTCCTTCTTCAATGAGTGATTTATAGATTTGATTTTTAAATTCATACTCTTATCTTGTGTTTTTCTTGTTTAAATAGGCTTCCAAAATACTAAAATTTGTCCCCTAAGAGTTCAGGGCCGAGTATAAATTGAAAAATACCAAAACTCTTGGAAATTACTAAATCCGTGCAAAAATTGGAAAGTTCGCTGATGTTGCACAAAACGGAGCTGGTGCCGTCGACCGTGCTCTGTTTTTTCTGCCAAAAAAATCCCCTATTTTCAGATTGGGGTTGGCGCCAACTTCGTGGGTCATGGCCGGTGCCGGTCGTGCTCTGACGGCGATTATTTTGTCGTTTTTTCAATGTTTTCTGCAATAAAATTCCAAAACGCCTTTCTTAGGGTAAAATATCAAATATGAAGAAATATGCCTAGTTATTACAATAAATGTATCACAAAACACCCTTAAATAATTAGAAAAATATAGATGAATTTTGCCCATATCACATTCCCCCAAACTTGAACCTTTGCTTGTCCTCAAGCAATGCCCTTAAACAAAAAAAAACACGGTATTCTTTCAACAAGTTCATTTAAATAAAATCATAATTACGTTTCAAACTTTAGATATGTCCTTGTCATTCTTTCAACCTTTTGAAATCATTCACAAAACACAATACTAAACAAGACATATCAAGGCCCTTGAAGTTGAATTAAACAAGTTTATACATTAGTCTAGGAATATTATTTTACTCTTCAAGTAAAGCATGGATAACATAAATCATACAAGTCAAGTCATCTGCCAACTCAAGCGTTATAAGTCCAAAAATTGCATAACTTAAGTCATGTTTTGAGGAAAACACTCAATTTTTTTTTTCTCTCAAATTTTTAATGACTTAGGGAATTGATAGCCTCAAGTGCATGGATTTCTCTTCACACACCGTATTGGCTCCCTTATAGTCATCACTTATCATTTTCTCAACAATCTCTCTCTCTCTTTTTTTTTTCTTTTGCTTTTGGGAATTCATAGTCTCAAGAAAGTGGATTTCTCTTTACTATCTGTATTGGCCCCCATAATCAAGCAAAAACAATTTCTTTCTCTTATCAACAATAATCATCTCATTTTCTTCCTCAATAACAACAATACAACAATTGTCCATAATCTTTCCACAATATTTTCTCATTCCTAAACATAACTCAAAGTCAAGCAAAATTCAATCCCATAATACAAGAGTTAACCAACAACCTTTCCCATATTCCTCACATTATCCATATTTAAACTAGATGAGTCAAATACTACTCATAAACCAATGTATAAACAAAATTAATCTAAATTCTCGAGGCTTAACACATCCTATCTAATGAACCATTTTAATAAAAATTCACCAAATGAATGACACATCTCATATCTAAAGAAGAAAAATAATCACAACCTTGCTAAGGCATTGAAACCACAAAAATTTTGAAAATTTTCAAAAAAAATATGGAAAAGACTTTCAAACTAAAGTCTCCCCCACACTTAGATTGGACATTGTCCTTAATGGCAAAAAATATGACAAAGAAAGCAAAGCCAAGAAGACTAAAAATAATTAAAGAGGAAGAATAGAGAAAAGAAAATACTCTAATTGCAAATTAACTTCAACATGGTTGGTTGAATATCACAAGGAGGCAAAAGGGAAATTGTACCTAAAAGAAAACAAAAGAAACAAAAACAAAAGCATAAATCTAGAAAAAGAACAAGAACAACAAAATAAAGGAAAAGAAGAAAAGAGGACCAAAAGAAAGAAAATCATGAATCATAGAGAGTGACATGGAGATGCTCTAAAGTGCCAAGTTCTTCACCCAAATATAGTTTCACTTGACTTTTATTAACCTTAAAGATCCCATTGGTTTGGTGAGACACTTCAATAACTCCAAACGGACACACGCGACGTATCTCATATGGCCCGACCACCTAGACTTCAACTTTTTCGGAAAGAGTCTAAGCCTAGAGTTAAATAATAACACTTTGTCCTCTTCTTTGAACTCTAGAGAAGAATGAATATGTCTATCATGCTACTGTTTCATCTTATCTTTGTAGAGTCGAGAGTTATGGTAAGCATCATTATGCCGCACATCCAATTCAATGACTTGAAGTAATCTCCGTTTACCAGCAAGTTGAAGATCAAAGTTGACAAGCTTAATTGCCCAATGCGACCTATGTTCAACTTATACCGGTAGATGGCATAACATCCCATACACTAATCGATAGGGGGTTGTACCACTAGGAGTTTTGAAAGTAGTTCTATAAGTCCAAAAAGTATCATCTAATTTTAAACTCCAATCCTTTCTTGTATGATTAACCACCTTTTTCAAAATTCTTTTCAATTCTTTATTTACCACCTCAACTTGGCCACTTGTTTGGGGGTGATAGGGAGTAGTAAACTTATGAGTAACTCCTAAATGTTTGAAAACTTTGTCCAATTGGGTGTTACAAAAATGTGTGCCATTATCATTGATGAGTACCTTAGGTATGCCAAAGCGGGTGAAAAGTTTTCTAAAGAATTTGACCACAACCCGAGCATCATTAGTAGGCAAGGCTTGCGCCTCGACCCACTTAGATACATAGTCAACTGCGACTAAGATGTATTTGTTATCCAAAGAATTAGGAAAATGCCCCATGAAATCAATCCCCCAATAATAGAAAATTTCACAAGCTTGAAAAGTTTGCAATGGCATCTCATGGGATCTAGAAATGTTACTTGTACGTTGACACCTATCACAATTCTTAACAAATCTATGAGAGTCCTTAAAGGGTGTTGGCCAATAAAATCCGGACTCAAACACCTTTCTTGCGGTGTTATTAGCTTGGTAGTAGCCTCCCGCGGGTCCTTTGTGATAATGTTTCAAAATATTTGTACTTTTCACGGAATCCACACATCTTCGAATGATTTGATCTGCACAACACCGAAACAAGTAGAGATCTTCCCAAAAGTAATGTTTTACCTCGGAGAGAAATTTCTTCTTTTATTGCGCAGTAAAATCTTCCGGAATAATTCCTGCAACCAAGTAATTAGAAAATTCCGCATACCAAGGTGTTTGAGAAAATTTCACTATCAATAAGTAGAAGTTGTTCATCTAGAAAGGTATCATTGATATCTTATTCGGCCAAAGGCTCTAGGTTGGGATTTTCCAACCTAGATAAGTGATCCGCAACTAAATTTTTTGCTCCCTTTTTGTCCCTAATCTCTAAGTTAAATTCCTATAATAATAAAATCCATCTTATTAATCTTGGTTTAGAATCATACTTTGTTAGTAGATACTTAAGGGTGGAATAATCCGTATACACAATGACTTTGGACAAAACAAGATAAGACCAAAATTTATTTAAAGCAAACATTATTGCAAGTAACTCTTTCTTCGTTGGGGTGTAGTTCTCTTGTGTCGCCGTAAGAGTTTTGCTTGCATAGTAAATTGGTTGAAAATGCTTATATCTCCTTTGTCTAAGCACTGCGCCTACTGTATAATCACTTGCATCACACATTAATTCAAAAGGAAGAGACTAATCCAATGTAATTAAAATAGGAGAATTGATCCATTTCTTTTTAAGCACATTGAAAGCATTGAGACATTTTTCATCAAACTAAAAAACATCTTTTTCAAGTAAAGAGAGGTTTAGAAAATTTTGAGAAATCAAAGATGAACCTCCTATAGAAACCAGCATGACCAAGAAAGTTGCGAATAGCCTTCACGAAAATAGGAGGAGGGAGTTTCTTGATTGCCTCAATCTTGGCTTGATCAACCTCGATACATTTCCTTAAAATTTTGTGTCCCAATACTATACCTTCTTGGACTATGAAGTGGCATTTTTTTCAATTAAACATGAGATTGGTCTCTTCATACCTTTGAAACATCTTTTCCAAATTAGCTAAACACAAGTCAAAAGAATCACTAAAAATAGAAAAATCATCCATAAATACCTCCATTATGTCTCCCACAAGCCCTTCGAAAATAGTCATCATACATCTTTGGAAAGTTCCGGGACTATTGCAAAGACCAAAAGGCATACGTCGATATGGCAAAGTATCAAAAGAGTATGTAAAAGTAGTCTTCTCTAAATCCTCCGGTGCTATGGGAATTTGAAAGTATCCAAAAAAACTATCTAAAAAATAATAAAACTCATGTCCGGCTAACTTTTCTAACATTTGGTCAATGAAAGGGAGAGGAAAATGATCTTTCCTAGTTACCTCATTCAATTTTCTATAATTAATGTAAACCCTCCAACCGATTACTAATCTCATCGGGGTCAACTCATTTTTTTCATTTGGGCTTACAGTCATTCCTCCCTTCTTTGGTACCACTTGTGTTAGACTTACCCAAATACTATCAGAAATAGGGTAGATGATGCCGGAATCTAGGAGTTAATCACCTCGCCTTTTACCACATCACTCATATTTGGGTTCAACCTACATTAGGGTTGTACTACGGGTTTTACTCTTTCTTTCAACAAAATTTTGTGAATCCAAAAGGATGGGCCAATTCCCTTAATGTTTGCGATTTTTCATGTAATAACTCCCTTATATTTTCCCAATAGACTTACTAATTTGGTGTTTTGATCACAAGTAAGGTCTTTTGCTATGATCACCGGCAATTTCTCTCCATTTGCGAAAAATGCATATTCTTAGTTCTCGGGGAGGTCTTTGAGATCCAATTCCGGTGGTTCCTCAATGGATGTCTTCATCCTTCTCAAGCTGCTTTTTTCAATTTCCTCAAATTCTCTTAACTCACGGCCTTCATTCGAATCCTCCAAATATGCAAGGGATTGTTCCATCAAGTCCATATAGCATTTGACAAATGATTCTTGTATAATATAAAAAATAGGTTCATCAAGAATATCAATCCTTAAACAAAAATCATCATAAGAGATAGGATGTTGCATGCTTTTGTGAATTTTGATAATGACTTCCTCATCCCCAACTCTAAGTGTTAACTTTTCCCCATGAATATCAATTAATGCTTTGACAATTGCTATTAAAGAAACTTCAGAATTTTCATCCATATCCAGAATAACAAAATCCACAGAAAACATAAATCTATCCACTTTAACTAATACATCTTTCACTATTCCCCTAGGATATTTGATGGATCTATCTGCAATTTGAATACTCATCCTAGTGGGCTTGGGCTCACTTAGGCTTACCTTTTCGAACGTTTTATATGGCAAAAGGTTAATGCTAGCACCTAAATCCGCTAATGCATTACAAAATGTAAGTGTTTCAATAAGATAAGGAATAGAAAAATTCCCTGGATCACTTTCTTTTTGTGGCAAAATTCGTTAGTCCTATAAGATAGTTGAGCATTCTTCATTTAAAATCACAGTGGATGATTCCTCCAACCTCTTTTTGTTAACAAGCATGCTTTTGAGGAACCTTGCATATTTGAGTATGTGTACCAAAACCTTACTGAATGGAATATTTATGTGCAGTTGTTTGAATATTTCTAAAAACTTGTTAAATTGTGTATCTTTTCTTGCTTTGTGTGTGTGAGTGGGGTAAGGTACCTATGGCTAAAAATCTGATTTTTTAGATTGTTTTTCAAAAGGTTCACTAAGAGTTCTGACCCATCTTCTTTAGATAGTACCGATTCCGTGATAGGATCGGTATCTCCTTATCACTTCGTAATGTAATGGTAGCTGAATCATGTTGTGTTTTCACCCCCTAATGGTGATTTTATCACTAGATCCATTAACAACCAAATTTGTGTTTCCATGTTTCTAATTATTTTCTCAAATTTTGCCAATGTGTCATCTATCTCGTGAAAACGTTTAGTTACATGAGTGGCAAATTTTCTTAATACCCATTCTAAGGTCGCGGAGTCATATGGTCGAGATGTCATCCATCGAGACTTGTTAGGATACCATCCCATACTCTAATTGGCCATCTTACCTACATAAAGGACATTGTTAGTACTATATATACACAGTGCACTATTAAAACAAGTTAGTTAGTTAAGGTATATGTTTACAAATTAGGTTAGCAAAACTACAACCTGTAGGGATATTAAAGTGCAAGTATACAAGAAAACAAAATATGGTATATATTCATACAAGGAACATATATACATATTTACATATATTCATATGTAGATATATAAATATATAAATATAGTTAAATCAACAAAATTCAAGCTTTCATGATATTATTTCCCGCCAATGATGCAAAAAACTTAATGCGTAAATTTTGGGTATATAAAATTCATCAAATTTAAATTCATCTCTTAGTCAAGTTTTAATTAAAACATTAATCCTAAAATACACGTACGAGCAAGTATACTCATCGCAAGTATAGCATAGGAAATTAATGAGTATTGATCCTCAAAGGAACAAGTACACACTAGTCACTTTTTATTCATTGTTTAACCGATCAAATAAAGTGATAAGATAATAAAAATAAAAATAAAAAATACATATACAGCTCAAGGATGTAGGAATATGCGGACGAATTGAGACCACTTGAGATCATTCTTCTCATTGAGTCTATAGGATGTCCGAACATTTCGCAAATCTTCAAGCTTCTAAACAAAATTGGAGTCTGCAAATGAATTGGACTGGCTAGAAATCGTGATGTCAGAGGCTAACATGGTGTATTTAAAAACAGCAATAAAGACTGAGTGAGTCGAAAAGTCAGCAATGAAGGCTGAGAAAAGTCAGCAATAATGGCTGCCCAAAGATGAAGAAAACTCCAGGAAATTCCTAGAGCTTTGATACCATGTTGAGAAAGAAAGAAAAATAATTTCTCTTATTTTTCCTCAAAATTATATGTTACACCATCTACTATAATATATATTGCTATACAAGAGAAATAATAGAAAACTAAATCTTCTCATATCCCCTGATAGAAGGGATATCAACTACATCCCTAATTCAACTACACGATAATATACACTTAGGTGACAGCTAATATACAACTTGACAATGCACAAAAAGAAATGTATATAATCTGAAAATAAAAAATAATAATAATTATAGGTTCCAGAATACTAAATTTACAGTAATGTAGTCTTGTTGAAGTATAATAAATACATCATTGCCACGCTCTTTCAAAGATACTGAAAGACTAAAGTGAGTTCTTACATCAGCACACCAAACTGTCTCATTCTCTCAACAAAAGGTAAACCATAAATGCCTTTCAGAAGATAATATTAATTTTGTCAAAAGAACAAGGTACGAATGGAAAGAAACTGTGAGATGCAAAAACAACATCAGAATGCATCTTTGAGAAGATATTCATGTTTGACTTGTACATAAGATCTAACAATTCCCAATCCAAAAATAAAATAACAATACAATAGAAGTTTTGGCAACTCATGAAACAGCCAAGAAAACATGGAAAAATTTCTTCTTTTCACGGAACGAACAGGTTTGAGCACTCAAAGCATTTAAACAAGGCAACAAGAGGCAAATGCTGGTAACGGGTCTAGCATTGGATGGTAAACCCACCTTCCCAAAAAAAGGAAAAAAATTAGCAAACAAAAAGTGATTTTAGCCCTAGAAATTGGCCTTTGATGTTGTAAATTTACCTGATTTTTGCAAGAAGTCGTTGAATAACTAAGTTTTGTGATAGAAGAGTGGAGATGGCGAGAGAAAGGAGATGGCGGGAAAAAGGAGGTGGCGGGGAGTCTTTACCTCCAAAATCAAAGAAGGAAACGAGAAGGGTTTTTTACTTTACTGAGGACATATAGGGGTATTAAAAATTATAAGCTTTTCTTGAAAGGGATAAAATTGTCATTAAAAAAAAAAAAAAGGCTTAAACACACATTCCCTTCCATCATTGTGGCTGTAGAAGTGATCTCAAATCACTCCAATTCTCTTCCATTCTTTCTACATAAATTTTGCTAAATAAGAGAAGAGAAACCACCTCTCTCCATTTCTCTTATTTTCTCTCATTTTTTAAACTCCCAACCTAGGCGTTAAGCTATCAACCACTTTCAGTCTTTTTGAACTCAATTACCTAAAAACAAAAAAAACCTAAAGGATCTAGAAACCCAGAATCTGTCTTCTTCTTCTTCCCGACTAAACTGGATCTCCTCCATAAATCTAGTTCATTCTACTCTTTTTTTTTCCTTTGCCCGTAAGTGTCGTATTCCCTCTCTTTCTTCTCTTCTCCTCAACGCAACAGCACTCTCCGCTCCCTCCACTCCGTCGTCTTCGTCCATCTGGTTGCAGATGAGTGAATCCTTATCCCACAAATCTGAGCATCATCTGAATCGTGAATCAATTCGTAGCAAAAGAAGCAAAGAAATTATGTTAACTATTGGTGAATATACCAAATCTGAAGTTGAATATCTCAGAAAATGGTGCCACTGACAGTCAACACGTCCGACGGTCGCTTGACCGGTTCTGAGCCGTCTCCAGCACCGGCACCGGTGTCGTGTTGACACCGGTACTCTGGCCTGAAGTGGCGAGTCCAGGTATCGTACTCATAGGGCACCTCTGAATTGCCTCTGGACTCTGGTTCTACTTTCTCTTGAGTTTCTTTCTTTTCTTGATAAATTGGTTAACATTTTCATATATTATTATTTTTGTTTCTGACTTCAGGTTTTCCGTTTCTGCAAATTGTGTTCTTAATTGGGGTTGATTGCTATTCTTTGCCTCATACGTGTACTAGAGATTGTTTGTTTGTGTCGTCCTTCTGTACAATGTCTTTGTATTTTCTGCATATAACTTGTTCATGCTTCTGCTTCTCTTTGAGTACATATCTGTTTTTCTGATTGTAACAATTATAGAGGGAAAAAAAGAAAAAGTTAAGTAGATAGTTGCTCACTTAAAGATTTTGAACACAAGGCAAGAATGTGATGAAAAGAATATTAAAAAAAAAACACGAGTTTTGAAACAAAAATTTCATGGTCTACAACGCCTAAATTACTGGTGCTTCCATTCCATCAAATATATTGAACCTGCTTATCAAATGGATTATGTCTTCAAGTGATTGTTCAATGGGTAAGGTAAGTGTTGAAACTTTCAGTACAAGTGATTTATGCAAAAGTTGGATAGTTGAACAGTGCATTAAGAACACTGTTTAGTTTTGTTTCTTGCGAAATTGTAAAAGAGACAGAAAAGGGCAGATCATGCCTTGTGGGTTTATCAATTATGCACTACATATGTTGTGATTGGTTTGACAATGTTGTTAGTTATTATATAATGATAAAACCCACATTTATCCCTTGGGGTACAAAACAAAGTTTTATCCAGAAAAGCTGTTTAATATCCTAAATTCAAGCCTCATTACTATGCTATGCAGAATAACTGGTACGGTATGAAAAGAAAATCAGGATATATGACTTATCATTTGCATAATTCTTTAATTTGTAGTTTTCTTACACTTATGTTCCATGATAATTCAACCACAAAAGAGCAGTTGACATTAGTTAGTCTGTCTTTTAAAATCATACATGCCACTTGTTGGCTTGGGCAGGTAAACTTAGTGGGCCTTTTAGCTCTCAAACGCCTCAAATTCTGTTAGGTGTCTAAATTGTCCGTGATCTTTAGAGGGAAGATATTGATGCTTCTTTTGCTGATACTGCAAGTACTTTGTGAATTTAGTCTTTCCTATAGAATTAAGGAAGATTTTAATGCTTTCAAGCTGTACCATCAAGTGTACAATTTTTTTGGGGGGGGGGGGGACTGTTCGGAAACCCATTGCATATTTTGTGGTTGTCTGTAATCCAAAACTCAAATAATCCTTTGAAATAAGAAAAAACTTAATTCCAAATCGCAATTCATTCAACAATTTTTTGTCGTTCCAATTTCTATAACAATTTGTTTTTTAAAAGATAAAACACATGCTGAGCCTATCCCATGCATAGTGCGGGCAAATCAAACTAGTTTACAGGATCAGAGAATGTCAAAAGTATCTGGAACCGGTTTATTTAATTAATGCCCTTATTATTTGAAGTGCTGATGATGATGTCTGTTTACGTTTTAAATGTGGTTCGCTTTCTTTATTTTGGTTCGGGAAAACTTGTTTGTAGAATAAATACAAAAGGCTTCCCCTTGAATATCAGTTTTACAATGATTGACAGAACAGAAGCCACTGAATTTTCAGAGAATTAATAAAAAATTGTTGTTTGCATACAGATGGGTTAATCATTCCTATATTTCCACCAATTAGGGTTACTTATCTTTGGAATCTGATTATTTGTAACTTTTGAAGTAAGTGATAAATTATTGACAGAAGTGTATATTAGTTGTTAATGTGTGTGCACAGGCTTCTCCTTTTCTCTTCTTTTGGACACAGTTAGAGGGGCCTTGAGATATTTTGGATGGCAACGATTGACTCATTTTCTGCACCTGGGTAAATTTAGTGGACTGAGGACATCAAATGTGTTTTGTATAATTGGGGTTGCTGTACTGCTTTCTAGTGTTTCTGTAGTTTGATGTCTATCTTATTACAGTCACCTTTTAACTACATAATTGAGCTTCTAACTTTGTGAGTGTTAAGTTAATCATTAGAGTTGGCTGAATTACATTTGTGTATACAAGAATTCCAAGTTTAATTTGTAAAGTTGCTCCCTTAATTATTTCTGCCAATTTAAGTAATGATATATAATATAACAAAACTGGTTTTGGAGAGTTTTCTTTGACATCAGTATACATAGTTTTGGTTATGAAGACTAATCTGCTAATGACACTGTTCTTGGGGGTAACAGTGAAAATTTTTCCTCTTGAATTTTTGGAGCAATATTTTTATGAAGCTGGTTATAGAATTTGTCCTGGATGTTTACCTCCTATTGTTAATTCAGTGTGGGATTCTTATATTTCTTTGCAGGTTTTGTAAAGTTGTATAAATAAATTTGGAAACTTGCATGGGAGGAAGCTCTCCTCCTAGCCAACCTAGATGGAGGAAAATTGCTTACGGAGGTATGCAACCTGGATTTGAGGACAATCACACTGATGATTCATTTTTGGAAGATATGATTATGAATGCTAATGTTGTCAAAAGGGATTTGCTAAAGGTGATGATAGATTCAGTTTCCATTTCTCAATATCTTTGCATTGTTGCTCTTGTGGTTTTGGTCTGGGCCTACACACTTAAATCTACACTAGATGAAGATTCGCTCTTGCTTCTTGATGTTAGCCTTCTTGGATCAGGTTTTTTCATTCTTCTCTTGACTGCCGAAATGCTATTCTTTACCCTTCTTAATTATTTACTCAAAATCCCCTTCTTTATAACGGGTTTGTATTTGCTATCTCCAATATACCATACTCTCACCCGGTCCATAAGTTCTGATACCATTTAGGCTCTGACAGCTTCACTTATTGTGCTCCACCTCTTCCTGCATAACTACTCAGGGTCCACTGTAAAAGCTCCTGGCACTTTAGAAAATCCAACCTTCACAAGCAATATCTCCTTGAATGCTTCTATTGTGGCTTCACTTCTGATTGCTTCCCGTCTTCCATCTAGGCTTCATGTCTTTGCTATCGTGTTCTTCTCCTTGCAAGTTTTCCTATTTGCTCCACTAGTCACCTACTGCATAAGAAAGTACTCTTTCCAGTTGCACCTGTTTCTGTCCTTCAGTTTAATGTTGTTGACGTTGATTTGTGTTTACAATTTGCATATCTTGTTTTGCATCTTGTTGATTGTTATATTGGGGTTTGTCAATGTCTTGTGTCCTTATTGGTTAATAAGGATTCAGGAGTACAAGTTTGAGATTAATGGTCCTTGGGATGAAGCTAAACTGTGTTTCAATATAACAGAATAGGTTTTTTTGTGGCATAAAGGATACTCTGCGATTAGGAATCCGAAAGCCCATTTACATGTACTTTCTTGATTCCGATTATTGATTTATTTATCAATCTGTTTCTTTCACATGGCTCTTCATATATGCATTTGATGGTCTGCTCAGGCCTTTGGTAATATCTTTAAATATAAATACAGATTCTGTAAATTCTCCTCAAATTTGTGGTGTGACTAGAATGTTATTTACTGTGACATAGAATATGAATACCATGGAGCTGAAATGGTTTCAGAATTTTAGCGCACCAACCTCGGCAGAAAAAGAAATGATCTTTTTCCTCATCCGACGGGGGCAAAACAAATACTTGTAGATTAGTGTGATGAAAGCTCATTTTCCTTTTGGCTTTGTATGTCATTATCATGTATGAGGGTTTGTTAGTGTAATGAAGACGGGAATCGCATGGCTCACTTGTAGCTTCCTAATGGTTGGTGGTGCGGTCAACCTCCATACCAATAGGGGGCTGCAGTTGCAGCACGTGGTCCTGCAACTTCTATCTCTATAATGAACACTGGAACTTTGGCCTAATAATTCTGCAATTGATGTTTTCATTTCACTTGCCAATTGACGATGTTAGAAAATCTCGTTCAGCTGGTTAATTATGAAATTTAGGAATGCGGTTATTTGCCAAATATAGAATATGTTTATTGAGTAATTTTAGTGCAATAAACTTTATCTACTTACTGCCTTATCAGAAAATTTTACCATCAAGAGGAGTGGCTAATGCTAGAACTCCATTCTATGAACGTCTCACTGTGAAGCACAAAATAATTGTATTAGTTTGAATTTTAGGTGATTTGCTTTGGAAAATAAGATAATAGCTAATTCTCGTTAATATATAGCTATCAATAAGTCCGCTAATGGAAAGTAGATAGTATTCTTTTCTGGTTATAGTTGTATACCCCATTTGTGCAATTATCTTCCCTGATTGATGGTTGTGTTTACACAGGGAGAGCCTGATACTTTTTTTTTTTTCAAATGGAGTTAATTATGTATAGTTAGTGATTGTTTTAGCCACCTTTATCATTAAGGTCTAAACTTTCATGCAGGAAATCTAAACATAATATCAAGGGGTTAAATCTACACCTTTTAGAATTTAAATTCACACTCTTAAAATATAATTGTTTTCTATGGTCATTATTACTTTTTAATTATTTCATTTTCAAACTATTAATTAAGAAAGGGATTAAATTCATACTTCTATAATTTAAATTCACTTTAAACTATAATTATTTTGTATTGTCATTATTATCTTTTGACTCTTTTATTATTAAATCATTAATTTTTTAATTTTTTAAACTATCCATTTAATTTAAAAATATATAACTAAAAAAAGTACAATATTTAAATATTTCTTTACTCTATCAATTGTCTTATTTCATTTGCCTCATTTTTTACCATAGATATTGTATTAATCAAATTTTTTACTCTATCAAAGGATATGAGGAGACTTTTCCCTTTCTATTGTTTCAATCGTAATTGCAATTCATTTAATAATTTTTTTTTTCGTATATGAAATTGTACAACTATACAATTCCTCTGAAAAAGGCCTTATAGTTAGTTTTTTTTGTATATATGAATCATTGATCTTCCTTTCATGGAGTTTCTCTTTTATCCATATGGTTTCGTATTTAAAAAAAAAAAAAAACAAATTGGAACTTCATGTTCACATATAATTTCTTTATGACTTAACAGATTGCAGAGTTGAAGGAGGTTAGAATAGAGGAAGGATTTTAAGGGTTTAAGAATATAAGAGTATTTATATATATAAATAATACAGTTTTATTTGACCAATATGAATAGAATGTGATGCCTTTTGGATTAAAAAAAATGTTGTTTTAGAATTTCAGCAAATTATGAATGAAATTTTTTAATTCATTTTCTCAGTTTATTATTGTTTACATTGATGATATTTTAATTTTTTCTCAAAATTTAGACCAATATTTTAAACATTTAAAAAATTTTTGTCAAACGGCTAAACATAATGGTTTAGTCATTTCAAAAACTACGTACAGATTTTTTCAAATTAATGTCCGATTTCTTAGGCATCAAATTCAACAAGGAATTATTATTCATATTCAGAGGTTAATTTAGTTTGCCGATAAATTTTCAGATCAAATTATTGATCGAACTCAACTTTAGCGCTTTTTGGGTTGTCTTAATTATGTTTTTGAGTTTATTGCAGGAATTAGCACTCTCATCAAATCTCTGCACAACAGACTCAAACAGCTTCCTCCTCCATGAATCGATGTCCATACTTCTATAGTTAGGCAAATCAAAATGAAAGTCAAGATTCTTCCTTGCTTAGCACTTCTTGACCCTTCTGCCTCCAAAATAGTCAAAACAGATGTTTCTAATATCGGCTATGGTGGTGTTCTTAAACAAGTCAAAGATGGCAAAACGCATATAGTTGCATTTGCATCAAAGCATTGGAATAGTTCTCAGCAGAACCATCTTACCATAAAAAAAGAAATTTGGGCAATTATTTTATGTATTTTCAAATTTCAAGCTGATTTATTAAATTAGAAATTTTTACTTCGCATTGATTAAGCCGCAAAATTTGTTTTGCAAAAAGATGTTTAAAATGTTGCCTCAAAACAGATATTTGCTAGATGACAAACTATTTTATCTATTTTTCATTTTGATATATAGAATATATCAAAGGATCTTCAAATTCTATTCTTGATTTTTTTAACTCTGGAATTTCTGCAAGGACGATAACTATGTCTCCCAAAAAGACTAAGCCTCTGAAGTTCATTGAGCTTCCAACCTTACCTGCACTACTTGTAACATAGGTCCCAAAAAAGATTTTAGAGAATCTTCATCTTCTGGTAAATCTAGATTTATCTCTCCAAAAGATTATGCCATGAGCATACCTCAAACAGTTGCTTCTCATTCAGTCAAAATACAGGAGCCTCTCTCCTTAACAAACATATCAAAAGCTAGTTGGGCTGATATTATAGAATCTCAGGATTTATAAAATGTCCAAACTCAATTCATCTTCAGTCCATTAGACTTTGAAAAATGGTGTCAGTAAATAGACTTCAATTTCAGTCAGGTAATCAGACAGGTAACCCCTTCTGATTCAAAATTTGTGGCGGTAAAAAATCCCACAAACACTAGAGCTTCAGGCTCTAAAATCACTAGCACGATGCAATCGGCATCTCAACAGGCTCTGTCTTCTGAGCCCAAAACTGTTCCTTCCAGGTTCTCTTCGACTCAAAAACCTACTTATATCAAAACTCCCAAAGTATATAAATTTCTGCAAATGGAATTTGAATTTTTGGATCCAAACCCACAAAAGGCAGTTAGGCAACTCTTTGGCCAGAATGTCAATTTTATTCAAAAATCTCCAAAATTTATTCAAAAATACTATGAGTTTATCCTTGTAGATACCAGAAGTTCCTCTTTCCATCAACACAAAGATAAACAGATTCAAACGTATATTGCCAATATTTCAATCTAAATACACACTATCCATACTCCTTCTGTATGGAAAGCTTCTCCCAACACTTTCAAAAAATTCTCTCAATCTTTTGACCCTTTAGTTTACAACTATTAGGATTATCAACAGGCATGGATGAATGTTTTTACTTTTCAAAATTGTTTTCAAAATCACTCTTGATTTCTTTATTTTAATAAAAGAAACCCAGCCCATTTGGTGTTCCTTCATTGGCTTATCAACCAATGGTAGTTATGTTACGGGCTCATAGAGTCAATTTTCTCAAAACCTGTTCAGGAAGAATTTGATTATTTCAAAAGTAGGGACTTTAATCAACAGCCAGCAGTTCTATTACTACTCCAATTTTTCAGTATATTCAAGCTCGCTTGGATATATTTACAGAAGTTTCATACTTTAAAGAAGCAGATCAGCAAGGTCTTCTTCACCTTGCTCTTCAAGGATATTGTAAATGGTGGAAGAATTGGAATACCTAGAACACTTATATTTCCTCCATCGACAAATGGTTTAAGGCTAATCCAAAATATCTGTCTCCCTCTTACAGTGAGCAAACTAAATTTTTACAGCAGAAATCAATTGCAGCAGCAACTTTCAAAGAAGGTTTTCTAACCGCCATGGAAAATTTTTTACGACAAATGAAAAGTGAACATTTTGAACTATCTACAAAACAGTCTTCTAAAGACACTTCTCCAGATGATCAAAACGACGACGAAGAATGATTTGAACAAGAAGATTATTTTTTCGAATAAACTTCTTCAAAAAAAAATTACGACTTCACAAGTGACATCAGCATAACATTATTAATGATGTCAGCATGACATCAACAAAACTGCTGACATCACTCACGACATCAGCAAAAAATTGTTTATAAATATAGACATCAACCTCCACACAAAACACATTTAGTCATAAATCAATACACAATTCTCCAAAAGTATTCTCTCTCTCTCTCCATGGTTAGAATTCCCTTTCTAACTTTCAATATATGTAATAGTATTTTCATATATGTAATTTTATTTTCCGTTGTAATAAATTTATTTTCTGTATTTCTTCTTTTTCTTCTACATGCATCTGCATATGGTCGGCTAAGCCGCTTCATTTATTTCTCTTGTGTACTTACTGCTTTCATTAATTTATGCATTTCGTATGCGATCTGCTCCCCCTTGTTAATTTCATGTACTCTTCTTACCCTTTCAGGACCAGCTAAAGATCGTGCCCAGAGAAGTAAATTAACAAGGGGGAGCAGATCGCATACGGAATGCACAAATTAATGAAAGCAGTAAGTACACAAAAGAAATAAGCCGACCATATGCAGATGTATGTAGAAGAAGAAGAAGAAATACAGAAAATAGATTTATTGCAACAAAAAGTAAAATTACATATATGAAAACACTATTACATTATTGAAAGTTAAAAAGGGAATTTTAATCATGCAGAGAATATTCTTGGAGAATTGTGTATTGATTTATGACTAAGTGTGTTTGTGTGGAGGTCTATATTTATAGACAATTTTTGCTAATGTCAGTAGTTTTGTTGATATCATGCTGACATCATCAATGATGTCATAATTTTTTTAAAGAAGTTTATTCAAAAAAATAATCTTCTTATTTAAATCTTTTTTCGTCGTCGTTTTGGTCATCTGGAGGAATGCCTTCAGAAGACTGTTTTGCAGAAGGTTCACTTTTCATTTGTTGTAAAAGGTTTTCTATGGCGGTTAAAAAACTTTTTTTGGAAGTTGCTGCTACAAGAGTTGTTGCTGTAATTGATTTCTGCTGTAGAAATTCAATTTACTTCTGTCAGAGGGAGAGATATATTTTAGGTTAGCCTTAAACCATTTGTCGATGGAGGGAATATAAGTGTTCTGGGCATTCCAATCCTTCCACCATTTACAATGTTCTTGAAGAGAAAGGTGAGGAAGACCTTACTGATCTGCTTTTTTGAAGTGTGAAAACTTCTGTGAATATATTCAAGCGAGCTTAAATATACTGAAGAATTAGAGCAGCAGTGGAACTGCTGGCTATTGATTAAAGTATCTATTTTTAAAATAATCAAATCCTTCCTGAACAGGTTTTGGGAGGATTGACTCTGTGAACTCGTAACATGGCCACCATTGGTTGATAAACCAATGAGGGAACACTAATTGGGTTGGGTTTCTTTTGTTAAAATAAGAGTAATTTTGAAAAAGGTTTTGAAAGGTAAAAGCATTCATTCATTTCTGTTGATAATCTCAATAGTTGTAAACTAAAAGGTCAAAAGGTTGGAAGAATTAAGCTTTTCTATATAAAAAGAGTATGAACAGAGTGCATTTAAATTGAAGTATTAGTAATATACGTTTCAATCTGTTTATCTTTGTGTGGATTGAAAGAGGTATCTACAAGGATGAACTCGTAGTATTTTTGAGTAAATTTCGAAGATTTTTAAATAAAATTGACATCCGGGCCAAAGAGTTGCCTAACTGCATGTTGTGGGTTTGAATCTCAAAATTCGGGTTTCATTTACAGAAGTTTGTATACTTTGGGAGTTTTGATATAAGCATGTTCTTGAGTCGAAAAAAACCTTGAAGGAACAGTTTTGGGCTCAGAAGATAGAGTCTATTGGGATGTCGATTACATCGTGCTAGTGATTTTGGAGCCTGAAGCTCCAGTATTTGTGGGGTTTTTTACCGTCACAGATTTTGAATCAGAATGGGTTACCTGACTGATATTAAAGTCCATTTACTGATACCATTTTTCAAAGTCTGATGGGTTGAAGATGGATTGAGTTTGGGAATCTTGTAAATCCTGAGATTTTACAATATCAGCCTAACTGGTTTTTGGTATGTTTGTTAAGGAGAGAAGGTCCTGTATTTTGGCTGAATGAGAAGTAACTGTTTGAAATATGCTCATGACATAATCTTTTGGCGAGATAAATCTAGATTTACCAGAAGATGAAGATTCACCGGAATCTTTTTTGGGGACCTGTGTTACAGGTAGTGCAGGTAAGCTCATTGAGCTTCGAAGGCTTAGTCTTTTTGGGAGGTATAGTTATCGTTCCTACAGAAATTCTTGAATTAAAAAATTAAGAATAGAATTTGAAGATCTTTTGATATATTTTATATCAAAATAAAAAATAGATAAAATAGCTTGTAACTTAGCAAATATCTGTTTTGAGGCAAAATTTTGAATATCTTTTACAAAACAGATTTTGCAGCTTGGCAATCAATGCGAAGTAAAAATTTCTAATTTAATGAATTAGCTTGAAATTTGGAAATGTATAAAATAATTGTCAATTTTTTTTTTTTTTATGGTATGATAGTTCTGCTGAGAACTATTCTAATGCTTTGATGCAAATGCAACTATGTGTGTTTTGTCATTTTTGACTTGTTTAAGAACACTACTATAGCCGATATCAGAAGCATCTATTTCGACTATTTTGGGGGTAGAAAGGTCAGGAAGTGCGAAGCAAGGAAGAGTCTTGACTTTTATTTTGACCTGCCTGACTATGGAAGTATGGACATCAGTCCATGGAGGAGGAGGTTGTTTGAGTCTGTTGTGCAGGGGTTTGATGAGAGTGCTAATTCTTGCAATAAACTTAGAAACATAATTGAGACAACTCAAAAAGCACTGGAGTTGAGTTCGATCAATAATTTGATTTGAAATTTTGTCAGCAAACTGAATTGACATCTGGATAGGAATAATAGTTCCCTGCTGAATTTGATGTCCAAGAAATCGAATATTGGTTTGAAAAAGTCTATACTTAGTTTTTGAAAGGACTAAATCATTATGTTTAGCTGTTTGACAGGAAGTTTTTAATGTTTAAAATGCTGGTCTAAATTTTGAGAAAAAATTAGAACATCATCAATGTAAAGAATAATAAATTGAGAAAATGAATTAAAAATTTCATTCATAATTCGCTGGAATTCTGAAGGAGTATTTTTTAATCCAAAAGGCATCACATTTCATTCATATTGGCCAAATGGAACTATAAAAAGCAGTTTTATAGCAATCTCTAGGATCAACTTAAATTTGTCAAAAACCTGATTTCAAATCAAATTTTGAAAACAATAAAGTAGAATGTAATCTGTTTAGCAAATCTTTTTTTTTTTTTTTTTTGGAATAGGGCACCTAATCCATCTGAGGGCTGAATTGAGAGGTTTGTAATTGATGACAAGTTTGGGAACACATCACTCAAGTTCAGCATTTTTATTGACATAAAATCCTGCATAGTTCCAAGGAGAGTTGTTTAGAGAAATTAGGCGTTTTTGTAGAAGATTATTGATTTCTTTTTGGCAATGAGTTGTGAGCTCATGATTCATTTGGATAGGACGAGCATTTGTTGGAATGAATTTTTCATCAAAGTTTGGCTCGTATGAGAGTCGAACAATGTGTTGTTTTCTGTTCCAAAATGCAATTGGAAGATCAGAACAAAGTTGGGTCTGGATATGGGAATCCATTTTTGCAATATAGGCTTTGATGTTGGGGTTAATTAGATACTGTTGAAGACGTTGAAATGCTACATCTTCTTTGAGGAAATTGATTTGGGCTGTCTTATTTTTTAGAAGTTGTAGTTCTTTTTCAATAGGAGGCCTATTGAAAGGAATGAATATTTTTTGGTTCAGGTGTTCTACTTGAATGCCTTTTTTGAGGACAAAAAATGGAATGATCTGTTGAATAAAATGAGTGCCTAAGATTACAGGGTGAGTAATATCTTTGGCAAATAAGAAGGAAGTAAAGACAGACAATGATGAATGTTTTACCTCAATATTTGAAAGTTTGAAAATAATACCTAGTTTCTTATCATTGGCTGAATGGAGAGTTTCTCTGTTTTTTTCAAAAAAATTTGTAGGAATGAGACCTTCCTGAATGTAGTTGAGATCAACTCTGGTATCAACAAGTGCTGGAATTTCTAAAGATATGAAATTTTGAATAACCAAAGTGAATCGAACATACCACCTTTGAATAGATATTTTTGAAAGATAGTTAAGAAAATTTGTATCAGTAGATTCTGATATTGGTTGTTCTGGTTTCTTTTGAAAACAGAAATTTTGAAGAATTAGTCAGTCTAGTTGTTGAGAAGCTTTGATTTCTCGGATGTCTTCCTTAAGAAGAGCAATTTCAGATTGAAGATCTTGAATAGTAACAGATGTCGAAGGTTTAGAAGGAAACTTGTTAAGGATATCTGTTAGATTGTAGGTGTTGGCAATCCTTGGATGTCGGGAAAAAGGATTGGAATTTGATGGAAAAAGTTGATCAAGAATTTGCTTGAATCGCTCAAGATGCTCCTTTTTGTTTGCAGAATCAGGAAGCTTATTGATCAGTTCAAAGAGAAGATCTTGTTCTGTTGTCAGAGTATTGATGATTGGTTGATCATATTGGATAGAATGATCATTTTCTGTAGAATCAGAAGATGAAGAAGAAGGAATATTATCTTCTTGAATTTGGTTGAATTGCTGTTCATCATCAGCTTCTGAGGAATCAGAAGAAGTATCACTTAGACAAAGAATATTGTTAAGAGATTGTTTAAGATTTTCTGAAATATCCATTCCTTAGATTCTTTTGTGAACTTTGCAGAACCGGGCAAGGTGACCTGGTTGGTTACATTTGAAATAGATAACTGTTTTGGGTTGGGCTGCTATGGGCTTGGTTTTGGACCTAGACTTGGCAGCTTTATATGGTTTGTAAGGTTTTGTAGGAGGAGCAGGAAATGCTGGCCTCTTTGAACTATTGAACATTTTCCTAAAGTGAGGTACTACATGAGGGTAGTCCAAATTGTCACAAAATGTGTCTAAGTGTTTACTTCTCTGGGCATGATCTTTAACTATTTATCTCAACATCTTATCTTGACGACAGATTTTGAGAGCAACCTGTTAGATTTGGCTAGTTAATTGGCTAAAAGTAATAGTTTCATAAGGTACAACACCGTTGTACTGGGTTTGGAGTTCTTCACGAACAAGATCACGAAGGGATTTTGGAAGTCCATCTAGGAATTTTTCTTTCTAGTATTGGTTGTTTCCATCAGGTCTCGCATAGATCTTAGTGAGAAAGGTATCCTTATACCATCTGAAATCGGATAAAGTTTTGCACTTAAGGTTGTTCAGGATTTCAGTAGACTTGTCTCTGAAAATTCTAAGATTACCTATGAAGGTTTTAGTGATGGTGAAGATAAGGGTTGATACATCATCAGAAATAGGTTCTCTATCCTGAAGGATTGGTTGACCATCTAGGTTAGTTTTGACAGCATGAAAAATGTTATGCCGGTCTGCTTCAGTGAGATGTTCATTCCACCAACCTTTGAGTTGTCCTGTAAAACCTGCTGCAAGTTGATCAGAACAGTTATTGGTAGTGCGTTAAGCAATGGCTACCATGGTCATTTGCTGGAGTTTAAACATAATATTATACTTAGATTGACCATCTATGTTTCATTCATAGATGTTATTAGCATTGTAACAATTTTAAAGAATGTTGGGACTTTCTTCAAGGGCAACATCTGGATGAGTGGCTCTAAGATAGTACAATTTTTGAGAAGTTTTCCAATTGGAATGTTTATTCAATCGGAGAGGCAGGCTGCCAGGTTGTAGAGGAAGCAATTTTTCCAAGTTAATACCAAAGTTTGGAGGAGATTCTGGACTATCATCAGAATGATTTTCAGAAGCAGAAGCAGAATCAAAATCATTTTGATTTAAAACAGAAATAAAATTTTGAAACCAACCTGTTCAGAAGACTCTGGAATGATTGATTTTTCAATTTCAACTATTCTACGCTGGAGATCAGTGAGAATAGGTTTGTCTGATAGTCTCCTATTGAGTTTTTTCCTATACTGGAGAGGAATCTCTAAGGTCGGAACAAAGGGATTGAAGGTGAAGGAGTCCTAGACTCAAGAATGACCAGAGTTGAAGAAGTACTTGGTTTTGAAATCAAATATTCACCAATAGTTTGCAAATATTTATTTGTATAATTGTTTTGTTCATAAATATTTTGAATGTCTTTTGGACGGAACATATCATCATCTTTGTCTTTCCTTTTAAAAGGAGTGACATCAATTTGTTTAGCTCCAAAAGGAATTTTGAATATTTGATCAGGGGAAAATTCATCAGAAATATTGTCCCTAGGCAGTTTGCCATAATTTCGAAACATTAACAGAAGAGGCCAAAGGTTAATTAATATTATGGACTTCAACATAGGCTTCAAACCATAAAAAGAAATTAATTTATTTTTGAATTAATTTAAAAATTCATAATAAGAATCCTGAACCTTCTGTCGGTCAAATCCTTGAAAGTTTTCGAAGAACCATATTCTTTTAGAAAGATTTGGAAAAGAATAAAATTCTTATTTTAGTTTGGTTTTGTCAATAACAAAAATATTTTGTACTTTTATATCATCGGTCAGAAGAACATTAAGTTCTCCTGCCATAGCAGAATGAGTAGGTGAGATAGGTAAATCTATCTCAGTATCATCAATTTCAGGCCGGGCAACATACCTAACTTGAGGAATCTTAGAGTCAAGGTTGATACCTTGTAGATGGGTAGCTACAGAGGATACTGAATGTCTAAGTGGTTGGATTCCTGATGAAGAGGCAATAGATTATGGATATGAAATCTTTTGGTTGAGAGATCTTTGGAAAGCAATTTTTACAAATCCACAGGAGAATTGTTTGATTACTGATACAGTAGAATTTTCTGATTTATCAGAAGGAGTTGCATCAGTTAGAAGAAGGAAGACTTACTTGATTCCAAGAGATAGGCTTGGGAGTTGAAAGATGAGATCTTTGCAAATCGGTTTGAAAAAGAACAGTTTCTCTTTTGTTAGATGTCTTCATAGCACCAGTATTAAAAGCAGAAGTCATTGTCTTATACTGAATTTTATAAATGATAGCAACAGGAAGAGAACCTGTTTTGATCTTGTAATTGGTAGTTTTGACATTAAGAGTCAGGCTATCCAATATATTTAGATCTTGAAGAAATACAGTAAAGTTTGAAAAACAATCAAAATGAACTGGTCCACTGCAAATGTTAGTTTCTACCATGCCTAAGAGTGAATCATTAAAATCTATGAATCTAGTATCCCAGAGACATAGGAAGAGAGAAGTATCAAGTCTTTCTTTGGAGAGGGGTTTGGCTGCAATTTGGACAAGTCCAAAATAGAGATAATTATATTGTTGTTGGAAACGTTGGATTGCACTGGTAGAAAGAAGTCTAATTTCTTTGCAGTCAGAATCAATTTGAACTGTTTCTTCAACAGTCCTGATGACATAGTCACTAGTAAGTGACCATTTGGGAAATTTATAAATCTCATTGGGGGAAAACTTGGGGATTTTCCAATTGTCAATAGATTGTTGAAGATTAGAGTAATTAAACTCTTCCTTCAATTTTGAAGAATTTTGAGAAGAAGAAGAGGATGAAGTGGATCTGAAAAAGGGGCAGAGGAAGGAAGATATGATGCAAATCTTTAAGAAAAGCAGTTAAATAAAATGCACGAAAAACAGATAGATGTACTTATTTCCCGTAACTTGGTGATCATCACCGTCAAGTTCCATAAGAAGGATATTCAAGTTCTCAATTAGTTTGTGAGCATAATAGATATGAACATTAGTCAGTAAATAGATGATAGATCTATAGAGTCAAATATTATATCTGAAAGAGATAATGTCGTGAGAATAAATTCTCGTTTCATACAAGTTCTGATTCTATCTCTTGGAATCAAGTAAGTCTTCCTTTCAAAGATCTCTCCCTCAAAGGATTTCATCTCTCTCTCTCTCTCTCTCTCTATATATATATATATATATATATATGAAATGGTTTAAAGCTAACCCAAAATATTTGTCTCCCTCTGACAGCCAGCAAATTAGATTTCTACAGTAGAAATCAATTGCAGCAACAACTTCCAAAGAAGGTTTTCTAGCCGCCATGGAAAATCTTTTACAGCAAATAAAAAGTGAACCTTCTGAACCATCTGCAAAATAATCCTCCAGATGACCAAAACAATCCTCTAAAGACAATCCTTCAAATGACCAAAATGACGACGAAGAAATATTTGAATAAGAAATTTATTTTTTCGAATAAACTTCTTTAAAAAAAAAAAAAGTCTGAAAAATAGTACACAAAAGAATGATGCCAAGCGTAGTAATGATATATATAGTATCAGAGCCCGATGAGGAAGTAAGGTTGATGATTCCTGTTATTAGTATTTTTTACAGTAACCTATTTGCCTCTATGTACTTCTGATCTTCTTCAATCTGTATATTTTATGTTCTATCTTGAGTAGATCTAAAAACTTTGTGTAAGGTCTGAACGAATGTGGAAGGAAATCTGGAAACGGATTTACTCAAAAAGATAGACTGAACCTTTAAGGCCGCCGGTTAAGGCCACTGGTGGTTCCAGTATCTTATTGAGACGAGAATTTTATTCTCAACGGCCACATTTGGTTAGATCTACACACAAACTTGACAGATCTAGTCTTTATATTCCATAAAATATACAGATTCCGAATATCACAAGTCATAGATCCAACTTGGTTATAGTTCAAAATGACTAATAACTTGAATGAATTCCATCTTATGGAATCTGGTGGTGATGATTACCAAGCTAAGGGGAGTATTTACATCTGATTTAAATATTCATGTTTATTGACTGCTTTTACATCTACTGCTTGATTTACATTTTGCATTATGTCATTTTCTAAGATGTTTAGATCTCCCTCCTCCTCCTCTTCTTCTTCATCTTCTTCTTATCCAATCTCACCCTCTCTTTCCTCCAAGATCAAAGAAGAACTCCACTTCTCTGATCTACAACAATCCATTGACAATTGGAAAATTCCTAAGTTTTCCGACAAAGAAATATACGAAAATCTGAGATGGTCACTTAGTAGTGACTATGTCATCCGAACTGTTGAAGAAACAGTTGAAATAGATTCCGATAGTAAGGAAATCAAACTCCTTACTCCAAGTGTTCTGGCCAAGTTCAGACAAAAATACAAATATCTCCACTTCGGTCTTGTCCAAATCGGAGCCAAAAATTATCCAGAGAAGGTTTAGACACTTCTCTGCTGTTATGTCTTAGGGACACCCGATTCCTAAACTTCAATGACTCCCTGTTAGGTATAGTAGAAACCAGCCTTTGCAATGGACCAGTCTATTTTGACTGCTTTCCAAATTTTACTGTCTCCCTTCAAGATAGGAACCTCTTAGATTCCTTAACTCTGAATGTCCAGACAGCCAATTACAAAATCAAAATTGGATCACTTCCAGTAGCCATTCTATACAGAATTCAATATAAGTCTATGAATTATGCATTCAATACTGGAGCTATGAGAGTCTCAAATAAAGGTGAGACAATCTTATTTCAAACTAATCTTACCTGATCCCATCTTTCAATTCCAAAACCTATCTCTTGGCAAGAGGTAAATCTTCCTTCAAATTGGCTCCTAACCGGAGCTACTCCTTCTGAAAAACCTGAGAACACTACGGTCTCAGAAATTCATCAATCTCCTTCTGGAAATGTTGAAATAACATTCCAGAGATCTCTCAGCCAAAGGATATCATATCCTTCCTCAACTGTTGCATCTCGAATAGGTGCATCGTCCAGGTTTCAACCACCTAGACATTCCACATCCTCTGTAGCAACACAGCTACAGGATGTTGACCAAGATATGAGGATTCCTCAGGCCAGGTATGTTGCACGACTCGAGTCCGATGACAATCCTACTTCTCCTACTCATTCTGCTATGATTGGAGAACTCAATGTTTTACAAAAAGAATTTGTTATTGACAAAAATCAATTACGAAAAGAATTCTATTCTCCTACAAATATTTTGAAAAGGGAATGGTTTTTCGAAAATTATCAAGGATGTGATCGGCAACAGATCCAAGATAAATATTACAATTTTTTAAATTCCATTGAAAAGCAAATTGATTTCTGTTTGTGGTTTGAAGCTTATACTTCAATCAACAAAATTGATTATCCGTTTGCTAGCTCTGTTTAATGTTTCAAAAACATGGCAGACTTCGCAGGGAACCAGTATTTCATCTGAACTCCCTCCAAATCAAAACTTCAAAATTCAAATCGGACTTTAGATGGTATAAGGATACCTTCCTTACTAGAATCTATGCCAGACCTGATGGAAACAGCCAGTATTGGAAAGAAAAATTCCTGGATGGCCTTCCTAAATCTCTTCGTGGCTTAGTCAGAGAAGAACTTCAAACCCAGTATAACGGTGTCATACCTTATACCACAATTACCTTTGGCCAATTAACAAGCCAGATCCTACAAGTTGCTCTCAAAGTATGTCGACAAGACAAAATGTTGAGGTAATTAGCCAAAGACCGAGCCCAAAGACGGCATGATTTGGGTTTATTCTGTGAACAATTCGGCATGCCCTCTTGTCAGTCCAAACCTCATAAGAAGAAACATAGGCCTAAGCCCACTTACTATAGCAGTAAGCCCAAATTTAGGAAGACTCAGTATCCGGCCCACTCTTCTAAATACCCGGCCCTTCCTGCTCCTAAATCAAAGCCCAAATCATCTAAACCCCACAAAACTTCCTATCCAAAGGACAAGTCCAAAACTATTACTTGTTTCAAATGTGGCAAACCAGGTCACATGGCCGTTATTGCAGAATTTCAAAAAAGATCCATGAACTCTCAGTAGATCAGGATGTACTTGAAAAAATTCAGAATCTTTTTCTTTCTGATTCTGAATCCGACTCCAACCAAGCTGATGATGAATATGATCAGCAATTCAACTAAATTCAAAATAATGATTATTTGTCCTCTTCATCATCTTCAGAATCTAACAAGGATCAGCCTTCAATCAATGTTCTTACCAAGGAACAAGATCTCCTTTTAGAATTAATAGGAAATCTTCCTGATAATTCTAGCAAAAAAGAATATCTAGATCGGTTTAAGCAAACCTTTCAGAATAGCAATTTCTGATTGAAGATCTTGAATGGTTACAGATTTCTGAGGTTTGAGAGGAAACCTATTGAGAATATCTATAATATTGTATGTATTGACAATTCTGGGATGATTGTCAAAAGGATTGGTTTTTGAAGAGGAAGGTTGCTGAAAGGTTTGCTTAAACCGATCTAGATATTCTTTTTTGCTAGAATTATCAGGAAGATTTCCTATTAATTCTAAAAGGAGATCTTGTTCCTTGGTAAGAACATTGATTGAAGGCTGATCCTTGCCAGATGATGAAGAGGACAAATAATCATTATTTTGAATTTGGTTGAATTGCTGATCATATTCATCATCAGCTTGGTTGGAGTCGGATTCAGAATCAGAAAGAAAAAGATTCTGAATTTTTTCAAGTACATATTGATCTACTGAGAGTTCATGGATCTTTTTTGAAATTCTGCAATAACGGGCCATGTGACCTGGTTTGCCACATTTGAAACAAGTAATAGTTTTGGACTTGTCCTTTGGATAGGAAGTTTTGTGGGGTTTAGATGATTTGGGCTTTGATTTAGGAGCAGGAAGGGCCGGGTATTTAGAAGAGTGGGCCGGATACTGAGTCTTCCTAAATTTGGGCTTACTGCTATAGTAAGTGGGCTTAGGCCTATGTTTCTTCTTATGAGGTTTGGGCTGACAAGAGGGCATGCCGAATTGTTCACAGAATAAACCCAAATCATGCCGTCTTTGGGCTCAGTCTTTGGCTAATTGCCTCAACATTTTGTCTTGTCGACATACTTTGAGAGCAACTTGTAGGATCTGGCTTGTTAATTGGCCAAAGGTAATTGTGGTATAAGGTATGACACCGTTATACTGGGTTTGAAGTTCTTCTCTGACTAAGTCACGAAGAGATTTAGGAAGGCCATCCGGGAATTTTTCTTTCCAATACTGGCTGCTTCCATCAGGTCTGGCATAGATTCTAGTAAGGAAGGTATCCTTATACCATCTAAAGTCCGATTTGAATTTTGAAGTTTTGATTTGGAGGGAGTTCAGATGAAATACTGGTTCCCTGCGAAGTCTGCCATGTTTTTGAAACATTAACAGAGCTAGCAAACGGATAATCAATTTTGTTGATTGAAGTATAAGCTTCAAACCACAAACAGAAATCAATTTGCTTTTCAATGGAATTTAAAAAATTGTAATATTTATCTTGGATCTGTTGCCGATCACATCCTTGATAATTTTCGAAAAACCATTCCCTTTTCAAAATATTTGTAGGAGAATAGAATTCTTTTCGTAATTGATTTTTGTCAATAACAAATTCTTTTTGTAAAACATTGAGTTTTCCAATCATAGCAGAATGAGTAGGAGAAGTAGGATTGTCATCAGACTCAGGCTGTGCAACATACCTGGCCTGAGGAATCCTCAGATCTTGGTCAACATCCTGTAGTTGTGTTGCTACAGAGGATGTGGAATGTCTAGGTGGTTGAAACCTGGACGATGCACCTATTCGAGATGCAACAGTTGAGGAAGGATATGATATCCTTTGGCTGAGAGATCTCTGGAATGTTATTTCAACATTTCCAGAAGGAGATTGATGAATTTCTGAGACCGTAGTGTTCTCAGGTTTTTCAGAAGGAGTAGCTCCGGTTATGAGCCAATTTGAAGGAAGATTTACCTCTTGCCAAGAGATAGGTTTTGGAATTGAAAGATGGGATCAGGTAAGATTAGTTTGAAATAAGATTGTCTCACCTTTATTTGAGACTCTCATAGCTCCAGCATTGAATGCAGAATTCATAGACTTATATTGAATTCTGTATAGAATGGCTACTGGAAGTGATCCAATTTTGATTTTGTAATTAGTTGTCTGGACATTCAGAGTTAAGGAATCTAAGAGGTTCCTATCTTGAAGGGAGACAGTAAAATTTGGAAAGCAGTCAAAATAGACTGGTCCATTGCAAAGGCTGGTTTCTACCATACCTAACAGGGAGTCATTGAAGTTTAGGAATCGGGTGTCCCTAAGACATAATAGCAGAGAAGTGTCTAAACCTTCTCTGGATAAAGGTTTGGCTCCGATTTGGACAAGACCGAAGTGGAGATATTTGTATTTTTGTCTGAACTTGGCCAGAACACTTGGAGTAAGGAGTTTGATTTCCTTACTATTGGAATCTATTTCAACTGTTTCTTCAATAGTTCGGATGACATAGTCACTACTAAGTGACCATCTCAGATTTTCGTATATTTCTTTGTCGGAAAACTTAGGAATTTTCCAATTGTCAATGGATTGTTGTAGATCAGAGAAGTGGAGTTCTTCTTTGATCTTTGAGGAAAGAGAGGGTGAGATTGGATAAGAAGAAGATGAAGAAGAAGAGGAGGAGGAGGGAGATCTAAACATCTTAGAAAATGACATAATGCAGAATGTAAATCAAGCAGTAGATGTAAAAGCAGTCAATAAACACAAATATTTAAATCAGATGTAAATACTTCCCTTAGCTTGGTAATCATCACCACCAGATTCCATAAGATGGAATTCATTCAAGTTATTAGTCATTTTGAACTATAACCAAGTTGGATCTATGACTTGTGATATTCGGAATCTGTATAGTTTAATGAATATAAAGACTAGATCTGTCAAGTTTGTGTGTAGATCTAACCAAATGTGGCCGTTGAGAATAAAATTCATGTCTCAATAAGATATTGGAACCACCAGTGGCCTTAACCGGCGGCCTTAAAGGTTCAGTCTATCTTTTTGAGTAAATCCGTTTCCAGATTTCCTTCCACATTCGTTCAGACCTTACACAAAGTTCTTAGATCTACTCAAGATAGAACATAAAATATACAGATTGAAGAAGATCAGAAGTACATAGAGGCAAATAGGTTACTGTAAAAAATACTAATAACAGGAATCATCAACCTTACTTCCTCATCAACCTTATATATTCCTTGTTAAAAAGATAGTTTAGGCAAAGCGTAGTAATGATCACACAAGAGAATTATAGTTTATGGGGTGTGAATTTAGCTTCTCTCTTAATTAATGATTTGAGAATAGAATAATCAAAGGGTAATAATGATCACGCAAGACAATTACTCATCCGTTTCTATTTATTTGTCACAGTTAACTATTTCACACCGTTTAAGAAAATTAGGTAGTCTCTTAAATTTATATAATTTTATTTATACATTTTAAAAGTATTCCTGGATTTAATGTTCTCCACAACTATTTTCTTGTTTTGTTTGCTTAACTCTCTCTCTAAAGTTATTACATTCTCACTTTTCAAAGCTATTCAATACAAAAGTATAGCAATAAAATTAACATTAATAGCATTTAATTTTTTTTCAATGTAATAGATAAAAAAGGACGCTAAAATTTTTTATTTGTGATATATAAATAGGGACGAAGAGAGTATAATTTAAGGATGTGGATTTAGCCCTTATGGTTTTATTTGCAAGACTAAAAAATAAAACTTGGACAGATTTTACAAGTTGTGAAGCCAAGTGACAAGTTGAATAAACTTGGGGAGATTACCATGTTGTTGATGTAACATTCCGTCTACTTATGTAATCTATAATGGGTAGAGGTATTGTCTTGTCTATTGGACCAGGGTCTTTATAATTGAGCATAATTAAAAAC
Organism: Voacanga thouarsii; assembly: GCA_026120185.1. Classification (NCBI taxonomy): domain Eukaryota; kingdom Viridiplantae; phylum Streptophyta; class Magnoliopsida; order Gentianales; family Apocynaceae; genus Voacanga; species Voacanga thouarsii. The sequence continues at coordinate 702,791 of JANUWF010001066.1, read as the reverse complement.
TTAAAGAAAATACTTAACAGAAAATTATAATGTTTCAAAAACTTATCGCCCCCCCCCCCCCCCCAAAATAATAATAGTGTGAAATCCAAATGATGATTATGTAAAAACGACATAGAATAATGCCCTCAAGCATTGAGACTTTCAACCTTGTGAAAATCAAAACTTCTTGAAGATTATGATGTAAATAGTGTAAGAAAGAATCTCAGTAAGTTTTGTGGGTCCATATGTAATTTAAACGATTCATTCATGATGTATGTAAAATTCGATATTGGAATAAATTCGGAGTATATAAAATTTTACTTTCCAATATTTGCCCAAGTAGTTCCTTTGAAAAGTCCTGCAATACTCGATCAAGTGAAACAAGTCACAATCGAAATCATTTTCAAGATAATTTTGAAATACAAGTAAATCATTTACTTGAAAACTTTGAGTCATTTATAATATTATTACAGAAAAATTAGATGTAAATAGTATGAAATCCTGCATCCTGATATTGGTAGGAGATCAATAGCAAGATACTTTTGCTTCTCTCACTCAAAGTATACCGATCGTACCATATCCGACCGTTAGTCTCATTTGGGTTGCGTCACTAGTTAAGGTATGCGTTATCAAGAAAGAATTCATCTTTTGGACATGGTCACTTATCAAGAAATGTTCTCAAACTGTCAAGAGTTAGTATAAGAAGTTTGTCTTTATTAAGTGTTCAATATTTTCATAACTCTATTTGAAGATAAATTTCAAAAACAGACGATCCTCCATTGTTTGTTCAAGTACATTTCATATTAAAAAAATACTTCACGGAAGATCATATTTAGGAGCCAAAGGTGTAAAGTCTACGTCATGATTTTCGCAAGACTTGTTCGCGCGTGATAACAAATTCATGGATTGAATGTTATAAATGACTATAAAATTCAATACATGGCTCCTATTTATTGTATATTGAAGTTTGAACAATTTCTAAAAGAAGGTTTACGTAAAACAATTTTATGAATAAAAGATCTTACAAGGTCTTAGATTTGTTGATGCAAAAAAAAAAAAAAATTATGAAATACAAGAACTTATCAGCATAATCAAGCATGGACAAACCAGAGAATTTTTGCAAGGACAAACCTAACTTTTTAACACAGTATTCAACACTGTGATGAGTACCGATTCAGTTTTGGAGCTCATTCAAAATTACCTATAAATAGCAACCTCTATCAGCATAATCAAGCATGGATCAACAACCGTGACTATGACCACCACAAGCTTCTTTAAAAAATATAGAAACACAGAAAATAGATCTATCCTTTTATACAATTCTTTCTCCAACTTCCTTTAAGGAAGCAATTGTTCCCAAAACTCCAACTAAACCAGAAAAGCCTACCCTTTCTTCAACCAAAGAGAAATTTGAATTCCTGCCTAAAACAATTATACCAGTATTAGCTCTTCTCAGAGAGTTAACAGCCATTCCAGAAAGAGAATTAGTCAATAAGTTCCATCCAGAAGCTTATCGTCAATCCAGCCATATTTTCAAATCAGAACCTTAAAAACCCCGTCTCTATTATGAGCATATCCTCTTTGCCACTGGTTCAATAGAATTTGAACATGAAAGAAACCTCAATCGAGCAGACAAAGGCATAGCCTACTCCAAATACAGAATTATGAAAATCCTTGATCTAAACACTTGGCCAGTTACTGGTATTTACACTCCAATCCAGTTTAAAACTCCTTTCAAGCCTCCTAACTACAACTTTATGGATTACATTGATGCCTGGTACAACTTCATGTACCTCAGAGATCTCACTCATACTTGGTTTGTCAAGTATGGAAAAGAGCATATCAATCCCATTCCAAGATGGTTTTATGCTTGGTGGAAAACATTTGATGGAAGCAAATCCACGCTTTCAAGTCCAAACTTACAAAAGTTCAATCAGTTTATAATAGATAGCCAAATACAGGGTTTATCCTTAAACAATCAGCTGTATAAGTACTACATTGAAAAGAAAATCTGTTTTGTATTAGGATGGAGTTATAAACTCGATTCTGTTGATAATATAAAATATCTCTGTAAAGAGATAAAAATCAAAGGTTGGACTCCAGTTCCAAAAATAGAGCAGAAATATCTAGATGTTCAATCTTCTTCCAGCAAAGGCAAGAAGATCAGCAAAACAGAACTACAACTTCAATTGCCGCTATTACAGCAACATCTTCAGCAAGCAGATGATTATGAGAGTGAATCAGAATCACAGCTAGAATTCAGTCTGTATGACAATGGATACATGGACAACCCTTCTGGTATCGCTCAAGCATACCTCTGCCAAAGTCCATAAATGACAAGACTCCACTCAAAAAGAAAAAGAGAAAAGCGGACTCTCCAGCTTTTCCAGCAACAAAGCGACTTCATGATATCACTCAGACCTACTGCAAAATAATTCAACTAACAACAGAACGTGGTGGACCCCTCCACTCACAAAAGCTTTTGGAGCCATTCTTCATGATGGCCGACAATTTGATTCCTTCCTCCACTCAAATGGACCCCGCAGCAACAATTCAGAATTCAATCAGAGAGAGCTTTGCCCTTGCTGCTTATATAAGACAGTAACTCGTTCAAGAAATGCAGACTCACTTGCAAGAAAAAAAACCTAAGAGTGAAGATCCCCTTTACTTACATATTTGTGACATTTGTCACTGCTTTCAAAATCTTGTTGCAAAATAAAACCTTGTGTAAACTTTTCAAAGTTTTCAATAAATCAGAAGAATTTGCATCAGGATATTTGAATCCGTTCAAATTTTCCGTGTTTGCTAAAACGTTCGGTAAAGAAAAAGAACCGAAAGATTTTGAAACACTAAAGAATTCGGTTTCCAATTTGTGAATAAGGAAATTACCGAATTCGGTGGTTGTGAGTGCATGTTGAGTATTTCCAATTTGTGAATAAGGAAACTGAATTCGATAGAGCAATTGGAATTAGAAATTGCTAGTTTTGGTTTTCCCTAGGCCGCCTCCTACTTTAAAAAAAAATATTTTTTTGGTTTTTTTTTACCCACTAATTTTTTCTAATTCAAAAGGGATCCAAAAGTTTTTTAAAAATTTTAATTTTTAGATTCACAAAGTTTACAAATTTTGATTTTGGAATTTATACTTATTTATTTTATTTATTCCAAAATAATGATTTTGAAAATTTTTTTACTTATTTATTTGCTTAATTTATTTTAAGCATGATTTGACATGTTGGCTTGGTTATGGATTTAGACCAATTAATTTTGATGAATTAACATTCTATTATACATTTTTATTACTTCGTTTTTAATAAATAGGGCATGTGTCCTACCTTCCCTATAATTCTCTTATAATTTCTTTTCTCATCTAGTTCCCCACAACTGTAACTCGAGATTTCTTTATTAAGAATTTATGTAATTAGATTACATAAGTTAGATAGGAATAGAAATTATTTTAGGAGCTTATGGAGATGGTGATCAAGACGAAGTAAGAAAATAGTAAGACTTTTTTTTCTCAAAACATGAATAAACACATAGATTTGACCAAAATTAATTTTCTACTTAGTTCAAGAAAATTAATCTAAAGAAGTATATAATCAAGCCATGTAATTGAGTCTACTATAATATTGTCAATATGTTGATATTTATGCATGCCAAATGTATGAGACCACTAATGTAACAAATCCCTCTATCAATATTAAATCGAATGCCTTCCATTAATATAGTAAGAACAAGAGTTCTTTTTCGAGACCAAGTTGTTAGGCAGACCCAAGCCTACTTAACATCGACTATGTTCGAACTATGAAATTTAAATTTCTAATTAATGGGTTGGGTTTAACTAATTTCTTTATCCCAGAATCAAATTGTCGGCCATCATGAAGAATGGCTCCAAAAGCTTTTGTGAGTAGAGGGGTCCACCACGTTCTGTTGTTAGTTGAATTTTTTTGCAGTAGGTCTGAGTGATATCATGAAGTCGCTTTGATTGCTGGAAAAGCTGGAGAGTCCGCTTTTCTCTTTTTCTTTTTGAGTGGAGTCTTGTCATTTATGGACTTTAGCAGAGGTATGCTTGAGCGATACCAGAAGGGTTGTCCATGTCTCCATTGTCATACAGACTGAATTCTGGTTGTGATTCTGATTCACTCGCATCATCATCTGCTTGTTGAAGTTGTTGCTGTAATAGCTGCAATTGAAGTTGTAGTTCTATTTTGCTGATCTTCTTGCCTTTGTTGGAAGAGGATTGAACATCTAGATATTTCTGCTCTATTTTTGGAATTGGAGTCCAACCTTTGATTTTTATCTCTTTACAGAGATATTTTATATTATCAACAGAATCGAGTTTATAACTCCATCCTAATACAAAACAGATTTTCTTTTCAATGTAGTACTTACACAACTGATTGTTTAAGGATAAACCATGTATTTGGCTATCTATTACAAACTGATTGAACTTTTGTAAGTTTGGACTTGAAAGCGTGGATTTGCTTCCATCAAATGTTTTCCACCAAGCATAAAACCATCTTGGAATGGGATTGATATGATCTTTTCCATACTTGACAAACCAAGTATGAGTGAGATCTCTGAGGTATATGAAATTGTACCAGACATCAATGTAATCCATAAAGTTGTAGTTAGGAGGTTTGAAAGGAGTTTTAAACTAGATTGGAGTGTAAATACCAGTAACTGGCCAAGTGTTTAGATCAAGGATTTTCATAATTCTGCATTTGGAGTAGGCTATGCCTTTGTCTGCTCGATTGAGGTTTCTTTCATATTCAAATTTTATTGAACCAGTGGCAAAGAGGATATGCTCATAATAGAGACGAGTTTTTTGAGGTTCTGATTTGAAAATATGGCTAGATTGACGATAAGCTTCTGGATGGAACTTATTGACTAATTCTCTTTCTGGAATGGCTGTTAACTCTCTGGGAAGAGCTAATACTGGTATAATTGTTTTAGGCAGGAATTCAAATTTCTCTTTGGTTGAAGAAAGTGTAGGTTTTTCTGGTTTAGTTGGAGTTTTGGGAACAACTGCTTCCTTGAAGGAAGTTGGAGAAGGAATTGTATAAAAGGATAGATCTGTTTTCTGTGTTTCTGTATTTTTGGAATAAGCTTGTGGTGGTCGTAGTCGCGGTTGTTGATCCATGCTTGATTATGCTGATAGAGGTTGCTATTTATAGGCAATTTTGAATGAGCTCCAGAACTAAATCGGTACTCATCACAGTGTTAAATACTGTGTTAAAAAGTTAGGTTTGTCCTTGCAAAAATTCTCTGGTAAAGAGTTGTTCTCTCCTTTAATGAATTCAATGTCAAAATCAAAGCTAGATAAAAGTGCTTGCCATCTGGCAAAGATCTGTTTTGCTACTAGATTTTTAACGTCTTTTTGTAAAACATCTTTGGCTGCTTTGCAATTAATTCGGAGTAAAAACTTTTGATTTATCAAATCATCTTGGAATTTTGAAATGCATAAAACAATGGCAAGAATTTCTTTCTTAATAAACTTTGAATTTCTGTTTTACAATATCTAATAGATATTGAATTTCTTTGATCAATATCTAAAAGATCAAAGAAAAGTTCTTTATTTGCTTTAGTTATTACATTAATCTGATTATGTGATTTATTACTAAGCATGCAGAGTTCTCCTATGGGACAAGTGCACAAACCTGTACAATCACAAGAGGACTGTTCACTTGTATCTGATTTAGAGGATTTTTCTTGAATTTCAAATATTTCTTCAATTTCATTGTCACTAGTGCCAGATGAAGGGGAAGAATCATGTTGGTCGAGGATTTGGTTAATTTGTTCTAGAGTATCTTTTTTTGGCCATTGATCTGATTCTTAATGCCTTCTGCAACTACAATTGCATTGTCCAGATGGTGAACATAGTTCATCAAGAACTTCTGCAGAAGATTTTTTCCATCCTCTTGTGTTAGAACAGCAGATGCTACTTCAGAAACGAATCTTGAACACTCTTCCGAATCATGAACCTTTTCTTGCTCTTATCAGGTGCTGCTAAAACAGCTTCACCAACTGTTTGGTAATCCCCCGTCCCATCTTGTGCCACCACTAGATCAATCCGTCATAAATCGTTGTCTGATCGATGCATTTCAAGACACCCTTTATGCACACTCCTACAGACAATTCTACAGGAAACTCAAACAAGTCTTGTGAAAATCATGACGTAGACTTTACACCTTTGGCTCCTAAATATGATCTTCCGTGAAGTATTTTTTTAATATGAAACGTACTTGAACAAACAATGGAGGATTGAATGTTATAAATGACTATAAAATTCAATACATGGCTCCTATTTATTGTATAATGAAGTTTGAACAATTTCTAAAAGAAGGTTTACGTAAAATAATTTTATGAATAAAAGATCTTACAAGGTCTTAGATTTGTTGATGAAAAAAAAAATTTATGAGATACAAGAACTTATCTTATTTAAGTTTACGTGAATAACTAAAGCGAATAAGTTGATTCTTGTCCTTGAAATTCACCCGTCTATCAAAGAAATTATAAGGATTAAACTCTTGTTCAATTCTGGACTTCAACGTAAGTTTAAGTTCTTTGACTTCACATTGCACACTAAACATTAACATCACTAAAACTTAATTTATCAAAGGAAATTTTGGGTCTAAACCAGTCTTTACCCTAATGGATCCAAACCATAAGTTGGGAGAAGTAAAAGCAAAACCAATTGTTGATAAAAGAATGTATTAGAGGTTGGTTGGTAGACTCATATACTTTACTCACATTCAGCCAGATATGGCATACAATTCATGCATGATCCAAGAGAACCTCATCTTCAAGTAGCTCACAAGGTGTAACATTACTTGAAAGGCAATCTTGGAAAAGGGATTTTGTTCAAAAAGAATAATATTCTTGCTCTAAAAACTTACATAGATGTTGATTATGCATGTTCCCTAGTATATAAAAGATTAGTCACGGATGTTCCCTAAAAAATATTTGTGTAAATGGCCAAAAGGCCAAATAATATAAAGTGGGAGTATATAATATCATGTAAAGTGAATTCATAAAAGTATTTAATTTAGAATTCTTTTCTTATATTTCTTTTCAATTATATTCAAATGGCTTCAAATTTTACAAGCAACAAGCTTAACCTATTTAGAACCGATGTTTACAAAAGATTCCAGCAAATAAAACACAGATAAATGCTAAAAAAATTCGAACACAACACAACGCCAACAAAGCATCATTTCACCATTCATCCCCTATTGAGTAATCAGTTTTTTTTTTTCCTCCCAAAATTCCTAGCACATACTAACATACTTCCTATTGCCTTAACACTCTAAATTCACTCCAAAACATTGAGCAAAATGTCACAAGCGGCTTGCCATAATCTGGAAGCAAAAATCAACAAAATTAGTATTGCTAGTTCCACTATACAAAAATTCTTAAAATCAGTACCTATATGGCAAACTCTTCCCCACCCCTAAGAAGCAATATATATCATTACAAAATCATGCCATCTAGTGCCCTTTTCACAAATGAATACCATTCTTGAAGGATTAAGTCCACAAGAAATCATTAACGCCCATCGAAGAAAATTCGAGCAATCATGTATCATTAATACAACTAGAATTATCATTTCCAATGCTAAATTCTTCCTAGGAATCATCATCTTAGCATATAAGATCCAATCGAAATTCCTCTCCATTCAATCCCTATCATCATACATTTCTAACCCTCACAAAAAGAAACACAAATGGCAAGAAAAGAATTTCAGATTTCATGCATAAATTTGTTCACTACAAAAGGGTAAATTCTCTATATGATTTCTTATGAAATCTTAATTCCTTTGACATGAACTTCAAGATGAGAAATCAGAGATACCATTCTCTGCTACATCAATCAAAATTCACACACAATCATACCCCTAAGAAAACAAAATCACAGCATGGTTTCTCATGGTTGGCGGCATAAAGAGAGAAGAAATAAGCAAATTTTGGCTACCTCTAGAAAGAGAAATGCATTAAATATTCCTAGATGATGAAGAATGACTTTTTTCCCTTGCACAGTAGAAGCTTGAATCTTCAAAGAAATGGGAGACAGCCATGAGTAGAAAGGAGAAATGTGTGTGCTGGTTAGCGAGATTGAGAGTTGTTGTTTCGGTTGAGAGGAGAAATGGCATGAGGTTTGACAGAGTTTTGGTGGCCAAATGGAGAAGAATTAGGGAGATTTGGTTTCAAGATTCCCTTTGAAATTTGAAATGCAAGCTAATGACAGTTAGCTAGATGCACAAGAGATTTTCTAGACACTCCATGATTGCTAAAATTTTGAGTTGAAAGTGAGAATAAGGCTTCTGATTTCTAGAGGAAGGAGTAACGGTTTAGAAGAGAGAAGAGAAAAAAAAAATCTGGAAAAATTTACCATGATCATTCAAATATAACCAAGGAGCTAACGTTTAAGAATTCAAAAATAACTCATGAACACCAAGGAATAGGAAATGATGGCTACAATATAAATTAGTTAGGAAAACCATGGTTAAAAACAAAAATTCAGCTTATGGTTTAATTACTCAAATTTCAGGAAAAAATTCAGCCAAGAGGCTGCACTCTTAAGGTTTAGCTTTTAAAAGTAACAACTAATGAAAATAGAGAAAGCAAATGGCAGTCAAGGAGGAAAAATTGAACAAGAAAAATTTGTAAATATCTTAGAGTTGAAAGAGGATAAAGTTCAATACGAGGAGAAATAAAATTTGAGCAATAGAGAAATATAGTAACAACTAGAAGGAAGAGAAATCTGGGTAATTCTTTTATCTAAGTAAATTGAGGTTTAGAAGAAATAAATTCAAGATTTTATTTATCTACTCTAATAATAAATCTGGTCATGCTTAATTTCACTATTAGACTTATGCTTAAAAACAAAGTTCATAAGCTCCTATCTAAACACCAAAATCATATTTTTGCACACACCTTGCAAAATTTAACCATTATTCACACATAAAAATTATATGAACAAATATTAATCATGAGGCACATACACAACTAATGCTCATTTCCACATATAATGCTCTATAAATGCATAGTCCTTTTTATTTTTAGGTATGATTAAGGTAGGGTGTTCTAGTTGTGATATCAACCAATGATATTTTGCAATCAGTATCACGTTATTGGTATTGCGGTGGCCTGTTATAATATCTCCATACTTAGTTTGCCGAAGTAGTATCACATAAGGAAGCTTCACCTTTTCCTCTCCAGACACACACTGACTGAGTGACATCTTTTTGGACATGGAAATGGGAGGTAAACCTGCCACGAGCCAAGTATTCATTACCATGCAATCAACTCAAAGCTATCACTATCAATGCGTTGAAGTGTGTGATTTGTTGAGGCTTTTATCTATATGGTCATGGGTTCGACCACCAAATAGTAGCAACCAGTGCTGTTAAGGGCGCAAGTGGCGCTAGGATCCTCATATCGTTTAAAGTGCATGGTGTATAAAAAGCGCGTGTCCGATCAAAGTAAGACGCGCACAAACACAACAAAATTATATATATTATATAAAAATAAAATAATTTTAATTTTTTTTAAATTCTGTACTTTAATATATCTTAATTTAATTCTTAATTTAGTTTAAATTTAAATCTATCCAAAAGATACAATAAAAAAAATTCACATAAATTACTAAGCCGATCCAATGCTGCTTCTACTTCTTGTTTGTATTCATCCGTTTCTGTATTTAACGCCGAGCTCTTTTTTAAGAGATTAAAGAGTTCTAATCTAAATAGTCTTTTATACTTATTTGGTTAACAGTTAACTTGATTTTGGTAAGGTATTTAAAATTTAAATCTTATTCGATAAGGAATAAGAATATTTACGTACTAAGTTCTACCAACTTACTTAATAAATTGTTACTTCTTTTAAGAAATTGAATATTATTAATACAATTTAAAAAATAATAATAGAAAATCTATAGTCAATTTAATGAGGTGTGCCTTTTTAGCGCCTTAGGCTTCAGACAAATGCGCAAAAAGCCTCACCTGACTGAAAGCGCCTAGCCTTGCGCTTGAAGAGGCACTGATGACCTATGGGGCTGCACCTGGGTGCTGTCACAGGTCGACCTGTGACGGTCTGCTTGTATGGGCAAGACTTTGCCCACACCCAATCCAAGTGTCTGATGTACCACCAGAATGCTCGTGTGTCTTCGAACGTGTTTAGGAAACCAAAGGATCCGAACGTTCCTAAGCGTACTTGGCCATCTCTTATGGTTAGGCCGAGTATGCCTAGGAATGTTCGGGACCTTGTCAAGGATGTCCTAAACATGTTTAAAAACACCCGAGCTTTACTAGCCGAAGGCCCAAGACGGAGGGTGAAGGACGACACGAAACGACCAAAGACCTGGCCAACCCATTGTGCCCGTTGCCCGCGGGCCCAGTGCCAAACCGAGATGGTGTCGTGCGCCCAGAGCCAGACCGAGACCGTACCACGTGCCCGTACACCCAGTGCCAGACCGTGTCGCGCGCCCAGTGTCAGACCGAGACCGTGCCACGTGCTCGCGCGCCCAGTACCAGACCGTGCCGTGCACGCGCCCAGCTAGAGACGACGGTCGACTGATGGCCAGAACTGTCGGCCCCTCCGTTTTTTATGTAAATATATAGATAGGCTTTTGTTATATTTTTGTAAATTTCCTAAGGCTTTGAAGGCCATGCATGTAAATTTTTATAGTTAGATTCTTTGTATTTAGGTCTAGAAAAAATTGAAAAACTTTTCCCAACTCCTCGAAAAAACGGTATCTACTCTTAGAATTTGAGAAAAGTTTACCACTTCTATTATAGGGGGAGAAGGAAATCGAGATAGGGTAAACGTGAACTAAGTCAATTGTCAACATTAGTGTTCCCCCTCACTAATACTTGTTATATATACTTTGTACTCACTTTTAATTCAATGAAATGACTACTTTCATGCAATCGGGTGCCGGTTAACTTTCTTTTTTGTACCGTTTTCTGTCGTTTTCATATTGTTCATTGGCGTTTTCAATCGTTTTCATTGTGATTCACTACGAAACCATCAAGTTCACTTTGAAGTGTCTGAACGAGTTTGGAAGAGACCGGTGTGATGTTGGCTCGAGCCTAACCAAGTCACAGACATCACGATAAGTTGGTTTTTGGGAAAAACGACCCGTGATAGTTGGTATCAGAGCCTTGTAGCTGTGCTACTACACTGAGTGGGAGACGGTATTAGGGACCAGTGAACGTGCTTGCATCACTATCAGGAGTTGGTGACAGTGCCGTGTGAACTTCTTTCCAAGCCACTAGGAGTTAGTTTTGGAGGACCGATTGTTGGCTATTAAGACTCGAAGAGTTCGTCTTTGAACAAACGGTAAACGATTTCTATGAATGAGCCAGAGGAGCACTCTGTGGGTAATCGCATCAAATTGTGATTGTGTTGGACAGACTATGGCCGAGGAGACTGTTGGAATATATGCCATCTAGACTAGTTTATCTGATGTAATTATCGAATTTATTAATAAAAAAATTTATTCTCAAAATTTATTTGTGAATTTATATTTTATATGTGCACGATTTTCGTTTGGAAAGGACCCATTATGTATAAGTAAGTGATCCATGTAAATGGTGGTCTTTCACAGTAAGATATGGATCACAGGTTACTTAACACATAAATATTTATTCTTAACCGATTGATGAGAATGAGAATCTCATCATATATAGGTTATTGTGTTATGAATTTTAAATGAGAAATGGCTTACCTTTACCAGTGAGTAGTCCACTCACTTCATAGCATGCGCGAATTTCGAATACGTAGAGTAAGACCTATAATAGTGGTTTCTAAAAGTACTATATAAAAGACACCCAAACTATTACTGCTACAACGTGGACTAATACTCTACCGCTTGAATATGAGTTGGTGGTCTGACGAAACTAGAAGCATATATTTTGATATACTGCAGTTAAGGTTCTTTTGTAGAGTCGATATACTTATGTGTTAGGTATATATAACTAATTAGTTAAGACAGACTTGTACAAGATAGCTTCTATGCTATATCGTCCCTTGTGACTGTTCAAATGATCTAATTATCCAAGACCATGGGGAACATGACTTGGATATTTACTTTAAGGTAACTCCCTTGGAAAGTGAAAACATTCCAGTAGTCGTAGATCATTGGACAAGAAGTCTACGGATGGTAGATGTCTATTAGAGAGGTGTTAGTACACTCTTCATTTCTAATTGCACGGCGATGCATATATGGGTATTTTAGTCATTACACCTGTAGATTGAAGACTTTGCTAACGTAATATTGTCATTGGGGTCAATATTTCCTTATGGTGATATTAGAAAATATTTAAAATGCACAATACAACTATTTATATAACAGGAGTATTTTGGTCATTTTGGTAGCCAAAGCGATGTGTCTTTTGGTCACTGGAATGACTCTTAAGTCATGAAAGATTTGAGTTAAGGAATTGGTCTTGATAATTATGAATTTTATAATTTATTATTGGACTAGAATACAATAAAAGATCCGAGAGAAATTGTTTATTTTATCTAGTTTAATTTGTTAATTAATTATTTAGGGCCCAAGGCTCAGATTGAATAATTAAAAAATTAATTTAGATATAAACTAGATAAAAGGTATGAAATTTTATATTGGTATATTTGGGCTTGTTAATTATTTATTAGGCTGTTTAGTAAAGTTTAGAAAATAAATAATTGAGATTTATTATTTATACTTGTTCAAATCCAATAATAAATAATATTATCTAACTTAATAAATAAGACCAAGGGTAAAATAAATTTTTTTAAAAAATTAATTAATTATTAATTTAATTAATTAATTAATTAAAAAAAAAACAACACAGGATGGATCCGTGTTGTTTCACATGAAGATAACAGAAAGCATGGGCTTTCTGTTTTCATGTCATGGGTGATGTCAGCAATTTTGTTGATATCTTACTGATATCACTTGTAATGTCACCAATGATGTCATGCTGATGTCACTTGTGATGTCATTTTTTTTTTTCATTCGAAGAAATAATCTTCTTTTTCAAATTCTTTTTCGTCGTTGTTTTGATCATTTGAAGGAGTGTCTTCAGAGGACTGTTTTGCAGACGGTTCAGAAGTTCCATTTTTCATCTGTTGTAAAAGGTTTTCCATGACTGTTAGAAAACCTTCTTTGGAGGTTGCTGCTGCAATGGATTTCTACAAATGCAATTGATTTCTGTTGTAGAAATTCAGTTTGCTGGCTGTCAGAGGGAGACAGATATTTTGGGCTAGCCTTAAACCATTTGTCGATGGAGGGAATATAAGGGTTGTTGGCATTTCAGTCCTTCCACCATTTACAATGTCCTTGAAGAGCAAAGTAAGGAAGACCTTGTTGGTCTGTTTCTTTGAAGTAGGAAAACTTTTGGGAATATATCCAAGCGAGCTTAAATATACTGAAGAATTGGAGCAGTAGTGGAACTGTTGGCTATTGATTAAAATACCTGCTCTTGAAATAAGCAAATCCTTCCTGAACAGGTTTTGGGAGAATTGATTCTGTAGGCCCATAGCATGGCCACCATTGGTTGATAAACCAATGTGGGAACACCAACTAGATTGGGTTTCTTTTATTAAAATAAAGAAACCAAGAGTGATTTTGAAAATGATTTTGAAAGGTAAAAGCATTCATCCATGTCTGTTGATAGTCCCAATAGTTGTAAACCAATGGGTCAAAAGGTTGGGAGAATTTTTTAAATGTGCTGGGAGAAGCTTTCTATTCAAAAGGAGTATGGACAGAGTGTATTTGGACTGAAGTATTGATAATATATGTTTCAGTCTGTTTGTCTTTGTGTGGATGGAAAGAGGCATTTTTGGTATCTACAAGGATGAACTTGTAGTATTTTTATGTAAATTTTGGAGATTTTAGAAGAAAAATAACATCCGGACCAAAGAGTTGCCTAGCTGCCTTTTGTGGGTTTGGATCCCAAAATTCGGGTTCCATTTGCAAAAGTTTGTATACTTTGAGAGTTTTGATATAAGCAGGTTCTTGAGTCGAAGAGAACCTGAAAGAAACAGGTTTGGGCTCAGAAGACAGAGCCTTTTGGGATGCCGATTGCATCGTGCCAGTGATTTTGGAGCCTAAAGCTCCAGTGTTTGTGGGGTTCTTTACCGCCACAGATTTTGAATTAGAAGGGGTTACCTGTCCAGTTATCTGTTTGAAATTGAAGTTCATTTACTGGCACCATTTTTCAAAGTCTGATAGGCTGAAGATTGATTGAGTTTGGGCATCTTGTAAATCTTGAGATTCTACAATATCAGCCCAACTGGCTTTTGTTATGTTTGTGAGGGAGAGAGGCTCCTGTATTTTGGCTGATTGAGAAGCAGTTGTTTGAGGTATGCTCATGGAATAATCTTCTGGAGAGGTAAATCTAGATTTACTGGAAGAGGAGGATTCACTGGAATCCTTTTTGAGGACCTGTGTTACAGGGGGTGCAGGTAAAGCTGGAAGCTCATTGAGCTTTGGAGGCTTAATCTTTTTGGGAGGCATAACTATCGTCCCTGCAGACAAGGTTTTTGGGACTGGGCCGGACCGGCCGGTCCAACCGTGGACCGGTGCCTCTGCCAATCCGGTCCCAACAAACCAGTCGGTTTTCCCCAAAACCGTGTTGGTTTGTTCAAACCGTATTGGACCAGCTGGTCCAACCGGTAAATCGATGGACCGGCCGGTCCAATATTGAACCAGCTTTAGCAATTCTTTTGGGAAAAGAAAAATACTCCCCTAGATGGAATCTGCCATAATTTCGGCTACAGCATTCTTGTGTTGGCCAAAAATCTGAAGGAGAATTGAGAGGAGAAACCTCCACTCTTTTGGCAACCAAACTATCTACTTTACTTTCCATTCAACTACAGAAGATTTCTTTCAGCTTTCCTTCTCAATTCCCAGCGTCATTCACTCTCCTTCCTTACTATCTTGCTGCACGAAGTATACCAATTTGCCAATCAAATTTTTCGATTCCTCTTTTTGCCCAAAGCATAGACTGCACAACCCCTACAGCAGCAGAACCAGCGCAGTTTATAGCCAAAGCAGACCCACACCTCTTTCCTTCGCAAGTCCAAAAAAGCAATATCCAAACCTTTTGGCCTACTCTAATTCCAGCGAGACTAGTCACTTTGTTCTCCAGTCTTTGAAGGAGCAAGACAGTAGTAGGAATAAGAGCAAAGCAACCCCATCCTTTGAGGCGCGTTACTACTAGAGGTGAGCTGAAGTACTCAATATTCATTTTTCCTTTGGGTTTGCGCAGCCAAATGCAAAGCACCATGTAATATCGATAGTTTTAGAAGGCGTGTGTGTATGCGCTGTTTTGGTATTTATTTTCTCATTTTCTGCTACCCTAAAAGAGATTTGGAATGCTTTTTTCTTTCTCTGCTCTAATTGGGATGCTCATGAGAGTGCTATTATGTTATATGAAGCGGTGGCTGTGATTGCTAAGGAAGCTATAGTGCGTTAAGTGGGGTTTGGTCAAGGTTGTTCATTCATTTTTATTTTTTTTTTAAGAATTGTCTAGATTATGGGTTTGCATCAAGTGACTATATCATAAAGTGTTCACGTGGGTTGCTGGGCACGCACACTCACATATATACATAATATATATATCTTCAAGTTGTAATAGCTTGTCTTGGTGTTAACAAGGGGGATATATACACATATGGCCCACTTATATAAAAAAAAATGAGTTAAATTTTGTAATTTTTAGGAATAAATTAAATTATATAATTCAAAAAACTATTTTAATGTATTAGATTGTTAATTATAAACTAAAAATGACTACTTTTAATCATAATTTTAAACATTTATATCTTTATGAACTTTAATTATCCTATAGTATTGATTGATTTTCTTAAAAAAATAATTATATTTTTAATTTTTAAATTATAATATTACCGGTTCAATTACGGTCTAATTACGGTTGGACCATTAAACCGTGAACCAGTAACTTTTCCGATTCGATGACTGGTCCGATTCTAAAAACATTGCCTGCAGAAATTCTGAAGTTAAAAAATCAGGAATAGAATTTGAAGATCCTTTGATATATTCTATATTGAAATCAAAAATAGATAAAATAGCTTGCCACTTAGCAAATATCTGTTTTGAGGCAAGATTTTAAACATCTTTTTGCAAAACAAATTTTGCGGCTTGGCAATCAATGAGAAGTAAAAATTTCTGATTTAACAAATTAGCTTGAAATTTTGAGACATAGAATAACACATATAATCAAGGAAAAGATAAAGCAAGTTTTGGTATCTATGTGAAATCAAACTTTTAGTCTTTATGTAAAGTGAGTTTCTTTGAAAGAAGATAAGAGTCCAATCGATATCAAAGAAAGGAAACAAGAAGAACAAAAAAACAAAATTTGTTTAGTTGGGAGGTTAGAATTCTTTTTTTGCTTTTTAATTTGTTTAATTCTTTTTTGGAACAAAAAGACAAAAAGCAGTAACAAGGGTACTTAGATAGCTACGATATATTCGGAATTTTTGGATTTCATTATACAAGATATCTTACTATTCTTAAAGGATATATTAATGCAAATTGGATATATGATACAAAAGTTTCAAATTCCACTAGTGGATATGTGTATACACTAGCTGGTGCAGCTGCGTCTTGGAAACCCTCGAAACAAACTATTATTGCTAGGTCCACAATGGAATCCGAATTTATAGCTTTGGATAAATGTGGTGAAGAAGCCGAATGGTTGCGTTATTTTTTAGAGGACATTCCAAAATGGAAAAAATCTATGCCACCAATTTGTATTTATTGTGATAGTCAATCAGCTATTGGGAGAACACAGAGTAACATGTATAATGGACACATACATCGAAGACACAATACCATTAGACAACTACTCTCAATGGGAGTTATCTCTATTGACTATGTAAAGTCAAAAGATAACATTGCGGATTTTTTAACCAAAGGGTTGAACAGAGAGTTAATTGAAAAGATAACAAAGGGAATAGGATTAAAACCCTTTAGAGAATAAGTTTTATGAAGAAAACTCAACCTAGTTGATTGGAGATCCCAAGATCTAGGTTCAATGGGACAATCTAGCCGTAATATTTAATGTGGTCACTATGAGGGATAACCTCAACCCATTCCTACAAGGAAACAGTGACGTTGAAGGGATAAGGATAGCATTGTATTTTTTTAACGATTCTTAAGTAAGGAATTAATTTACTTGAGATTCTAGTAAATCACCTATATGAGAGAGAAGTGGGGCCGCTTCAAAGGAGAATTTGTGGTTGATGTTCATGGCCAAAATGGACATAATCATGAGAGCAGATCAATCTAAGAAAATGATTCCTGTGTGACGTATGTGTTTCATTTTCACAAAAAAGCAAGACAATTCAAGGATATCACGTCTACTGGACAGCTAGTAAAGAGCATATATCTAACAAGGGAAGGTTCAAGGGGTAACACCTTCCTATCCTATGCAGGTTTCAGTCGTAGAACACTATGTCGAGTCAAAATTAAAACAAATTTTTATTCTTGTGGGGGATTGTTGGAAATTGGCATGTGATGGGTGAATGAAAAATTATTTTAATAATGAGGCACCTATAAATGATGAGAAAGTGGGAAGTATATCATAATCTACAACCTATGATCTCTAGAGTTACTAGCCATGATCTCCCATAACCTCTAGAGTTATTGAGGTAGTGGGGAACTGGTCATCAAAAGGTTATGAAGATAGTGGAGGTAGTAAGAGTTACAATGAGTTTGTAATATTTAACTCTTTATATCTATAACTTATGCCATATTCATGATCTCACCACTTATCTAGTCTATAAATATGTGTCTCTTATTCTATTTTTGGGTGAAAGAAAAAAAATCTAGAAAAGCTCTCTCTCTTTTTTTATTTGTACACTTGCATATTTTTTATAGTGTTTTAGTTTAATCTAATTTTTCAGGTGAAGAGTTGTGTGCTAGCTGCTTCAATGTATCCGTTGTATCCTGGGAAACAGACGACCATTTTAACCTCGAGCACACTTACACGAGGAGGCAAATCTATTTTAAGGAGATTGTATTGAACACAAGCCTTGGATTATCATCTTCTTCTACTCCTTATTTTGGTTTTACTTCATTTTTGAATAGTTATTTTGCTATATTGAATAATTATTCTGTATTACTTATACTTTTTTTGCTAACAAAAAGATGAAGGAAAAATTATGTGGATGGAAAAACAAAACTTTAACTGGGAACTTCAAGGGTATTTGGAAATGATCTGGTAATTGAGTTTTCTTATTCATTCATTCATGGAACATATGATATATTCTGTTAATTTGAAAAATATATCCTTTTGATGAATCAACCGTGTACATATATAAATATTACATTATGCTAACTTTTCATTTATTTTTTAGTTCGAAGAGGAGATTTTGGGTCAAATAAAAACTACATTTCATAGGTCTTGGCAAATCTTGATCACCATCATCATTCAAAATCGAACAATCAATTTTTTAAATTAAAAATTAGAATATGAATTTAGGACTTATTGTTATTATCACTTTTTTTATTAGAAAATTTGAAAATTAATACCAATGAGTTATTTAGCAAAATTCTTGTTTAAATCTCAAATAGCCAATAACCAATAAATTCATTCCATTTTTCTTGCTAAATAGGATTTTATCCATTAAAGAAAAATAGGACAAAGCAATTACAAGTGTAACACTTCTCAAATCTCTCTTCCAATACATACAAAGAAAAGAAGAAAATTGAGAATGTGTGAGACTCCAACAACATGGATAAAAGAAGGTTATAAAGAGCAATAGTAAATATACCACACCTCAAACATTCTAAATGGATACAAAATAAGTTTAACAAACTAAATAGATATACAATCTTCTGCACAATGCTTCCAATACTATTCGTGATTTGCAATAAGTTAAATTCAACTATTCTTTATCTTTTTAGTAGTAACTAGGTTGATGCACATGTGTTGTACAGGAGTATAACTTTTGTTAAATTATTGTTTTAGATTGAAATGTAATTAGAAAATAACTTATGTGAATATTAAAATAAATAATAAAATTAGATAATTTGAAACATATATTAAGACTAATATTTAATTTCAAATCTATCACCTTTAGTATATTATGTATTTGTAATAGTCTTATTGATTTTTTTGCAAAGTCCTTATCAAGTGGTTTAATGTAATATTATTTGGGTGTCTTTCCTAGTTCCTTTTTTTTTTTTTTCACTTTGTGGTGGATGGTGTTTGGGGATGAATATTTAAATCTTGCCTTAACTTTTACTGCTAACAGGTACTTCTATTTCCATTTATGCTAAAAAGTCTGACGTCGGTGCCCTATTCTATGCCTTGTTTTGTAGAGTAGAAATATGTAACACTTGGTTCCACTTGACATTCAAGACATTTCATGATGAACCAACCTCAAGAAGACCATAATGTACATTGCAAAGGATCAAATAAAAGCCTAAAGTTCGCTATATAATGTGACAAATAGGAACCTCTCTAAGTTGCAAATCACCACTGGAGCCATTTAAAACTCCAGAAATCACCAATATAGCTCTTTGAATTTAATTATTTCTGAAGAACAATGTTTTCTATTCCTCTTTTTCTCACTTGATCACTCGCTTCATGGGTAATTTTACACCAAACGCAATAGAAAATTGCAATGATTCTGCTACTTACCAAGCCAAGTAAAAGGAAAGAACTAATAAAAAATGACAATATCCTTCAAAATAAATTCCGCACCAGAAAATCATGTCAATCCTCAATAAATGAATCCAATTAGCCCCTATTACAACAAAATCTAATAAGAAGGTAAAACATACAGATAACCAACAAAAAAAAATCAAAATATATGAGATTACACAAAACATTAGATAACCAAACAACTACACTAAACAAAAACCTTTTCTGAGGAAATGGAGAGCTTCAAATTTCTGAATAATAATAATAAAAAAAAATGGTTTAGCCCCTTTATAGGTATAAATTGCTAGAAGAAGGGGGAAAAAAACTGACCTCTTTGTTCGATAGCTCCGAATTGTAGGGAAGGACAAAATTGACAAACAATTTAGAAGGAATGGTAGAAGGTGTGGGAGGGCGAAGCTGCATAAAAGAGATTACAAACAATTTGTTTGGTTGAAAGTAGTCAACCGGCTTCGTCCAAAGAAGAGTATTCGGGGACAAATCTAGTTTCCAAATCAGTAAGAATCTTGGTGTCAGCCATTCCCTTGTTGGAGGCTAAGTTCTCTCAATCTTCAGGGGAATTTCAGTACCTAGGAAATGGTCAAGTAGAATCTCCAGTAGAATCCATTTATTTTTAAAAAAAAACCAAAATCTAATAAGAAGGTAAAACATGAGATAACCAAACGGCTACACTAAACAAAACCCTTCTCTGAGGAAATGAAGAGCTTCAAATTTTTGAATAATAATAATAATAAAAATGGTTCAGCCCCTTTATAGGTATAAATTGCTAGAAGAAGAGAAAAAAAAACTGACGAAAATGTGAATAATGTCAATAATGTCAATTGAGATATCGGGATTAACCATGAGCATCCACACCCTCACCCCCAAACACACACACACACACCAAATGATCAATTATTCTAAACGACACTTATGCCAAGCACATGTAAACCATCCAATTTTACCATGCCACAAGCTCATAAATTTCTTCCCCTTTTAATTGATCTAAATGAGATTCTACATGTATAGCATTTGTATGTGTCTCGTGCTCTCTCGACAACCAACTGCCCGAGTAATATTCTATATCTATTGTGCTTGTTTTATAAATCAAGTTTCACTCATCATCTCTTCTCTATTATTGTGAGCCACTTTTAATAAAAACAATTAATCTCTTGTTAATACCAACATCATCTGATCTTAAAAAAGACAGGCCATATTAGATTTCTCAAGATCTCATATCACCGCCTATATGATCTTATGGCCACATCTTCTGCCAAGGATGACAACTTCTCACAGTAAAACTCAGCATTTTTAATCACTAAAATCATCTATGCCATCACAGTTAATGGCCTTGCAAACACCCCCAACAGATAATTCCCCCTAATTATTATATCTCACTATAGCATAAGAGAGTAGCACTGAAATAGTACCATATTCTAATATGTCTGATACACGTACTGATACTTGCCGTATCCATTAATTGAATAAAGCAAGGAATCTACATGCAATAGCAGTAGTGTTGAGGAAGAGAGGAAAAAAAAAATCCAAAACTCATTGGATATAATAGACATTAACTTTTCGAGGTTATTCCTTTCAGAAGAACCATGAAATGCTCCCACTAACACCAATCTTAGAAATGTTGGCATCAACAAATTGTAAAACTTGTCTTCGAGTAAGCCAATAAATGCTAGTATCTACTCGTTTATATCATCCAGGTGCGTCTCAAGACGGAAATGAAAGTTAAAACCATAAATGAACATCGGATTAAATTCTTAAATTATGCTACCTCGTGCTCGGTCATCAACCTCCAAAGCTATGTCCGCAAACAGCTCCTGCAACAAATTCCGTTTCTGCGATGGCGAAGCTAAGGCCTGCATAAAAAAAAAAAAAAAAAAAGTAACAAAAAAAGGAAAATCAACACACACAGAGAGCTCCGACTTGATCATCTTTTCTGTTCCGTAAATTTGAAAAAGATAATAAAAATAAAGCATCGAAGCCACGTACACGAAGAAGTTTCTTCTCAATTTCTTGAGTTAGAGCCGTGAGATAAGCAGAGCCTCGAGACGCCAACGCCGTTAGAAATCGCTACCAATAAAAAGTATGCTACTCACAGTACTACGTTTGAGAGTGTTTATGTCCATCTTATCTGAATTCAATATCTGAATTCATTGAATTCAGATAACTTTGATTACTTCCATCTTATCTGAATTCAATGAATTCAGATAATCCTAATATTAAAACAATGATTACTTCCATCTTATCTGAATTCAAATAATCTTAATATTTAAAAAACAAAAAACTCTTAAAATTTCTTCACCAGAAAAAAGAAAAAAACTCTAAAAAAGTGCCAAGTATCAATGTAAGAGAGTGCCATGTGTCGTAACAGGAGGCTTCCGCTCCTATTTTATATATATATATATATATATATATATATATATATATATATATATATATTTACATGATCATATGCATATTAATAATTTTAAAAATCGCTTAGGAATGAAGTTAAAAATTGAAGGGGTTTAAATTATATTCAAATAGACAATACCTTTCATAAAAAATAAGGGAGATTAAAAGCCAACATAAGAAAATCAGTAATATAACTTGCTACAAGTTTATAAATATTGGAGAGTAGCTATTTACATGATTTTATGCATATTAACAATTATATAAATCATTTAGGGATGAGATTACAGATTGAAAAGGTCTAAATTAGAATCAGATGGACACTTTTTATGAAAAAAAATAGATCAAAAGTTGCTTTGAGAAAATCGACAATATAATTTATGACGAGCTTACAATCTTGTTAAAAAGAAATTATCGTGAGTTGTTGAAAAAATGAAAAAGTATTATTTAATCATAAAAAGTAAATATCACACAAAAATTTGATCAGAATATTGTTATACAATGTAGCGGGAAAGATAATGTGAGAAACAGGAGAGAAGGGGATACCTATAAAGACTTCTAACACCCATAATTAACTACGCCCAAAATCGCCAATATATTTTTCCTCATATCCACTATCTAAGCGATCCTCTTTGCCATCATTTCCTACCCTAAGTTCATAGTTCACGTAGTCAAAGAGTGATTCTTCCTCATCTCTTCAGGAAATTAAGGAGAATCCCCATGGATGAAACTCCAAGTTCTGCAACTTATGCTGCAGATATGGTCCCAATGCCAGCAGTTATTCATATTCCAGGCCTGAAAATGATTTTCTTTCACCGAAAAACGGACAAGACCGGGGGTCTCAAATTTGCATTAGATGGAAATCTGGAGAAAAGGTTGATCAAAGGTTGCTCATTTTCCTTCGATGCTGTGGGATCTTTTTCCTTGGAATCTTCATGCTGCTGACACTTTTAGGGATCTTTTTTCTTGAAATTTACATAAAATTAAGGGAATTTTTCAAGAAGATATTCGCAGAACTTCATGGTCATTTTATTGAAGTATCCCTGAAAACTGGTGTTGTACTATTGAATAATAAGAACAAGAGCTGGAAATATCACACCCTACACAGGAGCCTTGAGCCTTGGTTCATCAAGTAAAGAAAGTCAAGGTTAGGGTGTTTCTGACCTGCGGCCTCAACTACTCAAAGAAAGCAAAGCTGTTCATGATCATCAAGCGCAATAGATCAGTATGGCTGAAGAAGAAGGAGAATTATTATACGTGCTGCTGACACTTTTGGCTGAAGAAGGAGAAGAAGAAGAAGAGGGATCTGTTGAGTTTTTCTCAATCTCATATTATAAATAGGTTAGTGTTTTTTTTTTTTTTCTGAGAGTACACCAACTCATTGAGCCTAATAAATTGAGAGATTTTTGAAGGGCACAATATGGTAAAAAATCATAAAAATAAAAGCATGTTAGGTAACGAAAATTTACCTCTTTGCTAAGATGGACCTCTTTGCACTGAAGTAGATGTCTGTGTATGAATATTTGATGCCAATGGATCACGTCCTTGCAACTGTCTACTACGTCTCATTCACGCAAAACTTTTGATCTTCCGAAACGTTATCTGTAGTACAGCCGGTGAAAGTTTGAAGATTAGGTTTTGACAAGCTTTATTGAAAACTTCAACAAGACTTTCTTTTTGGTCTCCTTATGAACAACTTAAGAACTCTTTGTAAAACCAAGAGTTCTCTTACTCAATAATTATGAACACTACTCTTTCTTGCAAACCCTTTTTAGTTTCACACTTGCAAAATGAACAACTAAGTGTTCTCTATT
This sequence comes from Voacanga thouarsii, assembly GCA_026120185.1. Lineage (NCBI taxonomy): Eukaryota > Viridiplantae > Streptophyta > Magnoliopsida > Gentianales > Apocynaceae > Voacanga > Voacanga thouarsii. The sequence continues at coordinate 678,932 of JANUWF010001066.1, read as the reverse complement.
TATAGAGGGAAAAAATGAACAATTCATATACTCTTTTATATTCCTTTTCATTTCTTTGATTTCAAAAATCAAAAGCTCCATCCACTAATGCATAATTAATGAAAAGCTCTTTAATTTAAAAATAAAAGTTTCATTAATATATAACAAATAGAAAGCCTTTTGATTTAAGAATTAAAAGCTCAATTAGTGCATAATAGAAAATATAACATTTTGATAAAAGCTTCATTATTGCATAATAGAAAATATAGCACTTTGATAAAAGCTACATTATTGTATAATAGAAAATATAACACTTTGATCAAAGCTACATTATTCCATAATATATATAATAGATATCAATACACACACACATATACATGTATATACATATATATATATATAGTACTATAATAAAAGCTTCTTTATTATATAATATATATAATATATATCCATGTATATATATACATATACATACATATACATATATATATATATATATATATATATATATATATATCTATATATATAACCCTATAATAAAAGCTCTATTATTAAAGATCAAAAGGAAAGAGCACAAAAATTCATTTTTCTATTTACCTGAGAGAGTATCTATTAGTATTCAATTAGATTAGAAAAATTATTTATTCTAGGGTTTGTACACCTATAAATAATAATTCTCAATTATTTATTTTTCGGACATTATTAAACAACCCAATAAATAATTAACAAGTCAACATAAACCATTCTTAACCCAAATTGTTCATGACATTATAGGGCCATTTCGGGGACCAAAAGACACATTGCCTTGGCTACTAAAATGACCAAAATACTTTTATTATATAAATAGTTATATTTTACACTTTAAATAACTCATAATATCACTATAAGGAATTATTGACCCCAAGGGCAATGCTGCGTTAGCAAAGTCTTCGACCTATAGGTGTAATGACTAAAATACCCCTCTATACATTGCCGTATATTTGAGAGGAAGAAATGTACTAACACCTCTCTAAATGATATCTACTATCCTTAGGCTTCTAGTCCAATGATTCACGACTTCCTGGATTATTTTCACTTTCCAAGGGAGTTACTCTAAAGCAAACATCCAAGTCATGTTTCCCAAGACTCTGGATATTTAGATCATTCAGACAATCATAAGGGACGATATAGTATAGAAACTATCTTGTACAAGTCTGTCTTAACTAACTAGTTACATATACCCAACATACAAATATGTTGGTCCTACGGTAGAACCTCAACTATAGTATATCAAAGTACATGCTTCCAGCTTCGTTAGACCACCAACTTATACTCAAGTCGTAGAGTACTAGTCTACGCTGTAGTGGTAGTAGTCTAGGTTTCTACTATATAGTACTTTAAGAAACCACTACTATAGGTCATGTTCTACGTATTCAAAATACGCTTATGTCATGAAGTGAGTAGACTACTCACTGGCTAAAGGTAAGCCATTCCCCATTTGGAATTCATAACATAATAACCTAGACATGATGAGATTCTCATTCTCATCAATCGGTTAAGAACAAACGTTTATGTGTTAAGTAACCCGTGATACGTACCTTACTGTGAAAGACTACCATTCACATGAACCACTTACTTAAACACAATAGGTCCTTTCCAAATGTAAATTGTGCACAAATAAATTTTGAGAAAAAATTCTTTATTCAATATTACATCAGATACATTTGAGGGCATATATTCCAACAATTTTAGATTCTTTCCTCTTGCTATATATTTTTGTGTTGCTTCCGTTGCCCATCCCAACAAGTGGTATCAGAGATATGTTTCAGCTTGGGAGAAGAGTAAGGTTTGGGCCTAAGGAGGAGAGAAAATGAGCAGGAGGTGCTTCATCAGCAGTTCTGAGTAATAGGTTTTTTTTTTTTTTTTTTTTTTGGTGTCACGTGGAGGTAAGGTATTTTATTATGGATTCTTTAAATATCATATATATGAAGAATGAGATTTTACGTCCACTATTTGATAGAAAGATTGATTTCACTGTGTGGCAATGCACAACCTAAGACTACTTAGTGTAGTAGGGTCTTGATTCTACATTAGAGGATGAGATGCCAAAAGGGATAAATGATTCAGATTGGAGTACAATTCAGAAAAGGGCAGTTAGTACTATTCGGTCAGCATTGGCTCCATATATTAAAGTTATACTGTTGAAGGAGACATCGCCTAAGAAAATGCGGGAGACTTTAGATAAAAATTATACATCGAAGACACTGACTAACCATTTGAAGATGAAGATGAATCTATATTCGCTTAAGATGGAAGAAGGAAGTAACATTATTGACCATATAAATAAATTTAATGAGTTAGTATCTCGACTTAAAAATTCAGAGAAAAGATTGAAGATGAGGAATAAGCATTGCTCTTGTTGGCTTCTCTCCAAATCTTACACGTCATTGGTGTAGTCACTACTAGTAGAAAAAAATACACTGCGACTGAATGAGGTGTCAAAATCTTTAAAAGAAAATCAATTTGAAGATAGTTGAGCATTAGCTACAGAGAATTGGAAAAGAGAGAGGAGTCGAAACAGAAGAAAAGGTGACCAAGAAAGAGGAAAATCCTAACAGAGTGATAATAGTGACCTCAAGTGCTATTACTGTGGAGAGATTAGTCACATCTGTCAAAAAATTAAAGAGGACTGAAGAGCTCTAAGAGAACAAATGAAAGGTAAGGCGAAAGTAAGTGATTCCTTTACAAATATGGTCATAGGTGATGATCTATTGTTGATGAGATGTTCAAATGACACTGTTGATGAGAAACATTCAAATTGGATAATGGATTCTGCATCAAATTTACATATCTGCAAGGACCAAGATATGTTCGATAATTTGCAATTGGGGAACTTTGGTCACATCAACGTGGAAAACAATTCTAAGATGAAGGTTAAAGGTGTTGGACGAGTCCACCTTAAGCTCCACAATGATGAATTCAAAATACTTCATGATATAAAATATGTTCCTAATTTTAGTGTCAATATTATTTCATTAGGTGTGATGACATTAAAAAGATAGAAGTATGTTAGAGTTGGGAAGTCTTTCAAAATATATAAAGGGAACTGTCTGGTTATGTAAAGAAGAAAGAAGAGTAAAAATATCTACCATCTTGATGGTCATTCCTTGAAGAAGCGACTTGAATGAAGTAAAACGGAAGAAGTAACAGAGAAGAAGACTGCAAGGATTGGAAATAGAGTTGAATTTTCAGATTCTGTTATAATTTGAAAAATTGAAAAAATGGAAGATTTGTTGAGTTTTTTTCAATCCCACATGGGATAGTTTAAAAAAAAGGTATGGAAGAATTTTCTAATAAATAGGTTAGTGAAGCCATATATTCCCACAAGAAATTTGCAATCTCCAAGGCTACAGAATCACTAGGAGGTGAGAACGTTGAAGTTGTTGCTAGATTTAGGAGAGAAATCTATATGAATTGCAATGTGTTTTCCAGCTTGGAGAAAACCTTAAGAGTTTATTTTTATGTTTTTAACAAGTGCTATGCATTTTTAAATATTATTTAGAAGTTGAGTCCTTAATTTGTAATTTAAAAAGATTTAGATACATAAGAAAAAAAAGATGATTTTCAAATTAATCTTACGAATATGTAATTATTTCAATTAAATTCCGTAAATATTACTTTATTTAATTTAATTTTTAAATATATAAAATTATCTCAATCAAATCTCTCAAATATTATTAAATTTGTAATCGACTTGATTGAGATAATTGTATATTTTTTTAAATTAAATTGAATAAAATAATATTTAAAAATTTTGATTGAAAGAATTGCAGATTTTTAATTTTTATGACTAATTTGAAAATCACTTTACGAAAAACACAAGGGTAAAAAATGAATGATAAAATAAAGAACCTTGTTCAGGACCTTTTTCGTGTGTGTGTGTGTGTTTTTAATGGACTGGGCTAAATAACCGTCCTTTCGGAAATTGGTTGAATAGGTTCCATCCTCCTGAAAGTCCTGTTTGTCGTAAGGCCTAGTTTGAGACCCATTATGGCCCAACCTACGGCAATTTGATAATTTCCTTTCCGCTAGGCAAATTTTTGCAGGTCGCTAGCTTTCCCCACTACAAACTATAACGATGCTTCTTTCCGTCAATCATTATAATATACTCCCTTCTCCCGCTAAAATTAATAGTAATTAATTTAACACGATATTTTATATAAAGATAAAAATTAGAATATAATATAATATAATATAATATAATATAAATAATATATAAATTTTATAATACTTTATGTCAAATCTATATATATATAAATAATATATGTGGATATATTGATTATTTTATAATAAATTGTATAATAAAAACTTTCCATTTAAAAAAAGTGTCAAATTTTTTAAGACAACTCAAAATAATAAGTAGGTCAATATATATATATATATAAGCCTCTTTATAAAATTAAAAAAAATATCGATTTCATTATTTATCAAGCGTCTATTTGCATTTTTCATCTTTTCTCACAATAGTTTAGGTTTTAAAAAAACAAAAGATAAACATACAAATATCATAATTTACGTTCCATAAAAATCTCTAATTCCAGAGTTAAGAAGTTGAAAACTTGTAATATGAACATCCTAATAAGTTAACGATATATGAGAGTTTAATGACTTAATTATATAATAATATATACTTTTAATCAATTAAATTATTACCTTAATATATAATATCAACTTGAAAATATTTATAATATTGTAATAATTTTATAACATATACACAAAAAAATCCAAAACCAAAAGAAAATTTAATTCTTTGTAATGCGTATCAAAATTCCCCCCAGAAGTTGACTTACACTTGTTCAGATTGACAACAAAGTGATTTTGGATCTCATATCTCAAGTCTTTCCAAAACCATGTTGTGATTTCGTAATCATTCTCTAAGCTGTACTCTTTCTCTTTCTTTATTGGTAAAGTTGTCTCGTGCAAGGCGTAAGTTGAGTACCTGTACTATTCTCAATTAATCATTAATTTGATAAATGAAATACATGCCCAAATATAGTATTCAATGTCAGAAATGAGCCACAAAGATAAAAGAATTAGATAATTACAAATTTTTACACAAACTCATCATCTCCAACATAAAATCTACAGAAAAGCAATGCTAATATGCACAGCAACGAACAATGAATCAACAGATAGAATTGATCAGAATTTGTTCAAGATACACATGCATCTATATCCCAAGCGTTGCGCCAAGAATAGGACAGATGAACCGAGGACTTTATTGCAAGCTACTAGTTTTCCTTCACAATTTTTGGCTTTTCCAGTATAAACTTCCCTTCTTTGTATTTTTGTGTTTCCTCATAAGCTCTTTCATATTTCTAACTTAACACCTAACAACAGTCACAACAGTAAACATCAGGGACTGTATGGAGACCGATCATAAGCTGCCTATCCTCTTTTGGTCCCACAACCACATTCATTGCATGGGAGAACAAAAAGGCTCGGCCATTCCTCCCTTGAAATACAAAAGTAGACAGTTATCTAGAGAAAGGATTTTAATAGATTATACCCACGCATTCCTGATAACATCATGGAATCTAAGTATGAAGTAGAGCGACTAAAATCAAGTTATAATTGGCACAGGGTGAGTGCAAGAAGAAAGTATAAGGAGATGGCAAGAGAATTTCACACATCCATAATCCAAATTCCCCAAGATTATAAGTATTTACAAAGTAAAGATTTCCCAGTATCCCAATCCCATCACTCCCCCGAACAAAAAACCATCAATACAATTTGAGTGCCAAATGCAATCTAACTTCCTAAAGAAATGAAGTGGCTTAAGCTACAAAAAAATAACAAACTTAATTTTAGCTAACGGTATAAAGAAGCACTAATCATGCAGATAAATCAACTGTATGGTCTAAAACAATATGTTAATATGGAAAAAATGATGAAATCGAAAGCATGCTTACAGAACAAAAACGAAAACAGAGCATCGCATGGAAGCTGTTTACCTCTGTGTTTCCTCACTAGTCTAGAGGGTGCCAGTGCATTTGTGTGAACCGATTTTGGTTGAATGCTTGACGCCAGTGGTTCTCTCAAAAAAACCTCCAGTTGCACTCTTGCAAGCCGCCTACTTTTTCTCATTCATGCGAAGCTTTTAAGCTTTCAGAATATGGCCACTGCCTTGACAACCGCCGGTGAAAGCAACTACGGGATGGAAGTATGGCCTTGGTTCTTTGATTCAATGCTAACAAAAAAACACATCATCAAAGAAGGATTTTCTCTTCTTATTACCGTTTCTGGAAAACCAAATTCCTCACAGAGAGAGACACCGAAAGAGTAAAAAGAAAAACTTGGCTTTTCGTTATCCTTGCACACCAAATAATACAGGATTCATCCCTTACTATTTTTTTTTTAATATATTCTTGGTCTTATCCATTAGGCCAGATAAAATTATTTACTCTTGGGCTTGAACACCATAAATAATAAGCCTCAATTATTTATTTTTTTAGCTTCATAAAACAACATAATAAATAATTAACAAGCTCAAATAGACTAATAAACTTGGTCCAATCAACTCAGCCATTGATGATCAAGATCAATCACAACGGTTACAATAGCTAAAAATCAAGATGATCATGCAAAAAAAAAAAAAAAAGGATCAAAGATCAAGAAATAGTTTAGGTAAAAACAGAACAGGGCCAAGCCACAATTTGGAAAAGAAACACACACAAATATATACATATATATATATATATATATATATATATATATATAATTGATAAAGAGAATAGGAAGTGCACATGACATTCACAACAAGATTCAAGCAAGTTCTTGAAAATGTTATTTTAACTAATATTCTTTGATCTGATATTTGTAGTTTACACTATAACAAGGAAATAGCCGGTTTAGCATACGGGCCAAATTCTTGATTGCAATAAAAGGAAAAGCCAATGATGATGAATTGAGTAATTCACAAGCTACATGGAGGTATATTGAATCCAAGCAAAAGCCCCAAAAGTTATCTAGCTACATTGGAAGAGGTTTATGGAAGTGACGAATCTAAAAAACACATTTAAAAAAAAAAATAACACAAAAAAGAGATCCATTTCCTAAAACCACCACTAAAAAATTTAAAGATAATCAAAATTCAAAAATCCCAACCCTTAAAAAAAACAAAAAAAAATCATTTTTATTTAAAGGATGCTCAATAAATTGTGGGAAAAAAGGCTTCTTACATCAAACCCGACCGCATTGTTCTCTCCATCCAAACCCAGATCTTGCAGAGTCCTCATCCCACTTTCTACTACTGTCACAGCAAAATCCAATTTCAATCTATTTCAGTTTTCAAGTAAGCATCCCAGTACCAAAAAATAACCAAATGGAGAAGCAACGTTTCAAGAAAATAAGAGAAAATCAAACTTTTGCAGCAAGAAATTTTGAGCAACCTCTCAATAACTTTTCTATCCACAAGACAATCATCCACAGCAAGAACATGCAATTCCTGGGCAGCACCAGAAGAACAACACTAACTAGCCATAACTACTTCCTCCATAGGCATTTCCCTCTCCTGGGCACGACAAAACTCTGTATAATGCATACAATAGAAGCATCAACTAAAATGTGCTTAATCCCAAGAAAATGTAAGCGTTTGACAGGTGTGTTTTTGCTAAGCTCACCTCACGCATAGCCACCACCTGGCCACAAAGTTACACTTGTCTGCTTCGTACCAAAGCTAACGTGGGAATAGCAGAAATAGATGAAAAAAAAAAAAAAATAGCAGAAGTAGTTGCTTCAACCAACACAGCTGACAGATGGAGAGGGCAATCACTTTGGAAAAAGACACAAATGCTATCAGAAGTGATTGACGAAAAATGACCAAAGGAAGCCAGATAAAAGGGGGCAGGCATGAAACAATCCAAGTATCAGATCTGAAGAACACAATCCAGTCCTTGATTACACTACAGGAGTCACCCCAGAAAATGAGAAAGGTACAAAAATAAGCAAGCATCCTATCAGGTAGCCTCAACGCATTACCTTTAGAGCAAGTGCTAGTGGTGAATAGACTGAGTTAAATTGCTGAAGCACTGCAGTTGCATGCTCGACCATTCCTTTTTGAAATGTTGCATCAACTTATTCAAACATTGACCTGTATGACACCTCAAATGCAAGGATCACTGAAGCTTCCAAAGTTGATTTCATCATTTCTTGTAGGACATATTCAGCAATCTTAGAGTAAAGATTAAGTAGTATAGATCCTTAACGAAACTAAACATCTCTTCAGAAGCCATCTTGAGTTGAACACTCCAGACAATTTCACATCACAAACGACTCATTGACCTTAACAACTTGTAAAAACTAACAAATTAGCAAAGTAACCATATGCAAACCTATCAAATAGCATCATTCACAAACCGAGTCCATTTCAGTAGTAGTTGCTATAGTTTGCAGCATAATTGTTCAAAATGAATGCATAAATTGCTTAGGACATCTGATTGGTCAAAGAATCATTGATAGAAAATAGCACAATCTATGGGTGGCTTATTTTTTAGCAAAAACAGAAACTTAGGGGAAAAAAAATCAAAACTTTAGGAACTCCAATAGAGAATTTTACTTTATTCAAAAGAAAAAAAGAAACTTACCTAAAAGGAAATATAGAACTTAAATAACGCTGACTCCGCCGGCTACAAGAAAAAATGACCTCACTCGGTAGAGGAAGAAAAGGCGAGGTGGAAGATGCGGCTGAAGATGCGGTTGAAGGAAAATAGTGGAATGAAAACAGAGAAGAGAATGAAGTGAGTGAGTGATGTATTCCTAATACTTCTTATTTAATAGTTGTTTGAATTTAAGGTTATAAGCTACTATTCACCTCCACAGTTGTCAATCCCTTATAGTTCCTACACATGCACGGCCAAGTAAAGAGAGAACAACAATGGTTCTTTATAGTAGATCGGCAAAAAGACAAAAATGCCATCAGTGAATGCGAATGACAAAAAATGAACAGTGGCAACCAAACTCCTTTTTCTATAGTATAGAAGATATACTTTAGGCTATTGAATGTAAAGCAAAGGTCGAGCTTTTGTGAAAAGTTAGAATTCTTGGATACTAAAAAAGAAGATTTGGGCTGGAATTAGGAAATACAATTAAATGAATATGATGTCTGGGGAGTAAATTCGGCGATGACATTGACTTGATTTGCGGTGAGTACCATGTTTATCGTTATTGTATGTGCAAGGATAATTTGTGCTAATTTGTGCAAGAATTCAATTATTAGTTGTCTTGAATTATTGTAGTGAATTCGAATTATAACTTAATTTGAATTTTGAGAGCGCGATTTTTGAGATTTATGGTGGTAGCAGAGGGCTTAGACCACCCACAACCCCTTTTGTCTATTGTTGTATGATAACTTATATTTTTATAAATGTGTAATTTGAAATCTTGTAATATCAATCGTATCGATAATACTTTTTCAAAAAAAAAAAAAAAGGAAATCTACCTTCCTATCTATTGATATAGATTGCATTCACTGAGCTGCATAATTTTACATATTTTTTAATTGAATTTACTTTTAATATCTTCTACTTTTACTATTTTTCATAATAGTAATTGGACGCATCAAGGCTGGCTTTTGTGAGAGCAATAGATCTGATCTTTGCAATGCAATCTCTTTTGTAACTGTTTCAATGATATATACTGTCACGCCTTGGAGCCGAGGATGACATGGCAACACCCCAAAAAGGAAATGTCGAACCCTTACATACCATAAATAACCAAAACATAACATTCTAGTAATACTTAAAGAATATCCTTACATCGTTTTTAAATCCAAAACAAACATACATAAAACTGAACGAAAATGAAAACAACTAATCACTCTAAATCCTTTTCAAACCATTCTTCCAAGTCATCATCATCTAATTGAGAACTTGCAAATGTTAAATATGGGGTGAACTCAGTAAGGAAATCTGTCTTACCCAGGATTAAGCATGCTACATATACATATGCATTTACAAAACGTTTGATCAAAAGAGTTTAGGAATTTGGGGTATAATAAAACCCATGGGGTCTTAAAATATCTTTCTGGCAGGTCGGTCGCACCATGTGAAGATCTCGGAGTATCACTCATGATTGCAGAAAAATAAAACGCGAGCCTTAAAGGTTATGCGGAAGCGTGAAGATCATACATTTGCGTTCCTTAACCCTCCTAGGTTGCGTAAGAACAGATTGAACGGCTGGAACCGCCTCGCTTTGCACACTTGAAGGAGCTTCCGGTTGAACACCTGCTAGCCTTCTACTTCGCCTTGTTTGCATTAACGCTTAGCTCTCCAGCTCTCGGGATATTCCTCAGCCTAACCTCTAGTTGGTGAACACTATGGAGAAGAAGAATGGCCTCAAATCTCCTTGGTTCACTCGCTATTGATTAGCAAAGTCCAAGGAGAAAACCAGAAGAAAGGAAAACGTGAGAGACCAGAGAGAGAGACGTGAGACTCACTAGTGTGTTTTTGAAATCAGGGTTTTTCCTACCAGAGACTAGTTTTTGTTGGTTAGCCAAAACAGGTCTCTCATTATCTGATAAACATATCCCCGGGATTTCAAAACACCCGGATGTTATCCTAAGAATCAGTTTGGCCTAACCCTAAACTCCTCTTAACCGTATCTGGAAAAAAACCATAAGGTCCAAGCTATTGGGCCAAAAAAATATTTATTATTTTTCTTGGACCCAAAAGGCTTAAAATAATAAATATTAATTATTTATTTTCTGAGCTTACATAAGTAACCCAATAAATAATTAATGAGCCCAAATAAATCATAATAATTAATCTTTAATTATTTATTTCTTGCGCCTATATAAATAACTCAATAAATAATTAAACATTATTTATTTCCCCTAGTTTAAGCCCAGGTCAATTTCTTAATTATTCATACTGGACCTAGGCCCTGAATAATTAATTAACCAATTAAACTAGATAATTATTTTCTCTCAACTCCTATTTTATTTATTTATTTATTTTATTCCAGTCCAATAATAAATTAGACTTCCTGAATAAAATAAAATAAAATCCTCTTCAACTGAGACCAATTCCTCAACCCAAAAGTAGTTAGGACTTACCGGCTATCCCAAGGACCAAAAAGACACATCGTCTTGGCTGCTAAAATGACCAAAATACCCATGTTATATAAATAATTGTATTTTGCATTTTAAATATTTCTTAATATCACCATAAGGAAATATTGACCCCAAGGACAATGCTACGATAGCAAAGTCTCCGACCTACAGGTGAAATGACTAAAATACCCCTCTACACATCGCCGTACATTTAGAGAGGAAGAAGTGTACTAACACCCCTCTAAATGACATCTATCATCCTTAGACTTCTAGTCCAATAATCCACGACTTCCTGGAGTGTTTCCGCTTTCCAAGGGAGCTACCCTAAAGCAAACATCCAAGTCATGTTTCCCAGGGCCCTGGATAATTTAGACCATTCGGACAACCACAAGGGGCGATATAGTGCAGAAACTATCTTGTATAAGTCTGTCTTAACTAACTAGTCACACATACCCAACATGCAAGTATATTGGCCCTACGATAGAACCTCAACTACAGCAAATCAAAGTATATGCTTCCAACTTCGCCAGACCACCAACTCATACTCAAGTCGTAGAGTACTAATCCACGCTGTAGCGGTAGTAGTCTAGGTTTCTACCATATAGTACTTTGAGAAACCACTACTACAGGTCCCGTTCTACGTATTCGAAATACGCTTATGTTATGAAGTGAGTGGACTACCCACTGGCTAAAGGTAAGCCATTCCCCATTTGGAATTATAACATAATAACCTAAACATGATGAGGTTATATTATGAATTGAGTGGACTACCCACTGGCTAAAGGTAAGCCATTCCCCATTTGGAATTATAACATAATAACCTAAACATGATGAGGTTCACAGTCTCATCAATAGGTCAAGAACAACTGTTTATGTGTTAAATAACCCGTGATCCATACCTTACTGTGAAAGATCACCATTCACATGGATCACTTATTTAAACACAATGGGTCTGTTCCAAACGAAAATCGTGTACAAACAAAAAGTAAATTCACAAACAATTTCTGAAAATAAATTCTTTTATTAAAATATTCAATTTTACATTAGAAACCTAGTCTAAGAGGGCATACAATCCAACAACCCAAACAAAGAAGGAGGAAAAGAGGAATAATAAATCTCTTAACCTTACTCATTACTGAACCAAAAGAAGTATATCTGGCACATAAATACCAAATTGGTGTGGTTTATTTAGTGAAAATAATGATGATCGAAATAAGCGAGAAAACTATCGCTTCAATAGCAGAAAATTGGCGCCGGAGTCAAAACAGGGTGTACCCGGCGCTGGGTTGGAGAAGCCCAGTTGGTGCCGGGTACGCCGGCCAATATGAGCTCGGCGCATGGTGTGAGCGAGGGTGCCAGTGCTGGGTGTGTTTTGGAATGCGCATGCACGATTTTCAAAACACCTAGAATCTAACCTGAAACTTTTCAGACCAAAAACACAATTCCAACCACCAACTTTAACAATGAAAAACACTATTTTGAGCACCAAAAACCATTTATACATACTTAAGCAAAGCTTAATTCACAAAGATGATTCATACTTGGGGTCTTGATTTGGCTTAACTGATCAGTCTTCCAATTATTACATCCTATTGGAAGAAGAGCCTTAACTTATGCTAGGTATTGTATCTCCCTAGTAGGGCCTTATAGCTTATAAAGTTGGGGAATTCCCTACCAAAATGAAACCCACAAGCATTCAACACCACATGAATCAGAAATCAGCATATAGTCATAGAACTTAGCTTAAACTCATAACTTTCCAATGAATATAACTATTGGTACAGAAATAAAAATTAACATATCATGCTCAATACCATTTTCATATAATCAAAATACCACTTTCATAAAGAAATCAAGAGATATCATTAATTTTGAAGAAAACAGTAACCAGTACCAAATACAGGAAAACCCAATTTTCTTACCTACTGAATTCAGCATCTTGGAACCTCCTAAAGCTTCCACTCAAGCCTACAAACACTTATTCACCTTCAATTGAAACCCAAATAGCACAATTAATCCTCTAATAATTTTTTTTCAATTTAAAACCCTAACACTCTAACTTCGATTCAAGAACAATTTATCCCAATCCTAGGTTACAAACACCATGAAACACAAAAGGAAAGCTAACTTACCAAGAGTTGATGCCAAAAGCTTAAGTCCCTTCTCAGATTCTCCATTCTCTTCACTCTTCTCCTCTTCTAGAATAGCTTCAAAAATAACGTAACCGTTCAGAAACATGCCTGAGCCTATAATAAAGAAATTAATAAAAGCTCCATAACTAAATAATTGCACTTAGCCCCTCAACTTATAACACTTAACTGTTTTAACCTTATGGATCCTAACTCACTAATTAAAATAAAAACCACACCCTAATAAGCCCATGAAAGAAGAGAAGTCGGTGGGCTCACATATACTCTCCTCCTTCGTTCATTTGATTTGCCATTTCTTGTCCAATATTTTCCATCTCAATAGTAGGATAATATAGCTAAACAAAATTGATTATAGACCGAAATTGTGTTACTCCAGTGGCTTTTTCTTGTTTGATTTTTTTTCCTTTTCTGATATCCATTTTTCTTTCTGTTGACAGTTCAGACTATTGCAAACTTCAAAAAATTTTGCTCCTTCATTTCTGATATGGCTGTATGGTGGAAATTTTCCGTATAGCTCCATTTTTGCCGTTCTAGATTAAGGAAGCTTTGGAATAGTCACAAAGCTCATTTGCGACAGTTTTTTGCGTAGCTAAAAAAGGGCATCACAAATCGAGAAATTGTGCCAACCAAAGAGAAATCGTCGCTATTTGCTACAGCTTTGCGACGGAAAAGAGCACAGCGGCAAGAAGTTAGCAAACTCTTAGCGATGGATTTGCGACAGTTATTTAATTAATGAATTAAGTTAGTGACAGACGGGCCATTTAATTAATAATATTGTAATTAAGTTTGCAACAGATAGGAAATTGTGAGGGATTAGCAACGATCGACTAATTTAATTTTTTTTAAAAAAAACTAATTAGTAATATTGTAATTAAGTTTGTGACAGTTTAGCAACGATTGCTGAATTCTAAATTTTCAAAAAATTTAATTAGGAGATCAGGTTTGGACCCGACCTGGCCCGCAACTCAATTCTCGGCCTGATCTGGTAGCCTGACCTGACCTGAACGGCCATCACTAAATCCCTTGCTAAGAATCAATGCAATTGTTGTTGGATGCGGGCACGTCCTTGTTGTGGGGGAGCATGTGCTCCTCCACTAAGCTATGTAAATTCTTGTGATTATTTTCACCCTATATTAATAAATTTTTACTTAATAAAAATAATAAAGTTATACAATACAACAAATGCTTATATTATTTATGCATCTATTTTTTTAGAAATTAATATATTATAAAATCTTTTATACTGTATGAGTATTATAGATCTAATTATCGTATGTTATAATTTATTTAGATATTTATGTACTTATAGTATATATTAGTGCCTATGAGTGGGTGTATATATTTTAGTGTATATATATCAAATATTATAAAAATTATACACTATAACTGTACACATATTAAATATCAAATAGTGTATATTAGCAATGTATATGATATAAAAATTATATACTATAACTATATGCATATCCACATGCACGCACACACACATTAATGAAATCAAACTTTAAAATTTTTCATATTAGCGATAGATTTGCGAGGGATTAAGTATCAACTCCAAAAAGTGACGGCATAGCAACGGTTTAAGGTATGAAACCCTAATTCTTCACAAATTCATCGCAATTAACTAGGGTTTTGCGATGACATATACAATTATTTAGTGTTAATGTGTAATTATCAAAAGCCATCGTTAAACCATCGCTAATTTGCTTTGCGATTCATTTGAAAATCATAAAAAATTTAAATTTATTATCAAACCGTCATAAATTCGTCGCAATTAGTGAGGATTTTGCGATGACATTTACAATTATTTAGTGGTAATGTATAATTACCAAAGGTCGTCACTAAATTATCATTAATTTGTAAAGGTTTTGTAACAGATTCTTAGAAAATCTTAAAAAATTAAATTTATTATTGAACTGTCGCAAATCCGTCGCAATTAGCGAGGGTTTTGTGACTATTTTACAATTATTTAGTGTTAATGTATAATTACCAATGGCTATCGCTAAACCATTACTAATTTGCAATGGTTAATTGAAAAATTCTAAAAAAAATTAAATTTATTATCGAGTAGTCGCAAATCTATCACAATGAACCGGGGATTTGTAACAGTTTTTACGATTATTTAGTGTTAATATATAATTACCAAAGGCCACCGCTAAATCGCCCCTAATTTGCGAGGATTCCAGAGAAATTTTTAAAAAAATTAAATTTATTATCGAGCCATCGCAAATCCATTGCAATTAGCGAGAGTTTTGCGATGGCTTTTATAATTATTTAGTATTAATATATAATTACCAAAGGTTGTCTCTAAACCGTCGAAAATTTGTGAGTATTTTGTGACAGCTCATTAGAAAATCTTTTAAAAAATTAACTTTATTATCATGCCGTCGCAAATCCATTGCAATTTGAAAGGGTTTTACAATAATTTAGTGTTAATGTATAATTATCAAAGACCGCCCCTAAATCGTCGCTAATTTACGAGGGTTTTACAACGACTTCTTAAAAAATCCTAAAAAAAATAAATTTATTATCCAGTGGTCGCAAATGCGTTGCAATTAGCGAAGTTTTTGCAAGGCTTTTACAATTATTTAGTATTAATGTAAAATTTCCAAATGCCATCACTAAATTGTCGCTAATTTGTTCGGTTTTGCGACAGCTCCTTAGAAAATTCTAAAAAAATTAAATTTATTATCGAATTTTAGTTATCCATCGCAAATTAATCTCAATTAATGAGGGTTTTGCGATAGTTTCTTGAAAAAATCTAGAAAAATTAAAATTATTATCGAATTTTGATTAGCCGTCACAAATTTGTCGCAATTAGTGAGGGTTTTACAAATGGCTGCATTTAGCCGTCATAATTAGCGAGGGTTTTGTGAGGGCTCCTTGGAAAATTCTAAAACAAATTAATTTTTTATCGAGCCATTGCAAATCCTTCACAATTCGCGAGAGTTTTGAGATGGTTGGTCAAACCTTCGTTGCTGTCTTCATTGTCGTCGTTGTCTCGTCGCAAATTAGCAAAGACAATGCAACCATCGTAAATTTCCATTGCAAATCACAATTTTTGCTACAATGTGGTTTTACGATATCTATTCCTAGTTGCTAATCTTGAAGTTGTTAAAATGAATAGTTTGTGTTTTCCACAATTAACAGTTATGTTTTGGTGATGCACGAACTAAGTGGATTATTTTGAAAATGTTTTGAGTCAGTCATGACATCTTTTATATGATCTTTAAAAGTCAATAGGAACATGAAGAATCAGGTTATTAGTTCCATGGATTGTCTAATTCCGTAATGATGTTTATTTCAGACAATGTTCTGCGCTAGCTCAAATGTCCAAACTGCATAGTCATGAAATTATACCTTTTTAAAGGGGCACATGCAATAAGTTTTGAAAATATTAAACAAGTAATGCTAAATTAAGTTAGGTATGATACTAAAAATAGACCCTAGAATAGTAACCACTAGGCACATTTGATGTTCATAAAAGTATCAAATGTTTGACAATAGGACCTTGCTAGTACTCAGTACTGAAGCTTGAGAAAGATATAATGACCGAGGCAGCCATCACAAGGTATTTTTCAATCTCCACATTCCAATAATCAAACAAATTTAATTTTACACTCGGCGAGTTGATAGCTTACCAGACAGTTGCATCCAGAGATGCCAACTACTGAGGGAGGTAGAGGTTAATTCAAAAATTAACCTTGCTTCAGCTTCTGTTGGAAATTGGTATGTGATGGGTGAATAAAAAATTATTTTAATAACGAAGCACCCATAAATGATGAGAAAATGAGAAGTATATCATAACCTACAACACATGATCTCTAGAGTTACTAACCATGATCTCCCATAACCTCTAAAGTTATTGAGGTAGTGGGGAAGTGGTTATCAAAAGGTTATGAAGATAGTAGAGGTAGTGGAAGTTACAATGAGTTTGTAACCTTTAACCCTTCATATTTATAACCTAGGCCATATTTATGATCCCACCACTTGTCTAGTCTATAAATAGGTATCCCTATTCTGTTTTTGGGTGGGAAAAGAAAAAACTCAGAAAAGTTCTCTCTCTTTTATCCCTACACTTGCATATTTTATATAGTATTCTAGTTTGATCTAGTTCATCAGGTGAAGAGTAATGTGCTAACTGCTTCATTGTATCCGTTGTATCCTAAGAAACAAACGATCATTTCAACCTCGAACACACTTACAAGAGGGGCCGAATCTATTTTAAGGAGATTGTGACGAACACAAGCCTCAAATTATCATCTTCTTCTACTCCTTATTCTGGTTTTACTCCGTTTTGTATAGTTGTTTTGCTATATTGAATAATTATTCTGTATTACTTATTGTTGTTTTGCTAACAATCTTAAAATAAATCGAACATATTTAATATGGCAACTAATGATTAGAATGTGCCTACCGGTATTAGTTCCGATGGTTTGAGTTCTATGACTGCTACTGCTTTGTAATTGCCATCAGTGGTTAAACCTCATATGGTGTCCTCTAACCATAATGAGAAACCCAAAAAGTTCGATGGTACGAACTTCAAGAGATAGTAACAAAAGATGTTATTTTATTTGACTACCTTGAATCTTGCGAGATTCTTGAAGGAGGATCCTCCACAGTTAGCTGAAGAAGAGACATATGTGCAAGCCATCAATGCGGTTGATGCTTGGAAGCACTCTGATTATCTACGCCAAAATTATATCATGAATGGCTCGAATGACTCTTTGTACAGTGTTTATAGTGCACAAAAAACTTCAAACGCACTATGTGATTCCTTGGACCATAAATATAATACGAAAGATGCTGGCGCAAAGAAATTTGTTGTTGGCAAATTTCTTGATTATATAATGGTGGATTCTAAGACTGTTATTAGCCAAGTGCAAGAAATTCAAGTTATGTTACATGAGATTCATGTTGAAGGTATAGTTCTAAGTGAAACCCTCCAAGTGGCTGCTATTATTGAGAAGTTGCCTCTTGGATGGAAGGATTTCAAGAATTACCTTAAGAATAAGCAAAAGGAGATGAATTTAGAGGAGCTCATTGTTAAACTTTGTATTGAAAAAGAAAGTAAAGACAAAGAGCGTAAGCTATCCGTTCCTATTACTGTTAAGGCAAATATTGTGGAGCATAAGCAAGGACAAAGCTCAAAAGGAAAGAAGGCTAAATCTACAATTGGCGTGAAAAGAGGAATCATGAAATATAAATTTTAAGGAAAATGCTTTAATTGTGGCAAAATGGGTCACAAGCTTGCTGGTTGTAAACTCCCAAAAAAGAAGAAAAATCATGAGACAAACATGATTGATGATATCTTCAAAGATGTCTCAAAAATGAACCTTGCTGTTGTTGTTTCTGAAGTGAACTTTATATAGGTTAATATGAAAAAAAATGATGAAATCGGAAGCATCTTACAGAACAAAAACGAAAACAGAGCATCGCATGGAAGCTGTTTACCTCTGTGTTTCCTCACTAGTCTAGAGGGTGCCAGTGCCTTTGTATGAACCGATTTTGGTTGAATGCTTGATGCCACTAGTTCTCTCAAAGAAACCTCCAGTTGCACTCTTGCAAGCTGTCTACTTTTTCTCATTCACGTGAAGCTTTTGAGCTTTCAGAATATGGCCACTGCATTGACAACCGTCGGTGAAAGCAACTGCGGGATGGAAGTATGGCCTTGGTTCTTTGATTCAATGCTAACAAAAAAAACACATCATCAAATAAGGATTTTCTCTTCTTATTATTCTTTTCTGGAAAACCAAATTCCTCACAGAGAGAGACACCAAAAGAGTAAAAAGAAAAACTTGGCTTTTCGTTATCCTTGCACACCAAATAATACATGATCCATCCCTTACTGTTTTTCTTTTTATTCTTGGTCTCATCCATTAGGCCAGATAAAATTATTTACTCTTGGGCTTGAACACCATAAATAATAAGCATCAATTATTTATTTTTTTAGCTTCATAAAACAGCATAATAAATAATTAACAAGCTCAAATAGACCAATATAAAATATCAGGCCTTTTATCTAGTTTATACCTAGGTTAATTTTCAAATTATTCAATCTGGCCCTTGACACCTAAATAATTAATTAATCAATTAAACTAGATAAAATATATACTTTCTTTTGAAAATTTTATTTTATTCTAGTCCAATAATAAATCAGACTACTTAAATAAAATAAAACTCATAATTATCAAGATCAATTCCTTAACCCAAATCTGTTAGGACTTAGGGCTATTTCAAGGGCCAAAAGACACATCGTCTTAACTACTAAAATAACCAAAATACCCTTATTATATAAATAGCTGTATTTTACATTTTAAATACTTCTTAAAATCACCATAAGAAAATATTGACTCCAAGGACAATGTTGCATTAGCAAAGTCTCCGACCTACAGGTATAATGACTAAAGTACCTCTCTACGCATCGCCGTACATTTAGAAAGGAAAAGTATACTAACACATTTCTAAAAGACATCTAACATCCTTAGACTTCTAGTCTAATGATCCACGACTCCTATAATATTTTCGCTTTCTAAGGGAGCTATCCTAAAGCAAACATCCAAGTTATGTTCCCCAGAGCCTTGGAGATTTAGATAATTTGAACAGTCATAAGGGGTGATATAGCGCAAAAGCTATATTATACAAGTCTGTCTTAACTAATTAGTAACATATACCCAACATATAAGTATATCAGTTCTACGAAAGAACCTCAACTACAGTATATCAAGTACATGCTTCCAGTTTCATCAAACCACCAACTCATACTCAAGCGATAGAGTATTAGTCCACGCTGTAGCAGTAATAGTCTGGACTTTTTCTAAATAGTACTTTTAGAAATCACTATTACAGGTCATATTCTACGTATTTGAAATACGCTCTTACTATGAATTGAGTGGACTACCCACTGGTTAAAGGTAAGCCATTTCTCATTTAAAATTCATAACATAATTACATAAATATGATGAGATTTCTATTCTCACCAATCAGTTAAAAACAAACGTTTATGTGTTAAGTAGCCTGTGATTCATACCTTACTGTGAAATATCACCATTCACATGGATCACTTATTTAAATAAAATGAGTCCTTTCCAAATATAAATCATGCATAAATAAAATGTAAATTCAGAAACAAATTTTTAGAATAAATTTTTTTATTCATAAATTCGATAATTACATCAGAAACCTAGTTTAGAGGACATACTTTCCAACAATCTCCTATTTGCACTCTAAGACTAAAAAAATCTATAGGTGCCCACCCCTATGGCATTAAGTGTCTCTTGAAGACCCTCTCAGCTAAAGGCTTCGTGAAATGATTTGTTAGGTTATTCTCTGAGGCTATCTATTCGACCAGGATTTCTCATCTCTGGATGAAATTCTGGATCAAGTGGTACTTTCTCTCGATGTGCTTCTCCTTTTTGTGATTCATGAATTATTTGGATTGCAAGACTACTCCAGAGTTGTCACAATACACCACAATCGGTCTGTCAATGTGTGACACGACTCCAAGTTCTGCAAGGAACTTCCGGAGCTAAACTGCTTCCTTGGATGCCTCTGAAACTGCCACATACTCAGCTTCCATGGTTGAGTCAGTAATGCAAAATTGCTTGATACTCCTCCATGAAACAGCTCCTCCGGACAAGGTGAAGACATATCTGTTAGTATTGTGCCCTAGAGGCAATCACTTGTACATTGTATATGATACATTTTATTTTAATAAAAGGCATTATTTATCTTACAGTTTCTTTTGTTTACTTTAAGTAATATAACCGTTCGATAAAGTCCCTAGTACAATACTGTGTTAAGGAAATCATGATAGAGATCATGATATGAGATTCCTACTGTACTGAATGGTGTTAGTACTTAAATAGCTCCTAGTCGTAATATTAATGAGACAGGACATCTTTAATGCTTAAAGGCTAGCATGTGTTAAGACTTCATAATCTTAATTAGGCGGTGGTTCTCATAACCGTGAGTATTGAGATACTCAAAATTAACACATGGATGCTTATTAATGGAACAAGTTCATTAGATGACCTAACTTTGAGATAATCACATGGATAACTATTTAGTGCCAGTGATATAATCTCAATATAGCAAACGTGCAAGTATCCTTAGACTTGAGATCTCCAAGGTACTTTGTTTGCTGAGCTTTGTATTTGATTCCAATCTTCGGAGCTCGATCGAGGACTGCCTATGGGATGGATATTGGGTACATTGTGAGGTAAACGAAAGTAATTGAGAGGGTCAATAATGGATTCACCACTCCTAATAGTAGGGGTGAATATCTCATGACCACTTGTGGAATTATTACTCATAAATCCTTGGCCAAGGCGTATGTATATTGGAAAGGGTTCCAATTGAGACACATTGAGAGTAATAGGTTCCTTGTATAAGTATAATGATATTCGGGCCAGAATTAATATATATTATAGAGGGAGTTGGCACTAATTTCGTACTCCAAACCGAATGAGATATTGTATGGTGAAAGGAGTTAATTGCACTGTAATTTGTTATTGAAGGATTCATGTCAAGCTACTTGACTTTCTGGACTCTTAGATGGTCATGGTGTGTTGCTAGATACCGCTCATGATTTGAGAATATGAATTTATTAATTGATGAATTAATAAACAAATCCTGATTAGAATTAATAGGATTAATTCTAATTAATTAAGGATTATTAATCTCAAAGACGTTTGGATTAATTCATGTTCGCTACCAATTGACCGGGAAACCTAATAAGTCACACACAAAAGAGAAATATATACTTAAGATATTATTTGATAATATAGTGGAATTTATTGAGAGAAAGAGAAGTTGATGTGGCTAAATTATAATTAGTTATAACTTATGGGCCAATTTATAATTCTGTGAACTTGAGAGGTTCTAATTACAAATAGAGAATTTTGGAATTCTCAGATTTGTGGACCATTCTTTCATGGGTATCAATGTTACTTTTTATCAACACCCACATAAAGGAATGGGGGTCATGATTTTGTGTCTTGCTTTTTATCAACACACATGACTCACACATGAGATGATGTGAGTTGTAAGGCACAAAAGAGCATAATTGATCTGATCATGCATCCCTCTCTCTTGTATGACACTCTCTAAGAGAGAATAATGTGGAGATAAAGTTTATGCTCTCTTACACATTTCTCTCTCTCGTGTGGCTTCTTCTAAGAGGGAATCCAAGACTCTTCTTCTTCTTCTTTCTCTGGTTTTGCTAACCAAGAAGAACAAGGAAGCTAAACCCCAGCCACCATTGTTGTTTTCTGCTAGCACAGAAAATCTTTGTGCTTGTGTGAGATCCTCTGTGTGGATTTCTGTTAGAGATAATCACACACTGTGATTATATTGGTTGGACATACAACTATTGTAGTGATTCTTCAAGAGGATTGTTGGATCGCGCCACAACTAGCTTACTCGAAGAAGGAAAATTTTGCTTTCCACACAAACAAAGAAAGGTAAAAGTTGTTATCTTTGTTTCTTTGTTTTATATATATATGTCTTGTTTTCCACACATATGCGGATCCGGGATGATATCTTATTTTTATTTTTCCGCTACGCCATATATGATACGCATGAGATACCTAACAATATCCACTAGTAAATTTTCTCTCATCCTTATATGTTCATAAGTCTGAGTCTGTATATCCAGTAGGAACCAAGTCATCAGCCCTGTAAACTAGCATATAATCTCTCATATCTTTAAGGTACTTGAGAATATACTTTACAGCTTACTAATGCACCTCCTCAATGTTTAACTGATATTTACTAAGCCTACAGAAAAGCAGATATCTGGCATAGTACACAACATGAAGTACATAAGACTTTCCACAGCCGAAGCATAGGGAATCCTACTCATCTTGTCTTTTTCCTCTTGAAACTTATGACAGTCCTTAGAACAAAAAGATAACCCATATCTGTAGGGAATTAGAGCTCCTTTGCATGAGCCCATGCTTAACTTGGCCAGTATCTTGTCAATATTTATTACTTGGGATAATCTTAACATTCTCTATTTCCTATTTCTAAGAAGTTTAATCCTGAGAATGTAACTGGTTTCTCCCAAGCCCTTCGTACTGAATTGACTAAACAGTCAAACCTTAGTAGATGACAATGTTCCTACATCATTCCCAATGAGTAGAATGTCATCCACATATATGATAAGAAAAACTACATTTATGCCTTCTAATTTCCTGTACACGCATGGTTCATCCTCGTTTTGAATGAAACCGTAAGACTTTACAGTCTCGTCAAAATTAATGTTTCATACTCTAGATGCCTGCTTAAGTCCATAAATAGACTTCTTAAGCTTGCAAACTATATGTTCCTGACCTTTAGCAATAAAACCTTTTGGTTGGGACATATAGATGTTTTCGTTAAGATGGTCATTAAGAAATACCGTCTTGACATCCATTTGTCAAGATGGCATTCATTTGCCACTTACACTTGATGGGTTTTATTCCTTCAGGTGAAGTTATAAGATCCCAAACTTGATTGAAGTACATAGACTTAATCTCGACTTTTCATTGTTTCATACCATTGATTTGCATCGGCATCAATAATAGCCTCCTTGTATCTAGTGAGATCTTATTCCTGATAGTCAGAGACCAGCTTAAAAGCCTTTCCAATCCATCTCTCTAGAACCCTAGATACCCTCCCACTATGACAAGGCTCTATTTGTACAAGTTCTTGAGGTTGTGCCTCCTCTTGTTTTACAATCGGATCTGAAGAAGTTGATTCTGAAAATAACTTCTCTTCAAATTCTAACCTTGTTGAACATTTAGTAGAAGTACCCTTTATCATCCTCCAAGTATCAAGCATTAGTATTTTCTGCTTATTGGGATGATAAAAGTAACCTCATTTTGTCCCTTTTAGATACCCAACAAAATAGCATAATTCCGATCTTAATTCTAGCTTGTCTCACTTGATCAGTACATAAGTTGGACAGTCCCATATCCTGAGATAATTCAAACTTGGCTTACGCCCAGTCCACATCTCATAGGGCGCCTTAGGTACTGACTTAGAAGGCACCAAGTTCAGAATGTATGTCTCTATTTTCAGGGCATATCCCCAAAAAGAGATCGAAAGAGTAGTATAAAACATCATGATTCGAACTATTTTCATCAATGTCATATTCCTTCTTTCACTTACTCCATTCTGCTGGGGTGTTTCCGGCACAGAGAGTGGGGATACTATCTCATGATGTACCATATAATCTTTAAATTCACTGAGGAGGTACTCTCCACCACAATCCGATCATAAAGTTTTAATCAGTTTACCTGTTCGATACTCCACTTCAGCCTTAAATTCTTTGAACTTGTCAAAACAGTCAGACTTGTGCCTCATCAGGAAGACATAACCAAACCCTGCACAATCATCTGTGAAAGTGATGAAGTATTCAAAATTCCCTCTAGCTGGTGTAGACAAAGGACCATATACATCAGTATAAATAAGGCCCAATATCTCCTTAACTCTATTAGCCTTTTGGGTAAACGACCTTTTGGTCATTTTTCCCATAAGGTAGGATTCACATTGAGACCAACTTCCCAATCTTAATGAGTACAAGGGCCCATCATAGATTAACCTCTAAATCCTGATTGAGTTAATATGACGCAACCTTAGATGCCAAAGATATGAGTCATTAACATTGCTCTTTCTATTTTTACTTAAAGGTTCAGATTGAGCATTATTTATTTAATTATTTGTTGGATTTAAAAAGAATAAGTTTCCATACATGTACCATATGCATAAAACTTCTCCATTTCTACTGACAGTAATACCAGAATGGAAAGAAACAGAATATCCATAATTTACTAGCTTTGCAACTAAAATCAAATTCTGTCTAAAACTGGGTATATATAAAATATCCTTCAAAATAACTATTCTATTATAATAAAAAATAAGATCCAACTCTCCCACTGCAAGGGTCCATACTTATGTTCCATTTCCAACTCGCAATCTATGCTCACCCTTCTGGAGTCTTTTTATCTTCCTAAACCCCAACAAGGAGTTACAGATATACTCAGTGGCTCACGAATCAACAATCCAAGTGGAAGTTGATCCAATCATTGAAATTGACTCTAAATAGAAAACAATACCTGTAAGATTTTTCTTGACCTGAAGCTCTAGACACTCCTTTTTCTAGTGTCCTTCTGCCCACACTTAAAGAACTTACCTTTGGGCTTGTTAGGCTGGTTCTTAGGTTGGACCGGTGCGTTTCCCTTCTTCTTCTTAAATTTTTTGGGTGTGGGTCCAATTCTAAAAGAAAAAGCCTTAGCAATCATAGCCTTGGATTATGGTTTCATAACCTTTTCTGCCACATGAAGCTCTTTCATTAACTCGATTAAACTCATGTTGAACTTGCCCATGTTATAATTTTAACTTAAATTGAGTAAAAGAGTTCAGAAAAGATTCGAGAACCCTATCCACTTGGCTCTTGAGCTTAATAACAGTCCCTAAAACTTATGTTTCCTCGAAAGTAGAATCATCTTGAGCATATACTTTCTGACTGATGTTTCCTCAACTATCTTAGTGTTGATGATCGTCCGAAGAGCCTCCTGCTTTGCAGGCCGGCTCTTATCAGTGAACCTTGTAGCTAGTGATTGGCTAATGTCATACGCAGTGGCCATGTGCTCATGTTTAGACTGGAATACATTAGACATGGAGGCCAACATGTAGCAACGAACCATCTCGTCGGCCTTTTTTCATACTTTCTCAGCCTCTCGCTCTTCAACGGTGGAAACTTCCTCGATAATAGGGTAGGTTTCGTAGAGAATATACTTATACTCCTCAGCAGTGAGTATTATATCCAAGTACTTTTTTCAGTCCACATAATTTGGACCCGTCAGCTTATTCTCACAGAGAAGAGCGGTTAAACGACTAAAAGAACCTCCACCAATCATTTCTGAAAAATTAAAAATAAAAAAAAAATCTCAATTTATGAAAAAACAAAAATAATTTGTGACTTTATCCTCATATTAAATCCAATAATAGTTAAACCTATCATTATTATCTTTAATATGATTAATTTGACTTTTAGGAAAACTAACATAGCTTTTTGGGAAAATTAACAGTTTCCTAAATTAAGTGTATTAACCACCACAAATTAATTTCCCTTCTAGGTAATAATCTAGAAGATAACTCCATCGTGAAATGACCGTTTCTTCTCATTTCCTATGGACAATTCTCGCACTATAACCTTCAACGTGGACTGGCCGATCATAACACATTTTCCGGGTTATTAATTATATCCACCTAATAGTTCTAGATCCTTGTGATATCCCCATTTTATACGGGTTCACTCCTAGGGTGATGTGAGTAGATCCACGATCTCTAATCAGGATCGTGATGAAAGTCGGGGGGTGTTGGAACCCTTCTCCCACTTAGTCTTTTAAAACAAGGGTTTTTAAAGAAAATATCTTTTGGAAAAATCCCATTAAGTATATTTTAACTCTTTGTAAAATATCTAAATTCATAAATCTCTATGTCAAAGTAAAAATCCTTTAAGAGATTTTTTATGAATTTATTTTATACAGTTAAGACCATAATGATTTTAAAAAATTTCTTTTTAAACTTTCTAGAAACTTTGGTGTTAAGTTTAATTTTGACCAAAAACAATTTTCTAGTGTAAAAATAAAATAAAAATGGCTTTCCATTTTAACTTATAAAAATATCTAAATCTAAAATATTTTCTATGTCAATGATTAAATCCTTTGAGAAAATATCCAAGGATTAATTTTTGTCCAAGTTAAAAATAACAATTTTTTTTATAATTTGAAAAAAAAATTTCTTGTCATAAATTTCTCAAAGACTTTGGTCTTTGAGAAAATACGCATATAGGGTATAAAAAGAAATAAACATATTAGAAAACTATAAATGTTTTCATGCTTTTCTATTCTTTTAATCTAAGTGTCTAAATAATAGAATTAAATACATTAATTAATTAATAATCTTGTTTAATTCTAATTTTTCTTTACTATTATTTTTCATACAAAATATTCAAAGAATATTAACTATTACAATAAAAATAACTTTGTTTGGTATGGGACCAAAAAGATTTTTTTTTTTCTCGCTGGTCCAGTGCACCTGCCGCACTAGATAGCCGCCTGTTGGAGACCCGCTAGCCTTGGATCACCTGCACCCTACCCGCAAAGCTGCCTTGATCCACCCGTGACTCGCCCGCAAAGCCCGATCAAAACCTAAGTCCAAATTGCAATTTGCAATTTGAATCTAGATCCACGAGGAACCCAGCAGCTTTCGCGAGGAAGCCAAGCCCTTCTACGAGGAAGCCTTCCTCACGTGTCACATGGAGTCGAGGCCTCGACTGCAGTTCCAAGCCGCAGCTCGCTTCAATGGCTTTAGCTCCACTCACAGTATGCGGCTCAGCTCGGCTCGACTTGGCTTGGTGGCTCGACTTCATGGCTTGGCTGCTACAGTGACCTTCTTCTCTACGTTTCTCTCTGCGTTGCAGAACATCTGGGTCTCGATTTTTTAATGTGATTTCGACCAAAACTCATCCAAAACAATCAACAAACGCCTATGCCTTTAATTATAGGCTTACACGAACACTATGAAAGCTTCAAAAATAACATTTACAATGTTCCTATATCTTAATTGTGAGACTTACAAAGAAACTGTCCATACCAAAAAACACGAAGGATCACTGATTTTAATCATTTGACCGGTTTTATTCATTAATATGCAACCTACATTTCCATATAAGGTATGCTCTGATACCACTTGTAGGTTAATATGGAAAAAACGATGAAATCGGAAGCATGCTTACAAAACAAAAACGAAAACAGAGTATCACATGCATGCGGTTTACCTCTGCATTTCCTCACTGGTCTAGAGGGTGCCGGTGCCTCTGTGTGAACCAATTTTGATTGAATGCTTGACACCACTGGTTCTTTCAAAGAAACCTTTGGTTACACTCTTGCAAGCCGTCTACATCTTTTTATTCACGTGAAGCTTTTGAGCTTTCGGAATATGGCCACTACCTTGACAATCGCCGGTGAAAGCAACTACGGGATGGAAGTATGTCCTTGGTTAACAAAAAAAAAAAAAAACATCATCAAAGAAGGATTTTCTCTTCCTATTATCGTTTCTGGAAAACCAGATTCCCCACAGAGAAAGACACCGAGAAAGTAAAAAAAAAAACTTGGCTTTTCGTTATCCTTGCACACCAAACAATACAGGATCCATCCCTTATTGTTTTTTTTTTTTTTAACTACCCACTAGCTAAAAGTAAGTCATTCCCTATTTGGAATTCATAACACAATAACCTAAATATGATGAGATTTTCGTTTTCACCAATCAGTTAAGAATAAACGCTTATGTGTTAAGTAACCCGTGATTCATACCTTATTGTGAAAGACCACCATTCACATGGATCACTTATTTAAACATAATGTGTCATTTCCAATCGTGAATCGTGCACAAATAAAATTTAAATTCATAAATAAAATTTTAGAATAAATTCTTTTATTCATAAATTCGATAATTACATCAGAAACTTAGTCTAGAGGACATACTTTCCAATACTTTATTGGGTCAAATCCAAAAGGGTGGTGGATAGACACTGGTGCCACTAGGCATGTTTGCACTAATAAAGAGTTGTTCACTACATTTGAATCTTCTAAAGGAGAACAAGTATTTATGCGGAATTCTGCCGCTGCACCTATAGAAGGACAAGGAAAGGTATTATTGAAGATGACTTCTGGCAAGACCTTGATTCTAAATGATATGTTATATATGTTAGAAGTTTGCAAGAACTTAGTATCTGGATCACTGCTAAACAAACATGGATTTCAAATGGTGTTCGAATATTAAAGATGGTGATGATGAAGAGACAAAAAGGTTGAAGAAAGAGCCTACAATGGATGCAGAAAAATTTTTGTACAAACTATTTGAGAATTGTTACCATGAGAATTATATACATCACTTAATATGGCACACTAAGTATCCAAAATTTGATGAACTTCCTATTAAGAAGTTCCAAGATTATTGTGATAAGAAAGGTTGAACTCGACTTATTAAACGCAATGTCTGCTACCCTAAACTTTTTAAGTGGTTTTATGCTAACGTGTGGTTTGGAAAAGACTTAAAATGTGTAAAACATGCTTATACTTGTGTAAATAGTGTTTATATATCTATAGATGCTCAAATTGTGAATGTGATTTTTATCCAAGAAGATGGTGGTTTTTTTTTTTTAAATCAAGAATATTGGAAATTGGGAAGGATTAGATGTGATTTAAAGTATTGTCTATGATTTCTTGTTTAAAAGAAATGGGCAAAAGACTTTAGTGAATGATATGCTATATTGTAAGTGAGCTTTATTACGTACTATTGTTTAGTACATCCAAATTAGGCAAGCAAAGGATGGTTTTGATATTGATCTTCTTTATTTGTACATGGTGCTTCACAAACAAAAGTTGAACATTGGAGATATATTTATGCATAATTTGGAGTTGACTTACAAGAGTAAAACATGGGCATTGTCATATGGCTCTTTTATTACTAGTATATTTAATTTCTATAAAATGAAGTTGGATGATAAGATGATGAATAAGAGATTACTAAAAAAAAAAAAAAATTGGTGTTCAATTTTATCGTGCAATGAAGTTTAAAAGAAAGGAATATAAAAGGTAGAGGTATAGCATTGAGGAAGAAGACAACGTGGAGAAGAAGTTGAAAATGGAAGTAGTAGAAGACCTAGATACGTTGTTAAAAAAGTTAGATAGTATTAAACAAAGACAGAGGTCTCATGAAAAATATTTGAAAAGAATGGTTTCAAAATTAGAAGATATTTTAAACACATTGAAGGAGAAGGAGAATTCACCTAAATTGTCAAGAAAGTCTCAATATCAATTCCAATCTCAAACTTTTCAGTTTGCAAATGAAGTGGTTGGCAACTCTATGAAAGAGCATAGTTCTTAGGATGTTAAATTATAATTTAATATTTTTAGTCAGTTATATTGTTTTCTAAATTTATTTAGATTTAATTATTATATTATAATTATATGTTTTAGCTAGTTTTTCTAAATTCATTTGGACAGAGATTAATTTTGTTTTGTAATTTATATTTTTATTGATTATTTTATCAATATCGTTTTGCATGGTTGACAATGACTTCTTTGATTAAAACAAATGGTTGAGTTGACATAATACGTAAAAAAAAATTGTTGAAAACAATATTACCTTTAATATTTATGACCATCATTATTCATCTAAAACATTTCTAAGAAAAAATTGTTAAAAATACAAACATGCAAAACTTAGGTCTCTCTATGTACAAATTTATTGTTAAATCAAGAGAAAGAATACATTGAAAATCACATCATAAAATTTACAACAAAGTTTAAAAATCTATAGTCAACAATAAGCAAAAATCGTTCCATTATAGTTGTCACTATCTATGGTTAACAAAATACAATTGTTAAAACCATTTGATAGTCAACCGAATATAACAAAATACAGTTGTTTGACAGAAATATCAATTTATAAAACGTTACTAACTAACATATCAAAACAATAACCTATAGTCAACAAGTCCACTATCTATATTTGACAAGATACCAGTTATTAAAATCTTTTGATGGTCAATAGAACTATCAACTTTACAAACTTACTGCATCAAAATAAATTTAAGTAAACTTAACTAACCAAAATATAACAATATAACTTTGTTCCTAAGACAATTCATGACATTAAAAGTTGCTATTATCCTCTTCATATTCCACATTTAAATAAAAATTTCTCAACTTAGAATTCCTTGCCCCATTTGATGGTTCTGTTGCTATATTGTTCAAATCCTAACACAAGAAAGAAAAAAACTTTAAATTATTTTAATCACGATACTAAAATATTAAAATAATAAAAGTAATATTTCTATCTGGGATGATTGATTAGTTCGAAACATTACTTTCAAAATGTAAACAAAATTGTTTAGAGACCTTACTTTCAAGTTGTAAAAAAAAAAGAGATTGTTTAGAGATACTATTTTCAAAATGTAAAATGAAGAACAACTACCAAAACTTGAACTTAAACTTGAGCATTAACTTCTCGATCTCTATTATCAGTTTCACTATTTCATGACCACAACCACATGCACCATGTCCACCACCCCAACTACAAATATTGCTACGTCCATCATGGCCACCACCCTGCTAGAATTTTGACCTCCCATTTGCTCAAAAGTAGACCTGAGACAAGTACCTCGTGGTCATTCTCAAGCAAATGCAACAAAGGAATTTCTAATAACAGATCCTTGAATACTAGTAGGTTGAATTGATACATTGTCATTATTATTAACAGCTACATCATCAATTGGATTGTCGACTAGATCATTTCCTAAATCGCTCAGCAAACTCTAATTTAAAAGCTTCAAGACTATAATTTTTTGATGGAGCTCAAGTCCACTAGATGTGAGTTTCTCTTCTCGACCAAATAAAGTGGTCGGGCGTAGGGTGGTCACGGTTCGAAACGGTTCAGGAATTTAGAAATCTCCAGTATCGTCCCTAAATTTCGATTCTTTTATATTCTTATTACCAATCCTGAACCATAATTTCGGGATGGAACGGAACGGATATTTTTAGTTTCGAGACGGGACAAATATTCGGATCTTCGGTTCTAATAGAACAAAGATGATTCCAGTTCGGTTTTTGGATATTTTTGAACATTTTTCACAAAAAATGTTGTTATCCACAAATTTAAAAAAATACATATTAATAATTTTCAATTTTTAATTTAAAATAAAATTCTAAAATAAAACTGAAACAACCTATATGAATATATATATATATATATATATATATATATATATATATATATATATACACACACACACATATATATATGGATTATATATGTAAATTATATAGATTATTATATAAAGTGTCATATAGGTTGTTTCAGTTTTATTTTAGAATTTTATTTTAATATTATATATATATAATCTATATAATATATATATATATATAATATACTATATTATATAATCTATAATATATATATATATTAATCTATATAATTTACATAATTTATATATACTATATAATACTATACTATATAATCTATATATATATATATGTATAGTATAATATATATAATATATTATATAATTTATTATATATTATATATATAATTAGAATCACTTTTATCATTCTTTTTAAATATAATATATATATATATATATATATATATGATTATATATATTTGGTTCTAATTTCGGTTCGATACAATTTGGAATGATTCATGACAGTTTTCATACGTTTCGGAACGATTCTCGATACGGATATTATATAAAAAATTTTGAGACAATTTGATTCAAAAAAGTTAAAAATCAACTTTTCTTTTGTTCTGATTCTTTTCGATCCAAATATTTGAATCAATTCGATTATTCTCTACAGCAGGCCAGAGGAGACCTCTCATCCGTCATATGCGAAGAATTTGCCTGATGCCAAATTTTCACCTCA
This sequence comes from Voacanga thouarsii, assembly GCA_026120185.1. Taxonomy (NCBI): domain Eukaryota; kingdom Viridiplantae; phylum Streptophyta; class Magnoliopsida; order Gentianales; family Apocynaceae; genus Voacanga; species Voacanga thouarsii. The sequence goes on along the minus strand of JANUWF010001066.1, from coordinate 646,236 downwards.
TTTTCTGTGGGTATTTTATAGGGATGGCAATCGTGTTGTGTTCGGATTGGCAGGTCGTGTCAACTTGAGATAATTACATTCGACAGGTCAATCCGAATACGACTCGATTAATAAACGTATCGTATCGTATCAGCTCATTTATTTTCATGTCGTATTCGTGGTATAAAACGGATTGACACGACATGAGAAGATTAGACACAAAAATTAAATAGGTAATTATTAAACCCGTCAACCTAAATACCTGCTAAATTCGTTAATCTGTGCATTATTACACAAAAAATTTTAAAAAATCAAATCATATAAAATTAAAAAAATTAATAAAACAACTCATAAAGTCATAAATAACTAATAAAATAACAAACCATCCCACTAAATATCTAGAGATCTCAATAAATTAATAAGATTTAATATTAAAAATCTAAACAAATGTAGTTTTGCAATAAAATTAGATTGTTCAAGAAATTATTTTCTCTAACTAATAGTCATTGTAATAATAATATTATTATAGATATTAAATAATAATTAATTAAGAATGATTCATTTACTATATATCAATCAAGCAAATAACCATATTAACATCATTTATTTTCTTTAAAAGGTCTCATCTAATTAAACAAAATAGACACACACATAATTTAATTAATTCATATAATAAAATTTAATTCAATTAATTCATATAAAAATTTAAATTATTTATTTTTCTATAATAAAACTTGTAAGGTATTATAAAAAGTATTCAATATAAATATTAAAAAAAAGTTAAACGGATTCGCGAGTTGAAACGGATTAAAACGAGTTGAATCCGTTTATGATCTGAACACGTTTAAAATTAAACAAGTTGATTATTTCGACCTGAATCCGTAAAATTTCAACTCTAATCTGTTAAAATCGTATCGTATTAATATATCGTGTTTAATATTACTACTCTTAATATTTTGATTTTTTATCTATTTTCGTCCAAACCCCGTAAATTACTCCTCTCTGTCTTGGAACAAAACACCGGACTCTGCGCCTTTGATGAAGAACGAGACAAAGAGTGTGTGTCGTCAAAGGCTGTCAGTTGGTCCTCAAAGAGGGGAGTCCGTCATCAAACACAAAGTTATTTTGTCAGTAGATGTGAATGAGAATTAAAAAAATTGATTGAATATGTACAGCATTGATTAGAGTAAAATCAGACTTTCGGTCGAGAGGGGGCAAAAAATTTATTAACCGAACAAAATATTTTATTTAATTGAGATACGAAATAGTACATGTCTTTAGAAAAAAAATTTTATGTATCAATATATGTGCATAGGATATATTGAATAATTATATTTTTGATAAATAAAATTATACACACTATTTAATGTATAATTTTTATTATAAAAAATATAATCACTTAATGTATCAATATACGTATACCGAAACATAGAAGAATTTCTTCTTTATGTAAAGTGAATTTCTTTGAAAGAAAAAAATAGTCGGAAAGATATTAAAGAAAGGAAACAAGAACAACAAAAGGACAAAGTTCTTTTAGTTGAGAGTTTAGGGTTCTTTTTTTCTTTAATTTTTCCTTTTTTTTCCTGAAAATTGCAAATAAAAAGTCCTCTAAATTATCTGATGTCTACATTAGATATATTCTAACTATCTGAACAAGAGAAGGAGAAAATATTTAAGTGCAATTAAAAGGAACAAGGAAACATAAATAATAGTTCTGGGAGGAAAGAGTCCTTTTGAGGTTCAAGAAGATGTGATTAATGAGAAGATATAATTAATGGAGGGAGGAGAGGGGAGGGAAGACTCCTTTTATGCTCATTAAGATATGTTTAAGCAGAAGATGTAATTAATGAAGGGAGGAAATATTAGCAAACAATTATTTAATTAAATATTTTCTTGTGACTAAAAGTGTTATTTTCTGCAAGATTGCCTTCAAGAGAGAACTTTAAGGGTATTTGGGGAAAAAAAAAAAACGAGAATAGAGTTTTCTTATTCAATCATTCATTGTAAGTATGATACATTCGATTAATTTAGAAAATATATCCTTTTGTTCTATATACATACATACATATACATATATATATATATATATATATATATATATAATATTAATACGGTACATATGTAACTATTATATTATACTTTTTTTTTTAGTTTAAGGAAGCAAATATGGGTCAAATGGAAATTACATTTCATAACTCTGGGTCAAAACTTGATCACCATAATCACTCAAAACTGAACAATAAATTTTTAAAATTAGAAAAAAGAATATGGATCAAGTTTAGAACTTATTGTTATTATTACTTTTTTTTTACTAGAAATTTTGAGAAAATAATAATGATTTATTTAGCAATACATTTTACAAAATTCTTGTTTAAATCTCATATGCCAATGACCAATATATTCATTCCTTTTTGCTTGCTAAATAGGATTTTATCCAATAAAGAGAGATAGGATCACAGAGCATTACAAGTGTAATACTTATCAAATCTCTCTTCCAATATAAAGAAAAGAAGAAAATTGAGGAAGTGAGAGACTCCAAAAATATAGATAAAAGAAGTTATAAAGAGTGATAGGTAATTATGCCACACCTAAAACATTCTAATTGTTATAAAATTTGGGTAGTAGTGATAGAATAAAATCTCCATACTACACACTAATAAAACTCTAACTATTTTACACAAGAATTTCTTCACACTTTTCTCTTCACAATTTTCTCTAATCTTTCTTTCACAAAATAATGGTGTATTACAAACTTAGAGAATAGCTCTATTTATAGAGCTCTAATTAGTGGAATACATCATGGCATACATTATCTTTAACTAATCTCAATTAGTTGTGTTTCCACTAAATAGTGGACATCCATAAAAATCTTCTCTAATTATTCACATAAATTCATAATTAGTGGAACCTCCACTAATTAATGGAGCTTCCAATAATTTTAAGATATTCATAACACTTCCCATTGGATGTCCATCCATTACATAAAAAATATGTCTCGTTAAAACCTTACTAGATAATAACCCAATGGGAAAAAAATCTAGTGAAGGAAAAAGAGTACACTGTTCTATATGTCTGTTTATTACTCCCCCTGATAAGATGATTCCTTTAAATCTTTAAACCAAGCTTTTCAGAATCAAACTGGACCGGCCGGTCCGATCGGTCAGACCGTGAACCGGTCCTTGGACCGGTCCGGTTCAAGCATACAAGTTGGGAATGTCAAAAACCGCAATAGATTGTGTAAATCGGATTGGACCTGCCGGTTGGACCGATTGAACCGCGAACCGGTCGGTCCGAATGAAAACCGGCCGGTCTCTTTATTAAAAAAAAAAGGGGTTCAGATTTTGCAATTCAATGAAATTTGGAGTAAGATTATGCAATTCAATAAATTTTGAGGCTTTTGAGTTTAAAAAAAAAAAAATCATCGTCCCCAAATCGGGCAATGCAATTTCAGAAATCAGAATCTGTTTCTTTTCTTGTCTTCTTCTTCCGATTTCCATTCTTCCTTTCCTCCACACTGACTGACACAGCTCCATCCGACATCCTAAATCGGCACTGCCTGTGCACCGACGTCCCAAATCGGCACCGCCTCTGCACCGACGTCCCAAATTGGGAACAAGTTGTGAGTTTATCACTTTATCTGTGAACTGCGATTCTGTGAAATTTCTGTGAACTGTGAGTTTATCGCAAAGGCTTCTGACTTCTATTGCTGCGTGCGTCTTCTGGAGCTATGAATGGAAGTTTCTGCTTAATTTGCTTCTAAGCTGCGTGCTTCTGACTTCTGTTGCTGCGTGCGTCTACTTGAAATTTTTGCTTGTTGCTGTTGTTTCTTTCTGTTGATGCGTCCCCTCTTGTTTCTTGCTTTTCTGCATTCAATTATGTGTTTGTGTGGTGCTACTATGACTGGCATTTCTTGTTTGGATACTGGTTTTATGCTATAAAACTTAAGAAGACGAATTGAGGTTTTATTTTTATGGTTAATTTGTGTTGGCCTAGTTCAGCATCGATGTCAGTTGTTTGAGCTCTTCTACCTTAACTTCGGCTCATCTTCTCCCTTAGAAGTGATATTCATCCCTCCTGTTTCTGCCCCCATTATTAAATGTACTTCTCCTTGTCTCGCTGGTTTCCTGTGCCTATTTGATTTTGGCAACATCCAAGGACCAAAAGGTCTCTGAGGAATGAATCTATTGCTAATTGGATGAATTACACTTTTACCAATGATTTGTGGAAAGATGCTTTTCAGGGAACGGCTATATGGTATATGGTCTTGGAGAAACAAGCAAATTCATGGGAAGGAGGGTGAAAGGCCTCCATCTCGTCTAATTATTATGCAATTTTTTTGCTTATGTTGACAATAGGTTATCTGATTATATAGGTTTTGTCTATAGCTTTTGATGACCTTCCTTTACACTTTGTTATTATGCAATGCCATTTAAGCCTAAATTTAAGCATATTAGATGTTTATCCCTAGTGAGCCACTAGCTGATTGAATTGAAGACCTTCATCAGTGTGTTGAAGAAATTGAGAAGGAACGAGGTGTTCCTGATTCCTGAATGCAATTGACATCAGCACCAGTATAAAAAACTTTTTTCTCTTTAAGGATCCATTTCTCCATTCTTTGGCATGTAGATGAATGAAGAATTTTTTGAATACCATGGAATGAGTTATCTAGTTCAGCAGCTTCAATTTGTTGTAGATGGTTTTGAGTTGTTGAAGCAGTGTTCCACAAAAGGAAAAAGAAGTATTAAAATTGTGCAGGGAAAATGTATGTCATGAAAACATTATTTTAGATAAAAAGATGAAATTTAATGAGCAAAAGGGGTTCAAGAATGATGAAGATCTTTACCATGCTTTAAAATACATAAGAGCTGCTTTAAATTCTATTGTAGATTTGTCGCTACAATATGTGCAAAACACCATATGCTAGTATCCAAAGTGGACAGCAGAAATTTTATTTAGTTCATTCAAAATGCCTTGTGTTGTTGATTAGCGTTTGGGTATGTAACTGGTGGAAGTGATATGGTACTGGGGACACACTAGATGATTGTTAACTGGTTAAAGTTGAGGTTGGAAGCTTTTCTTGTACCTCAAAGATGATCAAATCCCAGTTTACCTGTGACACTATAAGTTTTGTTGTATCTTTTATTTATATAGTAGCATTCAATTAGTGCATGCTTTGGGTTATATTCATGCTATAACACTTTTTTATTGTATGTTAGATTGTTAGTTATAAACTAAGAATAACTATTTTTAATCATGTATTTGATTGTTTATGTCTTTATGCACTTAAATTACATTATATTATTGATTAATTTTATTTTTAAAATAAATATATTTTTAAATTTTAAATTATAATATCACCGGTTTAATTACGGTTCAATTACGGTCTAATTATGGTTGGACTATTAAACCGTGAATCAGTAAATTTTCCGGTTTGATGACCGGTCCGGTTCTGAAAACATTGCTTTAAACCGACGCATACCGATTTTATATCTCAACTTCTCAAATGTTGTAGTCGGTAAAGTCTTCGTGAAAATATTTGCGAGATTGCCACATGACCGAATTTGTAGCACATCAATTTCACCTTTCTTTTGGAGTTCATGAGTAAAGAAGAATTTTGGTGAAATATGTTTTGTCTGATTTCCTTTAATATATCCTCCTCATAATTGAGCTATGCAAGCTGCATTGTCTTCATAAAAAGGAGTTAGAATATATTTGATCGATGATAATCCACAACTTTCTCGGATATAATGAATCATGGATATTAGCCATACACATTCTCGACTTGCTTCATGAATGGCTATAATTTCAGCATGATTTGAAGAAGTAGCTGTTATAGATTGTTTTGTAGAATGCCATGATATAACAGTATTTTCACATGTAAATAGATAGCCCGTTTGAGAATGTGTTTTATGTGGTTCAGATAAATAACCAGCATTTGCATAACCTATCAATGTTGGACTGATTTTATTTGAATAAAATAATTCGAGATCAATTGTACCTTGGAGATATCAAAGAACTTGTTTAATTCCATTCAAATGTCGTCGTGTTGGTGAATAACTAAATCTTGCTAATAAATTGATAGCAAAAACAATATCAGGTCGTGTATTATTAGCAAGATACATCAATGCACCAATTGCACTGAGATATGGTACTTCAAGACCAAGGAGTTCTTCATCATTTTTTTGAGGTCGGAAAGGATCTTTATCCACATTTAATGATCGGACGATCATTGGAATACTCAATGGATGTGCTTTGTCCATGTAAAATCTTTTTAGCACTTTTGCTGTATATGTTGATTGATGAATAAATGTTCCATTCTCTAAATGTTCAATTTGTAAACCAAGGCAAAATTTGGTTTTACCAAAATCCTTGATTTCGAATTCTCTTTTTAAATAATCAATTGTTTCTTGGAGCTCTTCAGGAGTTCCAATAAGATTAATATCATCAACATATATAGCTAATATCACAAATTTAGAACCAGATTTTTTAATAAAAATACATGGACATACCTGATCATTTTTAAATCCCACTTTCAATAAATATTCACTAAGACGTGTGAACCACATGCGCCGTATTGCTTCGAGCCATATAATGATTTCTGCAACTTGATGGAGTAATTTTCACGAGGATAATGTTTATATGCTTCGAGCATATGAAATCCTTCGGGATTTTCATGTAAACATCATTTTCTAAATTTCCATACAAGTAAGCAAGTGACAACATCTAATAGGCGCATATCTATCTTTTCATGTACTCGCCAAACCGATAAGATATCTGAGTGTAATAGCATCAACAATAGGAGAATAAGTTTCATCATAGTCAATACCTGGTCTTTGTGAAAAACCTTGGGCTACTAATCGCGCTTTATATCGAACGATTTCACTCTTTTCATTGCGCTTTCGCACAAATATTCATTTGTAGCCAACAGTGTTTTACACCTTCCGGTGTTCGGACTGCAGGTCCGAAGACTTCACGTTTTGTCAGTGCATTTAACTCCGATGGAATCGCATCTTTCCATTGCAGCCAATCTTTTCTATGCCGACATTCATCAACTGATATTGGTTCAGGATCATCATTATCATGTGTAACATCAAAAGATATATTGTATGCAAATATATTATCAATAACAGTTTCTATCCGATTCCAACTTCTACCAAAAGTGGTATAATTGATAGAAATTTCAGTGTTACTTTCATCAACTTCTGGTTCTTTGTCATCAGTTCTCTCTTGGTCTTTATCATTATTTTCTTCAATATGATCTTCTGATCATTTAATCCTCTTTTCTTTCGAGGATTTTTATCTTTAGAACCAAGAGGTCGGCCACGCTTCTGACGTGTTTTTGACTCAGAAGCTATAGGTATAATATTTTGTTCTGCTGGAACTTCAATTCGAATAGGAGCATTTATAGTCGGAATATGCGATTTTGTAACTCTTCTCGAGTCAACAAAAGCGTCTCGGCATTTGATTTGCAATGCTTTGCAAATGAATTATCTTTTGAACTTCAAGTTCACATGCGCTTGTGCGCGGATCAAGATAATTTAATGATGTTGTCCAAGCAAGATCCTTTTTATGCTGTTTTGGTTCTCCCCCTAATTTAGGGAATAATGATTCATCAAAATGACAATATGCAAATCTTGCTGTGAATACATCTCCTGTCAGGGGTTCAACATAGCTGATAATAGAGGGAGAATCATATCTAACGTATATCTCATTTCTTCTTTGAGGACCCATCTTTGTACGTTGGTTTGGTGCAAGTGGAATATATATAGCACACTAAAAAATTCTTAAATGAGCAATATTTGGTTTTGAACAAAAAACCAATTGCAAAGGAGAGAATTTATGATAACTAGCTGGCCTTAGACGTACAAATGCTACAACATGTAAAATAGCATGTCCCCAAGCAGATATTGGGAGATTTGTTTTCATTAATAATGGTCTAGCAATTAATTGTAATCTTTTAATAAAAGATTCAGCAAGGCCATTTTGTGTATGAACATGAGTTACAGGATGTTCAACATTAATCCCAATTGACATGCAATACGCATCAAAAGCATGTGATGAAAATTCATTACATTATCCAAATAGATATTTTTAATATGATGATCAGGAAATTGTGCTCGTAATTTAATTATTTGAGTAAGTAATCTCGCAAACGCCAGGTTGCAAGTAGATAATAAACACACATGCGACCATCGTGATGATGCATCAATTAAGAATATAAAATATTTGAACGGTCCACACGGTGGATCAATAGGTCCACAAATATCTCCGTGAATCCGTTCAAGAAATGTAGGACTTTCAACTCCTACTTTTACTGGTGATGGTCTAACAATTAATTTTCCTAGGGAATATGCAGCACATGAGAATTTTTCAGATGTCAATATCCTTTTATTTTTTAATGGATGACCATGTGTATTCTCAATGATTCTTCTCATCATGGTAGATCCCGGATGACCCAACCGGTCATGCCAAATGCTAAAAGTAATAGGATCAGTAAACTTCTGGTTTACGAGATGATAAATTTCAATTGTACATATTTTTGCAAAATACAGGCCAGTAGAAAAAGACGGTAGTTTTTCTAATACAGATTTCTTACCCAAATAAATTTGAGTAATATAAAGATGCTCAATCCCATTTTCCTCATTTGTTTCAACATGATACCCATTTCTGCGGATATCTTTAAAACTCAATAAATTTCTTCTGAATTTTGAGAAAAATAGTGCATTATCAATAATAATTATTGTTCCTTTAGGCACAATATACTAGCTCTTTCGAAACTTTCAATTACATTTATACTACCGTTTATCGTATAAATATTTATTTTTTTCATTTTGAAATCAGAAAAATATTTCTCATTTTTTAGTATGGTGTGTGTAGTTCCACTATCAATAATACATACATCATCATTAACAACAGCCATCTGAACATAAATATATATATATATATATATATATATATATATAAACGTAAATATTATTAGAATATAATGAAAATACAAAAATATCAGGGTGAGGCTTTTAGTTCTTTTGGACACTGCCATCACTAATTAAATGGTCTATCCTACCGTTTGGGTATTCAAAAAAATCCGATACATTCATATGTGTAATATTGATATTAAGATTTTCAGGATCAATATCATCATTTGCAGCATAATTTACTAGATATTGAGAAAAATTTGCTTCCACATTTTTATTTTTCAATAAAGTTTGATACAATTCAACTAAATACTTAGTCGTACGACAGGTACGTGACCAATGACATTTCATGCCACATCTATAACATGTATCCTTATAATTTTCTTTCATTTCTTTTTCTTTTTCTTTTCCCTTATGATCTTTTCTGTTCCACTTCAAGTGACCAGTATTTTTCACAGTTTGATTATGATTGTGATAAGGAAAATATCGAGCGTGTCCACAACCATAACCACGATCACGGCCACGACCACGACTATAACGATGGCTTCTACTGGAGCCAACAGCATTCACTTCTGGGAGTGCTGTTGAGCCAGTTGGTCTAGCTTCATGATTTCTCAATAATAACTCATTATTTTTTTCTACAATGAGGAGGGCAGTAATTAAATCTATAAATTTGGTATACTATTTTTCTCGATATTGTTGTTGCAAGACAATATTCAAGACATGAAAGGTGGAGAATGTCTTCTCTAACATATCTTCATCAGTCACTTTTTCTCCGCATAATTTTAATTGAAAAGTAATTTTATACATTGCCGAGCTATATTCATTCACGGTTTTAAAATCTTGCAACCTCAGGTGCAACCATTCATACCGTGCAGTGGGTAGTACGACCATCTTTAGGTGGTCAAATCTTTATTTTAAATTTACCCACAGGACATATGGATCTTTTTCGGTAAGATATTCCATTTTCAAATTTTCATCGAGATGATGACGAATAAAAATCAAAATTGTAGTCTTGTGTTGTGCAGATGCACTATTATTTGTTTGAATAATTTCACTAAGGCCTTCAACATTTATATGCATTTCTGCATCAAGAACCCATGACATAATTTTTTTCAAAATATCAAGGGTTACAAATTTGAGTTTAACGAGATTAGCCATAGAGATCAATAAATGCATACCTGTCTTCTGGTTTTGGTAACAGTAGAGACTCGTGCTTTAGTCTTCTGGCTTTTGTACCGGCAGAAACTCGTGCTAATAACGTGTTATAAAATTTGGGTAGTGTTAGAATAAAATCTTCACACTATACACTAATAAAACTCTAACTATTTTGCACAAGAATTTCTCTCTTTCTTTTCTATCACAATTTTTTCTAATCTTTCTTTCACTAAATAATGGTGTATTACAAGCTTAGAGAATAGCTCTATTTATAGAGTTCTAATTAGTGGAATACATCATGGCATACATCATCTTCCACTAATCTCAATTAGTGGTGTCTCCACTAAATGGTGGACATCTATAAAAATCTTCTCTAATTGTTCACATAAATCCATAATTAGAGGAGCCTCCATTAATTAATGGAACTTCCAATAATTTTAAGATATTCATAACAATTTAACTATTTATCTTCATATATTTTCTATTTTTCATTAAAATCTAATGTAACTTGATATTTATTATTTTTTAGGATTTAATTACAAAAGTTATATATTTACAGAGTATTTGATTTCTTTTTACTTGGACCGTTAATTCATTAGCGGAGTTAAATGGAATAACTCGTTTGAATTTAATATTTGATTTCTTTCTACTGGGACCGTTAATTTATTAACGGAGTTACTTGGACCGTTAATTTATTAACCTATAAATACCCCCAAAATGGCCAGTATTTTTTCTCTCATATCCACTTTCCAAGCAATCCCTTTTACCTTAATTTCCTTCCAAAGTTCACACTTTCAAAGAGTGACTTCTTCCTCATCTCTCCTCGATATGAGAATCCCCATGGACGAAAGCCCAAGTTCTGCAACTTACACCCCAGATATGGTCTCTAAGGCCAGTAGTTATTCATATTCCACGCCTGAAAAAGGTTTTCTTGCACCAGAAAACGGACAAGACCAAAGTATTAGTCAGGGCGTTTCTGAGCTGAGGCCTCAGCGACTCAAAGCAAGCAATGCTGCTCGTGATTATCAAGGGCCATCGATCGGTACGGCTGATGAATTCGATGATGATTTGGAAGAAAAGTCAAAACGTCTGGCCGAAGAACTCAAAGCAAGCAGTGCTCAGGGCGTTGTTGGGCCGCAGATTTCTGAGCTGCAGTTTCCCGAGCATGAGGGATCTAAGTCGAAACGACCGGCTGAACGACTCAAAACAAGCAAAGCTCAGGGCGTTTCTGGGCTGAGGGTTTCTGGGCTGCGGCTTTCTGATCTGAAGCTTTCTGGGCTGCGGCTTTCTGATCTGCGGCTTTTTGAGCAGGAATATGATGATTTTGAAAAAAAAGAAGAACAAGAAGGAAAAGGAGAAGAGGGATCTAAGTCGAAGCAACAGTCTCAGGGACTCGAAGCAAGCAAAGGTCAGGGCTTTTCTGGGCTGCGGCTTTCTGGGCTGCGGCTTGCTAATTTGCAGCATTCTGGGCTGCGGCTTTCTAGTCTGCGGCTTTTTGAGCATGAATATGATGATTTCGAAGAAGAAGAATATGAAGAAGACGACGAAGAAGACGATGAAGACGAAGAAGAAGACGAAGATGAAGAAGAAGAAGATGATGATGATGATGATGATGATGATGATGATGATGATGATGATGATGAAGACGAAGAAGAAGAAGATGATGATGATGATGACGAAGAAGAAGAATCTAAGTCGAAACGAGCGGCCCAACTACTCATAGCAAGCAAAGCTCAGGGTGTTTCTGAGCTGCTTCGACTCAAAACAGGCAAAGCTCAGGACGTGTCTGAGCTGCTTCTACTCAAAGCAAGCAAAGATCAGAGCGTTTCTGAGATGCTTCGACTCGAAACAAGCAAAGGTGAGGGCGTTTCTGAGCTGCTTCGACTCAAACCAACCAAAGCTGAGGGCGTTTCTGAGCTGCTTCGATGGGCTCAACGACTCAAAGAAAGCAAAGCTCAGCGTTTCTGAGCTGTGTCCTCTCCGAGTCCCACCGACGCTTGAATTTAATTCGTTCAACGTGAGGAGACGAAGGGTAATGAGAGCCAAAAGAAAGGCCGGAGAACTTCTAGCTTTACAAGTACTTCTGCAACAAATTCGAGCTAAAATTAGTGAGAACAGTCACTTATGGTTTATGTTATTTGAATAAAATCAACTTGGACTCATCATGTTATGGTTTGTTGAGAATGGTAACTAGAAATTTAAGAAAAATATTTTAATATGTATTTTAATTTTCTATGTATTATTGAATAGCCATCGAGGATTTGTCACTATTATCATGCACCATCTAATTCTGTGATGATGTTTATTTCGGACTCTGTTCTGTGCTGGCTCAGGTACCCAAACTCCAGGGTCATGAGATAATACCAATTTAAAGTTGCACCCATGAAATGAGTTTCGAAAATATTCAACAAAGAAAAGCTAAATTAAATTAGATTTGATGCTAAAATTAGATCTTGTTATATATTCTTTTCGTCTCATTAAAATTAATTTATTTATTATTTTAAATTATTTTTAAAAATTTATCACTTTTTTAAAAAATTTATTATATAATGTATTATAAAATAATTAATATATTTTATATATATTATTTTTAAATATTTAAATTTAATATAAAGTATTATAAAATTTATATATTTTTTATTTTTATTTTTATTTTTATTTTTATATAAAATATTATATTAAATTAATCATTATCAATTTTAAGACCGATAAAATAAAATATTAACCACTTGGTACATATGATGTTCATAAAAGTCTCAAATGTTTGAAAATAGGACCTGGCTAGTACTCAGTACTGAAGCTTAACGATGAAGTAATGACTCCGATTTTCTTTTTGGGAGTTTATCTACCTGATAGTAGTCAAAATCAGCGAAGGAGACGTACTCAATACTAAGCTTAAGAATGAAGTAATGACTCCGATTTTCTTTTTTGGATTTTATCAACCTGATGGTAGTCGAAATAAGTGAAGGAGACAGGCCAACACAAAGTCTTTTTTAAATTGAATAAAATCAATAATCAAACAAATTTAATTTTTCACTTGGGCGGCTCCAAATCCATTAAATGAGAGTTGATAGCTTTAATTTGTTATGAATTATTGGAATTTCTATTAATTAGTGGAGGCTCCACTAATTATGGATTTATGTGAATTATTAGAAGATTTTTATGGATGTCCACCATTTAGTGGAGACACCACTAATTAAGATTAGTACAAGATGATGTATGACATGATGTAATCCACCAATTAGAACTCTATAAATAGAGCTATTCTCTAAGCTTGTAATACACCATTATTTTGTGAAAGAAATATTAGTGAAAGAAAGATTAAAGAAAATTGTGAGAGAAAAAAAAGAGAAAAATTCTTGTGCAAAGAATAGTTAGAATTTTCTTAGTGTGTAGTGTGTAGATTTTATTCTAACACTACCCTAATTTTATAACACGTTATCAGCACGAGTCTCTACCGTTATTAAAGCCAGAAGACAGGTACGCATTTATTGATCTCGCTAAATTCGAATTTGTAACCCTTGATATTTCTGAAAAAAAAATTATATGTCATACAGAAATGCATCTAAATGCTAAAAAAAGGGAGATCCATATGTCATGTGGATAAAAAGAAAGATTTGACCACCTGAAGATGGTCGTACTACCCACTGCACGGTATGAATGGTTGCACTTGAAGTTGCAAGATTGTAAAACCGTGAACTCCGTGATGTATAAACTACATCTTAGTTAAAAATTTTACGGAGAAAAAGTTACTAATGAAGTTATATTGGAGAAGACATTCTCCACTTTTCATGTCCTACAGTAACAATACCGAGAAAAAAAGGTATCCAAAATTGACAGCTTTAACATGAGTTATTATTGAGAAATCATGAAGCCAGATGAACTGGCTCAATAGCACTCCCAGAAGTGAATGCTGTTGGCTCCAGCAGAAGCCATCGTTATAGTCGTAGTTGTGGCAGTGGCCGTGGTTATAGTCATGGACACACTCGATATTTCTCTTATCACAGAGAAATACTGGCCACCTGAAGTGGAACAGAAAAGATAATAAGGGAAAAAGATATTTCCATTAATAATAAGCATCACATCTTTTATTCATATCACTAGTGTTCATATGAACTTGAGGATACATGCTTATAATTGTTCTTTTGTAATTGAGCTGACAAATGTAAGATGAAGGTTTGTAATTGTTCTTTTTCAATATTTACATTAGAGGAAGACAAACAATTAGTAATTATGGACTCCAACTCCTCTTTTTCGACATCCTCCTCCTTTTCTTTCCTCTTTGAGCCAGCATCGAGATTTGCAGCAGAATTAGCCGTAAAATTACTGCGAAATGAGTCTTGAGATTTTATGATCTCCTTAAGTTTATTATAATTAAATTTCTCATTATATTTGGCCTTGAAACATGTTAGTCTCAATTTCTGTGTTTGGTCCTCTAACTGCGTATTAGGACTTTCTTCCACCAACTGTTTTTCACATTCCAATATCGCAATGACTTCTTTCAACTTCTTTTCAGCCATATGTCCTCCTTCTTTTTTATTTTGCATCTCCTGTAAATCGAAGTGATATCATCGGTTATTTACTTATAAATCTTTCATAGTTTCATACTTGCAAATTATAAGTATGTATGAGAGAGAACTTGAACATTCTTGATTATGGTCTCCAGGCTCACCAATTTCCTGTGAGGCCATCGACGAATTCCTAACTCCCTACATCTTTTCTTGAGACGGGTTATGCCAATATTCAGTTCTTTGGCTGCGCTCTTGATTGGTAGGTAACAGTACTGCGAAATTGTTTCTCTTGATAGTGTTTAGGAGTTATTGCCCTTCTTCTCTCTCTGCCTCTTAATCATCTTCTTCTCCTCAGGAATTTTGTCTGCAATAATATCTTGAACTTCGATATTATGCATTTCATGAGTACTTACTCCGACTTCATTACCAAGACCACTCATTATTTCTCCTAGAAAAAGAAAATAATATTAGTAAAGGTAATACCATTCAAAATCCATGTTTAAATATATAATAACCTGGAAACATATTCTGGCTTTGTTCAAAATCCATTAGAGAGTAGAAAGGATCATGCACAAGCATATCCTCATTCAAAGGAATAACATCAAGAGGAACAGTATCAAAAGCAGTCTCTTGTTGGGGCAGATCAACTTGGTCCAAAGCAGTATGTTCAAAGCTTCCACTGATTTACATAAAAAACAAACCAAAAGAGAGTTTAATTTCATTATCAAGCATACTAAAAACAAATGGAAGCCCTCAAAGGTATCTCACCTGAAATTAGGAGGAAGCGGTTGGTTTGGAAAGGAAAACATATCAAAATCTTCTGCGTTCGAATTAGGCAGAAGCGGTTGGAAAGGAAAATATATCAAAATCTTCTATGTTCGAATTAGGCAGAAGAGGTTGGTTTGGAAAGGAAAATACATCAACATCTGCTGCAGAAACCGAGTCAAAATTTGACCATGTCTCAAATGAATTACGAGTCTCCATATCTGCTTTGTGATTTTTGTTTTTTATGTTTACTAATGACTGATAACTGAGATATATATCGATACATATATATATATATATATATATATCTGTATGTGGAAGAAGAAAAGGTAGATGGTAGGTAGAGGGTCGGAGGAGAAGAAAAGACAAGAGAGGAAGATGAAAAGTCGGTACCGTGAAGAGTGAAAAAAAAAGGAGATATTTTTCTTGGCATTTTCTGCTTGTCATCATTTTCTTATATTTCTTTTCTTATTCTCTTGTGAAATTATTATTCTCTAAATTAGGGGGAGAACAGAAACAGCATAAAAAGGATCTTGATTGGACAATATCATTAAATTATCTTGATCCGCGCACAAGCGCATGTGAACTTGAAGTTCAAAAGATAATTCATTCGCAAAGCATTGCAAATCAAATGCCAGATGCTTTTGTTGACTCCAGAAGAGTTACAAAATCGCATATTCCAGCTATAAATGCTCCTATTCTAATTGAAGTTCCAGCAGAACAAAATATTATACCTATAGCTGCTGAGTCAAAAACACGCCAGAAGCGTGGCTGACCTCTTGATTCTAAAGATAAAAATCCTCAAAAGAAAAGAGGATTAAATGATCCAGAAGATCATATTGAAGAAAATAACGATAAATACCAAGAGAGAACTGATGACAAAGAACCAGAAGTTGATGAAAGTAACACTGAAATTTCTATCAATTATACCACTTCCGGTAGAAGTTGGAATCGGATAGAAACTGTTATTGATAATATATTTGCATACCATATATCTCTTGATATTACATAGGATAATGATGATCCTGAACCAATATCAGTTGATGAATGTCGGCATAGAAAAGATTGGCTGCAATGGAAAGATGCGATTCAATCGGAGTTAAATGCACTGACAAAAATTGAAGTCTTCGGACCTGTAGTCCGAACACCAGAAGGTGTAAAACCTGTTGGCTACAAATGGATATTTGTGCGAAAGCGCAATGAAAAGAGTGAAATCGTTCGATATAAAGCGCGATTAGTAGCCCAAGGTTTTTCACAAAGACCAGGTATTGATTATGATGAAACTTATTCTCCTGTTGTTGATGCTGTTACACTCCGATATCTTATCAGTTTGGTAGTATATGAAAAGATAGATATGCGCCTATTAGATGTTGTCACTGCTTACTTGTATGGAAATTTAGAAAATGATATTTACATGAAAATCCCCAAAGAATTTCATATGCCAGAAGCATATACACATTATCCTCGTGAAAATTACTCCATCAAATTGCAGAAATCATTATATGGCCTGAAGCCATCTGGGCGCATGTGGTTCAATTATCTTAGTGAATATTGATTGAAAGCGAGATTTAAAATGACCAGGTATATCCATACATTTTTATTAAGAAATTTGATTCTAAATTTGTGATATTAGCTATATATGTTGATGATTTTAATCTTATTGGAACTCTTGAAGAGCTCCAAGAAACAATTGATTATTTAAAAAGAGAATTCGAAATCAAGGATTTTGGTAAAACCAAATTTTGCCTTGGTTTACAAATTGAACATCTGAAGAGTGAAACATTTATTCATCAATCAACATATACAGCAAAAGTGCTAAAAAGATTTTACATGGACAAAGCACATTCATTGAGTATTCCAATGATCGTCCGATCATTAAATGTGGATAAAGATCCTTTCCGACCTCAAGAAAACGATGAAGAACTCATTGGTCCTGAAGTACCATATCTCAGTGTAATTGGTGCATTGATGTATCTTGCTAATAATACACGATCTGATATTATTTTTGCTGTCAATTTATTAGCAAGATTTAGTTCTTCACCAACACGACGACATTGGAATGGAATTAAACAAGTCATTCGATATCTCTAAGGTACAATTGATCTCGGATTATTTTATTCAAACAAAACCAGTCCAACATTGATAGGTTATGCAGATGCTGGTTATTTATCTGATCCACATAAAGCACGTTCTCAAACGGGCTATCTATTTACATGTGGAAATACTGCTATATCATGGCGTTCTACGAAACAATCTATAACAGCTACTTCTTCAAATCATGCTGAAATTATAGCCATTCATGAAGCAAGTCGAGAATATGTATGGCTAAGATCCATGATTCATTATATCCGAGAAAGTTGTGGATTATCATCAATCAAAGATATTCCAACTCCTCTTTATGAAGACAATGCAGTTTGCATAGCTCAATTATGAGGAGGATATATTAAAGGAGATCAGACAAAACATATTTCACCAAAATTCTTCTTTACTCATGAACTGCAGAAGAAATGTGAAATTGATGTGCTACAAATTCGGTCATGTGATAACCTCGCATATATTTTCACGAAGACTTTACCGACTGCAACATTTGAGAAGTTGAGATATAAAATCGGTATGCGTCGATTTAAAGATTTAAAGGAATCATCTCATCAGGGGGAGTAATAAACAGACATATAGAATAGTGTACTCTTTTTCATTCACTAGATTTTTTTTCCCACTGGATTTTTATCTAGTAAGGTTTTAACGAGGCATATTCTTTATGTAATGGATGGACATCCAAGGGGGAGTGTTATGAATTATTGGAATCTCCATTAATTAGTGGAGGCTCCACTAATTATGGATTTATGTGAATTATTAGAAGATTTTTATGGATGTCCACCATTTAGTGGAGACACCACTAATTAAGATTAGTGGAAGATGATGTATGCCATGATGTAATCCACTAATTAGAGTTCTATAAATAGAGCTATTCTCTAAGCTTGTAATACACCATTATTTTGTGAAAGAAAGATTAGAGAAAATTGTGAGAGAAAAGAAAAAGAAAAATTCTTGTGCAAAGAATAGTTAGAATTTTCTTAGTGTGTAGTGTGTAGATTTTATTCTAACACTACCCTAATTTTATAACATAATTTAATTTATTGGTCTTTCTTTTTATTTTTTTAAGTGATTTGTGAGTAAATTTGAATTAAAAATTTTGATTGAATAATGACAATTTTAATTAGAGCGAAATCAAATTAAATAATACCCATCTCTATTTCATTTTAGCTTACTAGGTGTATCCAGATATTATGAGTCGACTAATTCACCGTCAATAGTTTGTGTCGTACGGGATTGTGACAATGAGATGCCTCAACTATTAGAGACTTGTTCTCTTTCATCAGTAAGATGGGTGCAGCTGAGTCGCATGACGCAGGAGGATATATCAACTGTCAAGGAAGGGGGTTGGGGGGTTGGGGGGTTGGAATTAACCTTGCTTCAACTTCAACCAATGACCAAGTCCCTTTCAAGTTTAATGTTTCAATTGTACTGAAATCTCAAGCAAGAAACCCCACTGACTATATAATCTATTAATATTATGTCCTAGAGACAATCACTTATATATTGTATACGATATATTTATTAATAAAATAAATTCTTTATCTTAGAAGGTAGATTGAGAAGTGTAAACAAATTGGCTGTGATTCCTCAAGCTTGAACTTAACTAAAATCACTGACAGATTTCTTCCACTCCTCACATCAGATGCATCAACAACCATTCTTATCTGTGTTGCAGAAAATCTCCAATTTTTTTAAAGATATGAATTAACAAAAAGAACTAAAAACTAGATATATGTTATGAAATTGGTAGTGTTAGCATAAAATCTATACACTAAGAACTCTCTAACTATTTTTTGTATAAGAATTTCTTCAAACTTCTCTCTTTCTTTCTCTCACAATTTTCTCTGACAATTCTTTCATAAAATGATGGTACATTTCAAACTTAGAGAATAATTCTATTTATAAAGCTCTTATTTAGTGGAATGCACCATCTTCCATTAATATGAATTAGTGGCGTCTCCATTAAGTAGTGGACACCCATAAAAATCTATAATTCCACTAATTCTTTAATAATTTACAATATATTCATAACACTCCTCCTTGGATGTTTATTACATAAAGAATATGCCTCGTTAAAACCTTACTAGATAAAAATTCAGTGGGAAAAAAAATCTAGTGAAGGAAAAAGAGTACAATATTCTATATATCTGTTTATTACTCTCCCTGATGAGATGATTCCTTTAAATATTTGAATCGACGCATACCGATTTTATATCTTAACTTCTTAAATGTTGCAGTCGGTAAAGTCTTCGTGAAAATATTTGTGAGGTTATCACATGACCAAATTTATAGCACATCAATTTCACATTTCTTTTGGAGTTCATGAGTAAAGAAGAATTTTGGTGAAATATGTTTTGTCCGATCTCCTTTAATATATCCTCATCGTAATTAAGCTATGTAAACTGCATTGTCTTCATAAAGAGGAGTTGAAATATTTTTTATAGATGATAATCCACAATTTTCTCAGATATAATGAATCATTGATCTTAACCATACACATTCTCGACTTGCTTCATAAATGGCTATAATTTCAGAATGATTTGAAGAAGTAGCTGCTATAAATTGTTTTGTAGAACGCCATGATATAGTAGTATTTTCACATGTAAATAGATAACCCGTTTAAGAACGTGTTTTATGTAGATCAGATAAATAACCAGTATCTGCATAACCTATCAATGTTGGGCTGATTTTATTTGAATAAAATAATTCGAAATCAATTGTACCTTAGAGATATCGAAGGACTTGTTTAATTCCATTCCAATGTCGTTGTGTTGGTAAAGAACTAAATCTTACTAATAAATTGACAGTAAATGCAATATTAAGTCGTGTATTATTAGCAAGATACACCAATGCACAAATTGCACTGAGATATGGTACTTCAGGACTAAGGAGTTCTTCATCATCTTCTTGAGGTCGGAAAGGATCTTTATTCACATTTAATGATCGGACGATCATTGGAATACTCAATGAATGGGCTTTGTCCATGTAAAATCTTTTTAGAACTTTTGTTGTATATGTTGATTGATGAATAAATGTTCCACATTCCAGATGTTCAATTTGTAAACCAAAGTAAAATTTGGTTTTACCAAAATCCTTGATTTCGAATTCTCTTTTTAAATAATCAATTATTTCTTGGAGCTCTTCAAGAGTTCCAATAAGATTAATATCATCAACATATAGCTAATATCACAAATTTAAAACCAAATTTCTTAATAAAAACTCGTGGACATACCTGGTCATTTTTAAATTCTACTTTCAATAAATATTCACTAAGACGATTGAACTACATGCGCCCAAATTGCTTCAGGCCATATAATGATTTCTGCAATTTGATGGAGTAATTTTCACGAGAATAATGTTTATATGCTTCAGGCATATAAAATCCTTCGGTGATTTTCATGTAAACATCATTTTCTAAATTTCCATACAAGTAAGCAGTGACAACATCTAATAGATGCATATCTATCTTTTCATGTAATGCCAAACTGATAAGATATCAGAGTGTAATAGTATCAATAACAGTAGAATAAGTTTCATCATAATCAATACCTGGTCTTTGTGAAAAACCTTAGGCTACTAACCGTGCTTTATATCGTACGATTTCATTCTTTTCATTGCGCTTTCGCACAAATATCTATTTATAACCAACAGGTTTTACACCTTCTAGTGTTTGGACTCCAGGTCCGAAAACTTCACGTTTTGTCAATGCATTTAACTCCGATTAAATTCCATCTTTTCATTGTAGCCAATATTTTCTATGCCGACATTCATCAACTGATATTGGTTCAGGATCATCACTATCCTGTGTAACATCAAGAGATATATTGTATACAAATATATTATCAATAATAGTTTCTATCCGATTCCAACTTCTACCGAAAGTAGTATAATTGATAGAAATTTCAGTGTTACTTTCTTCAACTTCTGGTTCTTTGTCATCAGTTCTCTCTTGGTCTTTATCATTCTTTTCTTTAATATGATCTTTTAGATCATTTAATCCTCTTTTCTTTTGAAAATTTTTATCTTTAGAGCCAAGAGGTCGGCCACACTTCTGGCGTGCTTTTGACTCAGCAGCTATAGGTATAATATTTTGTTATGCTGGAACTTCAGTTCGAATAGGAGCATTTATAGTTAGAATATGCGATTTTGTAACTCTTCTGGAGTCAACAAAAGCATCTGATATTTGATTTGTAATGCTTTGCAAATGAATTATCTTTTGAACTTCAAGTTCACATGCGCTTATGCGCGGATCAAAATAATTTAATGATGTTATTCAAGCAAGATCTTTCTTATACTGTTTATGTTATCCCCCTAATTTAGGGAATAATGATTCATCAAAATGATAATCAGCAAACCTTGCTGTGAATACATCTCCTATCAGGGGTTCAACATACCTGATAATATAGGGAAAATCATATCCAACGTATATCCCCTTTCTTCTTTGAGGACCCATCTTTGTACGTTGGTTTGGTGCAATTAGAACATATACAGCACTTCCAAAAATTCTTAAATGAGCAATATTTGGTTCTGAACCAAAAGCCAATTGCAAAGAAGAGAATTTATGATAACTAACTGGTCTTATACGTACAAGTGTTGCAGCATGTAGAATAGCATGTCCCCAGGCAGATGTTGGGAGATTTGTTTTCATTAATAATGGTCTAGTAATTAATTGAATCTTTTAATAAAAGATTCAGTAAGACCATTTTATGTATGAACATGAGGTACAGGATGTTCAACATTAATCCCAAATGACATGCAATATGCATCAAAAGCATGTGATGAAAATTCATTAGCATTATCAAAATAGATATTTTTAATATGATGGTCAGGAAATTGTGCTCGTAATTTAATTATTTGAGCAAGTAATCTCGCAAATGCCAGATTGCGAGTAGATAATAAACACACATATAACCATCGTGATGATGCATCAATTAAGACCATAAAATATTTGAACGGTCCACACGGTGGATCAATAAGTCCACAAATATCTCCGTAAATCCGTTCAAGAAATGTAGGACTTTCAGCTCCTACTTTTACATGTGATGGTTTAACAATTAATTTTCCTAGGGAACATGCAGTACATGCGAATTTTTCTGATGTTAATATCCTTTTATTTTTTAAGGATGACCATGTGTATTCTCAATGATTCTTCTCATCATGGTAGATCCCGGATGACCCAACTGGTCATGCCAAATGCTAAAAGTAATAGGATCAGTAAACTTCTGGTTTACGAGATGATAAATTTCAATTGTACGTATTTTTGCAAAATACAGGCCAGTAGAAAAAGACGGTAGTTTTTCTAATAAAGATTTCTTATCCAAATGAATTTGAGTAATATAAAGATGCTCAATCCCATTTTCCTCATTTGTTTCAACATGATACCCATTTCTGCGGATATCTTTAAAACTCAATAAATTTATTCTGGATTTTAAGGAAAATAGTGCTTTATCAATAATAATTATTGTTCCTTTAGGCACAATATACTAGCTCTTCCGAAGCCTTCAATTACATTTGTACTACCGTTTATCGTATAAATATTTATTTTTTTCATTTTGAGATCAGAAAAATATTTCTCATTTTTTAGTATGGTGTGTGTAGTTCCACTATCAATAATGCATACATCATCATTAACAACAGCCAACTGAACACAAATATATATATATATATATATATATACAAACGTAAATATTATTAAAATATAATGAAAATACAAAAATATCAAAGTGAGGCATTAGTTCTTCTGGACATTGCCATCACTAATTAAATGGTCTATCCTACCGTCTGGGTGTTCAAAAAAATTCGATATATCCATATGAGTAATATTGATATTAAGATCTTCAGGATCAATATCATCTTTTTCAACATCATTTATTGAATGTTGAGAAAAATTTGCTTCCACATTTTTATTTTTCTTTTTCAGTGAAATTTGATATAATTCCACTAAATGCTTGACCGTACGACAGTTACGTGACCAATGACCTTTCATGCCACATCTATAACACTTATCCTTATGCTTTTCTTCCATTTATTTTTCTTTTCCCTTATTATCTTTTCTGTTCCACTTCAGGTGGCCAGTATTTCTCACAGCTTGATTATGACTGTGATAAGGGAAACATCGAGCGTGTCCACGACCATAGCCACAACCACGCCCACGCCCACAATCATGACTACGGTTATAACAATGGCTTCTGCTGGAGCTAACAACATTCATTTCTGGAAGTGCTGTTGAGCCAGTTGGTCTGGCTTCATGATTTCTCAATAATAACTTATTTTTTTTCTCTGCAATGAAGAGGATAGTAATTAAATCTATAAATTTTGTATACCCTTTTTCTCGATATTGTTACTGTAGGATAATATTCGAGGCATGAAAGGTGGAGAATGTATTCTCTAGCATATCTTCATCAGTAACTTTTTCTCCGCATAATTTTAACTGAGATGTAATTTTATACATCGTAGAGCTATACTCATTCACAGTTTTAAAATCTTGCAACCTCAGGTGTAATCATTCATACCGTGCAGTGGGTAGTACGACCATCTTCAGGTGGTCAAATCTTTCTTTTAAATTTACCCACAGGACATATGGATCTTTTTCGGTAAGATATTCCATTTTTAAATTTTTGTCGATATGACGACGGATAAAAATCAATGCTTTGGCCTTTTGTTGTGCAGAAGCATATTTTCTTGAATAGTTTCACTAAGGCCTTCAGCATTTAGATGCATTTCTATATCGAGAACCCATGACATATAATTCTTTCCAAAAATATCAAAGACTACAAATTCGAGTTTAGCAAAGTTAGCCATAGGAATCAATAAGTGCGTACCTGTCTTCTGATTTTTATAACGGTAGAGACTCGTTCTTACTCTTCTGGCTTTTGTAATGGTAGAGACTCGTGCTGATAACGTGTTATGAAATTGGTAGTGTTAGAATAAAATCTACACGTTAAAAATTCTCTAACTATTCTTTGCACAAGAGTTTCTTCAAACTTCTCTCTTTCTTTCTCTCACAATTTTTTATAACAATTCTTTCATAAATTGATAGTACATTTCAAACTTAGAGAATAGCTCTATTTATGGAGCTCTTATTTAGTGGAATACATCATCTTCTACTAATATGAATTAGTGGTATCTCCACTAAGTGGTGGACATCCATAAAAATCCATAATTAGTGGAACTTTTACTAATTAGTAGAACTTTCACTAATTTCTTAACAATTCACAATATATTCATAACAATATATTAATATATGCGTGCTTGAATAATTATAAAAGAACAATACAATACACTTCAAAAGCTTCGAATACAATCCAAATTTACAAATTAATGCAGACACGATGCGGTCTCCAGGATCATTCTTTCTAGTTCATATCTCAGCATGATCAGACAAGTAACAAGCCCTGTTTAGAAGAATAGTTTCAAATGAATTGTTTTGTCTGGTATTTTATTTTATTGCAACCACCAATGTCACAAGCAATTTACGATTGCTGTAGGAGGTGAACTTTACATAATTAGTTAATTCTTTAGAAGATTGTTTTGAATTAAGATGAAGGAAATTCCATCTACTCCCTCCATCCAAATTGAATGTACATATTGCTATTCAAATCTAATGCATAATGGGACATTCAAGTCCAAATGAAGGGAGTATTAGACATTCGGGACAAATCTGACTCATAGTTTGGCGAAGATAAAGTTAAACCTAGCATACAAGTGCAAAATCATGGCAAATTGCAAAGGGTTAGGTGCACGTACATCTCTCCCCCTTCCTTTTTTTTTTCTTTTAAAAAATACTATAGGATTAGTTTTGTGAATAAATGCAGAATAAAAAAGATAGCATCTTGATCCAAAATTCTGATGAAGTTTAAAAGCAACCAGAAGTTTTTGTACAAACATTATGTTGAGCTGCAGACAGGTAAGCTGTATTTGACTCCCCAAGAAAAAGCTCCTTATCTTTTCTCACTACAGTTCTTGTGCAAGCAATCTACAATATTCCAGCCACAGTTGCAACTGCTCCATGAATTCCTCAAAAAAATTTCTAGACATCAATTCAAAAAAAGAAATAAGGTACTTGGATTGACGGTTTAAGATCAAGAATAAAAGATCAGACATCTATAAGCATCCAGCAAAACACCAAATAAGAAGGTCAAGGTATTGATTAACAGCCCTTCTAAAAAACAAAAACATACATTCGCAGTACTTAAAACCTATATTTTTCAAATACACAATTTAACTACTTGCAAACTTAATTCTTAAGCAACTAATATCAGTGAATGCATGAATTTAAGCTAAACTAACCAGTTTCATCACTAGAATGAACTGCTCCTCAATTAACTGATAAGTTCCTCCCTAGGTTAGTCTTCGTCTTCCTTGTAATGTGGCTTCTTGAACTCCATTGGGTGCTTCAAAAATGGGGAGTATGGGCTTTACCTATATTTCGATAGGTATTACTGTTGCCGTTTACTCAGCGACAAAAAGAAACAGAGGGAGAAAGGAGGGAGGAGAGTGGTCAAGAGAGTTCAGATTTTTACGATTCAACCAATATCGCCACTGTTGTGAAAGAAAGAGAGAGAGAGGGGAGGAGGAGGTCCGGCAATCGAGAGAGAGAGTGGCATAGAGGAGGAGGTCTAGCGCGCGAGAGAGGCTGAGAAAAAGAGGAAAGACAATGATAGAGTGAAGAGTTCAAATTTGGTGCTTTGAAGAAATTAGCAGACTTTTCCAATTTTTAGACATCGAGTTTCAACCATGGTTAACTATGGTTTGTGTCAGAGAGAAAAAAAGAAAAAAATTTAAAAATTTTGAGTTTTGTTATAAAATTATGGTAGTGTTAGAATAAAATCTACACACTACACACTAAAAAAACTTTAACTATTCTTTGCACAAGAATTTCTCTTCAAACTTCTCTCTTTCTTTCTCTCACAATTATTTCTCTAATCTTTCTTTCACTAATCTTTCTTTCACAAAATAATGGTGTATTACAAGTTTAGAGAATAGCTCTATTTATAGAGCTCTAATTAGTGGATTACATCATGGCATACATCATCTTCCACTAATCTCAATTAGTGGTGTCTCCACTAAATGGTGGACATCCATAAAAATATTCTAATAATTCATATAAATCCATAATTAGTGGAGCCTCCACTAATTAATAAAGATTTCAATAATTCATAATACTCCCCCTTGGATGTCCATCCATTACATAAAGAATATGCCTCGTTAAAACCTTACTAGATAAAAACCCAGTGGGAAAAAAAATCTAGTGAAGGAAAAAGAGTACACTATTCTATATGTCTATTTATTACTCCCCCTGATGAGATGATTTCTTTAAATCTTTAAACCGACGCATACCGATTTTATATCTCAACTTTTCAAATGTTGCAGTCGGTAAAGTCTTCGTGAAAATATCTGCGAGGTTATCACATGACCGAATTTGTAGCACATCAATTTCACCTTTCTTCTGGAGTTCATGAGTAAAGAAGAATTTTGGTGAAATATGTTTTGTCCGATCTCCTTTAATATATCCTCCTCGTAATTGAGTTATGCAAGCTGCATTGTCTTCATAAAGAGGAGTTGAAATACCTTTGATTGATGATAATCCATAACTTTCTCGGATATAATAAATCATGGATCTTAGCCATACACATTCTCGACTTGCTTCATGAATGGCTATAATTTCAGCATTATTTGAAGAAGTAGCTGCTTGGAGATATCGAAGAACTTGTTTAATTCCATTCCAATGTCGTCGTGTTGGTGAAGAACTAAATCTTGCTAATAAATTGACGGCAAAAGCAATATCAGGTCGTGTATTATTAGCAAGATACATCAATGCACCAATTGCACTGAGATATGGTACTTCAAGACCAAGGAGTTCTTCATCATTTTCTTGAGGTCGGAAAGGATCTTTATCCACATTTAATGATCGGACGATCGTTGGAATACTCAATGAATGTGCTTTGTCCATGTAAAATCTTTTTAACACTTTTGCTGTATATGTTGATTGATGAATAAATGTTCCACTCTCTAAATGTTCAATTTGTAAACCAAGGCAAAATTTGGTTTTACCAAAATTCTTGATTTCGAATTCTCTTTTTAAATAATAAATTGTTTCTTGGAGCTCTTCAGGAGTTTCAATAAGATTAATATCATCAACATATATAGCTAATATCACAAATTTAGAACCAGATTTTTTAATAAAAATACATGGACATACCTGATCATTTTTAAATCCCGCTTTCAATAAATATTTACTAAGACGTGTGAACCACATGCGCCCAGATTGCTTCAAGCCATATAATGATTTCTGCAACTTGATGGAGTAATTTTCACGAGGATAATGTTTATATGCTTCAGGCATATGAAATCCTTCGGGGATTTTCATGTAAACATCATTTTCTAAATTTCCATACAAGTAAGCAGTGACAACATCTAATAGGCGCATATCTATCTTTTCATATACTACCAAACTGATAAGATATCGGAGTGTAATAGCATCAACAATAGAAGAATAAGTTTCATCATAGTCAATACCTGGTCTTTGTGAAAAACCTTGGGCTACTAATCACGCTTTATATCGAACGATTTCACTCTTTTCATTGCGCTTTCGCACAAATATCCATTTGTAGCCAACAGGTTTTACACCTTCTGGTGTTCGGACTGCAGGTCCGAAGACTTCACGTTTTGTCAGTGCATTTAACTCCGATTGAATCGCATCTTTCCATTGCAGCCAATCTTTTCTATGCCGACATTCATCAACTGATATTGGTTTAGGATCATCATTATCCTGTGTAACATCAAGAGATATATTGTATGCAAATATATTATCAATAACAGTTTCTATCCGATTCCAACTTCTACCAAAAGTGGTATAATTGATAGAAATTTCAGTGTTACTTTCATCAACTTTTGGTTCTTTGTCATCAGTTCTCTCTTGGTCTTTATCATTATTTTCTTCAATATGATCTTCTGGATCATTTAATCCTCTTTTCTTTCGAGGATTTTTATCTTTAGAACCAAGAGGTCGGCCACGCTTCTGGCGTGTTTTTGACTCAGAAGCTATAGGTATAATATTTTGTTCTGCTGGAACTTCAATTCGAATAGGAGCATTTATAGTTGGAATATGCGATTTTGTAACTCTTCTGGAGTCAACAAAAGCGTCTGGCATTTGATTTGCAATGCTTTGCAAATGAATTATCTTTTGAACTTCAAGTTCACATGCGCTTGTGCGCGGATCAAGATAATTTAATGATGTTGTCCAAGCAAGATCCTTTTTATGTCTGTTTTGGTTCTCCCCTAATTTAGGGAATAATGATTCATCAAAATGACAATCGACAAATCTTGTCGTGAATACATCTCTCGTCGGGGGTTCAACATACCCGATAATAGAGGGAGAATCATATCCAACGTATATCCCCTTTCTTCTTTGAGGACCCATCTTTGTACGTTGGTTTAGTGCAATTGGAATATATACAGCACACCAAAAAATTCTTAAATGAGCAATATTTGGTTCTGACCCAAAAGCCAATTGCAAAGGAGAGAATTTATGATAACTAGCTGGTCTTATAAGTACAAGTGTTGCAGCATGTAGAATAGCATGTCCCCAGACAGATGTTGGGAGATTTGTTTTCATTAATAATGGTCTAACAATTAATTGTAATCGTTTAATCAAAGATTCAGCAAGACCATTTTGTGTGTGAACATGAGCTACATGATGTTCAACATTAATCCCAATTGACATGCAATATGCATCAAAAGCATGTGATGAAAATTCACCAACATTATCCAAACGGATATTTTTAATGTGATGGTTCGAAAATTGTGCTCGTAATTTAATTATTTGAGCAAGTAATCTCGCAAACGCTAGGTTGCGAGTAGATAATAAACATACATGTGACCATCGGGATGATGCGTCAATTAAGACCATAAAATATTTGAACTATTCACATGGTGGATCAATAGGTCCACAAATATCTCCGTGAATCTGTTCGAGAAATGTAGGACTTTCAGCTCCTACTTTTACTGGTGATGGTTTAACAATTAATTTTCCTAGGGAACATGCAGTACATGCGAATTTTTCTGATGTTAATATCCTTTTATTTTTTAAAGGATGACCACGTGTATTCTCAATAATTCTTCTCATCATGGTAGATCCCGGATGACCCAACCGGTCATGCCAAATGCTAAAAGTAATAGGATCAGTAAACTTCTGGTTTACTAGATGATGAATTTCAATTGTACGTATTTTTACAAAATATAGACCAGTAGAAAAAGACGGCAGTTTTTCTAATACCGATTTCTTACCCAAATGCATTTGAGTAATATAAAGATGCTCAATCCCATTTTCCTCATTTGTTTCAACATGATACCCATTTCTGCGGATATCTTTAAAATTCAATAAATTTCTTCTGAATTTTGAGGAAAACAGTGTTTTATCAATAATAATTGTTGTTCCTTTAGGCAACAATATACTAGCTCTTCCGGAGCCATCAATCACATTTGCACTACCGTTTATCGCATAAATATTTTTTTCTCCCATTTTGATATCAGAAAAATATTTCACATTTTTCTCGGCCCCGTCATTTGTTTTGTCTTTTGTGTCATTCCTACATATTCAATAGGATAATGTGACAAAACAAAATTGATTTTAGACCAAAATTATGTTAATCCAGTTGCTTTTTCTCGTTTGATTCTTTTCCTTGTCTGATATCCATTTTCTTTGTGTTGCCAGCTCATACTCTTGCTAACTTTAAAAACTTTTCCATATCGCTCCAAAATATTCAACAAAGTAAAGCTAAAGTAAGTTTGGTTTGATGCAAAATATATTATCCACTGGGCAAATCTGATGTTCATAAAAGTCTCAAATGCTTTGAAATTGGGGGTTTCCACATTTAGTCCTGGACTTTATTTTTTATATGTTTAGTCCTTAAATTTTATTTTTAATTTTTAGGTTCTTGAATTTTATTTTTTTGATATAATTAGTCCTTAAAATTTATTTTTAATTTTTTAGATTCCTTAATATTTTTATTTTGACACATTTAATCTTTTTGTTGAATTTTTATTAGTTATTTTATAAGTAAATATAAATTTTCTTGACTATTAATTTTATGGAGAATTTAAAATTTATTGACATATTTATATTTTTATATTAAAAAAATTCAATAAATACATGACAAGTAAGACGGTCAATTTAGATTTGTAAATCAATCTAGTCAAATTCAAGTTAGACCCGACTTAAAAAATAAAAAATTTAGTTTGAACTTAGCCTAACCAAACTTACAAATGTCAAACTCAAACTTGACTCTAATATAAAATGTGAGTTCGTATTAATTGAAAATAATTCAAAAAAATATAAAAATTTAACTCATATATTATAATATAAATACACATAATTAAAATAAAATTTTATATAATTATCTATTATGATAAAAAAATATCATATAAAAGATCAATTTTTAGTTATTACAATAATGATAGTTTTATATTTTGGTTAGTTTTATAATGAAATTCTACAATAATGTAAAAAAATAAAATATAAAATTATTATACTAAAAAAAGTTTAATAAGAATATATTTTGATAATCAATGACTAATAAAATAAATGTGATTGTTTAGTTTAATATTGTAGTCTTAAATTTTATTAAAATTTGTAGAGATAGAAAATAATTTTGCAATAATCTTATGATTATTTTTAAAATTAATAATATCTTTATAATTTCATATATTTTAAAAAAAAATTATTATCAATTAGTCATTATTCGAACTGAACAGATTGCGTTAGAGTTAATTTAAATCTATTTAGAGTGGGTAAATAATAATACTTTTAAAGGATTAAGTGTGTTGAAATAAAAATGTTAAGGGTTTTAAAAAGTTAAAAATAAAATTTAAGGACTAATTATGTTTTAAAAAATTTAGAAACTTAAAAAGTTAAAAATAAATTTAAAGATTAATTATATAAAAAATAAAATTTGTGGATTAAATACGAAATTAAATCAAAATTGGGCCTTGCTTGTACGAAGCTTGTGAAAGATGTAATGACTCTAATTTTCTTTTTTGGTTTTTATCAAACTGATAGTAGTCGAAATAAGTGAAAGCGGGAATCAACCCAAAGTCTTTTTCAAATTCAATTTCCACCTTGCAATAATCAAACCAATTTTGTTTAGCCTTATGCGGCTCCAAGTCCGTTAAACGCTATGCCAACTACTCTGTACTCTTTCATTAGTACGATGCGTGCAGCTGAGTCGCAGGCCCCAGAGACGCGGATATAGCATCGGGGGCAGGTAGGAGTAGAGTAGAAGGAAAGACCCATAAATGTCCAATAGTTTAATAGCCGTCCAAGACTTCCAACACCAATGAATACCCTCCAAAATGGCCAATAATTTTTACCTCATATACCCTTTCTAACCCTTTGGCTCTCATTTCCTCCCATAAGTTCACAGTTCACACAGTCAAAGAGTGGCCTCTTCCTCGTCTCTTCTGGAAATTAAAGAGAATCCCCATGGTTAAAACTCCAAGTTCTGCAACTTATACTGCAAATAAGGCCTCCAAGGCTGCAAATAAGCTCTCCAAGGCCAGCAGTTATTCATATTCCAGGCCTGAAAATGATTTTCTTTCACCGGAAAAAGGACAAGACCAAAGTCAAAGTCAGGGCGTTTATGAGTTAAGGCATCAACGACTCAAACCAAGCAAAGCTGCTCATGATCATCAAAGGCAATCGATCAGTACGGCCGATGATGAATTCAATGATGATTTCGAAGAAAAGTCGAAACGTCCGGCTGAACAACTGAAAGCAAGCAACGCTCAGGGCGTTGTTGGGCCTCCCGAGCATGAGGGATATAAGTCGAAACGACCGCCTCAAGTTTCTGGACTGCGGGTTTCTGGGCTGCGGCTTGCTGATATGAAGCTTTCTGGGCTGCGGCTTTCTAATCTGCGGCTTTTTGAGCGTTATGATGATATCGAAGAAGAAGAAGGATCTACGTCGAAACGACCGGCTCAACGACGCAAAGCAAGCAAGGGTCAGCATGTTTCTGGGCTGCGGGTTTCTGGGCTGCGGCTTGGTGATCTGAAGCTTTCTGGGCTACGGCTTTCTGATATGCGGCTTTTAAAGCAAGAATATGAGGATTTCGAAGAGGAAGAAGGATCTATATCGGAACGACGGGCAAGCAAAGCTCAGGGCGTTTCTGGGCTGAGGGTTTCTGGGCTGCGGCTTTCTGATCTGAACCTTTGTGGGCCGCGGCTTTCTGATCTGCGGCTTTTTGAGGAGGAGTATGATGACTTTGAAAAAAAAGAAGGAGAAGAAGAGGGATCTAAGTCGAAGCAACCGGTTCAGGGACTTGAAGCAAGCAAAGGTCAGGGCTTTCCTGGGCTGCGGGTTTCTGGGCTCCGGCTTGCTATTTTGCAGTATTCTGGGCTGAGGCTTTCTAGTCTGCGGCTTTTTGAGCATGAACATGATGATTTCGAAGAAGAAAAAGTAGAAGAAGACGAAGACGAAGAAGAAGAAGAAGATGAAGACGACGAAGAAGAAAAAAATGAAAATCAAGAAGTAGAATCTAAGTCCAAACAAGCGGCCCAACAACTCAAAGCAAGCAAAGCTCAGGGTGTTTCTGAGCTGCTGCGACTCAAAACAAGCAAAGGTGAGGACGTTTCTGAGCTGCTTCTACCCAAACCAAGCAAAGTTGAGGGCGTTTCTGAAGTGCTTCGATGGGCTCAACAACTCGCAAGCAAAGCTCAGCGTTTCTGAGCTGTGTCCTCTCTCACCGACGGTTGAATTTAATTCGTTCAACGTGAGGAGACGAAGGGTAATGAAAGCCGAAGGAAAGGCCGGCAAAGCTAGTTCTTCTAGCTCTACAAGTACTTTGCAACAAATTCGAGCTAAAATTAGTGAGAACAATCACTTGTGGTTTAGTTTATTTGAATAAAATCAACTTGAACTCTTCATGTTACGGTTTGTTGAGAATGGAAACTAGAAATTTAAGAGGAAGATTTTAATATGTATTTTAATTTTCTATGTATTACTGAATACCCATCAAGGATTTATCACTATTATCATGGACCATCTAATTCTGTGATGATGTTTATTTCAGACTATGTTTTGTTCTAGTTCAGGTACCCAAACTCTACAGTCATGAGGTAATACACTTGTAAAGTTGCACACATGGAATGAGTTCGAAAATATTCAACAAAGAAAAGCTAAGTTAAATTAGGTTTGATGCTAAAATTAGACCTTATACAGAATGTTAACCTCTTCACACATCTGATGTTCATAGAAGTCTCAAATGTTTGAAAATAGGACCTTGCAAGTACTCAGTACTGAAGCTTAACGATGAAGTAATGACTTCGATTTTCTTTCTTGGATGTTATCAACCTGATCGTAGTCAAAATAAGTGAAGGAGACGTACTCAGTACTCAAGCTTAAGAATGAAGCAATGATTTCGATTTTCTTTTTTGGATTTTATCAACCTGATAGTAGTAAAATAAGTGAAGGAGACGACTGAAACTTAAGAATGAAGTAATGACTCCGATTTTAAGTCGAAATGAGTGAAGGAGACGCAACACAAAGTCTTTTTTAAATTGACTAATATCTACCTTTCAATAATCAAACAAATTTAATTTTCCACTTGTGCCTTGTGCGGCTCCAAATCCATTCAATAAGAGTTGATAGCTTTAATTTAATTTATTGGTCTTTCTTTTTATTTTTTAAGTGATTAGTGAGTAGATTTGAATAAAAAACATTGATTGAATAATGATAATTTTAAGTAGAACGAAATTAAATTAAATAATATATATCTTTATTTTATTTTATCTTATCAGACACGTGTATCCGTAGATGTCCCAACAACTAGAGATTTGTTCTCTTTCATTAGTAAGATGGGTGCAGGCGTGCAGCTGAGTCGCATGACGCAGCGACGAGGATATATCAACTGCCGCGGGAGTATTAGAAATTAATCTTGCTTCAGCTTCAACCAATGACCAAGTCCTCTTCAAGTTTAATGTTTGAATCGTAGAGAAAAGATTGTTTCTCCAACAAGAAACCCCACCAACTATATAATATGTTAATATTATGTTCTAGAGACAATTATTTATATATTTTATATAATATATTTATTAATAAATGACATTCTTTATGGTAGAAAGTAAATTGAGAAGTGTAAACCAATTGGTCTGATTCTTCAAGTTTGAACTCAACTAAATCAGTACTGACAGATTTCTTCCACTCCTCACAATAGATGTATCAACAACCACTCTTGTCTGTGTTGCAGAAAATCTCCAATTTTTTAAAGATATGAATTAACAAAAAGAACTAAAAACTAGATATATGAAGCTATGAGTGCTTGAATAATCATAAAAGAACAAGATAATACACTTCAAAAGCTTCGAATACAATCCGAATTTACAAATCAATGCAGACATGATGTGGTCCCCAGGATCATGCTTTCTAGTTCATATCTCAGCATGATCAAACAAGTAACAAGGCCTGTTTAAAAAAACAGTTTCAGGTGAATTATTTTGTCTGGTATTTTATTTTATTGCAACCATCAATGTCACAAGCAATTTGAGATTGGTGTAGCAGGTAAACTTTACATAATTAGTTAATTCTTTAGTAGATTATTTTGAATCAAGATGAAGGAAATTCCATCTACTCCCTCCATCCAATTTGAATGTACATATTTCTATTCAAATATAATTCATAATGGGACGTTCAAGTCCAAACAAAGGGAGTATTAGACATTCGGGACAAATCTGACTCATAGTTTGGCAAAGATAATGTTAAACCTAGCATACAAGTGCAAAATCATGGCAAATTGCAAAGGGTTAGGTGCACATATCTTCTCTCTCCCCTCCCCCCTTCCTTTTTTTCTTTTAAAGAGGAGAAAAAAAATACTGTAGGATTACTTTTGTGAATAAATGCAGAATGAAAAAGATAGCATCTTGATCCAAAATTCTGATGAAGTTTAAAAGAAACCAAAAGTTTTTGTACAAACATGTAAGCTGTGTTTGACTCCCCAAGAAAAAGCTCCTTATCTTTTCACACTACAGTTCTAGCGCAAGCAAACTAAAATATTTCGGCCACAACTGCAACTGCTCTCCATGAATTCCTCGATAAAAATTCTAGAAATCAATTCAAAAAAAGAAATAAAGTACTTGGATTGACGGATGAAGATTAGGAATAAAAGCACAGATATGAAGGAGACGGACTCTGTACTGAAGCTTAAAAATGAAGTAATGACTCCAATTTTCTTTTTTGGATGTTATCAACCTGATAGTAGTCAAAATAAGTGAAGGAGACGTACTCAGTACTAAAGCTTAAGAATGAAGTAATGACTCCGATTTTCTTTTTTGGATTTTATCAACTTGATAGTAGTCGAAATAAGTGAAGGAGACGGCCAACACAAAGTCTTTTTTAAATTGAATAATATCCACCTTTCAATAATCAAACAAATTTAATTTTCCATTTGTGCGGCTCCAAATCCATTCAATGAGAGTTGATAGCTTTAATTTAATTTATTGGTCATTCTTTTTATTTTTTTAAGTGACTGGTGAGTAGATTTGAATTAAAAAAATTGATTGAATAATGACAGCTTTGATTAGAGTGAAATATATATATAACTAATGGTAGAAGACTGTGAGTGAGACACCTGACATTGTTCTTCACTGCCACGTGGTGTTTTGAATCTATATGAATTTATCTATTATTTTTTAATTAAATTAAATATTATTTACCTGAAATTCAATATTTAAAGTCCTAATCTCTTCAAATTTCACTCCGTATTAAATACTTCACTCAAGGTTTAAGGTTGATATATCCCAACAGATAAAGGTTTATTGTTCTGTACAATATCTTCAAATG
Source organism: Voacanga thouarsii (assembly GCA_026120185.1). Lineage (NCBI taxonomy): Eukaryota > Viridiplantae > Streptophyta > Magnoliopsida > Gentianales > Apocynaceae > Voacanga > Voacanga thouarsii. Next base: position 609,979 of record JANUWF010001066.1, on the reverse strand, counting down.
CACCGTATGTAATAAGTTTATCTTCAATCAATATCTCTAATCTCTTCAAATTTCTCTCCATATTAAATAGTTCCCTGTAAGTGGAACGACTAACTTGAAAATCCCCATTTCATGGAGGTCCCTCTTTCCTTCCTAGATGGTGGTCTTTATCTCAGAGGTACAATTTTTTCTGTAGTTTTTTTCTACTATAAGTTAATTTTAGAATATCTCATAATTTTTTTTAATTCAATTTCTGATACCATATGTGATCAATGCTTGAATTTCCTCTATGAGAAACTCATGGCTTCCTTTTATTCTTGGTCTTCCAAGCAGTGAGTTGAATTTCTAACTACGAAATACATCAAACACCATGTTGGTATATTGAAATTGTTGAACACTATGCATAAAGTCAATTTTCATTGCGTTTCATTTATTTAGGAATTATAAGAATGGATATGTATGGCACAACTTGTCCAACAACGATTTCATATTTCTAGCACATGGATAGGAGTATATTCTCAAAGGATCGGAGCTTTTGGAAGGTTCTTCTCAATACAAATTAATAAGAAAGGATGAGATCATGCTTTCAGTGAATGTATGCACTTATAGGGGAAGCTTTTCTTTTGCTTAAGATGTTGATCATATTGTAGTTTTAGGGAACTATCCAAGAAAAAAGATTTAGATTATTTAATTGAACATAATTGTAGCTTGCTTTGTCAAAGAATGAGATATCCCCCAACTAATCTACTAAATCTAATGTCAGATTAAAATTCTCTTATTCTTTTTATCACATTTTTTTTATTTCCAATAAAGATTCTGAGTGGAATATTTCAGCTTAGTTTAAATTGCTATAGAAGAAGGATAAGTACCATAGAGGACAGTGCAACTCTCTGTATATTTCAGACAATTTGGATGGAAAAGAAAAGAAAACTTTTGGAGTTGAAAAGCCACAGGTGAATGGTCCTTATGGAATATGTATTTATGGATTTGCTTGATCTATGGAAAGATCTATCTGGTCTATAGATTTTTGTATTGGGAATTATAACATTGATGCTTCATGACACAGTAAATCTTCGGTACCAAACAATTCAAAAAGTTTTTTGAAGCTACTGTCATAATATTTGAGCTCAAATCTTAGTCAACCTCATAAATTGGCTTTCATTTTATCTACCTTCCTTCTAGCCTGCTGTCAATTTTATTTTAAGAAATTCCATGCTATGTTTTATGAAGCTGTAAACTATTATAAATTATTGTTAAACTTCTACTTAAACAATTTTCCATTATCCATTGTTGTAAATTGCTTTTAAACACTATGCTACTCCTCAACTGGGAACATATGGAGAAAAGTGAAACATACAGGATCCTTACTATAGTGCAAAAAGCTCTTACATCTTGGTCAGCTAATAGAAAATGCAGATTACATCTTTTTTGGTTCACTCGGAAGTGGTAAACAGATAACATTGAATTCTGACGTATCATTTGTGCAGAATGTATTTAAAGAAATCTTCAGCTATTTCTATATGCAACATTTGAAATTGGAGCTGAAACAAAGGCCAGGACTAAGCCCTCCTCGAGGTAGGTTCTACCTTGATGATCCAAACCAACAAATAGTTGCAGAGGACATATTTAACGAGTACGGAGGTGAGCTATCATTGCTGAAATGAAGTTTAATTGAGTGTGGATAGTTTTCTTCTGCTTCATATATGAAAATTTATGTCATGCAACAAACTGTGCGGGGTTCCTTGGCGGGGTTGGGCTCCTTGAATTGTTAACAAACTTTTCTTCAATCAAGACCAAAAAGAAGAAGTCCAGTAAGAGGAAGCATAAAAGGTTGTTATAACCAACTAGCATAGAAATAAGTGATGGAGAAAAAGAGGGTTCTTCTGGTGATGGTAGGGGGCAGGTGATTAAAGAAGAAAAAATATAAGAAGTCACGAAAGCATTATGACTCGAGTTCACTAGAGAACTCAGATTCTAATGTGCAACATGATCATAATGAAAACGGGTCTTTTTGCTATTTCTACAGCAAACAATATAACTTAAATTATAGAAAAATAAAAAACGAGGCTTGCAATTTAGACCTAATTCACATGATTTTTTTTTAAAGGAAATGTAAAATTTATCTAAATTTGTTGAATTCATTGAATTCAAATGAAGGTTATTTGAATATACTAAATGTAGCAATATTTAATTCAAACGAGGGTTGTCTTTAAAAAAAAAAAAAAAGAAAATGTGAAAGATTATATGAATTTAGATCAAGGTTATTTAATTTCATTAAATTTATTAATTTTTGTAAAGAAGATGTGAAGATTATCTGAATTTGTTAAATTCAAATAAAAGTTATCTAAATTTATTAAATTATTAAAATATATAAATTAAACAACCCGTGCAATGGGAATCAAACTAGTCAATTTTATTCTAGCTTAATAGGCAACATCCAGAGATGCCCCAACAACTAGAGACTTGTTCTCTTTCATTAGTAAGATGTGTGCAGCTGAGTCGCATGACTCAGCGACAAGGATATATCAACTGCCGTGGGGGTAGGTAGAAATTAACCTTGATTTAGCTTCAACCAATGAGCAAGTCCCCTTCAAGTTTAATGTTTCAATTGTACAGAAAAGATTGTTTCTCCAACAAGAAACCCCACCGACTATATAATCTATTAATGTTATATCCTAGAGGCAATCACTTGTATATTCTATATAGCACATTTATTAATAAAAAACATTCTTTTATCTTAGAAGGTAGATTGAGAAGTGTAAACCAATTCACCTAATTCCTCAAGTTTTAACTCGACTAAAATCACTGACAGATTTTTCCAATCCTCACAATAGATGCATCAACAACCACTCTTGCCTTGTTTCAGAAAATCTCCAATTTTTTAAGGATACGAATTAACAAAATGAGCTAAAAACTAGATATATGAAGATATGAGTGCTTGAATAATTATAAAAGAACAAGATAATACACTTCAAAAGCTTCGGATACAATCCAAATTTACGAATCAATGCAAACACGATGTGGTCCCCAGGATCATTCTTTTTAGTTCATATCTCAGCATGATCAGACAAGTAACAAGCCCTATTTAGAAGAACAGTTTCAGGTGAATTGTTTTGTCAGGTATTTTATTTTATTGCAACTATCAATGTCACAAGCAATTTGGGAATGCTGTAGCAGGTGAACTTTACATAATTAGTTAATTCTTTAGAAGATTATTTTGAATCAAGATGAAGAAAATTCCATCTACCCCCTCCATCCAAATTGAATGTACATATTGCTATTCAAATCTAATTCATAATGGGACATTTTTGTCCAAACGAAGGGAGTATTAGACATTCGGGACAAATCTGAATTATAGTTTGGCAAAGATAAAGTTAAACCTAGTTTACAAGTGCAAAATCATGGCAAATTGCAAAGGGTTAGGTGCACAAATCTTCTCCCCCGCCCCTTCCTTTTTTTCTTTTAAAGAGGAGAAAAAAATACTGTAGGATCAGTTTTGTAAATAAATGCAGAATGAAAAAGTTAGCATCTTGATCCAAAATTCTGATGAAGTTTAAAAGAAACCATAAGTTTTTGTACGAACATTATGTTGAGCTGCAAACAGGTAAGCTGTATTTAAACTCCCCAAGAAAAAGCTCCTTATCTTTTCGCACCACAGTTCTAGCACAAGCAATCTACAATATTTCGGCCATAGCTGCAACTGCTCCTCCATGAATTCCTTGATAAAAATTCTAGAAATCAATTCAAAAAAAGAAATAAGGCACTTGGATTGACGGTTGAAGATCAAGAATAAAAGAACAAATATCTATTAGCATCCTGGAAAACATCAAATAAGAAGGTCAAGGTATTGATTAACAGCTCCTCTGAAAAACAAAAACACACATTCACAGTACATAAAACCCATATTTTTTAACTACTTGCAAAATTAATTCTTAAGCAACTAATATTAGTGAATGCATGAATTTAAGCTAAACTAACCAGTTCCATCACTAGGATGAACTGCTCCTCAGTCAACTGACAAGTTCTTCCCTAGGCTCGTCTTCGTCTTCCTTGTAATGTGGCTTCTTGAACTCCGTTGGGTGCTTCTAAAATGGGGAATTCGGGCTTTACCTACAATCCGATTGGTACTACCGTTGCTGTTGACTTACCGATAGAAAACAGAGAGAGAGAGAGAAGGGGGGGAGGAGAGTGGCCGAGAGAGTTAAGATTTTTAGGATTCGATCGATATTGTCACTACTGTGAAAGAAAGAGAGAGAGGGGAGGAAGAGGAGGTCCGCGCAACCAAGAGAGAGAGAGTGGCATAGAGGAGGAGGTCTGATGCATCATGCAAGAGAGAGAGACCAAGAAAAAGAGGAAAGAGAGCGACAGAGTGAAGAGTTCAAATTTAGTGCTTTACAAAAATAGGCACTGTTCCAATTTTTAGACATTGAGTTTCAACCATAGTTAACTATGGCTTGCGTTAGGGAGAAAAAGGAAAAGAAATTCAAAAAATTTGATTATCTAATAAAATAATAGAACAGGATAGGTGTCATCGTTCTATCAACTCGGTCCACAATAAATTCGTAAATCAAGTCCATATAAAAAAATTTATATATCCTATGTATTCCTTTGTCTAGTCTTTCTCAAGATCACTTTTCTCGGCCGTGTCATTTGTTTTGTCCTTTCTGCATATTCAATAGGATAATGTAGCAAAACAAAATTGATTTTAGACCAAAATTATGTTAATCCAGTTGCTTTTTCTTGTTTAAATCTTTTCCTTCTCTGATATCCATTTTCTTTGTGTTGACAGCTCATACTCTTGCTAACTTCAAAAACTTTTCCGTATTCAACAAAGTAAAGCTAAAGTGAGTTAGGTTTTATGCAAAATATTACCCACTGGGCACATCTGATGCTCTTAAAAGTCTCAAATGTTTGAAACTTGGGCCTTGCTTGTACGGAGCTTGTGAAGAATGTAATGACTCTAATTTTCTTTTTTGGTTTTTTATCAACCTGATAGTAGTCGAAATAAGTGAAAGAGCGAGTCAACCAAAATTCTTTTTCAAATTCAATTTCCACCTTGCAATAATCAAACCAATTTAGTTTACCTTATGCGGGTCCGCTAAACACTAAGCCAACTACTACAGATTTGTACTCTTACATCAGTAAGATGCGTGCAGCTGAGTCGCAGGCCCCAGAGACGTGGATATATCATCTGGGGGACGTAGGAGTAGAGTAGAAGGAAAGACCCAGAAATGTCCAATAAAGACTTCCAACACCGATGAATACCCTCGAAAATGGCCAATAATTTTTACCTCATATACCCTTTCTAACCCTTTTGCTCTCATTTCCTCCCATAAGTTCACAGTTCACACAGTCAAAGAGTGGCCTCTTCCTCGTCTCTTCTGGAAATTAAAGAGAATCACCATGGTTGAAACTCCAAGTTCTGCACCTTATACTGCAAATAAGGCCTCCAAGGCTGCAAATAAGGTCTCCAAGGCCAGCAGTCATTCATATTCCAGGCCTGAAAATGATTTTCTTTCACCGGAAAAAGGACAAGACCAAAGTCAAAGTCAGGGCGTTTATGAGTTAAGGCATCAACGACTCAAAGCAAGCAAAGCTGCTCATGATCATCAAAGGCAATCGATCAGTACGGCCGATGATGAATTGGATGATGATTTCGAAGAAAAGTCGAAACGTCCGGCTGAACAACTGAAAGCAAGCAACGCTCAGGGCGTTGTTGGGCCTCCCCGGCATGAGGGATATAAGTCGAAACGACCGCCTCAAGTTTCTGGACTGCGGCTTTCGGGGCTGCGGCTTGCTGATATGAAGCTTTCTGGGCTGCGGCTTTCTAATCTGCGGCTTTTTGAGCGTTATGATGATATCGAAGAAGAAGAAGGATCTACGTCGAAACGACCGGCTCAACGACGTAAAGCAAGCAAGGGTCAGCATGTTTCTGGGCTGCGGGTTTCTGGGCTGCGGCTTGGTGATCTGAAGCTTTCTGGGCTACAGCTTTCTGATATGCGGCTTTTAAAGCACGAATATGAGGATTTCGAAGAGGAAGAAGGATCTAAATCGGAACGACCGGCAAGAAAAGCTCAGGGCGTTTCTGGGCTGAGGGTTTCTGGGCTGCGGCTTTCTGATCTGATGCTTTGTGGGCTGCGGCTTTCTGATCTGCGGCTTTTTGAGCAGGAATATGATGATTTTGGAAAAAAAGAAGAACAAGGAGGAGGAGAAGAGGGATCTAAGTCGAAGCAACCGGCTCAGGGACTTGACGCAAGCAAAGGTCAGGGCTTTCCTGGGCTGCGGGTTTCTGGGCTGCGGCTTGGTGCTTTGCTGCATTCTGGGCTGAGGCTTTCTAGTCTGCGGCTTTTTGAGCATGAACCTGATGATTTCGAAGGAGAAGAAGTAGAAGAAGAAGAAGACGAAGAAGACGCTGAAGAAGAAAAAGAAGAAGAAGAGGACAATGAAGACGAAGAAGAAGAAGAAGAAGAAGAAAAAAGGAAAAACAAGAAGAAGAGGAAGAATCTAAGTCGAAACGAGCGGCCCAACTACTCAAAGCAAGCAAAGCTCAGGGTGTTTCTGAGCTGCTTCGACTCAAAACAAGCAAAGGTCAGGACGTTTCTGAGCTTCGACTCAAAGCAAGCATAGCTCAGAGCGTTTCCGAGATCCAACTACTCAAAACAATCAAAGCTGAGGGCGTTTCTGACGTGCTTCGATGGGCTCAACAACTCAAAGCAAGCAAAGCTCAGCGTTTCTGAGCTGTGTCCTCTCCCACCGACGGTTGAATTTAATTCGCACAACGTGAGGAGACGAAGGGTAATGAGAGCCGAAGGAAAGGCCGGCAAAGCTAGTTCTCCTAGCTCTACAAGTACTTCTGCAACAAATTCGAGCTAAAATTAGTGAGAACAATCACTTATGGTTTATGTTATTTGAATAAAATCAACTTGGACTCTTCATGTTATGGTTTGTCGAGAATGGTAACTAGAAATTTAAGAGAAAGATTTTAATATGTATTTTAATTTTCTGTGTGTTCTTGGATACCCATCAAGGATTTATCACTATTATCATGGGTATCCAATTTGTGATGATGTTTATTTCAGATTATGTTCTGTGCTAGCTCAGCTACCCAAAGTCCTGAGAATTGAGATAATACCCTTTTAAAGTTGCACACAGGCAATGAGTTTCGAAAATATTCAACAAAGAAAAGCTAAAATTAAATTAGGTTTGATGCTAAAATTAGACCTTATATAGAATATTAACCACTTGGCACATCTGATGTTCATAAAAGTCTCAAATGTTTGAAAATAGGACCTTGCTAATACTCAGTACTGAAGCTTAATGATGAAGTAATGACTCCGATTTTCTTTTTTGAATTTTATCAACCTGATAGTAGTCAAAATAAGTGAAGGAGTCGCACTAAGTACTGAAACTTAAGAATGAAGTAATGAGTCCGATTTTTTTTTTTTTTTAATTTTATCAACCTGATAGTAGTCGAAATAAGTGAAGGAGACGGAACACAAAGTCTTTTTTAAATTGAATAATATCCATCTTTCAATAATCAAACAAATTTAATTTTCCACTTGTGGGGCTCCAAATCCATTCAATGAGAGTTGATAGCTTTAATTTAATTTATTGGCCTTTCTTTTTATTTTTTTAAAGTGATTGGTGAGTAGATTTGAATTAAAAAATTTGATTGAATAATGACGGTTTTGATTAGAGCGAAATATATAATAAGTAAATGTAGAAGACTACGCGAGACACTTGGCGCTATTCTTTGCTGTCACGTGGTACTTTGAATCTATATGAATTTAACTATTATTTTTCTAATTAAATTAAGTATTATTTACCTGAAATTGAATATTTAAAGTCCTAATCTCTTCAAATTTCACTCTGTATTAAATATTTCACTCAAAGTTTAGGGTTAATACATCCCAACAGATGAAGGTTGATTGTTTTGTACAATATCTTCAAATGCACAGCATGTAATAAGTTTATCTTCAATCAAAATCCCTAATCTCTTCAAATTTCTCTCCATATTCAATAGTTCCCTGTAAGTGGAATGACCAACTTGAAAATCCCCATTTCATGGAGGTCCCTCTTTCCTTTCTTGATGGTGGTCTTTATCTCAGAGGTACAATTTTCTCTGTAGTTTTTTTTTTTTTTTGGTAAGTTAATTTTAGAATATCTCATAATTTTTTTGTAATTCAATTTCTGATACCATATGTGATCAATGCTTGAGTTTCCTCTATGGGAAAGGCATGGCTTCCCTTTATTCTTGGTCTTCCAAGCAGTGAGTTGAATTTCTAGCTACGAAATACATCAAACACCATGTTGGTATATTGAAATTGTTGCACACTATGCATAAAGTCAATTTTGATTGCGTTTCATTTATTTAGGAGTTACAAGAATGGATATGTATGGCACAATTTGTCCAACAACGATTTCATATTTCTAGCGCATGGAAAGGAGTATATTCTCAAACACTACAAGAAAACAGAGAATTAGCGAGGGATATTTCCGTCGCTAAATCAAATTAGCGACGGATTAGCGAGGGAAAATTCCCCCGCTAATTTCTTCCTCGCAAAGGCAAAAATTTGCGACGGATTAAAAGTTTCGTCGCAAATAGCGACGGATTTGCAAGTTAATTATTCAGCAGTCAACAACTTCAGTAATGAATTTTGAAACGAATCTGCGAGGGATATTTTCATTCCGTCGCTGATCCCAGCGACGAATTATTTTAGTAATTAATAAAAGTAAAATGTTGAGAATTTTCCGTCGCTAATCCCAAGCTAATTTGCGACGGATTAGCAACGGACTTTTCTTTTTAATTTTACAGTTTAAAGTATCCGTCGCTAATCCCAAGCTAATTTGTGAGGGATTAGCGACGAAATATTTCTTTTTAATTTTATGATTTAAATTATCTGTCGCTAATTCCAAACTAATTTGCGAGGAATTAGCTTCGAACTTTCATGTTAAATAAGTGGTTTAAATATTTCCGTTGCTAATCCTACGCAAACATGTGAAGGATTAGCGACGGATATTTGAATCCGTTTCTAATCTCTCGCTAATAGCGTGCGATTAGTGACGGAAAAACGTGGCGTTTAGCGTGGTCCTTCTATTCCCTCGCTAATCCCTCGCTAGTACTGTATAATTTTAAAATATTTTTTTAAAAATATTTTAAAAAATGCCCTATAATTGAAGAAAATTCATCTATCAAAAGAATGCAAAATTTAATTAAATTAAAAAAACCACTAAATAGTCATTATCAATAGATATAATAATGAAAAATGTGAATAATACATAAAAATATTGTCTAAATGTCTTAAATAAATATAATAATGAAAACATATGAATAATACATAAAAATGTAGTGTATATATCCTAACTACGAAGCAGGAATCGGTATAGATGCTGGAGTCAACGATGGGGGTGGATCGGAAGGGCCTGGCTGATGATCTGGATGTGAATTTGGAGGACTGATGACGAAGTCCTCCTCATCCTCAGCATCGTCCTCCTGAACAGCTGGCATCGGCGGTGGCGGAGGTAGATTCGAATTCTGAGAGACAAGCGTCAGGTACTCAGTCAAGCTCTGGCTGTGGCTTCGATATACCCGTACCTGATGCTCAACTCTCTCCCGCCTCTTCCTCTCGGTGTGTAACTCTCTCTGTAGCTGGCTCACATCCAATGAGGTAGAAGAAGTCGATGACTCAGATGAAGCTGGCTGCTATAACCTCCGTTTCACCCTCGCAGACTCGGAGCCTAATCCTTATACGCGTTCCTTCTTACACGCTCTATCATCCACCTCGACGAACAACATCTTCTCGTCGGGCACCTTACTTGGTGCGACCGTACTCGTAGAATCAGTCTGGGAATTCGACTGCGCATGACACTCAATAATAGCAGTGACAGTATCCTGTCGAATTTGGGGTAAGGAAACACGCATAAAATATTTAAAATTAGCGATCAAAATATAAATAGTATTAAACTTAAAAATGTTTAAGATTATGTATTCTTGCCAGCGTGTGACACAATCGATCACTGATATATTGGCCCTTCCACGGCCCGTCCTGGAACATATGGGTGCGTCTGAAGAGGTCGACGTAGCTGAAATCAAGACCTAACTGTCTCCGCTATCATTGTAACAAGAAACGACTAGATGTTAGTTTTTATGATGGACTAAGTATGAAATAACGGATATATCGAATAGTAAAAAATTTTACACTTACCATCCGCTCCTCGTGCTCATTAAAAGAAATGGATCCTCCAGTGTGGAACGCCTGACCAGCGGATCTGTTCCGCTTAGCAGCGGAAAGAGATACGCTGCCATCTATCAGACCCCCAATACTTCGATAAAGTAGCCCAATGGTTTGGGAAAATCCACTTGGGGCAGTTACCCACATGCTTCTTCCGAGCCTTGGAAAATATGTCCGAAAGTCTAGCCTTACACTTCTTCTCCCAATTAGCCCGGATCTGTGTGGCATGCTCGGGGCGCTAATAAAAGAAAGACTGCAAAATCAAAGTAGCCGTTACAAGTAATTACAAATAAGAAAATATATTAAAATTACTAAAAAGACTACAAGTAATAATTACAAATCGAACTTACACTCCAAAGATCGAACCATATGTTCCGAACATCAATCGGAACTTGTGAGAAGGTAGCATAGATTCCAGTGTAGTGTCGCCTAAAAATCTCAACAATCTCCCCCACACATCGAACCGAATATGTGAACCTGTTCCGAGAAAATAAATTTTGTAATATTAGACAAAGTTATAATTTTGAAAATTTAGAAAAGTGTATACTAAGAAATTATGTAGTCGACTTACGAGTTACCAACTGGCTCAATCAGCAGTTGCATATCGTCAATAGGTGGAGCGCCAACTGTGGATCCTGAAGAACTTGGGATCAGGGTAGGGACCTTCTCTGATCGGGCCTCGTCTAGAGGCAATGGTTGTGGAGCAAGTATACATGGCGCGATGCTCGGGGACTGTCTCATCTGCCCTCGACAATTCATGAGTCGCTGACCGATTGTCGGGTGAGGCATCGGAAGCCATATGTATCTGAAATTATTTAAATACATAAAAATGGTCATATTTTGGGAGAAGAAAAAAATAATAAATTTAAAAGTATAAAGAAAAATAAAACGCTTATAATGTAACGATAGCAGAACTAATAATTATATCTATACATTAGTTAAACTTGGACCTAGTCTATAGACTTCTGTCATCATCGGATGAGTAGCCTTCCACATCGTCGTCTGTAGAGGATCCTGTCTCCCATTTTTCTTCCTTGTCATCGTTTTCATTATTCGATTGTGCTTCCTCCATCATTAAACCCGAATCCATAAAATTGATTGTATCTCTAATACCGAACTCATCTGCTAATCTTCCAAAGTTGTCATCCTCAACACATACATTGATTGCCTGCGTATCATCTACTTCCTCCTGATATGGTGCCTCGACAACGAGTGCATCAATAACATGTCGAGCTTTCATTTTACAAACAGTTACCCAATCAGATTTTGGTCTTTTGCTCCCCGGTTAGGATAAGAAATACATTTGAGTTGCTTGTTGAGCTAACACAAAGGGGTCATATTTTGGGTAATTCTTCTTGCAGTTGATGTCAACAAGTTTGTAGTGAGAAGGAATTTTAACCCCCCGATTTAGCGTTGGATCAAACCAATCACACTTGAATAAGACAACTTTTAAACAAGGAGTCCTAGGGAATTGAAGTTCGACAATCTCGTTCAACACTCCATAATAATCTTCGGCACTATCTCCGTTGCCTTTAACACAAACTCCGCTGTTAATTATTTTTTTTCCAAATGACTGATCATGTGTATGGAACCTAAAACCATTTATGAAGTAGCCATAGAAGTATTTCACTTGTCTCGAAGGTCCCCAAGCTAAGCTTTTTAAGTGTTGTTCAATCACTTGATTTTATGGATCATGAACCTAGCAAAAAATAAAGTGTTAATACACCTTCATTATCAATGTAATTTATTTAAAGTCTCATTTTGGATGTATTCAACTCACATAAGTCATAAACCATCCTGCAAACTCCGACTCTATTCTCCTATCAACTTCAGGGTCTGTTATACTCGGCTCATACAACTGCAAGTCATTTTTGAATTTCCTAAAATGACCAAAACGAACACATAAGGATACTTGTTCAAAGTATTACCGTATAAAATCTAGCAATGTGCAAAATAGCGGTATACTTACATAATGTATGGTTGAACTTCTTCACAATTTAAGTATATGTAATTTGTGGCAGCCTTAAATTCATCCGGGGTAAGATATCTATTGTGAATACTTCCCAAAACCCTCACTGGAACGGTGCATATAGACAACAAAGTGTCACTTGAGTTTGTATCATGAATGCCCTCATCATTCCTAGCCATAGCTGTATGTCAAGTCTGCACATGCGGCTCAAAATAATAGGAGAAGAATGTAGATGCCTCTTCAACTAAGTAAGCATTGCAAATTGATCCCTCCACTCTCACCTTATTTTTAACTTTGGTTTTCAAACGATATAAGAACCTAATGCATTTTTTACAGTTAGAACTGATTCATATAGTAGATGTATATATAGATATAATAATACACAATATTTTACCGCTTGAATGGATACATCCATCTATATTGAACAGGGCCGCCAACTCTGGCCTCATATGACAGGTGGACCATAAGATACTCCATCACGTCAAAGAAGCCGGGTGAGAATATCTTCTCTAATTTACAGATGAGTAAAGCAATATTATCTTCCAATTGCTTCATATGAGTTGTGGAAAGTTTAGAAGAACATAAGTCGCGGTAAAAGAGACTGACTTCTGCTAAAACGTTCCAAATTAATACCGGGAGTAATTCTTTAAATGCAGTTGGAAGCAACCTTTCCATAAACACATGGCAGTCATGACTTTTCATACCCGAAATTTTGAGCTCATTCAAATCAACATACCTGCTTAAATTCGAAGCATATCCATCTAGAAGTCGCAAATATGTAACCCACTTAAGTGGAAGTCTCTTTTGTTCGGGTGTAATAGAGTATTTAGCTTTTGGCATTAATGTCCTCCCGTCACCCAAGCCAATCACGTGTAATTCAGGTCTATCACAATATGTCAACAGATCACGTCGCGCCTTCACATTGTCCTTTGTTTTTTTCCTTTTATATTTATGACTGTGTTAAAGACATTATCGAACACATTTTTTTTTATTGTGCAACACATCTATGTTATGACGGATTAAGTGTGTTCTCCAATATGGCAAATCCCAAAAGATACTCCTTTTGGCCCAATTATGGTAGATGCCTCTGCCATCATCCCTACCAAGCTCCACAGCTGTCTCGGTTATTTTTTGTAAATGATACACTTTATCCCACATACCATCTCCAGAAGCGTGTTGTACAGGGTGTGCTGTTTCGCGACCTTTATCCTTCCTGAAAGACCTAGCATCTCTTCTGTATGGATAATCTAAAGGCAAGAAATGCCGATGGCAATCAAACCAAGAATGTTTACCTCCATTTTGCAAGTAAAATGATTTTGTCTGCTCCATGCAATACGAACATGCTAATCAACCAGCTGTGCTCCAACCACTTAGCATCCCATATGTCGGAAAGTCGTTAATTGTCCAAAGATATGTTGCTCGTAGACAGAAGTTCTGTTTCTTTGAAATATCATATGTAGAGACTCCATTAAACCATATCATCCTTAATTCATCTACCAAAGGTTGTAGATAGACATCAATTTTATACTTCGGCTTTCTAGGGCCCGGGACAATGACGGTAAAAAATATAAATAGATCCCCCATGCACATCGACGGAGGTAAATTATATAGAGTAACAATAACAGATCAACAAGAGTATTGTTTTCTCGATATTCCAAATGGTGAAAATCCATTTGAGCATAACCCAAGACGCACATTACGAACTTCAGCTGCAAATTCAGGATGACTACGGTCGAAGTGTTTCCAAGCTTCACTATCGCGTGAATGGCTCATAAAACATCCTCTTCCGGTTGACTCTCTGCATGCCATCTCATGTGCTCCGCTGTTGTGAAGGATGCAAACAGTCTCTATAGTCTGAGTGTTAATGGGAAGTAATACATTTTCTTGAAATGAACGTCTTTCTGTTGTTTGTCCTTTCCAACTTTCTTTTTCGCCAGATATCTACCATGTCCACAGAATTTGCAGTCCCTCCTAACACTGTCGTCCTTCTAATAGAGCATGCATCCATTTGGGCAGACATCTATCTTCTGAACAGGTAATCCTAAATCAGATACCAACTTCTTTGTTTGATAGAAGTCATCCGAAAGCTTATTACTACTTGGTAATACCTCCTTTATCAATTGCATCACTTGATTAAAGTATTTCTCCGACACGTTATTTTCGGATTTAATATTCAAAAACCAAGAAACAACTGATAACATATTGTGATTCTTGCATCCATCCCATATAGGAATTTCTAAAACTCTCAGTATGTCATAAAATTTTTGCGCATCCGGGTTAGGTGGTTCCTCAACATTCTTCGATGATAAAGGTTCAATTGAAAATTGATGTCCAACTGCATCAATCACCATATCTCGATACGGATTGTTAGAGCTTGACTCGACTGCAATCGTACAAGTGCTGGTTATTGATGCAGTTGGCGACGGATTAATACCCTCACCATGACTAGTCCATCTTCGGTAATTAGCAACAAACCCAAATCTATACAAGTGCAGCTCCACTTCATCTGGGGAAAGGTACGCCTTGTTTTTACACTTTCCACATTGACACCTTATAACTGAGCCTGGACCAATTGACAAACAATATGCAATGAATCGCTTGACCCCTTGTTCAAACTCAGATGTAATTCCTTTAATTCCCTGTACGTGTCTTCTGTACATCCAACCACGATCATCCATCTACATTTAGGCCATAACCATGTAGCTTATTAGCACTTGTATAATTCGAATGAAGAACGATGGTGATTGTGAAGGTCGAGGACCCTAATATACTCGTTATGAATTATGGAAGAAAGATTGAATAATGATACCCAAAAAATACTATCAGCTATCAAGTTGTGCATTCTAAATCCTTTTAAAAAAATTTGGCAGAGTTTCCCCTATAACTTGAACGTTTTCCAGGCACAAAGCCACCTCAATTCACCCAACATTCATTGTAAAAAACACACAATCCCATGTATGAATAGTCAGTTGTGACAAGATACAGAGCGTCCATGGTATGAATAGTCAGTTGTGACAAGATATAGGTCCTTGATTTGAATACAAAAGGAATAAACGAACGAATGACAGTTTTTGGTGCTATATATCTGCTAAAATGACAATAGAGAAGACAGATACATAAAAACCTTGGAATCCATGTATTTGAGTATATTGTTTGAAATACACCATTTTTGTGCAAATGTTGTTAGTGTATCCATTTTTGAGGTACTGAACTGAAGTGCCTAAACATAAACATTGGCTGAGAATGGATTTGGGAGGAGTTGTAACAAGATAAAGGCATGAGAATGGAAGGGTGGCTAAAACACTTTCAATTGAGTCTCAACATGGGTTAGAAAGGCTTAGATGGGGTAAGTTCTGTAGGAAAATGGAAAGATATAATTGGTGCAAAAGAATGAGCAAAACAGAGAATTCTGCTATGCTACAATTGTGTAAAAAGAATTTTTCTAAAAGTGTCCATCATGAATTCATTCAGCTTCAGCCATCAAAACTTAATTCAAAATGTTCTTCACCATGCATAGATCAACTTCACAATGAAAAGAACATATGGAAATACAATAGGTAAGAATCAATAAGAATCTTTTGGCATGCCACCTCAATTTTTTAAAAAAAAATTGACAGAGTTTCTCTTATAACTTGAATGTTTTCTAGGTGCAAGGCCACCACAATTCATGCAACATTCATTATAAAAAATTCACAAAATACAAATAATCTCAAAATATTTAATCAACAACACCAAATTTGAGGGTAATCACCCATTACCCATAGGGAGTGATCACCAATCACTCACGGGGAATGATCATCCATCACGCACGGGATTCTAAAGATGCAATTGGAGGATTTTCTTATCTAAGAATAACTCGTCTGTCCAAAACAATCAATGAAGAACTGTACGTCTAACCTGTGCGTAACAATATGTAGGGGATTAAAAATTTCATCAAAATTCAAGGTGTTTAATTATGTTAATTAAATGCTTAAAGTAACAGTAATGCTACAGTAACAAAATACTTAGTTTTATGATATCGAAAACATTACTGAGAACAATCTATTTAGCCAAATCAGGTGATTCTTATAGATAATTACTCCTAAAATAAAATTTAAAGTGAAATGCCTTAAATCGAGGGTCCAAAGTCATAGAAAAGCCAACTTTTGGTAGACACTATACAGAACAACTTTGAAAATCACATAAAATTAACAAAATATGAAAATCACATTATTCTAATAGGAAAAATACTCTTAAGATATAATAGAATTAAATAGATATAGAGTATAATAAAATCCCCAAATTATATTTTTGGTACTGAGATCAAAACTACACAAATCGAGTATAAACAACATACAAGCTTGTCTCTCAAGCATCAATTCACAAGCTAATCTCCTTCAATTCACCTCCAATTAATGTAGCACTAGTTACATTTCTACAACTCCTTCCATCAATAAGGATACTACACAGTTTTTGTTAATTGAGACACCTTGAAAAAAGATATTATTTCTTTGTATATCTTCTCCTTCTTCATTTTTACAATCATCCCCAACTTTTTTAGCTACTCCAATCAATAGACAATATAATTCAATCACATTTCCTATTTTACTTTTTACTTCCTCTTCAATCTCACAATAATCTTTACCACATGCTTCCTTACCGGATGAAATCTCCCTTTGCTTATTGATGAACATCAATGTCTTGTTTAGACACTCCTAAAAATAATGCCCATAACTCAAACATTTATAGCATTTGATGTTCCTATATCTTTGAGATCCTAACAAGGCCTTTCCTTTGTCTATCCTCATTTTTTCTCTAGATTTGGTATTTTTAGACAATATTAGACTATATAGCTTATTCTCACCTTTTTTGCTCCCCCTCATTTGTTTTTACACTACTTCTAGCCAACTCTTCTTCTTCTCATTTTGTTATGGTACTTCCTACTCCGTTTTAAATTTTGGAATTATTTCCTCCTCAACAACATTTTTATTTTTCTCCCTTCTATATTTGAGCTCCATTGTCCACTCACAACTCCTCTTTCATCATCTCTCTCTCCTATAGGCTTTGTGGCTTCCTTAGATGATGGTTGTGGTGGTTCACTCTGCTCACCTACACCTTCTTTCTTTTTATTTTGTTGATGAAATGGTTCATCATCTCTCTCTAACACAGTTTTTGTTAGATGATGGTTGTGGTGGTTCACTCTCCTCACCTACACCTTCTTTCTTTTTGTTTTGTTGATGAAATGGTTTAATATGTAATAAATTTCACCAATGAATGCAACCTATACTAGTGATATACCCCACCATAGGCATTTTAACAAATATTTGGTGTGCATTACATAGAATTCATGAAATCAATGATATTAAACTATGTTGATGCTACAAAAACCCCAAGAACACAATTTAAGTTAATCAACAACTTCTCAAGACACTTAACAATAATATTCAAGATTTTCTAAGAATCAAGTAATATAAACCAAGATGTAACAATTATTTCTCAAGCTTAAATCAAATTCCCAAGTGAACAAAACCTCAAGTAATCAACAAGAAAATTCACCCTAAATAAGAACAAATATCAAGAATGGAATCAATCATATTTCATATATGAAAGCTTACAAACTCATACGACATTCTCTAGCATAAGATACTTTATCAAATACTTAGTATGCAAAGTAAGAACTTCTCTTAGAACTTTCATCAAACACTTTGCATATACAATTTTGCTACCAAATTTTGATCATCAATTTACACCTTTGTTTTAACCCTAAATCACCAATTTTTTCATGCTAAAAACTTCCTCAAACATTAATATATCATGTAGGCTCAAATTCACATAAAGTCCATGGTATAAGTCCTAGTTGTGAACATTCAAAAATGCATGAAATAAGACCACGAAAATGAAAATTTTTTTTAGCACAATAGCTCCACAATTTCAACAAAACTAAGCTAATTTTCAACACATTAACATGCCAAATTCATTCCAAAGATCATCACAACATCAAAGAACAAGTTTTTCATGAAATATACAAGGAATCACAAGGAAAACTGGCCCTTTTTGTTGGTTTTTTCTTAGATTCGAGGTAAGCAGTTTTCCCTCAAACTTTTAAGCTTTCTTCATGTAGATCTAGCCTTGATATGAATCAAAACTACTATTTTCTCTTATACCAATTTGATATAAGCTCAAAAGCTCACAAGAAAATTGGAGGCCAAACTGGAAGCAGAAAAGCATATCCAAACTGGAGGCCAAGAAATTAGAGAATGCCAAAAGTAACAGAGAATAAAAAAAAATGAAATTATTAAGCTATTAAAAGTAATACCATATAACCTAATTGCTGGCAACACATAATAGATATTCAGAGATTTAATCATGTTCAAGTACCATAAATCAAATGCTCAGTTGAGATGCCCACTAATCTATCATAAATTCAAATGATACCTTTTTTGTCACTGCTGTGAAAGAAAGAAAGAGAGAGACAGATGGGAGGAGGAGGTCCACGCGACCAAGAGAGAGAGAGTGGCAAAGAGGAGGAGGTCTGGCGCAAGTGAGAGAGGCCGAGTAAAATAAGAAAGAGAGTGACAGAGTGAAGCGTTCAAATTTGGTGCTTTGCAAAAATTGGCTGACTTTTCCAATTTTTTGACATCGAGTTTCAACCGTAGTTAACTATGGTTTGTGTTAGGGAGAAAAAGGAAAAAAAAAATTGAATATTTAATAAAATAATAAAATAGAATAAATATCACCGTTCTATCAACCCAGCCCACAATAAATCTGTAGGCCGAATTCATATAAGAATTTTTCATATATAATGTATTCCTTTGTCTAGTCTTTCTCAAGATCACTTTTCTCTGCCCTGTCATTTGTTTTGTCCTTTCTGCATATTCAATAGGATAATGTAGCAAAACAAAATTGATTTTAGACCAAAATTATGTTAATCCAGTTGCTTTTTCTTGTTTAATTCTTTTCCTTCTCTGATATCCATTTTCTTTGTGTTGACAGCTCATACTCTTGCTAACTTCAAAAACTTTTCCATATTCAACAAAGTAAAGCTAAGGTGAAATTGGGCCTTGCTTGCACGGAGCTTGTGAAAGATGTAACGACTCTAATTTTCTTGTTTGGTTTTTTATCAACATGACAGGGATGACAATTGTATTGTGTTTAGATTGATAGGTCATGTAAATTTAAAATAATTATATATGACAAGTCAATTTGAAATCGATTCGATTAATAAATATATCGTGTCGTGTCAATTCGTTTATTTTCATATCATATTCATGTTATAAAACGGATTAACATGATTATACACAAAAATTAAATAGATAATTATTAAATCCGTCAATTCAAATACCTATTAAACCCGTTAATATGTTCACTCATTACATAAAAAAATTTTAAAAATCAAATTAAATCATATAAAATTTAAAAAACTAATAAAACAACCTATAAAGTCATAAATAATCAATAAAATAACAAAACATCCAATTAAATATTTAAAGATCTCAATAAATTCATAAGATTTAATCTTAAAAATCTAAACAAATATAATTTTACAATAAAACTGAATTGTTCAATAAATTATTTTCTCTAACTAAAAGTCATTGTAATATTATTATTATTATAAATACTAAATAATAATTAATTAAGAATGATTCATTTATCATATATCAAATAAATAGCCACATTAACATTATTTATTTTTCTTAAGAGGTCTCATATAATTAATCAAATAGACATACAAACAATTCAATTAATTCATATAAAAAATTAAACTATCTAATTTTTTATAGTAAAATTTGTAAAGTATTACAAAAAGTATTAAATATAAATATTAAAAAAATTAAATGGGTTTACAGGTTAAAACAAGTTGAAATAGGTTGAACCCATTTATAACCCGAATACATTTAAAGTTAAACAGGTCGATCTGTTTCGATCCGAACATGCAAAATTCCAATCTTAACATGTTATAATATTTCAGGTTAGTGTGTCATGTTTAATAGTATTAGCCCTACTAATAGTAGTCGACATAAGTGAAAGAGGGAATCAACCAAAGTCTTTTTCAAATTCAATTTCCACCTTGCAATAATCAAACCAATTTAAATTTAGTCTTTTTCAAATTCAAATTCAAATTCAATTTCAATTTCCACCTTGCAATAATCAAACCAATTTAAATTTAGTCTTTTTCAAATTCAATTTCCACCTTGCGTTATGCGGTTCCAAGTCCGTTAAACGCTGTGCCAACTACTGGAGATGCGTGCAGCTGAGTCGCATGCCAGAGAGACGAGAGGATATGTCATCTGGGGAGGTAGAAGTAGAGTAGAAGGAAAGACCCATAACTTGACTCCAATAGTTTAGCAGCCGTCCAACACTTCCAACACCAATGAATACCCTCCAAAATGGCCAATAATTTTTACCTCATATACCCTTTCTAACCCTTTTGCTCTCATTTCCTCCCATAAGTTCACAGTTCACACAGTCAAAGAGTGGCCTCTTCCTCGTCTCTTCTGGAAATTAAAGAAAATCACCATGGTTGAAACTCCAAGTTCTGCAACTTATACTGCAAATAAGGCCTCCAAGGCTGCAAATAAGGTCTCCAAGGCCCGCAGTCATTCATATTCCAGGCCTGAAAATGATTTTCTTTCACCGGAAAAAGGACAAGACCAAAGTCAAAGTCAGGGCGTTTATGAGTTAAGGCATCAACGACTCAAAGCAAGCAAAGCTGCTCATGATCATCAAAGGCAATCGATCAGAACGGCCGATGATGAATTGGATGACGATTTCGAAGAAAAGTCAAAACGTCCGGCTGAACAACTGAAAGCAAGCAACGATCAGGGCGTTGATGGGCCTCCCGAGCATGAGGGATATAAGTCGAACCGACCGCCTCAAGTTTCTGGACTGCGGCTTTCTGGGCTGCGGCTTGCTAGTCTGAAGCTTTCTGGGCTGCGGCTTTCTAATCTGCGGCTTTTTGAGCGTTATGATGATATCGAAGAAGAAGAAGGATCTTCGTCGAAACGACCGGCTCAACGACGCAAAGCAAGCAAGGGTCAGCATGTTTCTGGGCTGCGGGTTTCTGGGCTGCGGCTTGGTGATCTGAAGCTTTCTGGGCTACGGCTTTCTGATATGCGGCTTTTAAAGTACGAATATGATGATTTCGAAGAGGAAGAAGGATCTAAGTCGAAACGACCGGCAAGCAAACCTCAAGCCGTTTCTGGGCTGAGGGTTTCTGGGCTGCGGCTTTCTGACCTGAAGCTTGCTGGGCTGGGGCTTTCTGATCTGCGGCTTTTTGACCAGGAATATGATGATTTTGAAGAAAAAGAAGAACAAGAAGGAGAAGAAGGAGAGGGATCCAAGTCGAAACAACCGGCTCGGGGACTGGAAGCAAGCAAAGGTCGGGGCTTTTCTGGGCTTCGGCTTTCTGAGCTTCGGCTTGCTGATTTGCAGCATTCTGGGCTGCGGCTTTCTAGTCTGCGGCTTTTTGAGCATGAATATGATGATTTCGAAGACGAAGTAGAAGTAGAGGTAGAAGACGAAGAAGAAGAAAAAGAAGAAGAAGAAGAGGACGATGAAGACGAAGAAGAAGAAGAAGAAGAAGAAAAGGAAAAACAAGAAGAAGAAGAATCTAAGTCGAAACGAGCGGTCCAACTACTCAAAGCAAGCAAAGCTCAGGGTGTTTCTGAGCTGCTTCGACTCAAAACAAGCAAAGGTCAGGACGGTTCTGAGCTTCGACTCAAAGCAAGCAAAGCTCAGAGCGTTTCCGAGATCCAACTACTCAAAACAAGCAAAGCTGAGGGCGTTTCTGAGCTGCTTCGACTCAAACCAAGCAAAGTTGAGGGCGTTTCTGACGTGCTTCGATGGGCTCAACAACTCAAAGCAAGCAAAGCTCAGCGTTTCTGAGCTGTGTCCTCTCCCACCGACGGTTGAATTTAATTCGCTCAACGTGAGGAGACGAAGGGTAATGAGAGCGAAGGAAAGGCCGGCAAAGCTAGTTCTCCTAGCTCTACAAGTACTTCTGCAACAAATTCGAGCTAAAATTAGTGAGAACAATCACTTATGGTTTATGTTATTCTCTTAAAATCAACTTGGACTCTTCATGTTATGGTTTGTCGAGAATGGTAACTAGAAATTTAAGAGAAAGATTTTAATATGTATTTTAATTTTCTGTGTGTTCTTGGATACCCATCAAGGATTTATCACTATTATCATGGGTATCCAATTTGTGATGATGTTTATTTCAGATTATGTTCTGTGCTAGCTCAGCTACCCAAAGTCCTGAGAATTGAGATAATACCCTTTTAAAGTTGCACACAGGCAATGAGTTTCGAAAATATTCAACAAAGAAAAGCTAAAATTAAATTAGGTTTGATGCTAAAATTAGACCTTATATAGAATATTAACCACTTGGCACATTGATGTTCATAAAAGTCTCAAATGTTTGAAAATAGGACATTATTAGGGAAATTCTTATGTGAATCGGGTTCACCGTGGATCGGTGTTTTAAAGTGTTATACCTTTCTAGAAGTGTATAACACACAAAGTACGTGATACAATACTCAAAGCACTAGGTCCATGGTGGACCGAGTCAACATAAGAATTTCCCCCTTGCTAGTTCTCAGTACTGAAGCTTAAGGATGAAGTAATGACTCCGATTTTCTTTTTTGTATTTTATCAACCTGATAGCCGTCAAAATAAGTGAAGGAAACGTGTTCAGTAGAAATCGTACTCGGTACTGAAGCTTAAGAATGAAGTAATTGTTATAAAATTTTGATATAATTAGATTAAAATTTATATATTACATATTACGAAAAATCTAATTATTTTCTATATAAAAATTTTTTTAAACTTCTCTCTTTCTTTTTCTCACAATTCTTTCACAAAATGATAGTGTATTACGAGTTTAGAGAATAACTCTATTTATAAAGCTCTTAATTAGTAGAATATATCATCTTCCACTAATCTTAATTAGTGTTGTCTCCACTAAATGATGGACATCCATAAAAATTCATAATTAGTGGAGCTTCCACTAATTTCTTAATAATTCACATAAATTCATAATTAATGGAGCTTCCACTAATTCAAATATTTACAACACTCCCCATTGGATGTCCATCCATTACATAAAGAATATGCTTGTTAAAATCTTACTATATTAAAATTCAGTGGAAAAAAATCTAGTAAAGGAAAAAAAGTACACTATTCTATATGTCTGTTTATTACTCCCCCTGATGAGATGATTCCTTTAAATTTTTAAACTGACGCATACCGATTTTATTTCTCAACTTCTCAAATGTTGTAGTCGGTAAAGTTTTTGTGAAAATATCCACGAGGTTGTCACATGACCGAATTTATAATACATCAATTTCACCTTTCTTCTGGAGTTCATGAGTAAAAAAGAATTTTGGTGAAATATATTTTGTCAAATCTCATTTAATATATCATTCTCATATTTGAGTTATGCAAGCTGCATTGTCTTCATAAGAGGAGTTGGAATATCTCTGATAGATAATAATCCACAACTTTTTCGGATATCATGAATCATTGATCATAACCATACACATTCTCTACTTGCCTCATGAATGGCTATACTTTCAGCATGATTTAAAGAAGTAACTGCTTGAAGATATCGAATGACTTGTTTAATTCCATTCCAATGTCATCGTGTTGGTGAAGAACTAAATCTTACTAATAAATTGACAACAAATATAATATCAGGTCATGTATTGTTAGCAAGATATATCAATGCACCAATTGCACTGAGATATGGTACTTCAGGACCAAGGAGTTCTTCATCATCTTCTTGAGGTCAAAATCTTTCTTTACATCTAATGATTGGACGATAATTGGAATACTCAATGGATGTGCTTTGTCCATGTAAAAGCTTTTTAGAACTTTTACTGTATATGTTGATTAATGAAACTTGCAAAACATTCAATTTGTAAACCAAGGCAAAATGTAATTTTACCAACATCCTTGATGTCGAATAATCAATTGTTTCGTAGAGCTCTTCAGGAGTTCCAATACGATTAATATCATCAACATATATCACAAATTTAGAACCATATTTCTTAATAAAAACACATAGACATACCTGGTCATTTGTAAATCCCGCTTTTAATAAATATTCACTAAGACGATTGAATCACATGTGCCCAGATTGCTTCAAGCCATATAATGATTTCTGTAACTTGATGGAGTAATTTTCACGAGGATAATGTTTATATGCTTCAGGCATATAAAATCCTTCGGGGATTTTCATGTAAACATTATTTTCTAAATTTCCATACAAGTAAGAAGTGACAACATCTAATAGGCGTATATATATCTTTTCATGTACTGCCAAACTGATAAGATATTGGAGTGTAATAGCATTAATAACAGGAGAA
Source organism: Voacanga thouarsii (assembly GCA_026120185.1). Classification (NCBI taxonomy): domain Eukaryota; kingdom Viridiplantae; phylum Streptophyta; class Magnoliopsida; order Gentianales; family Apocynaceae; genus Voacanga; species Voacanga thouarsii. The sequence continues at coordinate 585,449 of JANUWF010001066.1, read as the reverse complement.
TAAGTTTCATTATAATCAATATCTGGTCTTTGTGAAAAACCTTGGGTTACTAACCGTACTTTCTCCCGTATGATTTCATTATTTTCATTGCGCTTTCTCACAAATATCCATTCGTAGCCAACAGGTTTTACACATTCTGATGTTCAGACTGCAAGTCCGAAGACTTTATATTGTGTCAGTGCATTTAACTCCGATTGAATCGCATCTTTCTATTATAGCCAATCTTTTCTATGCCGACATTCATCCACTGATATTGGTTCAGGATTATCATTATCTTATGTAACATTAAGAGATATATTGTATGCAAACATATTATCAATAATTGTTTCTATCCAATTCCAACTTCTACCGAAAGTGGTATAATTAATAGAAATTCACTATGAACATCTGGATTATTTAATCTTATTTTCTTTCGAGGATTTTTATCTTTAGAACTAAGAGGTCGGCCATGCTTCTGGCATGCTTTTGGCTCAGTAGCTATAGGTATAATCTTTTGTTCTGCTAGAACTTCAATTCAAATAGGAGTATTTATAGTTGGAATATGCAATTTTTGTAACTCTTCTAGAGTCAATAAAAGTGTCGGCATTTGATTTGGATTTGCAATACTTTGCAAATGAATTATCTTTTGAACTTCAAGTTCACACGCGCTTATAAGCGGATCAAGATAATTTAATGATGTTGTCCAATCAAAATCTTTCTTGTACTGTTTCTGTTCTCCCCCTAATTTAGGGAATAATGATTTCACAAGAGAATAAGGGAAAAGAAAAATAAATGCAAGAACATGATGATAAGTAGGAAATGCAAAAAAAAAAAAAAAAATTATACTTTCCGGTACCATCTTTTCTCCTTCCTCCTTGTCTTTTCTTCTCCTCCGTCCCCCCATCTATCATCTACCTCTTCTTCTTCCTCGTACAGATATATATATATATATATATATATATATATATAGATATGTGTGTGTGTGTGTGTGTGTATTGATATATATTTCAATCATCAGCCATTAATAAATATCAAAAAAATAAAAAACCTCAAAGCAGATATGAAGACTCGTAATTCATTTGAAACATGGTCAAATTTTGACTTGGTTTCTAACGCAGAAGATTTTGATGTGTTTTCTTTTCTAAGCCAACCGCTTCCGCCTAATGTCAGGAGAGATACTTTTGAGGGTTTCCTTTTTTTTTTTTTAGTGTGCTTAATAATGAAATAATGAAATTAAACTCTCTTTTGATTTGTTGTGATGTAAATCAGTGGTAGTTCTAGATATGCTGCTTTGGATTTTCAATTTGATCTACCCATTCAAGAGACTGTTTTTTATGCTGTTGATCTACCCATTCAAGAGATTGCTTTTGATGCTATTCCTCTGAATGAGGATATGCTTGTGCATGATCCTTTCTACTCCCTAATGGATTTTGAACAAAGCCAAAATATGATTCCAGGTTATCATACATTCAAAAATAGATTTTGCATGGTATTACCTTTATTGATATTGTTTTTCCTTTTCTAGGAGAAATAATGAGTGGTTTTGACAATGAATTCGGAGTGAGGACCCATGAAATGCATAATATCGAAGTTCAATATATTATTGCAGATGAAATTCCTATGAAGAGTGAGAGGATTAGGAGGCAGAGAGAGGAGAAGGGTAATAGCTCCAAGACACTATCAAAAGAAACCATTTCGTAGTACTTTTACCTGCCAATCAAGAGCGCGACCAAAGAACTGAATTTTGACTTAACCCCTCTCAAGAACAAATGTAGGGAGTTGGGAATTCGTCGATGGCCTCATAGGAAGTTGATAAGCTTGGAGACCCTAATCAAGAATGTTCAGGTTCTCTCACACACACACTTGTAATTTGCTGAAATAAGTAAATAATGACTGGAATGAATGTATCTCCACCGATGATATCACTTCGATTTACATGAGCGAAATAAAGACGAAGAAGAACATAAGTTAAGAGAAGCCATTGATATACTGGAACGTGAGAAGAAATTAGTGGAAGAAAGTCCTAATACGTAGTTGGAAGACCAAACACAGAAATTGAGACAAGCATGCTTCAAGGCCAAATATAATAAAAAAACTTAAGGGGATGAGAAAATTTCAAGACTCATTGTGCAGTAACGTCACGGCTAATTCTGCTGCTAGTCTAGATGCTGGCCCAAGGGAGAAGAAAGAGAATAAAGATGCCGAGGAAGAAGAACTGAAATCTATAATTGCTACCTGTTTGTCTTCCTCTAATGCAAACATGGAAAAAGAACAACTACAAACATTCATCCTCAATTTGTCAACTCAATTAAAAAAGAGCAACTACAAGCATGCATCCTCAAGTTCATGTAAATACCAGTGAGATGAATAAAGGAAATGCAAGTGAACACAAGACTTATGATTAAGAGGATATAGATTTTTTTTTTCTGAACTATTAGCAGTAATATAGTATATATTGACATTCGAATGTAACATCTCAAAGATGTGATACTTATTATTAATGAAAATATCATTTCCCCTTTTTTTTCTGAACTATTAGCAGTAATATAGTATATATTGACATTCGAATGTAACATCTCAAAGATGTGATACTTATTATTAATGAAAATATCATTTCCCCTTATTATCTTTTCTGTTCCACTTCAGGTGGCTAGTATTGCTCTGTGCTAAGGGAAATATAGAGTGTGTCCATGACCATAACCACGACCACTGCTACAATTACGACTATAACGATGGCTTATGCTGGAGCCAACAACATTCACTTTTGGGAGTGCTGTTGAGCCAGTTGGTCTGGCTTCATGATTTTTCAATAATAACTCATTATTTTTCTCTGCAATGATGAGTGCAATAATTAAATCTGTGTATACCATTTTTCTCAATATTGTTGCTATAGGACAATATTCGAGGTATGAAAGATGGAGAATATCTTCTCCAATATATCTTCATCAGTAACTTTTTCTCCGCATAATTTTAATTGAGATGTAAGTTGAAACATCGCGGAGCCATATTCATTCACGGTTTTAAAATTTTGCAACTTTAGGTGCAATCATTTATACCGTGCAGTTGGTAATACGACCATTTTCAGGTGGTCAAATTTAAATTGTCCACAGGATATATGGATCTTTTTTTTTTCCAGCATTTAGATGCATTTCTGTATGACATATAATTTTTTCAGCAATATCAAGGGTTACAAATTCGAGGTTAGCAATGTTAGCTATAGAGATTAATAAATGCGTACCTATCTTCTGGCTTTAATAACGGCAGAGATTCGTTTTGATAACGTATTATAAAATTTGGGTAGTGTTAGAATAAAATCTACACACTACACACTAAGAAAACTTTAACTATTTTCTACACACGAATTTCTTCAAACTTCTCTCTTTCTTTTTCTCACAATTCTTTCACAAAATAATGGTGTATTACAAGCTTAGAGAATAGCTCTATTTATAAAATTCTTAATTAGTGGAATATATCATCTTCCACTAATCTTAATTAGTGATGTCTCCACTAAATTATGGACATCCATAAAAATTCATAATTAGTGGAGCTTCCACTAATTCTCTAATAATTCACATAAATCTATAATTAGTGAAGCTTCCACTAATTCAAATATTTACAACAGTAATGATTTTGATTTTCTTTTTTGGATTTTATCAACCTGATAGTAGTCAAAATAAGTGAAGGAGACGCACTCAGTACTGAAACTTAAGAATGAAGTAATGACTCCGATTTTTTTTTTTTTTTTAATTTTATCAACCTGATAGTAGTCGAAATAAGTGAAGGAGACAGAACACAAAGTCTTTTTTAAATTGAATAATAACCATTTTTCAATAATCAAACAAATTTAATTTTCCACTTGTGGGGCTCCAAATCCATTCAATAAGAGTTGATCGCTTTTATTTAATTTATCGGTCTTTCTTTTTATTTTTTGAAGTGATTGGTGACTAGATTTGAATAAAAAACATTGATTGAATAATGACAATTTTGAGTAGAGTGAAATTAAATTGAATAATACCTATCTCTATTTTATTTTTATCTTATCAGGTGTATTTGGAGATGCCCCAACTACTAGAGACTTGTTCTCTTTCATTAGTAAGATGGGTGAAGCTGAGTTACGCGTCGACGAGGATATATCAACTGCCGCGGGGCTATTTGAAATTAACCTTGCTTCAGCTTCAACCAATGACCTAGTCCCTTCATGTATAATGTTTCAATTGTACAGAAAAGATTGTTTCTCTAACGAGAAACCCCACCGACTGTATAATCTGTTAATGTTACACTCTAAATGCAATCATTTGAATATTTTATATAGCATATTTATTAATAAAATATATTATTTATCTTAGAAAGTAAATTGAGAAGTGTAAACCAATTGGCCTTATTCTTCAAGTTTGAACTCAACTGAAATCATTGGCAGATTTCTTCCATTCCTCACAATAGATGTATCAACAACCACCCTTGCTTGTGTTGTAGAAAATCTCCAATTTTTTAAAGATATGAATTAACAAAAAGAACTAAAAACTAGATATATGAAGATATGAGTGCTTGAATAATTATAAAGGAACAAGATAATACACTTCAAAAGCTTCGAATACAATTCGAATTTACAAATGAATGCAGACATGATGTGGTCCCTGGGATCATTCTTTCGAGTTCATATCTCAATGTGATCAGACAAGTAACAAGCCATGTTTAGAAGAACAGTTTTAGGTGAATTGTTTTGTCTGGTATTTTATTTTATTGCAACCATCAATGTCACAAGCAATTTGAGATTGCCGTAGCAGGTAAACTTTACATAATTAGTTAATTCTTTAGTAGATTATTTTGAATCAAGATGAAGGAAATTCCATCTACTCCCTCCATCCAAATTGAATGTACATATTGCTATACAAATCTAATTCATAATGGGACATTCAAATCCAAACGGAGTATTAGACACTCAGGACAAATTTGACTCATAGTTTGGCAAAGATAAAGTTAAACCTAGCATACAAGTGCAAAATCATGGCAAATTGCAAAGGGTTAGGTGCATATATCTTTTCTCCCCCCTTCCTTTTTTTTTTTTTCTTTTAAAGAGGAGAAAAAAAAAAATACTATAGGATCAATTTTGTGAACAAATGCATAATGAAAGAGATAGCATCTTGATCTAAAATTCTGATGAAGTTTAAAAGCAACCAGAAGTTTTTGTACAAACATTATGTTGAGCTGCAGACAGGTAGCTGTATTTGACTCCCCAATAAAAAGCTCCTTATATTTTCGCACTACAGTTCTAGCGCAAGCAATCTACAATATTCCGACCATAGCTTCAACTGCTCCTCCATGAATTCCTCGATAAAAATTCTAGAAATCAATTCAAAAAAAAGAAATAAGGTACTTGGATTGACGGTTGAAGATCAAGAATAAAAGAATAGATATCTATAAGCATCCTGGAAAATATCAAATAAGAAGGTCAAGGTATTGATTAACAGCTCCTTTGAAAAACAAAAACACACATTCATAGTACTTAAAACCTATATTTTTCAAATACGCAATTTAACTACTTGAAAGCAACTAATATCAGTGAATGCATGAATTTAAGCTAAACTAACTGGTTCCATCACTAGGAGGAACTGCTCCTCAGTCAACTAACAAGTTCTTCCTTTGGCTCGTCTTCGTCTTCCTTATAACGTGGCTTCTTGAACTCCATTGGGTGCTTCTAAAATGGGGAGTCCAGGCTTTACCTACAATCTGGTCCGTATTACCATTGCTATTGACTCAGCGACAAAAAGAAACAGAGGGGGGGGAGGTGGGGAGGAGAGTGGCCGAGAGAGTCCAGATTTCTAGGATCCGATCGATATTGCCATTGTTGTGAAAGAAAGAGAGAGAGGGGAAGAGGAGGAGGTCCGGCAATCAAGAGAGAGAGAGTGGCAAAGAGGAGGAGGTCTGGCACAAGAGAGAGGCCGAGTAAAAGTGGAAAGAGAATGGCAGAGTGAAGAGTTCAAATTTGATGCTTTACATCAATTAGTAGACTTTTCCAATTTTCAAATATCGAGTTCAACCATAGTTAACCATAGTTTGCGTTAGGGAGAAAAAAAGAAAAAAAATCTAAAATTTTGAGTTTCTAATAAAATAATAGAACGAGATAGGTGTTACCGTTCCTATTCTAAAATTGTAAATGCCATTGGAGAATATTCCATAACTTTAGATCTTACTTATCAAAAAATGGGATTTTATTCCAACTAAGTGCACCTAGCATCCTCAACAAAATAGAGTTGCAAAAAGAAGAAACAGAACCTTGTTAAATATAGTCATAAGAATGCTAGGCTTCTCTACACTCAGTATACTCTTTCAGGGATATGCTATAAAACTGCGACGTATATATTGAATATGATTCCATCTAAGTCTATCCCTAAGACTCCATTGGAATTGTGGAATGGGCGGAAGCTTAATTTGACACATATCCATATTTGGAGTTGTCCTACGTATGTGCTGAAGTGAAAGATGGATAAAATGGAATCAATATCAAATTTATGTCTATTTGTTGGGTATCTAAAAGGAATAAGGGGATATTACTTTTATAGTTCTCAAGATAAGAAAATATTTGTAAGTATAAATGCAATTTTCTTAGAGGATAAGTACATAAAAGAACGTGGTCAAAGAGTAGGGTTATTTGGAATAAACCAATGGAGATAATCCCAAGCAAATGGTTACAGAAACTCATACTCGAGATTCACGTGGTGGATTCGTATCTATGCCACTTAATATGCCAAATTCCAGTGTGAGAGAAAGAGATGTTACGCCTTCTATACCCACTGCCCCTGTTCAAACTCCAATTATTAAGGAATCAACAGATCTGGTCCCAGTCAATGAGGGGAAGAAAATCCAATCATCCAAGAACCTCCACAGCTTAGACGTAGTGGGAGAGTTATTCAACGTCCCTCTAGATACTTACCCTATGGAGAGGCTTTTCAAGAAATCTCCTTTGAGGAAGAGGAGGATCCCACTATATATAAAAAAGTTGTAGAGGATATAGACGCGGACCATTGGAAGAGTGTAATGGATTCAGAAATGAAATCCATGTACACTAACTCCGTCTGAGAACTTATTGACTTACCTAATGGGGTAAAACCTATTGGGTGAAAATAGGTCTACAAAAGAAAGAGAGGAGTAGACGGAAAAGTGAAAATTTTCAAAGCTAGATTGGTTGTTAAGAGTTATACCCAACGAGAAGGTATTGACTATGTAGAAAGCTTCTCGTGCTGTGACCATACTAAAGTCTATAAGAATCTTCTTATCTATTGAAACTCACTTCGACTATAAAGTATGCCGAATGGACATCAAGACAGCATTCCTTAACGAAAATCTTGACGAATGTATCTACATAGTATAATCAGATGGTTTTATCCAAGAAGATTAAGAACATAAAGTCTACAAGTTGAATAGGTCTATTTTATGGATTTAAACAAGCGTCTAGATCTTAGAATATCAGATTTGATCAAATCATTAAATCTGAAACAAGACAGCATTCATTAATAAAAATCTTGACGAATATATCTACATAGTACAACCAGATGGTTTTATCCAAGAATGTCAAGAACATAAAGTTTACAAGCTGAATAGGTTAATTTTATAGGCTTAAACAAATGTCTAGATATTAGAATATCAAGTTTGATCAAACCATTAAATCTTATGATTTTAGTCAGTATTCTGGTGAACTTTGTGTCTATAAAAGAATTATAGATGGTAAAGTGATTTTTCTCATATTGTATGTTGATGATATCCTTCTTATTGGAAATAATGTAGGGACATTAACATAGGTGAAAAATTGGTTGGGTAAACAGTTTGATATGAAGGACTTGAGAGAAGCAAGATATGTTATGGGCATTTAAATCCTTCGGAATAGAAAGAATAGACAGATAAAGTTTACAAGCTGAATAGGTTAATTTTATAGGCTTAAACAAATGTCTAGATATTAGAATATCAAGTTTGATCAAACCATTAAATCTTATGATTTTAGTCAGTATTCTGGTGAACTTTGTGTCTATAAAAGAATTATAGATGGTAAAGTGATTTTTCTCATATTGTATGTTGATGATATCCTTCTTATTGGAAATAATGTAGGGACATTAACATAGGTGAAAAATTGGTTGGGTAAACAGTTTGATATGAAGGACTTGAGAGAAGCAAGATATGTTATGGGCATTTAAATCCTTCGGAATAGAAAGAATAGACAGATAACTTTATCCCAAACTTCATATATTTACAAAGTGTTAGTGAAATTCAATTCAAAATTCCAAAAAAGGTCAATTGTCTTTGAGACATGGAATCTAGTTATCTCAGAAGTATAGTCCTAAAACTCCTAATGAAATTGAATACATGAAACGAGTTTCTTATGCATCAGTTGTAAGAAGTCTCACGTATGCTATGTTTTGTACTCGTCTAGACATTTGTTATGCTGCTGGAATGGTCAATAGATATTAGTCAAACTCGGGACCGGAACACTAGACAACAGTGAAGTATATATTCAAGTATCTTCGTAGAACTTGAGGATATATGCTAGTTTACTCAATTCTAGAATTGGTACCTATAGGTTACATTGATTCTGATTTTCGAGTTGATAAAAATCTTCGCAAGTCCACTTTAGGCTTTGTTTTCACCATAGGTGGTGGTGCAGTCGTGTGAAAAAGTATCAGACAATCTTGTATTGCCGACTCTACAATGGAGGCTGAATATATAGTGGCTTGTGAGGTAGCTAAAGAGGCAGTATGGTTGAAGAAGTTCTTAATAGAATTTGAGATGGTTTCTTTTGTATCTCAAGCCATTAGTTTGTATTGTGATGACAGTGGTACAATGCCAAATTGGAAAGAACTACGCAGCCATTAGCATGGTAAACACATTGAACGTAAATATCACCTATTTAGGGAGATTATTCAATACAGAGATATAGATGTATGCAAGATTTCTTCTGTTGAAAATCTTATTGATCCTTTTATTAAAAGTTTACCTATAACTACTTTTGAAAATCATATAGAAATTATGGGTATTTCTAACATGTCCTATTTACTCTAGCATAAGTGGGAGAATTTTGTTAGCTATGCTCATCGAGTAAATACAATATTTGTATTTTAAAATTAAATAATATATATATATATATATATATATATATATATATGAGCCTGTTTTGTCCACAAATTATTTAAATATTATAAATAAAGTGTTTATTTGTTAAACATAGAAATACTTGATTTATAATTTAATTCGAAATAAATTATCCGCGATCTAAAATAAATTTGGGCCATTTATTGTGGTGAGATCGTCTTAATTTTATTGAAGTCTATCTTTGACTTTGGTAATAAAATTAAGGATGTATTTTGATATATCGGATGGATCATCAATGTTTATTTGTGGAATAGACCATACAAATAAAATATTAAAAGATTGTCGTACACAATACTGTTGGGAAGTATGCCCTCTTAGACTAGTTTCTGATATAAAAAATCAAATGTTTGAATAAAAGAATTTATTTTCAGAAATCGTTTGTGAATTTACTTTTTTGTGCACAATGTCGTTTGGAAAAGACCTATTGTGTTTAAGTGGTCCATGTGAATGGAGGTCTTTCACAATAAGGTATGGATCACGAGTTACTTAACACGTAGACATTCATTCTTAACCGATTGATTAGAATGAGAATCTCATCATGTCTAGATTATTATGTTATGGATTCTAAATAGGGAATGGTTTACCTTTAGCCAGTGAGTAGTCCACTCACTTCATGACATAAGCGTATTTCAAATACGTAGAACAGGACCTGTAGTAGTGGTTTCTTAAAAGTACTATGTGGTAGAAACCTAGACTACTACCGCTACAGCGTGGACTAGTACTCTACGACTTGAGTATAAGTTGGTGGTCTGACGAAGCTGAAAGTATATACTTTTTCAAGAACTGGGCCTAAGCCCAGAAAGTTCAGAAGGAAGAAGGGAAACGCAGCGGCCCAGCCCAAGACCTAGCCCAAAGACAAACCAAAGGGCAAGTGCTTCAAATGTGGGAAGAAGGGACACTGGAAAAAGAAGTGTCTAGATCTTCAAGCCAAGAAAAATCCCACTGGTAATGTTTTCTATTTAGAGTCTATATCAATGGTTGAATCAACTTCCACTTAGATTGTTGATTCAGGAGCCACTGATCATATATGTAACTCCTTGCAGGGGTTTAGAAAAATTAGAAGACTTAAGAAGGGCGAACATGGGTTACGCGTGGGAAATTGAGCACAAGTTTGGGCCCTTGTAGTGGGAGAGTTGGGTCTTATTTTTTTATTGGAATAGACTAGTGGTTTTAAAAGATATTTTATATGTACCTGATTTTTCATCAGAATTTGATTTCAGTTGCAAAACTAATAAATCAATGACATTCTGTCTCTTTCCATTTTTGTATTTCTATCAATAGAAATGGAGAAATTTTATGTACTGGGCACATATATGGAAATCTATTCTTCTTAAACCCTATTAACAATCAATAAAATAACGCTCACTCTGAACTTTTAACTAAGAAGAGAAAGACCAATGTCAATGACTCATACCTTTGGCATCTGAGATTAGGTCACATCAACTCAACCAAGATTCAGAGGCTAATCCATGGTAGGCCTTTGGGCTCATTGAGATTGGAAAATTGGCCTCAGTGTGAATCCTACCTGATGGAAAAGATGACTAAAATGTTATTTACCCCAAAGGCGGATAGAGCTAAGGAAATATTAAGTCTTATTCACACTGATATGTATGGTCCCTTGTCTACACCAGCTAGAGGAGGTTTTGAGTACTTCATTACTTTCACAGATGATTGTACAATGTTTGGTTATATTTACTTGATGAGGCGCAAGTCTGACTCTTTTGATAAATTCAAGGAGTTTAAGGCTGAAGTGGAGCGTCGGACAGGTAAATTAATTAAGACCTTACGATCGGATCGTGGTGAAGAGTACCTCTTGGGTGAATTCAAGGATTACATGGTACATTATAAGATAGTATCCTAGCTCTCTGCTCCAGGGACACCCCAGCAGAACGGAGTAGCTGAGAGAAGGAACAGGACATTGATGAAAATGGTCTGGAGCATGATGTCTCATGCTACTTTTCTAGTGTCTTTTTGGGGATATGCCTTGGAAACAGCAGCATACATTCTGAACTTGGTGCCTTCCAAGATAGTACCTAGAACTCCCTATGAGATGTGGATTGGGCGTAAGCCAAGTCTGAATCATTTCAGGATATGGGGTTGTCCGACTTATGTACTGGTCAAGGGAGACAAGTTGGAACCAAAATCAGAATTATACTATTTTGTTGGGTATCCAAAAGGGACAAAGAGTAGTTGCATTTATCATCCTAAGGAGCAGAATGTACTAGTTAATACCAATGCTAGATATTTAGAAGATGATCAAAGTATTTCCCCGAAAGGTTCAACAAGGTTGGAACTTGAGGAGAGGTTATCTACGAAATCAACTTCTTCTGATCCGAGTGCGGAACAAAAAGAGGCACAACCTCAAGAGCCTGTACAAATGGAGTTTCGTCGTAGTGGGAGAGTGTTTAGGGTTCCAAAGAGATGGACCGGAGAAGCTTTTGAGTTGGTCTTCGACCATCAGGAACAAAACCCCACTAGATACGAGGAGGCTATTGCTGATGCCGATACAAATTTATGGCATGAAGCAATGAAAGCCGAGATTGAGTCTATGTAAATCAATTAGGTTTGGAATCTTGTAACTTCACCTGAAGGGATAAAACCCATTAGGTGTAAGTGGGTGTACAAGAGGAAGAGGGGAGTAGATGGGAAGGTAGAAACCTTCAAAGTTAGGTTTGTGGCGAAAGGGTATACTCAGAAAGAGGAAATCGATTATGAGGAAACATTTTCCTCGGTGGCCATGTTTAAATCCATCCATATCTTCCTTGCCATAGCATGCCATTATGACTACGAGATATAACAAATGGATGTTAAGACGGCATTTTTAAATGGCTATCTTAGCGAAGACATCTATATGTCCTAACCTGAAGGCTTTATTGCTGAAGGCCAAGAACATATGGTTTGCAAGCTTAAGAAGTCCATTTATGGACTTAAGCAGGCATCGAGATCATGGAACATTCGTTTTGACGAGATTGTAAAGTCTTACAATTTTATTCAAAACGAAGATGAACCATATGTGTATAAGAAACTTGAAGGCATTAATGTGGTTTTTCTTGTCTTGTATGTGGATGATATTCTACTCATTGGAAATGATGTAGGGTCATTGTTATCTACAAAAGTTTGGTTGTCTAGTCAATTTAGTATGAAGGATTTGGGAGAAGCCAGCTACATTCTCGGGATTAGGCTTCTTAGAAATAGGAAGCAGAGAATGTTAAGATTATCCCAAGTAGCATACATTGACAAGATGCTGGCCAAGTACAACATGGACTCATGCAAGGGAGCTCTAATCCCTTGTAGACATGGGTTGTCATTTTCTTCAAGGGACTGTCCTAAGTTTCAAGAAGAAAAAGACAGAATGAGTAGGATTCCCTACGCTTCGGCTGTGGGAAGTCTCATGTACGCCATGCTGTGTACTAGGTCAGATATTTGCTTTGCCGTAGGCTTGGTTAGCAGATATCAGTCAAACTCTAGGGAGGTTCATTGGCAAGCTGTAAAGCATATTTTCAAGCATCTCAAGGGAACAAGAGATTATATGCTGGTTTACAGGGCTGATGATTTAGTTCCTATAGGATACACAGACCCAGACTTTCAGGCGGATAAGGACGAGAGAAAATCCACTAGTGGATATGTCTTCACCTTATTTGGATGAACAATTTCATGGAGGAGTATCAAGCAATTTTGCATTACTGACTCAACCATGGAAGCTGAGTATGTGGCAGCTTCGGAGGCATCCAATGAAGCAGTCTAGCTCTGGAAGTTCCTTTCAGAACTTGGAGTCGTGCCACATATGAATAGGCCGATTGTGAAGTATTATGACAACACTGGAGTAGTATCACAATCCAAGGAACCTCAGAACCACAAGAAGGGGAAGTACATCGAGAAGAAGTACCACCTCATCCGGGATTTCATCTAGAGATGGGAAGTCGTAGTGGAACAAATTGCCTCCGAGAACAATCTAGCAGATCAATTCACCAAGCCTTTGGCTGAGAGAGTCTTCAAGAGATACTTAGATGCCATAGGGCTAGGCACCTACAGACTTACCTAGTCTTAGAGTGCAAGTGGGAGATTGTTGGGAAGTATGCCCTCTTAGACTAGTTTCTGATATAAAAAATTGAATATTTGAATAAAAATTTTATTTTCAGAAATCGTTTGTGAATTTACTTTTTTGTGCACAATGTCGTTTGGAAAAGACCCATTGTGTTTAAGTAAGTGGTTCATGTGAATGGTGGTCTTTCACAGTAAGGTATGGATCACGGGTTACTTAACACATAGACATTCGTTCTTAACCGATTGATGAGAATGAGAATCTTATCATGTCTAGGTTATTATGTTATGAATTCCAAATGGGGAATGACTTACCTTTAACCAGTGAGTAGTCCACTCACTACATGATATAAGCGTATTTTAAGTACGTAAAACAGGACCTGTAGTAGTGATTTCTTAAAAGTATTATATGGTAGAAATCTAGACTACTACCGCTACAGCGTGGACTAGTACTCTACGACTTGAGTATGAGTTAGTGGTCTGACAAAGCTGGAAGCATATACTTTGATGTGATATAGTTGAGGTTCTATCGTTGGGCTAATATACTTGCATGTTGGGTATATGTGACTAGTTAGTTAAGACAGACTTGTACAAGATAGTTTCTATACTATATCGCCCCTTATGGTTGTCTGAATGATCTAAATATCTAGGGCCCTGGGAAACATGACTTGGATGTTTGCTTTAGAGTAGCTCTCTTGGAAAGGGGAAACACTCTAGGAAGTCGTGAATCATTGGACTAAAGGCCTAAGAATGGTAGATGTCATTTAGAGAGGTGTTAGTACACTTCTTGGGATCAATATTTTAGTCATTACACCTGTAGGTCGGAGACTTTGCTAATGTAGCATTATTCTTGGGATCAATATTTCTTTATGGTGATATTAGGAAATATTTAAAATGCAAAATACAACTATTTATATAGTAAGGGTATTTTAGTCATTTTAATAGCCAAGGCGATGTGTCTTTTTGGTCCTCGAAATAGCCTGTAAGTCCTAATTAATTTTGGATCGAGGAATTGGTCTCAGTTAAAGAGGAATATATACTCAAGATGTTATTTGATAATATAGTAGGGTTTATTGCGAAAAAGAGAAGTTGATGGGCCAATTTATAATTCTGAGAACTTCATGGTTTCCAATTGCAATTAGATAATTGTTTGAAATTCTCAGAATTATGAAAATTGAGACTCACGTCTCTGTGTGTGGAAAGAAAGAAAACCTGGTTTTCTTTTCCTAAGCTCTCTCCCTCTCGTGACCTTTGGTTCTCTCCTCTTGATGGTGTGACCCTTGGTTCTCTTGTTCTTTATATTAGCAAAGAATACAAGAGGTTGTAAGGTGGTTGATATTCTGCTCACCCTTTGGTTTACCAAGAAAGTTGAGAGGATTCCTCCTCAACGGTTTTTGTTTTCACAAAACAAGGAGAAGTTTGAGACCATTTCATTCCTCCTCTTGAGATCATTCCTCTTCACCCTTTGTTTCACCAACAAGGATTTAGGCAGTGGAATATTCCGACAACCGGAAAGCTTTGGTATTCATCGTTCATGCAAATAAGGCGGAGTAGGAAGTTAGCAGGTTTTCAACCGGAAGCTTCATCAAGCGAGCAAGAAGGGGCTATCCTGATGGTTCAATCCATTCTTTCACAGCCTAAGAGGTTTAAGGCACCCAGAGGTATGTTTTAAATGCTTCCATGCTGCTACTCTTAATGGTTTTTCTTTGCCTCTGTTTGTTCTCCGTTGCTGCAACACGCTCCTTCTTGTTTTTCTATCAAACCAACAAATACCATCCTGAGCAAACAATTATTTAAATTTACTAACTTGAAGTTCCTTGAGGTACCTTAGAGTGAGATTAACTCAATAATCAATATTTCGGTATCTTGAGAATTAAAGTGAAATAAATATGAAATAATTATTATGCAATATAGAATCTGTCATCTTTAATAGGTAAGATCATTTCCTCATGAGTTCTTTTAAGGGATAGTTAAATCTGAGCTCATAATTCAATAATGTCTATTGAATTCAATTTGTAAGTGTGCGTGGTTATATGGTACTATCAAATTGAAGGTGATAATTGAATATTTGAATGAGAGACACTATAGTCATATTACCTCATTCAAAGTATTATATTGATCAATAGGAGTAATTTTGTTGGATCGATCAATTATAAGAATATAATTATTGACTTCAATAATTGTAATTAGTCTAAGAGTACAATTATATTCTTTTACGTAATTAATAAACTATTTTTTATTGACAAAATAATTTATTAAAGTTTAGTCTAATTGTATTCGATCAGATCCTTTTAGTGGCTCTTAATTATGAGATAATAATAAATTATAAATATTTATAATTTATTAATGAAAATTGTAGAAAATTAAAAATCGCATTTGAGATGAAATAAGATAAGTGAAAACAATTGTACCCAACTATACTTCTCTTATTTTATCAAGATTCATATTTTGAGGTAGAATCAACTATATATATATATATATATATATATATATATATATATCAGTTTATAACTCTATTTTAATGATATGTGAAAAATAATGTTCTTTCAAGGTTTGTATAAGTTCACCCTTTACAAAGATAGAAAAAATATGATTAGTAATTTTCTGGTTTCGAAAGATTATATTAAAGAAGACATTTTTTTTGACGTACGGTCAAAAGGCCAAAGACTTCAAAAATTATATTATTGAAAACGATATTTATAAAGATATTATTCATTTTTATGTATACATAAGATTTAATATGATTGACGGATAAATATATTAATTTTATAACTAATATTATCGATACGATTCACAATAAAACTTTGTCTAGTCTCTCTCAAGATCACTTTTCTCGTATTTTATCCTTTGTGTCATTCCTGCATATTCAATAGGATAATGCAACAAAACAAAATTGATTTTGGACCAAAATTATGTTAATCCGGTTGCTTTTTCTTGTTTGATTCTTTTCCTTGTCCGATATCCATTTTCTTTGTGTTGACAGCTCATACTCTTGCTAACTTCAAAAACTTTTCCATATCACTCAAACTATTCAACAAAGAAAAGCTAAAGTAAGTTAGGTTTGATGCAAAATATTACCCACTGGACACATCTGATGCTCTTAAAAGTCTCAAATGTTTGAAAACGGGGCCTTGCTTGTACGAAGCTTGGGAAAGATGTAATGACTCTAATTTTCTTTTTTGGTTTTTATCAACCTGATAGTAGTCGAAATAAGTGAAAGAGGGAGTCAACCCAAAGTCTTTTTCAAATCCAATTTCCACCTTGCAATTATCAAACCAATTTAATTTTACGCTTATGCGGTTCCCAGTCCGTTAAAAGCTGTGCCAACTACTAGAGATTTGTACTCTTTCATTAGTAAGATGCGTGCAGCTGAGTCGCATGCCAGAGAGACGAGAGGATATGTCATCTGGGGAGGTAGAAGTAGAGTAGAAGGAAAGACCCATAACTTGACTCCAATAGTTTAACAGCCGTCCAAGACTTCCAACACCAATGAATACCCTCCAAAATGGCCAATAATTTTTACCTCATATACCCTTTCTAACCCTTTTGCTCTCATTTCCTCCCATAAGTTCACAGTTCACACAGTCAAAGAGTGGCCTCTTCCTCGTCTCTTCTGGAAATTAAAGAGAATCACCATGGTTGAAACTCCAAGTTCTGCAACTTATACTGCAAATAAGGCCTCCAAGGCTGCAAATAAGGTCTCCAAGGCCCGCAGTCATTCATATTCCAGGCCTGAAAATGATTTTCTTTCACCGGAAAAAGGACAAGACCAAAGTCAAAGTCAGGGCGTTTTTGAGTTAAGGCATCAACGACTCAAAACAAGCAAAGCTGCTCATGATCATCAAAGGCAATCGATCAGAACGGCCGATGATGAATTGGATGACGATTTCGAAGAAAAGTCAGAAAGTCCGGCTGAACAACTGAAAGCAAGCAACGATCAGGGCGTTGATGGGCCTCCCGAGCATGAGGGATATAAGTCGAACCGACCGCCTCAAGTTTCTGGACTGCGGCTTTCTGGGCTGCGGCTTGCTAGTCTGAAGCTTTCTGGGCTGCGGCTTTCTAATCTGCGGCTTTTTGAGCGTTATGATGATATCGAAGAAGAAGAAGGATCTTCGTCGAAACGACCGGCTCAACGACGCAAAGCAAGCAAGGGTCAGCATGTTTCTGGGCTGCGGGTTTCTGGGCTGCGGCTTGGTGATCTGAAGCTTTCTGGGCTACGGCTTTCTGATATGCGGCTTTTAAAGTACGAATATGATGATTTCGAAGAGGAAGAAGGATCTAAGTCGAAACGACCGGCAAGCAAACCTCAAGCCGTTTCTGGGCTGAGGGTTTCTGGGCTGCGGCTTTCTGACCTGAAGCTTGCTGGGCTGGGGCTTTCTGATCTGCGGCTTTTTGACCAGGAATATGATGATTTTGAAGAAAAAGAAGAACAAGAAGGAGAAGAAGGAGAGGGATCTAAGTCGAAACAACCGGCTCGGGGACTGGAAGCAAGCAAAGGTCGGGGCTTTTCTGGGCTTCGGCTTTCTGAGCTTCGGCTTGCTGATTTGCAGCATTCTGGGCTGCGGCTTTCTAGTCTGCGGCTTTTTGAGCATGAATATGATGATTTCGAAGACGAAGTAGAAGTAGAGGTAGAAGACGAAGAAGAAGAAGAAGACGAAGAAGAAGAAGAAGACGACGAAGAAGAAGGATCTAAGTCGAAACTAGTTGCCCAACTAAAAGCAAGCAAAGATCAGGGCGTTTCTGAGCTGCGCCTTTCTAACCTGTGTCCTCTACCACAGACAGTTGAATTTAATTCGTTCAACGTGAGGAAACAAAGGCTAACGAGAGTCGAACGAAAGGCCAGCGGAGCTCGTTCTTCTTCTAGCTCTTCAAGCAGTACTGCATCAAATTCCAGCTAAAGTTTAGTGACAACAACCACCTATGTTTTAGTTTATTTGAATAAAATCTGTAAGGAAAGCAAGCCACTGGTTCGGGGGAGGTGATAGAGCAACCCTTGCGTCTTCCGGCATTGGCCTCGCTTTTTGGTGTTTGTCCAACTCGTTTTTGGACCCCTATCCAGGTCTCTCTTTCTTTCTAGACGGTTGAAGCGTTCATGTTCTTTCTTTCCGATTGGATTGATTATGACCTCTCATGTTTCTGGATTTGTGAATGGTGACAAGGAGGTTTGTGGGGGAAATAATTGTGTGTTTGTGTTTTTTTTTTTTTTGTTTCATTGTATTATATTGTTTTGGGGTTGGAGTGTTACTATGAATTTATATATCTATTTGTGTAATTTATTTTCTTTTTATTAATATATAATCTCACTTAACTAAAAAAAAAATTTTTGAATAAAATCAACTTGGATTCCTGTTGTCGTGTTTTGTTAAGAATAGTAACTAAAAATTTAAGAAGGAAATTAGATAAAAATTTATTTAAGATGAATTTTATAAAAATTTATTAAATATATAAAATTAAATAAAATATAAAAATATAATATATTTTGAATAAATGATGTAATAATATAATTGGGAGAGTTGCAATTCTCTTAAAGCTTTTATTTTGTTATGTGTTATTACATTCATCAAGGATTTATCATTATTATCGTGGGTACGAGATAATCCGTATTTGTTCTATCTTTCTAGTAAGAAATCATCTCTCGTGCTTTTTGCGTCTCATCTCAACCTCCCTCTCTTTTTTTCAATCTTTTGTCTCCCTTCCTAAAACATCCGGCCACACTTAGAGCTTTATTCGAATATGAATGAATCAAACATTATATTTTTGAGTTTGAATTTGAATATAATCGAATATTATTCAAGTTCGTTCGTTTATTGTTTAATAATATTCGAGTTTATTTAAGTTCGAGTTCAAAAAATTCAATTAATGTTCGAATTCGAATTATTCGAGTTCGTTTATTTTATATTTTATATTTTAAATTTTAAATTTTATAAAAATAATAATTCAAATTTTAATTAAAATAATTGAATATTATAATATTGAATAAATATATAATAATACAATTAATTATAATATAAGATTTATTAAGAATAAATCTTAATATTATAAGATAAATAAAATAATTAATATAATTAATTAATTTTTAAATATATATAATATGTTCACGAACGTTTACATATTTTCATAAACATGTTTAAGTTCGTTTATTTATTATTCAAGCTCGAATTTGTATTCAAGTTCGTTCGGTTATTAAACAAACGAGCTCGAATTAACTTTTGTTCTCAAACGTTCAGTTCAGTTCATTTACAACTCTTTCTTTCTTGAGACATTATGAACACTGCTGAGGAATTTCTGGAACTGCGTGTCAACAGTGTTCAAAGATGGCGACAAGAAAGCAAAAGAAAAGATTTTACTACATTTGTTTTATTTCTCATGTATTGTATACCTAGGTTGTTAGGGTGGTAGTATTTTCTCCATTACAATAGATATATAGTAACTCATTTGTGTAATTTCTATATTTTTATTAATGAAATATATTATTTATCAAGAAGAAAAAAAGACAATTTCGACTTGCTTTGAACTTGCAAAGAATTCTTGCTCGAAAATTGTTGAATCCCTTGCTTGAGAAGGCAAGATTTTTCATTTTAATTTCTTGCATCATTTTTTATTTTTTTAAACAGATGCAACTGTTGTATTTAATTACAATAACCATATTGCAATCTTGTTCTTATATAATTGTTTTCTATTATATCAATTGAATTTAAATCTTTGAATTATAAATAACATGGTTTTTGAGATTGGACTGGTCGATCCGACCGTAGACCAGTGCTGCTCGACCGGTCTGGTCCCAGTCTTTCAGCCGATTTCTCTCAAAATTGTGTTCTTTTCATCGAGTCGTGTTGGATTGGCCGATCCAATCGGTGGACCAACCAGTCCAACATTGAATCGGCCATGTTTTAAAAAAAAATTTAGGTCAAATTTTATAATTTTTAGAGATAAATTAAATTATATAATTCAATAAATTACTTTAAAGTTTGTTGTGTATTAGATTATTAGTTATAAACTAAGAACGACTATTTTTAATTATAGATTTAAATGTTTATGTTTTTATAGATTTAAATTACACTATATTTTTGATTAATTTTTTTAAAAAATAATTATATTTTTAATTTTTAAATTATAATATTATCGATTCAATTACAATCTAATTACGGTTGAATTATTAAAACGTGAATCAATAAATTTTTTGATTCGATGATTAGTCTGGTTTTAAAAATATTAATAAATAAATAAATAAGATAGTTAATAAGGTTTCAAATGGAATGGCATGACACACCATTGAAAATACTATCAATCATTAAAAAAAAAAAAAGGACCAAAGACTACAGCGCAATCCTCAAGAAGTCTCTTTATCCAATTAAAAAAAAATATCGATTTCATTATTCATCTATCATATTTATTTGTATTTTTTTATCTTTTATCAGAACAGTGTAAATTTTAGAAGAACAAAATATAATCATACAAATATCATATTGTATGATATGAACTTCTTTCATCGTAATAAGTTAAAAATATGTGAGAATTTGATAACTTATCATGTAATAATATATATTTTTAATCAATAAAATTATCACGATAATATGAATTTAAAAATATCAGTGACATTGCAAGAATTTTATAAGATGTACAAAAATGTTCCAAAAGCAAAAGAAAATTTAACTCTTTTTAATGTATGTCAAAATCTCCCCCCAAAGCTGACTTATACCTTAAGATTCACAAGGGGACAAGCCATACAATCGGGAAATTTTTATATGGATTCAAACCACCGTAAACTAAATATTTTAAATAATATATTATATACAGTGTGAGTTATATATTTTTAAAAAGATATAATATTTTAAAATAGTAATTTATACTAGATCCAATCCATATAAAAATTTTTGACATTTTAAAGTATTGTAACTTTAAAGGTAGAACACTTTCAAGGCCCTCAAAAAGGGTCATTGAGTTGATCGAGGGAGAAAGAAAAAGTGTTCAAGAATGATCAAGTGGCGGGGAAACAAACTTCAAGATATTTGGAAACAAATTGTGCATAGAGTTTTCTTATAATATTGTATGATGAATGAACCGAGTATATTTTTAATTATTAAAATATGTTAATTCTTTATTTATTTATTTTTATTTCAAGAAAGAAAATGTAGGTCAAATCGAAATTACGTTTGATAACTCTTAATTAGAATTGTATTCGAATATGAATGAATTGAGTATCACATTTTCAAATTCAAATTCAAATATAATTAAATATTGTTCGAATTCGTTCGTTTATTATTCGAATTTGAGTTCGTGTTCGAGTTTGTTTAAGTTTTAGTTTGAAAAACTCGATTAGTGTTCGAGTTCGAATTGTTTGAGTTCGTTTATTTTATATTTTATATTTTAAAATTTATAAAAATAATAATTCAAATTTTAATTAAATAATTGAATATTATAATATTAAATAAATATATAATAATACTAATATTAATATATAAGATTTATTAAGAATAAATCTTAATATTATAAAATGTAATTAATTTTTAAAATATATAATATGTTCGCGAACCTTTGAATATGTTTGTGAACATGTTTGAATTCGTTCGTTTATTATTCGAACTCGAATTTGTGTTCGAATTCGATTCGTTTAGTAAATGAACGAAACCTTATTCAAACACAAACAAGTTCGAGTTTGAACGAAATTTTGTTCGCGAACGTTCAATTTGTTTACAACTTTATTCTTAATTAAAACTTTATCGCCATTATCATTTAAAGTCAAACAATTCATTTTTTAAGTAAAATAAAATTGTGAATTAAATCTAGAATTTATTATTACTTTTTTATTTAAAAAATTATAAAAATACTAATGAATTGTTTAGCACATGTGTTGCAAAATCCTTGCTTAAATCTCAAATAGCAGATAACCATTAAATTTATTCTTTATTCTTACTCTATTATAGAGAAAGAGAGACTAGAGCCATTACAAGTATAACATTTCTCAAATCTCTCCTCCAACACAAGAAAAGGAAAAAAAATTAACAATAAATATATTACTATTATAAAATTTGGGTAGTGTTAGAATAAAATCTACACACTAAGAAAACTCTAACTATTTTTTGCACAAGAATTTCTTCAAACTTCTCCATTTCTTTTTCTCACAATTTTCTCACAATTCTTTCACAAAATGATAGTATATTTCAAATTTAGAGAATAACTCTATTTATGGAGCTTTTAATTAGTGGAATATATCAACTTCCACTAATCTTAATTAGTGGTGTCTCAACTAAATGGTAGACATCCATAAAAATCCATAATTAGTAGAGCTTCCACTAATATATTCATAACACTCTCCATTGGATGTCCATCCATTACATAAAGAATATGTCTCGTTAAAACCTTACTAGATAAAAATCTAGTGGGAAAAAAATCTAGTAAAGGAAAAAGAGTACACTATTCTATATATCTGTTTATTACTCCCCCTGATGAGATGATTCCTTTAAATCTTTGAACCGACGTATACCAATTTTATATCTCAACTTCTTAAATGTTGCAGTCGGTAAAGTCTTCGTGAACATATCTGCGAGGTTGTCACATGACCGAATTTGTAGCACTTAAATTTCACATTTCTTCTGGAGTTCATGAGTAAAGAAGAATTTTGATGAAATATGTTTTGTCCGATCTCCTTTAATATATCCTCCTCGTAATTGAGTTATTTGTCTTTATAAAGAGGAGTTGGAATATCTCTAATAGATGATAATCCACAACTTTTTCGGATATAATGAATCATTGATTTTAACCATACACATTCTCGACTTGCTTCATGAATGGCTATAATTTCAGCATGATTTGAAGAAGTAGCTGTTATAGATTGTTTTGTAGAACACCATGATATAACAGTATTTCCACATGTAAAGAGATAGCCTGTTTGAGAACGTGCTTTATGTGGATCAAATAAATAACCAGCACCTGCATAACCTATCAATGTTGGATTGGTTTTATTTAAATAAAATAATTCGAGATCTATTGTACCTTAGAGATATCGAATGACTTGTTTAATTCTATTCCAATGTCGTCGTGTTGGTGAAGAACTAAATCTTGCTAATAAATTGACAGTAAATGTAATATCAAGTCATGTATTATTAGTAAGATACATCAATGCATCAATTGCACTGAGATATGGTACTTCAAGACCAATGATTTCTTCATCATTTTCTTGAGGTCGGAAATGATCTTTATTCACATCTAATGACCGGACGATCATTGGAATACTCAATGGATGTGCTTTATCCATGTAAAATCTTTTTAAAACTTTTGCTATATATGTTGATTGATGAATAAATGTTCCACTTTTCAAATGTTCAATTTGTAAACCAAGGCAAAATTTGGTTTTACAAAAATTATTGATTTCAAATTCTCTTTTTAAATAATCAATTGTTTCTTGGAGCTCTTCAGGAGTTCCAATAAGATTAATATCATCAACATATATAGTTAATATCACAAATTTAGAACCAAATTTCTTAATAAAAACACATGGACATACCTGATCATTTTAAAATCCCGCTTTCAATAAATATTCACTAAGACAATTGAACCACATGCGCCGAGATTGCTTCAGGTCATATAATGATTTCTGTAATTTGATGGAGTAATTTTCACGAGGATAATGTTTATATACTTCAGGCATATGAAATCCTTCGGGGATTTTCATGTAAATATCATTTTCTAAATTTCCATACAAGTAAGCAGTGACAACATTTAATAGGCGCATATCTATCTTTTTATGTACTACCAAACTGATAAGATATCGGAGTGTAATAGCATCAACAATAGGAGAATAAGTTTCATTATAATCAATACCTGGTCTTTGTAAAAAACCTTAGGCTACTAACCGTGCTTTATAGCGTACGATTTCATTATTTTCATTACGCTTTCGCACAAATATCCATTTGTAGCCAACAGGTTTTACACCTTCTGGTGTTCGGACTGCAGGTCCGAAAACTTCACGTTTTGTCAGTGTATTTAACTCCGATTGAATCACATCTTTCCATTGTAGCCAATCTTTTCTATGCCGGCATTCATCAACTGATATTGATTCAGGATCATCACTATCCTATATAACATCAAGAGATATATTATATACAAACATATTATCAATAATTATTTCTATCCGATTTCAACTTCTACCGAAAGTGGTATAATTGATAGAAATTTTAGTGTTACTTTCATCAACTTCTGGTTCTTTGTCATCAATTTTCTGTTGGTCTTTATTATTCTTTTCTTCAATATGATCTTTTGGATAAGTTAATCCTCTTTTCTTTCAAGAATTTTTATCTTTAAAACCAAGAGGTCGGCCACGCTTCTGGCGTGCTTTTGACTCAGCATTTATATGTATAATCTTTTGTTTTGTTGGAATTTTAATTCAAATAGGAGTATTTATAGTTGAAATATGTGATTTTGTAACTCTTCTGGAATCAACAAAAGCGTCTGATATTTGATTTGCAATACTTTGCAAATGAATTATCTTTTGAACTTCAAGTTCACATGCGCTTGTGCGCGAATCAAGATAATTTAATGATGTTGTCCAAACAAGATCTTTCTTATGCTATTTATGTTATCCCCCTAATTTAGGGAATAATGATTCATCAAAATGGCAATTAGCAAATCTTGCTGTGAATACATCTCCTATTAGGGGTTCAACATACCTAATAATAGAGGGAGAATCATATCCAACGTATATCCCATTTTTCTTTGAGGACTCATCTTTGTACGTTGATTTGGTGCAATTGGAACATATACAACACACCCAAAAATTCTTAAATGAGTAATATTTGGTTCTGAATCAAAAGTCAATTGCAAATGAGAGAATTTATGATAACTAGTTAGCCTTATGCGTACAAATGTTGTAGCATGTAAAATAGCATGTCCCTAGACAGATGTTGGGAGATTTATTTTCATTAATAATGGCCTAACAATTAATTGTAATCTTTTAATAAAAGATTCAGCAAGACCATTTTGTATATGAATATGAGTTACAGGATGTTCAACATTAATCCCAATTGACATGCAATATGCATCAAAGGCATGTGATGAAAATTCACCAACATTATCCAAACGGATATTTTTAATGTGATGGTCAGAAAATTGTGCTCGTAATTTAATTATTTGAACAAGTAATCTCGCAAACACCAGGTTGCGAGTAGATAATAAATACACATGTGACCATCGGGATGATGCATCAATTAAGACTATAAAATATTTGAACGGTCCACATGGTGGATCAATAGGTCCACAAATGTCTCCGTGAATCCGTTCAATAAATGTAGGACTTTCAACTCCTACTTTTACTGGTGATGGTCTAACAATTAATTTTCCTAGGGAACATGCAGCACATAAGAATTTTTCAGATGTCAATATCTTTTTATTTTTCAATGGATGACCATGTGTATTTTCAATTATTATTCTCATCATGGTAGATTCGGGATAACCTAACCGGTCATGTCAAATGCTAAAAGTAGTAAGATCAGTAAACTTCTGGTTTACGAGATGATAAATTTCAATTGTATGTATTTTTGTAAAATATAGGCCAGTAGAAAAAGACGACAATTTTTCTAATACAGATTTCTTACTCAAATTAATTTGAATAATATAAAGATGTCCAATACCATTTTCCTCATTTGTTTCAACATGATACCCATTTCTGCGAATATCTTTAAAACTCAATAAATTTCTTTTGAATTCTGAGAAAAATAGTGTCTTATCAATAGTAATTATTGTTCCTTCAGGTAACAATATACTAGCTCTTCCGATGCCTTCAATCACATTTGTACTACCGTTTATTGTATAAATATTTATTTCTCCAATTTTGAGATAAGAAAAATATTTCTCATTTTTTAGTATGGTGTGTGTAGTTCCACTATCAATAATACATACATCATCATTAACAATAGCCATCTGAACAAAATATATATATATGCAAACGTAAATATTATTAGAATATAATGAAAAGTCAAACATATCAGGATGAGGCATTAATTTTTTTGGACACTGCCATCACCAATTAAATGGTCTATCCTACCGTCTGAGTATTCAAAACAATTCGATACATCTATATGGGTAATATTGATATTGAGATCTTTAGGATCAATATCATCATCCTCAGCATCATTCACTGGTTGTTGAGAAAAAATTGCTTCAACATTTTTATTATTCTTTTTCAGTGAAGCTTGATATAACTCCACTAAATGCTTGACCGTACGACATTTACGTGACCAATGACCTTTATGCCACATCTATAACATGTATCCTCATACTTTTCTTCTATTTCTTTTTCCTTATGATCTTTTTTGTTCCACTTCAGGTGGCCAGTATTTCTCACAACTTGATTATTACTGTGATAAGAGAAATATCGAGCGTGTCCACGACTATAACCACGGCCACGGCCACGGCTACGGCCACGATTATAACGATGACTTCTGTTGGAGCCAACAACATTCACTTCTGAGAGTGCTGTTGAGCTAGTTGGTCCGACTTCATGATTTCTCAATAATAACTCATTTTTTTTCTCTGCAATGAGGAGGGCAGTAATTAAATCTGTAAATTTTGTATACCATTTTTCGCGATATTATTACTGCAAGATAATATTCGAGGCATGAAAGGTGTAAAATATTTTCTCCAGCATATCTTCATCAGTAACTTTTTCTCTGTATAATTTTAATTGAGAAGTAATTTTATACATCGCGGAGTTATATTCATTCACGATTTTAAAATCTTGCAACCTCAGGTGCAACCATTCATACCGTGCAGTGGGTAGTACGACCATCTTCAGATGGTCAAATATTTCTTTTAAATTTACTCACAGGACATATGGATCTTTTTCGATAAGATATTTTATTTTCAAATTTTCGTCGATATAACGACGGATAAAAATCAAAACTTTGGCCTTTTGTTGTGCAGATGCACTATTATTTTCTTGAATAGTTTCACTAAGGCTTTCAATATTTAGATGCATTTCTGCATCGAGAACCCATGACATATAATTTTTTCCAGTAATATCAAGGGTTACAAATTCTAATTTAGCTAAGTTAGCTATATGGATCAATAAATGCGTACTTGTCTTCTGGCTTGTGTAACGGTAGAGACTCGTGCTTTAGTTTTCTGGGTTTTATAACGGCAGAAACTCGTGCTGATAACGTGTTATAAAATTTAGGTAGTGTTAGAATAAAATATACACACTACACACTAAGAAAACTCTAACTATTTTTTGCACAAGAATTTCTTCAAACTTCTCCCTTTCTTTTTCTCACAATATTCTCACAATTCTTTCACAAAATGATGGTATATTTCAAATTTAGAGAATAACTCTATTTATAGAGCTCTTAATTAGTGGAATATATAATCTTCTACTAATCTTAATTAGTGGTGTCTCCACTAAATAATGAACATTCATAAAAATTCATAATTAGTGGAGTTTCTATTAATTAGTGGAGCTTCCACTAATTCCTTAATAGTTCACATAAATTCATAATTAATCAAGTTTCTACTAATTAATAGAGCTTCTACGAATATATTCATAACAATCACACCTTAAATATTCTAAGTGGTACAAAATAAATTAAATAAACTAAATAGACATGCAATAATCTTTTGTACAGTAGCTCCAATGATATTTTTGAACTCCAATAAGTTAAATTTAACTATTCTCTGTCTGCTGGAGAGTCATGATTTATATGATTGTGAATATATTAATAATTTTAAAAATTGATTTGGGATGAGATCAAAGAGTGAAGGGTCCAAATCAAATTCGAGTAGAGAACAACTTTCATACAAAGGGAAATCAAAAATCGACATGAGAAAATTGGTAAAATAATTTTCCATGAGTTTATAAATCTTGTTGCAAAAAAAATCATAGAAGAAAATTATCCTGAGTTGTAAAAGACAAAATATTAAAAAATATATATTATTTAATCATAAAAAGTAAAGTATCACACAAGGATTCGATCATATTTTTATGAAATCGTCATATACAGCAGTGAAAAAATGAAGAAGGGGAGAAGGGGATTCGACGACATTTCCTGGAAACCATTCCTACAGTGGAAAAGATGAAGAAGAAGAGACGCATAACTTGGGATTTGGTAGAGAATTTGCGTTATAATTTAATGAATATTTTTAATAATTTTATAAATATTATATATAATTATATAAATATCAAAATAACGTTATTTATAATAATTAAAATAACGTTATTTTATTAAAAAAATTAATACATAACTAATTTTTTATCATAAATTATTATTATTTTTAATTTAAATCATCAAATTACCGTACAAATTCAATACAGGCGACTCCAAATCTCATAAATTGACTCCAACAGTTTAATGATCGTCACTTCCAACACCCATAAATACCCCCGAAAAAGACAATATTTTTTACCTCATGTCCACTTTCTAAGCAACCCCTTTTACCGTCATTTCCTTCCATTCCATAAGTTCACAGTCAACACAGTAAAAAGAGTGACTTCTTCCTCATTTCATTTTGCAAATTAAAGACAATCCCCATGGATAAAACTCCAAGTTCTGCAACTTATAATGCGGATATCGCCAAAAAGGCCAGCAGTTATTCATATTCCAGGCCTAAAAATGATTTTCTTGCACCGGAAAACGGACAAGACTAAAGTCAAGGTCAGGGCGTTTCTGAGCTGGGGCCTCAATGAGTCAAAGCAAGCAAAGCTACTCACGATCATCAAGGCCCATCGATCAGTACGACTGATGATGATTTCGAAGAAGAAGAAGAGGGATCTAAGTCGAAACGACTCAAAGCAAGCAACGCTCAGGGCGTTTCTGAGCTGCGGCCTCAACGACTCAAAGCAAGCAAAGCTGCTCATGATCATCAAGGGCAATCGATCAGCACGGGTGAAGAAGAGGGATCTAAGTCGAAACCAGCGTTGCCTCCACCTTGTTCTGCTTTTCCACCACCAGAACCAAAACTAGAACGATTCAATGTGGAGACACGAAAACAGAGACGGAGTAGTATGCTTTTGCAATCTGCTGATGAGCAAACTAAGTTGAAACTACTGTTCGGATTCAGTATGTGAAAAGTTTCAAAACAAGACAGAATTTGATGGGGAAGGTAAGTGTGTATTATTCATGAAGAAGACTTATATATATATATAAGACAGAATTTGATGGGGAAGGTAAGTGTGTATTATTCATGAAGAAGACTTATATATATATATATAGGATTACAGTCATGTGAATCAGAAATAAATTTAGCCTCTATAAAAGAAAGAAAATCTCTACTTAATTAAGAGAATATTTTTCTTACTCTACAAAATTATACAGCTAATATATAGAAATTATTTCTTATTATAAAAGAAAGAAAATCTCTACCTAATTAAGAAAATATTTTTCTTACTCTACAAGATTATACAGCCAATATACAGAGATTATTTCATATTATCCCCCTTCAAGTTGGAGCATGAAGATTAAGAATGCCCAACTTGTAAAGGAGATATTCAAATTGACGACCACCCAATGCTTTTGTAACGATATCAGCTAACTGAGAACAAGTGGGAATATACATTGGTCGAATAATCCCACGATGAACTGCATCACGAACAAAATGACAGTCAATCTCAATGTGTTTGGTGCGTTCATGAAATACTGGATTTGAGACAATATGCAAGGCCGTCTGACTGTCACAATATAACTGTACAGGTGCTGAATGATGGACACCAAGATCAAGTAACAAACTTTGCAACTACTTTAATTCACAAGTAGTCATAGCCATAGAACGATATTCTGCTTCAGCCGATGACCGAGAAACAGTTTGTTGCTTCCTGGTCTTCCAGGAAATGGGAGAACCACCAAGGTGAATATACCAGCCTGTCAAAGAACGAAGAGTGAGAGAACAACTCGCCCAATCAGAGTCATACCAAGCAGAAAGATGCAAATTATTCTGTGACCGTAGCAATATACCTTGACCAGGTTTCCCTTTCAAGTAACGAACTACTCTCAAGGTTGCCTCCCAATGTTCTTTGCAGGGTTGCTGCATGAACTGAGCCAACACATGCACACAATAGGATAATTCAGGTCGGGTGACCGAAAGATAAATAAGCCGACCTACCAACCGCCTATAACTTTCTGGATGAGGCAAAAAATCATCTTTTGCCATTGCCAAATTATGATGTTGTTTCATAGGGAAAGAAACGAGTCTAGCACCAAGTAAACCGGCTTCGGAAACAATATCCAAGGCATATTTTCGTTGACACAAATAAATTCCTTCAAAACTACATGCAACTTCAATGCCCAAAAAATACTTCAAGACTCCCAAATCCTTCATATAAAAACAACTACTCAAATACTGTTTAAATATTTGTATAGCTGAGTGGTCGTTACCTGACACAATAATGTCGTCAACATAAACAAGAACATGGATTTGCCCTTGGTTTTGGTGCAAAGTGAAGAGAGAGTAGTCAGAATAAGATTGCTTGAAATCATATTTCTTCAACGCAGAAGCTAATTTCGCAAACCAACATCGAGAAGCCTGTCGTAGCCCGTACAAAGATTTCTTCAAATGACACACCATTCCTGGTTTGTGAGCATAAAAACCAGGAGGCATGCGCATGTACACCTCTTCTTGCAAGTCCCCATGAAAAAATAAATTTTGCACATCCATCTGATGAAGTTCCCAATTTTTAGCTGCAGCAACTATAAGAAAAGTGCGGACAGTAGTCATTTTTGCCACACATGCAAACGTCTCATTGTAATCTATTCCTTCAACTTGCCTATTTCCCAGAACAACTAATCAAGCCTTGTAACGTTCAATTGTTCTATCTGCATTATACTTCATGCGATATACCCATTTGCATCCTATTGCTTGCTTTCCCGGTGGTAATTTCTTTACTGTCTACGTTTCATTGTCTTCCAAGGTTTGTATTTCCTTTACCATAGCATCTCTCCACTGTTTATCTTTCATAGCTTCAGCAAAAGAATTGGGTTCAACTCCTGTAGTAATTGCTGCCAAGAAAGTACAGTGACACAAAGAAAATTTATCACAGTTCACATAATGTGTAAGAGGATAAGGACTACCTGAGGAATGCTGATGATCAAGTGATCTTGCAGAGGGGCTCATTACTTTCACAGTATGTAAGACAAAATCCCTTAACAAAACATTGTCACGTTTTTCCCTGTGACCACGGCCAAGCATCTCTTCGGGTTGTAATTCTTGACTTGTTTCAGTTTCAGTTGTACCCCCCCTGGCTGTAGTCATACCTTGATCTTACTCATTGTTGGACTCAATGACTGCTTGATCTGCTCTATCATATTCTGTTGTTCAGGCATTTTATCGAAGAAATCCAATTCTTCTTCAGTCAAAAGATCATCATGTGTATTGGTAGTCATTCTTGGTTCATCGTCAGATTTTTGTATATAGGGGAATTGATTCTCTACAAAAATCACATCTCGAGAGACAAACAAGTCACCTGTTTCAACATCATACAAAGTCCATCATTTCTTTCCAAAAGAATATCTAACAAATACATATTTGCGGCTTCTACTAGCAAATTTATCTCCTTCTCGTCGTTGAGTATGAGCATAAGCCAAGCAACCAAATACTCAAATATTTCCATATGATGGAGCTTGACCATACAATAATTCATAAGGCATTTTTCCTTTTAACAACATCGATGGAGTCCTATTAATTAAATAGGCTACAATTAACATACATTCTCCCCAAAATTCGATAGGCAAGTTTGTCTGAAAACGAAAAGCACGAGCTACATTCAGTATGTGTCGGTGTTTTTGTTCTACTCTTTCATTTTGTTGAGGTGTCCCGACACAACTTGTTTGGTGCATTATACCATTCTCTTCAAAGTACTCATGTAGACAAGTGAATTCAATTCCATTGTCACTACGCACTATTTTCACATTTCCATTGAATTGTCTTCGTATTAATGCAAAAAATTTGTGAAGAGACTGTCCCACCTCAGATTTACTTCGTAACAATAAACCCACATACTTCTTGAAAAATCATCAACTATCGTCAAGAAATAATGTGCACCACAACGAGTTGGAGTTCTATAAGGACCCCATAAATCACAATGTATCATTTCAAAAATGCTAGAAACTTTGCTGTTACTAGATAAAAACTCTCCTCTAATCTGTTTTGCTCGAAAACAAATTTCACAACTATCACACTTATCACTACTAACATCAACAACATGTAATAAACTAACAATCTTATTGGAAGGATGGCCCAACCTCTGATGCTAAATTTCAAAGCTGTCATTTCGCACCTTTTTCAAAGCCATAGCACTCTTCATTCCTCCGATTTGCTTGAAGTAATAGAGCCCCTCATGTTTCTCACCCACACCAATCAGCATCCTCGAATTGTGGTCCTGCATTACACAAAATGTATTAGTGAATAGAACTGTGCAATTCATTTCCTTAGTCAGCTGTGATACAGAAATCAAGTTACACTTCAAATCAGGAACATATAAAACTTTATTCAATTTTAAATGTTTATTCAACATCACAGCTCCTTCTTTCATCACCATAATCTCCTTTCCATCTGGAAATCCAACCGGGATGGAATGAGTATCTTTCATATTATTCATCAATTCAAGACTTCCAGTCATATGGTGAGAAGCTCCGCTATCAATTATCCATCTCATGGTGTTATATGTACCATTCAATCTTCCTTGATTTCCATCCTTTTGTGCATTCAAAAGATTGATCAACGTGTTCCATTGCTCACCACTCAGTCCACTCAATCCTCCTGTATCAGTTGCATCATTACCCTGTCCTGGTGTACATGTCGCATTAGCTCGAATTGATCCACCACGTCCCCTACCAACTGGGTTAGTGGTCTGTTTTGATCCTCCCTGTCTACAACGTCCGCTGCCTTTTGGCCTATCTCCCCACCAATCTGGATAACCAACAAGTTGGAAACATGACTCAACATTGTGGCTCGTTTTGTTACAATTGATGCAGACTATGGACTTATCTTTATTTTCAACTTGTCCTTTTGATGTCGAACCTGTTTGTACTGCGAAGGTCATGTGCTCACTTCGTTGTTCCTTTCCACGAGTTATATTGCGAACTCGTTCTTCTTGAATCACCATAGCATATGCTCGATTCAGATTTGGCAATGGTTCAATACTCAAAATGTTAGAACGTATTGTTCCATAAATTGAGTCATCTAATCACATTAAGAATTGATGCAGCCTTTCTTCCTCTCGTTTCTTATCCAATTCTGCAGCAATATTACAATTGCAATTCCCACATTTGCACACTAGATTTTGCTCATAGTTTGCCAATTCTTCCCATATCATCTTCAATCTTCCATAATAGTTCACTATTGCCATTCCTTGTTGTTTGCATTCTACCAACTCAGTTTTGAGCTGATGAATACGCCGTCCATTCGCCACAGAAAATCATTCTTCAATGTCATCCCAAAGATCTATTGCGATTTCCATATATGAGATGGTTGATCACAAACTTGGTTCTATTGTGTTTAACATCCATGAAACCAACATGGAGTTAATAGTCCACCAATCTTCCTTCTATGAAGAGTCTTCTGTAAGCTGTTTTATATCACCATCAATGAATCCATATTTCTTTTTGGCTCTGAGCGCCGTTCTTATCGCTCTTGCCCATTCGTCATAATTCTCTCCTTTCAGCCGAACCTGTGTAATGATATTTCTTGGGTTATCATTTGTTGAAAGAAAATATGGAGACATCATCTTTCTGGTTGAGACATCACTGCCTCCCTTTTTATCACCATTCCCGTCCCCACTCATAGCTCTGATACCATGAAAAGTTTCAGAATAAGACAGAATTTGATGGGGAAGGTAAGTGTGTTTTATTCATAAAGAAGACTTACATATATATAGGATTATAGTCCTGTGAGTCGGGAATAAATTTAGCCTCTATAAAAGAAAGAAAATCTCTACCTAATTAAGAGAATATTTTTCTTACTCTACAAGATTATACAGCTAATATACAGAGATTATTTCCTATTATAAAAGAAAGAAAATCTCTACCTAATTAAGAGAATATTTTTCTTACTCTACAAGATTATACAGCCAATATACAGAGATTATTTCCTATTAGTATGGCTGGTGAAGAAGAGGAAGAAGAGGGACGGCCTGTATATTTTCTATGTAATGAACCAGAACCAAAACCAAAACCAAAACTAAAACGAGTCAAAATGAAGACACCTGAGGTAATTACAGCCGAAGGCCAAGGGGGTCCTTGTAGCTCCACAAGAAGTACTGCAACAAATTCCAACTAAAATTGGAGAGAAAAATCACTTATGGTTTAGTTTATTTGAATAAAGACAACTTCGATTTTTCATGTGATGTAGAATGCTAACTAAAAATTTAATAGAAGATTTTAATATGTATTTTATTTTTCTATATATTATTGTATCCTCATCAAGGATTTATCACTATTATCATGGATATAATAATCCATTTTGAGTAATTTGTTCAATGTTTTTAGTAATAAATAATTTTACCTATAACAAAAAAGTTGATTTGAATCCTGTGGTTGAATGCAGCATTGAGTTTACAAATTTTGTTGATGTCCTCATTTGTTTTATTGATAAATAATAGAGTTTACATACTCCTTATATATATATTCAAATATTACCACAATTACTACACTCAGTCATCATGGGAATTAACCTAGATATATTTACATAAATATAGCCTAAAATATTTAAATGAATGAGATGTAAGCTTGAGTACAAGACAATAATCACTGTGATGGTTTAGTTTACTTGAATAAAAACAACTTGGACTCTTCATGTCATGGTTTTTTAATAATTGGAACTAGAAATTTAAAAGGAAGATTTTAATTATTTTTCTATGTATTGTTTGCTGCTCATCAAGGAGTTATCACTGTGATTATGGATATAATTAATAACCCATTTGAGTAATTTGTTCTATGTTTTTAGTAATATATGATCTTTCTCTCTTCTTTGAGAGTAGAACCCTTTCTTCTGTTCATCGGCAGATTCCCGTAGTGCTTTGCTCCTACTGTTCCACCCACTAATTCGTGTTAACCCTCTTCCCCTCCTGTGCACTCCTGTGTCTCATTTCAAACCAACAACCCCCCCCCCTTTCTTTTTGTTGCCCCACCTCCAAAAACACCCACCCCACAGCTGTCTTTCTTGGTACCATTATGAACACTGAAGAAGAATTTCTGGAGCTACAGAAAATCCATTACTAGAAACCCTCGGTAAATTACTCCTCTCTGTCTTAGAGCAAAAAACCATACTCTCAAGTGATTGTATGGAATACCATCGCCTGGTCTGTGATCAAAGACTGTTAAGTCATCCTCAAAGAGTGAAGTATGGATATTACCCTCCATGAAATCGATTTCTCCGCCTCAAATTTCTGGGTTCACAGAATGAACCGAGAAAATACACAGATACGATCATAGCAGGGCAATTGAGACCCTTTGATTCCTCGAATATTTGTCTATCCAAGAGTTTGTAGACTTCTGTGTATGCAATCTTATTTTTATATAATTTTTTCTATTATATCAATCGAATTTAAACCTTTAGGGGTCTTATTTGGTCACTTTTTTTTTCTAATTCAAAACTTCACTTTAATTTAAAATGATATTAATTTAAATAAATTTTCTTTTACAGTAATAGTTATATATGCTCACAATAAATCATATTATCTCTTTTAAACCCCACTTAAACCTCTCATATTTAAATTTTTTTTATTACATCTAAATAAACTCATATAAACAAATCTCAATCCATTTATACTAAAATATAAATTCGATATCAATTGAGGTTCCAAATCAAATGGCGCGACTCTCTATTGAAAATGGTGATTTGGGATATAAAACCAACTCAATGACCCAAATTATCAAATTTCTACAATTTTGACGAGGAAATTATTTTTGCACAAGATCAGCAAATTGGTGAAGCAATATTAAATGATCTTCAATGCAGAATTAAAAGGGTAACAATAATTAAAATAGTTATGTAAAAATGTGAAAAAATAGTCATGTAGTTATGTGAACTCAAGTAAAAAGCCGGTGCTCCTAATTAACTATTTTTTAAAAGCCAATATCAATTTCAAAATTACTTAACAAATCAGAACAGTGTCAACGTATGACTTAAAAGATTACTTGAAGCTGATCCCATTAGCAAGAATTTAGAATTTTTGTAGCAATTGAGGATTTGGAACATGTTTTTACTTGAAGTTTGGCATTTTTCAAGATTTAAATTTTGTATTTGTGCGGGTGAAGCCATATATTCCGGCAAGAAATTCTCAATCTCCAAGGCTATGGAAATGATTAGGAGGATGCATTTTTTAATAATACTTAAAAAGTTGAGTCATTAATTTGCAATTTAAAAAGATTTGAGATACATGAGAAAAAGACTACAGTATAGGAAGTAGGAAAAAATAAAAGAACCTTGTTAAGGATCTTGGGCCGCAGTGAGATTACACTGAAAGACATGATCGGCTTTTTCTGGATTTTGTTATGGACTAGAAGACTCAACATACTTCCATTCTTAAACTTCCTGAATACTTCCTCCCACTTCAAATGTTGTTGGTCGCAAGGCCTAGTCTGAATGCTTCCTCCCACTTCAAAATTTGACTAGTACTTTGTTTAGATACACAAAAAAAGGGACAAGCCTTAGAATCATTACCCTTCAAGGCCCACATTTGGATATCTTAATGGATTAAAGAGGAAAATGATGGGTGACATTAAAATGATTATACCATCTTTGACTATTAAAGTGACAACTAAAAATATGGCCATTTGCAAATAATCTTATCCATTTGCTTAGTGGCACACAATGCTTTTGACTTTTTTGAACAATTGTGATTATTGTGTATCAATCTTATTTATAACATCTTTTAAATCGTTCTGTGTTTTGTTTTCTAACTTATTTGAATACCCATATAAACCTTTGCATGCACTTTTTTATCACTTGATGGAGTAATGAATCAAATTCTTTACGTCTTAATCAATTAAAAAAAAAAATAGAAGAACGGCATAACAAATGCACTGAATTAACAATGTGATTGAAAATCTGAAATCGATGATTGAATATTAAATTCGTAATTGAAAAAAAAATCAAAATCCAGTCTACATGGTATTTTGAAAGTTGAGCAAATAGCACCCCATAACAAGCTAAGCCAAAGAATAATACAAAATTGCCAATCTTTTAACAGCACAAAAAGTTTTTAGATAGAGGCAAAATATGTAACTAGGGTTTATGTTTATTTACTCAGATTAATTAGGGGTGCAAACACTTTAATTCTTTAAATTAAAATATACTATATATATATATATATATATATTTATATTTATATAAATAAGCACTTTACCTCTATTGACTGTTAATGAACTAAATTCTCGGCATTAAATGCGCGTGAAACGATATATATGCCATTACTCATTAATTATAGTTTTTTTTTTGGGTATATTTTACTCCCATACCTTCATGGATAAAAACACTTCAGCCACTTACTAAGAAAATAGAAAATGAGCAAGATTAATTTTAAAATTTTTTAAAAGTGATATCAAAAATTACAAAGATTAAAAAAATAATATTTTAAAAATAAAAAATACATAAATAAATAAATATTTAATCCAATCAAATACTTTAAATTTCAATTTTACATCACTTTCAATTTCATCTTCAACTTGAAATGAAACCATCTAAAGCGAGTATGGAACATTGGGATGACTTATCTCTTAATTAGCGAAACAAAAAAAGAAACAATGGTAATTGACTCATAAAATTATCTTATTATTTTTTCTATGATTATTGACTTGTTTCATATTAAAACTAAGTGAAAAGAAAAAGAAAAAAAAAAAGAACAGAACAGAAAAAGAAAAAGTGTGGAAGCATTTTGAATTTTAATGAATTATATTAAAGTGATTAATTGATTGATAGTATAAAAAAGTAAATCCTTTACTTTAACTAAGGGATTAAACTATTTTTGTCCATAAACTTATAGGGAATAGTGTAATATACACTCAATGAGTAAAGTTATATATATATATACACACGCTATTTTATAAGTACTTGAATAGTAAATTTAATTGACAGATAAGTAAAAAATTATTTTTTTAATCTTTAAAAAGATTAAAACACTTATATCCTTAATTTAATAAAGATAAATTGCAAGTAGTGCCTATATTGAAAACAATATTTGTCCAAAGAATTGAAGCATACCTTCTAGGCTTCCCCATTATGGAGGTTTCGAGGGGGTCAACATCATATCCCTATTGTAATTAAATGCATTAGAAAAGGCCAAGTCAAAATTTGCCAAATTCTCAAAGGGTTTCCCCTCCCCTTTTCTGAATATCGGTGAACGACGGCTCCTTATTAAGCTTTCAAGATGCCCAATCACTTATACCATAGCCATTGGTCAATGCAAAATTGCAAATTACTCTATTCGAAATAAGTAATTATTATAAAATTAAGGTAGTGTTAGAATAAAATCTTCACACTACACACTAATAAAACTCTAACTATTTTGCACAAGAATTTCTCTCTTTCTTTTCTCTCACAATTTTCTCTAATCTTTCTTTCACTAATCTTTCTTTCACAAAATAATGGTGTGTTACAAGCTTAGAGAATAGCTCTATTTATAGAGCTCTAATAAGTGGATTACATCATGGCATACATCATCCTCCACTAATCTTAATTAGCGGTGTCTCCACTAAATGGTGGACATTTATAAAAATCTTCTAATAATTCACATAAATCCATAATTAGTGGAGCCTCCACTAATTAATAAAGATTCCAATAATTCATAATACTTCCCCTTGGATGTCCATCCATTACATAAAGAATATGCCTCGTTAAAACCTTACTAGATAAAAACCCAGTGGGAAAAAAATCTAGTGAAGGAAAAAGAGTACACTATTCTATATGTCTGTTTATTACTCCCCCTGATGAGATGATTCCTTTAAATCTTTAAACCGACGCATACCGATTTTATATCTCAACTTTTCAAATGTTGCAGTCGGTAAAGTCTTCGTGAAAATATCTGCGAGGTTATCACATGACCGAATTTGTAGCACATCAATTTCACATTTCTTCTGGAGTTCATGAGTAAAGAAGAATTTTGGTGAAATATGTTTTGTCCGATCTCCTTTAATATATCCTCCTCGTAATTGAGCTATGCAAGCTGCATTGTCTTCATAAAGAGGAGTTGGAATACATTTGATTGATGATAATCCACAACTTTCGGATATAATGAATCATGGATCTTAGCCATACACATTCTCGACTTGCTTCATGAATGGCTATAATTTCAAGATGATTTGAAGAAGTAGTCGCTATAGATTGTTTCGTAGAACGCTATGATATAGCAAGTATTTCCACATGTAAATAGATAGCCCGTTTGAGAACGTGCTTTATGTGGATCGATAAATAACCAAGATCTCGCATAACCTATCAATGTTGGACTGGTTTTATTTGAATAAAATAATCCGAGATCAATTGTACCTTGGAGATATCGAAGGACTTGTTTAATTCCATTCCAATGTCGTCGTGTTGGTGAAGAACTAAATCTTGCTAATAAATTGACAAGAAAAGCAATATCGTGTCGTGTATTATTAGCAAGATACATCAATGCACCAATTGCACCGAGATATGGTACTTCAGGACCAAGGAGTTCTTCATCATTTTCTTGAGGTCTGAAAGGATCTTTATCCACATTTAATGATCGCACGATCATTGGAATACTCAATGGATGTGCTTTGTCCATGTAAAATCTTTTTAGCACTTTTGTCAGTATATGTTGATTGATGAATAAATGTTCCACTCTCCAAATGTTCAATTTGTAAACCAAGGCAAAATTTGGTTTTACCAAAATCCTTGATTTCGAATTCTCTTTTAAATAATCAATTGTTTCTTGGAGCTCTTCGAGAGTTCCAATAAGATTAATATCATCAACATATATAGCTAATATCACAAATTTAGAACCGCATTTCTTAATAAAAACGCATGGACATACCTGGTCATTTTTAAATCCCGCTTTCAATAAATATTCACTAAGACGTGTAAACCACATGCGCCGCATTGCTTCAGTGCCATATAATGATTTCGCAAC
This sequence comes from Voacanga thouarsii, assembly GCA_026120185.1. Classification (NCBI taxonomy): domain Eukaryota; kingdom Viridiplantae; phylum Streptophyta; class Magnoliopsida; order Gentianales; family Apocynaceae; genus Voacanga; species Voacanga thouarsii. The sequence goes on along the minus strand of JANUWF010001066.1, from coordinate 545,224 downwards.
TTGATGGAGTAATTTTCACGAGGATAATGTTTATATGCTTCGTGCATATGAAATCCTTCGGGATTTTCATGTAAACATCATTTTCTAAATTTCCATACAAGTAAGCAAGTGACAACATCTAATAGGCGCATATCTATCTTTTCATGTACTCGCCAAACCGATAAGATATCTGAGTGTAATAGCATCAACAACAGGAGAATAAGTTTCATCATAATCAATACCTGGTCTTTGTGAAAAACCTTGGGCTACTAATCGCGCTTTATATCGAACGATTTCACTCTTTTCATTGCGCTTTCGCATAAATATCCATTTGTAGCCAACAGGTTTTATACCTTCTGGTGTTCGGACTGCAGGTCCGAAGACTTCACGTTTTGTCGGTGCATTTAACTCCGATTGAATCGCATCTTTCCATTGCAGCCAATCTTTTCTATATCGACATTCATCAATCGATATTGGTTCGGGATCATCATTATCCTGTGTAACATCAAGAAATATATTGTATGCAAATATATTATCAATAACGGTTTCTATCCGATTCCAACTTCTACCGAAGTGGTATAATTGATAGAAATTTCAGTGTTACTTTCATCAACTTCGGTTCTTTATCATCGGTTCTCTCTTGGTCTTTATCATTCTTTTCTTCAATATGATCTTCTGGATCATTTAATCCTCTTTTCTTTCGAGGATTTTTATCTTTAGAACCAAGAGGTCGGTCACGCTTCTTGCGTGTTTTTGACTCAGCAGACTATAGGTATAATATTTTGTTCTGCTTGGAACTTCAATTCGAATAGGAGCATTTATAGCTGGAATATGCGATTTTGTAACTCTTCCGGGGTCAACAAAAGCGTCCGGCATTTGATTTGCAATGCTTTGCAAATGAATTATCTTTTGAACTTCAAGTTCACATGCGCTTGTGCGCGGATCAAGATAATTTAATGATGTTGTCCAAGCAAGATCCTTTTTATCTTGTTTTGGTTCTCCCCTAATTTAGGGAATAATGATTCATCAAAATGACAATCGAGCAAATCTTGTCTGTGAATACATCTCCTGTCGGGGTTCAACATACCCGATAATAGAGGGAGAATCATATCCAACGTATATCTCCTTTCTTCTTTGAGGACCCATCTTTGTACGTTGGTTTGGTGCAATTGGAATATATACAGACACCCAAAAATTCTTAAATGAGCAATATTTGGTTCGACCCAAAAGCCAATTGCAAAGGAGAGAATTTATGATAACTAGTTGGTCTTATACGTACAAGTGTTGCGAGCATGTAGAATAGCATGTCCCCAGTGCAGATGTTGGGAGATTTGTTTTCATTAATAATGGTCTAGCAATTAATTGTAATCGTTTAATCAAAGATTCAAGCAAGACCATTTTGTGTGTGAACATGAGCTACATGATGTTCAACATTAATCCCAATTGACATGCAATATGCATCAAAAGCATGTGATGAAAATTCACCAGACATTATCCAAACGGATATTTTTAATGTGATGGTCCGGAAATTGTGCTCGTAATTTAATTATTTGAGCAAGTAATCTCGCAAACGCCAGAGTTGCGAGTAGATAATAAACATGCATGTGACCATCGGGATGATGCATCAATTAAGACCATAAAATATTTGAACGGTCCACATGGTGGATCAATAGGTCCACAAATATCTCCGTGAATCCGTTCGAGAAATGTAGGACTTTCAACTCCTACTTTTACTCGTGATGGTTTAACAATTAATTTTCCTAGGGAACATGCAGTACATGCGAATTTTTCTGATGTTAATATCCTTTTATTTTTTAAAGGATGACCATGTGTATTCTCAATGATTCTTCTCATCATGGTAGATCCCGGATGACCCAACCGGTCATGCCAAATGCTAAAAGTAATAGGATCAGTAAACTTCTGGTTTACTAGATGATGAATTTCAATTGTATGTATTTTTACAAAATATAGACCAGTAGAAAAAGACGACAGTTTTTCTAATACCGATTTCTTACCCAAATGCATTTGAGTAATAAAAAGATGCTCAATCCCATTTTCCTCATTTGTTTCAACATGATACCCATTTCTGCGGATATCTTTAAAACTCAATAAATTTCTTCTGGATTTTGAGGAAAATAGTGCCTTATCAATAATAATTGTTGTTCCTTTAGGCAACAATATACTAGCTCTTCCGGAGCCCTCAATTACATTTACACTACCGTTTATCGTATAAATATTTATTTCTCCCATTTTGAGATCAGAAAAATATTTCTCATTTTTTAGTATGGTGTGTGTAGTTCCACTATCAATAATGTATACATCATCATTAATAACAGCCATCTGAACATAAATATATATATATATGTAAACGTAAATATTATTAGAATAGAATGAAAATGAAAATACAAAAATATCAGGGTGAGGCTTTAATTCTTTTGGACACTGCCATCACCAATTAAATGGTCTATCCTACCGTCTGGGTGTTCAAAAAAATCCGATACATCCATATGAGTAATATTGATATTAAGATCTTCAGGATCACTATCGTCATCCTCAGCATTATTTATTGGATGTTGAGAAAAATTTGCTTCCACATTTTTATTTTTCAATGAAGCGTGATACAATTCAACTAAATGCTTAGCCGTACGACAGTTTCGTGACCAATGACCTTTCATGCCACATCTATAACATATATCCTCATGCTTTTCTTCAATTTCTTTTTCTTTTCCCTTTTGATCTTTTCTGTTCCACTTCGGTGGCAAGTATTTCTCACGATTTGATTATAATTGTGATAAGGAAATATCGAGCGTGTCTACGACCATAACCACGACCACGGTCACGGCCACGGCCACGACCACGACTATAACGATGGCTTCTGCTGGAGCCAACAGCATTTACTTTTGGGAGTGCTGTAGAGCTAGTTGGTCTGGCTTCATGATTTCTTAATAATAACTCATTATTTTTCTCTGCAATGAGGAGGGCAGTAATTAAATCTGTAAATTTTGTATACCCCTTTTCTCGATATTGTTGCTGCAGGACAATATTCGAGGTATGAAAGGTGGAGAATGTCTTCTCCAACATATCTTCATCAGTCACTTTTTCTCCGCATAATTTTAATTGAGATGTAATTTTATACATTGCGGAGCTATATTCATTCACGGTTTTAAAATCTTGCAACCTCGAGTGCAACCATTCATACCGTGCAGTAGGTAGTACGACCATCTTCAGGTGGTCAAATCTTTCTTTTAAATTTACCCACAGGCCATATGGATTTTTTTCGGTAAGATATTCCATTTTCAAATTTTCATCGAGATGACGACGAATGAAAATCAAAGCTTTAGCCTTGTGTTGTGCAGATGCACTATTATTTGCTTGAATAGTTTCACTAAGGCCTTCGACGATTTATATGCATTTCTGCATCGAGAACCCATGACATATAATTTTTTCCAGAAATATCAAGGGCTACAAATTTGAGTTTCGCGATGTTAGCCATAAAGATCAATAAATGCGTACCTGTCTTCTGGTTTTGGTTACGGCAGAAACTCGTGCTTAGTCTTCTGGCTTTTGTACCGGTAGAGACTCGTGCTGATAACGTGTTATAAAATTAGGGTAGTGTTAGAATAAAATCTTCACACTACACACTAATAAAACTCTAACTATTTTGCATAAGAATTTCTCTCTTTCTTTTCTCTCACAATTTTCTCTAATCTTTCTTTCACTAATCTTTCTTTCACAAAATAATGGTGTGTTACAAGCTTAGAGAATAGCTCTATTTATAGAGCTCTAATAAGTGGATTACATCATGGCATACATCATCCTCCACTAATCTTAATTAGTGGTGTCTCCACTAAATGGTGGACATCCATAAAAATCTTCTAATAATTCACATAAATCCATAATTAGTGGAGCCTCCACTAATTAATAAAGATTCCAATAATTCATAATAGCAATCTATTTTTTTTAATTTGTCCAAAAATAATTATACATTTTCTAAATATGAATTGGATTTAATTTTTTTTTTAATTTTATCCCAAAACAATTTGTTATCAATTAATTAACATTACACTTACTCATAATGAATTTATTTTAACCAAGAATGACAACATATTCTGAGCTACTTAATTATTCTCTCTACCAAAAATGAAGTAGTGGGATGCAATTAATGAGAAGAGATTTTGTTAAAATTAAAAAAATTGTAGAATAAATATTTTACTAGTAATTCTTTTTATTATAAAATTTCATAATTCCTTAATATTTTTGGTTTTAATAATTACTCCCTCCATCCTAAATTATTTATCTTATTTCTAATTTAATATTTGTCTCGAATTATCTGTTTCTTTAGAAAATTAAAAATTAACATTTCAAATTTGCCCCATTTAATAATATTCTATTTCCTAAATATATTAAATAATTTCTTTCTCAACAAGTTGATTCTATTTAAATAATATGAGACAGGAATAATTTGGAGTATATCAAAATTTTAAAATTTGAAAACTTCTTAATAGAAAGAGAGAGAATATATTAAATTTTAAAAGTAAAAATAAAAAAAATATTTATTTAATTAAAAATTTTACTTATCTTAATACATGTGTAATCGATTAAATGAAATAAATAATTTAAAATAGAGGGAATAGATCACTTATTTCTGCATGGAAAGAATACTTATATAATCAACTCAACACCTTCTTAATCTCCTTGCAACTTCTGTTACTACCGGAAAGCACTTTTCTCTAATTTATTATTAAGTTATAAAAAAAAAAACTCATTTTATAAAAGATAAACGGTCAATTTCACTAGAACTTTGCCCAAAATGTCAGTAACAAGCAGCAAACCTTTACGATTTCAAGCCCAAAATGATCTTTCCATTTTGACAATTTCCATTAGACAATCGTTTCTGTCTCTCTCATTTCCATCATTTTCTAACACAAAATTGACCAAACAATGCGTGTCAATGTGGGATAAATATTGTCAGAGTTTGATGTTTTTTGGAGCGGAGAAAACATCATTGCTTACCTAACTGTAACTCCTGAGGGCAACATGCACCTTACAACACCAACATATTGCAAGCTGGATGCCCTCGGAGTCTCTTGTCTTGGTCATCCTCATTCATCACACTTGCAAAGTTGCCACCTTCTTAATATATTTATTTATTTATTTTTCTATTCATTTCTATTTATAGGTGTCAGTATGCCATTAACTTATATTAACCGAGGGTATAAGAAAGTCAAATCTTGATTTGGATGTTGATATTGCTTATATATATATAATTTTAAAATGAGTAGAATTTTTTAAATAACTTATAATGTAACTATTTAAAATGTTAATACACGAAATGAATTAAGTGATAATTTTTATATTTTTAATTTATTTTATTTTTAAAGGGAGAAATTTTGTTAATACTCTATTCGTCCTAAAAAGAATGTCAAAAATTTTTATTTTTGTTGTACCAAAATACTTGTCAATTTTACAAATTAAGAATATATTTATTTCGTATATTCCTAATTTACCCATTACTCAATAAATATTTGACTTATTAAATATGTGCGTATTCCCAATCTAATTAATAAAAATTTATTTTTATTCAATAATATAATAATCTTTTTCTATTATAATTGTATAAGTTTTAGTAATTCTTTAATCGGTGTGTTATTTGCTAAATTGACATCCTTTTTTAAACGAATGGAGTATATGCCAATCCAATAAACTTAGTTGTTCAAAAAAAGTCACAAATATTTGTAGCTTCATCATATTATTGCTAGGGGTTGTTTTCTAATATAGGTTAACCTCAAGGGTGCAAATGTAAATAACTATTTACAAAAATTGGTAGCATTTTTGTATATTTTTTTTCTTTTATCCTTTAAATTGGTAGTCGTCCATAATTATGACTGATTCTCATTTGTATAAAACCTTGAATGACCCAAAAAAATATTTTAAAAAAAATAAACACGTGAACTTTTGTTGTAATTCTTTTAGCAATATTGATATATATGTATTTGCATTTGGTGACCGACCTAATATTATTTGACCAAATCTCTGGAGTTTTCAACTATCTTGATTTTTTGAAGTTTTATGCTTAGAAAGTCATCCTTGTTGATAGAAATCAGAATTTCATTGAAAATTTTTCATGGGAAAAAAAACTTTAGTTTAAAAAAGAAAGGTAAAATATATTACTATCTGGTAAGAGTTTAGGTCAAGAGTTAGGTTTGTAGTGAGAAAAATTAGAAGCGATATCTCGACGTAAATGGATGATTTACATCGTTTAGTTAAGAAAGAAAAATAGAGAAAAAATAAATTAGGAAGATGAGCTCTTTTCCTTCACGTCAGTAAAACAATCCGTCTAAATTTAAACGAATGAAGATATAAATTATCATTTACTTTTCTTTCACCCCAACCAAATAAACAAAAATCATTTATATTTATTTCTATTAATAGAAATAAAAGTTCTACTCCTTCTCCATTTTCTCCTTTATTTTTCTTTGTACATCAAATATAGTGTTAACATCATTTAAATTAAATCGTGCGATTATATATCAACAACGAAAAAAAAAGGGGGGGCGAATGTGAAAACAAACAATGACCAAAATGGCCGCAATTAGAGGCGGTAATATTGAACACGATACGGCAACATGACACGAAAACGACATAGTCATAACGGATTAGGATTGGAGTTTCGCAGATTTGTGTCGAAACAGGTCGACCTGTTTAATTTTAAACGTGTACAGGTCATGAATGGATTCAACCCGTCTTAACTCATTTCAACCCGCAAACCCGTTTAGTTTTTTTTAATAATTATATTTAATACTTTTTGTAATACCCTACAAATTTCACTATAAAAAATTAGATAATTTAATTTTTTTATGAATTAGTTGAATTAAATTGTATTATATGAATTAATTGAATTGTTTGTGTGTCTATTTTGTTTAATTTTATGAGACCTCTTAAGAAAAATAAATGATGTTAATATGTTTATTTGCTTGATATATAGTAAATAAATTATTTTGAATTAATTATTATTTAGTGTCTATAATAATATTATTATTATAGTAACTTTTAGCAAAAGAAAATAATTTCTTGAACAATCCAATTTTATTATAAAACTACATTTGTTTAGATTTTTAAAATTAAATCTTATAAATTTATTGAGATCCCTAGATATTTAACGGGATGGTTTGTTATTTTATTAGTTATTTATTACCTTATGAGCTGTTTTATTAATTTTTTAATTTTATATATTTTGATTTGACTTTTTTAAATTTTTTGTGTAATAGTACGCAGATTGACAAGTTTAGTAAATATTCAAGTTGATGAATTTAATAATTATCTATTTAATTTTTATATCTAATCGTGTTATGTCGTGTTAACTCATTTTATAACACGAATATGACACGAAAATAAATAAATTAACACAACACGATAATTTTTTAATCAAGTTATATTCGAATTAATTTATCAAATATAATTATTTTAAATTGACACGATCTGTTAATCTGAATATGATACGATTGCCACATAATCAAGGCCTTGATTATAGTCTACTTTGAGGGATCTTTTGATTCCTTATTTCAGGCGCCCCCAAAACCCGTCAAAAAAGTTCATTTTTGACTTTTTATTTGGATAAGTACTTTCCTTTCTTGTCTTTTCATATTTCTTTTTTTTTTTTGGGAACTTCATTTGGCAGTAGTTTCTTTAGAGGTTTTACTGTGAGATTATTTGACAAATTTTATAACATCATAAGCAATGAATGTAACTGCCTTATGATTAGACTTCAAAATGGTCCACTTAAAACATTGTGACCTGGAAATTTTTTTCTTTTTTTTCCTTTTTTTTTTACAAGAGACATTCATTTAAGCTATATAATCCTGATATACAAAGTAAGATGTCTAAATTTGCGTTCGAATAATGTGATTGGACGTATAAAATTATATTATAATAAACAAATGAAAAGAATAGATAACGTTTTTAATGATATAGTAAACCGTCTTTCTTTATACTCGTTCCCTTTTAGCAGTTTTTTTCCCCCTTCTTTTTTACTGCATGCTTCCAAAATAGAATGACATTTTAGTCCTGTGAAGCAACCCAAGAAAATAGGAATGTTCTTGAGTCGAGCTATAAAAGACGGATAGAATGTGGGATTCATAAATTATATTAAAAGAATAATATTCTATTTTATATAAAAAAAAATGTAGGTGAGTAAAATTTAAAATTTTAAAAAAATTATTAAAATTTGCTGAAGTAAATTTTAAAAATTTTAAATTTTCAAAAATTTTGGTCCACCCTTTCCAAACTACATCCGTCCTTGCTTTGAGATAAAAGTTAAATTTAATATTTTTTAAGTCATATTTAAATTTGAGCACGAATTCAATTTGAACTTTAATTTAAAGATCGAGAATTAGATAAAATTATTTTAAAACTCAATCTCGATTCAAGGTTTGATTATTTAACGAGTTAGAAAACTTAAAGTTAGACTTGAATTCGAATTGTTCAAAAAATATTAAAAATATAAAAATAAATATTATATATATGTGTTAAAAAAATATAAAATATTTAATATTTAAGTATTTAAGTTTAGAATTATATATTTAAGTATTCAAATTCGATTCAATTAAAAATTCAAATATAATATTAATATTCATATTTGAATTTAAACTAAAAAATTTTAAATTAGAACTCAACATTTATTAAGTCGGGCTCAAATAATCTGAAAATTAGAATACACCTTTAGAAATTATCAAAATTTTATGTCGTTTTCAGTTAGGCTATTCCATAGATGACAAACCTCTTTGCAATACATCATATTATGGTTGAGTACGAAGAAAAAGTGCACCTTTTCATACCCAATAAGGAAAGCAAAACAACATTCAAAACTAAACAAATTAGGGCTGGGAAAAGTTTTTTTTTCAATTCAAATTAAAATTTTAATTTAAAATGATAGTAATATAAATAATTTTCGTTTATCAAAAGTTGTTATATACTCACAACACATTATATTTTTTCTCTTTCATTAATAATTGAGTCCCGCATTTACTTTATTTGTAATAATATTTTATTAAATTTTAACAAATTCATCTCGATACAATCCTTATCTGAGTATAATCTAAAATAATCACAAATGACAATATTATACTATTTGCAAAATATCTTGGTGTGTCTTTTTTATGCAACAAATGTCTAAATGTGTAGCTTTCATATCTATGCAAAAGTGAAAATAGAAATAGATATCTTCTTTGCCACTTGTTGGTAAAACACAAATAAAAATAAAAAGAAATATCGATTCCATCCATGCTCTCTTATACAACCATTTTTATATTGCAATTTGTTTGATTGGGTTTTTGGCGTTCATTTTGGTCCATGATTCCCCAATTTAACTTTATTTCCCTTCTCTTCTCCCCCCGGCCGCCACTTTGGACTACTTTTTCACTTTTGTTTTAGTGAAGAAGTTGTCATTTCACTTATTTGGGACATAGAATAATACAACTCCATGTAAGGAATTTCTCTGAGAGAAGAAAAGAATGGAATCTTTATCAAAGAAAGAGAACAAGAATCAAAGTTTTTTTTTTTTCGGGGAGCTTAGGATTCTTTTTCTTTTCCTTTACTTTTCATTTTTTACCCGAAAATTGTGAGGCAAGGGAAGAAAAATAGTTGAATTATTTCACATACTGTGCTCTAAATTTTGTTTATTACAGGTGAATTTAGTATAATATAATTTTTTATTAATAGCTTCTTTCTTTCGCTGCCATTCTAGCCGTTAGTGACAGATTAAACATACTTTGAATCTTTTCATGTTTTCCTTCTTGGGTGGGGGACTGTGCGAGTTTGGAGTACCCAAAATTTAGGGTGGCAAGAGGGCATTCGAGATGGAACTATTAATCCAATTAAATATTTATAAATAAAGATGCATATGATTTGGTTTAAAATTGATTAACATTTACTATTATATATACTGTTCTTTTAAAAATAAAATTTCATATTTAATAGTACTTATTTTGAATTTATTTAAATTTGAATTTTTAAAGAAATTTTCAAAAAAATTTAAAGAAAATTTAGGATAAAGAATATGAAATAAAGATGAATTCAACCTTCCGAGATTATAATTAGAGCAAAGGAAACTATTGTGAATACATGGTTTAGAATATTAGAATAAAAAATTGTAACCTTTTCAGTAAAAAATTTATCATAAACTAATAAAAGGACTTTTTTTCCCTCTTCAAATGGGGCATAAAAAATCTGTGTTTGTTTTTTTTTAGTGTCACTTTGACAGTGATTTTGGATCTCAGATCTCTCGGTCTTTCCAAAACCCTCTTGTGATTTCTTAATCATTCTCTAATCTCTACTCCCTCTACCCTAAACACGACACGCACTCTTTTTATACAGACTAGACGGTCTCTAGTAGTCTCACTCTTACTCTTTCAGGCTGAGACTCTGGCGTAGGCAAATTTTACCACGGCTTTGAAACAACTGCTATAAGACCACTGCAGTACCATGAGCCCCCGGGATTTTTCTTCACTACAAAGTCCCATGTCCTATAGGTGCATATGCTTATATCCACTTGTACATGCAGGAATGTAAATGGGGTGAAGGGGTAAGTTATGTAGAGGAAGAAAGATAGATTTTTGAGGGGAAAAGAGGAAAAGAAAGGAAAATCAAGAAGGGATTTTTTTTTTTTTTTTCCGGGGGGCTTGAAAAGGGTAAAAGTGGTGAACGGAATACAAATGCTTTGAGTAAAAATTTGAGGGTTTGGATATGTCGACGAAATTTTCATCCCGGTGGTTGCAGTGGATAGTTAAGCTTTTGGCCTATTGAATGTAAAGCAAGGGTGGAGCTTTTGTGAAAGGTTAGAATTCTTGGATACTAAAGAAGAAGAACTCGGCTGGAATTGGGGAATCCCAAAAAATGAACATGATGTTTGGGGGAGTAAATTTGGTGATGACAGTGATTGGATTTGCTCTTCAGATAACGAAAGCAAATTAAGTAAAATTAAATCACAAAGATTCAACTCGAATCAATATTTAAACATTCAAGTAAATAATATGTAAATTTAAATAACAATAAATCCTCAAAATAAAAAGACAGAATTTAATTACATCGGCAAAAGTTCTGTTCTCACCTTTCAAAAACCCTAGCTCAAAAATCACAAAACCAATTACGAGATTGACGAAATATAACTAAAATTTACATAGAATTCAAAATGAAAAACCTAGAAAATTAGATCAGCTCAACTCCTACAAAAACATTATCTCTGAATTAGCTAATTGTGCAAAATGTATAAATTATTGTCACATTTCTCATGTGTGATATTCATCATAGTCAAAATCATAGCCAATTGCCTGCAATAGAGATTCATCATCATTTATCAACTATTTTACTGCAAAAAATCAGAAACAAATATTGCCTTCATCATATAAATCAGAAAACTGTAAAACAGATTAGACTTACCAGATTCCACTGGCTTGTCACCGAGCTGAGGATGGTCCTATCCACCAAAATAATCCAGTGAATCAGAAGCTATAACAGAGCATAAAGTTACGATTTCTAGCGCAGGAACATTTTCTTGCGAAAAAGTCAAGGAAATCTAAATTTTTCTGGCGAAGTGCTAACCCGAAAGATAAAATTTTGATATGAGAATTGAGAATTCAATTAGAAAATTAGTTTCTTCATAATCAATACATTCATTTTAGTTCAGATTGAACTTTGAAGCATTAGTACGAAGTACGAACAATCTTTGTTAACCACTCCATGGTACCAAATTCTTGTTCTAATAAACAGGAAGATGATAATCAAAAGTCGAATACTTACTCTAAGGCCCGCCATTGTGGTGGAAGCATGAAGCACTTAGAACAAAAGTCGAAGACCTAAGACTTACTCTTAATTCTGACCTGCAAGCTATTTCATCTTCTCGAAGGTACCTCCTCTCCTTTGGATGCTTTATCTTCTAGAAGATTAAATTGTTGAGAGAAGATAATATCTATAAAGCTTAAAGGGAGAGATGTTGGAGGGAATTTCGATGGGATATTTAATAGGGAAACAAATTCCAAGAATCGGATGGATTCTGGAAAGAATAATGAGGGAAGATGTTCAGTTCGTCTTTTGGAAGTTTTGGGAGACATGTTGGGTTCCGAGGGGTTCTGGAAAGGTGGCGTAAGAAGAATGAGGGCCACATGTGGTGAGGGTAATGAAGTTGTTAAATATGCCAGGTGTCATCACTAGCAATAGCCAGTGGGCCGGTTCGGCCCGTCGCGTCTAGCCAGGCCCGCGCCGGTCACTGTGCACTGGACCGGTCCGGTTCGCGGCCTGGCGGGCTGACCCGCCTGACTCTCAACTTTTTTTTATTATATTTTAGCCCCAAAAACGATTGAAGTATTTTTTTTTATATTTTGGTCCCTAACGGTTATATTCTCTATTCTAACCCCCAAAACTCTATAAATACCCCTCAATTCAATCCAAAACTCATCAAACACTTTCTAATTCTCTCAAACTCTCTTATTTTCATTCATCTTTCTCTCATAATCCTCAAATTTCTTCATTTTCTCTACAAAAAGTATTAGAATAGAATTTATTTTTGTGTTATACTTTTTCAATTCTTCAAAAAAGTTTTCATATTTTTGAAGATTGTTCAGTAACGGAATAGTTGATACAAGAAGTAAAAAACTCCACAAAGTATTGTTATTCTTGAATCTTGGCCATCAACGAATTAGTATTTCTTAATCTTACATTCTTATATTTTAGCTTTATTAATTAATTATTTGTTTAATTTTTAAGTTAATTTGTTATTTATATTTTTCAATTCTCTTATTTCATTATTTGTTAATACTTTATTTTTTGAACTTTTATTTGAATTTTGATTGCTTGTTTTTTTTTAAGAAATAATGGATCCAAATCAATATCGTCATTTTTCTTCATCCCAATCATTTGTACATTTTGATTTTAATATAGATACAGCCTTAAATTTAATAAATAATGAAATAAGTAAAAGGTCCTAGTAGGTCTAGCGTTAGTGTTTCACAATCACAACCAACTCCAGCAATTAATCCTAACGAATCTAATATAGGTGAGGATGATGTTGAAACAACGGATGTTATAGGTAAAGCAAAAACATCTCTGGTTTGGAATCTTTTTGAAAAAGATAATGATAATGATAGGGTAATATGTAAAATTTGTAGGGTGGTATATGCACATAAGAAGGGAGGAGGGACGAGAATATTAGTTAAACATATGAAAAATGTCACATAATGATTGGTTAGAAAATTTACTTAAACAACAACAAATACGTACTACATGAGGTCAAATTGTTAGTAATTTTCAATATGATCATGGAAAAAATAGAAGTGAATTTGCTAAAATGATTGTTCAAACTAAATTACCTTTTAATTTTACAGAAAATGTATATTATGAACAATATATGCAAAATAATTGTCAATCGGCATGGAAAAGAATTCCTAGAACAACGTTAAAAAATGATATAATAAAGATATATAAAGAAATGAAAGAATATCTAATTGTTATATTTGATTCTTGTAATTGAAAATTTACGCTTACTTGTGATGGTTGGACTGTAATTACTAATAAATCTTATTTATGCATTACATGTCATTGGATAGATCATGATTAATTAGTACAAAAAAGAACTATTTATTTTAAATTATTTAAATATCCTCATGTAGGTAGTAGTATAGCTAGAATGATTATTCAAACATGTCGTGAATATAAGATTTTAAATAAAATCATTTCTATTTCTTTAGATAATGCTTCAAATAATGATTCCGCCATAGCAACTTTGAAAAATACTATAAATCATATGTTAGATGGTATTTTATTTCATACTAGGTGTGTTTGTCATATACTTAATTTGTGTTAAAGAAGGATATAAATATATTGATGGTGTTATTAATATAATTAGAAATGTTATTTTATTTATTAAAACCTCCCCAATTAAGCAACAAAAATTTAAGGTATTATGCCGAGAATAATGTGTATCTTTTAAAAAATTTAGATTAGAATGTAAAACTAGATGTAACTCAACTTTAGATATGTTTGAAAATGTTATACCTTTTCAAAACCAACTTATTGAATTTTGTAATAGTAATAATTTTCAACCTCCACTAACTGAAACTCATTTTGAAAATTGTACTACATTTTCAACATTTTTATTTATTTTTAAAGAAGCTACTGAACTTTTATCAAGATCTTATTATCTCACTACTCATCATATTCTTCTAACACTTGCTAATGTAGCACATTTTTTGGTGAGTATATGGATCATCCCCAATATGATTATTTTATGAGAAATATATTTGAAAAATATAAAAAATATTATGAAGATATTCCTATTTTATATTGTATGGTATTGTGTATGGATCCTAGACTAAAGACGACCGATTTTCATAGTATTATTGAATATTTATATGAAACTTTAGATTTTGATGAATCACAAACACTTAGGTAATGTATGATAAAAAATATAAAAGATAAAACGGCTAAAGCTTTATCTGACATGTATAATTTATATGAGTTTGAGTCTTCTTATTCTAGTTCTCCAAGTTTAAGTAGGTAAGTTTCATCATCATCTAATAGTCACTTTCAACCTCCACGAAAATCTACCTCTTCAATTTCATCAGTATTTAATCCATGGGGTATTATGAAACGTAAAAAAAGATCCTCTACCACCTACAACGAGATGGCAATTTTATCAGATGCAGCCCTTGGTAGAAAATGAAGATCAACATTTTGATATTTGTGGTTGGTGGAAGGCTCATGTAAGTCAATATCCCATTTTATCGAAAATGATACGTGATCTTTTGACACCACCACTCTCCACAGTGCCATCGGAAAGCTTTTTCAGTGAGAGTACTCGAACAATCAATGAAAGAAGATCTCGATTGGCTCCTCAAACTTTAGAGATATCAATGTGTTATAATAGTTGGTTTGCAGTCAAAGATAGGACGGCTAATTCGTGGATTATTGATGATGACTCGGATGATGAATGGGGTGAACCAAATAGTTAGTTTAGTATTCTTGTAATTAAAAATTTAGGATAAGTAATATTATGTATTTAATTTTATTTTTAGGATATTTATTCTATTTTTAAATTTTAATCATTATAACATTTTTAAGAGGTTTAGGCATCAAGTCCCCCTCTTATGTAATCTTTATTTTATTAATTAATAAAACAGGTAGGAGTCCAAACCAAACCCTCTACCACTTCAAGGTGACTTTTTTATAATTTTAAAAAAATTATATTATTTAAGTAACAATAAAAAAATTACAAAACAGTTGAATATCAAAATTGTTAATCGAATTAAATAGGAGAAAAAATAAAAGCCCACGGCCCGGCCTGCCGACCTGATGAGCCAAGGGCCCGGGCCGTACCAATCTCAGGACTTTTGGCCCAGGGACCGGCCCGATCTAGCCCGCCCCTCTGGGACCGGCCCGCACACCACGTGAGGACAGGCCCGACCAGGTGTTAATGCTAGGCTGGCGATATTGCCAGGGCAATTTCCCTCCTAAATGACATGTTTACTCTTTCTTTTTTCGTCTCAAATATATACATAAGATATTCATTCTCTCCCATATCCCACACCTCTTAATTTGTTCTCTTTCCTCTATATCTATCCACCAAAATCTCGCTATCTCTCTCCCTTTTCTCACAACTCTCCCCTATATTCTCTCTCATATCCCTTGGAAAGCCTCGACTCTCTTCCGAGAAAGCTTTTCCTCTCTTCTCTGCTTTGTTAATAAAACGATTTGGATGGAAACTGCAAAACAACTATATAAAACCAAGCAGTAAGTTTTTTCTGCTCACTAGTAGTAGTTCTTAAAGAGTGGGTGTGAGAGACGAGAGTTACAATAGATTTATCTTAAATAGAGGTTACAAGGTGGCTATGGCGGCATTGCAAGGCTGTGACTTTAATGTGAGCAAAGAAAGACAAAAATTGAAGAGGGAAGGAATTCAAGGAACAATTTTCTTTGTCCAAAAAAAAAAAAAATTGCTAAATTTTGTCTTAAAAAGTTGCAAGAAAATAAAGTCTTGTAAAAACACATGATACACACTGGGAACAAAACCCATGAGACACACTCGAAAACAACCCACTGCCAACACCACTCTCAACTCTAAACATCATTAGTGTTTATATCCCTTTTGCTATGGATTTTCTCTCAAATTTGAGGCTAGAGCTAGCCTCCAGGATTAGAAATGTCTGGGTTGTTCCCCCCAGGTAGTAAAGAGCAAGAACTAGAGGAAGACACTGCAAATGGCTGGCAACAGTACCGATCATTTGCATCAACAAAGGCTACAACACCATGGATTTCTCAGTGGATCCTAGTTGGAGAATTCAGTGGTAGTATAATCTTGGTAATGGTTCATAATAAGGAGAGGGAAAATCCAAGAGGGGAGACTGAGACGTGATTAAGAGAGATGGGAAGATTTCCAAGGGGGAGAGTATAGAGAAGATAAGAGAGGGTGGGTTTGCATGGCTGAGGAGAGAGAAGGGAGAGATGAGAGAAGTGATAAAATTAGGAAGATAAGATATGGAGGAAAAAAAGAATATTTGATGAATATAATTATACTCCTTCCGTCTTATAATATAAGTTATTGATTTAATTTCACACATATTAAAATTTTTTAAAATAAAATAATTTTATATTTTTTCTTTTTAAAACACTCCTATTGAAATATCTTGAAAATAAAAGAAAATAAAAGAGAGAAAGAATAAGAAAAAGAATAATAAATAAAGATAAAAATATAAAAATAATTTAAAAACCTTTTTGAAAAGTCTTAACAACTTATAATTTGAGATAACAAAAATAGTTTTTAACAACTTATATTATGAGAAACGACTTATAATTTGAAATAATAAAAATAATGTTTAATAACTTATATTATGAGATAAAAGAAATAAATATATCATTTATATTGCCTAGTGTGAAAATGAGCAATAACCAAAATTGCCGCAATCAAGGCCTTGATTGATGTCTTGTTTCAGGGAGCTTTTGATTCCTTATTTAAGGTCGCCCCCAAAAACCCTCCAAAAAGTTCATTTTTTGACTTTTTTTCTGGATAAGTACTTTCCTTTCTTGTCTTTTCATTTATTTATTTATTTTTTTGGGAACTTCATTTGGCTGTAGGACGGGTAGTTTCTTTAGAGGTTATATCGTTCGTTTATTTGGCAATTTTTATTACTACATCATAAGCAATGAATGTAGCTGCCTTAAGATTAGACTTCAAAATGGTCCACTTAAAAACACTGACACCTATAATTTTCTTTTTTTTTTTTTTCACAAGAGCTATTTACACAAACCTAATATACAAATAATATGTTAGTGCGTATAAAATTGTATTATAATTTATTCAGTTACAAATGAAAATAGTAGATTATGTTTTTAATAATATAGTAAACCTTCTTTCTTTTAGCAGTTTTTTTTTTTCTTCTTTTTTCACTGCATGCTTCCATAAAAGAATGACGTCCTATGAAGTTCCCAAGAAAATAGGAATGTTCTTGAGTCCAACTTTAAGACACGACGACGGAATGAGAAATTTATGATTAGAGGGGTAGGTTATATCAAGAGAATAATATTATATTTTTTTTGTTTATTTATTTATTTATTTTAATCGATTTATAAATTAAAAAAATATTTTATTATTAATTAATTAATATTTTTTATTTTATTATCAAATAATCTCTCTTTTTATTATGGATTAATCAAATTTTAAAATTTTATGTATAGTAAGTATATTTTATTTATTTTCATTTCTCACTACAAGTGCACAATACTTACGGTATTAAAGAAAGGTATTCGTAAAAAAATAGCAATTAATATCATTCTTGATTTACTAATGAGACAGATAAATTAAGACAAAAATTTTAATTAAAATAGACAGATAAAAGGATATGAAGATAGTACTTTTTAAAAATTTAATATAAAATTTTAAAGAATTTTTTAAAAATTTTAGAAATTTTTAGAGTAAGTTATAAAAATTTTGGTCTACTCCCGCCCCCTCCCTCTAAATCCGTCCTTGCCTTAAATAAAAGTTGAAATCGAAAATTTTAGACTAAACTTAAATAAGAGCACGAGTTCAATTTAAACTTTAATTTAAGGCTCAAACTTGACGAGATAAAATTATCTTTAAATTCAAACTCAGATTCAAAGTTCTATTATTTAACAGAGTTAGAAAACATAAAATTAGATTTAAATTTGAATTGTTTAAAAATATTAAAAATATAAAAATAAATATTTTATATTATATGTTTAAAATAATATAAATAAAAACCTAATTAAGTAATATAAATATATATAATCAAACACATTCTTGAATTTTGAAATTATATATTTAAATTCGATTTAATTAAAAATTCATATTTAAATTTGAATTGGAAAATATTAAGTTAGAACTCGAGCTCCCATATAATCCCATAATTGAAATACACTCTTAGAAATTATCAAAATTTTATGTCGTTTTCAGTTAGGTCATTCAATAGATGACAAATGTTTTTACAATGCATCATATTATGGTTGACTATGAAGAAAAAGTGCTTTTTTCTCATAGCCAAAATGGAAACCAAAAACAGCATTCAAAACTAAGCAAATTAGGAAGAGTGACAAATGACAACATTTTACTATTTGCAAAATATCTGTGTGTCTTTTTTATGCAACAAATATCTAAATGTGTAGCTTTCATATCTATGCAAAAGTGATCATAGAAGTAGATATCTTTTTAGCCACTTTGTTGGTAAAAACAAGTAAAAATAAAAAAGAATTATCGATTCCATCCACGCTCTCTTATACAGCCATTTTTATATTGCAATTTGTTTGATTTGGTTTTTGGAGTTCATTTTGGTCCATGATTCCCCAATTTAACTTTATTTCCCTCTTTGGGCTACTTTTTCACTTTTGTTTTAGTGAAGAATTTGTCATTTTACTTATTTGGGACATAGAATAATACAACTCCATGTAAGGAATTTCTCTGAGAGAAGAAAAGAATGGAATCTTTATCAAAGAAAGAGAACAAGAAGAATAAAAAGATAAAGTTTTTGTATTTGGGAGTTTAGAATTCTTTTTTTTCCCCCTTTAATATTCCTTATTTTCCCTTAAAATTGTAAAGAAAAGGGAAGAAAAATAGTTGAATTATTTCACATATTGTGCTTTAAAATTTATTCATTAAGGCTGAATTTAATACAATATAAATTTCTATTAATAACTTCTTTCTTCCATTCTCATTCTAACCGTTAGTAATAGATTAAACACACCTTTAAATCTTTTCTTTCTTTCCTTCTTTGGGTGGGGGATGTGTGAGATTGGTGTACCCAAAATTTAGTGTGGCACGAGGGCATTCATGATGGAACTATTAATTAAATTAAAATTTATAAATTAAAACACATATAAATTGGTTTAAATTTGATTAGTATTTAATTAATTAATAATACATTCAAATTTAATGTCAAATTTTAATTATTAATTGATTACATTTAAATTAGTTCGTAATTGTTTGAATTCCTTCAATTATTAAATAAATACAAATAATAATTTTATATATAATTTATTTTTTAAAGTTTAAATTTTTACTATTATATATACTGTTATTTTAAGAATAAAATTTCATATTTAATAATACTTATTTTGAATTTATTTAAATTTAAATATTTTTAAAAGCATAAAAAATATGAAATAGAGATTAATTCAACTTTCCGTTCGATTCATTTTATCTGTCTATTTTAACTGATTCACAAGTTTTAAGAAAAATAAGATTTTTTTAGTTAATTAATCAACATTTCTTATTTTACCTTTAAGGAATCTCTCCATTTGTTAATGAGTAATTAAATTTTAAAGTTTGATGTGTTGTAAGTATATTTAATTTACTTTTATTTTTTACTATAAGTGTAGAAGTATTCATTATATTAAATAAAAATATTTGTGAAGAATAATAATTAATATAATTTTGATTTATTAATGAGATAGATAAATTAAAATATACCGATAAAAAAAACGGGGGAGAATGAGATTAATGGTCTCGCATATAGGAAACGGAAGACTGGATTTAAAATGGACATTCAAAGTATTAAAATAAAAAATTCTAACCTTTTCAATAAAAATTTTATCATAAACAAATGAAAGGATTTTGTTTTTCCGCTCCAAACGGTCATAAAAAATTCTGTGTCTGTATTTTTAGTGTCACTTTGACAGTGATTTTGGATCTCAGATCTCTGAGTCTTTCCAAAACCCTCTTGTGATTTCTTAATCATTTCTAATCTCTCATCTCTTTCTCCTCTTAAGCCAACATACACTCTTCTTCTCTAGACGGTTTCTAGTAGTCCCTCTCTCACTGCCAGACACTGGGGTAGACAAATTTTACCAAGGCTTTGAAACAACTGCTATAAGACCACTGCATATCTTCCCAGTACCATGAGCCACCGGCTTTTTTCTTCACTACAAAATCCCAGTTCCTATACATGCATATGCTTATATGTACTTGTACATGCTGGGGTGTAAATGGGGTGAAGGGGTAAGTTATGTAGAGAAAGAAAGATCGAATTTTCAGGAGAAAAGAGGAAAAGAAAGGAAAATCAAGAAGGGATTTTTTTTTTGGGGGCCTGAGAAGGGTTAAAGATGGTGAACGGAATACAAATGCTTTGAGTAAAAATTTGAGGGTTTGGATAGGTCGATGAAATTTTCATCCCAGGGGGTTAGAGTGGATAGTTAAGCTTTTGGGCTATTGAATGTACAGAAAGGGTGGAGCTTTTGTGAAAGGTTAGAATTCTTGGACTCTAAAGAAGAAGAACTGGCTGGAATTGGGAAATCCCAAAAAATGAATATGATGTCTGGGGGAGTAAATTTGGTGATGACAGTGATTGGATTTGCTGTGAGTACCATGTTTATCGTGTTTGTATGTGCAAGGCTAATTTGTGCAAGAATTCAATTGAACGCATCAAGGCGGGCTTTTGTTAGAGCCAGTAGATCCGATCTTAGCATTGTAAGCTCTTCTTCTGTAACTGTTTCAATAATATATGTTCTCCTCCTCGGTTAATTTGGTTTGCCATTTCGTTGTCCAATATTTCCCATCTCAACATTAATTTGTGCATTGCGAGTCTCATATGAACCTTTGCATGGTTAGTCAGTTTAGTACATCTCGAGCCCTCAGGTCTTGTCTTTGTCTGGTGTTTAAGTGATTCCTCGAAGTAGTTTGGGGAGACCTTTAGATGAGTACGGGAGATGAGCCTTGCCTTTATTGTATGTGTTCCTTTGTCTAGTCTTTCTCAGGATCACTTTTCTTGGCCCTGTTATTTGTTTTGTCCTCTATTTGTCGTTCCTGCATATTCATTGGGATAATGTAGCTAGACAAAATTGATGTTAGACCAAAATTGTGTTACTCCAGTTGCTTTTTCTTGTTTGATTATTTTCCTTTTCTGTCATCCATTTTTCGTTGTGTTGTCAGTTCATACTGCTGCTAACTTAAAAACCTTTTGCTCCTTTGTTTCTAATATGGCTGTACAGTGGAAATTTTCTGTATGGATCTATTTTTACTGTTCTGAATTGAGGAAGCTTTGGTTTTATTGTTGTACAGTTGGAACGTGGTCTTCATGGGATTGAACCTGTTGTTGTAGCCAACTTTCCTGCAAAGAAATATAGCGATGACTTTTTTTCATCTGGGGAAACTGTTCAGTAAGTTAAAGTTTTCATAGTACATTTTGTTTGGACATTTTTCTTTATGATATCTATTCCTAGTTGCTGTTCTTGAAGCTGTTAAATTAATATTGTGTTTTCCACAATTAACAGTTATGATTTGGTTATGAGTGTATTATTTTCAATTTTTTTTAGTCAATCTTGACGTCTTTTATGTGATCTCCCAAAGCCAATATGAAGTTGGTGACTATTTATGAAGAATCAGGTTATTAGTTCTAATGGATTGTCTAATTCTGTGATAATGTTTATTTTGGACTATGTTCTGTGCTAGCTCAGGTATACAAACTCCATAGGCATGAAATCAAACCTTTTTGAAGTTGCACATGCAATGAGTTTTGAAAATATTCAACAAAGTAAAGCTAAATTAAGTTAGGTTTGATGCTGAAAATAGACCTTAGAATATTAACCCCCAGCCACATCTGAGGTTCATTGAAGTCTCAAATGTTTGAAAATAGGACCTTGCTAGTACTCGGTATTGAAGCTTAAGAAAGATGTAATGACTCTAATTTTCTTTTTTGGTTTTTATGAACTGATCGTAGTGGAAATAAGCGACAGAGGGAGTGAACACAAAGTATATTTTGAATGGAAACAAGGGAAAAAGACAACTTATGATTAGAAGATATAAAAAGCATTGAGAATGGCAGATTTTTCGTTTTGATTGAAAACAAAGAATGACTGATATGATTAAAGTTGATAGTTGAACAGATCGTGTTGAGCCTTCTGTTTCTTTTCTTCAATGTTTCCTCAACTCAACCATTGTAAACTCAGGATTTGTTGGATTGTAAGGAAGGATGTGGTGAAGTTGCTTGTTTTTGTATATCTCCCTCTTCTTAATCATCTTTTTCAATTATTCTACTCCTTTTTGTTATAGTCATAGACTTTTTCTCGACAAATGCTTGTGGCTGCATTTTCAATTAAAGACGCTAGGCAAGGCTATTTAGTTCGTCTCAGTGTTTACTTTATTCATAAATCACAGGGTTTGCCTCACTTCTGGGTGAAGCAAAAGGCATATTAAGCTGTAAACTAAGATGTTTGAAGAAAATTGATCCTAAATCTCTGTATTGTGAATCAAGCAATCATAAACACATATAAAGCTTTCCTTATGTTTGCCCATGCCATAACAGCCTGCTATAGTTCTTTTTGTGGAGTTAATAGCTTGGAGCGTGCCTTAAAGCACTTAAGGCAACCCTATCCTTATATGAACACACAAACCCTTAATAATTATGAAGTTTTCTCTCTAGTTGTGACAATAGAATTTGAAGCAACATATTAGGCTGTCCACAAGCAGGACAAACGATAGTAATGAGCCAACTTGATCATTTGAATCTGAAATAACATGCAAAGCTGACAAGTTCTTTCTCTCTCTCTAATAAATTTCTGTATGATGTAGAAGGTTGCCAATTATAAATTGTCAATGAACGGAATTAATTCCTTAGTTTCAGCTCTAAGACTGTGGAAATAAGTCCTAAACACCCCAAATTCAAGAGACTTCTGTGCTGTCAAAGGGCTTGTCCTTTTTAAATTCTGTATGTTCTAGAGGCTGCCAATAATAAGTTCTTGATAGTTTTGAGTGTGAGGCTGTGTAAATGAAGCCCTTTACAAACACCACAAGGTCGGGAGGCTACTGTTACTATGCTTGCATCCTGATAATTTATATCAACTTGATGAAAATATCTTGATGATGACAAAAAATTTCTTGACATATTGGAAAAAAATGTGGAGTAAATAGGTGACACCATCTGGAGATTTCCTTGTCTTACAAACGTTCTGTATTCATTTCCTTCATGTCATTTCCTCAGTAACTTTTAGTTTTTGAACAGTGGTTGGATTAAAGTAATATGATATAAGCATATGCTATGACTAGGTGCATCATTTTGGGATTTCCCCTGTCCAAGCATCCCAATTATGAGAATAATGCATCAGGGCTGGTATTCCCCTGCCCCAAAAGACATTATTGTTTTCACCCATAACTTTCAGTATGTGCATTTGTGTCTGAATTTTGCTGGCATCAGCTTTCCTTCCTTATTCTCTTTAGCTACTGTCATTTGGATGGACAAATTGAAGCAAATGACTTGGAGTAAATTTGACTTAGTCGCTGAATGTTAATAGGAGGCATATCATGTATTGCTTGAGAATAAATTGCTATTTGTGTATTGACAAAGCACTTGCGTTCGGATGTCAGTACCATTGCAGTAGACACGCAAAGTCAGAACTCACTAAACTGGGAAGGCAGGTTGTTGTTTGTAGAAAACCTAGCAAACATTGCCTCCTTCTGATTTTGGTTGTTAGGCAATCTCAGCTTGTCCATATTTGCTCGGCAACACTCTTTCAGATATTTGCAGTCTTTAACTATGCCATCTTCTGCAAAGAATAAAAAAAATTCTGAAGTGCACTTTTTGCCCATATCCAACACAACTAGAAACTGATGAAAAATCCTATGCGACTGCTGTTTTTAAAGTAAAAATCACTAGAATGGATTCATTGTTGTCCATTTTCATTTTGGTTAAGATTCTCTTATACATTGCTTCCTATTTTAATACTACATCCCATACATGCATCATGTCTCAACTCTACGCTTCTTGTGCTGTACTTTCTGTTTACCTTGGATAAAAATAGCAGTAAGAGAGGCATGGACATTTTTAGAAAATTTTTTCCTTCTCTCAAATGAATTTGAAGAGTCTTCCTCAGAATAGGAACTGGAAGCAGTAGGTTCCTGGATTAAGGAATTGCCATTGTCTGTGTCTGTTTCTGTCTCCATACTATTTTGGCTTCTGCCCTTGATGCGTGGGAAATTCTGCAATTATGAATAACTACAGATCACGTTAGCTTCTACATGCAGCATTTTTGCTATTTTTCTAGTGCAACATTTATCTTTGTATAGTACTATTATGCACTAGACGGCTGTCTTAGACCTGCATGATGGGTTTCTCCACTGACATAATTGTTCTTAAATGTATTATTGTCCTTTCTTTGAATTTATTCAAGTAGTAGCTAATTAATTTGGTGCCAATGACAAATCTGATCTTCAATTAGATGCAATTCCTTCTGCGCATGGTTAATTAGTTTTACTACTGATTTCTAGAAACCCAAAATGGCATTGGCCTTCCTCTGCATTGTGCATAGAGATGGTTGTTAATTCATCCAAACATGTCTTAGATAGCATTCACATCGTAAAGCAAATTTTTCTTTGCAGGTGCACAGTTTGCCTGGGTGATTATCACAAGGAAGATATCTTACGTATTCTGCCTCCATGTGGTCACTTTTTTCATGCGTCATGCATTGATATTTGGCTGCACCAGCACTCTACATGCCCAGTATGTCGTGTATCTCTCCGTGACCTTCCGGAGAAAAAGCACTTTATGCAACCCATGTTCAGTTCAGCTATCAGATTTCGAGATGGTATGCAGTCCGACCGTGTAAATTCTGATAACTGTTCGTTGATTGCCCAAAGGCTTTCCTCAATAACAAATGACAGCCAGACGATTGAACCTGGCCAGGAGGACCGCTGTCAGCCTGGAGGGGGTGAAGCAGCTGTTGGAGAAAGCAACTCTATACTGATAAATGATTCAGGAAACAAAAAGGTGGAAAGCCCGTCAAATGCGTAAAACCTTACTGATATTCCCTATTTCAGAAATTGACAGTTTCCAAGTTCCAAAAAGGCCTATTGGTACCTGTCATCCAGATAGATGGTGCTTGGGAATAGTGTTTTGATTGTGGGCTTTTGTATGTATGTGGTCCTCGTATCCATTTCTGATTTTCCTTTTTTTTTTTTTTTGTCCTTTCCCTTTGGAAGTCTATGGTAGAGGGTATGGTATAGTTGCAGCTTTGTGCTTCAGTTTTCCAGTTGAAGATTTTGATAGTTAAGTTATTGCAATCAACATAATACCAGTAGTTACCAAATCCTTGAAATTTTGCCTGTTGAAATCCTTTTCCCTTCCCAAAAACTTAGCAAAGTTGATAAGAGGCAGTGGCCGTCCTATGATCAATACTACATTTGCATCATCACGCATGCATGTATGCAATTAGAACCCCCCCCCCCCCTCCCCCCCCTTATTGCAGCATTTGGGATGGTGAGGCTATTTGAGCTTACATGGAAGTAAAATATTGCCTGATGGCCCTGATCTTAACCATCGAATGTACCTTTTGTATGGGAATAGGCTTCCATAACGATCCTTCCTCTCACCTGTGTTTCGCCCAGCAGTCTTTTGTTTCAGCATTTGCTCTATCTTGTGTGCTTCAGATAATCAGGTGATTTTGTTGGATAAACAATTCTTAAGTTGATCATCCAAAGAAAAGAAAAGGAAGAGTTCGCAACGAGGTTATCAGACAAGGAACATGAAGGAAATCCAAGACTCTGTCAAACAGAGCAGGAGATAAAACTGGTAATCACTGTCTGCCAGAGTCAATGTTTGTGTTACCACTTGAGCTTCCATTTCAACCTGAATGAGTGCAGTATCTACTCTTCAGGTTCCCCTCCTTCGTCATTCCAGCAAGCGGTGCTCGTGTTCGTCCAAAAATTGCTCGACCCTAAACAATCTTTGTTTTCGGTTGTTAACAGAAAGACTCAGTTCATTCAAAAAAGGACAGTTCTTTGAAGTTTAAGCGAGCCAAGTTCCACTGGCTTGATAGCACGTTAAACAGTTTGCTCCCAACCATAGAATGTTATTGGTGAACTGAAACATGCCTGCCTGTGTCTGCCAAAAGCACATGATTTTGGCTTTTGATTTTGAAAGATGATTAGGCAAAAGTGGTTGGGAAACATCATTAAAACTAAATGTGTCACAGCCGAAATGCTCGAATAGCTAAAGAAGGTACTACTAATACGGGATCAAATTTGATGCGATGTTCCCTCCCGGAAACACCTTTTCTTTGACTCAATTTCCCAATGACATATTTAACAAAAGACTCTCTTGCTGGTGGTTCCTCCCTCCCTACTGCCGTTGTTAGAAAAACAAATAGTATTAAACCTTACATGGAAATTTAAATAGAGGGTCCAATTATTCATATCAATCAAATGCTATGCAAAATCAGATGAGACCAGTCCAAGGCAATAAAGATGGTGGTCTCCAGCTTTAAATGCAAGTAGTTGTTCATTTAGTGAGGAAGGGGACAAATTATCCAAATCCTGTGCAGTCCACCCAGTCGGTTTTCATTGACACGATGACCAAAGGTCAAGAAAGAGGGGGAAAAAAAGAAAAAAAAAAAGTGTTCCACGTGTAACTTGTAGCTTAAAAGATGAGGCTTAAAATTTTCACCCCTTACTCTTTAAAGTAATCTAAAAAATAAAACGAAAAATGAGAAAAGACATATGAAGCTTGCAGACAATTTTGGGATACAGAAATAAGCCTTCTCTGCGAAGACGATTATCATAACAAGTTTCATAAAATCAACTAAATAGGGCAAAACCAAAGAGTTAAAATGGAAAGGGAGAACCAATCTTTAATCAAAATTAGGAAGAGACATATATTTATATATCTATAAATCGAAAGCCCGTTTTATATTAAGCCTCACTTACATCCTTGGCTTGATCTTGGCTCTTAGTGTATTCTTCATCACCACAGTGAATTCCAATTTCTCACTAAAATCCACCTTGCCATTCTCCGGGTAAGCGGACCATTCGAATTCTTGAACCATCCGAGCCAACATCAAGTTAACGTGCACGGTCGCCATTCCTAACCCCGGGCAAATCCTCCGGCCAATCCCGAATGGCATCATCTTCACTCCGGTCACCCCGGTGATGTCGGCGTCCTCCCGGCCGGAGAGGAACCTATCCGGGTCGAACCTTTTCGGGTCGGACCATAATTTCGGATCCTCCGAAATGCCTGGTAAGTAAAACTCCACATTCGTATCTGTGGGAATATCATAGCCTCCTAATTTGGCTGGCTCAATGACGGCATGAGTTAGGGAAAAGTACGTTGGAGGGTGCTTTCTTAGCAGCTCCTTCACCACGGCGTTTAGATACGGCATCTTCTCCATATCCTTCTCATCTACCTTCCTTTCACCGACCACACTCTTGATCTCCTCGTACAATCTCGTTTGAATGATGGGGTTATCGATCATTCTTGCAACGGCCCATTCGACTGCTGTTCCAGTAGTGTCTGTTCCGCCATTTATGAATTCTGACAACAGCGTAACGAGCTCTGCATTGGATGGACCTGTTTTTCTTCCTTCAACCTTCAGGTCGAACAGTGTGTCGAGGTATGAAAATGAAGCTGCAGTTCCTGGATTTTCAAGAGCTTTTCGACGTTTTTCTATTAATGGGACGAGGGTGTCGATTTGGGATTTTCTAACTTCTAGAGCTCTCTTTCTTTGCTTTGAGAAAAGTGGGCTGAGAAGTGGAAGATAGTCATCTAATCTTGGATCGAGAACCATGAGGACAGTCTTCATCAACTGATCAACACTTTCGATCATTTTCTCGTCCATTTCAACCCCGAAACACATGGCTAAGAGTATGCAAAAGACCGCGAATCGGGCATTCCTGAGCACCCAAACAACCCCATCGTTCTCCTTGGCCTCGGTTTGAAGCCTGTCAACGAGTTTATCCATTGCGTTTTCTCTTGCCTTTCGGAATTCTTTGAGCCTGGTTGCGCTTAGCATGTTCTGCACCATGTTTCGCCTCAGGGACCGCCAGACAGGGCCGTAAAGGGCTGCATTTACAGTGAATTTGTTGCAGCTGAAGATGTTTCTTGTTGGATTCTCGCGAGGCCGACTAGCGAAGACTTGGCCTTTCTCCACAAGTGCTTCATAGGCCAAATCAGCATTGGCGATGATAATCATCGTCCTCGTCCCCATCCTGAGAGTAAAAATCGGACCATATTTAGGCAAAAGATGATCCCTCACATACTGAAAGAAAGGCTTTCCAGAGCGAGCAACCTGGAAAAGGTTACCCACAACAGGCCAACCAGGCGGTCCCGGAGGCAAATTCAACTTCTTGGACTTAGTCTTACGCGAAAACAAGAAAACCAGGCCCGAAACAAGAAAAGCCAAGGCAGTAAAAATAACGTGATAGTAAGGGGAAAGAGAAGAAACAGCTATAGAATCCATTCTTCTCGACGAGAGGGAAAAGCAAAAAGAAAAAGAAGCAATGAGCTAGGAAAGGTGGAAGGAAATCCAGGGGTATAAGAATGTGGGAGAGCTGGAAATTACAGGTGGGATCAATAAAAGCTATTGAAATGTGGAAGAGAAGAGAACTGTGGGTGTTAAATGCTGCTGAAGTAGAAAACCAGAAAATTCACGAAATGGTGATGCAGGAGAGGATCACAGGTATGGAGGTAGAGGGAAAAGGGAATGGTGAAAACAACGGTGGAGGATCAGAGACAGTTAGGTGCATTGATCAGTTCAACCACCCGTGCCTCTCATTAAATTCCCACTGGAAAAGTTGGAGCAAAAACAAAGACCTGAACGTAGCATTCAGCCTCCCAAACAATGCAATGAACATTCTTGTTCGCATACACGGCAAAGCCTCAAATTGGAGAGGACTGGCTGTAGTTGGTTGTCTGTGGTTTACGCCGCGCACCTCATGTGCCGTGCCAGCCTTGTCATATTTTTATTACTCTCTTATTTATTTATTTATTTTAATTAATTTATAAATTTTAAAAAAAATAAAAAAAATTAATTAATTAATTCACATTTCTTATTTTACCTCAAAGAATCTCTCATTTTATTAAAAGATAATCAAATTCTAAAGTTTTATGTATTGCAAGCATATTTAATTTACTTTTAATTTTCATTACAAGTGCAGAAGTATTTACTATATTAAAGAAATATATTTGTGAAAAAAATAATAAATAATATAGTTTTGGTTTACTAATGAGAAAGATAAATTGAAACAAAAATTTTAATTTTAAAGAACAAGTAAAAGGGAACGGATGAAGTATTTGTTATTGTAAGAGGAATCCCACCATGAAAATTAGAAAAAAGGCTAATTTTACATCTCAGTAATGAAAGGAAAATTAGTTTATTTAATTCTTAAACTTTAGTGCTTGTAATATTTTTGTTCTTAAGGATTTTCTTCTGTCTTTATGATCTTTAATGAAATTATAATCTTTTAAGTAGTCTCTCATTTTTTTTTGGTATAAATTCTAGCTAGAAAAAGTTATTTTTATTGTATGTGATTAATTGATATGCCTATTTTTTTTCTTAAAAGAAAAATTAATGTAATGGAAATAATTTTTTTAATTGGAATTTACATTGAAAAAGAGAGTTGGCGAGACTGCTTGACAGATTATAATTTCATTAGGGATCATAACGATAGAAAAAATTATTAAAGATAAAAATATTATAAATTTTAAATGTTAAGAATCAAATAAGTTAATTTTTCTTAATTTAAATCCGAGCCACTATTAACTAATATTTAGACAAAAATATGCTTATTCTCCCCCATCTTAAAAATTCTTGTTTCCTCCTACTTCTCCCTTCTCACCTAAGTAAAAAAAAAAATTAATTGTATTATTCAATGTTTTTTCTTACTTATTACTTTTTTTAATCTTAAATCGTTTATAAATATTTACTAACATATGTTTTACTATAATGAAGAACTTATTAATAGATACCAAGAGTTTTTTTTTTTTTTCCTTTTTCAAACTAACTTGCTTGATTATTTCCAACAAGGTTGATCATCCCTTCATTTTGTCAACATAAAAAATGAGA
Source organism: Voacanga thouarsii (assembly GCA_026120185.1). Lineage (NCBI taxonomy): Eukaryota > Viridiplantae > Streptophyta > Magnoliopsida > Gentianales > Apocynaceae > Voacanga > Voacanga thouarsii. The sequence goes on along the minus strand of JANUWF010001066.1, from coordinate 514,927 downwards.
GAAAAAAATTAATGTTGCAAATTTTATTCTCCTAAAACCATGATACTTAATTAAAGTCTAATTATTAATAATAAAACAAATGAAGAAAAGTTAGGATTAGTAATAGGTTTTTAAGTAATTATTAGAATAATTAATATAAAAAATTATCAAAGATGGGGATGTTGACCAAGTTACTGCTTGAGGCTTAGATTCTAATTTCGACATCAAATTATGACCCTTCCTTTCTTTTTCTAGCAATATCCCTATCTCTTCCAAGGAAAAGGCATGCCCGATATGGCACATCAGAGTATATATAAAGGTATTGAATTAACATCACATCTTGTGACTTGAGGTACAAAATTTATAAAATTTATTAAAATATTTTTTAAAAATATTTATCACAATTATACAAATCACACAAATTAAAAATCTATAATATTTATAGAGTTTTTAGAAAGAAAAAAAAGACTAAATTATTCTCAATAAAAATGGTATGGTCGTTTTAAAATTTAAAATTTAAAAATTAAATAATATTAATAATTTAGTAAAATAATAAATAATAAATATTGTAACACTCCACTAAAATATGACCTAATAGGAATTGAGAATATCTCCCCATCCTAAGGATTAAGGATCTTTATAACTAGGTGAAAGTAATAAAAGAGATTAAAACTTAAAACTTTTTACAACTCATTAATACTTATATATAATCCGGGAGACAAAACCAAATAAAATACAAGTCTTCAATAAATATTGTAAAAACACAAAGTCTAAGTCTTGGATCCTAATAACTTCCCACTTTGTCGAAACTGGGACTTCTTGAAAACCATGATAGAGAATTGTGTGAGAAATACATCTCAATAAGTCTTGTATGTGTTCTTGGATAATTTGAAATACTTTCGTGATACAAGTTGAAAACTTAGTAGAAAATGTTGCAAGTCATTGCATACTAGTCTTAAAAGACATAGAGTGGTTGTTTGCATCATTTACTTAACACAATAAAAGCAGAATCAATAGAAGTGTTAGATAAAACATATTTTATGCATAAAATAAACCACTCATTGAATTTTCTCAAAACAATAGACTATGAAATCCTGCATCATAGTCCTAAGTTGTTTGTCATAGAACCTTACTCCATGATAGGATACAGTGAAACCCTACATCACAGTGTCGGTGAATGATCGGTCTATCGGATAGGATGCTCCTCTATCTCTCACCCAAACTTACCAGTTGTCTAACTCCAAATTACAATCCTACTTGGAATTAGTTGCAAACTCGAATTGACCTGAATTATTAGTGCTATCGCTCCTTCCAAGAAGAGATCATACCCTAGAGTTGGCCACTCGCCAGAGTACTCACTCAATCCTTTAGGAGTAGCAGTCTACCCTTATTGAGTACGCAACATAACTTGTCCCTACTTGGAGACATTCTCAAACAAATACATTGCAGTCAGCTTGAACATAAACTGGTTATAAGTTCGGACCGGCTTGACTAACTAGTACTATCGCCCCTTTCGAGAAGAGATCATACCCCAGAGGTGGCCACTTGCCGGAGTACTCACCCAATCCTTTAAGAATTAGTACTAGTAGTAGTCTACCCTTATTGAGTACGCAACATAACCTACCCCTACTTGGGACATTCTCAAACAAATATATTTCAGTCAGCTTAAATATACACACATGGTATGATGTAGGTTTTATCAAAACTTCATTGTAAAAAATTAGATTTCATTTTGAAAATACTTTTATGTAACCAAAATGCCATTTGATGTAATAGGGGAGGTTTAAACTATGCATGCATATCAAGTATTTAGCAAATGACTTGCAAAATAAGTATTATTTACAAAGAGTTTATGCAAGGATTTACTTGCTCTGATCTTCTTGAATGCTAGCTATTGAACAGATAAGTCTGGTATCCCCAATCCGTCTAGTAAATTATACAAAGGAATACTCTCTAAGGTTCTCTTCATTTGGTCCATTATAACAAACTATAAGAGAAATTGTATCACTCAATCCCCCGCAACAGATAGATGAACATATACCCACATCACAATAGTCAACTCAACCAAAAACCCCAATTATATGATAATCATACATTCAACAATAATTCTCTAACATCACCATCAAGCATTATAATCACATTACAACAATCATGTCATCGAACATGCTTGCATGCCAAAGTCCCCAAAATGCTATGTCTTGTCATCACATAAGCAATCTAATAGCACAAACAAGATTATCTTCGTAACTAGATCATATTAATGCACAAGTAGAATAATCCTCTCTGCATAAGTGGAATCTAGTATCAATGTACTTATTATCACGGACGGAATTCATAGACATATTCTCTCTATATCTTCACTCAGAAACATCTATATACTATCAACTTAAGTCATACTCCTAGCAATAAGATCCCAACACATACAACTCGCCTAAACATTCTCATAAAATAAAGTGGATCTCTTAGTCCATGCTTCCAAGAAGATAAAACTCTCTACAACATCAAACATATATAGGCATGCTTATAGTCGTCCACGTTCTATATATATATAAATGATCAAGGAGGTCTTAATCACTACTCATGTGTCACAGGGAAAACATATACAAAAGAGAATCATCATGCAAATCAATTTAGAAAATCCACCAACCCTTCACTTAACAAGATAACTATGAATACTAGAGTAGCGAGTGGTCTGAGAGTTACTTGTGGTCGAAAAAGGGTGGCTTTTGTCCGGCTTTGATTAGCCCGCAGGTGCACTCCTTGAAAGAGTTGTCCGATCGTGATTAACCTTGTCTTACGTGAAGTAGGCCAAGAATAAAGTATTGAGTTTTTCTTAATCCCACTATGAGATAATTTAAATAAAGAGTAAGGAAGGTTTTTTCTATAAATGGATTAGTATTATTTTTAGAGAGAGTACACCAACTCATTGAGTCTAGTAAATTGAGAGATTTTTGAGTCTTGAGTTATTTTGTGAGGTTTTATAATTTTGTCTGTCCAACAATTATATAGTGGAATGTTTCCTTTAGAGATCGTGAATGTAAGTCTAATTGAGAAATCAAACCACGTTAAATATTTGTATTATGTGGAAGGTAGCATTGACTCTTCTACGCTCAATTAAAACCACAACAATTTTACCATCACATCACGTGACATTATTCTTATGTTCTCTAATTGTACCACCAATCCTTATAGGCTCTAATCTTACTTATATTCTCCTCACAACAAGATAAATCTAAATAAGGTAACTTATACTATTCCATTAAAATGCACAAGTTACTCAATAAAGTAATTTAGTATCACATAAGACAAACAATTAAATTATATTCGGGACGCATATATATAAACGTATGTTCAAACATATGTACATAAAAATAATATAATGCATGCTCTTTTTGTATTTGTAAGAATAGTTTAAGGTAGAGTTTTATAAATATATTACGCATTAATTTTATAAAATAATAGATAATCGTGATAAATATTTAAAAAAAATTAAATTAAGAGGAAGAAAAGAAAACCTCAAAGGATTGGCAGTAAAATGGCGCGGCTCACCGTTCAATGGATGATAAGCTCGAGACAACAACGTGGGCAATGGGAAACCTGGAATTGTCATATGAGGAATTAAAATTACTGAGGTTTGGTAGTAATTGGCATAGATCTTTTGGAAAGCAGCTGTGCCGAATAAAAAATGCGGCTCTTTAATTTTATTTGACCCACATTTATTGTCGTACTGCTGTCTCTGACTCGTCCTTTTCAAAGGCGGAGAAGTTTTCTTCTGTAGGCCTGAGCCACTGTACAATTTTCACTGTTGTAATAAATATTCGTAGCAGTTGAGTCAGTGAACCGGATTCAGTCTAGAATTTCCAAAAGAAGTAAGTAGGGGAGGGATGCCGGTCAAATTCCAGACCTCCCCAGTAAAGAGCTACATTTTATTACTGCTGTCGCTGTCTCCGTCTTTGTATCATAATATACAGTAGTAATAGTAATAATAGTATTATTATTTTTATTTTAAAATAATATTTTTTTCGTATTAAAATATTTATTTACGAATTTTTTTATTTTATTTTAAAATATTTATTCATGTACATATTTTTTAGAATTAATAATTAGTTTTTTCTTATTTTACTCTCATTTATTCTAAGTCAACTGCACCACTTTTCAAAATTTTTCTGTTTTCTTACTTCTTAGTAATTTTCACTAACCAATAACTATCATATTTTTAATATAGGTAGAATAAGAAATTTATCTAAATTGTTGTATTATTTGTAACCCCCTTAATCTGTGTGCAAAATGTTTCATGAATAAGTATTTTGAAACGGAAGGAGTAATAATTATTATTTTAAAAGTATTTTTATAAAATAAAAATATATTATTTTTAATTATATTTTTATTATTTGTTATTTTATTAAATTATAATATTAATTTTTAAAATTTTAAAATAATTTTACAATTTTTAATGAAGATGATGATTTAATTTTTTAAAAATTTTTATAAGTTTTAATTTTTTTAATTTATATAATAGCGATAATTACATTAAAATGTAAATAATATATATATAACATTAATTAGTTTTATATATAAGAATTATGAATTTAAAAATAATATATTTTATGAGTCAATATTTTTAATCAAACTACAGAGGAAATTAGAAGTTTAGTATTTAATAGGAGATAGGAAGAGACAAATAAGATTAAGATCAAGTGAAATGTATATAAATTATATATATATAAAAGTTAAAAATGAAGTATACCATTACGACACATGTAAACATCATAAGGTGACACGTGACTAAATAATTTTTTTAAAAGAAAATTAAAAATTATATTTAAATTTATTTAAAATCTTAATTAATTAATAAAATATATATATGTATTTAATATTAATATATTAAAATGTGTGATTCTTTGAATATTATCTAAATTAATATATTAAAATGTGTGATTATTTGAATATTATATATATATATGTGTGTGTGTGTGTTTAATATTAATATATTGAAATTAATTCTTTAAATACTATATAAATTTATTTTAAAATCTTAATTAATTAAATTATTAATTAAGTTAATTAATAATATATATTTAATATTAATATATTAAATCTTAATAATATAACAACATGTGCAACGTATGGGACATCGACATAGAGTAAATAAAAGTCGAAGGGAAGCTTCTTGCGGTAACATATGGCAAAATTGACATGTGGCAGATTTGGTCAAGTGGTATTGTCCTTTTGATTTATGTAGCGTGTTGTATTCACATTAATTTTTTTATTAAAAAAAATTGAATAGTCAATTTTTTTTTTCAATGCAGAGATTATCTCTAAATCTATTGAATTCAGATAAATTGAGATAAAATTGTTTTAAGAGAAGCACAGGATCGTTGAACTCTTAGCTTCCGATACCCACTACAATTTCCCAAAACAAAAACTGTAAAGCTTTTTTTTTATGCAAAGATTATCCCTAAATTTATTAAATTTAGATACATTGTGATAATGTTATTTTAAGAAGCACATGACATGTTGACCTCTTGGCAATCAGATTTAGTACAAGGAAGAGTTAAACCAAGAGCAGATGCTCTTACTATTAATATGGTTTATGACTAACCTCACTTTTTTATTAGGAAAGAATTCGTAGCCATGTTATAGCTTTCCCCAAAACAATTTTTGTATAACAGCAGTGCTGGAATATACATGCCAACAGATGAGCCTCCTCATGTTGAAGGGGGTATGATGCACTCTAGAATATTCTTCTACCAACTGAGATAGGCTTTGTCTTAAACTGACCTCGGATATTGCAGGAAGTTGTTAAAGCTGATGCCTGTCATGTTGGAGTGGAGAAATATATCTCGGAGGTTTTTGAGAGTTGGGCAATTTTCCGTCCACAATACATGATTGGATTTGGCAACAACAAAGATTGTGAAGAGTGGTTCTTTGATAGTAGGTTCATTCAGACTGATGAGTGATGATTCTATTTGTCTTAGTATATCACTTAGTATTAATTATTTGACTTATTCCAAAATAGTCACTCGCTCATTTATTGGTAGACCTAGATTTTGCCATGTTATAGCTTTCTTTTTGCATTGCTTGCAGTTTTAAGATTTACTGTTTAATCTCATATTTTTTGTTGCTGTTAATATGTTGCCATTCCTTTGTGAAAAGGGCTTCATCTCGATCAAATAGCAACTACTGATTACAATAAGTTCTCTGTGTTTTTATTAATATGGAAAATGATTGAATGAAGCATCAACTTCTACTGTATACTTGCTAGTAGCAAAAATACTGTCTTGCTTTGTGCCATTTCTGATTTTAATTTGACTCTACTCTGCTGTTGTTGACACCTATTGCTTCTAACTAGGAATTGATGATGTTAATAGCAAATGGGTTTTTGATTGTGTGATCATCTTGCTCTGATTTTAATGTTTAAAAGCTAAATTGACTTTCTTTTTCCCTTAGAGAAATTTAGAATTTATCTTTTTTATGTGTCTTGGTTTTCTTTTGATTTCTATTTGGACCAGCTGATTATGGGTTTTTTAAGGGTCTGTCCTCGTGAGGCTGTTGTTGAGCTGCGGCATGCTTAGTGCCATAATTAAAAAAAAACTTTTTTTTTGTTTTGTTTTTTGAAGCCCACCCAAGCTTGGGCAATTTGTTTTGCCCAAGCCTTGCCCTGCACACACCAAGCTTGCGAAGACTTGGTGCAATAATTATATATAAAAAAAATAATATATATTTTTTTGTTTTTTGTGGCACATGAAATTATTTTCAAAATCAACCCCAAATTCTCAAAAATCTTATTTTGAGACTTATATAATTTGATTTCTAAAATTTAATTTTAGAAATTAATGTATTGATTTTAGATTATATTTTATTTTAATTTTTAAAATTTAATTTTAGAAATTAATATATTTTTTAAAAATATTTATTTTAGATTATATTTTATTTTAATTTGTTATATTGATGTTATTGACTTCTTATATTTTATATGTGTATTATACACGTTTAATTTATAATACATCTTAAAAATTCCAATTAACAAGTATTTACAAATTTTATTAGAAATAATGTAATATTATTTTAATTCGGAAGAAGCAAAACATTATTTAATTCAATAAATATTACTTACAATATCCATCTATTTATTTCTTCACGTATTTACAAGTAATCTTCAAGATAATATTATGTAAAGATTCACTTCTAAATTACATTTCTTTATAAAAAAATCTAATTAACAAAAGATCAAAATATTACAACAATAAATTATCATACAGAAAATAATTAAAATATTAGAAAAAAAATTCACCCCGAGCAACGCTCGGGCCTCCTGTTACGATACGTTAAAGTATTTTAAGGTGACATATGCCCAAACGAATTTTTTTTTAAAAGCAAAATAAAGATTATAGTCGTAGAGGAAATCTACTATTACGACACGTGAAAGAATCTTAAGGTGATATATGTCTAAACGATTTTTTTTTTAAAAAAATAAAAATTATATTTAAATTTATTTAAAATCTTAATTAATTAAGCAATTAATAAAATTAATTAATAAAAAATATATTTAATGTTAATACATTAAAATATGTAATTTTTTAAATATTATCTAAATTCATTTAAAATATTAACTAATTAAATAATTAATTAAGTTAATTAATAAAATATATATATATATACATATAATATTAATATATTAAATTTTAATAAAATAACAACATGTATAACGTACTATACATAAAATATAATGCACGGTAAATGTACCAAGTAGGGATAAAAAAATATCATTAATTCTAATTGAAATCTAAAAAAAAAAAACTTATATTTTGAGAAGTTGACTTTTATTTGGAAACAGAAGGAGTGCTATTTTTTCATTTGAAGGAAATACATCTTACTAATTAAATTATTATATTGTGATAATTTATCATAAACTAATTTGTAATTTTAACTACTAAAATGGGTAAATCATACTTTAGTCCTTTAAGTTTATTCTCTGTTATAATTTTACACAAAGTTTTCAAATTAATACTAATCATTCTTAAAAAGATTTAATTTTATACCACAAACGAATAATAAATTAGATATAATTAATGCAAGTTGAAAATAAATAGAGAATACATTCGATATGGAATAATATGAACTCTTATGCAGAGTAGACTTATATTTAAAAGGAATTATCATCTAAATTAGAAAAGAATTTAAATTTTAAATTAAAAAAAATGTATCAATACATTTGTATTTCTATAGCAAAATTTTAACACATTCTGAAAATTTATTCTTCTTCTATCTCCTTGTAAATTTTTCAATTCTTTTTTCATAAATTGTATGCAATTTATCGTTTGTTGTGTGAAATCAGAGTTTTTAAACGTCGGCTAAAAATTTAAAAACTTTAATATATTTATTCTAAAATTAGAACGGATGGTAAATGGTAAGGATTAAAAGAACAATTTGACGCACTAAAATTGATGGCTATTCCAGAATTCAATTTTCGAATTTCCCTATTTCAAATATTCAGAAGGAAAAAAAAAATGTTAGCTAAATAAAGATGTAAAATTCCAAAATGTGATCGGGGAACTCTAGAATTTTCGCTTATTTTTAGGCAAAAAAAAAACGAAAAATGAAAATATAATACATAATCATCCACTAAACTAATACACAATCACTTTTTTTATAAGTAACAAGGGCTAACAATGAACAGAAGTCCTCACGTCTGGTAGCAGCCTTCCTCGCGTTTGTCAGACGCGAGGAACCCCTCCACAGGGGTACCTCTGAAGTTGAACCCACTCCGGCTAGGGATTCCAAAAGGAACCTCTTTTGCTCAAAAACTCGCAAGATGCAAAACGGTACTTTTTCAGCTATAAAGACATACACTGTAAAATTGGGCAACCTTAGACATGAAATAAATGAGGTAATTTAAGGTTAAAACTTTGTCAGCCATCAAATATATCAATTTAATTAATTACTTATATGCACCTTAATAGATTAGAGAATAATATAATGTGTTTATATATTTATTTCTAATTAAATCACCATGAGATACTTTGAACTAAGGGTTCAACTCTCTCACCATGAGTGAGTGCTTCAAAATCCCTCACCTAGGGCTTTCCTACCTATTTCTGCAGTTATGATTTGGCATCTGGATCGTTTACTGCAATGGAGAAGGAGATTTTGAACAATCTACTATATTATTACCATCAAAATAATTATTATTGTCACGTTCTGTGTCTGTGAGTTCGAGAATATAACTTAGACATAACTTAGACATAATAACACCTACAATCAATTATATAACTATCGTCCTCCTAAGATATAATAAATATTCCAAATTTGCAATGGATGTGTCCATCTTATATGTTATTAGCACACTGTAGTACTTAATTCCTATATCAGGAGTTAGTTATCTACTCTGACATTAAATATCACGTTTCGTGTCCACGAATTCGAAAACACAATCATAGAAATGGCAACACTACCAACTGTAAGTATTTATTTTGCCCCAGTGAATACAACTATGAAGTAGTTGATCATTTGGTATGAAGGATTACCTTTTTATGTTACATATGTGGTTTCATTAGACGCACTATAAAGAACTGTAATCAATCTGGTAGTGAAATGAGTGAAGAACCAGTGAACAATACGCAATATGGTATTTGTATTCATGTTCAAAATAATTGATCTCATCCCTTTTTTTATCCACTACTATGGAAGTAGAGCACATGGGAAGTAAACCAAAGGAAAATTCACCTCTTTCTGCTCACCTCACCCCAGCCTCTAAACTGCATTGTACATTTCTATATCCTCCTCTTCGCTGGCTTTTCATCTTGGGCCGATCAGTGTGTCTTTATTGATGAAATCATCGTCCTCTGCAAGACCTGCTATCTCCTGGTAAACGTTCTCGAGATCATGATGAGCATCACCATTTACTTGCGAGAAGAGTCGAGCATCCGTCAAAATCTCAATGATATGGGCCATTATTGGGCGTTCTGTTGGCTGATCATGCAAGCACTTAAAAGCAATCTCCAGAAATTCAGACAAACATGTTTGTGAAATTTGCCCTTCCAGATTTGAGTCAATCATTTGATGAAGTTTCTTAGTTTTTATGCCTCTTTTGACCCAAGTTTTCAGATCCCTATCCTCCATACGACCTTTTCCATCATAGGCTGGTCTTCGTCGAAATAGCACTTCCAACAAAATCAAACCAAATGCATAGACATCATTTTTCTCTGTGAATTGCGGTCCAGAGCTGAGACAATCGACAGGCAAATACTCACACCATGGCACCCTATCTCCCACAAATGTGTTCAAGCTGGAGCTCCATACAGAATGACTAATGGTAATGGTGCTTAATCTAGAACACCCATAAGCTGAAAGCAGTGGAGTCCATTTCTGGGGGGAGCTCCCCTCTGGTCCGCATTGGAATAGAATGCCCTCTGGCCTCAGGACTCCATGAATCCTTTTCTTCCACCTTGAACCATTATGAAGGTAGTCAAGTCCCTTGGCCACACCAATGCAAATTCGAATCCTATCAGTCCATGAGAGAGGTGGATGGTCCGTGTCATACAGACAGCTATGAAGAGTCGTGAGTGACGTGCAGTCTCCAATCCGTTCATAGACAACAAACACCGTGAGGTTATGGTAACAGTATCCAATCACGGAAAGCAAGTTGGGATGTCTCAGTTGCAATAGCAGCTCGAGCTCATTGCAGCAGGCTTCGGCCTCCTGCAAGTACACTGTTGGCTTAAACTTGTAAATGACACACCACTTCCCACATAGCTTGGTAGTTCCCATATATGCCAACCAGGATCTACCATCCATGATTATATACTTGGGACTGAAGTTGTCCGTAGCCTCTTGGAGTTGAGAAATTGTCAAGCGAGAAGTAAGTCCATCTTCTGAAAATGATTCCCCTTTCTTCATGCGTTTACCCTTCTTCCGCTGTGCTCCCCACGGCCAAATCCATAATGGTTTTCTTGTTGATTGCAAGTCCACTGGTCTAGTTTGTAATTCAGGCTTCTGAATCAATTCGCTGGTGATTCCTTCCTCCGGAGATGATACGGAGCTTTCGTGATGTATTGGAGAAACTTTCAATCCATTCATTTTAAACAGTTGAAATGATGTTGATGCATCTTCTGATTTAGAAGACACTGTGCCCTGCTGCAGGTCCAAAGCATTCTCGAGGCTTGTAACCACTTGAGACATTGTAGGTCGTTTCTTTGGTTGAGAGTGCAGGCAGTTTTCAACAGATCTGATAAATTCGTTCAAACTCTCTGATGAAATTTTTCCCTGCATAATCGGGTCAACAATATTAGCAATATCTCCATTTGCCATGCACTCTCGGAAGAGGAACAAAAGACTCTGTGGTTCCCCCGAAATTGTCATATCTACTGCTGGTCTCCCGCATAAAACAACCAACATTACAATGCCAAAGGCATATACATCAGTTTTTCCCGTTGGTCTATTAGTCATAAAATAGTCGGGATCCAAATAACCAAATGTTCCTTTCACTTTCGTGCTAACACAGCTCTGTGATTCGCTTACTTTTCCCAGTTTGGACAGCCCAAAATCTGAAATCTTAGCTACCAAATTCTCATCCAACAGGATGTTTGAATCCTTCACATCACGGTGAATGACACCGAATTGAATACCAGTGTGAAGGTAGTCAAGTCCACGAGCAGCACCAATGCAGATCCTAAGCCTTTGCTCCCAAGTGAGAGGAGTACCATCCTTCCCATTTCTACCAATCTTGTAGAGGTTATCAGCAAGAGTGCCACAGGGCATGTACTCATAAACTAGGATCATTTCCTGGTACTCATTGCAGTAGCCTATCAGAGAGACAAGATGAACGTGCCGGATCTTGGAGAGTGTTTCAATTTCTGCCCAAAATTCTTGAGGCCCTTGCTTGGAGTTTGGCTTCAACCGTTTTACAGCAACAACACCGGAGCCGCCATAAATGAATCCTTTGTACACTTTACCGAAACCCCCCTTTCCAATGAGACAGGCATCACTGAAGTTCTGTGTTGCTGATATGATCTCAGCAAGTGAGAAGTGACGGCAAGACGGACAGTTTGAGGCAGATGGAGTGTCTTTTTCCTCATTGTAGGTATCTTCCCAAGTTTGCCTCAATTTGAAAACGGTGAGATTCATTAAAACCAGGAGGATTGTAATACCTGTTGCAATTGCATTTTTGTTGCCAAATACTGACCACGAGTTTTGGGTATTTGGGTTCCCAGATCTTGAAACTTGTTTCGGAAGGTCATGGTTTGGACTTGCAAGATTGTTGTCAAGGTTGCTTAACTTGAAGATCTCTAATCCATGGAGAAGTCGAACAACTAACTTATCAGAGGACTGTAGGGCTACGAAGAGATCAAATTTGCCTTCTTTCTTGTCTCCCTTCATGATCACCATGTAGTCCCTGTATATTGGAATCCCAGTGCCGCCACTCAATCTTATCACATCTGCCTCAATCTCAGCAATCTGATTGTTTATGAGTACATTAAAATCCCTTCGCCCACTTTCAGTCACCCCAAGACCAAAATCGCAGAAATGAAGTCTCACCAAGTATCCAAAGCCTAAATCCACTGGTATTTTCCAAGTAAAGTTGTGCACCTTGTCTGCTCTTCCATTTGTGCCTGTTTTCCACGATGTGTGGTAAATTTTGAGCGGTGCAGTGAATACAGGTACGCCTGCATATTTAATTCCATGCACCAAATGATTCACAGACTGAAGTTTGGATTCTGGCAAGTAATTCGCATCCTCACTCCACCTTCGAAACATGCCAAAATCTTCTACAGGGGAGATGGAGCTCCCACCAATGTTCAACCTCTGAACCATTTCAAGTGCAGTGCTACTGTCGATATAGTAGAATCGATTTTTCTGACCAACAATATGGGCACCTAAATCACCATCAGGCGTGTAATAAAGACCAGTGGGCATGGAAATTATCTCAATTCCATTTACAAATGCATAAGTACTCCTGTGCCTTGAACTCTGAGAGGCAGAGAATGTTATATTCAAGTATTTGTTCTCTTCTACACACAGACAGTATTCTTTAACAAGATAGTTTACGCCCAAAGCATCAGTAGCAAGCGAAGCACTAAAATTTTTCAGAAGGGTAAAAGGACCAGCTTTAACTGTGAAAAAATCTACAGAGTTCTCAAAACCACGGTAGGAGGATGGATAAGAATGTAGGCGAATAAATTTCTGACCTGGATTGACTTTAAATGCGTAATAGAATTGAGTTGCAGAGATTCTTGCGGTCATATATGGGATTGGATCCGCAGAGGGTGATCTTTTATCAGCAGTGGAACTTCTTGATTTGCCATTTGGCTGAAGCATGGAAATAACTAATCTTGTGCCCGTATCTCCAAACCAGTGACGGCCATCGAGTGCGGTTGAGTTGCCATGGTAGCCGCAATTGATGGCAACATCACCAATATGGTGAGGAGCTTGACCATTATAGCCATTAACGGATGCAATAATGAGATTCCAGGAGAGGATGAAGGAAAAAAGGGTGGTGACTGAAACTAGGCAAAAGTTCATCTTTGTTCCCTTTCTATGTCGGTTTAGAAACATGGAAATGAAGCTTTTTGCAATCTTTTTTCTTCAATGTCATTTGTGCAGGGAAGTAAAAGTCGTAGAGCATGCCCCTGGTTGCTTCCTGGAATCCATCGGGGTGGACTTTGACTCTCGTTTCTCATTTTCAAACCAGGGTTGATGCTAATAATGGAGTGGTTAAATAGTTTAATAGTTGAACTTTGGAGTTATAATCGGGTAAAGCTAGGGAATCAAAATTTGTAAGTAATTTTTAAAAAATCGATAATTGGAAATTTATTAATGGTGTTCTTTGCAGGGAGGGAAATGGAGGGAGAGGAGGAAGGAAGACCGGGAAAGTTTGGTTTGGTTTGATTTTAAGTCATTGGATTAATTTTTAAGAAAGAAAAAAAATAAGAGGGAAATAAAAAAATTAAATTTAATATAAATGTTTCAAGGTCTTTTTTATCTAAAAAGTAAAAACTAAAAAAATACAAAGAAAAAATATTCTTTTAATAAATATTTATTTTTTTTCTTATCTAACTAAATACTCATCTCCTCTCCTTTCTTGTATTTTATTTAACAATGAATGATAAAATAATAAACTAAATTAATTATTCACTCCCTCTTCTCTTCCTTTCCTTCTTTATTTTTACTCTCATCAAATAAGATAAGAATAAATACATTAACTTTCTCTAATAAAAATAAAATGTATTATTCTTCTTTCTCTTTCCTTCCCTCTTTCCTTTCGCGAACTAAACCAAACTTACATATAAAAGTTTAAAACGACAAAGACGTATAATAAGAAGGGAATGGAAAAATACAAAAAGTTACAAAAGAAGAAAGAAACAAGAATGAATATGAAGAAATGATTAAGAAAATTCGAAGAATGTTCATGTCAGTATAACTTACCGAAAATGATTCACAATTGTGTTTTCATGCAATGGTAGGGTAGACTGCTTGACTGGATCATCTAGTTCTCCTCTTCCGGGCTGTCTGTGTCTCCGTTCTTAGTCAATATCTTTAAACGCTTGTCGTTTTCATAGGGTCAATTTGATTTTTTTTTTTTTCTCATTCTACTCTTTAGTCTTTTCCCTTACCGTCCCGCTTTCTCTCTCCCCTTCCTGCTGCCAAAGCAGAGTTGTTGTCGCCGACAGTGTTCCCTTCCCCTTCGACCCTATTTCACTCTCCTTTTCCGCTTCTCTGCCGTACCCTATACTGCCAAAGTAGTATTGCCGTCGCCGGCGACCATTTTTTTTTATTTTTATCTTCTATCCCCCTCTCTCTCTCCCCGTCTTCCTCTCCCTTTCCCTTCTCTCCTCTTCCCTCTTTTTGTTTTTTTCTTAATCTTTCTACTCCTCTCTCTTTCTATCCCTCTACCTCTCCCTCTCCCTTCTCTCCTCTTCCCTCTGGCTCCACCTTCCCCCTCCTCCCTCTGCTTTCGACGTCTTCCTTCCTCTTCTCCATTAACAACAATGGTGCACATCTTCCTTTTTCCTTTTTTTTTTTCCAGTCAGGTGGGCCTTTTCACAGATTTGACACGGAGGAACTCTGCCGGGTTCACCCTTACTGGACCGAAAATTCCACGATTTAGGCGGATTTTCATGTTTGGTGGCTTGGAAATTCATCACAATAATTCATATTTTTTTATGCATTATGAAAGCAGGGATATGAATTGAGTACCTGTTATGAATTATTGGAATCTCTATTAATTAGTGGAGCCTTCACTAATTATGAATTTATGTGAATAATTAGAGAAGATTTTTATAGATATTCACCATTTAGTGGAGAACCACTAATTAAGATTAGTGGAAGATGATGTATGCCATGATATAATCCACTAATTAGAGCTCTAACTATTTTCTAAGTTTGTAATACACCATTATTTTGTGAAAGAAAGATTAGAGAAAATTGTGAGAGAAAAGAAAGAGAAAAATTCTTATGCAAAAAATAGTTAGAATTTTCTTAGTATATAGGGTGTAGATTTTATTCTAACACTACCCTAATTTTATAACACGTTATCAGCACGAGTCTCTGCCGTTATTAAAGCCAGAAGACAGGTACACATTTATTGATCTCACTAAATTCGAATTTGTAGCCCTTGATATTTCTGGAGAAAAAAAATTTTATATGTCATACAGAAATGCATCTAAATGTTAAAAAAAAAGGAGATCCATATGTTATGTGGATAAAAAGAAAAATTTGACCACCTGAAGATGGTCGTACTACCCACTGCACGGTATGAATGGTTGCACCTGAAGTTGCAAAATTGTAAAATCGTGAATTCCGTGATGTATAAAATTACATCTTAGTTAAAAATTTTACGGAGAAAAAGTTATTGATGAAGTTATATTGGAGAAGACATTCTCCACTTTTCATGTCCTACAATAACAATATCGAGAAAAAGGGTATCCAAAATTGACAGCTTTAACATGAGTTATTATTGAGAAATCATGAAGCCAGATGAACTGGCTCAACGGCACTCCCAGAAGTGAATGTTGTTGGCTCCAACAGAAGCCATCGTTATAGTCGTAGTTGTGGCAGTGGCCGTGGTTATGGTCATGGACACACTCGATATTTCCTTATCACGGAGAAATACGGCCACTGAAGTGGAGCAGAGAAAAGATAATAAGGGAAAAAGATATTTCCATTAATAATAAGCATCACATCTTTTATTCATATCACTAGTGTTCATATGAACTTGAGGATACATGCTTATAGTTGCTCTTTTGTAATTGAGTGACAAATGTAAGATGAAGGTTTGTAATTGTTCTTTTTCAATATTTACATTAGAGGAAGACAAACAATTAGTAATTATGGACTTCAACTCCTCTTTTTCGACATCCTCCTCCTTTTCTTTCCCCTTTGAGCCGACATCGAGACTAGCAGCGAGAATTAGCCAGTAAAATTACTGCGAAATGAGTCTTGGGATTTTATGATCTCCTTAAGTTTATTATAATTAAATTTCTTATTATATTTGGCCTTGAAGCATGCTTGTCTCAATTTCTGTGTTTGGTCCTCTAAGCTGCGTATTAGGACTTTCTTCCACCAAGCTGTTTTTCACATTCCGAGTATCGCAATGGCTTCTTTCAACTTCTTCTCGGCCATATGTCCTCCTTCTTCTTTATTTTGCATCTCCTGTAAATCGAAGTGATATCATCGGTTATTTACTTATAAATCTTTCATAGTTTCATACTTGCAAATTATAAGTATGTATGAGAGAGAACTTGAACATTCTTGATTATGGTCTCCAAGCTCACCAATTTCTGTGAGGCCATCGACGAATTCCTAACTCCCTACATCTTTTCTTGAGACGGGTTATGCCAATATTCGGTTCTTTAGGTTGCGCTCTTGATTGGTAGGTAAAAATCTTGCGAAATTGTTTCTCTTGATAGTGTCTGGGAGTTATTGCCCTTCTTCTCTCTCTGCCTCTTAATCATCTTCTTCTCCCCAGGAATTTTGTACTGCAATAATATCTTGAACTTCGATATTATGCATTTCATGAGTACTTACTCAGACTTCGTTGCCAAGACCACTCATTATTTCTCCTAGAAAAAGAAAATAATATCGGTAAAGGTAATACCATTCAAAATCCATGTTTAAATGTATAATAACCTAGAAACATATTCTGGCTTTGTTCAAAATCCATTAGAGAGTAGAAAGGATCATGCACAAGCATATCCTCATTCAAAGGAATAGCATCAAGAGGAACAGTATCAAAAGCGAGTCTCTTGTAGAGGCGAGATCAACTTGGTCCAAAGCAGTATGTTCAAAACTTCCATTGATTTACATAAAAAACAAACCAAAAGAGAGTTTAATTTCATTATCAAGCATACTAAAAACAAATGGAAGCCCTCAAAGGTATCTCACCTGAAATTAGGAGGAAGCGGTTGGTTTGGAAAGGAAAACATATCAAAATCTTCTGCGTTCGAATTAGGCAGAAGCGGTTGGTTTGGAAAGGAAAACATATCAAAATCTTCTGCGTTCGAATTAGGCAGAAGCGGTTGGTTTGAAAAGGAAAATACATCAAAATCTGCTGCAGAAACCGAGTCAAAATTTGACCATGTCTCAAATGAATTACGAGTCTCCATATCTGCTTTGTGATTTTTGTTTTTGATATTTACTAATGACTGATGACTGAGATATATATCGATACATATATATATATATATATATATATATCTGTATGAGGAAGAAGAAGAGGTAGATGGTAGGTAGAGGGTCGGAGGAGAAGAAAAGACAAGAGAGGAAGATGAAAAGTCGGTACCGGGAAGAGTGAAAAAAAAAGGAGATATTTTTCTTGGCATTTCCTGCTTGTCATCATTTTCTTATATTTATTTTCTTATTCTCTTGTGAAATCATTATTCCCTAAATTAGGGGGAGAACAGAAACAGTACAAGAAAATCTTGATTGGACAACATCATTAAATTATCTTGATCCGCATACAAACGCGTGTGAACTTGACATTCAAAAGATAATTCATTTGCAAAGTATTACAAATCAAATGCCAGACGCTTTTGTTGACTCCAAAAGAGTAATAAAATCGCATATGCCAACTATAAATGCTCTTATTCTAATTGAAGTTCCAGCAGAACAAAATATTTGACATAAAGCTGCTGAGCCAAAAGTATGCCAGAAGCATGGCCGACCTCTTGGTTCTAAAGATAAAAATCCTCGAAAGAAAAGAGGATTAAATGATCCGAGAAGATCATATTGAAGAAAAGAATGATAAAGACCAAGAGAGAATTGATGACAAAGAACCGAAGTTGATGAAAGTAACATTGAAATTTCTATCAATTATACCACTTCAGGTAGAAGTTGGAATCGGATAGAAAGCTGTTATTGATAATATATTTGCATACAATATATCTCTTGATGTTACACGGGATAATGATGATCCTGAACCAATATCGATTGATGAATGTCGGCATAGAAAAGATTGGTTGCAATGGAAAGATGCGATTCAATCGGAGTTAAATGCAACGACAAAACGATTGAAGTCTTCGGACTGCAGGTCCGAACACCGAGAAGGTGTAAAACCTGTTGGCTACAAATGGATATTTGTGCGAAAGCGCAATGAAAAGAGTGAAATCGTTCGATATAAAGCGCGATTAGTAGCCCAATGTTTTTCACAAAGACCAGGTATTGATTATGACGAAACTTATTCTCCTGTTGTTGATGCTATTACACTCCGATATATTATCGGTTTAGCGGTACATGAAAAGATAGATATGCGCCTATTAGATGTTGTCACTTGCTTACTTGTATGGAAATTTAGAAAATGATGTTTACATGAAAATCCCCGAAGGATTTCATATGCTCGAAGCATATAAACATTATCCTCGTGAAAATTACTCCATCAAGTTGCAGAAATCATTATATGGCCTAAAGCAATGCGGGCGCATGTGGTTCACACGTCTTAGTGAATATTTATTGAAAGCGGGATTTAAAAATGACCAGGTATGTCCATGTGTTTTTATTAAGAAATGCGGTTCTAAATTTGTGATATTAGCTATATATGTTGATGATATTAATCTTATTGGAACTCCTGAAGAGCTCCAAGAAACAATTGATTATTTAAAAGAGAATTTGAAATCAAGGATTTTGGTAAAACCAAATTTTGCCTTGGTTTACAAATTGAACATCTGGAGAGTGGAACATTTATTCATCAATCAACATATACGACAAAAGAGCTAAAAAGATTTTACATGGACAAAGCACATCCATTGAGTATTCCAATGATCGTCCGATCATTAAATGTGGATAAAGATCCTTTCAGACCTCAAGAAAATGATGAAGAACTCCTTGGTCCTGAAGTACCATATCTCGAGTGCAATTGGTGCATTGATGTATCTTGCTAATAATACACGACTCGATATTGCTTTTCTTGTCAATTTATTAGCAAGATTTAGTTCTTCACCAACACGACGACATTGGAATGGAATTAAACAAGTCATTCGATATCTCAAGGTACAATTGATCTCGGATTATTTTATTCAAATAAAACCAGTCCAACATTGATAGGTTATGCGAGATGTTGGTTATTTATCTGATCCATATAAAGCACGTTCTCAAACGGACTATCTATTTACATGTGGAAATACTTGCTATATCATGGCGTTCTACGAAACAATCTATAGCGACTACTTCTTCAAATCATGCTTGAAATTATAGCCATTCATGAAGCAAGTCGAGAATGTGTATGGCTAAGATCCATGATTCATTATATCCGAGAAAGTTGTGGATTATCATCAATCAAAGGTATTCCAACTCCTCTTTATGAAGACAATGCAGCTTGCATAGCTCAATTACGAGGAGGATATATTAAAGGAGATCGGACAAAACATATTTCACCAAAATTCTTCTTTACTCATGAACTCCGGAAGAAAGGTGAAATTGATGTGCTACAAATTCGGTCATGTGACAACCTCGCGAGATATTTTCACGAAGACTTTACCGATTGCAACATTTGAAAAGTTGAGATATAAAATCGGTATGCGTCGGTTTAAAGATTTAAAGGAATCATCTCATCGGGGGAGTAATAAACAGACATATAGAATAGTGTACTCTTTTTCCTTCACTAGATTTTTTTCCCACTTGAGTTTTTATCTAGTAAGGTTTTAACGAGACATATTCTTTATGTAATGGATGGACATCCAAGGGGGAGTGTTATGAATTATTGGAATCTCTATTAATTAGTGGATGCTCCACTAATTATGGATTTATGTGAATAATTAGAGAAGATTTTTATAGATGTCCACTATTTAGTGGAGACACCACTAATTGAGATTAGTGGAAGATGATGTATGCCATGATGTAATCCACTAATTAGAGCTCTATAAATAGAGCTATTCTCTAAGCTTGTAATACACCATTATTTTGTGAAAGAAAGATTAGTGAAAGAAAGATTAGAGAGAATTGTGAGAGAAAAGAAAGAAGAAAAATTCTTGTGCAAAGAATAGTTAGAATTTTCTTAGTGTGTAGTGTGTAGATTTTATTCTAACACTATCCTAATTTTATAACAGTACCAATGTTTTTTTAATTGTACCGGCCGGAGTGTGAATCTGTATTCTTATTGGTTGCTCTTATGCTTGAACCTTTCTCTCAAAAATCAAAAATAAAAAATCGTATTAAATTATGCGAATGTGTTTTAAAGCGATTGTTTTAATTGGTAAACGGTTGAACTGATCGGTTTATTGTTGGTCTAATCATCTATTTCAAAATTAAATTAAGAAAGTATAGTTTAAAATGATATGTTATTAATAAATTAAAAATATTTACTTTTAATTTTATAATTATAAATTATTTATTTTATAGTAATTTATTATTTTAACATATTATAATTATTATGAATTTGAATGTTTATATTTTTATAAAATTGAATTATATTATATTATATTATTAATTAATTTTATTTTTTATAATAATTGTATTTTTAATTTTTAAACTATAATATTACTTATTCAGTTTAATTATATTTAGACTATTTAATTGTGAACTAATAAAATTTTCAATTCACTTTTGAATTTGGTTCTAAAAATAATGTTGGATAGTAATATGCTTATACGGCTCCGGATTTTCTAGTATATTTTTTTGTAATATTTTTTAATACATTATTAAAAACGTAATACGTGTCTAATAATATAATAAATATCTATCTAATTTTGTAAAACAATAAATATATGCATTAGATATTCATTAAATATTAAATAAAAATTAGATAAATATATAAACACGAGTTATGTCTCTAATAGTATATTAAAAAGTATTGTAAAAAATGTAATAGAAAATCCATGAGTTTACTTATACCATTAGATGAAAGTTACACAACGCGGTTCCGGGCGCGCTTCGGTAGATCACATAGCGGGGATGGTTCTCTTGATAGAAGTAGCGAATAACTCATAATTTAGTGAATTTAGTTAAAGTAGGTTTTTTTTTTTTTCTACTGCTTCCATCCCTCTTCCTCTATGGATCAACGAAGCAATGAAGTAATGAAGAAAATGGTTTTACAGAGAGGAGAGAGGTGAATGGATTTGATTTTCAAGTTAATTTATAATCGTAATATCTGAATTAACTTTTGTCGATTACTTAGCACATAGTGTTTTAGAAAAAAAAAAAAAAAACATGCGCACAACTTTGCATATTTGGTTTCTGCATAAACAGATAATGAGTACTAAAACCGTACTAAGTCAAATAAGAATCAACCAGCTATTACAAAATACATATAAGCATTAAAATTCTGAAGGGATGAAGTATCAAATATTGGGTTGAGAGAAGAAATGCTATTAGGGAAGGGGTACTTTGTCAAATGATACAACCCTAGTCAATTAGGGTGTGAATTTAGTAAGCGGTGCAAATATAATACATAAAATACACGAGCTTCCCCTACTTCATGGTCTCTTCATGCCGAAATCCCTGTCCTCTGCAAGATCTGCTATCTCCTGGTAAACATTCTCTAGATCATGATGACCATCATCATTTTCTTGCAAGTGTAGTGCAGATTTCAGCGTCTCAACCACGTAGCCCATTGTTGGCCTTTCTGTTGGCTGATCATCCAAGCAGCTAAAGGCAATCTTCAGAAATTCAGACAAACATGAAGATGAAATTTGCCCTTCGAGACTTGAGTCAATAATTTCATGAAGTCTCCTAGTTTCTACGCCTCTTTTGACTCCAGTTTTGAGATACCCATACCTATTATTTGAATCTTTATAGACGGGTTCCCGACGACACAGGACTTCCAACATAACCAAACCAAACGCAAAGACATCATTTTTTTCTGTGAATTGCGGTCCAGAAACGAGATAGTCACGAGGCAAATACTCCAACCATGGCATCCATGTATTCAAGTTGAAGCTCCATGTAATACGACGGAGGCTAAAGGTGCTCATAAATCTTGGAAACCCAAAAAATGAAAGCAGCGGAGTCCATTCCTCGGGCCAGTTCTTTGGTCCGCATTTTAGCATAATGTTCTCTGGTATCAGGACCCCATGAATTCTTTTCTTCCCTGTACCATCATGGAGGTGCTTAAGCCCCTCGGCTACACCAATGCAAATCCGAATCCTATCAATCCATGAGAAAGGTTGACGGTCCATGTCATACAGACAGCTGTGAAGAGACTTGACCGAGTAGTTGCCAACATATTCATAGACAATGAACACCCGGGTCTCATGGTAACAGTATCCAATCACGGAAAGCAAATTGGGGTGTCTTAGTTGCAGTAGCAGCTCGAGATCATCAATGAAGTCTTTGGTTTCTTCCTCGTACACAATTGGCTTAAACTTATAAATGGCACATCTCTTCTCTAATGGCTTGATAAATCCCATATACACCGTCCAGGATCTAGCATCCATGATTATACGGTCAGAACTGAACTTTCCTGTAGCTTCTTGCATTTGAGAAATTGTGACGCCAGAAAATAGTCCATCGTCTGGAAACAAATCTTTATTCTTCAAGTTTCTTCTCTTCTTCCGAAATGCTTGCCATGGCCAATGCCATGCTGGTTTTCTTGCTGATTGCAAGTCCACTCGTCTAGTTTGGAACTCAGGCTTCTGAATAACTTCACTAGTGATTCCTTCCTCTGGAGAAGATATGGGGCTTTCCTGATGTCTAAATGATTGAATGATTCCGCCATCGCCAGGCTGACAAGACATAGCTGTTTCTTCTGACTTAGAAGACTCAGTGCTCCGTTGCTTCTCCAAAGCATACTCAAGGCTTGTCACCACTTGCGACATTGTAGGTCGTTTCTTTGGTTGAGGGTTCAAGCAGCTTTCAATAGATGTGATAAATTCTTTCAAACTTGCTGATGAAATTTTCCCTGACAAGCTCGGGTCAACAATATCGTCAATATCTCCTTTTGCCATGCATTCTCGGAAGAGGGATAAGAGACTCTGAGGTTCCCCAGGAATTCTTGTATCTATTGCTGGTCTCCCGCATAGAACAACCAGCATAACAATCCCAAAGGCATATAAATCGGTTTTTCTCGTTGGTTTATGGGTCATAAAATAGTTGGGATCCAAATAACCAAATGTTCCTTTCACTTTCGTGCTAACAGAGCTCTGTGATTCACTTACCTTTCCCAGTTTGGACAGCCCAAAATCTGAAATCTTAGCTACCAAATTCTCATCCAACAGGATGTTTGAATCCTTCACATCACCGTGAATGACACCAAATTGAATACCAGTGTGGAGGTAGTCAAGTCCACGAGCAGAACCGATGCAGATCGTAAGCCTTTGCTCCCAAGTGAGAGGAGTACCATCCTTCCCGTTTCTACCATTCTTGTACAGGTTATCAGCAAGTGTGCCACGGGGCATGTACTCATAAACTAGGATCATTTCCTTGTACTCACTGCAGTAGCCTATTAGAGAGATGAGATGAATGTGCTGGATCTTGGAGATTATTTCAATTTCTGTCCAAAATTCTCGAACCCCTTGCTCAGAGTTAGACTTCAACCGTTTTACAGCAACAATCTCGGAGCCGCCACAAATGAATCCTTTGTACACTTTACCGAAACCCCCCTTTCCAATGAGAAAGGCATCACTGAAGTTGTGTGTTGCTGATATGATCTCAGCAAGTGAGAAGCGACGGCAAGACTGTCTGGTTGAGGCTGATCGCGTGTCTTTTTCCTCATGGTAGGTCTCTTCCCAAATTTGCCTCAATTTGAAAATGGCGAGATTCATTAAAACCAGTAGGACTGTAATACCTGTTACAATTGCATTTTTGTTGCTAAATACTGACTGCGATTTTTGGGTCTTTAGGTTCCAAGATCTTGAAACTTGTTCCGGAAGGTCATGGTTTGGACTTGCAAGATTGTTGTCAATGCTACTCAACTTGAAGATCTCTAATCCATGAAGAAGGCCAACAACTAACTTATTAGAGGACTGCAGGGCTATGAAGAGATCAAATTTGCCTTCTTTCTTGTCTCCCTTCACGATCACCATGTAGTCCCTGTATATTGGAATCCCAGTGCCGCCACTCAATCTTATTACATCTGCCTTAATCTCAGCAATCTGATTGTTTATGAGAACATTGATATCCCTTCGCCCACTCTCTGTCACCCCAAGACCAAAATCACAGAAATGAAGTCTCACCAAGTATCCAAAGCCTAAATCCACTGGTATTTTCCAAGTAAAGTTGTGCATCTTGTCTGCCCTTCCATTTGCACCCGTTTTCCACGATGTGTGGTAAATTTTGAGAGGTGCAGTAAATACAGGTATGCCTGTATATTTAATTCCATTCACCAAATGATTCACAGACTGAAGTTTGGACTCTAGCAAGTAATTCGCATCCTCACTCCACCTACGAAACATTCCAAAATCTTCTACAGGGGATATGGAGCTCCCACCAATGTTCAACCTCTGAACCATTTCAAGTGCAGTGCTGTTGTCAATATAGTAGAATCGATTTTGTTGACCAACAATATGGGCACCTAAATCACCATCAGGTGTGTAATAAAGACCAGTGGGCATGGAAATGATCTCAATTCCATTTACAAATGCATAAGTACTCCTGTGCCTTGAACTCTGAGATGGAGAGAATGTTATATTCAAGTATTTGTTCTCTTCTACACACAGACAGTATTCTTTAACAAGATAGTTTAAGCCCAAAGCATCAGTAGCATGCGAAGCACTAAAATTTTTCAGAAGGGTAAAAGGACCGGCTTTAACTGTGAAAAAATCTACAGAGTTCTCAAAACCACGGTAGGAGGATGGATAAAAATGTAGACGAATGAATTTCTGACCTGGGTTGACTTTAAATGTGTAGTCGAATTGGGTTGCAGATATTCTTGCTGTCTTATATGGAATTGGATCTTCAGGGAGTGACGTTTTATCAGCAGTGGAACTTCTTGATTTGCCATTTGGCTGAAGCATGTAAATAACTAATCTTGTCCCTGTATCTCCAAACCAGTGACGGCCATCGAGAGCGGTTGAGTTGCCATGGTAGCCGCAATTGATCGCAACATCACCAATATGGTGCGGAGCTTGACCATTATAGCCATTAACGGATGCAATAATGAGATTCCAGGAGAAGATGAAGGAGAAAAGGGTGATGACTGAAACTAGGCAAAAGTTCATCTCTGTTCCCTTTCTTCGTCCGTTAGAAACATGGGAATGAAGCTTCGAGCAATCCTTTTGTTTAATGTCATTTGTGTAGTGAAGAAAAAGTCGTAAAGCATTCCCCTGGTTGCTTCCTGGAAATCCATTGGAGTGGACTTTGATTCTTCGTTTGCCATTTTCAAACAAGTGGCGCTGCTGATAATTGGAAGTGATAAGTCTTTTTCATCTAAAGATAGTGAAACAGTAACTATTCCCTTCATTTCAAAATATTTCGTGAAATCTTTTACATATAAATTAAGAGTATTAAAAATAATATAATAATTTAGATAAAATTTCTATTTTATTCATATTAAAAACACTATAACTATTGGTTAGTAAAAATTTCTAAGAAGAAAGAAAAGTTTTAAAAAATTATACAATTGACTTAGAATAATAGAAGTATAATAGAAAGAACTTAATAATTAGTTCTAAAAATATATATATGAACAAATATTTTGAAATAAAATAAAAAAATTTTATACATAAATATTTTAAAACGAAAATAATATTTAATAATATTTTATTTTATTCATATTTAACTAAACATTCATCCCTTCTTTATTTATCTTTTTTCCTCTCCTTCAATTACAGAACCAAGGGCGGAGATAGTAAAATTTTTTGGAAAGATAAAAAATTTTAACTTTTTTTTAAAAAATTTATATTTTAGCTTTCATTTTTTTAAAATTATAACATTATTTTTAATTATATTTTTCATATAATTTATTTGTTTAATTTTAATACCTCTTCCCCTTTCCCTTGTCATTGACTTCATGTGAAAGCTTAAAATGAGAAAAGTTAGGAAAACGCATGATAAGAAGGGAAGAAGAAAATACAGAAAGCTAAAAAAAGAAAAACAAAAGAATTAATATGAAGAAGTTAATGAGATCATTGAAAGACTGTTATTCTGCATAACTTACCCAAAATGATTCACAATTGTGTTTTCATGCATTGGCTGTTTGTGTCTCCCTCCTCCCTCACCTTCCCCTCTTCTCTCTGCCCTTTCCGCTGCCAAAGCAGAGTTATCGTTGCCGGCGCTATTTTTTCCTTTCTTTTTCCTTCGACGCTCTTTCCCTTCGCCTCCGCTTCTGTCTGCCCTAGCTTACTGCCAAAGTAGTATAGCCGTCGCCGGCTAGTTGCGCCGCCGGCGACCAATTTTTTTATCTTCTACCCCTCTCTCTCTCTCTCCCTCTCCGTCTTCCTTCTCTCGTCTCCCGTCCTTTTTTTTTTTTTTTTTCTCCTTAATCCATCTATCCCTCCCCCCTTCTCTTCTCTTCTCTTCTCTTCCCTTTGCATCATCTTCATCTCCTCTTTCTTCTGTCATTTTTTTTTTAATAAATCGAAGTGGGCCTTTTCACAGATTTGACCCGGATTTGTTTTGTTTGGGGGCTCCGCCCGGCTCAGACGATAGAAAATTTTCATGTTTGGCGGTTTTGGAAATTCATCACAATAATTCATATTTTTGGATGCACCCATCCCTCTTCCTCTATGGATCAATAAAGCAATGAAGCAATGAAGAAAATGGTTTTACCAGGAGAGAGGTGAATGGATTTGCTTTTCGAGTTTATTTATAATCGTAATTTCCGAATTAATTTTTGTCGCAATACTTTAGCATATGATTTTTGCATACTTTGGCTTCTGAATAGATAGACAATGACTTCACATATAAAACCATAGCAGGTCAAATATGAATCAACCAGCTATTACAAAATACATATATGCATTAAAATTCTGAAGGGATGAAGTATCAAATATTGGGTTGAGAGAAGAAATGATATTAGAAAAGGTTTAATTTGTCAAATGATACAATTTCAATCAATTAGGGTGCCGATTTAAGTTAGAGGCACAGGCTTCACTAGCTTCCTCTTGGTCTTTTCATGTTAAAAGCTTTGTCCTCTGCAAGATCTACTATCTCCTTGTAAACATTCTCCAGATCATGATGACCATCACTATTTTCTTGCAAGTGTAATGCAGACTTGAGTGTCTCAACAACATCGCCCATTGTTGGCCTTTCTGTGTGGCTGATCATGCAAGTAGGGCTGTCAATGTATACCCGGCCCAAAACCCGTTTTTAACGGGTATGATTCGATTCAAATCCATTTAACATATATAATTAGGTTCGCATTTGAATATTATAATTTCGTATTAGATTACCAGATTAATTAAAATATTATAATATAAAATATATATTATATTATAAAATTTAGTTTATATGCAAACTTGATTCGAATTTGGATCCGACCCGATACTTGCATATACAAATATAAGTCTATTTATTCCACTGTTATTTGAACCGGACCGGTCCAACCGATCCGACCGTGGACCGGTCCTCCAATCGGTCCAGTCTGATCAATCAGATCGATTCTCTCAAAAATCGATGGTTTTTAGGGAATCGCGTTAGACCGGTCGATCCAATCGGTTAAACCGACTTCTTTTAAAAAAAATTGGGACAATTTTGTAATTTTTGGGAGACAAATTAAATTATATAATTCAATAAATTATTTTAATGTATTAGATTGTTAGTTATAAACTAAAAATGACTACTTTTAATGATGAATTTGAATATTTATGTTTTTATGGACTTAAATTATACTATATTATTGATCAATTTTTTTTTTTCAAAAATAATTATATTTTTAATTTTTTAAATTATAATATTACCGGTTCAATTACGGTCTAATTGCGATTGGACCATTAAACCGTAAACCAAAAACTTTTTCGGTTCGATGACCGGTCCGATTCTAAAAACATTGATTTATTCTATATCCACCGGGATATTCGGATCGAATTCAAATTTTTTTTTTAATCGGATTCAGAGCAGAACGACCCAACCCGTTTACACACCTACATGCAAGGCGCTAAAGGCAATCTTCAGAAATTCAGACAACCATGAAGGTGAAATATGCCCTTCCAGACTTGAGTCAATAACTTCATGAAGTCTCCTGGCTTCTATGCCAATTCTGACCCCATTTTTGAGATACCTATACATATTACCTGGATTACTTATCAGGACCCCATGAATTCTTTTCTTCCCTATATTATCATGAAGGTACTTAGGTCCTTCGGCTACACCAATGCTAACTCGAATCCTATCAATCCACGAGAGAGGTGGACGGTCCGTGTCATACAGACAGCTGTGAAGACATTACAAGAAACGCAAGAATTAGCGAGAGAAATTAGACTCTGCGAGGGATTAGCGAGGAAAAATGAGATAGGCACACTGATTGACTTTCTCTCACTACTCTCTAATTGATTAGCGACGAATCAGCGTTAACTCGAATCCCTTTCAAATTAGGGAGGGATCATAAAATTCCATTTTAATCAGTTACAAATTTGATAGAGATTTGCGACGGATTTTTTATTTTTACTTAATATTCGTTATAAAATTTTAGTTTCGGATTTGCAACTAACCTCAAGCTAATCCCACGCTAATTTGCGAGGGAATAGCGACGGAATTCTTAAAATTTCTAAATTATAATTCCTAGCTAATCGCTCACAGTTTTACGAGGGATTAGAATGGGAATATTTTTTGTTGCAATTCATTGGCTGATTTGCGATTGATTGGAGTTTTATTGGCAAGGGATAATTATCATCCCTCGCTAATCCATCGCTGAAATAATTCGTCACAAATCCCTCGCTAATTACCAAGGGATTTGCGAGGGATTCCCTATTTTGTGAATTCTCAATTTTTCTTCACGATACTTTTGCGTGTAGTAAATTTTTTTATGTAATATCCTTACAAATATTAAATTCTTTATTATTTGTTGAATTGTAACCAATGTATATGCATTCAATATATGTGTAATTACTATCGATAAGTTACGAAGTATAGATTATAATTAAATAATATGCATATATTATACCTCTGTACAAATTCTTCATGTGTAGTATATAATACATTGGTCACTTTATATGTATATATATATATATATATATATATATATATATATATATATTTGATGCATTATATGGTCAATGTATAATGCAAATATGAACACACATTTAATTATTATGAGAGTTACGTGTACATTTGAAGTTCTATATATTACGTTTTATTACATTGATTTGGGTAATAAATACAATTTTGGGATTTTGAGATATGAAAGCACATCAATACTAATTAAACCTCTCATATTAGCAAGCCTAATAGAATCGATGTTAATTAAACCTAAATAAATACCATGATGATTATTTAGAATTGTTTATTGACAAAATATTTAATGCTCTTAATCCGTAACTAAGGAGGAAGTGATAGAAATAAATATGTTTTCCCAATAGAGTATTGTAAAAATTGAGAAAAATAATATATTCGTCGCTAATCCGTCTCTGAATAGCGACGGTATTCAGAGACGAATTAGCAACGGATAAAATACAGTGAGGGATTAGAAAGGGATTAACGAGGGATTCAAAATTTATAACTTAAAACCACACTGACATTTTGAGCAGAATATGAAATTCAAAAAAATCTCTCGCTAATCCCTTTCTAATATAACGCAATTATAGAAAGGCATTAAATTCTCCGTTGAGATTGACCCTTGCTATTCTGTCGCTAAATTATTCCCTCGCTAATCGCACGCTATTTTGAGAGGGAATAGTGAGGGATTATATTTATTTTATTTTTTAGTTTCTATCGCACGCAAATCCCTCGCCAACGCAATCATGGGGTGTTTGTGCTTTTTTTTTTTTTTTTCCCGGGGGAGGGGGGATAGGGGTGGTTGCATATGTATTTCTGTAGCTTTCTTTTAAGTTTTATAAGGGTGAAAATTTTCTGTAATCTAATAGGGAAGTTAAATCTAACCATTGGAAGAAGGATGTCAAGCAAGAATTATACATTTACACTGAAAATGTATTCTTGTTTATTGAAAAAACTGGAAATTGTAGCTGCTTGACATGGCAAATGAAGGGTTGTTTCTAATATGATGTAGTTGACACTTTTTTAAAAGTTAATACGTTTATGGTGATTAGAAGTGGAAGGTATGCCCTTTCTTTTTACTCTGAAAGATGATTTGATATGTATTTGGTTAAGTTGGTATAAACTTGGATATAAGGTTGAATATAGATTAAGTTTTAAGAATTTAGTTTAACTTTGTTTATATTTTAATTGATGTGTGATGCTTTTGACCTTGAGAAATTTATATTAGTAATGTAATGATGTAAAAGTATGCATTGTCTAAATTAGTCCTAATTTTGAGTTTAAGTAAATAGGATAAGGTAGGACGGAGCATAAAATGCACCTACCAAGAGAGAAAAAAATTGTGAAGGGAAAATAAAGAAATGAATAAAAAGATGTGAGAAAGGAAAAAAAAAATTATGGTTGCATTCTTAATTTTTTCTTAAAAGAATGATGAGTGGGAAAAAGTATAGTTGAGACGGAGCATAAAATGCACTCAACTGGAATGAGTGAACAAATTCTAATTTGCTACCCAAATTGTATTAGTTTAGACTTATAATTTGTACCTCAGTGCTATATGTGATCTTTTGGAGCCATAATTAACTTGTGGTACACTAAATACTGGGAATTACAGATTGCCAAATATTCTATGGATGATGCCTATATGAGTTTTCTTTATTCCGGTATAAGAAGAGAAATATGAAACACAAATTGGTTGGTTGGTAGATGAGTAAGGAAAATTTGAAATTTACCCTTTTTCATGCCTGGGAGAGGAGACTATATTACTTTTGGCATTGAATGTCAATTTTCTACGAATGAAAACCTGATGTATTGGTCATAAATGTTGTTGATTTGAAGCTTTTGCACCGAGTAGGAATAATGGATGAAGTAGGTAGATCTAGTTTTCAGTTTTTATTGGGAATAATGTATTTATTTCATTAAGGCATAAATGAGTAGGCATAAGAATGAAATTTGCAGGAATGTATTTATAAGCTGTGATATAGCTAAGAAATAGATAAAAATGATAGGTGAATTGAGGTAAAATGAAACATCATTTGTAATTGAGACTTGATGTTGTATTTACTTACAACTTTTTTAATTTTCTAAGTATAAAGGTATGACTTTGTCTCTAATCCTTTGTTTTAGCCTTCTTTGACCTTTTGGAACTCAAAAGTTCACTGATGAATAATGCCTTTTAATCTCATTCGATTTACTTAACTGATTTAGATTTCTTTCCATCTGATTAAGATTTCTTTCCATCTTATGCCTAGACTGTGTTACATTTATAATTTGTTCTATAGTAACCTTATGTTAGTATTATGCATAAGTTAGACATACAATTCTTCATTAATTTAACTAGACAGACGAGCACTTCTAAGGTAAGAAAATCCTCCAATTGCATCTTTAGAATCACGTGAGTGATGGATGATTATTCCCCGTGAGTGATGAGTTATCATTTCCTATGGTAATTGGTGATTACCCTCATAGTTAGTGTTGTTGATTAATTGTTATGAGGTTATTTGTGTTTTGTGTGTTTTTTACAATGAATATTGGGTGAATTAAGGTGGCTTTATGCCTGGAAAACATTCAATTTATAAGGAAAACTTTGTCAAATTTTTTTAAAAAATTGAGGTGGCTTAATACCAAGAAATTCTTATTGTTTCTTACCTAGTGTATTGCCATATGTTCTATTCTTGTTTCAACACATGACCAACACTTAATCCACATCATCCTTCATCTTAATATCTCAAAATTTCCTTGATTTCAGTCATGAAGAAAATCAGAAATTGTATATTTACAAAACAACAAAAACAGCAACCATGAATGAACATAATACTCTTTCATTTTTCTTCACAAATACTACCTCTCTTCTTCATTTTTCTCTTATATTCTTTTCTTCTATGATTACAGCCATAATCAACCTTCCATAATTCCTTCAAAACACCATCATACAACATAAAAATTCACAGCAAAGTAGTCCACAAGGTTACCGCCATATAGTTTTAGCAAACGTTCTCCGCTTTAGTTGCCTCTCAATCTTTGTAGTTGCCTGAACCTGAGGTATTTGTTCACATAGCCAATACTGCTGTAAAAATATATATATATATATACAATAGTCAATATACTTTTGCATCATTCTTACTCCGATATAGTGGTTAAATACTTTACATGGGTGTATTTCAACTGCAAGAAAATTTAATTTCAGTTGAAAATGAATTTATGTTTTAAAAAACGCAAGTCTAAAGAAAGAATGTGATGCCAATGGAGGAGAATATGATATTTTGTGAGAAAATGACAATTCTTGAAAATCACTTTGATTGATTTTTTTTTCCCCAATTGAGTTGAGAAATCCTTTTTGAGAAAAATTGCTATACAAGTACATCCATGGAAAATCTCTCTCATGGATAGAGGTATCCTTCTGCTGACATAACCATCCAATACTGCCTTATGTAGCCTTATATATCTACTTCAATAGTATAAGTATTTATTCAATAGGGATGCAAAGGAATTTGAGCTCTTCACCTGTGGAACTTCATATTGAGATAAATTAGGCACATCTAGGCCTTTTCAGAGTTAGTAGTCCTCTAAGCTTTGAAGATTCAAAAATAGATAATACCTACATAATTCTAAATGCAAATTAAAGTTTGGCACCCAAAATCTTACTCAAGACTGTTGAAAAAATCATGTAACAAGTAAATTACAAACCTTTCTCAACCAATCTTCCCAATGCATGATTTGTCAAAATCCAGCATTAAGCATAAAGCATGAGAAAGGTAAGAACAACTTCACCCGAAAACAACATATTGCAAACAAGATAGTATTAGCAATAGTTGGTGAACAAATTTCTCTCCCTTCCTTTCTCTCTCTTCTCACAAATTTCTCACAAATTTGCCCAAGCTTGCTTGTGTAGAACACTTTATTGTCTTGATTAATTGTTATGAGATTATTTATATTTTGTGTATTTTTTACAATGAATGTTGGGTGAATTGATGTGGTTTTGTGCCTGGAAAATGTTCAATTTATAAGGGAAACTCTGTTAATTTTTTTTAAAATTTAGAATACACAATTTGATAGTTGATAGTATTTCTACGGTATCATTATTCAATCTTTCTTTCATAATTTACAACGAGTATATATATTAGGGTCCTCGACCTCCACAATCACCAAGGTTCTTCATTCAAATTATACAAGTGCTAATAAGCTACATGGTTCTAGACTAATTACATATGGATGATCATAATTGGATGTACAAAAGACACGTATAGGAGATTAAAGGAATTACATCTGAGTTTGAATAGGGGGTCCAGCAATTCATTGCGTATTATTTGTCAATTGGTCTAGCCTCAATTATAAGGTATCCATATGGAAAATGTAAAAATAAAGCGTACCTTTCTCCTGATGGAGTGGAGCTGCACCTGTACAGATTTGGCTTTGTTGCTAATTACCGAAGGTGGACTAGTCATGGTGAGGGTATTAATCCGTCACCGTCTGATTTTGATACAAGTACGATTGCAGTCGAGTCAGGCTTTGATAATCGATTTCGAGATATGGTGATTGATGCAGTGGGATATCACTTTTCAACTGAACCTTCATTATCCGAGAATGTTGAGGAACCACCTAACTCAGACGCCCAGAAATTTTCTGACATGCTAGGAGTTTCAGAAACTCCTATATGGGATGGATGCAAGAATCACAGTACGTTATCAGTTGTTTCTCGGCTTTTGAATATTAAATTCGAAAATAACGTATCCAAGAAATGCTTTAATCAGGTGATGCGATTGATGAATGAGATATTACCAAGTAGTAATAAACTTTCAGATGACTATTATCAAACAAAGAAGTTAGTATCCGGTCTAGGGCTACCTGTTCAGAAGATAGATGTCCGCTCAAATGGATACATATTCTATTGGAAGGCCGATAGTGATAAGAGAGACTATAAATTCTGTGGTCATGGCAGATATATAGCGAAGAAGAAAGTTGCAAAGAACAAACAACACAAAGATGTCCATTTGAAAAAGATGTATTACTTCCCATTAACATCCAGATTGCAGAGATTATTTGCATCATCCACAACAATGGAGCACATGAGATGGCATATGGAGAGTCGACCAGAAGAGGACGTTATGAGCCATTCACACGATGGTGAAGCTTGGAAACACTTCGACCGTAGTCATCCTGAATTTGCAGTTGAAGTTCGGAATGTGCGTCTTGGGTTATGCACAGATGGATTTTCACCATTTGGAATGTTAGGGAAATAGTACTTTTATTGCCCTATTATTGTTACTCCATATAATTTACTTCATTCGATGTGCATGAGGAATCCATTTATGTTTTTTACAGTCATTGTCCCGGGACCTAGGAATTCGAAACATAAAATCGATGTTTATCTACAACATTTGGTAGATGAATTAAAGATGATGTGGTTTAGTAGAGTCTCGACATATGATATTTCAAAGAAACAACACTTCTGTCTGCAAGCAGTACTTCTTTGGACAATAAACGACTTCCCGGCATATTAGATGCTAAGTGGTTGGAGCAAGCTGATAGATTAGCATGCCCATATTGCATGGAGAAGACAAAATCATTTCACTAGCAAAATGGAGGTAAACAATCTTGGTTTGACTGCCATCGGCGCTTCTTGCCTTCAGATCATCCATACAGAAGAAACGCTAGGTCTTTTAGAAAGGATAAAGGTCGTGAGATAGCACACTCTGTACAACGCACTTCTGGAGATGGTATGTGGGATAGAGTGTGTCATTTACTAAAAATAACCGAGACAGCTATGGAGTTTGGTAGGGATAATAGTAGATGTATCTATCATAATTGGGCCAAAAGGAGTATCTTTTGGGATTTGCAATTTTGGAGAACATATTTAATTCGTTATAACATAGATGTGATGCACAATGAAAAAATTGTATTCGGTGATGTCTTTTACATAGTCATGAATGTAAAGGGAAAAACAAAGGATAATGTAAAGGCGCGACGTGATTTAGAGGTATATTATGATAGACCTGAATTATATATGACTGGATTGGGTAATGGAAGGGCATCAATGCCAACGGCTAAATACTCTATTACACCCGAACAAAAAAAACTTCTATTTGAGTGGATTAGAGATTTGCGACTTTCGGATGGAAATGCTTCGAATTTAAACAGGTGTGTTGATTAGAATGAGTTCAAAATATCGAGTATGAAAAGTCATGACTGCCATGCATTTATGAAAAGGTTGCTTCCAACTGCATTTAAAGAATTACTCCCGGTGTCAATTTGGAACGTTTTAACTGAAATTAGTCTCTTTTATCACGACTTATGTTCTCCTAAACTTTCCACAACCCATATGAAACAATCAGAAGATAATATTGTATTACTCATCTGTAAATTGGAGAAGATCTTCCCACCCAACTTCTTTAACGTGATAGAGCACCTCATGGTCCACTTGCCATACGAGGCCAGTGTTGGTAGCCCTATTCAATATAGATAGATGTATCCGTTCAAGAGGTAAAATATTGTGTATTATTATATCCATATATACATGCACTATGTGAATCCATTCTAACCATAAAAAATGAATTAGGTTCTTATATCATTTGAAGACCAAAGTTAAAAATAAGGCGAGAGTGGAGGGATCAATATGCAATGCTTATTTAGTTGAAGAGGTATCTACATTCTTCACCTATTATTTTGAGCCACATGTGTAGACTCAACATACAACTATGGCTCGAAATGATTAAAGTGTTCTCAATACAAACTCAAGTGATAGTGTGTTATCTATATGCACCGTTTCAGAGAGGGCTTTGGGAAATATTCAGAATAGATATCGTATGTTGGATGAATTTAAGGCTGCCACAAATTACATATACCTAAACAGTGAAAAGGTTCAACCATACATTACGTAAGTATACTTATTGCATATTTCTCGATTTTTTATAATAATACTTGGAACAAGTATCCTTATGTGTTCGTTTTGGTCATTTTAGGAAATTAAAAAATGACTTGCAGTTGCATGTGC
Organism: Voacanga thouarsii; assembly: GCA_026120185.1. Taxonomy (NCBI): domain Eukaryota; kingdom Viridiplantae; phylum Streptophyta; class Magnoliopsida; order Gentianales; family Apocynaceae; genus Voacanga; species Voacanga thouarsii. Next base: position 478,446 of record JANUWF010001066.1, on the reverse strand, counting down.
CGAGTATAACAGACCTTAAAGTTGATAGGAGAATAGAGTCGAAGTTTGCTGGATGATTTAGGACTTATGTGAGTTGAGCAAATCTAAAATGGGACTTATAAATTAATTACATTGATAATGAAGGTGTATTAACACTTTGTTTTTGCTAGGTTCATCATCTACAAAATTAAGTGACTGATCAATATTTAAAAAGCTTGGCCTAGAGACCTTCAAAACAAGTGAAATACTTCCATTGCTATTTCATAAATGGTTTTATGTTCCATACATATGATCGGTCATTTGGAAAAAAAATAATTAACAGCAGAGTTTGTGTTAAAGGCAACGAAGATAGTGGCAACGATTATTATGGAGTGTTGAAGGAAATTGTTGAACTTTAGTTCCCTAGGACTCCTTGTTTAAAAGTTGTCCTATTCAAGTGTGATTGGTTTGATCCAACGCTAAATCGGAAGGTTAAAATTCATCCTTACTACAAACTTGTTGACATCAACTATAAGAGGAATTACCTAAAATATGATCCATTTGTGTTACCTCAACAAGTAACTTTAGTGTATTTTGTATCCTACCCGGGGAGCAAAAGACCAAAATCTGATTGGGTTGTTGTTTGTAAATCGAAAGCTCAACATATCATTGATACACCCATTGTCGAGGCACCATATCAGGAAGAAGTAGATCACACGATGACAATCAATCTGTGTGTTGAGGATGAGAACTTTGGAAGGTTAGTAGATGAGTTCGGTATTGGAGAGACGGTCGATGTTATGGATTCGGGCTTAATGATGGAGGAAGTACAACTGAACAATGAAAACGATAAAGAGGAAGAAGAATGGGAAACAGGATCCTCTACAACCGATGATGTTTGTAATAGCTACTTTGATTTTGCAATCTTTCTTCTATTGGCGCCCCGAGCATGCCGCACAGATCCAGGCTAATTGGGAGAAGAAATATAAGGCTAGACTTTCAAACATTTTGTCGAAAGCTCGGAAGAAACATGGGGGTAGCTGTCCCAAGTGAATTTTCCCAGACTATTGGGTTGCTTTATCGAAGCATTGAGGGTTCGATAAGTGGCAGCGTATCTCTTCCACTACTAAGCAAAACAGATCCACTGGTGAAGCGTCACACACAAGAGGATCCATTTCTTTTACTGAGCATGAGGAGCGGATGGTAAATATAAAATTTTTTACTGTTCGCTATACCCACTATTTTACATGTAGTCTATCATAAAAATTAATATCTAGTAGTTTTTTATTACAGTGATAGTAGAAACAGTTATGTCCTGACTTCAGCTATATTGACCTCTTCAGATGCACCCACATGTTTCAGGACGGGCCGAGGAAGGGCTAATATGTCAGTGATTGATCACGTCATACACTAATAAAAATACAAAATCTTATACATTTTTAAGTTTAATATTATTTATATTTTGATCGCTAATTTTAAATATTTTATATGTGTTTCCTTATCCCAAATTTGATAGGATACTGTCACTGCTATTATTGAGCGTCATACGCAGTCAGGTTCTTAGACAGATTCTACGAGTACAGTCGCACCAAGTAGGGTGCCCAACGAGAAGACACTATTCGTCAAAGTGCATGACAGAGCGTGCAAGAATGGGCGAACATATGGATTGGGCTCTGAGTCTTCGAGTGTGAGACGGAGGTTACAACAGCCATCTACATCTGAGTCATCGACTTCTTTTATCTCATTTGATGTGAGCCAGTTGTAGAGAAAGTTACACAGGGAGAGAAAGAGGCAGAGAGGGTTGAGTATCAGGTACAGATATATCGGACTCACAGCCAGAGCTTGACTGAGTACCTGACGCTTATATATCAGAATTTGAATCTACTTCCGCCACTGCCGATGCCAGCTGTTCAGGAAGACGATCCTGAGGATGAAGAGGACTTCGTCATCAGTCCTCCGAATTCACATCCTAATCATCAGCCAAGCCCTTCCGATCTACCCCTGCCCCCTCCGTCGGTTCTAGCATCCACACCGATTACTGCTTCATAGTTAGGACATTTGGACTATATTTTTATGTATTATTCATATTTGTTATTATCATATTTATTAATTATACTATTTGATGGGTTTTTTTATTTAATTGATTATTGACATTACTTTGACAGATGAATTTTTTTCCAATACAGGACATTTTTTAAAAATATTTTAAAATTATTGAATATTAGCGAGGGATTAGAAAGCAATTAGAGATAAAAAATAAAAGTCCATCGCTAATCTCTTGCTAAAAGCGAGGGATTAGAGGTGGACGTTCTGTCTGCTTAATATTCCGTCGTTAATCCCTCGCTAATAGCGAGGAATTAGCGACGGATAGAAAAATAGAGGAATGTATCCGTAGCTAATCACATGCTAATTTGCGAGGGATTAGCGACGAAAATTTTAAACCATTAATTAAAAATGAAATTCTGTAGCTAATTCCTCGCTAATTTTCAAGGGATTAGAGATGGAATAATTCTCTACTTATGAACATTTTACATTTATTAAATATTAAGATAAATCTGTTGCTAATCCCTTTCTATTTAACAAGGGATCTGCGACGGATTTTAAAAATCCCTCGCAGATCCGTTTCAAAAATCATTACTGAAGGTCATTGACTGCTAACTAATTCCCTCACAAATCCGTTGCTACTTGCGACGGAATTTTTAATCCATCGCAAATATTTGCCTTTGTGAGGAAGAATTTAGCGGGGGATTTTTTCCTCGCTAATTCGTCGTTAATTTAGTTTAGCGATAGATTAGTGAGGGAAATGTCCCTCACTAATTCTTTGTTTTCTTGTAGTGAGAGTCTTGACCGAGTAGTAGCCAACATATCCATAGACAATGAACACCCTGGTCTCATGATAGCAGTATCCAATCACAGAAAGCAAATTGGGGTGTCTCAGTTGCAGCTCGAGATCATCAATGAAGTCATCGGTTTCTTCCTTGTACACAATTGGCTTAAATTGTTGTCAAGCTCCGTACTCGAGGATGACATGGCAGTATTCCAAATTTAGCGGGGGATTTTTTTCCTGGCTAATTAGCGACGGATTAACGAGGGAAATGTCCCTCACTAATTCTTTGTTTTCTTGTAGTGAGAGTCTTGACCGAGTAGTAGCCAACATATCCATAGACAATGAACACCTTGGTCTCATGATAGCAGTATCCAATCACAAAAAGAAAATTGGGGTGTCTCAGTTGCAGCTCGAGATCATCAATGAAGTCATCGGTTTCTTCCTCGTACACAATTGGCTTAAATTGTTGTCAAGCTCCGTACTCGAGGATGACATGATAGTATTCCAAATTGAAATACCGAATCCCAATCCAAAACAGACAAAGCAAAACCTAAAATAACCCAAAGTCAATAACTGAATCATCAAAATTTATAAACTCCCGATTACATTAGTGCCGGTTAAACACGGATATACGAGGTGCCAAACAGCAAATAGCAGCCAGCACCGGTCCAAAGAGGTAAAACGGCACCAGTTCAACACTGGAACGGCATGGTATTGCATGACAAGGAGCAACCGGCGCCGATCAAAATGGGAAAAATGATGCCAGTTCAACGTTAGACATCGAGGTATTCACCAACAAAAGAAAATTGGCGTCGGGTCCACACTGAGCAACAACATGTCGAACAACAGAGGAAAGCTGACGCCAGATCTAATGGGTGGAATAGTGTTAGTTCACTTCGAAAACAGCAAAACAGTAGTTAAAAATAGAGTAAAAATAGAACAGGCTCGACAACAAGTTTAACAACGACTTTGAATACTCCTCAAAACACCCAACAACTAGCACAACCAACCTTCTTTTCCTTGAAACGCACACACCAAAACATTTAACAATCATGTTTGGGAGGGTGACTTTGGCTAATTGATATCAGTCCCTTAACAAGTATTTCGTAAGGAGAAGGGCCAATACATATAATAGGTTGACTAGTCATTATATCCCCTATCCTAGGGCCAGTACACAAAGCGGATTGGAAAATTCCCACTATTAACAAGCCCCAAATACTAGAATAGAACCAGAAATCAGAACTAGAAGAGAAATCACATAACCTCAGAATACTAATTATCATAATAACTCAATCACAGTGTTAAACTATTCACCATGCTCAATCCAATTTTATACAAGTATAGCTTCTCCATAAATTCGAAGCATACGAGGATTTATTTAGAACACAATTTAAGAACGAGAAAAATAGAAAAGCCAGAATCCCTTACTAGAATTCATGAATAATAGACTCACTCTTGTCACCTCCAATTCCTCTTTCTCCTACAATCCGCAGTTAACAAGCACTCTATTAGAACAAACCCAAATCCCTAACTAGAAACCCACATACACAGACCTAGTAACAGAACTAAGAACTCTAGAAGAAGATAAAGTTAATCCTAAGTGCAACTGATTCAAACTTACCTAGATTCATAGCCTTTAGCTCCCCTTCTTCCTCAATCCCTTCTTCTCTGAAAGTCCTCTTATCCTTTTGGATTGTCTCTGAAACGGTGAATGACGTGGAGTAAAAAATAATGTAACCAGCAAAACTCAGTAAAGAAGTCAGACTTAAGTTGCACTAATTGCTAACCTACCCCGAATTAATTCCTCTCATAATTAAGCCCCTCAAACTATGTGGATCCAGCCCACAGCAGAATAGCAGTAAGTACAAAGCCCAAAATGTGATTTGGACCGTGGGTTCACAATTGTAAATGGCACATTTCTTATCTAATGGCTTGATAAATCCCATATACACCGTCCAGGATCTACCATCCACGATTATACGGTGAGAACTGAAGTTTCCTGTAGCTTCTTGGATTTGAGAAATTGTGACGCCAGAAATTAGTCCATCATCTGGAAACAAATCTTTATTCTTCAAGTTTCTTCACTTCTTCGGAAGTGCTTCCCATGGCCAAAGCCATGCTGATTTTCTTGTTGATTGCAAGTCCACTCGTCTAGTTTGAAACTCAGGCTTCTGAATAACTTCGCTAGTGATTCCTTCCTCTGGAGAAGCTATGGGGCTTTGCTGATGTCTAAATGATTGAATGAGTCCACCATCGCAAGGCTGATAAGGCATAACTGTTTCTTCTGACTTAGAAGACTCAGTGCTCTGTTACTTCTGCGAGACTGCGAAGCATACTCGAGGATTGTCACCAATTGAGACATTGTAGGTTGTTTCTTTGGTTGAGAGTTCAAGCAGTTTTCAATAGGTGTGATAAATTCTTTCAAACTTGCTTATGAAATTTTCCTCGACAAGCTCGGGTCAACAATATCATCAATATCTCCTTTAGCCATGCATTCTCGGTAGAGGGCTAAGAGACTCCAAGGATCCCCAGGAATTGTTGTATCTAGTGCCGGTCTCCCGCATAGAACAACCAGCATAACAATGCCGAAGGCATATAAATCTGTTTTTCTAGTTGGTTTATGGGTCAGAAAATAGTTGGGATCCAAATAACCGATAGTTCCTCTCACTTTCGTGCTAACATAGCCCTATGATTCGCTTACTTTTCCCAGTTTAGACAGCCCAAAATCTGAAATCTTAGCTACCAGGTTCTCGTCCAGCAGGATGTTTAAAACAAGCTTTCACCGGATATCCCCAAAGGTGACTTGAGCTGAGTCAAGATTGAAGGAAAATATACTCATGTTTTGAGACATTGCTACGAGACTTATTTCATTTTTCTAAATGTATATTTTAAATGTCAAGAGGGGATTAAATTGTCCATATTATTTTTCTAAGATTTTTTTTTTTAAAAAAACTTTTCAACTTCTTTAATAAATTGTGTAGATTTTATAATCCTTCCACCTAAACATTTTAATGGTTGAGATTAGTTTGGTCGTTATGGGTAAAATAGTCATTGAATATATATAATATTATTTTTAATCAAAAAATTATGAAAATTATTTATAACTGTTAATAATTATATTAATAACTATACACTTATTTATTCTATTATTAACTATTAATAACCATATTAATAATTCATAGAATATTAAGAGGAGATTGAATTGTTCATATTATTTTTTTAAGATTTTTTTTTTTAAAAAAATCTTTTCAACTTCCTTAATGAATGGTATAGATTTTAAAATCCTTCCACCTAAACTTTTCAATGGTTGAGATTGGTTTGATCATCATGGGTAAAATAGTCATTGAACATGTATAATATTATTTTTAACAAAAAATTATAAAAATTATTTATAACTATTAATAACCATATTAATAACTCATAGACAATAATACCAAAAAACCAATCATATTAATGATTTTGTCAAAATGCATAGAGAATTCGGATAGCCTATAAAATAAAAATTCTGTTACAAATGTAATTAGAATACCAATGGGTTGCTTTTAAGTAAGTGGCAAAAAAGTCAGTATTTTAACATATATAAAATATAAAAATAAAAAATAAAATACCACGTAACAAAAAAAAAATAGACATACTTAGTTCAACATAGATTATAGAACACACGCACACATATATTTTGATGAGAAAAATTAATTATGAAAATTATTCAAAAATAAAGATACCACCATGACCTTAAAAGTCAAAAGAATTGTCCACAAAATAAGAACATATGAGGAAGCAAAATAACAACAAAACTCAAAAAAAGAAATCAGATACGTAAAAAATGCACAAACATATTTATAACATTAAAAAAGCCAAATACCATCAACAAATTTACAGGTCAACAATATTTAAATAAGACAAATGCTCCAGCTTAATATAATTTTATGACAAAAACATAACTAGAATAAATATAATTAGAATAACTCTAGAAAAGAGATAACAGATAGAGGAAAAACAGTAGACAATAATCATATAAAATATTCTGTAAATATTTATCAACCTACAACCATGGTAGCAAATATTTCTACTATTTTTGAGTTATTGTGACTCTTTGATTTCTTAGTTTATCTATGAGTATATCTTCTTATTGTTAATTAGTTAGTTTCTCTATTCTATCAGTTCATATTGGATAGTTGTTATTATTTCTTTAGAAGTGTTACAGTTTTGTTTCTTTTCTTATTTTTTATTATCATTTTTTAATGGTTAAGTGAATAGGGGATTAAATTATCCAAGTAAATTTTCAAAGTAATTTTTATTTTTTTACTTTTTTATTTTCTCTAATTAATGGTGTAGATCTATTAAAACATTTTTATATTCTATTATGAATGATGTTAATCTCATCAATACTTCCACCTAATTCTTTTTATGGTTGAAATTAATTTGGTCATCATGGATAAATTAGACATTTAATAATATTGTATAAAAAGATATATGAGTATTATTATAACTATTATTATAACATAAATGAGAAAGATAATTTATAAAAAATAATTAAAGAGTCATATAAGAAAAATAAAAAGACACATTATTATTTCGTAATAATATAGACTTACAAGTTTCATTCTTTAATTTATTACACATTATTAATCTTTTTGAAAAAAACTAAAAGCGAAGAGGGGATTAAATTATTCAAGTAAATTTTCAAAGCAATTTTTTTTTCCATCTTCTCCAAGTAATTATAAAATTTAGTAAAACCTTTTTATATTCTTTTATGGATGGTGTTAATCTCTTAAATAATCTCTTTAATATAATTTAAGAGTCAATAAGAAAAACGAAGAGACACATTATTGTTTCATAATAATATAAGCCTACAAGTTTTATTCTTTAATTTATTACACACTATTACTGTTTGAAAAAATTTTCGTTCTTTGATTTATTCACGGAATGACATCTAGATACATTGGCCTACTCTTTTCTTGCATGTACTCTTCATTTAATTGAAATTATGATTTTGAGTTTTCATTATTAATGATAAGATACATTTTTTGTCTATGGATGCAAGTATGATAGGTAAAAGACAAAAATTGATGACTTAGAAAACCAACTCCATGAACTGAAGGCTGATAGACATGAAAATGAGAGGGATGTCAGATTTTTTCAAGCGGTTGAAACTCTAAAATACCTTTTTCCTGATGTTCATAGTCACTTAACTCATCTTTGAAGGGCAACATAGAAGAAGTATAACATTATTGTTACTAATGCAATGGGCACATTTATGAATACAGTTGTCGTAGTTGATGATTAACATATAGGATATCAAGATATCATACATAAATATTTAATTTGTCTATTCATATTTAACTTATTCTCTTCTTATTTTGGATTATCAACTTTTTTTATTTTATCTAATATAATTCCGAGGAACCTCTTCTATATATGTGATAACTCTTTGTTCTTTTCATTTTGAATACAACAAAATTGATGATTATGATGCATTCCAAGGTAATTTTTTATTTTCTTTTTGGCTTTTTTCTCTCTTTTTGCGGAAATACATTTATGTGAATTTTATTTACTTATTTATTTATTTTTTGAGAAAGTTTGGATACCAAGTGATAATAATCATTTATAATATAGATTTTACTTATCATTATCCTTCAATTTTGATGGAGGTAAGAAAGAAAGAAAAAAACTAAAACTAATTATCTCTATCTTATAATATTACTTTATCTGTGATTGCACATAAACAAATTTTGAGAAGGAACAAAGGCATAGAAAAGCAACTTATAATACTGCTTTATCTATAATTTGTCTGTCTTATAATACTATTTTGTCTGTGATTGTAGTTCTCGTTTTAACTGTAAATCTACAATTTTAAGTATTTTTATCTAATTTTAGGAGCAACTTCGATAATTATTTTATTTATCACTTTTTAACACAACATTATATTAATCTCTCATTTTTTTTGGTTTAATTTTTATTGCTGTAGGAGATATTTGATAAAAAAAAAAAAATCACAACTCATACAAATGCAAAAATTATATATTGATTTTTTTTAATCGAGATAATATAACTTAAGAATAGTTTTTCTTACAAGTTTGAATTTTGTATAATCTCTTTTCTTCGCTCTATAAAAATAAACACATATAGAAGATAATTGATTTATTATTTTTTAGAATGATTATTAAATCAAAAAAAACTTATACTTATTCGTTTTTAGATTATATCTCTAGGTTAGTGACAACAATTATAGAAAAATTCATAAAAGTATAGGGTCAGTTGTTGATTTTTTATATTTAAATGTATATGTTCTATCAATATTAGTTGTAATGTATGTACATTATATTTATTTTATACTCTCTAACTAATAATTTATTTATAAATTTTATTTATTTATAGATATTTGATAAATTTTATTTAATCATCGGGCAAAATCTCTGCGCGTAGCGTGGAGGTGTCAACTAGTATTATTAGAATATTATGGATACTAGTTGATACCCGTGCGTTACACGGGATAGTTTCAATAATTTTTTTATTTTTTTTGAATTCAAAAATAATTCAGATAAGAAGATAATTCTAATATTTAAAAGGACAAAAAATTCAGATAACTTTGATTTAAAAAAAGAAATCCAATTCAAATAACAATGATATTTAAAAAAAAATTTCAAATTTTGGGAGGGATGAAATATATAAATATAAAATAATACTTTTGGAGTTCTCAAAAAGATAAAAAAAATGAGAAATTAAAAAAAATATAATTCTATGAGGTTAAAAAAAACTAATATAATGATTAGTTTAATGAATTCAAATAAATCAAATGAATTTATTTTTTTTTTAAAGAAAATGTCAAGAGAATTTTAGATTCATTGATTATCTGAATTCAATTTAAATGAATGTATTTTTTTTTTCAAGAAAATGTCAAGAGTATCTCGTTTTCAGATTTTCATTTAGAAAATTAAATCTTTAAATTTTCAAAACTAAAAAAAGAAAATAATTTAAAAAAGGATATAGTAGTAATTTTGGCTTATCAGAAACCCTCGTGACTTCACATACCTCCAAACTTCAAATTAAAAAAAAAAAGGAAAAAAAACATGTTCTAGTAAAAAAGTATTCTTTTACATTTCCAGCCAAAAGATTAAAAAATATATATATTCTTTTAGATCTCTAACAGTTTTATTTCAAGTCACATTGATGATTGACTATGTACTGTGATTCGTTTTTTTTCCCCCCTTAAATACATTTAAGAGGGAGAGTGCACATTAAAATTCAAAATATCTATTGTAAAAATAAAAACTTTATTTCTAAATGTAATATTAGTTTTTAAATACTTTCTTTATATTTTAGTATAGTATCTCAATTCTTTAAAATTTTAAACTGAATATTAAGAAAGTATTAAAATTTATGAAATTATAAAATAAAAATTAATTTACACTTATATTAATTTGATAAAATTTTAAACATTAAATAATTATTTATTTCTCTTCTTTTTGTCATTGGAGAACAAAAAATCGTATACAAAATATTGAAAACAATATAAAATTCAAAATTCAAAAGATTAAAACGGATAAGTTAGTATAGAAAATTGAAAATCGATTATGTAATTATTGCATAGATTAATAAATATTTATAAAAATATTAAAATGCAAAGGATAAAACTGATAAAAGAATATGATATATAATATTTTTAAAGATAAAAAAGAATAAGTACGAAATATTCCAACTTAGAATATATCAATGTCATTTTCCAACTTCCAAGTTTATAATGTCTAAGAAGAAAAGCATACAATAATTGAGGCAACCTTTTTCCATATATAATGTCAATTATGTCATGTTATAATTTTTAACGTTTCCAGCGACGATGAGTTGAGCAACACCCACTCGACAAAAACAAATGCAACCCGGATTGAGAATAAGATTTTTTTCCCTAAAAGGGAGAGAGTGAGTCTCCAGAAAGGACAAACCCCCTCCCATTCTCAGCTGTTGCTCCGTGTTCAACTCGCGTTTCAACAGAGACATAGCCACCCGCATTCACATCGGAGACCACTACTCAGAAATATTCATTCACTTCTTCTTAGTCTAGAGATACAAACAATGTCACACAGAGATAGCTAAGAAGGAATACACTTCCTAGAAAGAAAGAAAGAAAGAAAGAGAGAGAGAGGGAAAAGACCAAAACAAATCAGGGAGAGAGAGAGAGAGAAAATTCTTCTGTCATCTTTGTTCTAAACTGTGATATTTTGAAACGGCCATTGTGATTTGATTTGCCGGAGTTTTACTGAGTTTCGGTCGATTCGTAGATTTTTTCGCAATTAGGTTTTTTTCCTAAGATCTTAGGCGGTTAAGGGAATCTTCCGAGCGATTCTTGAATTTTGAAGAATCTCCCTATTCTATTGGCTTTTGTGTGTTTCTGAATTTATACAATAATTAAACGTGTTAAATTTTGAGGAGAAGGCATGCATTGCTAATTTGAGGGAAAGGTGGTTTGATGATGAACAGAAATGATGTTGACCGTACAGAGAGTTAGTTTATGATGTAATATGGCTTTGGTAGTGGCGTTCACATATACAGTTCAAGATGTCCTTTTACATTGGTCACGAGGCTTCAAAGGTTCGCCTTTTCTTAGTTGCATCCGCACCGCTTTCTTCTTTACATCCGTGATAGGAAAATTTATTTGAAGAATGTTTGATTTTGTTTTTGGGCCTTCTGTTGATTTGGTATTGATTCGTGTAATTTGGCTGTCAGTGTAGCAGAGAGAAGCTTTGAAGATGATGTCTGAGGAGCATTCAGGTTGCAAGGGAAATTGGTTCTGGCCCTTGTTCCACACATTAGTCTCGCTACTTCATCGTAGGCTTGTGTAGCATCTTCAGCAGATGATGGTGGAAACGAATTCCCCATGAGGTTTATGAAGGTCAAAGCAGTGGAAACATAAATGGTTTTCATGCCGAGTTCGAGAAGAGCATTATGGACATTGCGAATGGCCACAATGAGCATGGAAGGGGGATTGGGGACGAAATGCGATGAGATGGGGTCGCTGCTGACGGATATAGCTGAGATGTGGGAGCGGAGGTGGAAGGGCAGAACATGGTTATAGAGCCACAGTGAAGCGTTGGAGCGATTAGCAGCAAATGAAGGTATAAGGTAGTTGGGAACGGAGAGCAGAAGAGAGATGTCGGAGTAAGAGAATGGTTGAATGGTTGCAGGAGTCGGATTGCGAATACGAACGGTCGGGATCCGAAGGCGACGAAGAACTTTTCCCATTGTTCCATTGTAGAATGTCTGTAGGCTGTGTTGTGTGTAGTCAAGGGACTATTTAATATGTACTTGAAGATGAACGGTTCAATGAATCTTCGTCTGTTTAGATGTACCGAACATAATGCAATGCACAATGAACCTTGATCTGATCAGTTATATTATTTAATAGAGGATGAATTTGAAGAGATTTGAAGGAATTAGGAATATGGATTAATTGAAGAGATTTGAAGAGATTAAACGTTTTATTATTTAATAGAGAGTGAATTTGAAAAGGTTTAGAGAGATTAAGAGTTTCATTAAGTTTCAAATTGCCAGGTGGCCACGCAGGACAATGCCAGGTGACTCTCTTAGAAATTTCTGCAGCTCCTATTATATATATATATATATATATATATATATATATATATATATTATTTTGGAACTGTCCTATTTTAAATTACTTACGTATTTATTAGAATTGTATAATGGAGTTATATTCAATTTTATTTCAAAGTTCGGAGTTGTTAAATTCTATTCGTACGTTCTCCTTATCACTAACATCAATGACCTGTTGAGTTATTACGTATATAGTGGGGTATTAGTAAAAGTTATTTTAAAGTTTTCAGTACAATATAATATATATATATATATATATATATATATATATATATATATATAATGTAACTTAAGATAGTATGAAATATCTATCTATGTTAAAATGTTTCGAATAAATTTACGTTTGTACAATTTATCAACTCTAAATTATTATTCACAATTTATTACCTACAAGTTGCAACAAGTTTTACGTGGAAAATAAATAAATTTACCCCAACATCAAAACTTAAAGTATAAGTGGATAAAAATTAATTTGAGATAGAGTTTTGTAAAAAAATACGTTATTCATTTCAAAATGTTCATATATCTCTTTGCACACAAATTAAGGGATATTAAAAATAATAATATTTTTCGTATAAATTTCCAACTATAACCCTAATAAATATCCTTTTCTCTTTTCAAATTAATTACTATCATCTCTATCTCTCTCTTTTTCTTCTACCTACATTATATTAAATCAGGGGTAAGGTAGGAAAATATTAATGATTAATATATTAAAAAATGTAAACGAATATTTATTTTAAAATAAAACAAAAAAGCCAAATGAACATCTATTTTGAAACGGATGGAATATTAAATATATAGGGCCCAATGAGGTCTAAAGACAGAGAATATGATATGTTGTGAATAAATGATAGTTCTAGAAAAATGAAAAATATATAAAATAATACCCCCTCTGTTTCAAAATATTTGTTCATGAAACTTTTTTATTTTGTTTTAAAAATACTTGTTCATGTATATATTTTTAAAACTAATGATTAGTTTCTTCCCATTTTACCTTCATTTATTCTAAATCAACTACACAATTTTTCAAAACTCTTCTTTATTCTTACTTCTTGGGAATTTTCATTAATCGATAACTATCATATTTTTAATATGGGTAGAATAAAAACTTTATCTACTCCCTCCATCCCAAATTATCTGTCGACTTTAATCGACTACGCGGAGATTAAGAAAAGTAAGTTTTTTAGTATATTAAACATTCTCTTCCATTTTTACCCTTAAAATTCAATAAGTATCTCTCTTCATATTAAGAATTACACAAATTCTAAAACTTTGATATAACTTCAAATTACTTCTCTCTCCTAAATATTTAATTCTTGCTAGAAAATGGGTCAAAATATTAATGAATATTTAATTCTCTTTTTAAGTTGTTATTGATATTTCTTGGGAATTAATAAGATGAGCATGAATATCATAACTCATAAAATGAGTTTTTGACCATATTTTAATATGTTTGGGAAATAGAATATTAAATAGGGATAAATTTAGAATATTAAATCTTAATTTTCTAAAGGAATAGATAATTTGGGACAAAGATAAAGTTAGGAAGTGAATTGATAATTTGGGATAGAGGGAGTAAATTGTAATATTATTTTCAACACCCTTAATTTGTGTGCAAAAGGTTTCATGAACAAATATTTTGAAAATGATGAAATAATATCTTTGAATTAAAATAAAATTTTAATTTAAAATATGATTGGAAAATTATTATTCAAATAAAGTCTTAATCTAACGGACTCACGTATTAAAAAAAATTCATGACTATTATATTTTTATTTTAAAAAAACCAAGGCCAAGGAAGGCTGGGCAACTTGACCTTACGCGGGCTCCAAATACGATCTTAGGATACACCGATTACTTCACGGAAACACAAGGCATTGTGCTTTTGGCTTTTGCGATAAACTATGGAGGCTTGCCAAAGCAGGGATTTGACCAAAATAGGTCAAAATCTATATCGAAAACCAAAAATATGGTGAATTTAGGAGGGGCGGCGAATACGGGATACCTCACATTCGGTGGATGCAAGATTTTCGAGCTTCTCACATTCACCAAATGCGAAATGCTCAGAATGGCTTCTCTGCCTTCTGTGCATTGTTGTTGGCTTCTGTGCATTTGGGATTTGCGAGGTCCAAGGACCTCGCCAATCATATTTGCGAGAAGCTGCTTAATTTCTTTATTGACCAAAGGCTTAATGCATTTGTTCCTTATATTGAAAAGTGAAGAAAAGTCAAAACCTTAAAGGAAGAGCCCACGAAGCCTTTAGAGCATTGAGTATTGCAAGAGAATTTAGAAAACCAAAAGCGGGGTAAATTTAGCTAGATTTGATTGAGTATCACATTTGCGTGGAGGCTATTTAATTCTTTTTTTTTTGCAATTTTTTCATATTAAAAGAAATTAATACTTTTAAATAACACAAAATATATAAAGTCCTATATAAAATATAAAAATATAAATTCTCGACTATCTAAATACACTAAAATTATAGTGTCAACTATTTAAATAATATTTAAATTTAAATATCAATTATCTAAATTTTATAATCCCCTTATATTTCATAATCCAAATAATGTATAAATTAACTGAATTCGAATAATGTGTGAAATATTAAAGTTCTAAAAAATTATTTAAAAAATTTAGGGTTTAGGGTTTAGGGCGCCCAAATTAAGGATATGATAGACGCTCACATGTTGGCTACCTTATCCCCATATTGCAGTTTTTTTCATAGTAAAATTTAAATTAATAAATTTTAATTGTTAATTATTTAAATTTATATTAAATACATCCGAAATGAAATTCAAGCAATGCATTCGTTCTTCCTCTTCCTCCGATTTATGCGTTCTTCCTCCTTTGCATTGCACAACAGAGCAAATCTCCTTGCCCTCTTTTCATTCCATTGATCTCCTTTTCTATTTTTTTCTTAATTTATTTGGCAAAAAAAAATATTTTGTTTGTTATGGAAGAAGCATATTTTTGGAATAAAGTATTGCTGCAAAATCTATTCCAGATAAAGAGAGCTACTACCAAGATTATTATTCGTATATTCACTGACAGTGTTCTCCACATATACCAGGTTTTTCTTTTTAAACAATAAATTATTTCAATTCTATATTTCTTTTTAATTTAATTGAATATAATATTATAATTTATTTGTTAAATTATAGACCGTATGTATTTGAGAGTATGTTAAATAATTTATAAATCTATTTCTTGTATTTATGTAGACTTAAAAATTTTATTAGATGTTGTTTTGATTTGTATTTTGTTATCTTATGATTAATTATGTGAAATAGAATAGTATGAATAGTAAATAAAATTTTGATGATAGTTATTGTTGTGGATAGATTTTTTGTATTCTATATCTTTGATTTTTTGTGCTAGCCTTTCTTTACATAATTAGTTTATTATGCAAACTATTTATTTAATTATACTTTACATATTTTAATTTAATTAATATGGGATATTGTTAATTAGTTATTTTAAATTATTTTGATTAATATTTTAATTAATTATACTTTACATTTTAATTAATTAATTAATTTAATAAATTTAGATAATTAATTATACGTAAATATTTTTTATACTTTACACTTTTTTGAAATATTATATTATTTTAAATATTTTACAAATTGATAGATAACTAAAATGTTGTTATATTTTGAA
Organism: Voacanga thouarsii; assembly: GCA_026120185.1. Taxonomy (NCBI): domain Eukaryota; kingdom Viridiplantae; phylum Streptophyta; class Magnoliopsida; order Gentianales; family Apocynaceae; genus Voacanga; species Voacanga thouarsii. Next base: position 462,392 of record JANUWF010001066.1, on the reverse strand, counting down.
TATTTACATATTTTAAATTTTTTGGTAATTTAATTAATTATAAACTACGTAATTAATTTAATTAATGCGTGATATTTTTAATTATTTATTTTAAATTATTTTGGTTAATATTTTAATTAATTATACTTTACATTTTAATTAAGTAATACTTGATATTTTTAATTGATATTTTAATTAATTATTTATTTTAGTAAGTTTAGATAATTAATTATACTTAAATATTTTTTTAGACTTTACACTTTTTTAAAATATTATATTATTTTAAATATTTTACAAATTGATAGATAATTAAAATATTGTTTATATTTTGAATATTTACATATTTTAAATATTTTTTGGTAATTTAATTAATTATAAAATACTCAATTAATTTAATTAATACTAGACATTTTTAATTAATTATTTTAAATTATTTTAGTTAATATTTTAATTAATTAATACTTGACTTTTTTATTGATATTTTAATTATTTATTTATTTTAGTAAATTTAAATAAATAATTATACTTGGCATATATTTCTCTATAATGATAATCGATATAGTATGATAACTTTTTTTATATTTATTTAATTATTTAATAGACAAATATTTTATATAGGTACAATGTCATTAGAACAGCCTGGTTAGATTACAGTTGTATTGGGATTGCGATATTATACGTACAGAACACAGCGATTTTTTTAATGGTCCCTATCAAAAAGCATTGATTGTGAGAAATTGAGTTAATTTCCTTGATTTAGTCAATAAAATATGTGCAATTCGAGGATTTGATACGACTATTGTTCAGTTACGAATCACAATGAGGGAAAATATTGCTATTGGTACGACAATAAGGTCTACAACAATATTCATAAATCATGATGAAGATATGGAAAGTTTGTGGTACTATTCATCCACTGTGCAGGGATAACCAATTAATCTGCATATTAGTCATGAGATCATCCAAATACCGACCGAATGTAGCAGGAACAGAAAGTTAAGAGCAAAACAACCAAGCACATTTCACTGGGACTTTCACTGAATTATTGAACTTCGCTACTCATGAGGACATGCCTAATTTTGATTTAAATTTACCTGCACCTGTTGACCTCAATATTCAACGACAGCTCCCAACCAACACTTTCCAATCCCTCCAGATAACATCCAGTCAAAATACTCCGGTTGTTGGAACAAGTAATCATTTGCTCAGTCATATTCAACCTATAGCTACAACACAGCTATTTTCATTTGCAAAAATCGTGTACCCTTAGATGTAACTCCAGTTGATGAATGGGTTACTCAAGAGCGCAATTGGATTAGTGCACCGGAAGCAACGATAGACGATTTAGGACCTAACTCTGATATTGATGGTGTTGGGGATATGCCCTAGAGTCAATTTGTACTTATACAATTGTCATTATGTTTTATATAATAATATGAGGCTTTCCTTTCCATGAATAGTGAGTTTTGTTTTGTTGGTCATCAAGTACGTGACTTGATAGTAAAACCCTACAATGAATACAATGACTATTCTAAAACTGTCTCTGATCGATTATTATTATTGGAATAATAATAAATTAAGATTAGTATGTTTGTGACTTGATGGCTATGTTTTACTGGCCATGGATATTTGTGATATCGAGTCAAGACATAAATAAATGTTAGAGAACATTGTATTGGACATGACCCACTGTGAGAGTACTTCATGGAACATGTCATAAGTACTTTCTAGCCATAATAATATTGAAGGTCCTTCGACCTAAATTCATCATAGTTTCTTACTTAATAAATTCTATATTTTGACATTGTCTAAAGTTGTCTTTAACCAGATAATAAATTAGACTACTGTTGGATATAAAATAAATCAAGAAGATGAATATGATTGATTGTGAAGGAATTTGTCCCTCTCAGTTATGGGAGAGATATCCATGGGCCCCTTGACAAGTTAGACTGTTAAAATGCATGGTCGTGCTCAAATATATCAATCTAAGATATTGATATCATTTGTTTGAACAATCTACTATGAAATCAAGAAATAATTGATTAAGCTTAATAAGGATGACATGCTCCGTGCCTTATGCTTAATCCTGGATATCGTGTGACAAAAGGACTAAATATAAAATTATGGTTTGGTTCAAAGAGATCACCGATCTTCATTTAACCTGGATAGTTATAATGTTTTGCTAGAAACCACTTATAACTTGTGGGCCATTTAAATATGATTTAGGCACTACTCGCCGATGTTAAATGAACCTATAGGGTCACACAATAAGCGAACTTATTAGGTTATTTTTCTGGTGACCAGGTTCGATGAATCTGGATGATATCCAGATTATAAGAATCTGACTCGGTAAAATAATTAGTTAAATTACCGAGATAATGGCATAATCTTATCATATCAGTTTTAATTTAATTTGAATTTAAATTAGAATATGATAAGATATGATTAGGGTTGTACTCTAAGAGGTTCGAGGGTTTTTTTAAGAAAACCCTAGCTGTCTTTCAATAGCCCAATTTTTCGGTTGAGAACATTCGTGCCATTCTCTACCAGAAAAAAAAACCTCTCAAACCCTAGGCGCTAGCACTCCCCGGGTATCGAGTGAGTTCGCGGTGTGTATCCGATAGAGGACGTTCGCATACTGCAGCGTCTGGTGATTGTTCGGGTTGAACGTACAACAGCGCAACTAGAATCGAAGGATTTCGATTACAGCAACCAGAGGTAATTCTTAAAGCTTAGATCTTCTTAATCGTTTACTTGGGTCCTCGGGAGGGATTCGTAGATGTTTTCCGCGTTTAGGAGTCCACGAATCCCAACAGATGGGCCTATTGCAGAAGATACTCCTGATGAGGATGAGGACCCCGAGGGGGGTAACGATGCTGAAGAACAGATTCCCGATCATTTCGTAATACAGCAAGAGTCTGGAAGACCCGCTGAATATGAACGTTTATATAATCCACCATATGCAGTGTACCTTGATAGGTTGGATGTTGCTCAGGAAATAAAAAACGAAGCTGATGGATTTGGAACAAGTAATAGTGTGATGAATTTTGGTCAGAATTAAACAATGATTTGAGGTTTGGAATGTGGTTTAGGGATAAAGATGAGTTACATTAGGCTGTTCGATCATAGTCAATTAGGATTGGATGTGAGTTTAGAATAGTGGAAAGCAAGAGTGCACTGTGGATTGCCGAGTGTAAAAATTCGACTCAGCAGCATCCTTGTCCTTGGAGAATCTGTGCAAGAAAGAAAAAGAGTCATGGCTTATGGCAGATATCTCGGTGGAATAGAGATCACATTTGTCTAGTGCAAACTGTGGACGGAAACCATCGCAATATAAGGGCGAAATTCATGGCGAAACATATTATGACGATGATTCATGATAATCCGGAGATTAAAGTCAGCGAGATAAATAGTCATATTCAAAATACACTGCATTTCACTCCGTCCTACAGAAAAGGGTGAAACGCTCAGAGGTTTGCTATTGAAATGATATACGGAGATTGGCCTAGTTCGTTCGACCAGCTACCGCGGTATATGCTAGCATTACAGGATGCGAATCCTAGTTTCGTCGTGGCATGGTACTTCTTACACACTGAATCAAATAAGGCCAGGACATTTGGATATGTTTTTTGGACATTTAAACCATACATTGATGCGTTTCTTCATATGAAATCGGTAGTTAGCGTTGACGGAACATTACTTAGGGGCATATATAAGGGAAAACTGTTAACATCAGTGGGTCAAGATGCTAATAATCATATACTATCTCTTGCATTTGTAGTTGTCAATGAAGAAACGAATGACAGTTGGGGTTGGTTTTTGTCCCTACTTAGAGAGCATGTGCTAAAGGATCGAAGAGTTTGTTTAATTTCAGACAGACACATCGGGGTAAAGAATGCTGTTGATCGACTATCCAGCTGGCAGGAGCCAATGGTAGTGTACAGATTTTCTCTTAGACATATCCGGAGCAGCTTCAATGCAAAGTTCAAGAATAATCAGTTGAAGAAGTTGATGTATGCAGTTGGGACTCAAAGCAAAGAGCGCAAATTTGTGAAGATTATGGAATAAATAAGTTTGCTAAATCCGCAAGCAAAGGTTTGGCTAGATTTGATCCTGAAGGAGCAGTGGACGCTTGCTTATAATGGCGGACATTGGTTTGGTAATATAACAACTAATCTTGCGGAATCATTTAACAGTGTTATCAAAGCCATACGTTCTCTACCCATCAAGGTGATTGTCGAATATTCTTTCAAAAAAACGGTTAAATATTTCAATGACCACAAAGAGGAAGCTAATCATGGTAGATATCACTTTCCTTCTTGGATATGGTCCAAATTTGTGAAGAATGAGCTGAAGGGGAGAAGCCACCGAGTGCAAGATGATTAAAGTCGGGGCATTTTTAGTGTTTTATCACCATTTCGTGAGTATAGAAAGGGAAATAATTCATACCAGATTAATCTTGGTTCAAGGATCTGCAACTGTTACAAATGGCAAATATACGGAATACCTTATTCGCATACATTTGCAACTTGTTAACAAATAGGGTTGAATGTAGGGGATCTTATGTCACCCTTAAACAACATAACATGTTACCAACTGACTTATTCAAGACAATTCAGGCCCATTCCACATGAGGATTACTGGCGCAATCCTCATTTTACGTTGGCTCCAAATATTCATCGATTCAAGAACCGTCGTTGTGGTTGTATGAGGACGTCGCGTATCAAAAATGAGATGGACGAGTGTAATCCTGACTCACCTCCTCGGTATATAAACTGTCATCGTACAAGGCAAAATAGGAGAAATTGCCCTAACAATGCACTTCATTGTTCATGATATAGTGGTTTTATAGGGTAGATTGTATTATTAGAAATTATTGTATCATGTATAATTATTGATGTATCAACTTTAATTATTGGTGTATGATTAGAAATTATTGTATTTTAGTATTGTCGTAAAATAATTGTATACATACAGTTTTTATCGTCTATATTTTCTTTACTTACTGTATGGCTTTATCTGATATTGTACTTTTTTTTATTGAGAGATAAACTTACTACTCCTTCAAACATATCGTTGTTTCAGGATAATATGACCGAACCTACGGCTGAGGGAGTCGATCCTGAGCCTATTATCCCGGATGTGCTGACACAACAGCGTAGACATTGGTCCACTTATATTTGGGCAGGGCAATTAGAAGAATAAGTATTGTATGCAAGGCATCATGACAGTACATTTTGGGATGTTAGACCATTCGATCCCTGTATAGTACAACTTATGGATATAGCTGGATTTGGTGGAATCATCCGTCTACCATATATAAAAATTAATCATCCGCTTATTATGGCATTGATGGAAAGATGGCGCCAAGAGATACACACTGTCCACCTACCAGTTGGTGAGGCGACTATTACACTCCAAGATGTGGAGGTTCTATTCGGTTTACGCATTGACGGTGATTCGATCATTGGTCATCGGTTCAACTGCTCACAAGAGGAGTTGTATACCTTGTGCGATGCGCTACTCGATTTTCAACCCATTGGTACGGACCTAGACGGGTTTTGATTGAGATTAAGTGTAATCGAGCGAGCCCTAACTCAACCACTCCCACCAGACGCAACTACAAATATAGTTGCACAACGCACATGGTGTCGCATCATGCAACTTTTTGGCGGATTCCTTTTCTCGGACAAATTCGGGTGTCGTATTCATTTGCGCTTCTTAAGATATATCCGTGACTTAGACTTATCGGGGACTCTTAGTTGGGGAAGTGCAACACTGGCACATTTGTATCGTTGTATGTGTAATGCTACTTCATACACGGCACATCAAATCAGTGGTCCCCTACTATTACTTTAGGCTCGTAATAAAATTAATTACTAGATTTAATTTTAAACTTATTATTATTTTATTATAAAAGTAATTATGATATCTAATTATAAAATTATTATTACTTTTGTAATAGCTAGGGGCATGGAAGCGCATTCCTACTATCAACCTGATAGAATATGTCCAATAGAGGATATTGCATAACATGCGCCCAAAGGAGCAGTATGGCAGGGTCCATTAGAACTTTCTCGCACGCCAACCTATGTCCTGATTGCGTATAGAGATCAGTTGGATCGAATGCGACATAATCATGTAAGTATTATATTTTTGAATGTATAGTCATATAAGTTTTATAAATTGTCATTATTTTTTATTTGATACTAAACTCGAGTTAATTTGTGTAGTTTATTTGGCAACCATACAATGAGCACACGTTGGCACCTCTCCCTCCATATTGCACGCATGGACAACAGATCTGGGCGTCTGTTACATTACTGTTGTATTGGGAGACGATAGAATTACATCGATCCGATAGAGTCAAGTAACAATTTGGAATGGTGCAATTAATTCCTGATACTATTGACACGGGATCGAATTTGCACCGGCGTGACCTGCGTACTATGGTGCTGGATGGGATGAGGTTGATATGCTGCATCGTACTAATTGGATAAACCAGCATGCATACGTTTTGACAAGACTGCTCACTTTTGGGTAAGCGGTAGTTTCACCTGATTATGTTGCTTGATATTGGACTCGCACACGGCGATTGATTGGCAATCCAACAATATAACAACCAAATCCTATGGGTTATCAATCTATTAGTTCAACACTTGAAGTATATGTAAGTAAATTTTTTTCTAGTGCATGTATGTATATATATATATTATAATTTATTTATATATTTTTAACGACGTTTCTGAAAATGCATATCCAGGCCGACACATTGCACAGAATCTTGCAAATAAGCAACGAAGCGTCCCAAGCTGATGATACATCGTACTCTCAGCAAGGTTACGGAAGAATATCAGATATTGTCCGGCGTACATTGACTGCTGGTGGTGAAGTAGATCGTCTGAATTGCATGTCGTACGAACCTTCTAGACGATCGTATTCTTTTAACTCAATACTATAGATTCCGCAATAAGTCCCTCGAGAAGTACCAATTCGAAGGGGTGGTAGGTGGGTACATCGGCGTGCTACAGCAGACGAAATTTCTAAATAGGATCACTACTCACCTGTGCCGGCAGATGAAGGTGATTATGTTCAGGTGATCCTACAGCGATTTATGATTTTATTACTCCACAGCACTTAGTATTCGATACTAGGTGCCATTCTTCTATCGACGAGTATGATATTGGTTCATCAAATGAGTGGTTTCATAGACGGCATATGCAGTTTGATGAGGATGCAAGTCCCTTATAAGCTACAGAAGAACACGATGAGGGACCATCTGAACCATAACCTCAAGAACAACCTCCAAGACGAGTTTAGCCCCCGAAGAATCGTCGAGGATTTCATTGTGGGACTAGTTGACATCCTTTTATTAGATTATTTCATTATAATATGACTACTTGATATATAGTTTTTTCTCAATAATTCGTTTATTAAATTTACATTCTATTTTGAAATTCATACTTTTATGTTTGAAATTAAAAAAACGCTTGGTAATTCACGAAATATTTCATCGTTATTATTCACTAAAATATAAATTATTATTTTTGCAATTTATATAATTTTTTATTTATTATTGAGATTAAATTTTTCTTTATTTTTCACAGATAATTAATTGTAATTAAATACTACAAATTATACATTTACGAATAATTAAATTTAAAATTTTTTAAAGAGGATTATAAATAATATTTTTATATTTTATTTTATAGATAATTATTTAAAATTATATAGAATTTTTTATTTAAAAAAAATAATATAAATTTATTCAAAAAAACTTTTAAATTTACTTAAATGAATCAAAAAATTAAAAAATTAAAACAAAAGGATACCAATCCAAAACAAAAAAATAACGATTAGCAATAAAAAATAAAAAATTTAAAAAAAAAGATGCCTCGCGACTGTCGCGAGACAAAAGGAATAAAAATGTAACCTCGCGACTAAGTCGCAAGGCAAGGTCGTCAGGCAGGGCGCGGCTACTCGCTATTGGCAATATCGAGGTCACGCTTGACCTCGCTATTGGCCAATGCGAGAAACTCCATAAACCTAGATTCCCTCTCCACCCATTCCATTGTGGTACGTCTTTCAACTTTTGATCAAATCCTCTCCACCCATACCCTTGTGGTACGTGTTTCAACTTTTGATCCGATTTGATCAAAAGCTAGACCATGGTAGGTCGTCTTTTAGATTCATGGTAGAACAGTATCATCAATTTTCGTGGATGAGAAATGAAAAGTTGCACTTTCTTTTCTCTCCCTATCCACCGGTGTAGATAAGAGAACTAGAGAAGCATCAATTTTGGCAACTCCAGCACGTGAAACTTTTTGGTTATTAGATGCACTTTTGTCATTCACTTTTGTTTCCCGTGTCAATTGTATCAAGTTTTTTGCCCACAGGTTGGTCTTACGATATCAAGATATTGGTGAAATAGTACTTTTTTTCATTTCTATTTATTTATCATAAATAAAATTTTTTAAATATAATTAATGTTAATTTTAATATTATATTTTTTATTAAATAATTTTAAAAAATAAAAATGTAATAGTTTTAAGGAGAGAATTAAGTAAACAAATTAAGAAAATAATTGTAAAAAATATTAAATTTAAATGTATTTTAACAATATATAAATAAAATTATATAAATTTAATAGTATAATTAATTTTTTAAAATTATATAAAATAATTTATTATAATAGATAAATAACGATGAATAGATTAATTGTTAAACAAACGAAGCCTAGTTTTATTACAACACGAATTATCCAAATTCTGACATCATCTCTTGGAAATATGAAAACGAGCATAACCATGGTTTCCTTTCCCGGCCGCCTCAGCTACAAAAGGACCCATGTGCTATCGTCCGGCAAGTCACCGTGGTGGCTTTCCACAAAGTCCATAACGGATTCTTCTGATCCAGAACTAGAAGGCACTGTGCTCTGCTGCTGCTCCAAAGCATACTCGAGCCTTGCTACCAATCGAGACATGGTCGGGCGTTTCTTTCCTTCTAACTGCACGCAGCTTTCAATGGATTTCACAAATTCTTTCAAACTTCCCGATGAAATTTTTCCCTGCAAACTGGCGTCAACAATATCATCAATATCTCCTTTTGCCATGCATTCTCGGAAGAGGGATAAGAGATACTCAGGTTCCCCAGCAATTGTTGAATCTATTGCTGGTCTCCCGCGTTAAACAACGAGCATAACAATGCCAAAGGCATACACATAGGTTTTTCTCGTTGGTTTATGGGTAACAAAATAGTCGGGATCCAAATAACCAAATGTTCCTTTCACTTTCGTGCTAACAGAGCCCTGTGATCCGCTTGCTTTTCCCAGTTTGGACAGTCCAAAATCTGAAATCTTAGCTACCAAGTTCTCGTCCAGCAGGATGTTTGAGTCCTTCACATCACGGTGTATAATTCCATATTGAGTACCAGTGTGAAGGTAGTCGAGTCCACGAGCAGCACCAATGCAGATTCTGAGCCTTAGCTCCCAAGTGAGAGGAGCACCATCCTTCCCGTTTCTACCAATTTTGTAGAGGTTATCAGCAAGCGTGCCACGGGGCATGTACTCATAAACTAGGATCATTTCCCGGTATTCATTGCAGTAGCCTATCAGAGAGACAAGATGCATGTGCCGGATCTTGGAAAGCATTTCAATTTCTGTCCAAAATTCTTGAGCCCCCTTCTTGGAGCCGGATTTCAACCGTTTCACAGCAACAATCTCTGAGCCACCACGAATGAATCCCTTATACACTCTTCCAAATCCTCCCTTTCCAACCAGAATCACATCACTGAAGTTGTGTGTTGCTGAAATGATCTCAGCGAGTGAGAAGCGACCGCCAGACTGTCTGCTTGAGGCCGATCGGGTGTCTTTCTCCTCATAGCAGGCCTCTTGCTGAATTTGCTTCAATTTGAAAACAGCAATATTCAGTAAAATAAGGAAGATTGTAATACCTGTTACGATTGCATTTTTTCCCCCAAATGCGAACAGAACATCTTGGATCTTTAGGTTCCAAGGTGTTGAAACTTGTTTCAGAAGTACAGGGTTTGGACTTGCAAGATTGTTGTCAGGGTTGCTTAACTTGAAGATTTCTAATCCCTTGAGAAGTCCAATTACTGACTCATCTGATGACTGGAGGGCTATCAAGAGATAATACTTGCGTGCTTCCTTGTCTCCCTTCAGCATCAACATGTAGTCCCTGTATATTGTAATTTTTGTTAGATATGCCCATCGAGTAAATACAATGGTTGTATTTTTTGAAATTAAATAAAGTATGTTTTTATATATTTGTATGTATAAATTATGTATGAGCCTGTTTGTCCACGAATTATTTAGATATTATAAATCAAGTGTTTATTTGTTAAACACAGAAAGACTTGATTTATAATTTAGTTCGAAATAAATTATCCGCGATCTAAGATAAATTTGGGCAATTTATTTTGGAAGATCATCTTAATTTTATTGAAGTCTGTCTTTGACTTTGGTAATAAAATTAAGGATATATTTTGATATATTGGACGGACCATCAATATTTATTTGTGGAATAGACCATACAAATAAAATATTAAAAGATTGTCGTACATAATACCTTAATCCTGAGCAAACAATTATTTATATTTACTAACTTGAAGTTCCTTGAGTTGCCAAAGAGTGTGATTAACTTAATAATCAATATCTCGACATCTTGGGAATTAAAGTGAAATAAATATGAAATAATTGTTATGCAATATGGAATCCGTCACCTTTAATAGGCAAGATCATTTCCTCATGAGTTCTTCTAAGGGACGAGTTAAATCGAGCTCGATAATTCAATAGTGACTATTGAATTCATTTTGTAAGTGTGACGTGGTCACATGGTACTAGTCAAATTGAAGATGAGAATTGAGGTTTTGAATGAGGGGCACTGTGGTCATACTGCCTCATTCAAAGTATTATATTGATCGACGGGGTAATTTGTTGGATCGATCAATTAATGGATATAATTATTGACTCCAGTAATTGCGATTAGACTAAGAGTGCAGTTACGTTCTTTTAGTGGAGTGGAACGTAATTAATAAATTATTTTTATTGACAAAATAATTTATTTGAGCTTAGTCTAATTGTATCCGGTCAAGTCCCTTCAGTGGCTCCTAATTATGGAACAATAATAAATTATAATTTATTTATAATTTATTAATGAAAATTGCATAAAACTAAAAATCGTATTTTAGATAGAATAGGATAAGTGGAAATAGTTGTATTCAACTATACTTTTCTTATTCTATCAGGATTTGTATTATGAGATAGAGTCCAATATACATATTGGGAGATAACTCTATTTCAGAGATACGTGAGGATCATCCTGGTGGTTCTCTGGAGTTTTTTCTCTCAGTTTTTGTGTGAGTCCACCCTCAACAAAGAGAGAAACAAAATACGATTAGCAATTTTTTGGTCCAAGGAGATTACATTGAAGAAGACTTGGGGGTCTGGAGCATTACCAGAAGGCCGAAGACTTCAAGAATCGTATTGGTGGAGACGATATCTACAAAGGTATGATTCGTTTCTCATATTCTCGAGATTTAATCTAGTTAACACATAAGCATGTCGATCCTATTAACTAACAATTGGTATCAGAGACTGGTTTTGATATGTGTTTATGTGTTAAGATTAAATTTTTTTATGCATATATTTAGTTGAGCGGTGTAGGAATAATGCATATATGTTCATGGTGAATGATTTGATTAATTCTGTTCAAAATAATTTTATGGCTATAGTTTTTGATTCGGTGAATATGTATAAGTATTATCGAGTCTTGTAACAAAAGGGGTGGATTACGTCTCCATGTTTCCCTTTTGAGTTTTTTTTTATGTTGTTATTTTATGTTAATAAAAAAAAAATTGTAATTGGCGGACTGAAGAGGAATTGCACCTTGGTGGATGAAGAAGACAATTGCGCACAACACGTCTGCGAATCTGTGATTGTGGTATGGCCTTGGGCCAGCAGGCCATCAAGGCAGCTTTGTCGTCATTGGTCGCCTTGGCCGGACTGCAGTGCTTGCTGGGCTGGCCTTGGGCCAGCAGATTGGCCCATCTGCAAGCCACTCCCTTTAATTAAAAAGAAAAGGGGAGAAAGTGGCAAAGGTGGGATTTGATCCAAGGACCTCAAACTTGGATGTGCAGCATTCTAACCACTAGTCCACTGCAGAACATGTGACTCAAAATTGCTGCAACAAATTGATATTGCAGAAGATTGAAGAATTAGCTATATTGTTAGCTAATTATTATTTTCAATTGTAATTTTGTAATTTTATTTTTGAGTCTAGGTTGGCCATAAAATTATTTTTATTTTTATTTTATAGTTTTTACTATTTAATTTAGTTGAATTATATATCATTCATGTTAACATGCCATATAGTTTGCATTAACACCGATCTAGGTACTATTTAGTTATGCATAAATAAATTAATATTTTTATTAATTTATTAATTAAAAAAAAATTAAGTGTGAGTTGGTTAATTTTAATTAACCTTTGGCCTCCCATATTAGCCCATTAGTAAAATTAACGTTTGCTTCGTGCCATTTTAAATGGTCTCCCTATAGGAAGGCTACGTTTTATTAGTTACTAGATTGGGCATCAAAATTTTAATTATTTTTTAAGTTTAATTCATTCATAATTACCCTATAGGTGATGTGATTGGATTGGAAACTTTATAAAATAAAATAAATTTTGAATATAGGGGTTACACTTAAATCAAAGACATTATAAGGACTTCCTATAGAATATCCAAATAATATCTATGATGGCCAAAATATTAATAACACTAAAATTAATATTGCGTTTTGATGCAAGATATATTAATTTTAGTGGGATGATCCAGGCTTAACTATAAGTTATATTGTTATCTCCTATAGAGGTGCATATTACTTTGGAGTTTTAGGTTGTGGATCTTGACCTAACTATAAGTTACATTGTTATCTCCTATAGAGGTACATGTTACTCGTAGAGTTTTAGGTTGTCATATTTTGATAGTAGTTTCTATTACTACTTAAAATATTATCATATTGATCATGCATCTTACCATTTTATATTGATCATGCATCATGATATGATAAATGGCTCATATGTTTTATTTTATTTAATTTCAGAAAAATGACTTCCAACACTTTATCCCAAATTTTAACAAAGAACCAACTGGTTGGAGAAAACTTTATTGATTGGAAAAGGAACCTCATAATTGTACTCACTGCTGAGAAGCTCAAATATGTGCTAACCGAACCGTGTCCCGCTAAGCCTACTCGAACAGTCCACGCGCGAACAAAAGGAGGCTTATGATAAGTGGTTGAGTTCGATGAGATGGCTCGTCTGCTACATTTTGGGATCTATCTCAAATGTGTTGCAGCAGAAACATGAGAACATGACAACCGCTACGGACATCATGAGAAGCCTCCAAGCAAATGTTTGAGCACAAAGGACGTCAGGCCCGTCAAGCAGCAATGAGGCGCATAATGAATATGCGCATGAAACCTGGAATGCCCGTGAGAGATCATATGTTAGAATTGATCGCTCAATTTAACGTGGCAGAGGTCTTAGGGGCTGAAATTAAGCCTGAGACTCAGGTTGACATGGCTCTAGAAACTCTTCCAGAGATGTTTTCACAGTTCAAAGTTAATTATAACATGAACAAGATGGAGATGTCTCTTACAGAGTTAATGAAGGAGCTTGAGAGCGCCGAGGCTACCCTAAAAGTGGGAAGTGGCAACGCTCTTGTTTTATCTCATGCTGGATCTTCCTCTTCCAAGCCTAAGGGCAAAGGAGGAAATAAGAGGAAGCAGAATAATAATAAAGGGCCTAAGCAGCAGGTTAAGAAAGCAAGAGTGGATGAAAAGCCTAAAGGCAAATGTTTCCACTGTAAGCAAAAGGGACATTGGAAGTCACAGTGCCCAGATTACTTAGCTAAACGCAAGCAAGGTACTGGTGAGTTATCCTACATTGAAACTTGTTTAGTGGTTGATTCTACAAATACTTGGATAGTAGATTCTGGAGCCACTAACCATGTTTGCAATTCATTGCAGGGGTTCCAAGTAACCAGACATCTCAATGAAGGAGAGCATACTCTAAGGGTTGGCACAGGATCAGTGATATCTGCAAGAGCTGTTGGAGATGTTTATCTTTATTTTGATAATAAACATTTGGTTTTGAAAGATTGTTTTTATGTTCCCGACATTTATCGAAATTTGATTTCGGTTTCTTTGTTATTCAAACAAAAATATTCTGTTAAATTTTATAAATTTTCAGTAGAGATATTTTTGAATAACTCTTTGATATGTCGTGGAAATTTAAATAATGATCTGTATGTTTTGAAACCTACCAACAGTTCATTATATCATACTGAAACTAATAAACGCATTAAGTTATCTCCTACTAATGAGACTCTCCTATGGCATCTTAGACTTGGTCACATCAATCTAAATAGGATTCAAAGACTTATAAAAGAAGGTCCTTTAAGTGACTTAAAGGTAGAACCTCTTCAAGTTTGCGAATCTTGTTTGGAAGGTAAAATGACCAAAAGATCATTTCCTTCCAAAGGAAATAGAGTAAAGGAAGTCTTAGAATTAGTGCACTCGATGTATGTGGACCAATTAGTGTCCAAGCTAGAGGTGGGTATGAGTATTTCATTACTTTTACTGATGATTACTCAAGATATGGATATGTTTACCTAATGACTCATAAGTCTGATGCCTTAGAAAAATTCAAAGAATTTAAGGCTGAGACTGAGAAGCAGTTAGGAAAGAACATTAAGACACTTCGATCAGATCGAGGTGGAGAATATCTATTCCATGACTTTAGATCTTACTTATCAGAAAATGGGATTTTATCTCAACTAAGTGCACCTGGCACTCCTCAACAAAATGGAGTGGCAGAAAGGAGAAACAGGACCTTGTTAGACATGGTCAGAACAATGCTAGGCTTCTCTACACTCAGTACATCATTTTGGGGGTATGCTATACAAACTGCGACATACATATTGAATATGGTTCCATCAAAGTCTGTCCCTAAGACTCCATTGGAATTGTGGAATGGGCGAAAGCCTAATTTGACGCACATCCGGATTTGGGGTTGTCCTGCATATGTGCTAAAGGGAAAGATGGATAAAATGAAATCACGATCAAATTTATGTCTGTTTGTTAGATATCCAAAAGGAACAAGGGGATACTACTTCTATAATCCTCAAGATAAGAAAAAATTTGTAAGCACAAATGCAATTTTCTTAGAGGACAAGTACATAGAAGAACGAGGATCTAAGAGTAGGGTTATTTTGGAAGAAACCAAGGGACATAATCCCAAGCAAATGGTTACTGAGACCCATACTCAAGATTCACGTGGAGGATTCGTATCTATGCCGCTTAACATGCCAGATTCCAGTGGGAGAGAAATAGATGTTACACCTTCTATACCCACTGACTCTTCGGGACATAGAGTGGAAGAATCTCCTGCCCCTGTTCAAAATCCAATCGTTGAGGAATCAACAGATCTAGTTCCAGTCAACGAGGAGGAGGAAAGTCCAATCGTCCAGGAACCTCCACAGCTTAGACGTAGTGGGAGAGTCATTCGACGTCCCTCTAGATACTTACTCTATGGAGAAGCTTTTCAAGCAGTCTCTTTTGAGGAAGAAGAGGACCCCACTACGTATAAAGAAGCTATAGAGGACGTAGACGCAGACCATTGGAAGAGTGCAATGGATTCAGAAATGAAATCCATGTACACTAACTCCGTCTGGGATCTTGTGGACCTGCCTAATGGGGTAAAACCTATTGGGTGTAAATGGGTCTACAAAAGAAAGAGAGGAGTAGACGGGAAAGTGGAAACTTTCAAAGCAAGATTGGTTGCTAAGGGTTATACCCAACGAGAAGGTATTGACTATGAGGAAACTTTCTCGCATGTGGCCATGCTAAAGTCTATAAGAATCCTCTTATCCATTGCAGCTCACTTCGACTATGAAGTATGGCAAATGGACGTCAAGACAGCTTTCCTTAATGGAAATCTTGACGAATGTATCTACATGGTACAACCAGATGGTTTTATCCAGGAAGGTCAAGAACAAAAAGTTTGTAAGTTGAATAGGTCCTTATATGGGCTTAAACAAGCGTCTAGATCTTGGAATATTAGATTTGATCAAGCCATTAAAACTTATGGTTTTGATCAGCATCCTGATGAACCTTGTGTCTATAAGAGAATTATAGATGGTAAGGTGATTTTTCTCATACTGTATGTTGATGACATCCTTCTCATTGGAAATGATGTAAGAACATTAACATTGGTGAAAAGTTGGTTAGGTAAACAATTTGATATGAAGGACTTGGGAGAAGCAAGATATGTTCTGGGCATTCAGATCCTTCGGGATAGAAAGAACAGACAGATAGCTTTATCTCAAGCTTCATATATTGACAAAATACTGACGAGATTTTCTATGCAAAATTCCAAGAAAGGTCAATTGCCTTTCAGACATGGAATTCAGTTATCTCAGAAGCATAGTCCTAAAACTCCTAATGAGGTTGAGTACATGAAACGAGTTCCTTATGCATCAGCTGTAGGAAGTCTCATGTATGCTATGCTTTGTACTCGTCCAGACATTTGTCATGCTGTTGGGATGGTCAGTAGATATCAGTCAAACCCAGGACC
Organism: Voacanga thouarsii; assembly: GCA_026120185.1. Taxonomy (NCBI): domain Eukaryota; kingdom Viridiplantae; phylum Streptophyta; class Magnoliopsida; order Gentianales; family Apocynaceae; genus Voacanga; species Voacanga thouarsii. Next base: position 445,756 of record JANUWF010001066.1, on the reverse strand, counting down.
GGAACATTGGACAGCAGTCAAGCATATATTCAAGTATCTTCGTAGAACTCGAGGATATATGCTAGTTTACTCAGCTCCGTAATTGGTACCTATAGGTTACACCGATTCCGATTTTCAAGCCGATAGAGATCTTCGCAAGTCCACCTCAGTGCTCGTTTTCACCTTAGGTGGTGGTGCGATTGTGTGGAGAAGTATCGGACAATCTTGTATTGCCGACTCTACAATGGAAGTCGAATATGTGGCAGCTTGTGAAGCAACTAAAGAGGCAAGTATGGTTGAAGAAGTTCTTGATAGAACTTGAAGTGGTTCCTTCGCATCTCAAGCCATTAGTTTGTACTCGTGACAACAAGTGGTGCAATGGCAAATGCAAAAGAACCACGCAGCCATCAACGTGGTAAACACATTGAACGTAAATATCACCTACTTAGGGAGATTGTTCAACGTGGAGATGTAGAAGTGTGCAAGATTTCTTCGCTGAAAATCTTGCTGATCCTTTTACTAAAAGTTTACCCGTAAATGTTTTTGGAAGTCATATAGAAAGTATGGGTATTTTTGACATGTCCCATTTACTCTAGGACAAGTGGGAGAATTTTTGTTAGATATGCCCATCGAGTAAATACAATGGTTGTATTTTTTGAAATTAAATAAAGTATGTTTTTATATATTTGTATGTATAAATTATGTATGAGCCTGTTTGTCCACGAATTATTTAGATATTATAAATCAAGTGTTTATTTGTTAAACACAGAAAGACTTGATTTATAATTTAGTTCGAAATAAATTATCCGCGATCTAAGATAAATTTGGGCAATTTATTTTGGAAGATCGTCTTAATTTTATTGAAGTCTGTCTTTGACTTTGGTAATAAAATTAAGGATATATTTTGATATATTGGACGGACCATCAATATTTATTTGTGGAATAGACCATACAAATAAAATATTAAAAGATTGTCGTACATAATACCTTAATCCTGAGCAAACAATTATTTATATTTACTAACTTGAAGTTCCTTGAGTTGCCAAAGAGTGAGATTAACTTAATAATCAATATCTCGACATCTTGGGAATTAAAGTGAAATAAATATGAAATAATTGTTATGCAATATGGAATCCGTCACCTTTAATAGGCAAGATCATTTCCTCATGAGTTCTTCTAAGGGACAGTTAAATCTGAGCTCAGTAATTCAATAGTGACTATTGAATTCATTTTGTAAGTGTGACGTGGTCACATGGTACTGTCAAATTGAAGATGAGAATTGAGGTTTTGAATGAGGGGCACTGTGGTCATACTGCCTCATTCAAAGTATTATATTGATCGACGGGGTAATTTGTTGGATCGATCAATTAATGGATATAATTATTGACTCCAGTAATTGCGATTAGACTAAGAGTGCAGTTACGTTCTTTTAGTGGAGTGGAACGTAATTAATAAATTATTTTTATTGACAAAATAATTTATTGGAGCTTAGTCTAATTGTATCCGGTCAGGTCCCTTCAGTGGCTCCTAATTATGGGACAATAATAAATTATAATTTATTTATAATTTATTAATGAAAATTGCATAAAACTAAAAATCGTATTTTAGATAGAATAGGATAAGTGGAAATAGTTGTATTCAACTATACTTTTCTTATTCTATCAGGATTTGTATTATGAGATAGAGTCCAATATACATATTGGGAGATAACTCTATTTCAGAGATACGTGAGGATCATCCTGGTGGTTCTCTGGAGTTTTTTCTCTCAGTTTTTGTGTGAGTCCACCCTCAACAAAGAGAGAAACAAAATACGATTAGCAATTTTTTGGTCCAAGGAGATTACATTGAAGAAGACTTGGGGGTCTGGAGCATTACCAGAAGGCCGAAGACTTCAAGAATCGTATTGGTGGAGACGATATCTACAAAGATATGATTCGTTTCTCATATTCTCGAGATTTAATCTAGTTAACACATAAGCATGTCGATCCTATTAACTAACAATTGGAACGCCAGTGACGCCACTCAATCTGGTCACATTAGCCTTGTTCTCAGCAACCTGATTGTTTATAACTACACTGAAGTTCCTCTGGCCACCACCTCTTGAAAATAGCAACTTTGGGAGTTAATAATTTTTAACTCATGATTAGTTAGCCTAAAACAATTAATGGGAATTGTTCTTGACATGTTAGAGATTGTTTTGATTGTGGTAGAAGCCATTTTCATGGTGGGAATCCATAATTAAATATTGTTAAAGTTGGGCTTGGGCCATGTTTTCACAATCTTCTATTTTTATTTGGCCCAATTAATTAACTCTAACTTGAAAAGGAATAGGAAACATAAAATCTGGTAAAGGAATTAGGACTTCCTAATCCGAATTAGGTTTTAATTTTCCTAAGGCGACATTAAAAGGGGGAACAGAGCCGCCATTAGGGTGAACCCCTTTTCGTGCTTTTTTGCTTCTTGCAAGAAAATTCGCCGCTTCGGTTCTCTCTCCGCGATCCATAATTTTTGCCTTATCGGGACCGGCGAACTGAAGGGATTTTCGAGGTGATCACAGTTGGTGTGCGTCAACAGTGATCTGAGACCGTCTTATCCTGCAAGAAGAGTCGCTGTACCCATCGCACCGGAGTGGGGCGAATAGCTTCTTGAAGGCAAACCAAGTATTAGACCGGTGATTCGGTCGACAGATACAAGACGTTGTGGCGCAGCTTGTCCAGAGGAGTGCCAGCGCTAGGTACATTCTGGTAGAACTGCGAGCAAGTCAATCAGGTATACTATTGATTTGTTTATTAAGTGTGAATTCTGTCTAGTTACATTACGTTTGGACTGTGTGGCCTTGCCGGCATTGTTGATATTTGATAATTGCAATTGTTAGAGCCCTGGTCGGGTATAGGCGGTGCTTGTTCAATTCAGTTGAGTTGCCTGTCTGTGCTCGTAGGTACCCTAGTTAACTAACAGTCTTCAAGAAGCTATTCTGCAATTATCCGTGTGTGTGCAATGGCCGATTCGTCGTGCATCGCATCTCATCGCGTATAAGCCTTTGGTTGACTTGAATGGTTTGCTCGGACAAGTTTGGTCCAGGGCGAATTTCAAGCGTTGGCAACAACGCATGAAAATTTGGTTGACCATGAGGGGCTTATTATCAGCAGTGCAGGTAGACAGGCCTATACCAACTGAAAGACATTCTAGAGTAGCTGAGATTGCTGCGTGGGATGAACGGAATAATGTAGGCAGAGGAGTAATACTGTCAGCATTGACAAATACTCTCTTTGATGTCTACTGTTCTGAGTCATACACAAGAAAGATGCTATGGGATGAACTCGGATAGGAAATATAATACCGAGGATCAAGGTCTAGAAAGGTATTATGTCTCCAAATTCTCGAAGTTTCGGATGGTTGAGGGTAAGTCCGTGGATCGAACAGTACTTAAGAGTTGCAATTGATTATTCATTCTCTTCATGAATCGGATATGGAACTTCCCGAGAAGTTTCAAGTGATGTCGATGATAGAGAAATTTCCTAAGTCTTGGGAGGACTTTGGTATGTCCCTCAAACACAAGACGGAGAAGATTTCTCTAAACGATCTCGATGAAATCAATATCCATTGAGGAGCAACATAGAAAGAATAGTCATATTGTACCTATGGAGTCTAATGTCCATATTGTGACTACTCGGGAAGAAGAGCAATAATCGGAGGAATGTAGGGGTTAACTCAAACTCTAAAAACATAAACAAGACAAAAGGCAAGGCCAAGAAGAAACCGAAAGTAAACAAACCTTGCTGGAACTGTGGTCAGGTTGGACATTGGGCTAAGGACTGTCCGTCTAAAAAGCCCAAAGTCAAACAAGGATCAAATTCTCAAGCACAAGTCAATGTGGTGGTAGAGGATACTAGTCAAGCGGAGGCTGATTTGAGTACTCACCTTATCGAGGTTTGTACCATTGAGGCCGAGACCGGCATCACTACTTCCAATGATGATGAAATGTATGTTTCTGTTAACCCAGAAGTCTTTACTATTTATGAGCCACTTGAATGGCTGGTTGATACTGGAGCAAATGTGCACGTTTGTGCTGATAAATTGCTTTTTGTATCTTACCAGCCTATTAAAGGAAAAACTGTGAAGATGGGGAACTCAACTGCAGCCAATGTGTTGGGGATTGGACGCGTGGACTTGAAGTTTCCTTCAGAGCGTATTCTTTCTCTTCATAGGGTGCAACATGTTCCAACAGTTTGTAGGAATATTCTTAGTGGTTCATGTTTAGTTAGAGAGGGTTGTGAACTTACTTTCAAATGTAATAAAGTAGTGATTATGCACTACAATTCTTTTGTTGGCAAAGGTTATTTGTCAGATGGTTTATTTAAATTAAGAGTTGAACATGTTACTTCTGATTTGAATAAAGCTTCTTCTATTGAGAATTCTGTTTATCCTATTGTGCACATTATTGAATCCACTGATGTTTGGCATAGTAGACTTGGACATTTAAATTTAGATTCTGTTAAAAGAATGATGAATTTAGATTTGATCCCTAAATATTCAATTGATAAGAAAAATAAATGTCAAGTGTGTGTGGAAGCTAAAACAACCAGGAAACCCTATCATTCAATTGAAAGGGATTCAGAAATACTTGATTTAGTTCACACAGTACATTTGTGAATTCAATGGCTTATTGACTAGGGATCATAAGAAATATTTCATTACTTTTATTGACGATTGCAAGTAAATATTGCTATGTTTATTTACTTAAACATAAAGATGAAGCACTTGAAAAGTTTCTCATATTTAAAAATGAAGTCGAAACTCAAACTGGCAAGAAACTTAAAAGGTTAAGATTTGATAGAGGTGGAGAGTATGGGTCTAATCCATTTGTTGAATATTGCCAAAGCAATGGCATAATTCATGAGGAGACACCCCCTTATTCTCCCCAGTCTAATGGGATTGCTGAACGGAAAAATAGAACGTTTAAAGATATGATCAACAGTTTACTTTTAAATTCTGGATTGCCTAAGTATATGTGGGGTGAGGCTTTGAATACGACTTGCCATATTCCGAACAGAGTCCCTCATAAAGATAAAGAGGTAACTCCATTTGAAATTTGGAAAGGTAGGAAACCTAACTTAAAATACTTCCGTGTGTGGGGTTGTCTTGCAAAAGTTCTAATCCCCGAACATAAAAGGAAGAAGTTAGGACCAAAGACTCGTTGATTCCATCTTTATTGGTTATGTGGAAACAAGCTATGCCATGAGGTTTTTGGTAATTAAGTCCGAAATACCTGGTATAGATTGTAACACTATCATTCAATACCGTGATGCTACATTCTTTGAGAATGTGTTTCCCATGAAAACCGGTTTGCCTCAAGATGTTTCTACTTTAGATTCAGCTCTTAACGTCCGATTCCATTCCCGATCATGTGGAAAGGATGAAAGATGTGGGGGCAAGTCCAAATAGTCCCAATACTCAAATTGAGGAATTGGAAGAACCTAGAAGGAGTAAGAGAGCTAAGGTCGTCAAGGACTTTGGAAGTGACTTTGTCACTTACAATGTTGAGGACGAACCTTTGACTTTTCAAGCGGCTATGGCTTCCTCGAAGCGTGGCATTGGAAAGGAGCCGTCAAGAGTGAGATGGATTCCATTGTCTCCAATGGGACATGGGAATTGGTAGATCTCCCTCCTGGGTGCAAGTACAATTGGATGTAAATGGATATTTAAGAAGAAACTTAAACCGGATGGGACCATAGATAAGTATAAAGCCAGATTAGTTGCCAAAGGGTTTAGACAGAAAGAGGGAATAGACTATTTTGATACATACTCTCCTGTTGCTCGTTTGACTACAATCCGAGTGCTAATTGCATTGGCTTCCATATATTGTCTCACCATCCACCAAATGGATGTGAAGACAGCTTTTCTTCATGGTGATCTTGAAGAAGAGATATCTATGGATCAACCTGAGGGATTTGTGGCCAAAGGAAATGAACGGAAAGTTTGTAAACTTATTAAATCCTTATATGGTCTAAAACAAGCACCCAAACAATGGCATGAAAAATTTGATAAAACAATTTTATCATTTGGCTTCAACATAAATGAGAATGACAAGTGTGTTTACTGTAAGGTTAAAGGTAATACTTGTATTATTCTATGCCTGTATGTGGATGACATTTTGCTATTTGGGTCCAATATTGAGATAATTAATAAGACTAAATCATTTTTAAAAAGTAAGTTTGAAATGAAGGATATAGGAGTAGCAAATGTGATTCTTGGCCTAAAGTTGATTCGCTCAACTGAGGGGATAACCATTTCTCAAACTCACTATGTTGAGAGTGTTCTTGAGAAATATGGGTATCAAAATTGTAGAATTGCTAAAACTCCAAGTGACCCTTCTGTAGCTTTGTTCAAAAATGAAAGTGGAGTTCATGTGTCTCAATTAAGATATTCTCAAATTATTGGTAGCTTGCAATATCTTGCGAATGGCTCAAAACCAGATATTTCATTTTTTGTATCTAAACTGGCAAGATATACAAGTTGTCCAAATCGGACTCATTGGGAGGCCTTGGATAGAGTACTAAGGTACTTGAAGGGAACAGTGTCCCTTGGGCTGCATTATGGGAAATTCCCTGCTATACTTGAAAGGTATAGTGATGCAAGTTGGATAGCCAAGAACTCTGGTAGCAATGGATGCACTGGATATGTGTTTACATTAGGTGGTGGTGCAGTCGCCTGGAAGTCTTGTAAACAGACTATGATAACTCGGTCAACTTTTGAGGCTGAGTTATGTGCCTTGGATACTACTGGAACGGAAGTTGAATGGCTGTATGGACTATTGTCCTCTTTGCCAATGATCAGCAAGTCCGTTACTACTATATCTGTGCATTGTGACAGTCAAACCACAATTGCAAAGATAAAGAGTACCAAGTATAATCAAAAGACTAAGAGACACATCCAAGTTAGACTTAAGTCTATAAGGGAGTTAGTGTCTGAAAGGGTGGTGTCTGTTGACTTTGTTGGATCCAAATATAACATTGCAGACCCCCTAACTAAGGGACTTGAAACATTATTGTTCCTTAAATCCAGGTTGGGAATGAGACTGATAACCCAGAAATGATTCACCTACAGTGGCAACCCAACTGACCAAGTGGAGATCCCGCAAGGCAGTTCAATGTGGTATAAACAAGCTATTTGAGTGAATCTGGCACCAATTCTGATACTTTTGTATCTAGGTCATTTCCCTGAAAACCTGTGGTGCGTTTACTGCAATAAGTAAGAGTTTTGACTCTGAATGGGATCAAGTCTTTTAGACAGGATGCTAGCAGTCCATCCTTGGAGATCGCCAACTATGTGAGTGTTGTTGTGTGGCCGCAATTAAAGGGAATTGGGTTTTCTCTGAATACACTCATGAGACAAGATCAGGACATATGGCCATAACGTGTCAACCCTAAAGATTATCTCCATAGCGGATAGTCTGTTGTTACCAATGGACGCCGTCACATTCAAGGTTCAGATTCAAGGCTTAAGTCCATCTCGTTCTCGTGGGGGCATAAGTTGGATAACTTAGGTAGTGGTTCAAACCGGAAGGTACCATTATCGAAAGCAGATTATGTGAATCCTGAATAGTCTTTAACTATGGATTTGTGGGGGATTGTTGAAAATGGAAACTTTGGGAGTTAATAATTTTTAACTCATGATTAGTTAGCCTAAAACAATTAATGGGAATTGTTCTTGACATGTTAGAGATTGTTTTGATTGTGGTAGAAGCCATTTTCATGGTGGGAATCCATAAATAAATATTGTTAAAGTTGGGCTTGGGCCATGTTTTCACGATCTTCTATTTTTATTTGGCCTAATTAATTAACTCTAACTTGAAAAGGAATAGGAAACATAAAATCTGGTAAAGGAATTAGGACTTCCTAATCCGAATTGGGTTTTAATTTTCCTAAGGCGACATTAAAAGGGGGAACAGAGCCGCCATTAGGGTGAACCCCTTTTCGTGCTTTTTTGCTTCTTGCAAGAAAATTCGCCGCTTCGGTTCTCTCTCCGCGATCCATAATTTTTGCCTTATCGGGACCGGCGAACTGAGGGGATTTTCGAGGTGATCACAGTTGGTGTGCGTCAACGAGTGATCCGAGACCGTCTTATCCCGCAAGAAGAGTCGTCGTACCCATCGCACCGGAGTGGGGCGAATAGCTTCTTGAAGGCAAACCAAGTATTAGACTCGGTGATTCGGTCAAGATGACAAGACGTTGCGGCGCAACTTGTCCAGAGGAGTGCCAGCGCTAGGTACATTCTGGTAGAACCGCGAGCAAGTCAATCAGGTATACTATTGATTTGTTTATTAAGTGTGAATTCTGTCTAGTTACATTACGTTTGGACTGTGTGGCCTTGCCGGCATTGTTGATATTTGATAATTGCAATTGTTAGAGCCCTGGTCGGGTATAGACGGTGCTTGTTCAATTCAGTTGAGTTGCCTGTCTGTGCTCGTAGGTACCCTAGTTAACTAACACCACCTGTCATCCCAAGTTCAAAATGGCAGAAATGAAGCCTCACCAGGTATCCAAAGCCAACATCTACCGGTATTCTTTAGGTAAAGTTATTAGTCTCGCCTCCTCTTCGGTCTGTTCCTGTTTTCCCGGATGTCTGGTAAATTTTGAACGGCGCAGTGTACACTGGTATGCCTGTATATATGATCCCACGTGCCAGATGATTTACAGGCTGAAGTTTGGAATCTAGAAGGTAATTAGCACCCTCAAACCAACTTCGAAACATGCCAAAATCTTCAACAGGAGCGATGGAACTGCCACCAATGTTCAACCTCTGAACCATTTCAAGTGCAGTGCTATTATCAATATAATGGAATCGATTATTTTGACCAACGGTAAGGGCACCTAAATCGCCATTCGGCGTGTAATAGAGACCAGTGGGCATGGAAATGATCTCAATTCCATTTACAAATGCATAAATGCCACTGTTCTTTGTGCTATGAGATGGAGAGAATGTTATGTTCAAGTATTTGTTCTCTTCTACAGTCAAACAATATTCTTTTACAAGATACTTCACTCCCAAAGCATCCGCAGCAAGTGAAGCACTAAAGTTTCTGAGGAGGGTGAAAGAACCAGCTCTAACAGTGAAAAAATCTTTGGAATTTTCGAAACCACGGTGGGCAGAGGGATGAAAATGTAAGCAGATGAATTTCTGACCTGGGTTGACTTGAAAGGTATAGTAGAATTGAGTAGTTGAGACTCTTGCAGTCATACAAGGAATTGGATCAGCAGTGAGAGATCTGTGATCGGCAGTCGAACTCTTCGACTTGCCTCTTGGTCGAAACACGGACATAACTGATCTTGAGCCTGTATCTCCAAACCAGCGACGGCCGTCGAGTGCGGTTGAGTTGCCATGGTAGCCACAATTGATGGGAACATCTCCGATGTAATCTGGAGCTGGACTTTTGCGGACATTAGCAGATACAAATATGGGATTCCAGAAGAAGATGAAAGAGAATAAAGGAGTGATCATTGAAACTAGGCAAAGATTCATTTCTGTTCAACAACTTTCGTTGGTTGGAAATGATTATTTGAGACTCTTCCTTGCCTTTGGCGTCATTAGGTTAGGCAAGACGAAGTCACAAAACTTGGCGCCGGAATGATTCCTGGAAATTCACAGGAGCTGACTTGGTTGACTAAGAAGGTACCATATGGTCTGTCTTACTCCATTTGCCCTCCAGCCCTGGGACAGTCGGCCGGGACAGCCGTCAATGAGTTGTTCAACTGTTCCTCCGAGACAGGATTGAGATATCCCGCGCAAAGCTGTCCCCGTCCTTTCCTTTTATTATCGGTCCCATCCAGCAAGATGGAGTTAAGACATTCTGCTTTTATTATGAGCGACACCAAAAGCAGAAAAAATCAAAATAAAAGGGTCAGCGCCTTGCCCATTCTGTCTTGCTCGCCTGCCTACCCATGAATTCTTCGGAACGGGACAAGCCAGTGCTAATGATAGGAAATCTTAGGAAACATCATAAATGAATATATATATATAAAAGCAAAGAGGAAAAGAATTGAAAATCGCATAAGGAAATGATGGACGATAATCTGGTAACCATGAAAAGGGGAGGGGAAAAAAATGGAAAGTTACAAAATTTTGAAAGAGAAAGAAAATTATAGAAGGTGCAGGGATGAGTCAAATAATGCATTTTGTGCTGCATTTGTAAGGTTTCTACCAACCTACAAAAGCCTTCTTACATACCATAATATACTGAGTAACTTCATAATAATAATAATGTCGTAAATTCCTTACATCAGTCATTTTTAAAAATAAATCATTCCACGGAGTGTATCATAAAATCAGTAAAGCTTCAATCTCACTTTTAATATAGTGTCATTTTCTAAATCTATGATGGGAAAAAAAAAAAAAATGAGTGACACTTTCACTTGCTCAATAAGTAGAAAATAAACAGTTTTTTGAATAATAAAAAATTTAATTTTTTTTTCAAAATATAAGACTTAAAAAATTACATCTTAATTATAAAATTGACAACTTCAGCATAAAACATAAAATTTCAACTTTGGCCTAAGATATAAAAAATTCTAACTTCATTATAATAATTGCAGATTTTTTAACTTTAGATAAAGTATCTAAACATTCACATATGATGGCATCAAAATCACAAATTCACACACATATATGATGCCGTCCCATACTAAGAAGGTGCAAAAAAGCTTTAACCTGTTTTGAAAGTCCAAATTTTTTTTTACTCCCACCTGTACTTTCAAATGCCAAAGTGATACATTCATTCATAACAACTATTGACATCAATATATATATATATATATATATATATATATATATATATATATCTATCTCACAAGTTACATGTAACAACCCGAATCCGGAACCCAAAATAGAAGTCAAGTCTGTATTCGAGACGCCATACGATAACATCTCCAGAGCACGGGCATAACTATTGGTGCAACTTGTGAAATAAGACCGGTAGGTGGTATTGACACATGCTGACTCGTTTTGTCTGTTATTTGACGTGGTATTCTTTGTCTCCATTAAGCCAGTGGCACATTCATGTTATCTGATTCGTTGTTAAGATGCTCACCATTGTTCCCCTGTCTTTCCTCTCGTGCCTACTAACCCACACCCATAATGAATAATTAAGTGATAATTAATATCTTAGGATATAATAAATGAAAATAAATAAATAAATAGATAGATAAAATATTTAAGGAAAAAAAACTATTACATAAATAAATAAGTAAACGAACAATTATGAATGAACCATAACAGTTACCCATCAAAACTCTAACATTCTATTTCAGCCTAGAATTCATAATACTAGTAAGTCATAACCTAATATTAAGGATCATGAACCTAACCTTAGCTTTGATACCATTAAATGCAACGTCCCAAATTCGGAACCTGAAATAGAACCAAGTCCGTATCCGAGATGCCACACAACAGTATCTCCAAGGAGATTCCAAACCTTTAACCCAAAGAAATCACTATAACTTAACTAATTATATCCAAAGGAAAAAAAATACACCTTAATAAAATTTACATCGACAAAAAAAAAAAGTCATTAAATGAATAAACTAAACTATCCATACAATAAATATCTCCTTCAAAATCAGCTAAGTAGCAAAAATTTATTACTATCTAGCTCCAACTAAAAAAAAAAAAATTAAAATCTTGCTAAGCCAACCCATTTGTAAGCATACTTAATCCTATCCATCTCCAAAGTTTTCATCATAGTCCTGATTAACATTTGTAAAATGTTAAGTGGAGTGAGTTACACTAACTCAATAAGTAATTCGAACACTTTCTTGGAAATAAGAAGGTTACTTATAATATCTTTTAAATAAAAACTTTGAGTAGTACCAAATAGTTAGATGGAACTGATTTTTTTTTTCTTTTTATTATTTTTTATATACATAATAAAGTAAAACTATAGTCTAACTTTAAATAAAATAAAAGTATAACTCAATTTTTAAAATATCACAAGCTTAGCCTAACTTTTAAAACAAATATAATTTTTACAAAAAAATTAGCCAATTTAGTCCCTTACATTTTTTATTTTAGAGGGTTAGGTCCCTTTTCTTTATTTTTACCTAATTAGATCCCTTAACTATTTTTTTTTTTTTTACTGAAAGAGTCATTTTGACTGTTATCATAAATTTCACTCTGATTTTGGCAGTTTCAATTAAATTTATTTCCAAATTGTTTCCCACTATTCTTTAGAAAAAAAAAATTGATTCTTTCTTATACTAATAATTTAATTGTCATAATAATAATAATAATAATAATAATAATAATAATAATAATAATAACCGTATATTTAATTCGAAGTTTTCAAATATATAATTTTTTTCTAAATTTGCTCTGATTAGAAGTCACTTTAAAAATAATCATCATAATTCAATAATCGGATGCACTATTTGTTTTTAGGAAAAATTCGCAACCGAACAATGGCAATATGCCAAAAGGACATTTTCAGTAAAAAAAAAAAAAGTTAAGGGACCTAACTAAGTGAAAATAAAGAAAAGGGATCTAACCCTCCAAAATAAAAAATATAAGGGACTAAATTGGTTAATTTTTCTAAGTTTTACCCATTTTAGAAATAAATATAAGTATAGTCTAACTTTGAAATAAATATAAGTATAGTCCAATTTGAAAATTAAAAATATAAGTAAGACCCAATTTAAAAATATATAAATAAATAAAAATCTGGTCCAAGCACCCCAAAAAAAAAAGATAAAAACATTGGACTTTTTTTATTTCCCAATATTATTTAATAAGACTTGCTAGTGGTCCACTGACATGGGTCTCCAACAGCCCAAATCTTCACCTAAAGTATTATTGCGAGCAAAAAGAATAGAAACAGAAGCCATACAAAACTACATGGCCAAGATTGAAACCGAAGCCGAAATGGAAAACACGATCATCTTCCATTTTTTTTTTATTTATAAACAAAACAATCAAAAAGTAAACAGAAGCCAACATTACCTCAGCTAACCTCTATTTTCCTTTTTTTCCCCCTCTTCTTCTCCTTCGTTTTTTTTTTTTTACAAGAAACATGACCAAACTAATTTTATAACTAATAATTATAAAAACAATATAAATCAGAGTTTCAAACAGTTCTGTTTCATCTACCAACAAGTTACCATTTTTTTTTCAACACATATTCATACAGTACAAACATAATAAAATTTTGAAACTTATTTTTTCCTTTCTTTTATTTCAAATCTTACGAATAGAAACAAACAAATACTCATGAATTTCAAATTAGGAGGAGGGTCACTGATACTAGTCCTAACTGTTTATCCCGTCAGGGATGCCAAATTAAGATTTTTTATTAACTGAGAGGAATTTCAGTCGCACATTAGTTTTTAGAACTTGTTCTTCCTCCCCTTCTCCTAGACCCATGAGCCATTACACACACATCAAACATAGTATACACAATCATATTGTTCAAAGTCAAACAAAATATCCAAACTTAATCCCCAAATTTGTACAGAAATTCATAACTTTTTTGAAAACAGAATATATCAGAACTACTTACCTCAAAAGCCAAAGTAATATCTCCAATTAAAGCCAATTACACACCACAATTGTTTCTTTACATCAATCGATAACAGTACCCAAAATCAATTAATAAGAGTAACCCTAATGAGTCAATTAAACATTTATTTTAAAATCTTTAAAATAGATAAGAAGAAATCTTCTAGCATCTAATCATCATTCTTCAACTAAATCAACAACCAAAACTCGTAGACTCACCTTTAAGATTGGAGGAACTCAGAGCTCTCTCTCTCCCCAGTGTCCAGAACCCTTCAAAGATCGTCCTGTGCAACCGGGGATAGAAATCAGAGAACGTCATTTAGATAAAGATGTTGGTTAAACCCTCAAAAACTAAATTGCAACAACACACTTTAATTTAACAAAAACTCTCATGACCCCAAGGCCTACAGTCTATCTTATGGGCCTTTAAAAAAAAAAAACAATATGGGCTGGTTAAAAATATAAAACCCAAATTAGTTCAGGTTGGACATTTACATTCTACCCTCCTTACAAAAAGTTTTGTCCTCAAAACTTATACATACCTTCTCTAAGTCAAATAAGGAGGGATACTTCTTGCGCATGTCTTCCTCCAACTCCCATGTAGCTTCACGTGGAGTATGATTTGTCCACTGGACCTTGACATAGGATATGATATGTTTTCACAACACTTGCTCTTTACGATCTACAATCTTCAAAGGAATCTCCTCATATGACAAGTTTTCAATTACTTTCAATGGTCCAGTCTCTAGCATATGACTTGGGTCCTAAATATACCTCATTAATTGTGAAACATGGAAAACATTGTACATCTTAGACAATATTGATGGTAAATCCAATCGATAAGCAAGTTCTCAAACTCTTTCTAGAATCTCCTAAGGACTTACAAATCGTGGGCTTAACTTATTACTCTTCCCAAATCTCATTACTTCCTTTGTAGAAGAAATTCGAAGCTACACCTTCTCTCCTACACAAAACTCCAATGGTCGCCTTTTGTTGTCTGCCCAACTCTTTTGTCTATCATGTGCTGCCTTGATTCGTTCACGGATCAGTGGCACCTTCTCCAAGATGATTTGTACTAATTCTGGCCCAGTAATTATCTTCTCACCCACGTCGTCCTAGCACATTGGTGATCTATATTTCCTCCTATACAAAGCCTTGTACGGAGCCATCCAGATACTTGATTGATAAATTAAAGGAGAACTCTATCTACATTAAATGGTCAACCCAACTGCCATTGAAATCCATTACACATACCCGCAGCATATCCTCCAATGTTTGAATAGTATGTTTGAATTGTCCATTAGTTTATGGGTGAAAAGCACTGCTAAGAGTCACTGTAGTCTCTATAGCTTTATTAAAACACTTCCAGAATCATGAAACAAATCGTGGATCTCTGTCAGATACAATATTAATCAGCATGCCATGTAATCACACTATCCCCTTCATATACATCTTTACCAACTCATCCATAGTTGATGTGGCATTCATTGGCAAGAAATATGCAGACTTAGTCAGTCTATCAACAATTACCCAAATAGTATTTTTTTTTCCCCCAACTTTGATCATGGAAACCCACAACAAAACCCATAGTGATATGTTCTCATTTCCATACAGGTATTTCCAAAGGTTTCAACAATATTTTAGGTCTTTGATGTTCAGCCTTCACTATTAACACACTAAACACACAGAGATATATTCTACTATCTCCCTCTTCATTCCACTCCATCAGAAGTTCCTTTTCAGATCTCTATACATTTTGGTACCACCAGGATGTACCAACAACTTAAAGTTGTGTGCTTCTTTCAAAATTTCAACTTTCAAATCTAGATGGTCCGGTACACATAATCTTTCTCTAAATCTCAAACTCTTATCATCATGAATTTGGAAGTCTGCCTGTTGATCATCTCGAACTTCCTTCTTCGTCTTACCTAAACTAGCATCCATATCTTGGGCAATTTATATACGTTCTATCAAGGCCAGTTGCAAAGTCAAAGCTGCTAGGTATTCCTTCGAAGATCCTCCTACTTCTATCTCCAATTTTTCAAATTCCAATATCAACTTCTTCTGCTGAGTGATCATAACTGTTAGGGTATTGTTCTTCTGACTCAATGCATCAGCTACTTTATTTGCCTTCCCTGGGTGATAGCTAATTTTGCAATCTAGAATATAGGAATTGTACTAAAGATTCAAAATGGATTTTTATTTTAAAATAAAAAAAAAACTTAAGAAGTTCTAGCCATCTCTGTTGATGCATATTAGTTTCCTTCTGGTGAACAAATATTTCAAACTTTGATGGTCCATAAACACCTCACAAGACTCTCCATACATGTAGTGCCTCCAAATTTTCAAAGCAAAAACCACTACAGCTAGCTCAAGATCGTGAGTGGAATAATTTTGCTCGTAAGACTTTAATTGTCTTGATGCATAAGCTATGACTTTCTCATTCTACATTAGCACACATCCCAAACTGTTCTTTGATGCGTCACAATAGATTATAAAGCCTCCTGATCCAGATGGTAGTATAAGTAGAGGTGTAGACGTCAATCTTTTCTTCAACTCTTGAAAATTAGTTTCACATGCTGAACTCTATTCGAACTTATTCTTTTTCTGCGTAAGTCGAGTTAAAGGTTCCCTTCTTCTGAGTATCCAATGCATAAGCTAAGAAACCTTCATATCATTTTTTAAGATCTTTTCGTGCTTTTATAGCTGATATGATTGGTTTCAACTTGCCTGTCCGCTTCTCCATACCTCCTTGAAAATGAAATTAGTCTTTCTCTGGAATTGTAAAATTTACCTTTTTGCCCTTGCAGTCAATCATTGCACAGTTGCAAGAAAGCCAGTCCATTCCGATAATCACATCAAAATCCACCATTGGAATATGGATGAGATCAGCATCTAATACTTCATTTATAATCTCTACCCTACATCCCCTCAATATAAGCTTGGAGACTAAATTTTTTTCACTAGGAATCGATACATGCAAAGAATCAACTAAAGGGGCAGGGGCTAATTTTAGAATTTTGGTAAAATATTGAGATACAAAAGAATAGGTGGTGCTACAATCAAAGAGTGTAAAAGCAGGTATAGAATTAATCACTATGGTACCTGTAACCACATTATCTGTAGTCTCAACCTCCTGTTGAGTCAATGCAAAAACCTTAGCATTTGGCTTCTTTTGCTCTGCTAGCTTTGTGACCAGTTGAGTAGTAGGTCTTGGTGCTTCTTGAGCCATCATTAGACATTCCCTAATACGATGTCGTATCTTTATACACTTGAAATAAGCCCCAATCTTCCATCTACATTCGTCGGCATGCATATGTTGACAAGTCTCACAAAGCTTTTCTTTATCATTAGAAACTGTTGCTGGAGTGGTCTTGGGTGGTGGATGTCTTTTTACTGCTAGGGGTCCCATTGGTCTTAAACCTTGGCCTTGACTAAATATAGGTCTACGTCTCTTTTTCTCCCTTTCAGCATCACCTTTCTTAATCTCTGCCTCCATGTATAGATATATGATATAGGATTCTTCATAGTTCTTTGAGGGAATAGAGGATAGCTGATCCTTGATTCTTGTTTGCAGTCCACTCTAGAACTGTTGCAACTTAAGGGTTTCGCTGGCCATAATCTCTGGTGCAAACTGTCCCAAAATATTAAACATTGATTCATAGTTCACTACACTTATCCCTTCTGTTTGAACCAAGTCAAAGAATTTATTTTGCTTCTGTAACATGATTGCCACAGGAAAGTAGTGATCGAGAAATGCCTTTCTCAATACCTCCTAAGTTATGGATCTATTACCTTGAGTATATACCGGTTTTGCCCTCTCCAACCAAGAATGGGGATACAATCTTTGGCTTGACATCATCAGTCTTTCACAGTGTGCTCTAGGCCCCAATGTCAGTCTTTGTTACCTCTGTTCCTGTTCTCATTGCAATCTCTGTTGTTCTTGTTGCACATGTTGTTAATTTTGCATAACATGTACCATTATGTTTAAAGTCGATATTAGTTTTGGTGCCGTTGGCACGAGTGTTGCAATCGGTGTAACTTATGGAGGAAGCCCGATAGGTGGCATTGGCACATGTTGACTGGTTTTGCTTGTCGTTAGATGTGGTATTCTTCTTCCCCATTTAGCCAATAGCACGTTCAAGTCATCCAATTCGCAGTTAAGGCACTCACCATTGTTTCCCTGTCTTTCCTCACGTGCTATCTACCCCACACCCATAATGAATAATTAAGTGATAATTAATATCTTAAGATATAATAAATTAAAATAAATAAATAGGTAGATAACATAATTAAGGAAAAGAAAACTAACAATTAAATAAATAAGTAAACAAACAACTATGAATAAACTATAACAATTATCTATCGGAATTCTAACATTCTATCTCAGCCTGGAGTCCAGAATATTAATAAGTTATAGTCTAATATTAAGGATCATAAACCTAACCTTAGCTCTGATACCACTAATTGTAATGCCTCGAATTCGAAACCCGAAATAGAACCCAAATCCATATCCGAGAGGCCACATGGTGGCATCTCCGAGGAGATACCAAGCCACTAACCCAAAGAAATCACTTTAACTTAACAAATTATCTCCAATGAAAAAATGTACACCTAAATAATTTATGTCGACAAAAAAAATGTCATTAAATGAATAAACTAAACTATCCATACAATAAATATCTCGTTCAAAATCAGCTAGAGAAAAGCTCCAACTAAAAAAACAATTTAAATTCTTGCTAAGCCAACCCATCTGTAAGCATACTTAATCCCATCCATCTCTAAAGTTTTCATCACAGTCCTGATCGACATCTGCAAAAAATTAAGTAGAGTGAGCTACATTAACTCAGCTAAGTAATTCGAACACCTTCTTGGGAATGAGTAGATTACTTATAATATACTTTTAAATAAAAACCTTGAGTAGTACCAAATAATTTGATGGAACTGAATGTTTTTCTTTTTATTATTTTTATATACATAATAAAGTAAGACTATAGTGTAACTTTAAATAAAATAAAAGTATAACCCAATTTAAAAAATATCACAAGCTTAGCCTAACTTTTAAAACAAATGTAAGTTTTACCCATTTTAGAAATAAATATAAGTATAGTCTAACTAGCAATGACACCTAGGTCGGCCTGTACGATTTTAGGCCGGGCCCCAGGACTGGCTCGCAAGTCGTGTGGATCGATCCCATAGCTTGGCGGGCCGGTCCGTGCTAGGTCTTGGGCCCGAAACCCTGGGCTTGGGCCCTTAGCCTGTGAGGCCTGCGGGCCGACTGGGCCGGTCCTGGGTCTTAGTCTCTCATTCTTTATTTTTTTCACTTAATTCAATTAAAAATTTTGATATTCAATTATTTTGTAATTTTTTAATAATTACTTAAATAATACGATTTTTTAAAATTATAAAAAAGTTACCTTGAAATGGTGAAGGTTTTGTCTTGGACCTCTATCTGTTTTATTAATTAATAAAATAAAGATTATGTTGGAATGTATGCTATCTAGACTAGATTTCTGATGTAATTATCGAATTTATTAATAAAAGAATTTATTCTTAAAATTTGTTTATGAATTTACATTTTATTTGTGCATGATTTATGTTTGGAAAAGACTCATTGTGTTTAAGTAAGTGATCCATATGAATGGTGGTCTTTTATAGTAAGGTATGGACCACAAGTTACTTAACACATAAACGTTTGTTTTTAACCGATTGATGATAATGAGAATCTTATCATATTTAGATTATTGTGTTTTGAATTCTAAATGGGAAATAACTTACATATAGCCAGTGAGTAGTCCATTCACTTCATAGTATGAGCGTATTTCGAATACGTAGAACATGGCCTGTAATACTGGTTTTCAAAATTACTATTTAGAAGAAATTCAGACTATTACTGCTACAGCGTAGACTAATACTCTACCGCTTGAGTATGAGTTAGTGGTCTGACGAAGCTGGAAGCATGTACTTTGATATGCTGTAGTTGAGGTTCTGTCATAGAGTCGATATACTTGTATGTTGGGTATATATGACTAGTTAATTAAGATAGACTTGTACAAGATAATTTCTATGCTATATAGCCCCTTGTGACTGTTCAAATGATCTAAATATCCAGGGCCCTGGGGAACATGATTTAGATGTTTACTTTAGGGTAACTCCATTAGAAAGTGGAAATATTCCAGAAGTCGTGGATCATTGGACTAGAGGTCTAAGGATGGTAGATATCTTTTAAAGAAGTGTTAGTATACTCCTCATCTCTAAATATACGGTGATGCGTAGAGGGGTATTTTAGTCATTATACCTGTAGGTCGGAAACTTTGCTAACGTAGTATTGTCCTTGTGATCAATATTTTCTTATGGTAATATTAGAAAATATTTAAAATGTAAAATACAACTATTTATATAGTAGAGGTATTTTGGTCATTTTAGTAACCAAGGCGATGTGTCTTTTGGTCCCCGAAATAGCCCTTAAGTCCTGACAGATTTGGGTTAAGGAATTGGTCTTGATAATTATAGATTTTATTTTATTTAAGTAGTCTAATTTATTATTGGATTAGAATAAAATAAAAAGACCAAGTGAGAGTATATATTTTATCTAGTTTAATTGATTAATTAATTATTCAGGGCTCACGGCCCAGATTGAATAATTAGAATATTGACCTAGATATAAACTAGATAAAAGGTCTGATATTTTATATTGGTTTATTTAGACTTATTAATTATTTATTGGATTGTTTTATGAAACCCAAAAAATAAATAATTGAGGCTTATTATTTATGGGTGTTCAAGCCCAAGAATAAATAATTTTATCTAACCCAATGAATGAGACCAAAGGTAAAACAAAATTAAAAAAAAAAACACGGGATAGATCCCGTATTATTTGGCATGAGAGAATAACAAAAAGGAAATGATTTTTGTTTCACTCTCTTAGTCTCTCTCTGGGATTGAATGAAAAAGAACCAAGGTCATTTTCTTCGATCTAGGCTCAATAGCTTTCATCGGCAGTGAAAGGGCCATATTTCGAAAGTTTAAAAGCTTCGCATGAATGAGACGAAGCCGGCGTTTACAAAGACGTGATTCAGAACCAAGCATACCAGGAACAACCAGAAGCTTTGCAGAAATCATTGGAACAAGTTTTTCAAAGCCTAAACAACTCAAAGGTATAGTTTTGTTACTTATGCTACTACGTGTTACATGCTTATGTGATTCATTTTTGCCATAGTAACCTTTAGATTACATATGAGGGGGACTAGATACCTCTTTTAAAAATATTACAATGATCAAAATTTAAAAATAGAATAAATATTCTAAAAATAAAATTAAATACATAATATTACTTATTCTAAATTCCTAATTATTTGAATACTAAACTAATTACTTGGCTCACCCTATTTATCATTTGAGTCATTATCAATAATTCACGAATTAACCGTTCTATCTTCTGCTGTGAGCCAACTACAACAACACATTAACATCTCCAAAGTATGAGGAGCCAATCGAGATCTTCTTTCATCTATTGTTCGAGCACTTTCATTGAAGATGCTTTCTGATGGCACTGTGGAAACAGGTGGTGTCAAAAGATCATATGCCATTTCAAATAAAATGAGATATTGACTTATATATGCCTTCCACCAACCACAAATATCAAAATGTTAATCCTCATTTTTTACGAAGAGCTGTATCTCGTAAATTGTCATTTCGTTGTAGGTGGTAGATGATCATTTTTTACGCTTCATGATACCCCATGGATTAAATACTGATGAAATCGAAGAGGTAGATTTTCATGATGGTTGAAAGTGACTGCTAGATGATGATGAAGCTTGCCTACTTAAATTAAGAGAACCAGAACAAGAAGACTTAAACTCATATAAATTATACATGTCAGATAAAGTTTTAACCGTTTTATCTTTTATCATACATTACCTAAGTATTTGAAATTCATCAAAATCTAATGTTTCATATAGATATTCAATAATACTATAAAATTCAGTCATTTTTACTGGAGGATCCATACCCAATGCCATTCAATATAAAATAGGAATATCTTCATAATATTTTTTATATTTTTCAAACATACTTCTCATAAAATAACTATATTAGGGATGATCCATATACTCACCAAAAATATATGCTACCTTAGCAAGTGTTGGAAGAATATGATGAGTAGTTGGATAATAAGATCTCGATAAAAGTTCAGTTACTTCTTTGAAAATAAATAAAAATGTTGAAAGTGCAATACAATTTTCAAAGTGAGTTTCAGTTAGTTGAGATTGAAAATTGTTACTATTAAAAAATTCAATAAGTTGATTTTGAAAAGGTATAACATTTTCAAATATATCTAAAGTTGAGTTCCATATAGTTTTATAATCTAATCTAAATTTTTTAGAAGATATAACTTGTTCTTGGCATAAAACCTTAAAATTTTGTTGCCTAGTTGGGGAAGTTTTAATAAATAAAACAACATTTCTAATTATATTAACAATCTCATCAACATATTTCTATTCTTCATTAGCACATAAATTAAATATATGACAAGCACACCTAGTATGAAATAAAATACCATCTAACATAGGATTCATAGTATCTTTCAAAATTGCTATGACATAATCATTATTTGAAGCATTATCTAAAGAAATATAAATAATTTTATTTAAAATCCTATATTCACGACTGTTTGAGTAATCATTCTAGCTATACTACTACCTACATGAGGATATTCAAATAATTTAAAACAAATAATTCTTTTTTGTACTAACCAATTATTATCAATCTAATGACATGTAATACACAAACAAAACTCATTAGTAATTACAGTCCAACCATCACAAGTAAGAGCAAATTTTCAATTATAAGAATCAAACATAGCAATTAGATACTCTTTCATTTCTTTATATAACTTTATTATATCATTTTTAACGTTGTTCTAGGAATCATTTTCCGCGCTGGTTGACAATTATTTTGCATGTATTGTTCATAATGTGAATTTTCTGTAAAATTGAAAGGTAATTTAGTTTGAACAATCATTTTAGCAAATCCACTTTAATTTTTTCTATGATCGTATTGAAAATTACTAATAATTTAACCTCCTATAGTATGCATTTGATATTGTTTAAGTAGGTTTTATAATCAATCATTATGTGACCTTTTTATATGTCTAACTAACATTCTCGTCCCTCCTCCCTTCTTATATGCATATACCACCCTATAAATTTTACATATTACCCAATTATTACATTATCCTTTTAAAAAAGATTCCAAGTCATAGATGTTTTTGCTTTAGCTATAACATTTGCAATTTCAATATCATCCTGACCTATATTAGAATCATTAGGATTAATAGTTGGAGTTAGTTGTGATTGTGAAACACTAACGCTAGGCCTATTACGACATTCATCTTCATTACCTATTTCATTATTTATTAAATTCAAGGCTGGATCTATATTGAAATAAAAATGTGCAGAAGATTGTGATTAAGAAAAATGATGATGTTGATTTGGATCCATTATTTCTCAAAAAAAAAATAATCAATCAATCAATCAAAAATCAAATAAAATTTTTAAAAAATAAAATAAAGTATTAACAAATAATGAAATAAGAGAATTGAAAAATATAAATAACAAATTTGTTGGATTGTATGCCCTCTTAGACTAAGTTTCTGATGTAAAATCGAATATTTTAACAAAAAAATTTATTTTCAGAAATTGTTTGTGAATTTACTATTTGTTTGTGCACGATTTTCGTTTGGAACAGACCCATTGTGTTTAAATAAGTGATCCGTGTGAATGGTGATCTTTCACAGTAAGGTATGGATCACGGGTTATTTAACACATAAACATTTGTTCTTAACCTATTGATGAGACTGGGAATCTCATCATGTTTAGGTTATTATGTTATGAATTCCAAATGGGGAATGGCTTACCTTTAGCCAGTGAGTAGTCCACTCACTTCATGACATAAACGTATTTCGAATACGTAGGACAGGACCTGTAGTAGTGGTTTCTAAAAATACTATATGATAGAAATTTAGACTACTACCGCTATAGCGTGGACTAGTACTCTATGACTTGAGTATGAGTTGGTGGTCTGGCGAAACTGGTAGCATATACTTTGATTTGCTATAGTTGAGGTTCTATCGTAGGGCCAATATACTTGCATGTTGGGTATGTGTGACTAGTTAGTTATAACAGACTTGTACAAGATAGTTTCTGCACTATATCGCCCCTTGTGGTTGTCCGAATGGTCTAAAATGTCCAGGGCTCTGGGAAACATGACTTAGATGTTTGCTTTAGGGTAACTCCCTTGGAAAGCAGAAACATTCCAGGAAGTCGTGGATCATTAGACTAGAAGCCTAAGGATGGTAGATGTCATTTAGAGGGGTGTTAGTACACTTCTTCCTCTCTAAATGTACGACGATGTGTAGAGGAGTATTTTAGTCATTTCACTTGTAGGTCGGAGACTTTGCTAATGCAGTATTGTCATTGGGGTCAATATTTCCTTATGGTAATATTAGGAAATATTTAAAATGAAAAATACAGCTATTTATATAACAAGGGTATTTTAGTCATTTTAGCAGCCAAGGCTATGTGTCTTTCTGGTCCTCGGAATAGCCCGTAAGTCCTAACTAATTTTGGGTTGAGGAATTGGTCTCAATTCAAGAGGATTTTATTTTATTTTATTTTATTCAGGAAGTCTAATTTATTATTGGACTGGAATAAAATAAATAAATAAATTAAAATAGGAGTTGAGAGAAATTTAATTATCTAGTTTAATTGGTTAATTAATTATTCAGGGCCTAGGTCTAGTATGAATAATTAAGAAATTAACCTGAGCTTAAATTAGGGAAAATAATTAATGTTTAATTATTTATTGGGTTATTTATATATGCCCAAGAAATAAATAATTAAAGATTAATTATTATGGTTCATTTGGGCTCATTAATTATTTATTGGGTTGTTTATATAAGCCCAAAAAATAAATAATTAATGTTTATTATTTTGAGCCTTTTAGGTCCAAGAGAAATAATAAATATTATTTTGGCCCAATAGCTTGGACCTTAGGGTTTTTTCCAGATACGGTTAAAAAGAGTTTAGGGTTAGGCAAAACTGATTTTCAGGATAACATCCGGGTGTTTTGAAATCCCGAGGATATGTTTATCAGATAATGAGAGACCTAGTTTTGGCTAACCAATAAACAAGTCTCTGGTAGAGGAAAACCCTAATTTCCCTAACATAACACAGAGCCTCACGTGAAGAGAGACTTTTGGTGTGTCTCACGTTCCTTTCTCTCTTGCTCACTCCTTTCTTTTCTCTGGTTTCTTCTTGTTTCTTTGCTAATCAATAACAAGAGAACCAAGGAGATTTGAGATTGTTCTTCTTCACCATTGTGTTCACCGACTAGAGGTTAGGCAGAGGAATATTCCGAGAGCTGGAAAGCTTGGCGTTGATGCAAACAAGGCGAAGTAGAAGGCTAGCGGGTGTTCAACCGGAAGCTTCTTTAAGTGGGCGAAGCGAGGCGATTCCAGTCGTTCAATCCGCTCATACTCAACCTTGAAGAGTTAAGGAGCGCAAATGTATGATCTTCACGCTTTCGTATGGCCTTTAAGGCATGGTTTTATTTTTCTCCGTTTTTTCCCGCTACAACATGCTCCCCCTGTTTCCGTCTCCCTCAAAATTAACTTAAAAATTATACAAATAACTAAAACAAATAAATAATTAATAAAGCTAAAAAATAAGGATGTAATATTAGTAAATACTAACTAGTTGATGGCCAAGAACAACAACACTTTGTGGAGCTTTACTTCTTATATCTATTATTCCGTCACTCAATAATCTTCCAAAATATGAAGACTTTCATGAACAATTGAAAAAGTATATTAAAAAATAAATTTTATTCTAACACTTTTTGTAGAGAAAATGAAGAGATTTGAGGATTATGAGAGAAAGATGAAAAGAGAGTTTGAGCGAATTGGAGAGAGTTGGAGAAAGTTAGAGTGTTTGATGAGCTAATTAGGAGGTATTTATAGAGTTTTGGGGGGTTAGGGAGAAGAATATAGCCGTTAGGGACTAAATTAAAAAATATATATATATTCAGCCGTTTTAGGGACTAAATTGTAAAAAAAAAAAAGTTAAGAGCCGTTGGTGCAATGGCTCTAAAGCGTGGGCGGGCCAGAGTTTTCTAACCCTGGCCCAAACCGGACCAGGACCAAGGACTGACCCAGTAAATAGTGGCCGATTCAGCCATTAGACTAGACTGGGCCGGGCCCAACAAGCTGGTACTGGCCAATGCTAAGTCTAACCTTGAAATAAATATAAGTATAGTCCAATTTGAAAATTAAATATATAAGTAAGGCCTAATTTATAAATAAATAAAAATATGGTCCAAGCACAAAAAAAAAAAAAAAGAACATTGGACTTTTTTTTTCAATATTTATTTAATAAGACTTGCTAATGGTCCACTGACATAGGCCACCAACTACCCAAATCTTCACCTAAAGTATTATTGCGAGCAAAAAGAACAGAAACAGATGCCACAACAAAACTACATTGCCAAGATTGAAATTGAAGTCGAAACCGAAAAGACGTTCATCATCCATTTTTTTTTTATTTATAAACAAAACAGCCAAAAAGTAAACAGAAACCAACATTACCTCGGCTATCCTCTTTTTTCGCTTTTTTTTTTCTTCTTCTTCGTTTTTTTTAAAACAAACATGACCAAACTAATTTTATAACTAATAATTATAGAAACAATATAAATCAGAGTTTCAAATAGTTCGATTCTATCTACCAGCAAGTTACTATTTTTTTTTACACATATTCATACAGTACAAATATAATAAAATTCTGAATAGAAACAAACAAATACTCATGAATTTTATATTAGGAAGAAAATCACTGATATCAGTTCTAATTGTTTATCCCACTAGAGAGGCCAAACTAAGATTTTTTATTGATTGAGAGGGATTTCAGTTACACATTAGTTTTTAGAACATGTTTTTCCTCCCCTTATCCTAAACCCATGAGCCATTATGCACACATCAAACACAAAACACACAATCATATTGTTCAAAGCCAAACAAAATATCCAACCTCAATCCCCAAATTTGTACAGAAAATAAAATTCATAACTTTCTTGAAAACAAAAGATATTAAAACTACTTACCTCAAAAACCAAATTAACTAATATCTCTAATTAAAGCCAATTACACATTACAATCGTTTTCGAATATCAAACGATAACAGTATCCAAAATCAATTAACAAGATTAACCCTAATGAATCAATTAAACCTATATTTTAAGACCCTAAAAATAGATAGGAACAAATCTTCTAGCATCTAATCATCATTCTTCAACTGAATCAACAACCAAAACTCGTAGACTCACCTTTAAGATTAGAGGAACTCAGAGCTCTCTCTCTCCCCAGTGTCTGGAGCCCTTGAAAGATCGTCCTGTGTGACTAAGTATAGAAACCAGAGAACGTCGTTTAGATAAAGACGTTGGTTAAACCCTCAAAAACTAAATTGCAACAACACACTTTAATTTAACTAAAACTCCCATGACCCCATGGCCTACGGGCTATCTTATGGGCTCTTAAAAAAAACAAACAATATGGCTGGTCAAAAATACAAAACCCAAATTAGTTCGGGTTGGGTATTTACATTACCTATATTAAAAAAATGCATCATACTTTATTCATATTTTCATAATAAAATATATTATTTTCATTTATTTATTTAGTTAAAAAAATGAAAGTATTTATTCCTCCCTTATTTCAAATTGAAACAACTTTAAGCATGATTCTTGCATTTTCGTCAAACATATAAAACGTTTTGTTGAGTGCCCTTTGATAAAAATGACTATATTTTTCGACTCTCCAAGCTTAAAGAATACAAGATTTTCTGTACATTTTCATCTTAAATTCTCATCGTTTTAATCAATAATAAAAAATTACTCTAATTCCTTTAATTTCAGGTTCCTATCCTCAATTCTCAAAACAGGGATCTCACATATAGCTTCGAGCAGCATCAGTACAGATTCTAATTCTTTGCTTCCAAGTCAGGGAAGTACCATTCACCCCATTTCCACCAATCCTATAAAGCTTATCAACGAGAGTGCCACGAAGCATGTACTCGAAAACTAGGATCATGTCCTACTGCTCATTGCAGTAGCCTATGAGAAATATGGTATGCATGTGCGTGAAATTGGATGTGTAACGTCTTGAATCTGGAACTCGAAATAGAACCCGAGTCCGTACCCAAAACGCCGCACGACAGTATCTCCAAGAAGACACTAAGCCTCTAATTCAAAGAAATCACTTTAATTGAAACTAATTATCTCCAAATAAAAGAAAAAAAATAATCCTAAAATAAAATTCCATGAACAAAATATAAAACATTTAATACAACCAATGTCTTGCTTAACCTTAACTAAGGATTTACGAGAACCACACTGTCTAATCCACAGTAATAATAATGAATAAAACTCCCAAAGGTCAGTTAGTCTAAAAGCATAGTCTAATCCCATCCGTCTCCACAATTCTTTTCATATTCCTAATCAAAATTTGCGAAATGTTAAATGGAGTGAGCTACACTAGCCCAATAAGTAATCCAAATATCTTCTTGGGAAAGTGGATGTTACATATAATATTTTTTCAATAAAACACATCAAATAATACCCAATAATTAGATGGAACTGAGTTTTTTTTGTTTATATATACATATATATATATATATACATATATATGTATATATATATATGCAACCCAAAAGCTGCAAATCTCCCTACAAAGCAATGAAATCAACAGAAGCTCACGACCTTTTTCGTTTTCTTCTTTTTTTTTTTCTCCTTGCTTCTCATTTGTTTTTTTTTTCTTTCCTAAGAAAACATGATCAATTACACAAGTGTAATAACTCAACATTTAAACAGTTTAGTTCCATCCATTCATAGGGTATTTTTTCTTTCAAAGCATATATGTATACATAACATACAATACATACATAATAGAATTCCGAAACTTTTTTTTTTCCAACCATTACGAACAAAACTGAAACACTTAATATATCTTTATCATATAACACGCAAATGCTCATGAATCTCAAATTAGGAGAATGATCACTGATATCAGTCCTGACTATTTATCCCTTCAGGGAGACCAGACTTATATTTCTTATTGACTGAGAGGAGTTTTAGTCACACAAATAAATTTTAAAACATGTTCTTCCTCCCCTTCTTCTAACCTATGAGCCATTAAACACATATCACACATAGCACGCATGATAGTATTACTCAAAATCAGAATAAAATAACTAAACTCAATTCCCAAATTTATATAGAAAATACAAATTTTGGAATATTTCAAAAAATAAAAGATGTCAGAACCACTTACCTCAGAAGTCAAACTAATATCTCCAATCCAAGCCAATTACTCAACACAATCTCTCCCTAATATCAAACCACACAATACCAATATCAATCTAAGGAACTAACACTCAATAAATTAATTAACTTTATTATCTAGAATTTCAGAAAAAAAGAGGAAGAGAACCTCCTAATATTTACTCCTCAACCTCTAACTAAATTAATAGTCGAAATTCATAGAACTCACCTTTACGATTGAAGCAAGTCAGAGCTTTCTTCTCCAGAGTCTGGAACCCTTGAATGATCGTTTTGGGCAACTGATGATAAAACTAAATAACGTCGTTTAGATTAAGACGTGGGTTTAACTTTCAAAAATACTAAATAACAAACACATCGCTCAACTTAATTAAATCTCCTATGACCCCTAAAACCTATGGGCTATCTCATGGGCCATAATAAAAAAAAAAAATCACATTATAAGTCGGTCACAATACAAGACCCATAATAAATTGGGTTGAGTATTTACATTCCACCCCCTTACAAAAGTTTTATCCTCAAAATTTATACGTACCTTCCAAGTTAAACAAAGATGGATACTTCTTGTGCATGTCCTCCTCCAATTCCTATGTAGCTTCGCAAGGCGTATGATTTGTCCACTAGACCTTGACATAGGGGATGATACGTCTTCACAATACCTACTCCTTATGATCTACGATCCTCAAAGGAATCTCCGCGTACGACAAGTTTTCAATCACTTTCAATGATTCAGCCTCTAGCACATAACTTAGATCTGAAATGTATCTTCTCAATTGAGAAACATGAAAAACGTCATGCACCTTAGACAGTGCCGGTCGTAAAGCCAAACGATAAGCAAGTTCCCCAAATCTTTCTAGAATCTTATAAGGATCTTCGAAAAGGGGACTTAATTTTTCACTCTTTTCAAATCTCATCACCCCCTTAGTAGGAGAAATTCGAAAATACACATTCTCTCCCACCTTAAACACCAATGGTTGCCTTTTGCTGTCTGCCCAACTCTTTTGTCTATCTTGTGCTGCCTTAATTCGCTCGCGGATCAATGACACTTTTTTCAAGGTGATTTGTACTAATTTCAATTTAGTAATTATCCTCTCACCCATGTCATCCCAGCGCACTGGTGATCTACACCTCCTTCCGTACAATGCCTCATATGGAGCCATCCCAATACTTGTCTGATAATTGTTATTATAAGAGAATTCTATCAACATCAAATGATCAATCCAACTACCTTTGAAATCCATCACACATGCCCGCAACATATCCTCCAACGTTTGAATAGTACATTCGGATTGCCCATCAGTTTGTGGATGAAATGCAGTACTAAGTGCTACCGTAGTCCCGATAGCTTTATTAAAGTTCTTCCAAAATTGTGGAACAAACCGTGGATCCCTGTCAGACACAATGCTAATAGGTATGCCATGCAACCACACTATTTCCTCCATATATATCTTTGCCAACTCATCCATTGTTGCTGTAGCCTTCATTGACAAGAAATGCGTGGAATTAGTCGGTCTGTCTACAATCACCCAAATAGTATCCTTTCCCAACCTTAATCTTGGCAACCTAATAATAAAGTCCATAGTGATATGCTCCCATTTTCATACAGGTATCTCCAAAAGTTTTTGCAATCCTCACGGTCTTTGATGTTCAGCCTTCACTTGTTGACATACCATACGCCGAGAAATATATTCCATTATCTCCCTCTTCATTCCACTCCACTAAAAGTTTCTCTTCAAGTCCTTATACATTTTAGTATCACTAGAATGTACTGATAACTTAGAGTTATGCACTTCTTTCAAAATTTTAACTTTTAAACTTGAACAGTCAGGTACACATAATTCCCATCATCATGAATATGGAAATATGCCCGCTGATCATCACGGATTTCCTTCTTCCTCTTCTCTAAACTAACATCCATACATTGAGTCGTCTTTATACATTCCACCAAGGTTGGTTGCAACGTCGAAATTGCTACATATCCTTTTGCAGATCCCCCTACTTCTATCTCCAATTTCTCAAATTCTAATATCAATTGCTTTTGTTGAGTGATCATAGCTGCTAGGGTATTGTTCTTCTTACTCAATGCATCAGCTACTTTGTTTGCTTTCCTCGGATGATAGCTAATCTTCAGATCGTAGTCCTTAAACAGCTCTAGCCACCTCCGCTGACGCATATTAAGTTCCTTTGGGCTGAACAAATATTTCGAACTTTGATGGTCTGTAAACACCTCACAAGGCTCTCCATACAGGTAGTGCCTCTAGATCTTTAGAGCAAAACCACTGTAGCTAACTCAAGATCGTGAGTGGGATAATTTTGCTCGTAAAGCTTTAATTGTCTTGATGCATAGGCTATAACCTTCTCATTCTGCATTAGCACATAACCTAAACCGTTCTTTGATGCGTCACTATAAATTACAAAACCTTCTGATCCAGATGGTAGTGTAAGTATAGGTGTGGACGTCAATCTTTTTTTGAACTCCTGAAAACAAGTCTTACATGCTGAACTCTATCGAACTTGGTCTTTTTCTGGGTAAGTCGAGTTAATGATCTTGAAATTTTTGAAAAATCCTCCACAAACTTTCGATAATACCCAGCTAACCCCAAGAAACTTTTCACTTCAGATGCATTAGTTAGTCTAACCTAATTTACAATGGCTTCTACTTTCTTAGAATCTAAAACTACTCCATTTTCAGATATGACATGACCCAAGAAAACAACACTTCTAAGTCAAAATTCACACTTGCTAAATTTCGCGTACAATTTTTCCTTCTGCAAAGTTTGCAAAAGCACTGCCAAATGTTTTGCATGCTTTTCTTCGAATGATGAATATATTAGAATGTCATTAATAAATATAACTACAAACTTGTCTAACTGAGGCTTGAATGCCTGGTTCATCAGGTTCATAAATACTGTTAGGGCATTAGTCATTCCAAATGGCATGACTAAAAACTCGTAATGTCCATAACGAGTCCGGAAAGTACTTTTAGGTATATCTTCTGCCTTAATATTTAACTGATGATATCCAGAGCGCAAGTCAATCTTGGAAAATACACAAGCACCTTTAAACTGATCAAAGAGATCATCTATCCGGGGTAAGGGGTACCGATTCTTGATGGTGATCATATTAAGTTCACGGTAATCAATGCAGAATCTCATACTGCCATCCTTTTTCTTCACAAACAAAACTAGAGCTCCCCACGGGGACACACTTGGGCTTATAAACCCCATATCCAATAATTCTTGTAGTTGAGTTTTTAATTCTTGTAATCTAGCAGGTGCCATTCTGTACAGAGCCTTCGAGATTAGTTCAGCTCCCGGTATTAAAACAATCTCATACTTTACTTCTCGCTCAATAGGGAGTCCTGGTAATTCTTTTGGAAATACATTTGGAAAGTCACACACTACTGGTATGTCTTCAAATATTTGTTCCTTCTTCCAAGTGTCTAATGCGTAAGCTAAGAAACCTTCACATCTGTTTTGAAGATTTCTTCGTGCTGTTATTACTGATATGATTAGTTTCAACTTGTCCGTCCCCTTTTCCAAACCTGCTAGAAAATGGAATTCGTCCTTCTTTGGAATTGCAAAATTTACCCTTTTACCTTTACAGTCGATCATTGTACAGTTGCGAGAAAGCCAATCCATTCCAAGAATCATATCAAAATTCACTATTGGAATATGGATGAGATCAGCATCTAATACTTTACAAAAGAATGAGTGGCACTACATTCAAAGAGTGTCAAAGCTAGTACAGAATTAATTAGTAGGGTACCTGTAACCACATCATCTGCAGTCTCAACCTTCTATTGAGTCAACGCAAAAACCCTAGCATTCGACCTCTTTTGCTCTGTTGGCCTCGTAACCGGTTGAGTAGCAGATCATGATGCTTCCTGAGCCATTATCAGACACTCCCCAATGCGATGTCCTATCTTTCCACACTTAAAACAAGCCCCAATCTTCCATCTACATTCGCCGGGATATATACGTTGATAAGTCTCACAAAACTTCTTTTTATCATAAGAAGCTACTGCTGGAGTAGTTTTGGGTAGTGGACGTCTTTTGGCTACTAGGGGTCCCGTTGGTCTTGAACCCTAGCCCTGACTGAATATAAGTCTAAGTCTCTTCTTCTCCCTTTCAATATCACATTTCTTAATCTCTGCCTTAATATATAGACACCTGGTGTAGAATTCTTCATAGTTCTTCGAGGGCATCGAGGATAACCGATCCTTAATTCTTCTTTGCAATCCACTTTCAACCCGTTACAGCTTAAGTGTTTCACTGGCCATGATCTCTGGTGCAAACTGCCCCAAGGCATTAAATCGTGATGCATAATGAACCACACTCATCTCTTCTATCTGTATCAAGTCAAAGAATTCATTCTATTTTTGTAGTTTGATTGCCACAGGGAAGTAGTGATTGAGAAATACTTTCTTGAATACCTCCCAAGTCATAGATCTCTCACCCTGAGTATACGTTGATTTTGTCCCTCTTCACTATTGATTTACATCTCCAACCAGGAATGGAGGTACAATTTTTGGCTTGACATCATCAGGTATCTCTAGGATCTCAAAACTTTCCTCTAACACTTCCAACCACTTGCTCGCCTTTAACAGATCTGCAGTTCCATACAAAATAGGCATCCCCGCCTTCTTTAATCATTCATAATGTGCTCTAGGCCCCAATGTCAGTCTCTGTTGCCTCTGTTCTTGCTCTCACTGTAATATCTGTTGTTCTTGATGCACCTGCTTTTGATTTTGCATAACTTGTGCCATCATGTTTAAAGTCACCATTAATTCAGATGACATTGGCACAGGTATAGCTGTTGGTGTAACTTGCGAAGGAAGCCCGGTAGGTGGCATCGGCACATATTGACTAGTTCTACCTATCAGTTGATATGGTATTCTTCATCCCCACTCAACCAGTAGCACGCTCATGTTATCCAATTCGCTATTAAAACCCTCACCATTGTTTCCATGCCTTCCCTCACGTGCCATCTATCTTGCACCCATAATAAGTAATTATGTGATAACTAATATCACAAGGATAAATAGATAAATATTTAAATAAATAAGTAGGTAGATAAAATAATTAAGGGAAAAACTTATCAAATAAATAAATAAAACTACTAATAATAAACTATAATAGTTAGATATAAAATTTCTGATATCCTATTGTATCTTAGGATTCGTAATAAATCATAACTTAATATTAAAAATCATGAACCTAGGGCTCTGATACCTGATGTGTCCAGATTTGGGTGTAAAAATCATACAAAAACTAAGCACATTCTCAATCAAGCTTAAATTAAAACGTTCAACCTAAATCACACATATGAGCAAGCGTACTCATCATTAATCAAGCATAGGGTTCAAATGAGTGTCGATCCTCAAGAAACAAGTAGACATTAATTACCTTTCTTTCATTATTTAACCGACTCGATAAAGTGAAAAACAAATAAAAAGAAAAATAAAATAAAATAAAATAAAATATATACATGTCAAGGATGTAGAATTATGCAATTTAAACCATTGTTCAGACAACCATGATCTTAAAGTATCCAACCTTTATCATCATCAACTATTCTCTTGGCATCATGAAGAATTAAAATAGACTAACTTCTTTCCCAATCCATGAATCCCTATCTTTTAGGTAACTTAATATCACATACTCTGTCTCAACCAGTCTTACCCAAAAGATGCATTAAACCCGATCCTTAATTAAATTTCCATACTCTGGCAAATTTAAAATATGAAATTAACCAATGAATCCATATTCTGGCAGACATCAATTAACCTTTAATTACTAGTTCTTAGCAATTAACCCATTTCTCAAGCAAGTTAAAAGATAATATATATGAAATCAATCAAATTGAAACCACCATCAACCCCTTTCCCAAGCAAGTTAATGGACAAAAACAATCAACCAATCTCGTAATAAGCACGAGTAATTAAATACCAAGAATAACAATCAATTAATCAAAAAATCCAATAACTAAAAAAACCATGAATATCTAAACAATGTCAAATTACAATAAAACAATTAATATATCATTGTTCAAGAAAAAGAAAGCACTCATAGACAAGTCTCATTCTTCTTCTTTTGAAGACCTTCTTGTACAACCCTCATTAAATTGAAAGAATTCTTCCTTTGATTGAGTAATTTCTATGATGATCAATGAATTCTCTCATTTTTTCTTGTGTTTTTCATCTTTTTATAGGCTTAGGAAGTGCCTAAACTCGTAAGTACCATGTTTTTGATCGAGTAGAAGTTGGAAGATATTAATACTCCACAAATTATTAAAAATCGCGTAGCAAAAATCAAGCACCGCCTTAACTTCAAGGCACAGCCGGTGCCACCTTGGCTCTCGGAGCCGGTGCCGGTCGTGTTCTGCTTCTCTACTCATTCGTCGATTTTTCTCCGAATTTTGCACAATGAAGACCAGAATGCAGCTGGTGCTGCCTTAACTCTTGGAGCCAGTGACGGTTCCCCTCTGTTTCGCTCTGTTTTGACAATTTTTTGTCGCTTCAAAGTTCGTGCAATCCAGTGCATGGCTGGCGCTGGTTCTAGGGCCCTAGCCGGCGCCGCCTCTCCTCTGTTTTGTGACGTTTTGTTTCGTTTTACCCTAAAAATCTGAAATAATGAACAAAATACCTTTCCAATGGTAAAATCTTAAATATAAAAGAATATGACTAGTTATTGAACAAAATATATCACAAAAGAACCTCAAATAACTAGGAAAAACATGACTAATTTAGCCCCTATCATATTCCCCCACACTTAACTCTTTACTTGTCCTTAAGCAAAGTATCAAGAATAAGTAGGAAAACATAAGGTTAAATCAATCACTCAATCAATTTCCAAACCATATCTTCAATGCTTTCTTCATTCAAGAATATAAAACACATGATACTACATCTTTCACAACCAATGCAAGACTTGTGTTAGTGATAAATGACTTAGTAGAACCATCACAATACCTCACAATATCCTCAAACCATTGGAAAGATTTTAGTTCAAAAAGAATATGCAACTTTTCATACACTCTCTCCACTAATCCGAGACATATTATGATTCTACTTAGATCAAGTAGGACTTTTAAACTTGTAATGTAGCTTATCAAATGAAGGGTATAGGAGAATAAAAAATCAAAGAAACTGAGAGTTCGCAAGAAAAAGATAAATAAAATGAATAAATAATTTCCAACTCTTCTTACTCTCCTATTCCAAGAATCAATTAAACCATAACCTCGTTCAGCAATTACAACTCCACTCAAGCAAATCTTGCACTTTTTTTGCTTTTTCTTTCAACTCTTCTTTTTCATCAACTTTCTTTTTTTATTTCTTTCCCAAGATCACTCAAATTTCCAGCAATGGTGTCACAGATTTAATATGAACTTAACTTATGTAGTTCAATCACCATCCCTTTTGTGATCTTTTCTTTTCTTCTTCTTTCAATTTTCTTTTCTTTCACTGCTGCTATTTTTGCTTTTTCTCACTTCTTCACTCTTTTTCATTCTTTCTAGCAACTTTTTGTTTTCTTCTCTTTTTCTTTTTCAACTCAATTTTCATTCTTTTCACTTTTACTGCTATTCTTCTTTTCTTTTCTTGTTTTCAATCTCTCTTTTCTTTTTCTTCTCTTTCTACCTTCCTTTTCCTCTTTCCTCTTTCCAGCTCAACTCATTATTGATCCATGACTGAAAGTAACAAGTCATGATCTTTATCCCAACATTCTTCTTCAACATTTTCTTACATATACTTTCATCCATTAAGAGCATAAAGATTTGAAAAATTATTCAAACTCTCATAAACAAGCAATGGACAAAAAAAAATTGTGACGGGTTTTAATGAAAGAAATCAACCATTTAGGCTCAAAATAGGCACTAGAGATAATATGACAATAGGTAGGCTTGAAAAGCTCAAACTATCCAAAGAATGCCTATTACCGTCATCCCTAAGTTAAACCATGACTGTCTTTCTTATTTCGCCTCGAGAGGTATTCAAGTAAGTTCTAGAATGCTCCATGAATTTTAGTAGAAAAACATGTTTAAGAACAATGCAAAGCATTAGATCAAGAACTACTTCGTCCAAGTGAGTGCAAAAAGTCATGCATAATCCATAAATGATATAGAACATATGCTCTATAATCCATCATAAAGATATGCACTAAAAATATAGCTTGAAATCTTCAGAAAATCAGAAAATTTTTTGAAGATTTGCTCCCAACCAAGAAGGCTAAAGAAAATGTATAGAAGACTTGTCAATCAAATCACTCCCCCACACTTAAATTGGACATTGTCCTCAATGACTAAATAAATATAACAAGAACAAACAATGCCATGTGTCCAAAAATAAAAAGGAGAAGAGATAAGAAAATCAATACTGCCATTATAAATTAGCTCCAAAAGTTCCAATCTTTTAACTCTTCAAATTTTCAAAACTTTTAAACCAAAATTTTCTAAAGTAGCTCAATACTAAGAAACTACCAAGATAATTGATTAAAATTTGGTCAAAAAATATCACCAAACCACTCCTCCATACTTAAATTGAACCATGCCCTCATTGGCACAAATTAACACCTTAAACATCTCCAAATGGACCAAAACGAATAGAGGGATAGAAAATTTAAGCAATACTTTTCAAGTGCAATAAAGCGCCAATAAATATTTAAACTTGAGGTAAAGAGAAGGGCTGTCCAAGAAGACTTTATTCCTATAAAACAAAACACAAATAAAAGTACAAGAAAAATAATAAAAAAATAAAAACACATACCTAAATAAAGGAAAACAAACTAAAGAAAAAGATAAAAATAAAAAAATAAAATAAAACAAAAACTCTCTACACCCATCATGCTTCCTCATCAAACCTTTTGAAACGAAATTAAAGCTCAAAATAGAAAATAGGCATGATGAATGTAGAATGAAGAATGGAGGATTTTGAAACATGGAGGGTTCATGAAAACGATTTGTCTCAGTAAAGCCAAACACATAAACCTTCTTCTCTAACATTCCTTTAGACACATAAATACCTTTTTCAACATATGAGTGCATATGGTATCTAACGGATGCATCAACTTTGAAATCATCAATTAACCATTCAAAAGAATTTTTACAATTAAAATTCCCATTTAAACTTAGCATTTGAGTTCTTAAAGATGGGATTGGGAAATCCTTACTTTTCAATGCTTCTACAAATACCAAGTTACCTCCCTGAAATTGGGGTGAAGGGTAGAATTCGTCAACATTCTCAAAGGGTTTCTTAAAATGAATAATAAATCCAACTTCGTGAGGCATGTTAAACTCCATACATCAGCATTGGGACCATTATTTTTCAAGAAGTGAGAGGAACCTAAGAAATCGTGTGATAAAGGAATATTAGAATTATGAGCACATAGAGTAGAATTAAATACCTCTCTTGCCACATCATGCAATTGTCTCTCATAGCCGCTCTTTTTGTTCCATGGTCAATTGTACGGGCTAACATGAATTTATGAGTCTCCTCAACAATCTGAACTAATTGTTTCCTTTGATCGAACACACGTTGGGAAGCTTCTTCATGCCACTGAATAGATGAATTTGTATTGGCAACCAAAGAATTTATTAATGATTCTAACGATGTCTCACTAAAAACATCAATATTAGCTTGTAATTTTGCCAATCTATCATCAATGCTGTTTTTTTTTTTTTTTGAGAAACGAAATAAAAATGATGAACATGTAGCAATGATGAATAATGCAATTTAATTCATGAAGAAAGAAATAAAAAATGGAACAAAACGAAATCTACTATATCGCCTTCAGGTCATTGGATCATGTATCAAGGTTAACACCTAGCAAAGACAAGACGAAAGTTAGATAACATAATTCATAATTAAAACAAAATTCAAAGAAGAAAAAGTTAGTCAATATTAGTCAAAGTTAGTAGGTTAGATTACAAGGGTATACACACATACACAAAATACAAAAGATAGCACCTTTTTGCGAAAAGAACAATTGTATATATTTTACATATTTACGTATTTACATATTTACATGATTAAATCCACAAAATCTAAGCTTTCATGCTATTGTTCCTCGGCAACAGCACCAAAAACTTGATGTGTCCGGACTTGAGTGTAAAAATCATACAAAAACTAAACACATTCACAATCAAGTTTAAATTAAAACGGTCAACCCAAATCATACATATAAGCAAGCGTACTCATCATTAATCGAGCATAGGGTTCAAACGAGTGTCGATCCTCAAGAAACAAGTAGATATTAATCACTTTTCTTTCATTGTTTAACTGACTCGATAAAGTAAAAAATAAGTAAAAAGAAAAATAAAATAAAATAAATAAAAATACATGTCAAGGATGTAGAATTATGTAACTCAAACCATTGTTCAGACAACCATGATCTTAAAGTATCCAACCTTTATCATCATCAACTATTCTCTTGACATTATGAAGAATTAAAATAGACTCACTTCTTTCTCAATCCATAAATCTCTATCTTCTAGGTAACTTAGTATCACATACTCTGTCTTAACCAGTCTTACCAAAAAGATGCATTAAACCCGATCATTGATTAAATTTTCATACTCTGGCAAATTTAAAACATGAAATTAACCAATGAATCCATACTTTGGCAGACATCAATTAACTTTTAATTACTAGTTCTTAGCAATTAACCCCTTTCCCAAGCAAGTTAATGGACAGAAACAATCAACCAATCTCGTAATAAGTATGAGTAATTAAATACTAAAAATAACAATCAATTAATCAAAAGATCCAATAATTCTAAAAACCATGAATATCTAAATAATGTCAAATTACAATAAAACAATGAATATATCATTGTTCAATAAAAAGAAAACAAAGTAAAAGAAAGCACTCATAGACAAGCCTCTTTCTTCTTCCTTTGAAGACCTTCTTGTACAACCCTTCTTGAATTGAAGAATTTCTCCTTTATTTGAGTGATTGTTTATGATGATCAATTAATTCTCTCCCTTGTGTTTTTCATCTATTTATAGGCTTAGGAAGTGTTTAAACTCGTAGGTACCATGTTCTTGGCTGAGTAGAAGTTGGAAGTTACTAAAACTCTACAGATTACTAAAAACCGCGTAGAAAAAATCAAGTACCGCCTTAACTTTAGGGCATAGCCGGTGTCACCTTAGCTCTCAGAGCTGGCGCCGGTCGTGTTCTCTACTTGTTTGCTGATTTTTATCCGAATTTTGCACAATGAAGACCAGAATGCAGCGGCGCCGCCTTGACTCTTGGAGCCGGCGCCAGTTCCCCTCTGTTCTGCTCTGTTTTGATAATTTTTTGTCGCTTCGAAATTCGTGCAATCCAGTGCATGGCCGGCGCCAGTTCTAGGGCCCTAGCCGGTGCCGCCTCTCCTCTGTTCTGCGACGTTTTGTTTCATTTTACCCTAAAAATCTAAAATAATGAACAAAATACCTTTCCAATGGTAAAATCTTAAATATAAAAGAATATGACTAGTTATTGAACAAAATATATCACAAAAGAATCTCAAATAACTAGAAAAAACATGACTAATTTAGCCCCTATCAATACCACTAAATGTAACACTCCAAATCCAGAACCCAAAATAGAACCCGAGTTCGTACTCGAAACGCCACACGGCAACATCTCCAGGAAGACACTAAGCCTCTAACTCAAAGAAATCGTTTTAATTGAAACTAATTATCTCCAAAGAAAAGAAAAAAAAATACATCCTGAAATAAAATTCTATGAACAAAATATAAAATATTTAATACAACCAATGTCTTGCTCAACCTTAACTAAGAATTTACGAGAACCACACTGTCTAATCCACAGTAATAATAATGAATAAAACTCCCAAAGGTCAGTCAGTCTAAAAGCATAGTCTAATCCCATCCGTCTCTACAATTATCTTCATATTCCTAATCAAAATTTGTGAAATGTTAAATAGAGTGAGCTACACTAGCCCAATAAGTAATCCAGATATCTTCTTGCGAAAGAGAATGCTACATATAATATCTTTTCAATAAAACACATTGAATATTACCGAATAATTAGATGGAACTGATTTTTTTTGTTTATATATATATATATATATATATATATATATATATATATATATGCATATGCATACAAATGATATAGGATTTAGTATAATTTAAAAAAAAAACTATCACCTAAATAAATAAATAAATAATAATAATAATAATAATAAAATATAAAAAAATCATAATTCCATTCTAAAGTAAAACTAACTAGCTTAATCTCATTTTAAAACAAAACAGGTTAGGCTCAAAAATATACAAAGAAAATAATATAAAAACAATTTGATTTTTTTAAAAAAAATAATTATTGTCCATTGAAATGGCTCACAACATGCCTCAATCATTTGCAATCAATTGTGGGGACTATAGTCGCCACTTCAAAACCAAATTCCACAAAAATGCTCTGCGGTCAAATGTCCAAAACAAAACAATATGTATATGTGTGTGTGTGTGTGTGTATATATATATATATATATATATATATATATATATATATATTGGGACATCAGATGTTCCTACATACAGTAACCGAAAAGCTGCAAATCTCCCTACAAAGCAATGAAATCAACAGAAGCTCATGACCCTTTTCGTTTTCATCTTTTTTTTTTTTCCTGCTTGCTTTTCGTTTTTTTTTTTCTTTCCTAAGAAAACATGATCAATTTCTTTCCTAAGAAAACATGATCAATTACACAAACGTAATAACTCAACATTTAAACAGTTCAGTTCCATCCATTCATAGGGGTTTTTTTTTTCTTTTAAAACATATATGTATACATAACATACAGTACAGATATAACAAAATTATAAAACTTTTTTTTTCCAACCATTATGAACAAAACTGAAACACTTAATATATCTTTATCATATAACACACAAATGCTCATGAATCTCAAATTAGGAGAAGGATCACTGATATCAGTTCTGACTATTTATCCCATCAGGGAGGCCAGACTTATATTTCTTATTGATTGAGAGGCGTTTCAGTCATACAAATAAATTTTAGAACATGTTCTTCCTCCCCTTCTTCTAACCCATGAGCCATTAAACACATATCACACATAGCACACATGATGGTATTACTCAAAATCAGAGTAAAATAACCAAACTCAATTCCCAAATTTATACAGAAAATACAAATTTCAGAATATTTCGAAAAATAAAATATGTTGGAACTACTTACCTCAGAAGTTAAACTAATATCTCCAATCCAAGCCAATTACTCAACACAATCGCTCCCGAATATTAAACCACACAATACCAATATCAATCTAAGGAACTAACACCTAATAAATCAATTAACCTTATTATCTAGAATTCTAGAAATAAAGAGAAAGAGAACCTCCTAATATTTATTCCTCAACCTCTAACTAAATTAATAGTCGAAATCCATAGAACTCACCTTCACGATTGAAGCAAGTCAGAACTTTCTTCCCCAGAGTCTAGAACCCTTGAATGATCGTTTTGGGCAACTGATGATTAAACCAAAGAATATCGTTTAGATTAAGACGTAGGTTTAACTTTCAAAAATACTAAATAACAAACACATCCTTCAACTTAATTAAATCTCACATAACCCCTAAAACCTATGGACTATCTCATGGGCCATAATAAAAAAAAAGAATAACATTATGGATTGGTCACAATACAAGACCCATAATAAATTAGGTTAGGTATTTATAGGATGCGATGGAAAAGAAGACTTTCACATTATCTACTATTCACGTATACTTGTAAATAGCATACATCTTCTCTAATGGCTTGAAAATTCCCTTATTCACTATCCAAGATCTATCATGCATGATTCTACGGTCAGGACTGAAGTTATCAGTATCATTTTTTATTTCAGAAATTGTGAAGCGAGAAAGTGGTAAACAAATCTCTTTTTTTTCATGTTTTTGGTCTTCTTCAAACTCCATGGCCAAACCCATGCTGGTTTTCTTCTTAATTGCAAGCCCATTTGTCTAGTTTGTAATTCAGGATTCTGAATCACTTTGCTAGTGGTTACTTCCTCTGGAGACAATTTGGGGTTTTCCTAATGTACTGGAGAAATGCTCACTTCACTCATCGTGAATTGTTGGATGATTCCAACATCACAGGGCTCAATAGACATCGCTGCTTATAATTTCGATTTAAAAGACTATGTTTTGTTGCTGCTCCAAAGCATGCTCAAGGCTTGTCGCCACTTGAGACATTGTAGGTCATTTCTTTGGTTGAGGGTTCAAGCAGTTTTCAATAGATGTGATAAATTCTTTCAAACTTTCTGATAAAATTAATTGGCTCGATCTGTAATGTTAGGCCTCAAATGGCCGAGATGCATTTAATATAAATGCATCTTACTTAATAAGGACCCATCTATATGAATACTTCTTCTCCCCCACTTGACTCTCTGCAACACTGATGTAATAGAGTTTCATCTCTCAACTTCGAGATTTGCAATAAAAAATCGACATAAACTCATCGTTACCATTTTTCCACTATTAATTATCCTCACATATTAGATTTGTGTTAGGCAATCTCTTAGAAGAGTTTAGTATTACATTGAGATAGGGAAATTAGGGTTTTGGACTTTAATTGTCCTTACCTCTCTTTTGGAGGGTTTTTGACCAAAATAGGAGGGTTTTAAATATGAACTCGGGATGGGGGCAGAAAAATCGGGGTACCCCACGAGTGGGGATACCTCGTGTTTGCCATACACGAGGTGTAACGGTACCTCGTGTTTGGCAGACACGAGGAACGCCCCAGCAAACGGTCAAAATTCAAACAAAAAAGCAGGCGTGTCGGGCGACAAAAAAGCAGGCGTGTCGGAAAATTGTTTGAAAAGCAAACAACCTCGCATCTGGCAGACGCGAGGTTGGCGGCTTTTCTGCGGAATCTCTGATTCCACAGAGATTCTTCACGTGGTCGTCATAAATTTTTCACGGGCGGAATAGGCAAAATTTTGCCTATAAATTTTGCAACATTCAGCCGAGTTCATTCCATACATTTCGCTCACACATCCCATATCTTCAATCTCTCTCAAACAGCTTCTATTCTGCCGTCTCAAACTGCTTCTGTTCTGCCGTCTCAAACACAACAACAGAAAATCAATTTATTTGTTCTATCGTCAGTTCTCAACACATTCCTAATCTTCTGTTGTGTTGGAATTCCAAGTCAAAAAAAATATTGCTGATTGTACATTCGAGACATACACGCGACTTCTATATTACAGGTTTTTTTTTTAAATAGAAATTGTATCAATTAATTAATTTATTTATTCAAATAGATATATTTGAATTTAATATTAAAAAATTAATTAGTAGACGATGATATTTTAATGAAATTATTGACATTTTTACATATTATGTGTAGTAAAATATTGACTGATTTTTAAATATTTATATCAATTATTGATTTTGTCTATTTTATGTTTTGCTGAATGGTATGCATATGATTTATATTTGACTAAATGACTTACTGCTAGGTTAAAGAAAAAATGATCGACTAACTATTTCTAATAATTTGATTAGAAAAATATTAATATAAATTAGACGAACCTTATCTTTAATTTTTATGGTGAACTTAATAATTTGATTTATTTATAATATTTAGTTAGTTTTTTTATTCTTAATTTAATTTAATTACGATTTACGTCCATATTTATATTTTGTTTGATATTTAGTTTTTGATTATTTGTGATGATTAATTGATTTATATTGATATTGTATAGCACAATATATTATTTTGGGTTGAGATGTGATGAATAATGAGACTAATTATTTTTAACAATTTGATTAGGAAAATATTAATATAAATTAGACAAAAAATATCTAATTATGCACAAATTTTCAAAC
Source organism: Voacanga thouarsii (assembly GCA_026120185.1). NCBI lineage: Eukaryota > Viridiplantae > Streptophyta > Magnoliopsida > Gentianales > Apocynaceae > Voacanga > Voacanga thouarsii. The sequence continues at coordinate 400,994 of JANUWF010001066.1, read as the reverse complement.
AAAAATGGAAAAATTTAATGTAGTATATATTAAAAATATAGGGTGAACTTTGTCTTTAGCTTTTACGGTGAATTTAATAAATTAATTTATTTGTAATTTTTAGTTAGTTATTTTCTATATTTAATTGAATTTAATTTACGTCCATGTAAAAAAATCGTTATATTTTGTTTGATATTTGATTTTTGATTATTTGTGACGATTAATTGATGTATATTAATTTAGCTTTTATGATGAATTTAATAATTTAATTTATTTGTAATTTTTAGTTAGTTATTTTTTATATTTAATTTAATTTAATTTACGCATGTATGTTAAAAAATTCTCTATATTTTGTTTGATATTTGATTTTTGATTACTTGTGACGATTAATTGATTTATATTTATTGAGCTTTTATGGTGAATTTAATAATTTTATTTATTTGTAATTTTTAGTTAGTTATTTTTTATATTTAATTTAATTTAATTTACGCATGTATGTTAAAAAATTCTCTGTTTGATATTTGATTTTTGATTACTTGCGACAATTAATTTATTTATATTAATTTAGCTTTTATGGTGAATTTAATAATTTTATTTATTTGTAATTTTTAGTTAGTTGTTTTTTTATATTTAATTTAATTTAATTTACGTCCATGTTAAAAAACCGTTATATTTTGTTTGATATTTGATTTTTTATTACTTGTGACGATTAATTGATTTATATTTATTTAGATTTTATGGTGAATTTAATAATTTTATTTATTTGTAATTTTTAGTTAGTTGTTTTTTTATATTTAATTTAATTTAATTTACGCATGTATGTTAAAAAATTCGCTATATTTTGTTTGATATTTGATTTTTGATTACTTGCGACGATTAATTTATTTATATTTACTTAGCTTTTATGGTGAATTTAATAATTTTATTTATTTGTATTTTTAGTTAGTTGTTTTTTTATATTTAATTTAATTTAATTTACGCATGTATGTTAAAAAGTTCGCTATATTTTGTTTGATATTTGATTTTTGATTACTTGCGACGATTAATTTATTTATATTAATTTAGCTTTTATGGTGAATTTAATAATTTTATTTATTTGTAATTTTTAGTTAGTTGTTTTTTTATATTTAATTTAATTTAATTTACGTTCATGTTAAAAAATCGTTATATTTTGTTTGATAATTAATATTTGATTATTTGTGACGATTAATTGATTTATATTAATTTAGCTTTTATGATGAATTTAATAATTTAATTTATTTGTAATTTGTAGTTAGTTATTTTTTATATTTAATTTAATTTAATTTAATTTTTTATATTTAGTTAGTTTAATCTCCATGTTAAAAAATAGTTATATTTTTTTATATTTAGTTTTTTATTATTTGTGATGATTTTTATTATTTTTGTCCATGTTAATTTACTTTTTTTATATTGATATTCTATTGTATAGCATAATATATTATTTTGGGTTGAGATGTGCTGAATAATAATGATATTGGTTTCATATAGTAATTCAATGTTGCGACATTCTTTATTTTTTTATTTTTTTAATAGAAAAATTATTTTACATTGTTTATTTAGGCACAATGTCACTAGAACAACCTGTTAGATTACGGTTATATTGGGATTGCGAGATTATACGTACCCCAAACGGCGATTTTTTTAACGGTCCATGTCGCAAGGCCTTGATTGTTAAAAATCGAGTTAGTTACCTCGGTTTAATCAACAAAATATGTACACTTCGTGGGTGGGACATGTCTACTGTTCAGTTGCAAATAACAATGAGAGAAGATACTCTTTTTGGCGCTACACTAAGGTCTACAACAACTTCTATTTGTGACGATGAAGATATGGATGGATTGTGGGACTATGCATCCACCGTGAAGGGACAACCAATCGATTTGCACGTTCATTATGAGATGGTACAGATTCAAAATGTAACAGGTACAAACGTTGCAGAACAACACAACCCCATGCCTATTACGGAATCCTTCATCGAATTAGTGAATTCGACCACTCCAAGTGCACGGGGCTAATATTGATTTAAATGCGCCTACACCTGCTTACGCCAGTAATCCTGGACATCTCCCAAGTGACAATTTTTAATCCATTTATACTCCGATAGTTCCGGATGTCTCAGTCGTCAAACCAATTTCGATGGGGTTTGTCACGCCTCCATTTCATGTCGATGTTCAGCCTATACAAACACAGTCCAACCCCACGCCGTTGTTTTCCACTGCGGAAATAGATATTCCATTGGATATTACCCCAATTGATGAGTGGGTTGCTCGAGAACCCAATTGGGTAGGTGCTCCAGAGGCGACCGTGGATGGTTTAGGAGCAACATCCGACCTTGATGGACCGAATGCGGAAGATACCCCCGACGAGGACGAGGGAGATGGTGATGCTGATGAACATGGTGCCGGTCCTTCTGTAATGACATAACCTGGTAATATACCTGCTGAACCAGACCGGTTGTATAATCCACCGTATTCAATGTATCTTGACAGGTTGACTGCTACTCAAGAAATGGAAAATGAATATGATGGAACGGCGACGGGAAGCAGTCAGATGGATTTATGGTCAGAATCTAATAATAACTTGAGGATTGAAATGTGGTTTAGAAATAAAGAAGAGTTACTTTGGGCAGTTCGATCGTGGTCTGTCAGATTGGGTCGTGAGTTCATAGTACAAGAAAGCAAAAGCGCGTCATGGGTTGCCGAATGCAAAAATTCAACTCCCCAACATCCCTGTTATTGGCGAATTCGTGCGCGAAAGAAAAAAGGTTGCGGACTGTGGCAAATTACTCGATGGCATGGAGAGCACATTTGTCTAGTTCGAACAATAGACGGCAACCATCGCAACATGAGCGCCAAATTTATGGCGAAGCATATTATGTCAACAATTCACAATAATCCAGAAATAACGGTCAGCGAGATAAACAACCATATACATGACACTTTACATTTCACTCCGTCTTATAAGAAAGGATGGAACGCGCGTAGGCATGCCATTGAGATGATTTATGATGACTGGCCTTCTTCATTTGCACAACTGCCACGGTATATGTAAGCCTTGCAAGATGCCATTCCAGGTACCATAGTGGCATGGCATTTCCTACCTATAGATAGCAATGGCGCAAAGACGTTTGGATATGTTTTTTGGGCGTTCAAGCCATGCATTGATACATTTGTTTACATGAAACCGGTGGTCAGCGTCGACGGGACATTCCTTAAGGGTATATACAAGGGAAAATTATTAACGGCTGTTGGTCAAGATGCCAACAATCATATATTACCCCTTACTTTTGTAGTCGTTGATGAGGAAACAAATGATAGTTGGGGTTGGTTTTTGTCTTTACTCAGGGCGCATGTGCTTAAGGATCGAAAAATTTGTTTAATATCCTATCCAACAGACACGTTGGGATAGTGAATGCTCTTCATCGACTACCCGGTTGGCAGGAGCCAATGGCAGTGCACAGATTTTGTCTCAGACATATCCGAAGCAACTTCAATACAAAGTTCAAGAATCATCAGTTGAAGAAGTTGATGTATGCAGCTGGGGATCAAAGTAAGAAGCGAAAATTTTTGCAGATTATGGAAGAAATTAGTATGCTGAACCCCCAAGCCAAGGCATGGTTGGATTTGATTCCGAAGGAGTAATGGACGCTTGCTTATGATGGTGGTCATAGGTGGGGTAATATGACAACTAATTTGGCTGAATCATTCAACAGTGTTGTCAAAGATATACGTACCCTGCCCCTCAAGGTTATTGTTGAGTCTTCTTTCAAAAAAACAGTCAAATATTTCAACGATCATCGACAGGAAGCTAATCACGGCAGGTATCACTTCCCTTCGACTATATGGGCAAAGTTTGTGAAGAATGAGACAAAAGGAAGAAGGCACCGTGTGCTGGATTTTAATCAGGATAGGGGTATTTTTAGTGTGGTGTCAGCACATCGAGAGCATGGAAAGGGAAATAATTCTTACGAAGTTAATGTTGGTACCAGGTCATGCAGTTGTTGCAAATTGGAAATATATGGAATTCCTTGTTCGCATGCATTTGCAGCATGTCAGCAATTGGGACTGAACCCTGGGGATCTCGTGTCATCGGAGAATATAACAATGTCCTACAGGTTAACGTATACGCCACAATTCAGACCCATTCCGCACGAGGGTTATTGGCGCGACCCTGGTTTAATCTTGGCGCCGAACGCTCACCGTTTCAAGAATCGACGATCTGGTCGAATGCGGACGGCGCGTATTCGGAATGAAATGGATGAGCGTAATCCTGATTCACCTCCTCGATGTGGGTTATGCCATCGCAGCGGACATAATAGGAGGAATTGCACCAACGGTGCTGTAGATTGATGTTAGAATATTTTACATGTTCTGCCTTTGTAATTTATATGACTGTTGTAATATTTCTTCTTTGATATGTTGTATCAAAACATCTTATATTTGTAATAATATTTATCACGTCTGTTTATCTATTTTATGGTATTATAGTTACATAAATGATGATATTTTAACTTTATTTCGTAGGAGTTGCACCCATAGTACTGTAGATTGAAGATAGAATATTTTACATGTTATATATTTTGTGGTATTACGGTTGCATAAATGATGATATTTTTCACTTTATTTTGTTTAACAATATATTTTAATCATTTTTTTTTCGCTTTAGGATACCATTGATGGACCCTGCACAAGACGGAGTTGATTCCGGTCCTATTATTCCGGACTTACTGACCCTGCAGCGTCGACATAGATCGACACATATATGGGCAGGACAGTTGGAAAATACTGTCCTTACTGCAAAGTGCAATGACAGCGCTTTTTGGATTGCTCGACCATTTGATCCACGAGTCGAGCAACTTATGGATATAGCTGGATTCGGCGGGATTATTCGTTTGCCGTACATGAAGATTGATCATTCCCTGATTACAACGTTGGTGGAAAGATGGCGCCAAGAGACGAACACGTTCCATCTTACAGTGGGAGAGGCCACAATTACACTGCAGGATGTCGAGGTTCTTTTTGGATTACGCGTGGAGGGTGATCCAATTATTGGTCGTGGGTTCAACTGCCCACAGGCAGAGCTACTAGATCTATGTGACGCTCTCCTTAGTTTTCGACCTACAGGTACAGACCTGGATGGATCTCGATTGAAGTTAAGCTCATTCGAGAGAGCACTGGCTCAACCTCTCCCAGCGCACGCGACTCCTGATATGGTTGCACAGTATGCAAGGTGTTGCATTATGCAGCTTATTGGTGGATTTTTGTTCTCCGATAAATCCGGAAACCGAGTTCATCTGTGCTTCCTTAGGTATATACGCAATCTTGAGTTGGCTGGAACACTGAGTTGGGGTAGTGCAATATTAGCTCATTTGTACCGTTGTATGTGCAACGCTACTATTTATACGGCGCATCAGATCAGTGATTCACTTCTATTGATTCAAGTATGAATTTAAATTCAAAATGCGAATGTTACTATGTTAAATCAATCATATTTTTCTAATATTATTATTTCACTGGAAGTACAGTTATGGGCTTGGGAGCGCATTCCCACTATTAGACCTGACAGAGTACGTTCGGTGGAGGACATTGGTCCGAATGTGCCTAGGGGAGCAGTATGGCAGAGTCCACTGGAATTGTCCCGCACGCCAACACATGTACTTATTGCGTACAGAGATCAATTGAATCGAATGCGATACAATCACGTATGTATTACTACGATATTATTAGCTTGTAATTAAATTTTAAATATTATTTATTGTTATTTATTGTTTAAAACTAAATTTATTTATTTTGCAGTTTATTTGACAACCTTATATGCGAACATGTTAGCATCTCTACCTCCGTACTGTACGCATGTCCAACAAATTTGGATGTCTGTCACATCTCTACTGTGTTGGGAGACGATTGAGCTACATTGCCCCAATCGAGTTATGCGACAATTTGGATTGTTGCAAATAATTCCAAATGCTGTTGATACGGGGGTAAATCTGCATCAGCGGGACCTACGCACTACTGGTGTCGGATGGGATGAGATGGATGCGCTACACCGTGCTAATTGGATCAGCAGACATGCTTCTACCATCACCGGACAGCCCACTTTCGGGCAAGCTGTTGTTGTTCCTGATTATTTTGCATGGTATTGGACTCACACACGGCGATTAATTAGCAATCCTACCATACAACAACCAAATCCCGTGGACTATCAGTCTAGTAGTTCAGCAGCTGAAGTACTCGTAAGTCTATTTTTCCTCGTTCATATAAGTATATATATAATGATGTTCTTGAAAATGCATATGCAGATCGACGCACTACACCGAATCTGGCATATAGGTAATGAAGCGTCTCAGCATGATGCATCATACGCGCAACAGGCAGTCGGAAGAATGTCCGATATTGCCATGCGTACTTTGGCTGCCAGTGGCGAATCCGATCGTCTAAATCGAATGCCGTATGAGCCATCCAGACGATCGTATGCTGCTGATCCGATACCGCCGATTTCGCAACAAGTGCCTCGACAAGAACCACCAATAAGGCGGGGCGGTAGACGAGCACGTCGGCGCGCTGCAGTTGAGGAGGTTCCCCCGTAGCAGTACTACTCCCCGGTGCATGGAGATGAAAATATTTATGTGTCAGACGCTCCTGCAGCGGTCGATGATGACTACGTTCCAGTTCCGCCAACTGCAGATGACTTCGTCCCTGGTGCAGCGTTTTCAGGTGATCACGATGATTTTTTAACTCCGCAGCACCTAGTTTTCAATCCTAGGTATGTTTCTTCGGGGGGCGAGTTTGCTGCCGGTACATCCACTGGACCGTCTCGTAGACAGTATAGACAGTTTGAGGACGATGTAGGTCCGTCGTACGCTACAGATAAACAAGAAGAGGGACAACCTGTAGCACATCCTCAGCAACAACCAGCGATACGAGTTCAACCTCAGCGAAACCGTCGAGGTTTTCATTGTGGGACTAGTTTTCATAATTGGTTTTGACGATTTTATGTGTATATGTATATTACTGACATTTAAAGTTAATTATAATTAATTTTTATACATAATTGTAATTAAATTTTACCATTCAAATTAATAAATTAAACTCTAATAATTAAAATTAAATTAAAAATAATTAGAAAAATAATTAATTATTATTTCAAAAATATTATGTTTAACAGATTAAAGATACATAATAATATAAATTATATGTCTACATATAAATATTTTTACGCTAACAAATTAATGTGAAATTCAAAAAAAACTATTACATGTTTTTAACGTACACATTTAAAATTAATTATACATAATTGTAATTATATTTTAACATCTAAAAATTAAAAGTAAATTTAAAGAAATTAGAAAAACAATAAATTATCATTTCAAAACTATTATGTTTAACGAACTAAAAGATAAACAATAAAATAAATTAAAAAGATTAAAAATTATTGTCATTTTTTACGATAAAAATAAATTAGGATTCAATTTTAGTATTAATTGAGATTTAAAATTATTTAAAATTTTATTAAAAATAACTGTGATTTTGTATTGTGAGCGAAACTAAATAAAAAAATTATTGAATATAATTGTTTATTTAAATAAAAAAAACTAAATTAAATATGGTCGAAATTACATGTCTACATAAAATAATATTTTTGCTAAAGAATTAATGTTAAAATAAAAAAAAATTCTAAATGTTTTTGCTAAAGAATTTTTGCCATGCAAAGAAGTCATGTTTTTTTTAAGGATTTCTCTGTAGAGAAATCATGCAGAGAAATCAAATTGTCAAATCTCGTGAAGATTTTAGGTGTATGTTATTGACATTTAAAATTAATTATAATTAATTTTTATATATAATTGTAATTAAATTTTAGCATTTAAATTTAAAGAAATTTAAAAAATAAAAAATTGTTATTTTTTAATGAATTAAAAATAATAAAATAAATTAAAAAGATTAAAATTTATTATCATTTTTTATGATAAAAATAATTTTAATTTTAATTTTAATATTAATTGAAAATTAAAATAATTTAAAATTTTAAAAATAAATGTCTCGTAAAGATTTTAGGTGTACGTTATTGACATTTAAAATTAATTATAATTAATTTTTATACATAATTGTAATTAAATTTTAGTATTTAAAATTTTAAATTAAACTCTAAAATTAAATTTAAATTTAAAGGAATTAGAAAAACAAAAAAATATTATTTCAAAAATATTATATTTAATAGATTAAAGATAATAAAATAAATTAAAAGGATTAAAATTTATCACCATTTTTTGATGATAAAAATAAATTAATATTTAATTTTAGTATTAATTGAGAATTAAAATAATTTAAAACTTTAATAAAAATAATTGTGATTTTATACTGTGAACGAAACTAAATAAAAAAATTATTAAATATAATCATTTATTTAAATAAAAAATTAAATTAACTAAAACTAAAATTATATTAACTAGAACTAAAATTGTTAAAGAATTAATTTGAAATTCAAAAAAAAAAAAACAAAATGTTGTTGTGAAAGAATTGCAATGCAGAGAAACCAAATGAATTGATAAAATTGATGCACCTCGTGTCTAGTAGACACGAGATGCAATTTGGCTTTCATATTTGATCGCCGAAAATTTTGACAGCCATTCGCGCATTTAATGCGAAAGGAAATTTGGAATTTTTTTTTTAGTAGTCATAGTTCCTCGTGTCTGGCAGACACGAGGTGGAGCTGTTCCTCGTGTCTGCCAAACACGAAGTCCTTTCGGTAGGAGGGTGGCCCAAAAAAAGTACCCTCATCCGGAGTTCATATTTAAAACCCCCTATTTTGGTTAAAAATCACTCTTTTGGAACCTCTAGAGAGTAAGAGAACGCTGCGAAGAAGCTGTACTTGGAAGCCCATCGCCCAAAATGTAAGTAAATAGGTAATTTCAAAATTAAAGATTCGATATGACTTACTGAGCCTGCTAGAAATTTTAGTTTAATTTTAATCCAAAATCTGTAATGGCATCATATTTCTTATTTAATTTGTTAAGGGAAATTATTAGTTGTAGTGATTAAAATTCAAATATTGTGGCTATGTGCGTTAGAAATTTTTTTGGCTCAATTGTTTTGGTTCTTATTCTGATTTGTGCGATTTGTGTGCTCTTCTATGTGGCTGAAGTTTTTAACATTCTTATAGGATGCATATGCAAAACGCGTTCTTGTAAAAGTAGAACACATTTACAAAATGCGTCAAGGCCATTGCTTGTCTTTTCAAGTTGGGCCAGTTGATTCCAAAGTATATGCCTGGGAAAATTTCCTTTTGTCGTGCATTCTTAGAAGAGGGATAAGAGACTCTGAGGTTCCCCAGGAATTGTTGTATCTATGGATGGTCTCCCGTATAAAACAACCAACATTACAACTCCAAAGGCATATACATTAGTTTTTCTCGTTAGTTTATGGGTGAAAAAATAGTCGGGAACTAGAAACCTTTGGTGGAACTACGAACCCTACAGATAATGCATTGCAAGATCCTAAGTGATATCACTCAAAAGATGATCAATCATTCATTACAAAAAAGATATCTTAGTCCACTAAGGAACCCAAGAAAGAACTATCACAAAGTGAATAAAAACTCATAATTGTATTAATGAATAAATAATCCTTATTACAATAGTTGGAAGCCTTTATATAGAGTTAGCCTTTTTGAAAAACAAGAAATTACCAAAACATAACAATTGCCTAAAGTGATTAAGAAACTGAAATAATTACCTAAAGTAATTAAGAAACTAGAATAATTACCTTATAAAGTTAAGAAATGAGAATAATTTTTTAAAAGAAACAGAAATACTTAATTATAACAATTTCTTAAAGAAATACTCAATTATCTTTTGGGTCACTTGCAAGCTCCATACTTTTCTTTGGACTTTCTAATCTCCAAAATAAAGATATTTGATGATGCATGGGCCTTTTGGAAGCCTCGAATATCTTCAATGAACAGTTCTTATTGTCAATTTGACATAAAACATTACAAAGTTTTCTTAAATTTTTTGACTCTTAATCTAATAATTGGTCCGTTAAACAATTGTAATGGGTCTTTGAGCCTTGAAACAATTGGATTCGTATCATTTTAGCTACCAAATTCTCATCTAATAGGACGTTTGAATCCTTGATATCACGGTTAATGAAATTGAATTGAATACCAGTGTGAATGTAGTAGAGTCAACGAGCAAAACCGATGCAGACCCTAAGCCTATGCTCCCGAGTGAGAGGAGTACGATCCTTCCCATGTCTATCAATTTTGTAGAGGTTATCAACAAACATGCCACTAGGGGAAAAAAAAGCATTAGTAGCATAGAAATTTGCCAAACAAAAAGCATATTGTGACAGTTTTTACATTATTCACATACTAAAATAGTAGATACAGATTCTCATACAAATAATTGCACACGAGAGCCAAACACAAATTGATAGATAGGTATAATTTTTACATATCAAAACTCTCAGCAGAATAATATACATCTTTGTTGGTAGAAAGAGGGGTTGAGTCTGAAGCTCCCTCAACAGGCGTGCTAGTAGAATAAGAGGACCGGGAGAAGGCGACCTTTCCCCGAGTCAAATCATCAACAGCAATAGGGACCAAAATATTCTCAAGCTTTTTCTTTCCTTCAAGAATTTTTATAACTTCAGACATGGTAGGTCTTTTATCAGGGTTGAGGTTTATACTCTGCATTGCAAGATATATTATTCTTCTGGCTGCCTCGTCATCATACTGAGATCCTATGCTTGAATCAACTAGACCTATGGGGTTTCTGTGTCGTAGATATTCATATGCCTACACTAGCCAATTTCACAAGTTACAAACACAAACATTCTCATGCTCTTTCTTTCCTTCAAGAATTTTTACAACTTCAGACATGGTAGGTCTTTGATCAGGGTTGAAGTTTATACACTGCATTGCAAGATATATTATTCTTCTGGCTGCCTTGTCATCATACTGAGATCCTAGGCTTGAATCAACTAGACCTATGGGGTTTCCGTGTCGCAAACATTCATCTGCCTACACTAGCCAATATTCAAAAGTTACAAACACAAACATTTTTGTATATGATACGATGTTGCATATGAGGGGCGATTATGGATTTTCTTACCATATCCACAAGATATACTGTTGGGCCCCTTGCACTGGGAGTGGAGCTGTGTTGGCCACTGATGATTTCAAATGTCAAAATTCCAAAGCTGTAGACGTCAACTTTAGGTGAATACTCGGCTTTCATCCGCTCGGGTGCCATGTATGCAAGGTCAAAACTAAAAAATTGAGATTGTTAAGACGATTTATATAAAAAGATATATTAAAAGATAATATTATAATTTTTTTTAAAAAATAAGAAAATAAAATATAAAATTTTAAAAGATTTTTAAAAAAAAATAATTTTATTGAGGAAAAATAGATTTTTAAAAAATCAGAGGTAAATATAGTGGAGGTTAGATATCATACTCTGTTATTTCGCGTTGTATGTTGGTGGGAGTAGTTTCCCAGTCATCAGATCGAGCATTCTTAGTATGCCTTTCGTGCCGCGGAACAAAACCAAAATCAGATATCTTGGCATTGAAATTCTTGTCAAGTAGTACATTTGATGGTTTAATATCTCCATGTATAAGTTGCTCGTTGCATTCCTCGTGAAGAAAGGCAAGACCTTTTGCCACATCAAGGCAAATTTTAACTCTTCTTTTCCAATTTAGTTTCACTTTCGCATCATCTAGACCTGAAAATAAGTTGTGAAGGTTACATTTTGCAAATCGAAAAACTTAGTTCTAAAGGAGTGGGCTTCCTTACCGAATAATGCATGCGCAAGGGAATTATTTTCCATGTACTCATAGACAAGGATGAGTTGGTGTTTATCCTCACAGCATCCCTTTGGCGTAATAAGATTTGGATGTTTCAGCATAATGGTGCCTACCCCTGTTTCAGCGATAAACTCGCTTACTCCTTGTCCTGATTTTTTTGAAAGCTGTTTCACTGCTATTTCATCTCCGTTAGGTAGCTTACCCTGAAACCATATAAGGCAATCCACAAAACACAGAATCAGCATGTCACTGATGTCAATATAACAGAGAAAACAAAGGGTAATGCATGCCAACCAAGTATACAGCTCCAAAACCACCTTGACCTATCTTGTTGTGAGGACTGAAGTTATCAGTAGCTTTTTTGATTTCAGAAATTGTGAAGCGAGAAAAAGGTCCATCCTCTAAAAACAGATCTCGTTTCTTCATGTTTTTGGTCTTCTTCAAACCCCATGGCCAAACCCATGCTGATTTTCTTCTTGATTCCATGCCCATTTGTCTGGTTTGTAATTCAGGATTCTGAATCACTTCGCTAGTGATTACTTCTTCTGGAGACAATATGGGGCTTTCCTGATAGTCTGGGGAAACGCTAACTTCACTCGTCGTGAATGGACGGATGATTCCAGCGTCACAGGCCTCAATAGACAAAGCTTCTTGTAATTCCGATTTAGAAGACTCTGTGTTGTGTTGCTGCTCCAAAGCGTACTCGAGGCTTGTTACCACTTGAGACATTGTAGGTCGTTTCTTAGGTTGAGGTTTCAAGCAATTTTCAATAGATGTGATAAATTCTTTCAAACTTTCTGATGAAATTTTCCCAGGCATACATGGGTCAACAATCTCATCAATATCTTCTTTCTCCAAGCATTCTCGGAAGAGGGATAAGAGACTCTGAGTTTCCCAAGGAATTGTTGTATCTACTGCTGGTCTCCCGCATAAAACAACCAGCATAACAATGCCAAAGGCATATACATCTGTTTTTCTAGTTGGTATATGGGTCAGAAAATAGTCGGGATCCAAATAACCAATAGTTCCTTTCACTTTCGTGCTAACATAGCCCTGTGATTCACTTACTTTTCCCAGTTTGGACAGCCCAAAATCTGAAATCTTAGCTACCAAGTTCTCGTCCAGCAGGATGTTTGAGTCCTTCACATCACGGTGTATAATTCCATATTGAAAACCAGTGTGAAGGTAGTCGAGTCCACGAGCAGCACCAATGCAGATTCTGAGCCTTTGCTCCCAAGTAAGAGGAGCCCCATCCTTCCCGTTTCTACCAATTTTGTAGAGGTTATCAGCAAGCGTGCCACGGGGCACGTACTCATAAACTAGGATCATTTCCTGGTACTCATTGCAGTAGCCTATCAGAGAGACAAGATGCATGTGCCGGATCTTGGAAAGCATTTCAATTTCTGTCCAAAATTCTTCAGCCCCCTGCTTCGAGCCTGATTTCAACCGTTTCACAGCAACAATCTCTGAGCCACCACGAATGAACCCCTTGTACACTCTTCCAAATCCTCCCTTTCCAATGAGAAACAGATCACTGAAGTTGTGTGTTGCTGAAATGATCTCAGCAAGCGAGAAGCGACGGCAAGACTGTCTGCTTGAGGCTGATGGGATGTCTTTCTCTTCATAGCAGGTCTCTTCCTGAATTAGCTTCAATTTGAAAACCACGAGATTCAGTAAAATGAGGAAGATTGTGATACCTGTTACAATTGCATTTTTTCCTCCTAATGCGAACAGCGAATTTTGGATCTTTAGGTTCCATGATGTTGAAACTTGTTTCAGAAGTACAGGGTTCGGACTTGCAAGATTGTTGTCAGGGTTGCTTAACTTGAAGATTTCTAACCCCTTGAGAAGTCCAATTACTGACTCGTCTGATGACTGGAGGCCTATCAAGAGATCACAATTGCCTGCTTCCTTGTCTCCCTTTACCATCAACATGTAGTCCCTGTATATTGGAACGCCAGTGCCGCCACTCAATCTGGTCACATCAGCCTTGTTCTCAGCGACCTGATTGTTTATAACTACACTGAACTTCCTCCGGTCACCACCTGTCATCTCAAGTTCAAAATCGCAGAAATGAAGCCTCACTAGGTATCCAAAGCCAACATCTACCGGTATTCTCCAGGTAAAGTTATACATCTCGCATCCTCTTGTGTCTGTTCCTGTTTTCCAGGATGTCTGGTAAATTTTGAGCGGTGCAGTGTACACCGGTATGCCTGTATATTTGATCCCACGTGCCAGATGATTTACAGGCTGAAGTTTGGGATCTAGAAGGTAATTAGCGTCCTCACACCAACTCCGAAACATGCCAAAATCTTCCACAGGAGCGATGGAACTGCCACCAATGTTCAACCTCTGAACCATTTCAAGTGCAGTGCTATTATCAACAAGGTATAGATTATTCTGACCAACAATACGGGCACCTAAGTCTCCAATAGGCGTGTAATAAAGGCCAGTGGGCATGGAAATGACCTCAATTCCATTTACAAATGCATAAGTACCCCTCTGCTTTGTGCCATGAGATGGAGAGAATGTTATGTTCAAGTATTTGTTCTCTTCTACAGTCAAACAATATTCTTTTACAAGATACTTCACTCCCAAAGCTTCCGCAGCAAGTGAAGCACTAAAGTTTCTGAGGAGGGTGAAAGAACCAGCTCTGACAGTGAAAAAATCTTTGGAATTTTCGAAACCACGGTGGGTAGAGAGATGAAAATGGAAGCGGATGAATTTCTGACCTGGGTTGACTTGAAAGGAATAGTAGAATTGACTAGTTGAGACTCTTGCAGTCATATAGGGAATTGGATCAGCAGTGAGAGATCTGTGATCGGCGGTCGAACTCCTTGACTTGCCTCTTGGTTGAAACACGGACATAACTGATCTTGAGCCTGTATCTCCAAACCAGCGACGGCCATCGAGTGCGGTTGAGTTGCCATGGTAGCCACAATTAATGGCAACATCTCCCAGGTAATCAGGAGTTGCACTGTTGCGGCCATTAGCAGATGCAAAGATGGGATTCCAGGAGAAGATGAAAGAAAATAGAGTAGTGACTGAAACTAGGCAAAGATTCATCTCTTTTCACCTACTTTCGTTGGTCGTAAATGATGGGTTTGAGACTCTTTCTTTCCTTTGGCGTCATTGGATTAGGGAAGACAAAGTCACAAAACTTGGTGCCGGAATGATTCCTGGAAATTCACAGAGAAAATGATGTAGGATATCTGGTAACCATGAAAAGGGGAGGAAAGAAAAACGGAAAGTTTCAAAATTATGAAAAAGAAAGAAATTATAGAAAGTGCAGGGAAGAGTCAAATAATGCATCGTGTGCTGCATTTGTAACGTTTCCACCCAACTACAAAAGCCTTCTTGCATGTCATAATATATCCTCTCGTTTTCAAAATATTTATTCATAAAAATTTTTATACACAGATTAAAAGAGTTAAAAATGATACTACAATTTAGATAAAGTTATCATTCTATCTATATTAAAAATATGATAATTATTGATTGGTAAAAATTTTCAAGAAGTAAGAGGAAAGAAGAATTTTGAAAAATTATACATTTGACTTAAAATAAATAAGGATAAAATAGGAAGAAACTAATCACTAGTTTTAAAAATATGTAAATGAACAAATATTTTGAAATAAAATAAAAAAATTTCATGAACAAATATTTTGAAATGGAAAAAGTACTAAATAATTTCATAATAATAATTTAAAAATCAGTAAATCTTTGATCTCATGTTTAATAAAAGTGTCATTTTCTAAATCTACGGTGGAAAGAAAAAAAAAATGAGTTTACTTTCACTTACTCAATAAGTAGAAAATAAATATTCTTTAAATAATAAAAAGTTTAAATATTTTTCTTGAAATATAAGACAAAAAAATTACAACTTTAGCATAAAACATAAAATTTCAACTTTAAGATAAGACATAAAAAATTCTAACTTTATTGTAATAATTGCAGATTTATTAACTGTAGATAACGTATCTGAACATTCACATATGACGGCATCAAAATCACACATTCACACATACTATACTAAGAAGGTGCAAAAAGCTTTCATCTGCCCTGAAAGTCCGAAACAACTTTAACTCCGCACTAAGCTTCAAAAAGGTTCTTTGCAAACCCTTATTTCTAATTGAAACAACTTTATGCTTGATTCTTGCATTTTTTTTGGGTCAAACTTGTATAGAAGGTTCTATCTGAGTGTCCTTGGATGAAAATAACTATATTTCCCGATTCTCCTAGCTTATATAATACAAGGTTTTCTGTACATTTTTATGTTAATTCCTATCGTTTTAATCAATAACAAAAAATTACTCTAATTCCTTGAATATCAAGTTCTCATCCTCAATTCTCAAAAAAGGGTTCTCACATGTAGCTCACACTCATGCTGTACTACAAGCTGACCAGTGAGGCTGAGTCGACCTTCAAGAGTCTAAACAACCCAAACTCTCCACCAAAATCGTGTTTTTCTTGACCCCCCTAAGTTCACTGTGTATTAATATTATTTGAGAAGTACAACTATAACATTGCACTTTATTTTTGCATAAACTCTCTTAAAACAAATGTAAAGGTTTGTCGAATCCTGGCAACAAGTTAGGAATAACATTCGTGCCATTCCAGAACCTTCTTACTGTAGAGGCAATCAAATCAATAATTTCACTTTAAAATTTTTAAAATCAAATTAATATAAATCGAAAGTAATAGTCTATAGTTTTAAATTTGGTTTACCTTGACAAATTTGTGAAGTTTTTTATTTGTGATATTCTCTTTTTATCTACTCACACACATTCTTCTTCCAAGTCAACTCTTTTAAATATATGATAGAGGTTTTGTAATTTTATTGAAATAGGAAACTGTTAAATCGGTTGTCTCTTTGCACATTCTTTGGTCCAGTGCAGTTCCTTTCCTTCTTGAATTTATCCTTCTCAAAATAAAATCTTCACTAGATTTATCTTCAAGATTCTCTCTAGATATTCTAAACATTCTTCCTCCAAGTCGGCTCTTTTAAATATATGAGAGAGATGTTGTAATTTCATTGAAATAGAAAACTACTAAATCAGCCGTCTCTTTGCATGTTCCTAAGTCCACTACAATTCCTTTCATTTATCCTTCTCAAAATAAAATTATCGCTAGATTTATCTCCAATATTCTCTTGAAATATTGTCACGTGCTCGATCTAGCAATCTTGGACAATTCTTTTAATTTCTTTTAATGAAATGTCACTAAAGTAAAAAAGAAAGAAGAGAAAGAACTGGGAGTTGGCGCCTACATAAGGGATTGCTTGCTTACCAAGCCACCCTGGCTTTCGCTCCTCTCCTTGCAGTCGAGCAGCTTTCACTCTTCCAATTCTATTATTATTCTTGACTTGACTTATTATTATAAAAACTACTCACTATCCAAATGAAAGATGATCGATAGATCTTCTAAACCTTGATTTCTAAATTCACTCTAGATTTACTGTGCATCAAATTATGCCAATAATCACTATTTCTTAAATGTACTGAAATACTTATTAAAATTATCAAAGCTACTTGTCATAGTTTTAGCATCACCAACTCTATCAATCTCCTCCCTCGGCATTGCTTGATGCAAAACCATATGTTTTGCTTCCAGCAATGCAAACACAAGTTCCAACACAACATCCAATAATATGCAATCGTACACCAACACTTCAGCAAACATGATATTTAGAAATAATATCAACAATAACAGCAGCAGATAGCAAGTACGCCTAATTACTATTACAGTAGCCAAAATGTGTGTCGTTCATCAAATTCATCAAATTGTTCAGCAACCTTAGCTCATCATTCTAACGCTAACAATCTCCCAAGCAGCAAGACTTATTCCATTCCCGCTTACTTCACACTCTCTTCACTCTTCACTCTTTTTTGTATGAAAAAATAAGCCAGTGAGGGATAGAATATCTGTCTGAAGTTGTTGCTGAGTGGCCAAGACAGTGTCCCACTTTCTAAGGATGGCATCAACAAAGGCACCTAACAAGGCAACTTGATTTGAAAGAGCAGTAATCTGTTGATGGAGATAAGCATTGTCTGAAGTGGAAGTCTAAGAACTAGAGCCATACTTGGTCGATACTTCAAAAAACAAACTCCTAATTCTTGCAGAGTAACAAGTGGGTAGTTGAGGGACTGCCACTGGTGTTGAAACAGGAGGCCTCTTCAGAGGCGGTCTCAGCATCTTTAAATCCTCAATGATCTTGTCAAATTTGAATACCATATAATTGGGACAGACACTTAAATACTTAGTAAGAAAACATGGATAGGACAACATAGTAGTACTGTGAGTGGTCATTAGAGCAAATTTCACCATTTGGTGAACTATCAGATCTCCCAAATTGAACTTCATCTCCTGCCCAATTTTGTATAGCAAGACTACTCTATTCTCGAGTACAATAGACACACTAAACAATTATAACAAGAGATTTTGTAAAGTATAAAGTAAAGGCCGGTCAAAATTGAAGATTTAAAATATCCTTCATGTGGCCAATTTTTCACTACACCTCGGAGGTATGAGTATATTGTTAGTTAACTAGGGTACCTATAAGCACAGACAGACAACTTAACTGAATTGAACAAGCACCGCCTATACCCGACCAGGGCTCTAACAATTGCAATTATCAAATATCAACAATGCCGGCAAGGCCACACAGTCCAAACGTAATGTAACTAAACAGAATTCACACTTAATAAACAAATCAATAGTATACCTGATTGACTTGCTCGCGGTTCTACCAGAATGTACCTAGCGCTGGCACTCCTCTGGACAAGCTGCGTCGCAACGTACTGTACTGCTGACCGAATCACCAGTCTAATACTTGTTTGCCTTCAAGAAGCTATTCGCCCCACTCCGGTGCGATGGGTACAGCGACTCTTCTTGCAAGATAAGACGGTCTCAGGTCACTGTTGACGCACACAAACTGTGATCACCTCGAAAATCCCCTCAGTTCGCCGGTCCCGATAAGGCAAAAATTATGGATCGCGGAGAGAGAATCGAAGCGGCGAATTTTCTTGCAAGAAGCAAAAAAGCATGAAAAGGGGTTCTCCCTAATGGCGGCTCTGTTCCCCCTTTTAATGTCGCCTTAGGAAAATTAAAATCCAATTCGGATTAGGAAGTCCTAATTCCTTTACCAGATTTTATGTTTCCTACTCCTTTTCAAGTTAGAGTTAATTAATTGGGCCAAATAAAAATAGAAGATCGTGAAAACATGGCCCAAGCCCAACTTTAACAATATTTAATTATGGATTCCCACCATGAAAATGGCTTCTACCACAATCAAAACAATCTCTAACATGTTAAGAACAATTCTCATTAATTGTTTTAGGCTAACTAATCATGAGTTAAAAATTATTAACTCCCAAAGTTGCCATTTTCAACATATATGACACGCTGTAGAAATGGCAACCTCTTCCCCAAGTGCCTGAATAGTCTTGTCATAAGGAATGTCAAATATAGCAGAGATATCCTCATGACTGAATGCAACAAGGGATCCACGCACAAACACAAAATGGTAAAATGCTTTAGATTGGTCTGCGACGGCACAGGACTTCCAGTATAATGGCACCAAACGAGTAGACATCATATTTTTCAGTCCACTGTGGTCCGAATATAAGAAATTAGGGAGGAACGTACCCCAGGGTTCCTCCTAAGACTGTGCTAATGGAGCCGATTGGAAGATGACTAATGGGGCTTAATCTAGACAAACCAAAAATTGAAAGCAGTGGAGTACATTCCTCGGGCCAGTTCTCTCTTTCACATTCGAACAAAATGCTCTCTGGCCTTAGGAGGCCATGGATTCTTGTCTTCTTATGAAGGTACTTGAGTCTTTCTGCTACTCCAATGTAGATTTGAAGTCCATCAGTCCATGATAAAGGTACGTGGCTTGTGTCGTATAGGTAGCTGTGAAGGGTATTGTTACCAACGTATTCATAGACAACAAATACCCTCTTCTCATGGTAACAGTCAGGGGCGGACCTACAGTGTAGCTTGGCCCCCCAAGAATTTTGGTAACATATTATACATATGCATACCCAACCCACATGACCCCCAAGAATATATATATAATCCAACCCACCCAAGAATATATATATGCCCCAATAATATATATCTGTATACACACTAACACACACCACCATCACCCGGTCCTTTCATTCTTTTTACAAATCCACACTTTCCTTTTCCCTTTCCTTTTCACTTTAAAGGAATATGTCATTTCTAGAGCACCAGACATTCTATGGGTATGGGTTCTCATATCTTTTTATTTACTAAATCAGTGACTATGATCATTAAAGTTCCAACTCACCTACTTTTCTAGTGTTATTAATCAATGGGTGATCTCAAACGTTTAAGAACACAAAAGGTCCAGAAGATAATTATTCAATTTAAAATTTTAATTTATATTTTTAAAAATATTTAATTTATATTTAAATAAATTTGTGACTTTTATACGAATATATGTATAGGGAATAAAATTGATATTGACGTAAGACTTGGATTGTGCAGTTACAAGATTTGCTTTGATATATTTAAATAAATAAATATATTCCAGGTATGTATTCCAGTGAGCCTGGGTGGTGGCTCCCAGTGAGCCTGAGTGGTGGCTTCCATTAGACCTGGGTGGTGGTCTATATATGTGTACATGTTTTTTTTTTTTTGTATTATTATCAATTTTTCGCATCTATGAATGTGTGTTTGTTTTTTTTTTTTTACATTAATATTTAGATTTATATAGACATTTTAACTAATTATATCTAAATTATGCATTAAAAGATTGTAATTTTTTTCTCTTTTTAAATCGTAGATGAAAAGATCATGTACAATTGATGCATTCTTCAAAAGGAAAAATGTTGAAACTTCAAAATTTAGTGAAGAGTCACATTCCGTTGATCTTGATCCTTTAAATTCCGAAAGCCTCTTGCAAAAATTCCACGAGTAGTTCAAGTAGGATTTGATATCAATTCTTTAAAACATGATCCAAGATTGCGATTGCAAATATGTGAATATCCTGTTGATAGTCGTGATGAAATTCGTAGAGCTTATATTAAGGCGGGTTCATATCAGTGTTTGCAATCTAATTATCCAAAATCAGGAGAAAAACATTCTCGTAGCTTTCAAGCCTCATGGTTGAAGTCATTTCCTTCGTAGTTAGAATATTCTCCTAGTGAAGATGCTGCATTTTGTCTTCCTTGTTATCTATTTTATAAAAAAGATGGACGTTTTGGATCAGATTCATTCACTGTTAATGATTTTCGTTCATGGAAGAAGGTGAATGATGGCCCCCCCAATAATGCAATCCTGCGTCCGCCCCTGGTAACAGTATGGACAACAAATATCCTCATTGCTAAATTCTCCAAAGTCCTCATTGCATTATCTTGAAGATATGTTACCTTTTATATAGAATTACATTAGCAGTAAATATCTAGAATTTAGGCCTTAATTATGCTCTGTAAATTAGCTAGCTATTTCTATGATTTCTCCTAAACTGTAGGCATAGATACCTTTATAAATACTTACATACACAATAGAATCGACTGTGGAATTCAGTGTTTATTCTCTTCATTTCAATTCCTATTTTCCTTCAATTCCTATTTTCTTTCATGGTATCAGAGCAACATTCTGATCCTTAAGCTCCAATCATTATGAGTGAAGAAATTTCCTCAATCAGATCTAAAAGTTTAGCATCAAAGTTGATGTCTAAACATGATACATCTTCTCCTTATTTTCTGAATTCTTCTAATAATCCAGGCACAGTTCTTGTTTCTTGTCTCCTTAGAGATGAGAATTACCCAACATGGAGACGTGCAATGATGAATGCTCTCGGAACAAAAAATAATTTAAGTTTTGTAGATGACTCTTTATCCAAGCCAAGTGAGAATAATCAAGAAACTCAAGTGTGGGAGAAGGGTAACTCAATGGTAATTTCTTGGATTTTTAATGCCCTGGCTCCAAAATTACATGAGAGTGTTGCATATGTAGATATAGCTTGCGAGATGTGGAAAGACTTGCAAGAATGTTTCTCTCAAGGGAATGTTCTACGCATTCATGAGTTGAAAAGAGAAATTTGTCTGGCACAACAAAAGGATCTTTCAGTAGCAGCCTCCTACACCAAATTAAAAGGTTTTGGGGATGAATTAGCAGCCTATTCTCCCATTCCTTCATGTTCATGTGGTGCTGGAAAAGAAATTTTGGCAGAACAGGAAAAGGAAAAGGTTCATCAATTTCTCACGGGGTTAAATGATCAATACGGAATCATTCGATCTCAGATCCTCAACATGGAACATTCCCATCAATCAACAAGGCTTACGCTTTTGTAACCAAAGAAGAGAAGCAACTAGCAATTGCTTCAACCGGTCGTAATCATCTACTAGAGGCATCAGCCTTCATTGTCAAGCCCTTCAATACTCAGGCAAAGGGGGAGCAGTCAAATATAATTCAACAAGGAGGGACAAACAAGATAAAATGCACATACTGTAATAAACTTAGGCACACCAAAGAAAAGTGTTTTAAGCTAGTTGGGTTTCCTTTGGGTTGGCAAAACAGAGTTCATTTCATCTAATAACACCATTACAGGTTCAAGTCAGTCAATGGAAAAAGTTTTAATCTCACTCAAGAACAATATGAGCAGCTCATTTCCTTGTTGCCCTCTGCTAGTCAAAATGTAGCAAATTTTGTTGGTAAGATCACCCAGTATCATGATATTTCAGATTGGATTCTTGACAGTGGTGCTTCTGAACATTTTTCTTATGATGCACCTCCCCTCTCTAACATGAAAACTACCATTTCTTCTCTACCGGTCAAACTACCAAATGGGACATCTGAACTTATGCACTCTGTTGGTCAAATTAAATTGTCAGATATGATTTTAGATAATGTTTTTTATAGACATTCCTTTAAATGTAATCTCCTTTCAATAAGTAGATTGACTAAAGCTCTTCAATGTTCAGTCACTTTCTTTCCATCATTTTGTGTCTTACAGGACCTCAAGTTAAAGAAATTGATTGGAATGGGTGAATTACGCAATGGCTTATACTACTTTCGTCAGCTTCAATTACCATTTGTTGCAGCTACATCTCTTGCCGTCTCATCCACCTTATGGCATGAGCGTTTAGGTCATCTTTCCTTTGATTGTCTTTAATTCCTGAATTATCTAGCATATCTTTCAAAAATCTAAACAAATGTTGTGATATGTGTCATCAAGCTAAACAAACTCGAAATGTTTTTCCTTTAAGCAATAATAAATCTAATTTTCCCCTTGATCTGATTCATTGTGATATTTGGGGACCTTATAAAACCCCTTCTATTTTTGGTGCTCATTATTTTCTCACTATTATTGATGATTGCACAAGATGCACTTGGGTTTACCTCCTCAAACACAAGTTAGAAGTACAGAAATACTTCACTCAATTTTATACTATGGTTAGGACCCAATTTAATTGTAAAATCAAAGTTAGGAGTGATAATGGTCTAGAGTTTACTACTAGTCCTATGTCTAATTTTTTCTCTCTTCATGGTATTTGTCATCAGACTTCTTGTGTTGATACACCACAACAAAATGGAATAATAGAGCGAAAAGATCGTCATCTATTAGAAGTTGCTCGTGCTCTTCGATTCCAAGCAAATTTGCCAATCAAATTCTGGGGTGAATGTGTTTTGACCGCACCTTACTTGATAAATTATACTCCTACACCTAACTTATCTGGCAAGAATCCTTATGAGATGTTATTTTTCAAACCTCCTTCATACACACATTTATGTGTCTTTGGTTGTTTATGTTATGTGCATGATAAAAATTGATCAAGGGATAAGTTTGCACCTCATTTTAGGCCATGTATTTTCATTGGTTATCCTATAGGACAAAAGGGATATAGAGTTTATGACGTGGAATCATACAAAATTTTTACATCACGAGATGTTATTTTCTATGAAAACCAGTTTCCTTTCCATTCTCACAATCCTCCAAAAGTACCAAATGTTGTAGTTCCATTTTCCATTTTTTATTCTTTGAACAATTCCATTGATGTGACTACTCAAATTGAACTAGTTGAAAATATTATCTCACTTGTCTCCACTAGTTCAAACTATGAGGTTATGCCTCCATCTCAAGACTCACCTGCACAAATCTCCACACAACAATCTCTCATCAACACACCACAACCTCAAAGAGCATGCCGTGTTCCATCTCATCTTGATGACTATGTGTACCAGCTCCCTAGAATAGATAAGTCATCACAATCCACATCCAATGGAATTTCTTCAGGTACTCTTTATCCTATGTCATGTCATTTGTCTTATTCTTATTTTGTTCCATCTCATCAAGTTTTTCTTGCTAATATTTCCCTTGTTAGTGAGCCTAAATCTTTTTTCCAGGCTTCCATAGACCCAAAATGGTGTACAATGATGAACTAAGAAATTTCTGCTTTAGAGCAAAATCATACTTGGAGTTTAGTGCCGTTATGCTTAGGGAAGAAGCCAGTTGGTTCGTGTTGGGTCTACAAAGTGAAATATAAGTTAGATGGTTCTGTTGAGCACTAGTGGCCCCAGGATATACACAGATTGAAGATTTGGATTATTCTGAAACCTTTGTGCCTATTGCAAAATTAACCACCGTTAGGTGTTTCTTGGCTGTTGTTGCTACTAAAAATTAGAAACTACACCAATTAGATGTGAATAATTCATTCCTTCATAGTGACTTACATGAAGAAGTCTATATGTCTCCTCTACCAGGCTATTTCTCACCAAGTGACACTCGGGTATGTCGGCTCCACAAATCTCTGTATGGGCTAAAGTAGGCTCCTTGTCAATGGTTTGAAAAGTTCTCTCTGTCTTTGAGGAAATATGGCTTTGTCCAATCTCTCAATGACCATTCACTTTTTACTTTAACAAGAGGTCTCTCCTTTCTTGCTCTCCTTGTCTATGTAGATGACATGGTTATTACAGGAAATAGTATTTTGCAAATTTAGAAGATCAAAAATTATCTTAGTACATGCTTCTCCATCGAGGATCATGGAACCCTTAAGTACTTCCTTGGCTTGGAACTTGCTCATTCTCCACAACAAGTAGAGCTGCTCACGAGATTGAAGAATAACCGAACTGATCTGAATAACCGGTTCAAAAAGAACCAGAACTGAAAAAAACTGTTGACTCTTGACTTTTTTCGAATCGAACTATTCAAAATTTTTTTATGTAATATATGTACCGAAAACCATTCCGAATCGTATAAAAATTGTCTCGAACCGTTTCAAATTATATTGAACCGAAAAATAAGAATTAGAACTGAATATATATAATCATGTAAACATATATATATATAATATTTAAAAAGAATGATAAATGTGATTCTAATTATATATATAATATAATAAATTATATAATATATTTTATATATTATATTATATATAGTGTGTATATATAGATTATATAGTATAATATTATATGGTATATACAAATTATGTAGGTAGATTATATAGATTAATATGTGTGTGTGTGTGTGTGTAGATTAATATATAATAGATTGCATAGTATATTATATGTATATTATACTATATCTATAATATGTATATATAGATTATATAATATAGTATTATATGATATATGTGGATTATATAAATAGATTTTATAGATTATTATATAAAGTGTCATATAGGTTGTTTCAATTTTATTTTAGAATTTTATTTTAGATTAAAATTTGAAAATTATTAACATGTATTTTTTTAAATTGGTGGATAACAGCAATTTTTGTGAAAAATGTTCAAAAATATCTAAAAACTGAACTAGAGCCCCTTTGTTCCATTAGAACCGGAGATCTGAATATCTGTCACGTCCCATCCCGAAATTTCGGTTCAAGACTGGTACTAAAAATATGAAAGAACCGAAATTTCAGGACGGTATTGAAGATTTCTAAATTCCTAAATAGTCTTGAACCATGAGCACCCCTAACAACAAGGGATATCTCTTTGTCAACGCAAGTACACTCTTGATCTTTTGAAAGAAACTGGGATGGCTAGTAGCAAACGTGCTGCCATTCCCATTCCACAACAGCACAGATTGTGGTGAACCATTGCAAGACCTAAGCCAATACCATTGCTTAATTGGGCATCTGATTTATCTCACTATCTCTCGGCTAGATATCACTTATGTTGTATAGCTTCTTAGTTTGTTCATGCAAACACCTTGTTATCCTCATCTTTATGCTGCCTATCACGTTCTTCGTTATCTGAAGAGTTCTCCTAGTCAAGGTCTATTTTTCCCTTCAAAAAGTGATTTTCAGATCAAAGCTTTCTGTGATGCTAACTGGGCAAATTGTCCCGAGACCTGACGATCTATTACAGGTTATTACATCTTCCTTAGTGACGCTCCTATCTCTTGGAAATCCAAGAAGCAACCTACAGTACTCTCATGCTCCTCTGTTGAATCCGAATATCATTCTATGGCTACTACCACTAGTGAACTGATATGGTTGCATCGTCTCCTTGATGATCTCTCTTTGTCTCATTCTCAAGTAATGCTTCTACATTGTGACAATCAATCGGCTTTACACATTGCTGCTAATCCTGTTTTCCATGAGCGCACTACACACATTGAGATTGATTGTCATTTCATCCGTGAGCATTTACAATCTGGCACCATTGCTACCCAATATGTTTCAACTCAATTTCAATTGGCTAATATCTTGACTAAAGCATTGGGACGTGATCGCTTTCATTTTCTTCTTCGCAAGTTGGCCCTTCAAAATATTCATGCTCCAACTTGAGGGGGGATCTTGAAGTTATGTTACCTTTTATATAGCATTACATTAGCTGTAAATATCTAGAATTTAGGCTTCAATTATGTTCTATATATTAGTTAGCTATTTCTATAATTTGTCCTAAATTGTAGGCATCGATACCTATATAAATACTTACATGCACAATAGAATAGACTGTGGAATTCAGTGTATTCTCTTCATTTCAGTTCCTATTTTCTTTCACACTACTTTGCCTTGAACTGGTAGATGGCACATTTCTTTTGCACTAGCTCGATAAATCCCACATTCGCCATCCAGAATATATCATTTATGATTATACGGTCAAAACTGAAGTCGTCTATAGCTGCTTGGATTTGAGAAATTGTTAAGCAAGAAGTAGAACCATTTTTTGAAAACAAATCCTTTTTCATCAAAGGGTTTCCCACCTTCCTAAGCGCTTCTTCTCGAGGCGGAACCGTTGGTTTTCTTACCGAAGTGCAACCCTTTCCTCTTGAACGCAAGTCCACTCGTCCACTTTCTAGCTTAGCATTCTCAGTCAATTCGCCAGTGAATCCTTCCTCTATACTGCGTATTTCTTTTTCCTGAGGCAGTAGGGGATCATCGAATTCAATAGTTGAAAACGTTTCCAAGATTCCCACCTCAGAATGACCAATAACAACAGCTGATTTTTTGGAACTAAAAGACATTGTTCTCTGCTACTACTCCAAAGCATACTCGAGGCTTATCACCACTGGAGACATTATAGGCCGTTTCTCCGGTTGAGGATGCAAGCTGCTTTCAACAGATTTGATAAATTCATTCAAACTCTCTGCTGAAATTTATCCCTGCATAGTGGGTTCAATGATATCATTAATATCTCCTTTGGTCATGGATTCTCGAAAGAGGAATAAAAGACTCTGAGGTTCCTATAGAATTCCTCTATCTATAGCTGGTCTTCCACTTAAAACGACCAACATTACATACATCGGTTTTCTCGTTGGTTTATGGCTCATAATGTAGTTGGGATCCAAATAGCCAAAAGTTTCTTTTACTTTCATGCTAAAGTTTTCCTTGGATTCAGTAATTACATTTCCCAGTTTAGACAGCCCAAAATCTGAAACCTTGGCTACCAATTTCTCGACCAACAGAATATTTCAATCCTTCACAACACGGTGAATAACTCCAAATTCAATACCTATGTGAAGGCAGTTGAGTCCACGAGCAGCACCAATGTAGATCCTGAGCCTTTGCTCCCAAGTGAGAGGAGTAGCATCCTTCCCGTTTCTACTAATCTTGTAGAGGTTATCAGCAAGCGTGCCACGGGGCATGTACTCATACACTAGAATCATTTCCTGGTGTCGGATCTTGGAAAGTGTTTCAATTTCTGTCCAAAATTCTTGTGCCAATTATTTGGAGTTTGACTTCAACCACTTAACAGCAACAATTTCTGAACCTCCGCAAATGAAACCCTTATATGCATTACCAAAACCCTAAAACCTCCCCTTCCAATGAGAAATGTATCACTAAAATTTCGTGTCACTGATTTGATCTCAGTAAGTAAGAAGTGACGGCAAGAATTACTGCTTAAGGCTGATTGGGTATCCTTCTCCTCATAGCAGGCCTCTTCCTAAATTTGCCTCGATTTGAAAATAGTGAGATTCAGTAAAATGTGCATTATTGTAATACCTATTACAATTGCATTTTTTCCTCTAAATGTGAACAGTGAATCTTGGATCTTTAGGTTCCATGATGTTGAAACTTGTTTCAGAAGTACAGGGTTCGGACTTGCAAGATTGTTGTCAGGGTTGCTTAACTTGAAGATTTCTAATCCCTCAAGAAGTTCAATTCCTGACTCGTCAAATGACCGTAGGGCTATCAAGAGATCACACTTGCTTGCTTCCTTGTCCCCCTTCACCATCAACATGTAGTCCCTGTATATTTTAATGCTAGAGCCGCCACTCAATCTGGTTAAATCAACCTTGTTCTCAGCAACCTGATTGTTGATAAGCACACCGAACTCCCTTTGGCCACTGTTAGAAACAGAGTACCTACGAGCACAGACAAACAACTCAACTGAATTGAACAAGCACCGCCTATACCCGATCAGGGCTCTAACAAATGCAATTATCAAATATCAATAATGCCGGTAAGGCCAAACAGTCTAAGTATAAAGTAACTAAATAGAATTCAAACTTAACAAATAAGTCAGTAATAGACCTGAGAGACTTACTCGCAGTTCTACCAGAATGTACTCGGTGTCGACTCTAGTAGATGTACCCGGCGTCGACTCCAGTAGATGTACCCGGCACCGGTTCTCCTCTGGACAACCTGCGATGCGACGTACAGTAACGCTGATCGAATCACCAGTTCAATACTAGTTTACCTTCAAGAAGTTATTCGCCCCACTTTGGTGCGATGGGTACAACGACTCTCCTTACAGGATAAGACGGTCTCAGATCGCTGTCGATGCACACTAACTGCGATCACCTCGAAAATCTCCTTAGTTCACCGGTCCCGTTTAGTCAAAATACTATAAATCGTGATAGGGAGAATAGAAGAGGTGATTTCTCTCTCAAGGAAGCACAAAGCACGAAAAAGCTTAACCCTAGCCGCCGTTCTCTTTGTTTCCTTTTAATCTTGCCTTAGGAAAAATCAAAACCCAATCCGAATTTGGAGACCCTAATTCCAATCAGATTTTATGTTTTCTTTTTCTTTTCAAGTTAAAGTTAATTAGGCCAAATAAAAATAGAAGAACATAAAAACATGGGCCAAGCCCGAGCCGGGCCGGTCGGGCGGCGTGCGCGTGTGGCATCCTCCATACCTTGGGCTTTTCTATCAAATCTATAGAAAAGCCTTTTAGTATATAAAGGCTTCCACACTCCTCAATTTTTCCCATGTAGGACTCATGTCTAACTATTTTTCTCAAATAGTTAAACACCCAACTTTAACAACATTTAATTATGAATTCTCACCATAAAAATAACTTCTACCATAATCAAAATAATCTTTAACATGTCAAGAACAACTTCCATTAATTGTTTTAGGCTAACTAATCATGAATTAAAAGTTATTAACTCCAAAAGTTTCCATTTTCAACAATCCCCCACAAATCCATACTTAAAGACTATCAAAGATTTACATAATCTGCTTTTGATAATGGTACCTTCCGGTTTGAACCACTACCTAAATTATCTAACTTATGCCCCGACAGAAACAGATGGACTTAAGCCTTGAATCTGAACCTTAAATGAGACGGCATCCATTGGTAACAACAGACTATCGTCTGTGGAGACAATCTTTAAGGTTGACACGTTATGGCCATGTGTCCTGATCCTGTCTCATGAGTGTATTCAGAGAAAACCCAATTCCTTTTAGTTGCGACCACACAACAATACTCACATAGTTGGCGATCTCCAAAGATGTACTACTAGCATGCTATCTAAAAGACTTGATCACATTCAAAGTCAAAACTCTTAGTCATTGCAGTAAATGCATCACAGGCTTTCAGGGAAAGGACCTAGATATAACAGTATCAAAATAGGTGCCAGATTCACTCAAACAGCTTGTTTATACCACATTGAACTGCCTTGTGGGATCTCCACTTAGTCAGTTGGGTTGCTACTATAGGTGAATCATTATTGGGTTATTAGTCCCATTCCCAACCTGGATTTAAGGAATAAGGATGTTTCCAGTCCCTTAGTTAGAGAGTCTGCAATATTATCTTTAGATCCAACAAAATCAACAGACACTACCCTTTCAGATACTAACTCTCTTATAGACTTAAGTCTAACTTGCATGTGTCTCTTAGTCTTCTAATTATACTTGGTACTCTTTATCTTTATAATTGTGGTTTGACTATCACAATGCATAGATATAGCAATAACGGGCTTGCTGATCATTGGTAAAGAGGACAATAGTCCATATAGCCATTTAGCTTCTGTTCCAGTAGTATCCAAGGTACATAATTCAGCCTCAAAAGTTGATCAAGTTATCAAAGTCTATTTATAAGACTTCCAGGTGACTGCTCCGCCACCTAATGTAAAGACATATCCAGTACAACCATTGCTACCAAAGTTCTTGGCTATCCAACTTGTATCACTATACCCTTCAAGTACAGTAGGAATTTCCCATAATACAGCCCAAGGGACACTATTCCCTTCAAGTACCTTAGTACTCTATCCAAGACCTTTCAATGAGTCCGATTTGGACAACTTGTATATCTTGCTAACTTAGATACAGAAAATGAAATATCTGGTCTTGAGCCATTTGCAAGATATTGCAAGTTACCAATAATTTGAGAATATTTTAATTAAGACAGAGGAACACCACATTCATTCTTGAAAAAAGTTACAGAAGGGTCACTTGGAGTTTTAGCAATTCTATAATTTTAATAACCATATTTCTTAAGAACACTCTCACAATAGTAAGTTTGAGAAATGGTTATCCCCTCTGTTGAGCGAATCAACTTTAGGCCAAGAATCACATTTGCTACTCCCATATCTTTCATTTCAAACTTACTTTTAAAGAATGATTTAGTCTCATTAATTATCTCAATATTGGACTCAAATAGCAAAATGTTATCCACATACAGATATAGTACAATACATGCATTACCTTTAACCTTACAGTAAACACACTTGTCATTCTCATTTATGATGAAGCCAAATGATAGAATAGTTTTATCAAATTTTTCATGCCATTGTTTGGGTGCTTGTTTTAGACCATATAAGGATTTAACAAGTTTGCAAACTTTCCGTTCATTTCCTTTAGCTACAAACCCCTCAGGCTGATCCATATATATATCTCTTCTTCAAGATCACTATGAAGAAAAGCTATCTTCACATCCATTTGGTGGATGGTGAGACCATATATAGAAGCCAATGCAATTAGCACTCGGATTGTAGTCAAACGAGCAATCGGAGAATATGTATCAAAATAGTCTATTCCCTCTTTCTATCTAAATCCTTTGGCAGCTAATCTGGCTTTATACTTATCTATGGTCCCATCTGGTTTAAGTTTCTTCTTAAATATCCATTTGCATCTAATTGTAATGCACCTAGGAGGGAGATCTACTAGTTCCCATGTCCCATTGGAGACAATGGAATCCATCTCACTTTTAACAGCTCCTTTCCAATGCCCTGCTTCCAAGGAAGTCATGACTGCTTGAAAGGTTAAAGGTTCATCCTCAACATTGTAAGTAACAAAGTCACTTTCAAAGTCCTTGACTACTTTAGCTCTCTTACTCTTTCTAGATTCTTTCAATTCCTCAATTTGAGTATTGAAACTATTTGGACCTACCCCACATCTTTCATCCTTTCCAAATGATCAGGAATAGAATCAAATGTTAAGGCTAAATCTAAAGTAGAAACATCTTGAGGCAAACCAATTTTTATGGGAAACAAATCCTCAAAGAATGTAGCATCACGGTATTGAATAATAGTGTTAACATCTATGCCAAGTATTTCAGACTTAATTACCAAAAACCTCATGGCATAGCTTGTTTCCACATAGCCAATAAAGATGGCATCAACAGACTTTGGTCCTAACTTCCTTTTCTTGTGCTCAGGGATTAGAACTTTTGCAAGACAACCCCACACACGGAAGTATTTTAAGTTAGGTTTCCTACATTTTCAAATTTTAAATGGAGTTACCTCTTTATATTTATGAGGGACTCTATTCAGAATATGACAAGTCGTATTCAAAGCCTCACCCCTATATATACTTAGGCAATTCAGAATTCAAAAGTAAACTGTTAATCATATATTTAAACATTCTATTTTTTCGTTTAGCAATCCCATTAAATTGGGGAGAATAATGGGGTGTCTCCTCATGAATTATGTTATTACTTTGGCAATATTCAACAAATGGATTGACCAATACTCTCCACCTCTATCAGATCTTAACCTTTTAAGTTTCTTGCCAGTTTGAGTTTCAGCTTCATTTTTAAATATGAGAAACTTTTCAAGTGCTTCATCTTTATGTTTAAGTAAATAAACATAGCAATATTTACTGCAATCATCAATAAAAGTAATAAAGTATTTATTATGATTCTTAGTCAACAAACCATTGAATTCACAAATGTCTGTGTGAACTAAATCAAATATTTCTAAATCCCTTTCAATTGAATGATAGGGTTTCCTGATTGTTTTAACGTCCACACACACTTGACATTTATTCTTCTTATCAATTGAATGTTTAGGGATTAAGTCTAAATTCATCATTCTTTTAACAGAATCTAAATTGAAATATCCAAGTCTACTATGTCAAATATCAGTGGATTCAATAATGTGCACCATAGGATAAACAGAATTCTCAACAAAAGAAGTTTTATTCAAATCAGAAATAAATGGTTCAACTCTTAGTTTAAACAAACCATCTAACAAATAACCTTTGTCAACAAAAGAATTGTAGTGCATAATCACTACTTTATTACATTTGAAAGTGAATTCATAACCCTCTCTAACTAAATATGAACCACTAAGAATATTCCTACGAACTGTTGGAACATGCTGCACCATATGAAGAGAAAGAATACGTCCTGAAGAAAACTTTAAGTCTACGCGTCTAATCCCCAACACATTGGCTGCAGCTGAATTCCCCATCTTTACAGTTTTTCCTTTAATAGGCTGGTAAGACACAAAAAGTAATTTATTAGCACAAACATGCACATTTGCTCCAGTATCAACCAGGCATTTAAGTGGCTCATAAATAGTAAAGACTTGTGGGTTAACAGAAACATACCTTTCATCATCATTGGAAGTAATGATGCCAGTCCCAGCCTCAATGGTACAAACCTCAGCAAGGTGTGTACTCAAATTAGCTTCCACTTGACTAGTATCCTCTACCACCACATTGATTTAGGCTTCAGAATTTGATTCTTGTTTGACTTTGGGCTTTTTAGACAGACAGTCCTTAACCCAATGTCCAACCTAACCACAATTCCAGCAAGGTTTGTTCGCTTTCGATTTCGTCTTGGCCTTACCTTTTGTCTTGTTAATGTTTTTAGAGTTTGAATTAACCCCCACATTCCTCTGATTATTACTTTTATTTTCAGTAGTCACCACATGGACATTAGACTCCACAGGTATAATACGACTATTCTTTCTATGTTGTTCCTCAATGGATATTGATTTCATCAGATCGTTTAAAAAAATCTTCTACGTCTTGTGTTTGAGAAACATACCAAAGTCCTCCCAAGACTTAGGAAATTTCTCTATTACTAATATCACTTGGAACTTCTCAAGAAGTTCCATATCCGATTCATGAAGAAAATAAATAATCAATTGCAACTCTTGAATCTGTTCAGTCACAGACTTGCCCTCAACCATCTGAAACTTCAGAAATTTGGAGACATAATACCTTTCTAGACCTTGATCTTCGGTATTATATTTCCTATCCAATTCATCTCATAGCATCTTTACTGTGTATGACTCAAAACAATAGACATCAAAGAGAGCATTTATCAATGATGGTAGTATTGCCCCTCTGCCTACATTGTTCCTTTCATCCCATACAGCAATCTCAACTACTCTAGGATGCCTATCAGTTGGTATAGGTCTGTCTACCTGCACTGCTGACAATAAGCCCCTCATGGTCAACCAAAATTTCATGCGTTGTTGCCAACGCTTGAAATTTTGCCCTGGACCAAATTTGTTCTGCAGACCATTCAAGTTAACCAAAGGCTTATACGCAGCAAATGCAGTACCTAACGAACTGGTCATTGTACACAAACAGATAATTACAGAATAACTTTTTAAAAACTGTTAGAAATAGGGTACCTACAAGCACAGACAAGCAATTCAACTGAATTGAACAAGCACCGCTTATACCTGACTAGGGTTCTAACAAATACAATTATCAAATATCAATAATGCCGGCAAGGCCAAACAATCCAAACATAAAGTAACTAGACAAAATTCAAACTTAACAAATAAGTTAGTAATGGATCTGAGAGACTTGCTCGCAGTTCTGCTAGAACGTACTCGGTGCCAACTCCAATAGATGTACCTGGCGCCGGCTCTTCTCTGGACAAGCTGCAATGTGACATACAGTAACGCTGACCGAATTACCAGTTCAATACTGATTTGTCTTCAAGAAGTTATTCACCCAACTCCGGTGCGATGGTATAGTGATTCTCCTTGCAGAATAAGACGGTCTCATATCGCTATCGACGCACACCAACTGCGATCACCTCAAAAATCTCCTCAGTTCACCGGTCTCATTTAGTCAAAATACTATGGATCGTGGTAGGGAGAACAGAAGAGGCGATTTCTCTCTCAAGGAAGCAAAAAGCACGAAAAAGCTTAACCCTAGCCGCCACTCTCTTCGTTTTTCTTTTAATCTCGCCTTAGGAAAAAATCAAAACCTTAATCCAAATTTGGAGACCTTAATTCCAATCAAATTTTATATTTCAAGCCTGAGCCGGGCCAGGCGGGCAGCGCACGCGTGTGGCATCCTCCATACCTTAGGCTTTTCTATCAAGTCTATAGAAAAGCCTTTTAGTATATAAAAGCTTCCACACTCCTCAATTTTTCCCATGTGAGACTCATGTCTAACATGAGTTCCCAAATAGTTAAACACTCAACTTTAACAACATTTAATTATGGATTCTCACCATGAAAATAGCTTCTACCATAATCAAAACAATCTCTAACATGCCAAGAACAACTCTCATTAATTATTTTAGACTAACTAATCATGAGTTAAAAGTTATTAACTCCCAAAGTTACCATTTTCAACAGCCACCACCTGTCATCTAAAATTCAAAACAGCATAAATGAAGCCTTACCAAGTATCCAAAACCGACATCTATTGGTATATTCCAGGAAAAGCTATGCACCTCGCCTCGTTTTGTATCTCTTCGTGTTTCCCAGGATGTCTGGTAAATTTTGAGCTGTGCAGTGTATACTGGTATGCCCGTATACTTAATCCCACGCACCAAATGATTCACAGACTGAAGTTTGGATTCTAGAAAGTAATTCACATCCTCACTCCACCTTCGAAACTTGCCAAAATCTTCTACAGGCGAGATGGAACTACCACCAGTGTTCAACCTCTGAACCATTTCAAGTGCAGTTCTATTATCAGTATAATGGAATCGATTGTTCTGATCAACGGTAACGGCACCTAAATCACCATCAGGCGTATAATAGAGACCAGTGGGCAGGGAAATGATCTCAATCCCATTCACAAATGAGTAAGTACTCCTGTGATTTGCACTTTAACATGGAGAGAATGAAATGTTCAAGTATTTGTTCTCTTCTACACACAAAGAATATTCTTTAACGACATAGTTTACACCCAAGGCATCAGCAGCGAGCGAAGCACTAAAATTTTTCAGCAGGGTAAAAGGACCAGCTTTAACTGTGAAAAAATCTACAGAGCCTTTGAATCCCTGGTAGGAGGATGGATAAAAATGAAGGCGAATAAATTTCTAACCTTGGTTGACTTGAAAATTGTATTAGAATTGATTAGAAGAGATTCTTGCAGTCATATATGGAATTGGATCTGCAAAGAGGGATCTATGATCAGCAGTTGAGCTTCCCGATTTGCCTCTTGGTTGAAGCATGGAAATAACTGATCTTGTGCATGTATCTCCAAACCAGTGACGGCCATCGAGCGCGGTTGAGTTGCCATGGTTGCCACAATTGATCGCAGCATCACCAATATGAAATGTAGCTTGACCATTACGGCCATTAATGGATGCAATAACTAGATTCCAGGAGAAGATGAAGGAGAAGAGGGTGGTGACTGAAACTAGGCAAAGCGTCATTTCCATTAACTTTCTTCCTAGTTTTCTTTGATGTCATTTGTGGAATGAACAAAGAGTAGGAAAGTATGCTTCTTGTTGATTATGGAAATGCATAGGTGTTGACTTTAATCTATCAAATGAGGAGTTTTGTAATTTTGTTTAAAAGAATATTGTTAATTACATTTTATAAAAAATGAATATAATATAAATATATTTTATTTATAAAATATAAATTGTTTATTATTAATTCTAAATAGACCATAATATTGATATTTAAAATTTTTAATTCTTTATAAAATTTAAAATAATACTTATATTTAAACAAAAATTGAATATAATCTCAATATAAATACATCATAAACAATTCATCTATCATCTTGCTAAAGAGCAGTAGTTGGCCTTGTATGACAATATCCATCTTTTCCATCTACCATTAAAATAATAACTTAATAATTAAATATTTGAGATATATAGTTTTAGAGAAATAAATAATTGAACCTTGAAAATAGTAAAGAAAATCAATTATGAGAAATCTATTTAATGTCAAAACTTAAAAGCCTAAAATGTCAAAAGAAAGTGGAAATGTAGTTGACTCCATCCCCTCCCCCTTTGGGAACTATACAAAGTCTAACACTATGTTTGGTTCATGGAAGGGGAGGGAAAAAGGAAAGGAAACAAATAGTTCCTATTCATTTTTATTTGGTACGAGGGAGAATAAGAAAGGAAGAGGAAAGAGAATCATTAAATTATTTCAGGTTTTTTATTTAATTTTTAAAGTAACAAATAAATATAAATATATTAGTTAGTATTTTTAAGTACTTTTTTTCTTTCAACTCTTACACTTATATGGAGAGAGTGATATTCACTAATTTTTATTTCATATATACAATAACCAAATGATGTAAATAGTATAATTCATTTTCCTTCCCCTTCTCCCTCCCTTTTCTTTCCATAGTTCACCCCAAAAAAATATGGTGTAAATGTGCATGAATTCGTTTAATAGCTATTATATATTTAGATTTCCTTCTTCATCTAAGCAACAAGGAGACCGCATAGCGCAGTGGATTAGCGCGTTTGACTTCGGATCCAAAGGTCGTGGGTTCGACTCCCACTGTGGTCGGTTTTTCTGTTTTTGATTTTTCTTTTCCTCCAATTTTAGTGTTATTAGATTTTAATTTTTTGAATTTTCTTTTTCTTCAATTTCAATAATTCACTTCATAATCTTCAATATAGAGTTTTCTGTTGTTTTATATAATTTTTCAATTTTGCAGGACAAACCATAAACCTATCCATTAATTTCAATTCTAAAACTTATCACTTTCTTAATACAATTCTCTACATTTTTTCAAATTAAAAAATAATAATTTTTATCAATTAAATTATTACTTTATCTTATATTATTCTCTCCAACTCCTTACACGAGCATAGAGTATCAATTGAAAAGTATAGCCTAATAAAAGATATTTTGACAAATAAAGACTAACACATTTTTACTATAATCCTCCATCCTACTATGGCTTTAAAAAGTGCAACTAACATATTCTTTGTTCCAAGAATTTACTTGTCTTTTCAAAATCACTCGTCTAGGACCCCAAAAAAAAAAACTTTTTAATTTTGTTCTCAAAAACTTTTCTCTCGTCATAAGTGGCAAATAAGCTTGAGTGAGAAAAGTTGGGGGAAGCCATGTAATTACTGTATAGCTGAGGGACGGACACTGCAATTACGTGTAAAAGAATCAAATTGCAACTTTTCCCCCAAATCTTTCCCTCTTTGCATTCGCAGGCCATTTATAGACAGGAAAACGATGAAAGCAGTGTTAGGGATGCCAACGCCTCCCTCACCGCCATTAACACCCACCGCTAACCCATCAAATACCAGTATTGGACTCCCAGCTAAAACCCTAATTTGTTTCCCATCATTTCACCTCAAATCACAAAGGCCAAGAAATAACTTCTCCAGATTTTTGGTATTTGCAGCAGAGAACAGTAACAAAAGCAATGGAAATAACGGCGAGGGTTTGTTAAGCGACGATGAGAAGCAGCAAAGATTGAACGGCAACGGCGACGGCATCAATGCGAATGGCAACGGCAATGGCAACGGCAACGGCAACGATGATGAGAAGGGGAATGGGAATGGACGGCCTCGATTGAATCTAAAATGGATTGACCTGTTGATAGACCCGGACCCGGAAAACGTGGTGGCTGTGGGATTGACGGGGGTGCTGGCATGGGCGAGCGTGCAGGTTCTGTGGCAGCTGTTCGTGATATCAATAGCAATTGTATTGGCTGCTCTGAAGTACTCATTCATCGCCGCTCTTCTCATCTTCATCCTCATTACCCTCCTCTGAATTTCACTCTAAACCATGTCTTGGACTTAGATTTCACGTAATTGTTGCTCCTATGTGTACACATTTTTCTCATCATAGTAATCTCGGAGTAAGGGCGGGATGGAATGTGTACACATTTTTCATAGTTATCGTTATCCCTTACCGGGTAACTTCGGGTATTTGGAAATTTCAGGTTATTAAGCTGAAATGGCATTGATGAGAAGCAGTCCTGTAAAATGTAGTAGTATTATTTATTCGACATGAAATCTTACTTTGTCAACCAAGATTTTGAGGCAAAGGGAATGAAAGGATATTCTCTACTATTGAATTAAAAATGAGCGCCCAGGGAGACAACCCGTAAATTGGAAAAACAAAATGAAATTCAGAGAAATGGAAGCCTCACAGAAAAAAATGGTAACTAGAGTAGTAGCTAAAAATTGCTCAGATTCTTCTTCCAGGACCAATATCAAGTTCGATGCTCACCAATCCATTCCCTTGCCAATGTAAGAGTACAAAATTCTCTAGAATGATAATTATGAGACTGATAATAATTGTAAGAACTCTCGGCCATAATTCTCATTTGGCAAATTTGGGGAAATTTCCCAATCGGGGACGGCTTAAGCATTAATCGGGAACAGGGTCCTTGGGTGCAAAAAGAACTATTGAGTAACTAGCATAGAAACTGAAATAAGACTGTAGTAATAGTCGGCTAAAATAAATCATACAGAAGATCATTCATATTAGGGTAACGTAATAACCCAATTAAGAGCGTATCCCAATCTCTTTTTACGAAAAAATATACCTGAGCTAGACTAATACAAGAGTGACCAAATTTAGTCAGATTCGAACTCAAGACCACCAAACTCAACTGTTATGGCCATTTCTAACCATGCCAGTGCAGATTAAGCAAATTACCCTCGTGGCTCCAAAATTAGGCATTAGATCAAACCGAAGGGCTATAGGTGGTAGTTGCCACCCATGTTCCTCAAAGCCTACTCCGTATCAAATCTAATCTTCTTTGGCGCAGGCTGGTTACCACCCACCTACGATAAATACAAGCAACAAGAAGTTTAAACCATATCCAAACAATGAATAAATAAATAAAATTTGAGAACTCATGAAGCTAATTTCTTATTCTTGCACATGCATAGGAGAAATATGCTTAAGAATCAGGAAATTCCAAAAGTAATTATGAATAAAAAGGAGCACAGAAGCAAACGACAAAATCTCAAGTTCATTATTGGTTGGCATGTTGAATGATTGCTAGAACATAAGTAGCCATATCTTGATCATCCAGCATCAAACTTTTTTGCATGGCAATTCTAGTAAAATAAGTTGAGCATTCCTTGAACCTAGGAATACTTAATACAATTTGCTTGTATCTGATATTTACTTGGCGGGATAGCATTCAAGGAAATTGTTATCTGAATATAAGTATAAATATGGAGAAGGGTGTTCATTCTTACAATTTCAGGGCACTCATAATCAATACCAGCTGCTTCAATCCTCTTTCGCCTTTTCTCATCACGTTTCAGTATTCCTCGAACCAACTTCTTGTGTTCATCCAATGTTCTCTCCTGGGAAGGCGTCAAATATAAATATATAATGCAGTCATACTTCCATGCAAATCAATCAAAGCAAAATGAAATGTGCAATCTTAGACCCCAGGTAGTTTCATATTACTATACCCATTATGTTATACCTTGTCATGACGCTTCCGTTCAATTCTAACCCAATCCAAGGGTTTGTACCAGCGGTTGACACCTTTCCACCTAGAAGCAGGCAAAAAACCCATCAGCAGTAGGACAGCATAATCAAACTTTTAATGTAATAGACATGCTCCTTTTGTCCTAAAGCATTCTGCTTATTCATCACCCAATCTTGTGGATTCAACCGTTGCATTACAGTCATAAGTGTTAGCTCTCTCATAGTTTCTGCAGTTAATTTATCAATTCTTGCAACTAATTGGAATCATGAATCAGCCGTCAAACCTCACAATTCAAGCTTGGCACTTATATGTGCCATTCACAAGTTCCCTAGAATTTTCAAAATAACCTAAAACAGTAGAGAGAGTTTAGTTTTCCATGTTCCTCAGCAAAAGAGAAACCAAAAGGCCAACAGACAATGTGAAAGTAAAATCAGGAAAACAGCAGCTACAACAATGAAAAGTTTAAAAATATAAGGAACAGAATATTTTAATCACATAGCTTTTAATATCAAATAGATAGGTAATAAAAAAGCCATGATAAGTAGCTCCCTTACAGTTTAGGATGAACATGTTCTGGAGGAATGAGGTGAACTTGCAACAGATGCTCAAACAAAAGATAGTTATGCATACACTCTGCCACAACTTTTGCAACCTGCTTCATCAAAGATCAGAAAGTGGAAAATATTAGAATAGGCTGTGTGGTTTTTATTATTTTGATCATCAACTAACTACTTGTGAAATCACCACCTCTGGAGAATCAAACTCTATGAACCCAAAGTGCTTTGATTTGCCTGTCTGTTTACATAAAACCACAAACAAACATAAGTAAAAATACATTTAAGACAAGACACAAATTACATTTGACTAGTTTAATACATGCTATTTCCAGAATAAAGATAAAAGCCTTGTTCATAAAGCTTTTCAGTTTTCTAGGTAAACAAACATACAGGGGCCAGGAGCAACAGCGGAAAGAACTGCATCCTCCAGGTGAAGCAAAGATGCTTGTACTAGTCAGTTTTCAACAATTTGTAAACTTACTGGTCATATCAACGAGGATTTCACAATATTTCATCTCCTTTCAATCCAGTTGTAATAAATTAATAATTACAATAGGAGACAAAAAACCATAGGGAAAAAAGTAAAGAAGAAGCAAAATATTTATTGGTCAAGCATGTAGATGGGTAACTTAGAGAGGATGAGGAGGAGGAGAAGAAGAGGACATGGATTTCTAATTGATTGATTGATTTCGAAACTCAGAATAAGTAACATTCTAATCTTGGTTAATATTTCCTATGCTCTGGACACCTTTAAGAGTTACTCTTTCCATTGTTTCCCTTTTGCATGCAGTTGAACTACTACAAAACAATAGCACATAATGCAATTTTTTTTTTGAATCTAAAGGATGGAAGATGTTCATGCAATTTGAGGCCTCTATGGTGTTCAAATATCTGAAGCAATTTCTGGCAAAAAAAAAGGCTAAAGCTGGCGAACTGTATCCCGAGTAAACAGATAATTCAACTAAAAACCACGATAAAACCAAATAACATGTCAAAAAAGTTCAAACCTTCTTATTTCTGGCAATTCTCAGCCTCTTGATTGTACCAAATTGCTTAAAAAATCCTGCATATCAATCGAAATATTCAGTTAGAAATTCCTTTAACGTATTGGGATACACTAATAACCACCCTCTCAGACCCATAAACATATACCTTCCATTTCATTTTCATAGAAGCCATGGGGAATTCTCCCAATATACAATACTGTAGCTTTATTCTCCCTTACTTCACTGACCGGAAGCTTCCTCGCCGGCCCACCTTCCAATGGCTATTCTCCAAATACAAAGTAGCAATTCGTGACCAAAAAACTCAACTAATATATCGAAAATACAAGTTCATAAAAGAATAGTATATTAGCATACCAAGAAATCAGGAGCTTCATCTGCGGCAGCGGAAGCAGCAGACAGCTGTGCGGCGCCTTTCTTCAATTTTTTCATTGTAGCTTTCTTTTTCGCAGCCTTTGCCCCCATCTCACTGTAAATGATAGCAATTCGCCCACGATAATTAGATTTAACTAGAGGTGCTGAGCTCTTTTTCTGATGAGAACCTGACGGTGGTGATGATCAACTGTTGCAGTAGCGGTGGTGGATATTTTCTTAACCAATGAGTAGTCGCGGCGGCCGAAGTTTAGGGCTGAAGCAGCAGCAGC
Organism: Voacanga thouarsii; assembly: GCA_026120185.1. Classification (NCBI taxonomy): domain Eukaryota; kingdom Viridiplantae; phylum Streptophyta; class Magnoliopsida; order Gentianales; family Apocynaceae; genus Voacanga; species Voacanga thouarsii. The sequence continues at coordinate 358,463 of JANUWF010001066.1, read as the reverse complement.
TGCCAAAACGATGGCTATCGCCTACAAAGACCACGCATTGGATTGGACCTCTCGTTCGGGCCTCCTTATTGTTACTGACTTTTTTTTATTTTTCCCCTTTTCCTTTTTTGCCCCTTGGCTTAGTTTTTTTGGTACTAAATCCTCAAATATGAAATTAAAATTAAAATTTGAATTTAATTAATTATAATATACTTTTATATTATATTTGATTATAGTTTAAATTAAAATTAAAATAAATTATAATTAAATAAATATTTAATATAATATTTTCCAATCCAAATAACTCTTGTTCTAATTAAAAACATTTTAATTTTATGACAAGACCTCATTATATTTTAATCAATTAAATTACAATAACAATCTCTTATTAAAAGAATTGAAATAACTAAATACTTAATAATATATTATTAAATATATTTAATTCAATAAAAATTTAATTAATTAATTTTAAATACTTTAATTAAATTATTAAGTTATCAAATAGATCCGCATGCTTAATATAATAATCCCATTCGAAAACAATACTATTATTCAATAATAACTGAGTGCACTAGAAAAAAAAATTAATGATTTAAAAAAAATTTAAGTCCGGATCCATGTTGCAAAATTGAGGTTGATGAGTTTTCGGTCTTCCTTTTCTATACAAAAGAAGGCCCAAATATGTTCATTTTAATTCTGTTTTTTCTTTCTTTTTTTTCCTACATCAACTCTCAGATTCTATATAGCAGTACCATCCTCCTTCACCTCTGCCATAGAAATGACAATAATGCAAGGAGAAATGCATCAAAACGTAAAGAAACACAACTCTGATTTCGAGATAAAGCTCAATGCTAAAACTTTAAGATTGTTCCCACTGCATTATGATCAACAACATCAAGAAATGATACAGTACAAGATGTCCAGGGATAATTAGCAATCCGACCAAAGGGTGATCTCAACCTGGATCATATTTGCATGTAACTATGATCCCTCGTGTCTCTAAGATTCACCATTTCGCTCCAAAATATATTTGCAGTTCCCAAACAAGAGCAGTATCTTGTACTGCACTACTGCGACTCAAAAAACCAAGAGCACATTCTATCTTTTTCTCAAATCTACAAAGCTACTTTTTGCCATCAATTGAAATTTACAACAGGCAATCTGGTTTTCTTTGCGTCAATCTTTCAAGAACTTGAATTTCCAAGTCATTCTTGAGAGTTTAAGCTAGCTCGGGCTTATTATGAACTCCGATCCTTAAGGGTTCGTGGGAAACAAATAATTCTTGAACATTCAATTACCCACACTACTACATTAAAGTTTCTAAGGAACTAAGCCATCAACAACCCTATAGATCTTCCTGATGGAATCGATGTATGATTCATGAATACTCACTTTCAACTTCTGGAGGAAATGGTTTCCATGATCACTAGCTGCAGAATGAATTTCTGATACAGAGGCAACAAGAACCATATTCTCCCCATTTCCAACATCTATTTCGCATAACTCCTCAAAAACCTCTTGAAACTTGGTGACTAATGTCTCATAAAACGACTTACTTGGAGGAATGACATTGATAATTAGAACACCGTTCCCAGAAATAATCTCTCTGGCAGCAAGGAGAACTGACTTCCTAACAAATTCCAAAGGTGGGGCACTTGTACCAATTCTTGCATCACTTGAATCCAAATCAACCATGATCACATCAAATTTACCATCCAAATGCCCCAAGCAAGAACCATCGTTCCCATTGCAACCATTCAATTTCTGATCTTTTCCACCACATGCAGTTTTCTCAACCAATTCAATCCCATCTCCAACATAGCAGTGAGCCAATTCACTATCTGTCAACCCAAAATACTTCTTGGCTACAACCAAAACCATCTCATCCTCCTCCACAGCTACAACCTCAAAACCCAACTGAGCAGTCAAGAAACTAACCAAAGCTCCACCTCCAACTCCCAAACACAAAGCCCTGGGCTTGAACCCCTCTTGAGTTCGCCCATCTAGATATGAACAAATCATAGAAAGCCCTGCTATCATTGGACTCAAATAAGGTTGAACCAGTACCCCAGTATCCACTGTAAACTCTACATGATCTAATTCATCACCCGAGTCCGATTCATTATGCAGGTTAATTCTCACCTGGCTTTGTACTAAATTCGGCATTCTCTTAAACCTCAGCCTCCTCCTAAACTCCTTACCACCATCAGCTAATTCCAGCTCAACATTTTCTATGAGCATTTCACCAACACAAGGCCCAACACAAATTTCCAAAACTGAACTGCGTACCACCTCATCTTCATATCTCAAAAATGGTATCTTTGGAAAATCGTTATTTTGAAGGAAAGCCGCTCTAGGTGTCAAAGCAAGCAACAATGGCATCAACCCTCTTTCAATTTGCAATGTGTTTGTATCAATACTAGTAGTGCATAGAGGGAGTTTATACGAAGCAGGATGAGAGCAATTTGGGGAATTATTGGCGATTAAAATCAGGCGGGAAAGGTCTGGGAAAGCAAGGAGAAGTTGGAGGTGACCGGATTCAGTAGAGAAAGTCCAATCTGATTCACGGTTTGGTGGAACTAACATGGCGGCGATTCTGACATTCGCATCGTCCATGTGGGTTGGGGAGTCAATGACGGAGATGCGAATGATGGAAGTGTGGAGAACGGCGGGGAAGGGCTGAGGTAGGGGGTTAGGGAATGTCAAGGTGATGTAGCGAGAAGGCGCTACAGTTTCGAACGTGGTTGGGTCCAAAGACATTTTCCGGCGAATGCGACGGCGTTCGTGGGAGGAGAGCCCGCCGCTGGTGGTTCGCACTGCGCTGAATCAAACAAGTCAGTAACCTAAAGACTCGGCATCAGAAGTCTTTTTCCTTTTGCGTCCAAAACTTTCACGAAATCTCAATTTGCCACTAAAATTTATATTGTTGCCAAATGGGCATGATTCAAATCTTTTGTGTCGACAAAAATTAGACTATAGTTTGTATATTGTCATATAGTAATATTTGTTATAAAATTTGGGTAGTGTTAGAATAAAATCTACACACTAATAAAACTTTAACTATTCTTTGCACAAGAATTTCTCTCTTTCTTTTCTCTCACAATTTTCTCTAATCTTTCTTTCACAAAATAATGGTATATTACAAGTTTAGAGAATAGCTCTATTTATAGAGCTCTAATTAGTGGAATACATCATGACATACATCATCTTCCACTAATCTTAATTAGTGGTGTCTCCACTAAACGGTGAACATCCATAAAAATCTTCTCTAATAATTCACATAAATCCATAATTAGTGGAACCTCCACTAATTAATGGAGCTTCCAATAATTTTAAGATATTCATAACACTCCCCCTTGAATATCCATCCATTACATAAAGAATATGTCTTGTTAAAACCTTACTAGATAAAAACCCAGTGGGAAAAAAATCTAGTGAAGAAAAAAGAGTACACTATTCTATATGTCTGTTTATTACTCCCCCTGATGAGATGATTTCTTTAAATCTTTAAACCGACGCATACCGATTTTATATCTCAACTTCTCAATGTTACAGTCGGTAAAGTCTTCGTGAAAATATCTGCGAGGTTGTCACATGACCGAATTTGTAGCACATCAATTTCATCTTTCTTCTGGAGTTTGGTGACCTATGCTATGTCCGATCTCCTTTAATATATCCTCCTCGTAATTACGCTTATGCCAGCTGCATTATCTTCATAAAGATGAGTTGGAATATCTCTGATATATGATAATCTACAACTTTCTCGGATATAATAAATCATAGATCTTAGCCATATACATTCTCGACTTGCTTCATGAATGGCTCTAATTTCAGCATGATTTGAAGAAATATCTACTTGGAGATATCGAAGGACTTGTTTAATTCCATTCCAATGTCTTCATGTTGGTGAATAATTAAATCTTACTAATAAATTGACAGCAAATGCAATATCAAGTCGTGTATTGTTAGCAAGATACATCAATGCACCAAGTGCACTGAGATATGGTACTTCAAGACCAATAAGTTCTTCAACATCTTCTTGAGGTCGGAAAGGACCGGACGATCATCGGAATACTCAATGGATGTGCTTTGTCCATGTCAAATCTTTTTAGAACTTTTGCTATATATGTTGAATAAATGTTCTACTTGCCAAATGTTCAATTTGTAAACCAAGGCAAAGTATAATTTTACGACCATCCTTGATGTCAAATAATCAATTATTTCTTGGAGCTCTTTAAGAGTTCCAATAAGATTAAAATCATCAACATATATAGCTAATATCACAAATTTAGAACCGGATTTCTTAATAAAAACGCATGGACATACCTAGTCATTTTAAATCTCGCTTTCAATCAATATTTACTAAGATGATTGAACCACATACGCCCAGATGGCTTCAGGCCATATAATGATTTCTGCAATTTGATGGAGTAATTTTCACGAAGATAATGTGTATATGCTTCTGGCATATGAAATCCTTTGGGGATTTTTATGTAAACATCATTTTCTAAATTTTCATACAAGTAAGCAGTGACAACATCTAATAGGCGCATATCTATCTTTTCATGTACTGTCAAACTAATAAAATATCGGAGTGTAATAGTATCAATAACAGGAGAATAAGTTTCATCATAATCAATACCTGGTCTTTGTGAAAAACCTTGGGCTACTAACCGTACTTTATATCGTACGATTTCATTCTTTTCATTGTGCTTTCATACAAATATCCATTTGTAGCCAACAGGTTTTACACCTTCTGGTGTTCGGACTGCAGGTTCGAAGATTTCACGTTGTGACAGTGCATTTAACTCCGATTGAATCGCATCTTTCTATTGTAGCCAATCTTTTCTATGCCGACATTCATCAACTGATATTGATTCAAGATCATCATTATCCTGTGTAATATCAAGAGATATTATATGCAAACATATGATCAATAATTATTTCTATCCGATTCCAACTTCTACCGGAAGTGGTATAATGGATAGAAATTTCAGTGTTACTTTCATCTATGTCTGGTTCTTTGTCATCAATTTTCTCTTGATCTTTACATTCTTTTCTTTAATATGATTATCTGGATCATTAATCCTCTTTTCTTTCGAGGATTTTTATCTTTAGAACCAAGAGGTCGGCCATGCTTCTGGCATGCTTTTGGCTCAGCAGCTATATGTAAAATCTTTTATTCTACTGGAACTTCAATTAGAATAGGAGCATTTATAACTGACATATGCGATTTTGTTACTCTTCTAGAGTCAACAAAAGCGTCTGGCATTTGATTTGCAATGTTTTACAAATGAATTATTTTTTGAACTTCAAGTTCACACGCGCTTGTATGCAGATCAAGATAATTTAATGATGTTATCCAATCACGATCTTTCTTGTACTGTTTCTGTTCTCCCCCTAATTTAGGGAATAATGATTTCACAAGAGAATAAGAGAAAAGAAAAAGAAATATAAGAAAATGATAACAAGAGAATAAGAAAAGAAATATAAAAAAATGATCACAAGTAGGAAATGCCAAGAAAAATATCTCCTTTTTTTTTATTTTACTCTTTCCGGTACTGACCGTTCCTCTTCCTCTCTTGTCTTTTCTTCTCCTCCGACCCTCTACCTACCATCTACCTCTTCTTCTTCCTCATACGATATATATATATATATATATATATATATATATATATGTATGTATCGATATATATTTTAGTCATCAGTCATTAGTAAATATCAAAAACAAAAACCATAAAGCAGATATGAAAGCTCGTAATTCATTTTAGACATAATCAAATTTTGACTTGGTTTCTGCAGCAAATTTTGATGTATTTGCCCGTCCAAGCCAACCGCCTAATTCTAATGCAGAAGATTTTGATATGTTTTCCTTTCCAAACCAATCGGTTCCTCCTAATTTTAGGTGAGATACCTTTGAGGGCTTCCATTTTTTTTTTTTGTGCTGGATAATGAAATTAAACTCTATTTTAGTTTGTTTTTTTTTTTATGTAAATCAGTAAACATACTGCTTTTGACCAATTTGATTCGCCCGTGCAAGAGACTGTTTTTTATGTTGTTCCTCTTGATGCTATTCATTTGAATGAGGATATGCTTGTGCATGATCCTTTTTACTCTCTAATGGTTTTTGAACAAAGTCAGAATATGATTCTAGGTTATTATACATTTAAATATGGATTTTGAATGGTATTACCTTTACTGATATTATTTTCTTTTTTTAGGAGAAATAATGAGTGGTCTTGGCAATGAAGTCGGAGTAAGTACTCATGAAATGCATAATATCGAAGTTCAAGATATTATTTCAGACGAAATTCTTAAAGAGAATAAGAGGATTAAGAGGCAGAGAGAGAAGAAGGGTAATAATTCCCAAACACTATCAAGAGAAACCATTTTACAGTACTTTTACCTACCAATCAAGAGCGCGGCCAAAGAACTGAATATTGACATAGCCCATCTTAGGAAAAGATGTAGGGAATTAGGAATTCGTCGATGGCCTCACAGGAAGTTGATAAGTTTGGAGACCCTAATTCAGAATGTTCAGGTTCTCTCACACACACACTTATACTTTGCAAGTATGAAATTATGAAAGATTTATAAGTAAATAACCGATAATATCACTTCGATTTACAATAGATGCAAAATAAAGAAGAATGATGGCATATGGCTGAGAAGAAGTTGAAAGAAGCCATTGAGATACTGGAATGTAAAAAGCAGTTGGTGGAAGAAAATCCTGATACGCAATTAGAGGACCAAACACAGAAATGGAGATAAGCATGCTTCAAGGCCAAATATAATGAGAAACTTAAGTATAGTAAACTTAAGGGGATTATAAAATCCCAAGACTCATTTCACAGTAACTTCACGGCTAATTCTGCTGCTAGTCTAAATGTTGGCTCAAAAGGAGAAAAAAAGGAGGAGGATGCCGAAAAAGAGGAGTTGAAGTCCATAATTGCTAATTGTTTGTCTTCCTCTAATGTAAATATTGAAAAAGAATAATTACAAACATTCATCTTAAATTTGTCAGCTCAATTATAAAAGAGCAACTATAAGTATGTATCCTTAAGTTCATATGAACACTAGTGATATGAATAAAAGATGTGATACTTATTATTAATGGAAATATCTTTTTCCCTTATTATCTTATTTGTTTCACTTCAAATGGTCAGTATTTCTCTGTGATAAGGGAAATATCGAGTGTGTCCATGACCATAACCACGGTTACTGCCACAACTACGACTATAACGATGGCTTCTACTAGAGCCAACAGCATTCACTTCTGGGAGTGCTGTTTAGCCAGTTGGTCTGGCTTCATGATTTCTCAATAATAACTAATTATTTTTCTTTGTAATGATGAGGGTAGTAATTAAATATGTGTATACCCATTTTCTCGATATTGTTACTGCAGGATAATATTCGAGGCATGAAAGGTGGAGAAGGTATTCTCCAATATATCTTCATCAGTAACTTTTTCTCCTCATAATTTTAACTGAGATATAATTTTATACATCGCGGAGCTATATTCATTCACGGTTTTTAAAATCTTGCAACTTCAGGTGCAATCATTTATACCGTGCAGTTGGTAGTACGACCATCTTCAGGTGGTTAAATATTTCTTTTTATCCACATGACATATGAATCTCTTTTTTTTTTAGCATTTAGATGCATTTCTGTATGACATATAATTTTTTTTCAGAAATATCAAGGGTTACAAATTCGAGTTTAGCAAAATTAATAAATGCGTACCTGTCTTCTGACTTTAATAACGGCAGAGACTCGTGCTGATAACGTATTATAAAATTTGGGTAGTGTTAGAATAAAATCTACACACTACACACTAATAAAACTCTAACTATTCTTTGCACAATAATTTTTCTCTTTCTTTTCTCTCACAATTTTCTCTAATCTTTCTTTCACTAATCTTTTTTTTACAAAATAATAGTGTATTACAAGTTTAGATAATAGCTCTATTTATAGAGCTCTAATTAGTGGAATATATCATGGTATACATTATCTTCCACTAATTTTAATTAGTTGTGTCTCCACTAAATGGTGGACATCCATAAAAATCTTCTCTAATAATTCACATAAATCCATACTTAGTGGAGCCTCCACTAATTAATGGAGCTTTCAATAATTTTAAGATATTCATAACAATATTATATATATAATATAACTTTTTCAAAAGGTGGCTTTTATATTTTTAACTTTTTTTAAGCAAATAATATAGAGAATGCCCTGTAGCAATATCTCAAAACAACTTTTGAGTTAAAATTAAAAAAAATATTGTTTTAAGTAGATAAAAAATAATTTTATAAATAACATACTCATGACGCTTAATTTTCTTATTATATGAAATATATACTCAATCATTTTTAAGTTACTTAATTCTTACACGTTCATCATTCAAAATGCATGCAATACTCGTGTCTATGTAAACAATTTATTTATTTGTGAATAAGGTTCATTAGAGCTCATTTTCTATTCAAATATTATGAGTCGAGTTTAAATAGAAAATAAATTTTAATTATAAACTAAATAATTGAAATATACTTACAAATATTTGTTTTTTCGCATTGACAAATATCAATATTTATTTAGTCTTAAAATTTATATTTCTATCTTTTATCCTTATTTATTCCTCGATCGATCTCCTCGTATTCTTTCTTTCTCCCATTGTTTTCCTTGATGCCATGCCAGTCACCCCTTCATTGCAACATGTTAAATTTTTTTCACCCTTTATATATGGATAGTTAGACTTAGGATCTCATTTTCTACCTTTTATCTTCGTTCCTTCCTCAATTGCATAGTTCTTGGTCTCTTCCATATTCTTCCTATCTCTCACATTAGCCATTGTTTTCCTTGATGCTAGTCACCCCCTCAATTCATTGTACAACGCTAATATTATTTTAAGTATAACAATATCAATAATTATTAGTTTCAATTATACATATTGTGTAAATTATTTATTTTTAAAATTATTTCCTTTTAACCCTAGAATAACTACTCTATGTCCGTGATATCAATAATCATCGCTTTTCTTCATTGCAAGCCCTCTTCCAATCGTTTATTGTTGAATTTGCTTCATCCTCATCCTACAATTGCTACTCGATGACAACAATACTAACAATATTCATTTTCTCCTAACATGTACCATTTCCCAATTGTTTAATATTGAAAGCACTTAATCACGTTATTCTTTCTTATACAAGTCCCATCTTTGATATTAAACTCGATTCATATTCATCGCTAGAATGATTATTCGATATTTAGTAATAAGAATGATTATTATTTTTTAACTACTTTACTAGCATTGCATTTGACATCGAACTATTAGAATATTTTCTAAATGACTTACTCTACCATCATACTAAGTTAAATTTAAAGTAGGCAAAAGAATAAAAATTATATGTTGAAGCATTTTACCATCCGTCACTCCAACTAAGTAAAAATAAAAATTAATATTTTATTCCTCCTGCTTACTTTATTTATGTTGTTTATAATATATATTCGTTTTCTCAATAAAAAATTTGTTAAAGTTTAAGAGATAGAATTGCTCTGATAGAGACAATTTACCTTTTAAAGGAAGAAGAATAACTTGCAACATTAGATACCTCCATGAAAATCTTAAGTGGGTAACATTTTGCCTGTCTAAAAAATAGTTTAGATATATTATTTTTTTCATGATTATATTTGATTTCATAATTACATTCTAAATCTAATTTTAATAAATTTATAGATTAATATTCTTTATGTACAAAATGTGACATTCAAATTCATATAGAGAGCGATGTTTGTAATTCTTATTCGTCATTTTTAATTATTATTTCCTTCAACTACATTCGAATTTCTCATTTAACCTGGTACAAAGAATCAGAAAAATATTTCACTATAGTTAAGTTACTACATTATATTTATTAATTAAAAATATTAACGGTAAAATTTGTGAGTTTGTGAAGCTTATATTCTTTTAGTGGAGGAGGTTATTTGTAAAAAATTAGAGAAATAATATATATTTTAATAAAATGGATATTTATTTGTGGATATTTTAAAATAAAAATATGAAAATTTAATTTCGAATAAGGGAATTATATATTAAAAAAAACTATATGACTTATACATGTTGACTTGTTATTATATTTCTTTTAATTAAATTGTTATAATATATTTACTTAAATAATTTAATGGGACTGGAAAATTAGACTTACTGAAATTAGTAAAAGAACTTGAAGGTCTTCAAGTAATTGCATATTCACAATCACCAGTTTAGGGTTTAGTTTTTATTTTCAAATTTTTTACTCCTTCTAGAAGACGCATTAAAATATATTAAAAAAAATCCACAAGAGCCGTACAGGCGAAAGATAATTTACGCGGCAAACAAATCAAAAGAAAGGCGGCAAAAGTGCGAACTCTTCTCAGGTATTCTTCTCACCGCCTTGCCTCCTCCACTCTCCCCGGCGGCCGCCGGACGCCTGGCGATCAGAGTTACAACCCTAGTTTTGTGAGAGAAGGTATGGCCGATAATATTACCCTCTATAACAGCTTGGTCATGGTATATCGTAGTTGGATTGTGTCTTATTAAACTTTTTGGTTACCGAGGAACTGCCAGGGAGAGGAATAGAGAAATTTTAGAATATCCCTAACTTCATCGTCTTCATTGGTTTGATAAATGTTTATAAGCATAAAAATGGGGTAAAAGGTTGGTAAAATTCGGGCTTGTATGTAATATTTTGTGCTTTCTTGATGGGAAGTTATTAAGGTTAGCTGACCAATAGTTGTTTGTGTTTATTGAATTAGGTTTCGTTTTGGAGTGATTGTACATATTGTAGTGGTGAAGTGTGTAGTTTGGTGGACTCAGCCATTGTAGCATTCAGGAAGGAGAGAGGGTAAAGAATCTTGATATTTTATCTGTAGAATATGGATAATGTTTTGAAATGATGTTTTGTTTACCAATAATTTGGTTCGTTTCATTCCAAATTGTCTGTTCTTGACAAACTGTTATTTAGCAGGAGTCATGCCATATGTATTTTAGCATAACACTTCTAGAACAGCACAAAATTGTGACCTTGAATTTTTCCAGGGCTTTCCATTCCCAAAATATAAATATACTTGTAGAACATTTAACCAATGAATGTTCTTTTAACTGGTCAAATATCACCTCTCACGATGGACAAAACTTATTATCACAATGCTTTAATTTAACAATTTAACTTGCTCTGAAATGAACTTCCTCTTTTTGAAACCCCCCCCAACAAAAAAAAAGTGCTCTAAGTTTTTTGTATTTGAATAGTGTCTATTAGGATGGTTCTGAAGATAAAAATTTGACTTGAGGAAGAAAATAGAGATTCATAATCACTCTAGTAAATCTCTGCGCCCTCACACCCCCCCCTGCGTGGTAATACCCTATCACTTCACTCATCGAATCATGTTCGCACAAAGAAAATGACCTTTGTATGAAACTGGTTGGGAAACAAATTGATATTTGAGATCCCTGGTGTTCTGTTCAACAGTAGCTATAAGGAACAATCTGGATAACGTGCGAACTTGATGTCTGAATTATGGCTAACATGAGTTGGCAATTTTGATGCGAATCCTAAAGCTCATGTATCTATGTGGTGATTATTTATTAGGAAAATGGACAACCATTGGATGGAACACAGTGGTGATTGATGTGTGCGCTTTCTTGCAGCAACTATATACTGTTTGGTCCCTAAAAAGTAAAAACAAACTATACACTGTTTGGAGAACATGTGATTATAACTCTAATCTTAGGGTTTCATCTTTTATAATATTTATGCTGGTTAAATCTTTGATTTTTTTTTTTAATGTTGTTACGTCTCTTTTCTTCTCTTTTCATCCTTTATTTCTGGCTTATGTAGCATTCTTTATTATTTAAAAGGCACATGAAGTTCAATGTTAACATTTGACTGTTAGATTTTGCAATTGTAATCTAACAGTTAGATTATGATAAACTTAAGACTTGTGTAAAATCGGTCCAAATTTTAATTTCTAATCCTGCTTTAGGTAATAGTCTTTGCTCGAACAGATATATGGAGAACGTAACTCTGGATTTCTCTTGGGCATCATCTATCATAATAGTTGTGCTTTTATTTGAATGCCATTTATTATTAAATTGTCCACGTAGAACTAGTTTCAAAATATTGTTAAGTTGACTGATGCATTTCTCAGGAGAGAATTGCACCGATCTTTGAATATATTACATACCATTGCTTGATAGTTAAAAGACTGTATCACAAAGATTCTGTGGTTGAACATTTTCCCAAAGAGCGGGCATAATTTTCCTCCCTTCTTGATTGAGGTATTAAGAGTATATAGGCTTCACAATATATTCTTAGTACTAATTTTGTTCACAATAGAGACAAAAAATCTGTCCCATATGCTGGTACTATTACAAATGATGGCTGTATCCTAGATAGAGGTTAAAGGGCATCTTCATTTCAACTTGGGGCAGGATGTGGTGGGGTTTCAGAGCATATTAGACATTGCATACACGACAATTATCACTTGCAGCATTTTTGGATTGTGAAGATGTATTTTTTTTTTTTTTTCTGGTGCTCTTCTTTTCTTTTCCTCCTACAGTATTTTGGATTGTTGAGCATTGCACGAAGGTCCAATTTTTTATTTTGAGGTAGAATTGAGTTAAAATTTCCGGTGTCATGAATTTATTTCAGAAGAAAACTTGCTTGCATTAAGTACTTTGGATGCAGAAAATTGAAAGTGAAACAAAGAACTTGTTTTCAAGCTAAATCTTGTTTGTACTGGTATTTTCTCTCTGTATTAGAGAATGGATTTAAATGAGTGGAAAGATTATTATGGAAGCATAGCTCATAAGAAATTACTAAATTTCCATGCATGCTGATTCAGTTTGTGCTTGACTATTTCTCTTCTAAATTTTTCCATGTTTTGGATAATTAATTGTGCAACCTCATCTTAGACTCTCCAGGTCGTCTTATCATTTCTTTCTTATCTTTAATTTCAAAAATAGGAAAACACACAGTGCATAACCATTAAATGGGAGCATTCCTATTCTGTGAGAGGTTAACTGTCAATTATACTGTAATATCTGAAGTGATGGGTGCAAAGATTTTTGGGTTATTACCTTGTGAAGGCACAAGCTTAAGGTATTTTAAATAAGAAATTATTGACTGTGTTGGCACCCTGCAATTGATGTGCAAGTATTTGGGGAATCTACTTACTTTTGTTAGGGTGTACTTGGCAACAACCCTACTCAAAAAAATTTCCATTTGAAAAGAATTTCAATTCAAGCGATTCCCAATTCCGGAGAATTATCATTTACTCACAAAAGCATCACATTCTCACTCCTTGGCTCCACATGGCCCCACATCCCCTCCCCCCCCCCCCCTCCCCACCCCCCAAAAAAAATTCAAGTCCATTCTCAATTCAAACCAAATTTTCTCAAATTGGTTGCTGTCTAAGTATCTGTGATGTAGGATATCTTTTACAACATTTTGTACCAGAATTTACTATATTTCAATCTTTATTGCAATTCTCTATTCAAAAAAGCTATCCTCCACTAGAAGCAGTTCTTGATGGGAGAAGGACAGCTGGTTGTTTAATGAAGATTAACAAAAGGTAAATGAAGAAAAATTTGAGAAACAACAATCATTCAAGTAAATTCTTGAGTAACAAAGTGTTATTTGTAATGTTAGGGCTTGTTATATGCAAAAATAATTTCAGCTGACAGCTAGTTTATGGTTACTAGATTTTATCTATGTGGTCTCATCATGTTGTGAATTCTTCGTGAGTCAAAATAAGCTTATTAAAGCTGGTTCATGTAGTGCATCTGATGGCTGCAAAATGTAACGTGGTTGTTCAGATATTATTGTGCATGCAACAAGTTACGGTTAGAGTTGTCAACAAATTTAGGTCAAGGCATATTTTGATGGATCCCTACAAACGAGTTCTCTATGTTTGTAGATCCATGTATTTGGTATCTGGATAAATTTGGCCTACATATTTCCTTTCCATCATTAGTTTTCCTTGCAAGGTCGAGGCAGATCTTGATGAATCCCTACAAAAGAATTCTTTGTGTTTGTAGATCTAAGTATATAGTATCTTGATAATTTTGGTCTAGATATTTCCTTTTCATCACTAGTTTTCCTTGCAAAGACGTCTCATGATTTCAGCATAGTTTGGGAAATCGCATCTGTCAATGAAAGTACTTCTAATATCCCCATTTAAAGGGATCTTACAAAGTTTGGGAAATTATTTGTACCACTTGAATTTGATGAAATTACATCTCATGTGAAGAGTTGAAATAATGAAATGTACAACACTAAGTTAGCCATAAGCAATTTATCTCATTCAGCAGTAGTTTTCTTCTGTGTATGCACAGGTTTTGGTTAGTCCCAAAATGCTAATCTTCTCTGCAGCATTATCTTTCTTTCTGTTTGTCCTTTTTACTTGCGGTCTTCTTACTTGCAGAGTAGTGCAATCTGCCCCTGAGAGGTCGAGGTGCTCGTCTTCTCCTGTCAAAGCCCCTAACACAAACGTATCCTGCAAAATGTACTTTATGAATTTAGAGCGAATAAAATTCCAATCCCAAGTATGTCTAATGCTTCAGTCATATATTTACTTTCAGCATTTTGTATCATGAAATTATATTCTTATCCGGGAGTGGAAAAAAAAATTATGTGACCTAAATTGTCTTTGATTTGTGGCATATGAGAAAAAACGTTACCTCTCCAGAAGCACTTCTGAATTCCTATCGTTGACAAGCCTGGAGAAAAAGCATTGTTTTGTAAGTGCCTATATTGTCCTTTAAAATGGTATTGAACTTGTACATTTAGGTATCCTTTTTGATAATATATATATATATATATATATATATATATATGTATATATATATATATACCTCTAAAAATTGCCGTGACAGAGGTTCCACAGTACACAGTGCGTCTTGGCAGTGGCCAGAGCCAATCTCTTGGGACAACAATTGGGTTAACACTAGATTCATGATCTGCAAACACCTGTATGATGGTAGATCATGTGCTATGTTATACAATCATCTGCAGTATGATGATGTAAGTGGTTTGAATAACAGATGTCAAAATGATAAAAATTATACAAATCCAGAGAGATATACGGGATGTTTGACCAACATCCAAAACAACAATAATTGGAGAAACAGGAAGAGTTTGTTACCTCATTAACTTGGAAATATGTTCCATTGAGCGGGAAGCTCCCCCTCATTGCTGTTCTGCATGGTATCTGCAATTGTGAGGTATTTTAGTAAAAACCTCATTCTAAAATGCAAAAAAATTAGTTGTAAAATAAACTTTCTCTGTCAAGTCATTGTTATGTTACTTTTCAAACATTTTATTTCCTCACCAGAAGTGTGCCTCTGACTGTCTCTGAATTTGCCTCTCTTATACTGTTGCATGAAAGACATGTTTTCTCATTGCACAATCTGCCTGTTCCTTGAAAACTACATTTACTTTCAGGAGGTTGAGTTGAATTTTCTGTTTCACCTAGTTGAAGAAGCAAAATGTTAAAAAGGGCAAAAAATCAGTAGATTAAAAAGATAATATCTTCTGGAAGTATAATTGAAAAGCTTAATTTCCAGATCAATCAAGGCAGGACCATCAGTTGGTCCCTGTCTATCTCTCTTTTGTTTTTTTCCCTTCTTTATGATGTTCGTTCTCAATGGAGGGAGGGGAAGGAGTTGCCAATCTGTGTGAGTATAGGCTATGTTTAACCGAAGTTAGGCTAAGCAACAACTCCATTGAAATGGATGGTAAGAATAGGCTTTAACTTCTTTCATTTTGACAATCTCAAACCCTGGTGGTGTTCATTGGAAAACTTTCCCAGTAAGTTGTGTTCTACCTGGTGTCCATATGGCCAGAAGATACGGGCTTGGATCATCAGGTTCTCGTCTATCCACCTGAATATTAAGATATGAGGGGTCAATAACCATCAAGCTTAGTTGCTGGTGGACCATACAGAAGTAACAATGAAAGAGAGAGTTACTTACCCCTTCAAGTAGTGGATGTGAATCTGGAATTTCATAACTGCAGGACAGAATGAGTCATCACCACTCATATGTGACAGATTCCATGGAAAGAATTTACAAAACATAATAGTTATTGATGAGATATTTTTTTCAGCAGTTAAACTAAGCTGGTCCACTGTTTCCAGCAGGTTCCTGACTATTGGCTGTTCTTGATAGCAACTAGCAAGTTTAGTAAATATAAAATTTGAAATAGAATCATGTTGACAAAGAACTGATTTTGCTTTTCTAGGGTTAGAATGCTATCTAGTTCTGGGGGAAAAAAAAAAAAGAATTTATGTACTTACACTAGGTGCTCTGTGCGCAGTCGGTTCACGTTCTTTAGTTTGGGTGCAGGGTTAGAAGCATCTGCTGGATTTAGAGCAACTAAGGCTCTGGACAAGTCACCTTCTGGAATTTCCATATTCTGCTTTTGCTTAAATGTTTGCACATTCATTTTGGATTCTTCAAAGCTGAGGCCTAAAGTAGGCATTTCATCAGTGTCTTTAGATAATAAGTCCTCAATGTCACTTGCTGAAAATTCCGTGCATGATTCTGGTGTACTTGGCTCCTCAATAATAGGCTCCTGCTGGTTCCTGATGTACTGAGATTCTCTCACCGCATTGGTTTCAGGAGGAGGTAGTGCCATAGGCTTCAGTACATGAGTAGGGCTTTCACTGGTCATCATTGGGATAGCTGAGCTCACAATACTTCTTTCTTCTGGCCCTGGAAGGGCAAGCCTTGCACTGCATTAAGGACATGTTCAGTCATTGTTACTGTTAATCTCATATAGACGTGTAGTTATGAACACGGGAGAACTAGAAGATTGTTTGTCAATTGCTTCTCCATCTGTATGTCATGGGAACACAAGCTATTGAAGGTATAAATTTTACCCAGAGTCTTCATTCTCATGTTGTGAGGGTGGCCCTCTATGACGGTTGCTTGGTAGATATGGTAGTTAAAAACATAAGTTACAGCTACATGCTTCTTGTCCTTCTTTTTTGCATCTTGGTTTTACTTCTAACCTTTCTTGAATTCAATGGTAGGATTAGTTTATAAAGGCCTTCTAAGCTCTATAGGCACTCTGGAGAATTCAACAATGAGTCTGTAACATCTTTAGGGTGAGTTTTTGGCAGAGTTGAAAAACCTATGCACGTCTGGTGGGATGCATATTTCCTCCACATTTAATCTGTATCTTCTATGGTCTGTGGGCATCATGATATTATTCACTGGAAGAGAAACCTTGGGATTATGAGTTGAGACTGCAAAATCTAGGATTCCCGCACATCTGTTTTACATTTTCTTTAACTCCAAATGAGCTGGATTCTGCATTTGTTTGTGCTTACTTTTTACTAATTTAAGCTCCATTCCTTCTGTCACTATGTCAGTCTCATAATTTGCCTCAGAACATTAGCTTACCATCGTGTTTAAGACTGTAAAGATGTACCATGGAAAAAAAAGGAAAAAGAGGTAATACTACCATTCAAACAAATAAAGAATGAAAATGAGCAAAGGGGGAGTTCTCAAAGCCCTCGTTGAAGCAAACCCTAAGCAAGAAAGAAGCTAAAGAAAAGGGGAAAGAAAGAAACAAAGCTGATTATCTTTTATTATTTTCATGCTCAGTTAATGATTATTGGAGATAGTGGCTTTCAAACCTTGCATAAGCGCTCGCGTAGTGTCTACATTCAGGTTGCATTGGACATGAATTGCAGTTGGGTTGTTTCTTTGTGCAGAAAACCTTGTCATGGTTGAGAAATTGATGGTTAGTTAGGCCCTTTTAATGTTAATAGTATCGAAGTGGGTTTAGTGACATACCTTCCCGAATGTAATCATTTGATAGTGTAACTCGTACCTGCAGGTTGATATATGATATAGTGTCATGTGAACCTTCAGGGAGAATGTTACAAAATTTATACGAATAGAAAATGCTTTCAGATAATAGGAAATGCTTCTAGGAGACATTAATAATTAGGGAAGGTTAAGGAACTTACAAGGTTCTCTGGTCAAGCTTGCATAGTCTGGGCCATAGGTACTTTTGAATTGACTCTAGTACTGGATACCTGTAGGTACACAGAATTAGCATCCTGTTTGATGGGTAAGCTTATATGTTTATCTGGCCATATTACTTACAACTCAAGGAGATGCAATTGTAGCTGCTCAGGAAGTGGTTGGAGAGGGACCCAACCTAGACGCACAGCAATACGCCCAACATTTGTGTCAACCTAGGAAAAAAGAACCTAGATTGTAAAAGTAGTCTTCTTCATTATGTTGATTGTGATCTGTAGTTTACAAATTAACCTTACCGGAAAGGCCATATGGTGAAGTGTTAATAGCCGCACACACTCCACGCTCTTCAGCCCTAGTCCTCGAATACTCAACAGATACTCCCTGAAGTGCAGGACAAGCCAAATAGAGTTTCTTAGATAAGTAATAAATATTTACTGAGGATGATAAATGGAATTTGCTTGCCTTTATTGCAGATTTTTTTTAAAGGTGCATTAATGAAACAAGATTGTTGTTTTAAGAAAACTTACTTTGCCTTGTCAGGCGGAACATCCCTCAACCATTCTAGGTCAATGCTTCCATGATCTCTAACCAATCGATCAAGGAAATCCTGAAGATCATCCATTGTTATCTTTGTTCTATTGGCCTCTTTATATAGTCTAATAATGGAGGCATTTTCACCAGATTGTAAAAACTCAAAAAAAATTTGGATCCTATAGTACCTTAATTCGATCTGCTAGCATGTTGTTCATTCCTCTTTCCTTGATAGTTTCAGAAATTTTCTTAACATCAGCATTCCTTAGAGCTTCATAGTTCATGGAATCTATTGTGTTCTTGCCTCTTTTTTGCTTTCCACCCTTAGAAAGTACCTGCTTTCTCAAGGTATCCCAATCGAATGATATTGTCTTCCCACCCGACTTTCTCTTTCTTAAATTTGGGATCTTTGTGCTTTCACTGCCTAATGGTTCACTAGCAGGATTCATATGCCCTGCCACATTTGATTTTCTTGCTTAGTTCTATTAGAGTTTCAATGGCAATAAATTCGAAAGGCACTTCTCCACAAAGGGGCGTCAAAGAGTTTATGAATTACCAGTTTGCCTTTGGGCAACTCCTCCATCAGGTCTTCTGGCCTCTGTTTCTGATACACTTTCTGGCTGGAAGCTTTTGGAACTTCCTTCTTGGTCATTGCTGATGCACTGTTGACTACTTCCGAAGTAAGATCCAGGTTGTAAATTGACTTGATGCGTTGGACAGGTATTTTGGCTCATTGTTAAGGCGTGGCTTGGTATCCCTGTTTGAGTAGTTGAACCACTTATATTTCCTGCAATATGTTCTACATTTCTCCAACCATGGGCTACAACTGGGGTTTTGGTGGCTTCAACTACTGATAGTGAAAAAGAATGTTTTACTGGGGTTCCAGAGGAGTAGGGTTCTGGAACTCCAATTTCTGATGTCTTATTAAACCAAAAACCACCAGAAGGCGCAAAAGATGCTTTCAGTTGCAGGACATTGGAATTAATTGGATAACCCACATCACTGCCGATATTTAATGTAGAATTTTGTGTCATGCACACTGGACTGGGCTGTTTCTGGCACTCAGGTATGTGCCTATTAGCTAGCAAAGGAATCCTCATTTCACAACTCTGATGTTGCTGGAGTGAGGCAGCTCTCTCACTCTGCAGAATATTTTTTTGTGTCCGGCTTTTGTTGTCATTGCACATGATTCCTTGATCCTCAACTTCTGAGTCTGAGCTGGATTGCACATCTTCATTGGCTTGAAGAATTAAAGACTCAGAAGAATTCTGTGATGAGAACACCTCTTCCTCTGTCGCCCCATTATTCTCTTTTCCTAAATGAACTCCTGTATCTGAAATGAGATGGAATGAATGCTGTTCATATGACTGTGTTAGTATTCTCCCATGATATGTGATTGTGCCATCTGGATCGATTATTTGGACCTCTGGTTCTTCAATCCATGCGCTTGCGGGGTTTGATGTTCTTGGCAGGGGGAATTCGGCTGCTAGAGACATGAATGCCGAGCTGCACGAAACAAGGGTTAAATTCTGTTATCTGTGGTAATGTTCTTAAATGGAACTAGAGTTTGTTATTTTGTGGGTTTACCTGGAAAGATGGTCTGACACATTCTGTGTCAGGAATACTCCAATGACAGAGTCAACAACTGATCCTTTCCATCTTGAGAATCGCCGGTCTCCTGAAAAGTTGACATTTGTGTTTCACATCATGGCAGTAAATTTGTGCTGCTAGTAACGTAATCTACATACTTCATACTTGATATATTCTATTTGTCTCCTTTAGATTAGACAATCTACCATAATCTTTTCAAATTAAAATGCATTTTGGACCTTCACTTCGCATGAAATCTCACAGAACCATGTTTCACTTGATCTGCTGCCTATTCTTTGTTTGGTGTGGAGATGGATGCCTTTTAATTTGGTTATTTAGTGTAGTTACACAAATTAGGTCTTCTCCCAGGGGCATGTTCAAGTGTTTTCCTTTGTTTGTTCCTTTTGTTTTTTTGTTTTTGTTTTTGTTTTTTTTTTTTTGTTTTTTAAATTTTGCTACTTATGTGCGAATGCTGTTGAATGTGGAGGAAATACTCTACCTCATTCATTGGGTTTTGTTAGACATTCCAAACTAAACTATCAAGTCTGTTCAGCTTCTTGCAGTGAGCTAAATAATTTTGTCTTAACAATTAAGTTTCACAACCATACTACAGAGAATTGAACCAGAGAACTATCTAATTCGTGTGGCATAATTGAAATTCAACATGCCTTAAGCCCTGATTTTTCAGCAATTATACTATTCTTCGACTTGAGGATATAAATGTTTTGGGAGATTTTCATACCTTGCACTAGATGCATTCGAGCAATGAATGAATCAACTCGTCCATTGAACACTTCTCTTTCTTTTTCCCACCAGTTCTCCTTGTCCTTGTCCATTGTTTCTGTGCTTTCACTTCCAGGTGTTGCCATCAGGACATTCCAGAGTCGATTTGTCTCTGGGTCAAGGTCCACTTTGGGACGCGGCTTACGCCTTCTAATAGGGTCCAATCCTTTATAAGGGACAAGTGTGCCATCCCCTTTATATGGAATGAGGGCAGTTTGCTCTTCTCTAATTACTGACTGGCCATTGTTACTGAGCTGCAGTCCTTTTAGTTGGCATATAATCTCATCAATTTTCACTGTATGCTTCTTTTCTTCATTTTGACCTGCACCAAATTGTAGAGACGCTCCTATATTACTAGAATTTAACAGTGTGAGTGTGTGGAAATCTTTTAATCTCACTAAACTAGATAGGTACCTCTTGCTTTCTTGGAGAAAGGCAAATAACCTGGCTCTTTCTTGTAGTCTTTTGGAAGCACTTTTTCCTTACCCAGTGCTAGGATGGATGATTTCAGTCCCACAATCTGGCTCTTTGCAACTTTGTTAACTTCAAGAGTTCTAGTCTCATTCGCTTGAGTGGTTACAGGGACTTTTTGAGATGGTGACTGCATATTCCAGTCTGTGATTCCAATAAGAAAGCTGGGGCTATAGGATTCCATGTATTGTTGTAAAAATTGACCTGCCATGCATTCTCTCTGCAACCTCACATCAGATAAAGATCTTTGTTCCTGGAAATTATTCCCAACCACAATTGGATCCATGTATTGGCCATTGGCAGTTCCATTAGTGCAGTTGATTTGCTTCCTAGAGGAATTCTGTATTTCAAGATGAGAATAGGGCAATCTACCATTGGTATGTGGTGAGCTGCTCACATGGACTCCACGGCTGCCTCTGGATTCTACTGTTCTTGAGCTATGTTTAACAGTTGCAGTACAAGAAGGCATACTGGATGGAGCTTCTTGACATTTATCTTCAAACTTCATTTTCTTAGGAGTTTCTGAATTAATGATCCCTGTTTTCCTGCTGTCATTAGGCTCGCCAATGAATTGTAGATGCATTAAGTTAACTGTTGGGGAGTCTGTCAAGTCAGAAATACTGCAATTGGCTCTTTTGCATACTCTTTTCTCATTGGCCTCAGCCACACCCTTTGCAGATCCAATCCCTGTCTGCAACATCAACTGTTTCGCTCTATCAAGCTTAGCCCAGGCAGTATTTGCTAGAAGGGGCATTTGGCCCATTGATTCTCCATGTATCTGCTGATGCACCTGGCTGCAACCATACTGGTTATTGGATTGGTGTTGCATAGCATTCTGCAGGTTTATAGTCCTTGCAATGACATTTAAGGTGTGGTCCTTTGCTGTGATGGGTGGTACTATAGGGGCAAGTGGCCGGAGTTTCTCAGCTGACTTTTGACTTGTGACATTGATTAGATTACATGTACTTCCACTTTGTTTTTCTGCACTGTATCTCATCTGTTGCTCTACCATGGCAGTTGGTCTCATGGATGTTCTATTTAATCCCACAGATGATATTGTGCCTTGGGAAGTCAAGTTTAGATCAAAACTCTCATGGTGGGAGTCTGGTTGGTTATCACCAGCCTTTCCCTGGCCTTTCTCTTGCATTTTCTCTTCTATGTCAAAATTCAGCACTCGCCGGCATGATTTTGCTGCAGATAGTACAATAGAAGCTTCAACTGGTTTTGTTTCATTGTGCTGCTGCGAATTTGAGTCTCTGCCTTTTCTGCGCACGTACTTCCTCTTTGCTAATGGGGTTTCATTGGAAATTTTGGTTCTTGAGGGAGTGGGCTTTGGTGTCCTTTTGGGTTTTCCTTCTACCACTACCTTGGGCCGATGCTTTTTCCTTTTGGGCGGTTTCTGGTGTGGTGTCTTGTTCAGATCAATTCCTCCATAATCTCCAACTTCAAACACATTCCCTTCCATCAGTGATGTTGGGTTGAAAGGAGGAGGCGATGCTATAGCACGTTGCACTAGTTGGTCACAAAGGTTTCCAACCTCTTGCCCACCTGTGGATATGATCTCCTGCTTATCTTTTTCTTGACTCTGGCTTCCATCTACAGAATTATTGTCTATTGCAAGAAGCTGGTGGTTTTTCAACTGCTTTCCTTGATCAGGAGTAAGTGGGGCGATCGGGAAGCAATTGGTTGTACATGAAGCTCCAACAGTTCCAGTTCTCAGTGGCAAGTTGAGGTTGTAGCTAGGCTGGCAAGGGATTGGAACTGCATCTGTGGAATATATGAATGCATGTTATTGGTAAGTATGATGTTTCCAACATTTATATGTTGCCATAATAACAGTCCACTTCATAGTACTAACATTATATCCCATGGGTTTTTTTTTTTAAATTTAAATAAAAGAAGTGAATCCATTATGGTTGACATAATATTACAAAAAAACATGTTTATGCAATGCCTTTTCTTGTTTCCTTTTGTTTCTTCTTTATTATTTGACAAATAGATGACAAGCAGATATGCTGATTTGTTAACCAAAAAATTGGGGTTTTTCTTTGGCTAAAACTTGGAGTATGTAGAAACTTTTACAGCTAACATGTTTTCAGACATTGATTTTCTGCTTTTGTTGAAAGAGAGATATTGAATGGAGTCAAGAAAGTTAAGTTTAGCAGCAACTAGAAACAAATACAACAACAACAACAACAACAACAACAACAACAACAAAGCCTTAATCCCAAGAAACAAATGTACCACTAAATAAAATTCTAAATAGTTTTCAGTTTTTTGACAATCAGATGTGTGGAACAACCACAGAACAGTCACTTTCTAATGCTAACTTAACTATTTTCAATCTGGCGAGTTGGGATGTTTGATTTTCAGTATTGGTTCAATTTAATGTCTTTGAATGAATCAATAATATGGCTACAATTCTCTGAAACTTCTCCAACTTACCACTGGGCATCTCTTGTAGGCTGCAAATGCTGATACCCTGGTTTGGGTCCCAGGTCTGATTTTTTTCCAAGAGCATTGTACTTGCAGATTGGTGCTCTGTCGGGATGTTTCCAACTGGAGAATTTGAACTTGTAGTGAGAAGCTTATTGGTGGGATTCAGTTGTTGATCTGCAGACAGAGGACCTGGTACATCCTTGAGCCCCTGTAATTGAACCAGAGATTTACCATTCCTAATTGGAATATCTTTACCAAAATTTTGAAGATAAGAATCACCATTGTAATTGAAGCATCCGTTAGCCTCAAGTACAGGACTGCCCTGAATGTTAGGCTCCCCGTGACCCGACAGTCTAGTGGATCTCAGACCGTGAAATGTTTCAGTTTTTGTAGTTTGCTGTAAAAGATCACTGTAGACTCCAAGCAAATCTTGCCAGTTTGTGCTCTCTGTCTGATTCTCTGGTATGGCAGTAGCAATCGGATCTGAGCTGCTTGTAACCTGCTTTGCTGGTGAAAACATACTGAAAATTCTAAGTGTCTTCTGCCGGTGTGCACTCTCTATGTGATTCCCGTGCATTTCAGCATGCATTGAGTTTGAGCTCCGAATAAGAGGCTTCTCTGGTAAAAATTTGCTCCGACTTCGGAGTGTTGTTTCCAAACTGCTGCTTGCTACCTGATTCACCTGCAGTTCTGAACTTTGAGTAGGATTTGATCTCCACAATAGTGGCTTCTCAGGCAAAAGTCTACTGCAGCTTCCAAGCAATTCTGGGAAATCTGTTCTTGTTTGATTTCCCTGCATTCCTACAGGGCTGGGATTTGAATTCCCCATAACTGGCTTTTGTGGAGTCACAGGAATTAAAGGATCCCCATCGTAGGTGACTCCATTCTCTTGGTAGAACGGAAAGCCCTTCCCCAAGTTCATCCTTGGGTAAGGACACCCACGGAAATTCTGAAACTTGCTCCTCTGTGAACCCTTATGCTGAATTCTTCTGACTGTTTAAGGGTGGGTGAGAACTCTTCGCTATGAATCAAAGGAATTTTCTGATTTTCCCAATTAACCTGCCAAATCAATCAAACAAATTCTCAGCAAAAACATTCTCTACCTAACCTGAAAAAAAATTTAACAAAACCATTCATAACAAAAAGAGAGAAATAAAGACAAAATCACTAACTTCAATAAATGGACGCAAATTCAATCACGAAATGGGAAAGATCAATCAAACAAGGTGTCATTTCTCAATTTCTGCAAACTTCAGCCACAAACGAAATAAAGAAACAATTACGGTACGACGGCGGTAGCAGATGAAGACCAAAAAAACGAGATAAAGCACAATGAGGGATTGAGAAGAAAATCAAAAGTAGAGAAACAAATGAAGCAAACTATAGAACGATGCAATACCAAACCTGAATGAAGGGGTGAAATTGAAATGTGGGCACGTGAGTAAAACCCAGAATCCTAAAAATTTCACCTAGAAAATCTCCAGTGTGATTTTGTGGGAGAAGTAAATCAAGTATTTATTTGGGTTGTTAATAGCAGAAATAAAGCCTCAAGATTCTCCCAGGCAAAATGCAGTAGAGAAATAAAAGGAACATATTTATCAGGTGGAGCAAAAGCTAAACCAATCTCAAATGATTTCTTGCCGTACCGAGGAGAGAGTGAGGCGTTTTGTGACTGAGTCAATGCCGGAGAAAAACCAAGCCAGTCAGTCTTTGTTTACGAAAACAGAAGTATGAAATGGAGATAGAGAAATTTGGTAGGAAAAAAGAAAAAAACTAACAGTTCACTTACACTTTAAACGCAGAGAACAGCGTGGTGATGGGGGCAGGTGCCAAGGCCTCTATTTATATGCGCACACAGAACTTTGGTCAAATACCATTCAACCCCAACATCACAAATTTGCAAATAAAGTTGGTGGCAAAAGGATGGAGATGAATTTTATATAAAATTGGGGGGGGGGGGAGGGACTTCATCCTTATCTCGAGGGGGCAGAATTGTAATTTTACAAAATATTTTAAGGAAAAAGAGCGTTAAAAAGGATTATTAGATTCTCTTATTCAAAAATAGAATATGTGATTTTGCAAACATTTTTCCGGAAAAAAGATTACTAGTTATAGTAAATACAATGTAAATTGTTATTCTTGAATGAAAATTATAATTTGATTTGTAAAGTATTTTGGACAAGAGAATGTTGACTATCATAAAATGACACATTTTGACTATTTTATACTTTCTTAATGAAAAAACTGTATTAAAAGATATTCTTGAATCTTATTTTTTTTAGAAGTGGAAAACGTAATTTTAGGAAAACATAATTGTAGCAAATCTACTTTAGATTGTTGTTATTGGATGAAAATTATAGCATCGATCGTAAACAAATTTGGAAAGGACCGTGTTGATTACTATTAAAAACCAAGGTCTCAATATTTGATTTTATGGACACTAAAATTATTAAGATAATTACGAAATACCATAGACGTAAATTATGATTTTATGGTCGTAAAACTTAATTTTAGATTTGATTATGTGAATGTGACACTAAAATTACAAAGAAAACTATTAAATGTTGTGGTTGTAAAATATGATTATGTGAGTTCAAAAGTAATGAAATACTGTGGTCATAAAACTTATTTGTGTGTGGAAATCACTAGAAGGATGATAAAGTTGATTGTCCAACTATAATTTGCAAAATGTTATGGCATTTTTTGAAAATGAAGAACTTTTATATAGAAAAATCGATTAAAATAAATTCAAATTTTATTTGTAAATTAATTTGTATTGGAACATATCCATCAACACTGAATACGGGGGTCCTAAAATTTTACACCATGGCACTAAAATTACTAGGAAAATTAGAAAATAGGTAAGAATATTTGATTTTGTTATGGTAAGATCGGCAAGAACATGATAAATATTCTGCCAAACTATAATTTGTAGAACGTTGTGGGCTTTTTTAGAAATTGAGAACTTCCCATTGCATAAAATATTTACTATATAGTACATTTACATTATATGATTATTCTGAGGTGAAAATTACAAGTTTATTCATAATAAATTAGGTTAAACAAATTAGTCACAAGTATGCCGATGGTCATGAAATATTATAAAACCTAACTTTTTCCTTTTGGATTAAAAAAGTTTATATTATTAACTTAAATATGTATAAACTGCATAGAAAATATTATAAGGGATGTTACTCTTTCGTAATTTTTTTTAAATTAGCCGTATCAAATATGATGAGGCATTTTTTTTTTCAATTTTTTAAAATTAGAGGTATCACCCCTGATAATTTTGTTGTTGTGCTTGGGCTGTGACGGCTCTCAGCCACATGGATAGTTCAATGTGCTCATCGGCGCCTGACCCTAAGATGTGGATCATCCAAGGCACATTAACATGGCATACTCCTTCTGTTCGAACCGAGGAAACTAAACTTTTTCTTAGGAAGATAGATGGGGCGATTTAAGTGAGATCTAATATAAATTCAACTTTCGATTCAATCGTGGGATTCGGGCAGTCCGGGAGACCACCTCGGCTCCTCTCTTCTCGAGAATCCATAATGTTTTTGTGCAAAAGTATATTAAACATTCCTAATCATATACAACCTAACCTTACTATTAGTGGAAGAATAAGGGGAAGGGTGGTGTTCTTTTCTTTAATTTTTTATAAAAAATTTTATAGTTTAAAAAAATTTATAAGAAGGACTTTTAAAATTTTATCGTTTATTCCTTTTTTTTAATTATAACATTGTCCTCAATCCTAATATGATTTAATTAGATTTTGTGACAAAAAAAAAAAAAATAAAGTGTGTATTTATTCTCTTTATATCTTTTCATCGTTTAAATATTTGCTACTAATTATTCACTTCAAATTAGGAGTTCTCAACTTTTTTTCCCCTCATCTTTAACGTGAACTTTGACAAAGTCATAGTTCACATACAAGAAAAAGAAAAAAAAAATATTTTTTCTTTTAAATATAATTTTCTAAAACACTAATTTTGATAAATAATTACCTGAAATATAATATTTCTGTTGCAATTATTTGAATTAGATTTTCAGTTATGTTGATTGATACATGTCTTGAGAGCCAAATAAAAATCATATAGTTTAATGATGAGTAATTTTTACAAGATAACAAGCTTCATTTTTTTTTTTTTAATGGATTAAAGTTTTGGTCTAATATTTGTAGCTGCTTGTCATTATATCCCATTATACCCATTGATATTATAACCCTGAAAATTAATTTTTTACAATATTTTATAATATTTTTTAAATTTGAGGATTATATTGTGAATGAAATATTTTATAAGAATACTTCTAACCAATCGAGATAACATCTTATCACTTAAAATAAAAACTGATTTTTAAAACTATAAATTCTATTGGAGAGGAGAAAAATGTAATTTAACTATGAATTTGGAAAACTAATTTTATTTTCCCTCTTTGACAATATTACTTGTTTTGACTACTTTTTTACAACGATAGCTAGCAAAAGCTGATGTTAGTGAAGGGTAATTTGGTCATTTTGAAGAGGCCAATTGAAAGGGTTCTCCAACCACTTAGCCATGAATGTACAGGCAGACATCGTATTGGTCCGAAACTCATACGTAACAACTTTTATCGTGAGCCTTACGTAAGAGTGAATCAATCATTTTTTTTTTTTATATTAGTAAATAAAGTGTGCGTGAAATCACTTTAGAGTAATTTATTCTAAAACAATACCTCAAAAAAAAAAAAAAAGGCCATGTTTCATTTTGAATTTTCTCTTTTTTTTTCAATTTTGAATTTATTCTAAAGTAATTTATTCTTTTTTTTTTCAATTTTCTCTTATAATTTTCATGCTTCTTTGTAATAATATCAGGGCATGTGTTTGATTCAGTGAATCTTTTTTAGAATTTCTAAAGAAAATGTTATTTTGATTTTTTTAAAATTAATAAAAATATTTATAACGACATTTATAAGTAAAAAAAATTGAAAGGAAACTTTAACGTTATTCTTTTGCGAGAAGCAGTTTTATTTTTTTCTAAGTTAAAATTAAGAAGCTAGAAAATATAAAAATATCTCAAAAATTTTTAACTTTAAAAAAAGAATAAAAAACTATTTATTTTAGACAACTCATAAAAATGCATAGTTTTATGCTGTTGACCGGCGCGCGATCGCCTTGGTTCCTCTTCACTAACTTTCTCCTTCATTCTCTTTTCCACTCTCAAGAGATTGTCACATGTTCTTTTATTCCTTTCTTCGTTTTTTTTCAAGTAAAAAATATTATTATTATTTTTAGTTTAATAAACTCTTCTTAATAACAACTCAAATTCAAATATTAACATACCAAGGTCTATCAAATAATAATAAAAAACTTTTTATTTAAAAAAAAATAGAATAAAAAATATATAGCAACTTCTTAAAAGCGCAAGAGAGAGAAAGAGCGAAGAAGCAGAAAGCGATTGCTTCCCACCAATTCCATGGTGCTTTTTTCCATTGTGTGGGGAATTGTGAATGAGGACAAAGTATGCATGACCTAAAAAAACATGACTTGTATGTTATGAACTTATCACTAAAGAAATATTCAACCAAAGCCACCAATTTGGCATTTTTTCTCTCCCTTATGTAAAGGTGGCTCTGAAACACATGTTGCTCATTTCATTCAAGAGTTTACTTATTCCCTCCGTCCTAAAGTATTAATTCATTTTCTAACTTAATTTTTATCTCAAATTATTTGTCTTTTTAAGAAATCAAGATTTAATATTTTAAATTTACCCCTATTTAATACTATATCCGTTTTACAATATAAGTCGTTTTAGACTTATACACAAGAATTAAGGATTTTAAATTTCACACAATTTTAAAACTAAATTTCCAAAAACACTCCTAATTAAGTCTTTATCTACTTTGATAATTGAAGAAAGTTGAGTCATAATTAGTGAAAAGGGAGAGATTGTAAGGAGGGATAGAGTTTGAAAAAAAGTAATAAATATTTATAGAACTTTGTAAAATAACCTATATTGTGAAAAAAAAATTCAAATCCAAAACGATTTATATTGTGAAACGGAGATAATAGTATTTTATTTCCCAAATATATTAAAATATAATCAAAAACGCATTTTACGAGTTCTGCTATTTATACTCATTTCATTAATTCTCAAGAAATATCAATAGGAATTTAGAGAGATAATTAAATACTCATTAATATTTTGATCTATTTTCTAGTAAGAATTAAATACTTAAGAAAGAGAAGTAATTTGGAGTTATATCAAAGTTTTGAAATTTGTATACTTCTTAATATAAAGAGATATACTTATCATTGAACTTTAAGGGTAAAAATGGAAAAGAATGTTTAATTAACTAAAAAATTTACTTTTCTTAATCCCTGCATAATCACTTACAATAAACAGATAATTTGAGACGGTGGGAGTATAGCCTCTGTTTCACAATATAAGTCGTTTTAGACTTATGCACATGAATTAATAATTCATAAATTCTAAATAATTTTGAAACGAAACTTTCAAAAACATCCTTATTAAATCTTTGTCTACTTTGGTAATTTGGAGTTAGGTCATAATTAGTGAAAATAGAGAGATTGCAGGGAGAGATAAAGTTGAAAAAAAGTAATAAATTTTTATAAAACTTTGTAAAATGACTTATATTATAAAACAGAGATAGTAATACAATAGAAAACACATGTGTACGGATACATAAATGTCATCATTTGATTGGGGTCCTAATAAATTAATATAGATTTTCTATACTACTAGTAGTAATTAAATTATTTAAACTTTGATTATTTATCAATTCAACTATCTCAACAATATCCATTATGGATAATTTTATATTATTTTTTTCGTTTCAAATTAAATGAAACGTTGACTAACGATGTTTACTTAGACGAGTTTTTGAAATTTTTGATAAAAAAATATTCATTTATCTAATTTAGAAAATGTAAGCTCAGTAAAATCTTGTAATTCTCACTTATGAGAAGTGTTCATGCTTCAAAAAATATATATTTTTTATTAAAAAGTGATTTTATATAACCTAAGCACAAAATGTCTTCATTTTTTTATTATTAAGCAAAAATAGTGTCCACAATATCATTACTCTTTTTCTTTTTTATTTCTTTGATTGAAACCCTAAATCTATTGTCGGGGTGTTTAAGGATGGAATTATAAAATTGGAATTAGAGGGACGAGTTAAAAAAAAAAAATTAAGAAGATAATATTATAATTTTTGAAAATTTTTTAAAAGAATAAAAAGATTTAAAAGAATTTTTAATTTTTTAAATGTTTAAATACATTATTAAAAATTTTTTAGAAAAGGACAAATCGCCTTGATTATATAAACCGAACTACCATTTCGGGACATATGTTGCTGTTTTTCAAGTTAAAGGATTTGACACAATCAGCCTAATCATTCTTGTAAAGGTTTGATTATTTGAATTTCACATTTTATATTTTTTGAATTGTGCCCACCAATCATTGGCGAATCTTGCGGCTGCTAACAGTCTACTAAGCATCTTTTACTACTATTTGGTGTCTGACTAAAATTCTTCCATACTTTATAATAATTTATATTTTCTCCCCACAAAAAAATATCTTTATATATGTATACCTTTATATGTATTTGATTAATTTTTGTACACAACAACATACATTAAGGCTTGTTTTGGTTCGCAAAGGGAAGGGGGAGAGGAAATGAGAGGAGAAGTGACACATTTTACTTCTATTAAGGGAAGTTAATATATTTACTCTTATCTTGTTTGGTTTGAGTGAAAATAGGAAGGGAATGAGAGAGAATAAGAGGGAAATAATTAATTTAATTTACTATTTTATTCTTTATTGTCTATTTTATTAAAATTTTTAATATTAAAAATATGGTTAATATTGTCATTATTACTCCCATTTTATTTTCTTTTTATCAATCCCTCCAAATTGAGAAGGAAGAAAATGATGATATGGAGTGAGAATGGCATCCCTTCTGATTTACTTCTCTTCCACATCTACATCCAACTAAACGAACTACGATCTCAATTCGCGCTGGTCCAAGTCTTGAGTCAATCGATAAATTGACTCGCTATTGTTCCACATGCGACCAGGATGCATTGCCAACCCTATTTACTTCACTCTTAGCAATTTAAATACTTTCTGACTCTTTTTTTTAAGTTCTTTTCATCTTTCCACTTTGACCATACTCTTCCAAGAACTTAAAAACTTCGATTTCTTATAAGGTATTGATAGAGTCCTTAAAGTAACATCTATTATATTTGGACAATATTATATGTATATATATATAAATTAAAATTTATCATTTAATATAATATTTTTAATTAATTAAAAATATGAGTGTAATAAATAAAACATCAAGTCATAAATATCCGATACATCACGTGTTTGCTATGGCATTTATTTTGGGGATGGTGATGACTTTGATGATGTATCTTTGGCAAGTTCTAGCTACCAAAAGATTATGTAACGCTTTGTAATGCTTACCAAATTAATTACTTTTGTTATGCTTTAGAGGATTTTGCAATAAATCCATCAAGAATTGGTTTCAAATATTTATAAATTGCCTTATTCTTGACTATGAACTCACAATTAATGAAAAAAATAAAAACACATTTTTTGTTTTGCTTCTTTTATACTTCAAATTGGTAACTTAAAATACTATTGGAATGAAGATTTTGTAGAAGTGGGGTTTTTTTTTTTTTTTAATAATAATCACATGTGTGGAAGATGCCAAAATATTTTAAAAGAAATCTTCTAATTTTACTTTTTACCATTTGAAATGCAATTATGAAGTAGCATTTTAACCTCATTCTTTAAATCAAAAGAATGTTTGAAGTCACTAAATCTATGACATCATTATAGTTGCATGTCTTTGTCAATTTGCATGTCACATTATCTTTCTATAAGTAACATCTCTTCATTATTTAGTTATCAGCAACACTAATATCACATGATATAACATAATATTTTAATTCTTTAAAAGCATTCATTATTGTATAATAAGTTCTACATTCAATTTATATGCCTAGAGTCTGCTTGATAATTCAATTAAATATTTAAAATTAATTAATTAAATATTGATTTCATTAAGCGCGTTTGATAATGGATAATATTAATATCACTTGAATTCTTTAAAAGCACTTATTATTGTATAATAAGTTATGCATTCAATTTATACTCTTTACCTTTACATTTATTCATTAGTTAGGATTTGTTTGGTAACTCAATTAAACACTCAAAATTAATTAACTAAGTACTTATTTCATTAGGTATATTTGATAAATAGATTTTTGTTATTACTTACTTAATTAAGATGTACTGAAATCTTATTATAAATTTTAAGTAATTTAAAAGTTACTAAGGACTCGTTTGATAAAATTGAAGTTTGAAAACTGAAATATGAATATCTAAATATTGACTTTGAAAACTAAAGTTTGAAGTTTGAAATCTGAAGTCTGAATTAATTATAATTTATTTTTATAATATTAAAATCCAGACTTCACAATTTAAAATACAGTCTTTAAATTTTAATTTTTAAAATTTAATAATTAAATATTCACATTTCAGTTTTATCAAAATAACCCTTAACAATTAAACAGTGATAAGGTTATTTATGTTCATTAGAAACACGCCTATTAAGTGATAGGTTTTGCATTCTATACAAGTTGTACATCTTTAATTTATCTACACTCAATTCACACTGTCTATATATTTTATAAATTAATATTACTTTTCACTTTGTCAGAACCATTTTTTTATAACGAAATAAATTTTAAGTCGAATACAAATTAAATTATCCTTACTTAATAAAACAATTTTAATAAAAATTGCTCGCCCTTAATAAAAGCATTCTTTATTAGATACTTTTTCTATTCTTATTTATTTGTTACCGTTAACCACTTCACACAATTTAAGAAAAATTAGTTAATCTCTTAAATTTATACAATTTTGTTTATACATTTCAAAAGTACTATTAGATTTAATATTCTCCACAACTATTTTCTTGATTTGTTTATTCAACTCTTTTTCTAAAGTTATTACACTTTCATTTTTTAAAGATACTTAATACAAAGGTATAACAATAAAATTAATATTAATGGCACATAAAATTTTTCAATGTGACAGATAAATAGGGAGAAAGGGAGTACTAAAATTTGAATTCGATATAAATCATCTGTCCTTGAGATATCTACTATTCATTCCGTTTCATAACATAAGTCGTTTGACTTAATTTCACACCTATTAAGATTCTTAAAAACAAAGTGACTTTATATTTGTTCTTCCTAAAATACCCTTATTTAAATGTCTTGAAAACAAGAGAAAAGATGAGAGGGAAAGAGAAGAAAAAAGAACAATAAATAAGGATAAAAATATAAAAATAATTTTAAAACTTTATTGAAAAGTTCCTAACGACTTATAATTTATGATAATAAAAATAGTGTCTAGCGACTTATATTATAAAACGGAGAAAGTAATATTTGGAGATACTGTAGATAACATTAATTAGTTAATTGTGCCACAGAAGAAAATGAGTGGAAATTATTTTGAATATTATCCAAAGCGATCGTCGTCTGTGGCACAATACACGTCGGAGACGTCTTTTCACCACTTGGAATAAAGGAAAATTCCACGGTTGAGTTGATATGTTATCAATGGATATTAGACTTTTGCCTCTTTCCCATTGCTTTTTCATTGCTTCGTTTTTAAGTCGGTGTTCTCTTTCCTTTCACACTGCCCTACAGCTTTTCCATACAATATTTTGATGCATACGTTTCAAAAACTTTCCTCTTTTTTTTTACCTTTTAATGGCAAAGGAGACCCCAAATTATAAATAGTATGAGCTCATGTAATCCCAGATCAGTTACATAAATTGGTAACTTCAAATAGAAAGATATGAATGATGCATAATTTTTTTTACATATTACTTTTGTTCTGTATATTTATTCACTCTGTATGAGAATTTATTATTATTTTTTACATTTTATACATAAGATAAAGACGAATATGTGAATGTGTATATTATTGTTTTCTTAAAAAAGTTTTTTATGATTGTTGTCTTGTGCATTAGGAGACTTTGGGGTTGAAAAAGAATTTTTTGCATGATCTTTGTGTATGTCATTTTGTATTTTTTAAATTGAAAAATAATATTTTTTTATCACACAAAAAGGAATAAAAAATTAAAAATAGAAAGAATGCATTATTTTTAGGTCAAATGTCACTTTCTTACATGAGATTTGAAAAAGTACATAGGAAGGTAAATCTATTGTTTGTCATCTTCTTTGAAAAGATTAGAAAGATAGAAGGTACTTTTCTTATTTTGAAATGACGAATTTATTCAAATGTCACTTTCATGTACGAGATTTGACAAAGTACTTAAAGAAGATAAATTTATTATTTATTATTTTCTATAAAAGGAATGTGACTTTAAAAAAGACAAAACATGCCTTTTTTTTTTTAATCTCGAAATGACAAATTTAAAGAGTCATGAAAAATAATGTTATTTTTTATCACATAAAAATAAATAAAAATAAAAATAGATAGAATGTATTATTTTTAATTCAAATATCACTTTCTTGCATGAGATCTGAAACAGTACATAATAAGATAAATCCATTATTTGTTTTCTTTTAAGAAAGGAATAATGACATTGAAAAGAAAGACAAAAGTACTTTTTATTTTAAAACAACAAATTTACGTGTTTATAAAAATAATAATATTTTTTATCACACAAAAAGCAAATAAAAAATAAAAATAAAAAGGATGCATTTCTTTTAATTCAAATGCCACTTTATTGTATAAGATTTAAGAAATAAGACAATAAGATAAATCTATTATTTTTTTTATTTTTATAAAAAGAATAATTTTATCAAATAAAATAAAAATACTTTTCTTGTTTTGAAAATAATAAATCTACGTACCCAAATTCTTTACTACTATTTTTGGCGTGTCATGTGTTTTTGTGCCCATGAAGGGACACTAGGTGCTGAGGGACTGGGGGTGATGGTAATGGTAAAATTCCTAAGACATAAAAAAGTGCACTGAAAAGTACACTTCTCCTAGTCATCAAGTTAATTATTTGTGGCCCCCACCAAATTCTTTGTAGGTTTTCTCAAATCCCAATGACGATTTCGCAAGATGCCTGGTTTAGGATATTCTTTGACAAGACAAAAGAAAATATTTTAAACGGGATGTTAATACCAATAATTTTTAATCTAAAATTTTACGTTTATTTTAAATTAATACTTACTCCGTCTCATTAAAATTGACAATGATTGAGTTAGTACGATATTTTATATAAAAATAAAAATAAAAATAAAAATATAATAATAAAATATAATAAAGTAAGAAATATGTAAATACTTTATATCAAATCTAATATATAAAAATAATATATATGAAATACATTGATTATTTTATAATAAATTTTTTTATAAGAAAAATATCAATTTTTTTAGACAGTTCAAAATAGTAAATAAATCAATTTTATTAAAATCGTATGAGTATTAATTAAATAATTTTTAATATAATTATTATATATTTATAATGTATTATATTTTTCTCGATTTTTTGAATATTACTTTAATTTTATATTTTTAATAATTTTTATTATATTCAAATAAATTTTTATTCATTTACACACTTTATTAGTACCACCGAATTAGAAAGAATGTAACTTTCTACTCTTTTAAATTATGAATTAAATATTTAATTATTAAAATTTAAAAATAGACAACTTTTTTTTTTCTCCCGAGAGCCATTGAATTCTCACCTTCATTGCCTGGACTGGATGCTCCCTATTGAACCACCCCCCCCCCCCCCTCAAAAAAAAAAAAACACACTATACTCCCTTCTATTTTTATCAAAACTTTTTTTTTTTTTGGTTTTAAAATGTGAGCTAATATTCTACTATTAAATTCATTAACTCAAGTCAACCTATGTATTAAAGGTCAATTTTTGGCTGAAACAAATTGAAAATTTTTTAATTTTCAACCCTTTTTTTTTTTACGCTCCAAAATCGTCTTGATACCTCTGAATAGTTGAATTCTCACTAAACTCGAACCCATCGAGGAAAGAACAGGCCAAAATCCATTCCCATTATCCAAACCACCATGGTCTCCCTAAGTGTCTTGGGCAGATCTAAAGCCCAAAAAATTCTGAAACCAAAGCCCACACCCTTCAAACTTTTCTTGTGGAAAAGAAAAGCCCATCATTAGAAGATAGCTAAATTAGATTGGCCCAGCGTTACATCTCAAAACATCAGCGCATAGGCCCACACAAATTGTGTATGTTATTATTGGGAACGAATCTGGCGTTTTGAGCTGCCAATGTATTTGCGCATAACACCCCCGCCCCCAACCCCACAAAAAGAAAAAAAAAAAAACCCTAACTTGTGTTAATATTATAAAAAATTATTAAATATGTAAAGCTTAATCTAACTTGTACTTAGATAAGAATTAAATTAGATAGATTTGTTAAATTTTTAATAAAATATTATTAAATATGTGACTAATTCTTAATTAAAGAGAGAAAATATAATTTGAAAAATATAAATTATATAAGTTGTTATTATTTTAAATTAAAGTTAAATTTTAGATTGGGATGAGAAACACCCATTACGCCTAAGTACTCTGTCATTATTATTACCTTTATTTTTTCTTTTTACTTTGTCTGCTTCATTAAAGTCAAATCCGCCTCTCTATGCACCCATAACAAAGCAAACCACGAGACCAATTACTTTCCTTCCATATTTGTACTGTTTAAAATTATAAATCAAATACTCAATTATTAGTAAAAAAAAACAAAAAACGAAAATTCAAGGTTGAGAAGAAAATAAATACACAAAAAAGCTTTTCATCAAGTAAATACGTCACAAATGGCTTTATGGAAAATAAAATAAAAGTTGAATAGGAAAAAAATGAATTATATTCTATCCCATGGTAAAAGTACATAAAGTGATTGCATAATACTATATAATAAAACTATCTTTGCTAGTTGAGAAAAGAATAAAAGCTATTGATTTAAGATCTGTTTAATAATTTAATTCACTATTTAAAATTAAATATATTAAGTATTTATTTTATTAAAAAATAAATTATAATTTTTAAAAAAATTTTCATACTCTAATATGATTTCTTCATTGTCTATTAAAAGATTGTTAAATCACCGTATTTAAAATAATGCATTAATGTGTTTTTTTTCTTTTTTTTTTCCCAAGTAAGGATGTCATTGTGCAACACTTTTTAAAAAATGAAAACTCATATAAGGGTTTTTTTTTTCTAATAAAGAGAATTTAGTTTATAGAATCCTTAAAGTTTAGAATTTGTAATATTTTTGTCTTTAATATTTTTTTTTAATATTATGATCTCTAATGATTTTATTATTATTATAATTTTTAATTTTTTATTATTCAATATAATACATTAACAATAATAATGACATAAAAAATTATTAAGAATCATAATAATAAAAATATTATTAATCTTAAACTTTAAAAATATACGTTAATTTTCCTTTTTCGGGATTTGAAATTATGCGTGAGCAAACAATTAAAGTGCATGGAATTAGATTATTCGATAATAAAAATTTAAACAGAAATTGATTCCTGGAAACTTGGTATGCTGGCCCGACTCGACAAGCACCTGCCTCACCAAATTTCGCAAGATGCACGTGCGATCTGACCCCACCTGTTTTGTCAGACATTCTTAGCTCTTATCCCTGCCACTCTAGGACCAAAATACCCTCTAGTAGCAAACCTAACAACCCAGCTCAAATTGAGACTTGAAAATATAAATCACCAAACTTAAATTTATTTAGATTCAATTAAAACTTTTCTATTCGGATTTAATTTATTACATGTATTTCAAAATTTAGTTCAAGATTTTTTATTATTTTTTAATGAAAAAAAAATCATTATCTTTTATTAAAAGATAAATAATATAAGGAGATTAGAGATAGAGTTTACTTTCTAAATTTATAATTTTTTTAAAAAAATTAAATTTTGTAAAAAGCTTTTAAAATTTTACCTTTTATCTTTTAATTTTTTAAAATTATATTATTATCTTCTAATATATTTTTCACCTAACTTGCTCTTTCAATCTAATATTCCTAATGTCATCCTTATTTTTATTCATAAAATAAGTATGTATTTGTAATTTTGGTGTACTTGGTGAAATAGTTATGAAAAAGACATTTTTTTATATAAAAGAGTAGACTTCATATGAATAAATAAATTTATTTATAAAATATAAGTAATTTTATTATTCATTTTAAGTACGTGACAATATTAATATTTAAATTTATAATTTTTATAAAATTTAAAATTATATTTATATTTTTTAAAAACTGTTTTATAATTTTAATCGCGCATGTCTTTGTCAAAAATTTTGTTTTTTAAAAAACATAACTTTGGGAGAGGATAATACCGTCATTTTACATCAACGGCCAGGACCACGGCACAACATTGGTCGCCGGCAAAGAGTCCGGAATCGGATGCGAGCAGATACGTCTGCTCCTGCTGTTGTGGTGGTCCCACACACACAAACGGGTAGTACTACTTTTTGGTACTTTTCTCTTTTCTCTATTATGTAATTCGCCGTCACCAACCATCCATCTCATTGCATATCGCAAAAAGGTTACCTCTCTCCATACCTTTTTCAGGGTCGATGGGGGCGTAGTATAGGTACTTAATGGTCGCCCTGAGCGCGCACGGTAGCAATTCTAGGTTATAAACAAAGGGAAAAAAAAAAGAATCACAGTCCTCCGGTGATGCTCGGTGTACTCTGCGCACGCCCCAAGCCTTGGCTGCTCACTTCACTCTCCTTTTCTCACGCCCACGGTGGCTCTTCGGCTGCTCATATTCATAATCGGCTTATTGCCAGTCCGATTTTTAGATCAGTGATTGGTTGTGTGAACGCTGATCAGAGGAGACATCATTCGAGTAGTTGTCGGCTTGGCCTCTCTGTTCAGGGAGGCGCGGCCTCAATTTGGCATGCGATTTTGCCTACCGGAGATGGAAATAGAGATCTCCGGAGGCGGAGGAGGTCGGTGATTTATCACCACCATCATGAGCTGGTCAGAAAGGGTGAAGGATCGTGGAATGTTGCTTGGGATGCCAGGCCGGCGCGGTGGCTTCATAATCCAGATTCGGCTTGGCTGCTGTTTGGAGTGTGTGCTTGCCTAGCCGCGCCTCTGCCGCCGCTCCTCGATGCTACCGAGGTTGTTTCTGAGTCTTCGCAATCCGGTAATGAGAAAGGGGATGTTATAAGCTCGGGTGAAGACAGCAATGAAAGCTCTGCAAATTTCAAAGTCACTGGTTAGATGTTTTCAGACTTATATTTGATTAATTTGCTTTGTAATTCAGTCTGGGTGTTCAAATGGGTTGAATCGTCTGAACAAATGCATAGGGGTTCCGGCGGATGGGAGGTGTTTGTTTAGAGCAATAGCACATGTGGCATGCTTGAGGAGAGGGGAAGAGGTTCCTGACGAGAATCGTCAGAGGGAGCTTGCTGATGAATTAAGAGCTCAGGTGTGTTTCCAGCTTTTTTGGGATTATATGTTGTCCATTTTTGGAGTTTGTTTACCATTTGATTCATTTTGGATGCTTCTGCAGGTTGTTGAAGAGCTGTTAAAGAGGCGAAAAGAAGCAGAATGGTGAGCTCTTTTTGCATGTTTGTTGTAATTTTTATGCACTTACAGTGCATTTTTGTGATGTAGATGATACTCATCTTGGTTCTATAATAGGTTTATTGAAGGGGATTTTGATGCCTAT
The DNA here is from genome assembly GCA_026120185.1 of Voacanga thouarsii. Lineage (NCBI taxonomy): Eukaryota > Viridiplantae > Streptophyta > Magnoliopsida > Gentianales > Apocynaceae > Voacanga > Voacanga thouarsii. Next base: position 317,878 of record JANUWF010001066.1, on the reverse strand, counting down.
GTGCAAAGAATTGAAAAGCCATATGTTTGGGGTGGGGAACCTGAGTTGTTGATGGCTTCTCATGTACTCAAGTAAGTGCTTTTCACTGTATTCTATCTTTTCATTTGTCTTTGATCATTTCCATTTTCTTTACTACGGTAGTAATGAGCTATGCTATTTTGTTTGATGCTTTGGTCTTGCTTTGTTGACGGTTCAGTATTTTCCTGGTTTTTGGTAATTGATAAGTTTGTTTGGAAAGATTGAGCACCAAAATGTTTAACCTACAAGTATGAAAAGCTTGGCAAATGTTCTTTCCAATTATGTTCTGAAAGGAGATTATAGGAGTTCTTTTTATGTTTTACTTTTGCCGAGTATTTTGCTCTTCTGTAAATAATAGTAATTTCCACAACCATTCCCCTCCCTTCAAATTTACTGCATATGGAGTGATGTCATATCAGCTAAAGAATCTGCTTTGGCTGGAATAATTGCGGATCCTTCCATATCATGGTAATATGGTTATTCTTTGGGTCAGCATTGATCTAGATTCTCCATTTGATATTAATAGTAGATAGTTTTAAACGGTCAAAGCCTTTGATGACTTTCCATTTATGTTTTTCTTTCTGTGATTACAGGACACCGATTTCTGTCTTTATGATTGATAGAAGTGCTGGTAATTTAACAAATATAGCAAACTATGGCAAAGAGTATAGGAAGGATGAAGAAAGTCCAATAAATGTTCTGTTTCATGGATACGGTCATTATGACATACTGGATGTTCTCTCTGAAGATTTTCAAAAAGTAGCAGCATAGATGCTCAGCATACCACAAGCAATAAGGACTCCTGGGGATCATATATTCAACAAGAATAAAATATTTTTTACAAGGACAGTGAGCATTCTTTTCTGGTTGAAGAAAGTCTCTTTTTTCCCATTTTTGGGCAGATTTATTAATTTGCTGAAATGACTTTATTCAAGCATCCAGCTTGTTTCCAGTTTTGTAGATTCCATTGGTATCTCCTCTAGTTAGCTTAATTAATACTGGTGTGAGCAAACATTTCACGTTGTCTCTTGTCTACTCAGTGATCATGCTAGTACTGCTTCTGCAGGATTTGAAATATTATAAATTCTGGATTTTAGAATGTTTTGCTTATTTTGACTTTGAAATGCCATCCATATGCTATGAGAATCATATAATAGTTACAAGTACTGAATTGGCTTATGAAGTTGCAAAACTGCAGACAGCCAACACTCTGGACTTTTGAGCAGCATAACCAGGTGTGTAATGGGGTTGAAACTCTGAATTTGAAATTCTCTTCCTTGTCAGGAACGCCTTGCGTGTTGTCTCTGCTTACTAATCTCATACTTGCTGTATTTCTTTACCTTCCTTTTAATGGCAGTTCAGCAATGGGTTACCACTTCTCTGTATTTTTACTTTCCTGCACATACTAGAACACACTATCAGGAGTCACAGCTTGGACTTGTCATCTTACATGAGTATCCATGCAAAAGTCAAAAAGCTCCTTACATGTTCGTGAAAGAAACTTGCATTTTGGCAAGGAGACGCCATGTTGGTCCCTCTTGCTTTTCTTGGTTCCTATTTTAGGACGATATGTGAAGTCTAAGAGGGAATGGTGGATAAAATTCGTCTATTAGGGGACATTTTCTGCCATACAAGTTTGGCCATACTGCATTCAAGTATTCTTGATTGTGAGCCACCTGTTGAAAGGGATATAATGGTATCATTTCAAAACATGCTTGGAAACTGCTGGTCAGATCTTTGTGAATGTCCTTTCATACTGCAGTTTATCTGTGAAATAAAGTTAATTTGTTTCAGTGAAGTATTTTGTGTGTAAATGCTGGATCAAAATCATAAACCTAAAATGTATGCATGACAGGTAACCTGCCTGGAATTTATGAAAACATAACTTCAGAGGTGGAATCACTTGGGTTCCAAGCTCTACTCTTGCCCTTTTATGAATTATGTATTTCATTTTGCCACTAGAAATTCATTTCCTTGTGTCTACGAAGTCCCAGATGGCTGAACATGCACGTAAGTTGCAAAAGTTGTTGCTCTTATCTATCACCAAAGGATCTTGCCTGTGGTCATATGTAGTGTCTAAGCAGTAATGTTCAGGGGTACTTGACAATTAGCTGGCCTGAACGGTGCTGCACCGAGCACAAGCTGATCTAGATTTAGTAGTTGTGCTTCAGCTCTGTTGTAAACTTTTATGCTTCCTCTATTTCAGTAAGAACAAACCATTACAATTGATTTGATACAAAGATTTAGAAAAGAACTCACCTTTCTAAAAGTATACACCTTCACACTCATCCAGGAAATTTGGTTTCAGGCTTCAACACAGGTTATACACAGATGAGGGTAATAATGTAAATTTAGATTGGAAATGAGTTACTATATTTTTAGAAAACAAACATTTATTATTCAAAATTGAAACAAGGACATCTTGAAATACGGGTGTTTTGTGAATAATCTCACGTTTGTGAGTGTAGTACAGTCATAATGTCTCCTTCTAATAGAAGGGATGGTTCAGAGATTGAAAAATACAACTAACTAATACGAGCTATGGTTGGTTACTCATGTCTCTGGAATTCTTTGACTAGTTTGGCAATTGTTCTTTCGAGCTTTTGTGAAATTGTCAAATGAATTTTTGTGAAGTACAGAGCTTTTCTTCAATTAGAAGACAACTGACAAGACAGATATCACAGTAGTGTTAGCTGTTTCCAAGCGAAAAGTTTAGGTAGACTAACTCTTTATGGGTCATTCCATAAAGTCTCTAATTAATAATTGTCGGGTATTGGGTATCATACTAGCAAATATTACATTAACAAATGAGCAGCGATTATTTATAGTGTCTGAAAGAATCTAGATTCAATCCAATGTGCTGCCATTGAATGCTGAAGCAGCTATGCTGAAGAAAAATCATACTGGTACAGAAATTTATCTTCTGGACAGTTATTCCAGGAGACAAATTTTTCTAGAATGGAAGTTCTAAGAAGCAGGGACAAATGTGCCGATATATCCAAATGCTGCTGTGAAGAAGGCAAATGATTGAAGGAAGAGGAAGATAAAGAATCGGGTCCTTCCATAAACCATGTCGTACCACCCACAAAACAAGAGGTACAACCCAACAAAGAGCTCTAAAAGATGTATTCTGCAATAAGAGAAAAATTGCATCAGACAGGTTTGCTTTATGGAGGTGTAAATCTAGTTGGAAGTGGAACTTTGAATAAGCAGCATGGTGGTCCGTGTAAACGCTACTAAATGAGCATCGTTCAATAGTTATTTCTTAATCATTTCTTAGCAGATGAAGTTTTAACAGATTTTAACAAACAAAACCATGCAACATGATAGCGAAGATTTTTACCTTCCTCCAATTCTGTACTTAGGTTTCCTGGGAGTTTTGGATCCCAATTTTGCCTGAACATCTCCTAGTTTCTCTGTGACAATCCACTCATTTGCTCTTCCTGCTTCAAGTAAACCGATAAATGTCGCCTTAGTTCGATGCAGAGACATTACATTCTCGAAGAGGATCCAGAAAATCAGTAGATGAAGTGATCTGCAGCAAAATGTGAACCAAATGACAATATGCAGACCATAAAGAAGATCAATAATGGTGTCACCAGATCAGAGCAACTAGAGACCTGGGAGTTCCAACTGCGTTGAGGAGAGTGACTATGGAAGGAATATAAACAACTCCCCATTTGGGTACTTGAACTTCAGGTACTAAAATTGTTGCAGGCAGAACGATGCAGTAGAAGATGAATGTGACTAAATGTGCTACTATTTTTCGAACAAAGAAGAAACTGTATACAAGATAAAACTTCTTCCACAGAGAGACTTTCTGCAGTGAAAAATGCAACAATTTTTAGTTCAGTTTCTGTCTGAGAGTTGTTTATTGCAATCTAAATGAAGATCAGAGCAAAGAGTTTGCCTTGCTTCTAACTATTTCCATTGCCATTTTCCTAAAAAGATTAGCAGGGCCGCAAGACCATCGATGCTGCTGGTACCGGTATGCTTTAAAGGTACTCGGTAATTCATTCTTCACCTGAATTCACAAATTCAAAGACACATTACCACTGCTTTCCCCTGGCCCCGTTAAAACTTTGATCATATATGTATAGTTTGAGCAATTGGGCCGATCTTCTTAGTATTTGACAAGGTTTTCGTCTAGTAGTTTTAGTGATGTACTTGTATATACCTTGATGTCACCAACATAAACAAATTTCCAGCCTTTGAGACTTGCTCGGACGGCCAAATCCATGTCCTCCACTGTTGTTCTGTCCTTCCATCCTCCGGCTTCATTAAGTGCCGAAATTCTCCACACACCAGCTGTTCCTGCATAAAAAAGGCCATGTTTACCTACACTTTCTGAAGTAAAGTAAGAGCACAACGAAGGATCCAAGAACTTTATGGGGTAACTTACCATTGAAGCCAAAAAATGCATGAGTACTGGAGCCCACTTCTTGCTCCACAATGAAATGGTAGTCAAGTGACATCTCTTGCATCCTTGTCATCATGCACTCATCAGAATTGACTGCAGAGAGTCAAGGCATCAGGGACCATCAATAATTTTGGGCCAAACAATAGTCAGGAATCTAGCTGCCAACTGTAATGAATGTTTAAGAGACGTAGACTAGAGGATTAGTTACCAAATTTCCAGCGAGTTTGAACAAGGGCTATCTCAGGATTGTGTACAAGAAAAGGAATGCCGCGCCATAAGAAGTCAGGCTCGGGTTGGAAATCAGCATCAAAGATGGCCACATAGTCACACAGCTTCACATAGCTGTGCTTCATTCCTTCCCTGAGGGCTCCTGCTTTATATCCCTTCCGGTTCTCCCTGATCTCGTACTTTATGTTTATACCTTTGCTTGCCCATCTCCTGCACTCTTGCTCCACCAAGGCCTTTGGATTGTCAAAGTAATGCAAAGCCCATATTAGCAACCATAAGGGGAAAATAAAGGAATCTTGATATTGAAATAAAAAATCCCATCTCTCATGAATTGAACCTTGATGGCAGGGTCTGTAGAATCATCAAGAACTTGAATTATAATACGATCAGCCGGCCATGATAGGCCACAAGCAGCTCCAATTGACAGTTGATAAACCTACATTAATTCGAGGAAAACCGACATTATAAGATCATTCTTCTTCATGCATATGAAGCCATAGCAGCAGAAGAATTACCTCTTTTTCGTTGTACATTGGTATTTGCACTAAAACCATGGGATAGTTCAAATTTCCCAGCTCTAAATCTTCCTTCATGGGCTCCCATTTATACTTCTTTTCCGGCTTCCATCCAAACAGCTTAACCAAAAGTATAACAATTCCCATATACGCTCGTTCTACAAATAGCATTAAAGACATCGTCAAGCACACAACCACCATCAGTTTCAGCAGTGGCACAATCAACGGAGACCTCGCCTGCTGCCAGAGCAATCCAAGGTTCCTGAAAATGCCATCATGCCCTCCCTGGAACATCTCGGGAAAAATATTCGCAGACGAAAGCCTCTCCTCCATTTCTTGATATCTTATAAGGTTTAGGCCTCTGCAGAAACTGAAAGTTGCACTGGCACTTGGCGCTATGGCCAGACTTCACTACGTGTGCATTGTTATAAAGAAGTGTGTTTTTTATGCATGTGTCTAAGAATGAATGTTGCTTTGCGAAAAGAACACGTCGTTCTGAGAAGCCTTTGATTTTCGCTTCTGAATCACTTCATGACAGATGGCTTTGGGGCTTGATCAACCTCCATTGGTCATATACAACAGATCCCACAAGCAAGTCTGTGGTCAAGCAAGACTAGCTTAACTTAATAATGTGTTTCTTTTTGATAAGCCGCCTTCATAATCATGGTGGAATTGGCTACTAAATCTTTAAAGAAAGAGATGCTTTTACAGGGATTTTCAAACCTAGGGATGGATCCACCTGCACTCTAAAAATTAGATATCTTCCACTGTTTTAATAGTATTTGATAGTGATCTAAATATCTTTTACGAAGAGTTCGCCTTAGCAACAAATTAATCTAATAGAAGTAATTTTACAATTTCAACCATTAAATAGACTTGTTAGTGTCACGGTGTCATTTTGTATAATGCTCGATTTTTTTTTTTAATTTTATAAATAATGGAGATGAGCCTTATACACCTAAAACCTATTATTTCCCCTAGTAATTAATCTTGCTCATCCAAGGAAGAAACAGCTACAAGTTTTATATTAATCTAGAAAATTTTCAATTACCGACTAATAAGTATAAGTGAATAATTAAACTAAATTACAAATAGATCAACAACCTTATATCGATTGGAAGCATATTTAGTTTAGTTTTTTATTTACCAACCAATCATTAACCCTATATATTTGTTAGTAAATCAACATGTCAGTAAAAATATATGTAAATAGTTGGTGACGTAGTGGAATTTTCTTTAAAATTTTTCCTGCCATTCTGACCCATTTCGTTAACTGAGATAACTTTGGTTGGTAAATAGTTAGTAAAAGTAGATGATTTTGTCTGTTTAATTTTTTAGAAATTAGTTGTTGATTAATTACTGACTGAACACTCTTGTCCATCAATAACGCTATCAGTAATGGATCCATAAGCAGTCAATAAGATAGCGGAATTTTCTCTTTTTATTTTCCAAAATTAGTTAATGACTTATTAGTGACCAAAATACTTTGGTCGGTAAATAATATTGTTGTCTGTAAATAATTAGTCAAATAACACGATTATTTTATTTAATTTCTCTAAATTAATTGATGGCTAATCATCAATAAATTATCTTGCTCAATAAATAATGCCGTCGGTAACAAGAAGTGAATAATATATGTAAAAAAACTGGCCAAAATGAGTGGCATGCATATAATACAGGGATTCAGTTCCAAGCAATTATGTCAATATTTTGAAGGAAATTGATTAGTACTTTGATGTACTTCAACTCTTTAAGTAGAGGCTTAGAAGGGCCTTGGTCATGATTAGTACCAATGATTTCTTTATAATTACTTTCATTCAAAGTTCCACTAAGCCTCTAAACTCATCTTTGATTAGTCTTCCCTTTGCAAAATATTGTGTTCTAATGAGGGTGGTTTGCTTCCAAAACATCTTTGTACTATATAGGTTGCTTCTTCAGAGAACTACTTGACAATTTTAGATTGGCATTTTTTTTTTATATAATTCAATATCCGGAGTTTATCTGATTATATGAGTCACTGTTTTAAATTCATAGTCATGTAAATTTGAATCTCGTCACACTCAAACAAAATAAGTACTTGGTGTCCAAGTCAAGATTCGATAGTCAATCATCTTCTTTGCTTCTTATTTTGCCAATTACACCACTCCGTGTGAACCATAAAGCATTGAACTTAAATTTTAGTATTGGATGATCATTTCATTCTTTGCTCCAACATTTTTCTTGGTCTTAATTTTGTTAAGTGAGGGACCGAGGGTCAACTCTTGTTCCCAAAACTCCACTTTTGGCTTCCTCGAACCTGTTAACGTCAAAGGGCTATTTACTTCTACTAATTTTGGATAACCCTTTCTTCCTTTTCTTGATTTTTTTTTTCTCTTGCCCCTTGAATTAATATTGCTTTAACATGAAAAAAACATATTTAAGCTGTGTTTTAGAAAATAAAAATCCAATAGTTAGAGCAAGCTAAATGTCACAGTCCAAAGCAGTAATGTTGGAATGCTTAGGGAGACAGCTACCTGGTCATACCTAATCCTATTCGGAATGCAATAGTGACTCAAATCAACCTTAGCAAACAATGAAATATTTAGGATTTTTACTACGAAGAGGACTAGGAACCAACAAGAGCTACATATAGTTGTACTTCAATGACACAGTTCAAATATTGAAAAATGATTAATTTAATTTTGCACCCCTAAACTTAGAGGTCTAAATAATTGACTATTCATTCTTTTTAATTTTGACAATTAAATATATAATCTCCCTCTTATTTTTTATTTTTTTTAATGCTTTGAATTTGTTTTTGCCAAAAATACCCCAACTTCAAGACTGCAAAATGAAATAAACCGTACGCAAAAGCTAAATGCCACACAGAGCTGAAAGACAAAAACAAAATAAAATAAAGCCAGTGGAGAAAATACGACTGCATAATTGCCAATTGTTTTTAAAAAAACAGAAAAGAAAAATTGCCAATCGTTTTTGACAATGTTGAGTAGACTTTTGATTTTTAGCCTTGATGTGATCATGCAAATATCTAAACAAATCCTACAATAATCGCCACCTTGGGCTTAGTCTGTTCAAAGAAAAGCAAGAAACTAGTGAGAAAATCCACTGGAAAACAAACCAGAACGAACGTAAACTTGCTGCTCAGTCCAAGATTCACAATGGCATTGATCCATAACTTTTATGCAAAGAACTCTTCTTCCATATCTACATTTGGATCTCATTTTTTCCTACTGGTTGAATATTATTTTCGAATAAAGTTATCAATTATTAAGTTATTTATGTAATAACAACTAATGCGATAAAGATTATAGTTATGAGACAGACAAATTATTGAATAATTAGCTAAAAGGAGTTTTGTGAGCATAATCACTGGCCAAGAACTTGCTAGTTTAAACTTTAAAAAAAGGGTAGAATGCTATTGTTAGATGGCATCAAGATATGCTGTCTAAATCAAAGATCAAGAAATTAAAGAGAATCAGCTAAAAGACAAATAATGCAATTATGACATGGTAGCTATTACTACTATTTTAGTAGTGAGATTTTTAGAAGACAAGGTAGATCACACATCATTTCCATGTGTCTTCTTGAGATAAGACTGAAAGGTTCACCAAACCCTTCTTCTCAATTCACTTCCCTGCCGAAGTTACAAGCTTGCTTGCAATTTCTTGAATATCCTTAATAATTACTATAGCTATACACATTGCCAGAAACTTCCTCTTACCTTATTTCTTTTTTAACTTATTTTTTACTAAATCAGACAGCTTGAGAAAAAAAAAAAACAAAGGAAAAATTTTAGCAAAATATGAGATTGGCTCTTATACTTTATGCAGAACTTTTAGAAAGAATTAGGAAAAAAATATTAATTTTTTAAATTTTTTTTCGAATCTTAAAAAAGTAAAATTAAAATTTAAACTTTTGATCTTTTGTATTACAACATAGATATTTGTTTGATCGTTTATTTGACAATTATATTAGAATGCTGGTTGCTTTTGGCAATGTATCTTTAGAGTCTTGAAAATTTAAGCACATTATAAAGGCAAGCAAAACCATGTGAAAACAATTCCATGGCACCATACATGAGAACGACTTCATAAAGCTAGGTAGGAAAATAAATATATTTACACACACGTCACTTGGAAGTGAGAATGACATACTACTTCCATGTGTGTAAGATTTTTTTTTTTTTTTAATTAATAGTGAAAGAGTATAGTGAGTTCTAAGTAATAATTGGTATATAATACTAACATAGTACCAAATGTGAGAGGTTCAAAAATAAGAGGAATTTTTTTATGTATCGATTATGTAACGTTGTTAAGATGATATGGTGTAACAATTCGTTATATCATATATTGATTCAAAGAACTAATATATTGATAGATAATAATTCTATTAGCTTCGGTCTTGTTATCATCTACTATTGTTTTAAATTATTTCAAATCAGGAATTGAATTGGATAACTAAAGAATGTTATAAGTCTTGGGTAAGAGTATATCACAAAATTAAGCTTAGATTTGAACTCCTTTCTTCTTCAATGATGTCTCTAACTATCACCCAATTTTCATCCTCTATCCAATGCAAAATTTGAAATATAAACTCTCATCATTGTTTAATACTATCAGTTGAAGAAACAAGATGTGAGATGACATGAGAAAACACAGAATTCTATAGAATTCCAAATAAGCTTGGAATCCTCAATCGAATCCGACCCCTCTCCATGGTAAAATGGGTGTCGAAGGAATTGACTTGTTGTCCTTCAGTGCTTTGCATGTCTTTTTAAGGACCTGTTCAAGAATTCTTTCGAATTTGTTTCAAAATCTGCAGAAGTCTTTATCGTCATTTGGGAAATTATAAGATTGGTTGAAGGATAGGATTTAGTATCTTAAAATTTGATGTGGAAATTAAGTTATTTATTCAACTCTTTTTTCCCTTCGTGTGGAAATTAGATTTGAGTTGTTATCGTTTTATGCAACGAATGTATTGAAATTTTCCTTTAAGAGTAGACAATGTGCCCAAAAGAACTAGACCAAAATCCTAGTAACTACTATTTTATAGTTATGCAGAGAATTGATGATGTGCGGTTTTCGAATATAGAAAAAATTATCCACAATTTTACAATAAAAAAAATTTTAAATTAAAATGTCAAAAACATTCAAATTGTTATGAATTATTGGAATCTCCATTAATTAGTGGAGGCTCCACTAATTATGGATTTATGTGAATAATTAGAGAAGATTTTTATGAATGTCCACCATTTAGTGGAGACACCACTAATTAAGATTAGTGGAAGATGATGTATGCCATGATATAATCCACTAATTAGAGCTCTATAAATAGAGCTATTCTCTAAGCTTGTAATACACCATTATTTTGTAAAAGAAAGATTAGTGAAAGAAAGATTAGAGAAAATTGTGAGAGAAGAGAAAGAGAGAAATTCTTGTGCAAAATAATTAGAGTTTTATTAGTGTGTAGTGTGAAGATTTTATTCTAACACTACCATAATTTTATAACACGTTATCAGCACGAGTCTTTGCCGTTATTGAAGCCAGAAGACAGCACGAGTCTCTGCTGTTATTAAAGCCAGAAGACAGATACACATTTATTGATCTCTATGGCTAACCTCGCTAAATTCGAATTTGTAGCCCTTGATATTTTTGAAAAAAAAATTTATATGTCATACAGAAATGCATCTAAATGCTAAAAAAAAGGAGATCCATATGTCATGTGGATAAAAAGAAAGATTTGACCACCTGAAGATGGTCGTACTACCCACTGCACGGTATGAATGGTTGCACCTGAAGTTGCAAGATTGTAAAACTGTGAACTCCATGATGTATAAAACTACATCTTAGTTAAAAATTTTGCGGAGAAAAAGTTACTGATGAAATTATATTGGAGAAAACATCCTCCACATTTCATACCTCGAATATTGTCCTACAGTAACAATATCAAGAAAAATGGTATCCAAAATTGACAAATTTAACATGAGTTATTATTGAGAAATCATGAAGCCAGATGAACTGGCTCAACAACACTCCCAGAAGTGAATGCTGTTGGCTCCAACAGAAGCCATCGTTATAGTCGTAGTTGTGGCAGTGGCTGTGGTTATGGTCATGGACACACTCGATATTTCCCTTATCACAGAGAAATACTGGCCACCTGAAGTGGAACAGAAAAGATAATAAGGGAAAAATATATTTCCATTAATAATAAGCATCACATCTTTTATTCATATCACTAGTGTTCATATAAACTTGAGGATACATGCTTATAGTTGCTCTTTTGTAATTGAGCTGACAAATGTAAGATGAATGTTTGTAATTGTTATTTTTCAATATTTACATTAGAGGAAGACAAACAATTAGTAATTATGGACTTCAACTCCTCTTTTTCGACATCCTCATCCTTTTCTTTTCCCTTTAAGCCAACATCGAGACTAGTAGCAGAATTAGCCGTAAAATTACTGCGAAATGAGTCTTGGGATTTTATGATCTCCTTAAGTTTATTATAATTAAATTTCTTATTATATTTGGCCTTGAAGCATACTTGTCTCAATTTCTGTGTTTGGTCCTCTAACTGCGTATTAAGACTTTCTTCCACCAACTGTTTTTCACATTCCAGTATCGCAATGGCTTCTTTCAACTTCTTCTCAGCCATATGTCCTCATTCTTCTTTATTTTGCATCTCCTGTAAATCGAAGTGATATCATCGGTTATTTACTTATAAATCTTTCATAGTTTCATACTTGCAAATTATAAGTATGTATGAGAGAGAACCTGAACATTCTTGATTATAATCTCCAAGCTCACCAATTTCCTATGAGGCCATCGACGAATTCCTAACTTCCTACATCTTTTCTTGAGACGGGTTATGCCAATATTCAGTTCTTTGGCTGCGCTCTTGATTGGTAGGTAAAAGTATTGCGAAATTGTTTATCTTGATAGTGTCTGGGAGTTATTGCCCTTCTTCTCTCTCTGCCTCTTAATCATCTTCTTCTCCCTAGGAATTTTGTCTGCAATAATATCTTGAACTTCGATATTATGCATTTCATGAGTACTTACTCCGACTTCGTTGCCAAGACCACTCATTATTTCTCCTAGAAAAAGAAAATAATATTAGTAAAGGTAATACCATTCAAAATCCATGTTTAAATGTATAATAACCTGGAATCATATTCTGGCTTTGTTCAAAATCCATTAGAAAGTAGAATGAATCATGCACAAGCATATCCTCATTCAAAGGAATAGCATCAAGAGGAACAATATCAAAAGCAGTCTCTTGTAGGGGCAGATCAACTTGGTCCAAAGCAGTATGTTCAAAACTTCTACTAATTTACATCAAAAACAAACCAAAAGAGAGTTTAATTTCATTATCAAGTATACTAAAAATAAATGGAAGCCCTCAAAGGTATTTCACCTGAAATTAGGAGGAAGCGGTTGGTTTGGAAAGGAAAACATATCAAAATCTTCTGCGTTCGAATTAGGCAGAAGCGGTTGGTTTGGAAAGGAAAACATATCAAAATCTTCTGTGTTCGAATTAGGCAGAAGCGGTTGATTTGGAAAGGAAAATACATCAACATCTGCTGCAGAAACCGAGTCAAAATTTGACCATGTCTCAAATGAATTACGAGTCTCCATATCTCGCTTTGTGATTTTTGTTTTTTATGTTTACTAATGATCGATAATCGAGATATATATCGATATATATATATATATATATATATATCGTATGAGGAAGAAGAAGAGGTAGATGGTAGGTAGAGGGTCGGAGGAGAAGAAAAGACAAGAGAGGAAGAGGAAAAGTCGGTACGGGAAGAGTGAAAAAAAGGAGATATTTTTCTTGGCATTTCTCGCTTGTCATCATTTTCTTATATTTCTTTTCTTATTCTCTTGTGAAATCATTATTCCCTAAATTAGGGGAGAACATAAACAGTACAAGAAAGATCGTGATTGGACAACATCATTAAATTATCTTGATCCGCATACAAGCGCGTGTGAACTTGAAGTTCAAAAGATAATTCATTTGTAAAGCATTGCAAATCAAATGCCAGACGCTTTTGTTGACTCTAGAAGAGTAACAAAATCGCATATGCCAGCTATAAATGCTCCTATTCTAATTGAAGTTCTAACAGAACAAAAGATTTTACATATAGCTGCTGAGCCAAATGCATGGCTGACCTCTTTGTTCTAAAGATAAAAATCCTCGAAAGAAGAGAGGATTAATGGTCCAGATGATCATATTAAAGCAAAGAATGATAAAGACCAAGAGAAAACTTATGACAAAGAACCAGACATAAATGAAAGTAACACTGAAATTTCTATCCATTATACCACTTCCGGTAGAAGTTGAAATCGGATAGAAACAATTATTGATCATATGTTTGCATATAATATCTCTTGATGTTATACAGGATAGTGATGATCCTGAACCAATATCAGTTAATGAATGTCGGCATAGAAAAGATTGGCTGCAATGGAAAGATGCGATTCAATCGGAGTTAAATGCACTGACACAACGTGAAGTCTTTGGACCTGCAGTCCGAACACCAGAAGGTGTAAAACCTGTTGGCTACAAATGGATATTTGTACGAAAGCGCAATGAAAAAAGTGAAATCGTTCGATATAAAGCGCGATTAGTAGCCCAAGGTTTTCACAAAGACCAGGTATTGATTATGATGAAACTTATTCTCCTGTTGTTGATGCTATTATACTCCGATATCTTATCAGTTTGGCAGTACATGAAAAAATAGATATGCGCCTATTAGATGTTGTCACTGCTTACTTGTATGAAAATTTAGAAAATGATGTTTACATGAAAATCTCCGAAGGATTTCATATGCCTGAAGCATATAAACATTATCCTCGTGAAAATTACTCCATCAAGTTGCAGAAATCATTACATGGCCTGAAGCTATCTGGGCGCATGTGGTTCAATTATCTTAGTGAATATTGATTGAAAGCGAGATTTAAAATGACCGGGTATGTCCATGCGTTTTTATTAAGAAATCTGGTTCTAAATTTGTGATATTAGCTATATATGTTGATGATTTTAATCTTATTGGAACTCTTGAAGAGCTTCAAGAAACAATTGATTATTCGACATCAGGGATGGTCGTAAAAGTATACTTTGCCTTAGTTTACAAATTGAACATTTGGCAAGTAGAACATTTATTCAACATATACAACAAAAGTTCTAAAAAGATTTGACATGGACAAAGCACATCCATTGAGTATTCCAATGATCGTCCGGTCTTTTTCGACCTCAAGAAGATATTGAAGAACTTCTTGGTCCTGAAGTACCATATCTCAGTGCAATTGGTGCATTGATGTATCTTGCTAATAATACACGACCTGATATTGCTTTTGCTGTCAATTTATTAGCAAGATTTAGTTCTTCACCAACACGACGACATTGGAATGAAATTAAACAAGTCATTCAATATCTCCAAGGTACAATTGATCTCGGATTATTTTATTCAAATAAAACCAGTCCAACATTGATAGGTTATGCAGATGCTGGTTATTTATCTGATCCACATAAAGCACGTTCTCAAATGGGCTATCTATTTACATGTGGAAATATTGCTATATCATGGCATTCTACGAAACAATCTATAGCAGTTACTTCTTCAAATCATACTGAAATTATAGCCATTCATGAAGCAAGTCGAGAATGTATATGACCAAGATCCATGATTCATTATATCCGAGAAAGTTGTGGATTATCATCAATCAAAGATATTCCAAGTCCTCTTTATGAAGACAATGCAGCTTGTATAGCTCAATTACGAGGAGGATATATTAACGGAGATCGGACAAAACATATTTCACCAAAATTCTTCTTTACTCATGAACTCCAGAAGAAATGTGAAATTGATGTGCTACAAATTCGGTCATGTGACAACCTCGCAGATATTTTCACGAAGACTTTACTGACTGCAACATTTGAAAAGTTGAGATATAAAATCGGTATGCGTCGGTTTAAAAGGAATCATCTCATCAGGGGGAGTAATAAACAGACATATAGAATAGTGTACTCTTTTCCTTCACTAAATTTTTTTTCCCACTGGGTTTTTATCTAGTAAGGTTTTAACGAGGCATATTCTTTATGTAATGGATGGACATCCAAGGGGGAGTGTTATGAATTATTAGAATCTCCATTAATTAGTGGAGGCTCCACTAATTATGGATTTATGTGAATAATTAGAGAAGATTTTTATGGATGTCCACCATTTAGTGGAGACACCACTAATTAAGATTAGTGGAAGATGATGTATGCCATGATGTAATCCACTAATTAGAGCTCTATAAATAGAGCTATTCTCTAAGCTTGTAATACACCATTATTTTGTGAAAGAAAGATTAGTGAAAGAAATATTAGAGAAAATTGTGAGAGAAGAGAAAGAGAGAAATTCTTGTGCAAAATAGTTAGAGTTTTATTAGTGTGTAGTGTGAAGATTTTATTCTAACACTACCCTAATTTTATAACACAAATCACATATTTAGATAAGTATACTCATCGTGTAATATAGAGTTTTACTGACAAGTATCGAAGATTCTCGGAAAAGGGATAGAGGTACTACTAATTCTTTTTCTATTATTTAGTATAACGAATTAATATAATAGATTAATTACAATGGGTGAACTTAGAGAATCAACTCAACTGCGTATAAGTTTGGCCATGAGAAAATTAAGGATAAGAAAAAGAGTCTATCTAGGACATGTAATTGTCAAGAATTCCTCATAATTTGCCAAGTACTAAATACAAACTTAAGTCTATCAAATCACAATTCTAATATCAGTAGAGGTTACGAATGTAAAATCTACTATCTCTGAGTTATGAATTCCCTATTCTTTAACCAATTGAAGGGTGTCTCTATCTCTCCAATTAAACTAAAAAAGCATTAAGTACAAAACCTTTAATTTTCGGAAGAGCCCAATACCCCTATCTCTATGCAATATCAAGTATCCAATGATTACTAAGTTCTAATCCTCAACCTCTTTCTCGAGTTAGTCAAAGGATAACACGCATTAAACCCATTCATTTGGAACTCAACTTCTAATCCCATTTCTCGAATTTATTAGAAAAGAGTATACCAAATAATGAATCCAACTTAATAAATCCAACACATATTAGAGATTGAAATCTAATAAATCAAAAGTAGATTTAATACAAAAATTAATCAGGGTCCATCCCTTCAAGAACAATTAAAACAATAAATATAAATTTATAAGAGAAAAACAAAGGAAAGAGATAAAGAATGTTCATAGACAAGCTGTCTTTATCTTTAATCTTCCATCTTCTCTTGAATCAACACTCCAATCTCTCCACTCTTTTCTCTCTTATGTGTGGGTGTATTTCTGTCATGCCCTGAAACCGAAGAGGACATGACAGTATTCTAAAATAGAATGCCGAATCCAAAACAAATAGATATCTTAAAGCCTCTTAACTTAAGATAACAATAATTGATTTTTAAATACAAAATCTCCTAAGTGCAAACCATAAATATATATAACCAAAAATAGATTCTCAACATCAAAATCAACATAGTCTTACAAATATCCTAACCATCAAAGACTTAAACCAAATTCCAAGAATTTAGTAACAATAACTAACTATCACTCAAAGTCTTCTTCAAACCATTCGTCTAGTTCCACTTCTTCTAACTAATATCCTGAAAATGATAATAAATGAGTGAACTCACTAATTCAGTAAGAAAAATATAGCTTTTTTGGAATTGAGTATGTTACATACTACATATAACTTTCGAAATCACTAAACAAATGCTTTGAATGTTAAAAGCATTTATTTTAGTGAGTTGGTTGTGTGACAGCAAGTATAAGATTACAAAAACGAAGCATAAGAAGGTCCACAAGAAGAACCAGAGATTTCCTAAACAAAAATTAAAGTAAATGAGATAGAGGAGTAACCGGTGCTTGAATAAGCATAGAACTGGCATCGTTTTGTTATAGAGAATATAGTTTCAAATTACTGAGAGTAACCGGAACCCGATGAAGGGTAGAAATGGTGCCGGTTGTTATCAATAAATTTAGGGTCATGCTATTGAGTGTAACCGGTGCCGTATATAGGACTGAACAAGCGCCAGTTCATTTCGGCTAAGTTTGGGTCAGCTACTGTTCTAATCGGTGCAGGATGAGTAGATGAATAGGCTCCAGATAATCTTGGAAATTCAAAAAATAACCGAGCTTTACAATACATAAAAGAACAAGAGCAAGTGCATATATTGTAGGTCTTATCAAGGTTCAGAACACATAGCCAAAGCACCAACAACCACACAACCAACCACCATTTTGTATAAGATTAAGTTATTTATACACACACCTCAAAATTGTTAGAGTTATGCCCCAAAACCAATCTATTTGCACAATGTATTTTACATATTTATCTAATAAAAACACTCTTTATCTTTTAGTTTCCTTGTTTCAAATGTGTGTGCGCGTAAAACTGATAGATAAAATCCCTAGCACAATGTACAGGGTTAAAGAAATTATGATAGAGATCATGATATAAGATTCTTACTACACTCTATAGTACTTGTGCTTAAACTATTCCTAGTCATATTATTAATGAGATAGATATCATTAATGCGTAAAGACTAAGATGCGTTATACTTCTAGATTAGATCAAGTAGTGATTCTCACATCTGTGAGTATTGTGATACTCGCAATTAACAGGTAGATGCTTGTTATATGAACAAGTTCATTAAATACCCTAACCATGAGATAATCACATAAATAACTATTTAGTGCCAATAATAGAATTTCATTATAATAAATGTGCAAATATTCTCAGATTTGAAATCTTCAAAGTACTTTATTTGCTAAACGTTGTACTTTAATTTTAATTTTTTGAGTCTTTTCAAAATTGCCAATGGGATGAATATTGGGTACAATGTAAAATAAATATAAGTAGTTGAAATGGTCAACAAATGATTCATCACTTTTAATAATAGGTAAGTATATCTCACGACCACTTGTAGAGAATCGT
Source organism: Voacanga thouarsii (assembly GCA_026120185.1). NCBI lineage: Eukaryota > Viridiplantae > Streptophyta > Magnoliopsida > Gentianales > Apocynaceae > Voacanga > Voacanga thouarsii. The sequence goes on along the minus strand of JANUWF010001066.1, from coordinate 299,692 downwards.
TATTTAAGAAATCCTTGGCCAAAGTAACTATGTGTTGGAAATTATTCCAAAATGATATATATGTTGAGTAATGGATTCTGGAACAAGTATTAATAAATTCGGGTTATAATTAATTTTATTCTAGATGGAGTTAGCACTAATTCCATACTCTAAATTGAATGAGATATGATATGATGAAAGTAGTTTATTACACTGATATTTTGCTATTGAAAGGTTTATGTCAAGTTATTTGACTTTTTGGACTTTTAGGTAGTCATAATACATTGTTAGATGCCGCTCTCGATATGCTAAATATGAATTTATTAATTAGAGAATTAATAAATTAATTCTAATTAGAATTAATAAGTTAATTCTAATTATTAAGAATTATTAATTCTATAGTGCCTATAATAAATTCATATTTTGTTACCAATAAATTAAAAACCTAATAAGTCATGCACAATAGAAGAGTCGGTATTCAAAATATTATATTGGGGTTAATATGTGAGAAAAAATAGTTTTATGAGTGAATTATAAAGTGGTTATAATTATTAGGTCAAAATTATAATTATTGAAATTTTATAGTTTAATTGCAATTATGGATCCGAAGCCCATTAAGGAAAGGGTTTCATACGTCTGATGTGCATAGTGAATGTATATATATATATATATATATATATATATATATATATATATATATGATATATACAAACACTGTAAAATATAGCATATACAGCAGCCTTTTACCTTAGTTTTCTTCCACCGTAAATTAACCCCCAAAAGCCACCGTATATTATCTACTCACCTAGGTGTTTGGTGCTTAACTCGAGTACAATTCTTTGTGTGGATTACTATTGAAGAATTCCTATTATTGGAATTTGATAGCTTGATTTGATCAACTTTCGAAAAAGATTCGCGCGAAAGAAATTTTAAAAGCTGCTTGATTAAGGTAATTAATTTTTCTTCACTTTCTTGGTCCATTTAATTTCATACAAGTGATCAAGTTGTATGTATTTCATTTTAATTTTTGCTGCACATAATTGTTATTGCATTATCGAAATCCAACAAAAAACATTACTGATTATATAACAAAATTCAGAATTTGAAACATGCTTGGGTATGGTATGGTTCTGGTTTACTGATATCAACTCCTAACTATTATATCCCGTTAGGAGAAGGGTTTGACTAAAACTAGCTATTGTATCCCCTTAGCAAAAGGTCTTATAATTAAAAATTAGATATTGTATCCCTCTAACCAAGGGCCTTCTAATTGATATTAGGAATTCCCCACCATAACCACCCACAAGTATGAATCAAACTCCACAACTCATAACACAGACTGAAAACAAAACTTCACTTTATACAATTCCATTCAGATAAACCACAATACTTAAAGTATCAAAATTACATCATACTCAATCCATTTTAATACTAAAATAACTTTCATTAGCAAAAGATACACAATTTTCACAAAATACAAAAAGTCAGAAAATGCAGAAAAACTAAAAATCTCTTATCAGTCATTTCAGATATCAAATCAGCCTTAATCCACCACCCGACTTATCTAACTACCTACAACAGTTTAAAAGCATAGTCAGTTTTCAGAATTCTCACCAAATTCAAAATTCCCAAATGAAACCTTTACACACCCAATACAACCATTGATCAAATTCCTAAAGAAATTAACCCAATCCAAAGTATTAACAATACAAGAATTCCCTAAATTCGAAACTTTTGGTACAATCTTCTTATCGAGTTCTTCTCTCTTGCTGATTTTTTCTTTTTCTAAAGTAGTTTCTACAAAAGCGTTCAGGTCTGTTCAGAAACGACATAATCGTTAATCTCAGAAGCATACTATCTCTTCTAATTAAAACTAAAGACTCGACTTAAATTACTTACCAATAAATCCCAAGACTACTCCTTCTACTAAATTAACCCCAAACTTATGGACTTCACCCTCCTGCACAAAGAAAGCCCAAAATGAGTTGGGTCAAGGGCTCACAAGTTCTCCATTGTTGGCTGCCTATTTCTATCTTGACAGCTTCTATTTATAGGCTCAAGAAAGCCTTAGAAATTGTGGTTAAATCTAAACAGCAAATTTGACTTGTGATATGAACCAATGTATGTTAAGGGCTTGAATTGGTGCTTATTATTTCCAATAAGTTAAATTTATGTTTGTTGTGTTGAATCTGCGCCTACTATCTTTTTTCTTTATGAACTGTGTCTTTTTAAAGTAGCAGCCAACCCATGACTTTTCAAGTCATGTATCGATTATTCATTTTTCAAAAAAAGTCATCGCTTTTCTTCCACAGATGGTCCTTGGCTTTTCAAGCCATGGAGCGGCAAAGCTTTTTGTGCAATCGGTCCTTAGCTTACAAAGCCAAGGTTGGTTATGCCTATTTGTATAATCTTCATTTTTCATTCTTTTTATTCTTATTTGACAGAATTAGCTAAACTCAAGTTTTATAAATTGTCATGTTATATTAAAATTTTATATTATTTTTTAAAAAATATAAGTATTTAATATATTTTATATATAAAAATTAGCTGTTTTTAATTAAAATATTCATTTCCGCAGAAAATTTGGTCCAAATAGAACTCTTGTTGGAGAAGTTAATTTCGAAATTCCTAGGATGACTTAGTTTCTTTGTTAGCTAAATATTTTAAAGAATGATTTTTTTTTTTTTTAATGTGTTCCTGAATACATGTTAATTTGAATAAATTAAGATAGGATTTCTTTTGGTTAGAGTTTTTCTTTTCTTACTTTTTTTTTTAATGTATCAATACATGCTAGCGTTGAAATTGGATTTGAGTATATAATATAATTTTTTAAATTAGGATTTGGCTATTTGAAAGAATTTCGGCATTGTTTTTTTCAACCTAAAGTTATCAAAACTAATCTTCTAATTAAGAGGGAAAAAATATTTAGAATTATATAATAGTATTACACTAATTATATCTTAATTGATTTTACAATTTCATGATTAATTTGTTAATTTATACATTATACTTTCAATAAATTTAAATAAAAACTATACATATCATACATAGATTAGTTACCATATTTATATCGACTTATTCAAATTAACTTGTGTCCAAAGACACATATTAAAAAAAATCCTTTTAAAAAATTGTATATCTTCTATATAGTTTATAAAAAGTATAATGACTAATACATGTTTATAAATGCATGTGATCCCCCCAAAAAAAAGGAAAATTATTGGCCTAAAAAGTAATTGCCAAATCTTCTTTCTCCATTTCCACCAGAACAAGGTTGCCAACATTGCATTACAAGTTCGCAAACAGTTGGTAAGTTTTGGCATCAAGTGCTATTTGTCTCAATGCTGCAACAGCCCCGATCAACGACAAGAGAGTGGAGACGGCAGCAATGAAATAGTTACCCCAGTACACTAAGCTCTTCTTAGAGGGCTTGAATGTCAGGTTATAGAAAATCATCGGTAGAATGAAGTCCAGCGGAATGCAACCAAATGCTCCGAAGAGAGCCATGATATCTCCAAAGAATGGCAACATTGCAGCCAAAGTTGTTGCTATGGCCACAGACAACGATCTTGTTATTAAGCGAGGCACCACATTTCGGATTGAGAATTGGTCCTTTTTTGGGTCTGCAAACTTGCGCTCCAAAACGACGTTTGTTGGTTGCATGTAAACCTGAATTTTGTCCATGTGAATAAGCGATAAAAGGAGGATGAAAGTCTATTCTTTTTAACACATTCATTTATAATAGGCGAGAATAATTTGTAAATGTATGATATATATAAATTATGTCATCAATAATATGAATTTTTTGACTTGCGGTATTAATTATCTATATTGAAGGGTTTGGTTAGGTTAAATGACGACTTACCAGACTGCAAGCTGTTACTTGCAATAGAGTGAAAATATTAGTCATCACAAGAAACCAATTCGGGACCAAAGGCCTGCCATCCTTCAAAAAATTGGAAAGAACCGAGCCTTGAGCCTGATTTCCAAATGCCCAATACCCTGATATTGCCACACTGAAAAAGTTGGATATGACAACTGCATAACACACTAATAATCCCTTGAACATTTTCCCAGTTACTGGAGGGGCTATTGTGGCCTGCAAAGAAACCCAAAAAAAAAACCACATTATTAGTTTCGCTCCCTGACTGAAAGAAAAGGACCTTATAATTGGACAAAGCTTCTACAGACTAAACATGTGTATCATCGTATACATTTTTAGTTATATGTTAGTGTCAAATTGAACTCAGATTGACAATCTTGTGTTTATAAGAACCTGTATTTCAGGGATGATTCCATTGCCGTATGTTGTGGCAATGATTGAAACTGCATTGAAGACACCAAAGACTCTGTTTATGCCAACTCCAGTGATGGAGTATTTCCTTGGAGGAGCCTTTTTAGAATGTCCTGCAAGGCAAACCCCAGAAAATATTCAATCGGGTGCCCAGGATTGGAACTAGAAGTGCAGGAGAAATGAGAATTTGGTTTCCATCGCAGCTTGATCTGGCTTACCGATATATATAGCACCGGCAGTGGTGCAAGCACAGTAAGATAGGCAGAGAATTAAGGAGACGAGATTGATGTGCCTCAGGGAGTGAAAGGATGGCATCTGTGCCATCGCCAGTGTTAGGACTCCATAAATGATTATGAATTGGTAAAGCCGCATGCTCCCATTTGGTGTAGAGACCAAGTAAATATACTGTGAAACAAGGAAAGAATATTTGTGTTCTTAGCTGTGATAGAGAAAATCAACCAAAAATTCAAATCAATGGAAGAAATTTGGTGTAACCTTGAGGCTTTGTCCACCCAAAAGTGTAAATGAAATAACAGCGCCATAACATAGTCCCATTTGAAGAGGGCCAACAAAGTACCGACCCCATCTCGGTCCTGTGAATTTTCACCCATAAATTCTCTATCAGTATTGTCTACTATTGACCAAAACATCAAGATTGCACTCATGTCAAGATATTTTGATTAGCTAAAACTCTAACATTCTCTAATGAGAATAGGTTTTATCAAAGGAATTTTGGCTGGTTCCAAGATTTCTAATGCGTAAAAGGATTCATGTCGTTCATACCTAAAATATCATGAGCCATGTCTCTAAAACGAAGCTGGCGCTTTCCAAGCTGAGCATGGTGCTCCAAAACCAAAGACAGGAGGTTATACGAGTAGAAGGTGACCATCCCTCCCATGGCGAGACAAAGAACTCCTCCCTCCCATCCCAATAAAGCCATTGCGAAGGGCAAGCTCAAAAGCGCAGGCGCAACTATTGCCGTTGTTAGATGGTACCCGCAGTGCAGCCATGATCCTATCAAGAGCAAGAAAAACCCTTGTTCGTCTCAGTTGCAAAATCAATTTCTAATGAAGCAAAAATGGAATCTATTATATTTACACTCTCTTTTAACCTTTTGATTTCAGCACAAAAAGAGCACCGGCATCAAGCTCCTTGTCACGGACGTCTAAGGCACCGGTTTCAAAGTCTTCTGCAGATTTCTCAGCTGAGCTGGGAGCAACAGTGGCCATCTTTCTCAGACTATGGTGAAAGGGACTAACTCCTCACTCCCAGTAGTGAGCTTTTGACCAAATCGGATCAAATTTCTAAAGCTGCACAGCGGGACAGACGGAATGGGTATCTAGATTCACAGGATTCTTTGCGTTGGCCAACGATTTGCCTTTACCTTTTTTTTTTTTTGAACCTTGTGCCTCGCTACTGGCGAGGCATCCTTGTTTTTTTTTTTTTATTGCTAACCATTATTTTTTTTGTTTTGAATTGGTATTCTTTTGTTTTAATTTTTTTTTATTCGTTTGAGTAAATTTAAAAGTTTTTTTTGAATAAATTTATATTATTTTTTTAAAATAAAAAATTTTATATAATTATTTATAAAATAAAATATAAAAATATTATTTATAATTCTCTTAAAAATAACTTTAAATTTAGTTATTCGTAAATGTATAATTTATAGTATTTAATTATAATTAATTATAATTATTAATTATTTATGAAAAATAAAAAAAATTAATCTCAATAATAAATAAAAAATTATATAAATTACAAAAATAATAATTTATATTTTAATGAATAATAACGATGGAAAATTATATATCAAGTAGTCATATTACAATGAAATCATCTAATAAAAGGATGTCAACTAGTCTCACAATGAAATCCCCGACGGTTCATCGGGAACAACCTCCAAGACGAGTTCAGTTCCTGAAGAACCGTCGGGGATTTCATTGTGGGATTAACTTGCATCCTTTTATTAGATGATTTCATTGTAATATAACTATTTGATATATAGTTTTTTCTCAATAATTCATTTATTAAATTTTACATTTTATTTTGAAATTCATACTTTTTTGTTTGAAATTAAAAACACGCTTGGTAATTTACGAAATATTTCATCGTTATTATTCACTAAAATATAAATTATTTTTTTTGTAATTTACATAGTTTTTTATTTATTATTGAGATTAATTTTTTATTTTTTACAGATAATTAATAATTATAATTAATTGTAATTAAATACTATAAATTATACATTTACTAATAATTAAATTTAAAATTATTTTTAAGAGAATTACAAATAATATTTTTATATTTTATTTTATAGATAATTATTTAAAACTATATAGAATTTTTTATTTTAAAAATAATAAAATTTATTCAAAAAAACTTTTAAATTTACTTAAAAGAATAAAAAAAATTAAAACAAAAGAACACCAATCCAAAACAAAAAAATAGCGGTTAGCAATAAAAAAAACAAGGATGCAAGGCAATAGGTTCAAAAAAAACAAAAAAAAAAGTAAAGGAAATATCGCTATTGACAATAGCGAGGTCACGCTTGATCTCATTGTTGGCCAACGCGACGAACCCTGTAAACTTAAATACCTACTCTGTCTGTCCCCACGCCGTGCCTCTTTGAAAATTTGACCCGATTTGGTCAAAAGCTCCCCAGTAGTTCAGCTCCAATAATTTTGGCAGCCATTAGAGGCTAAACAGAGAGTATATGTAGCAGAGTCAAGTCAAAGGCGGTCTCTTTGAGATACTAAATTCAATCATTCAAGGACTACGTAAGATCCTATGTCGTGCAAGAAAATTATACCTGATAGGACAAAGACTACCCAGGTAAAACCAAATGCGTGCCTTGCTATCAGTTGAAACCTATCTTGGACTTTTCCAAATGAAATGGATCCTGTGAATTTCGTCATTCTTCATAAATAGATAGACATATTCTTTCTGGTCAGAGTTTCTTGGGGGTTTTATCAAATAGATAGACATTTTTATCAAATCGGGTCAAAACCCCATCAATCCACCATCAATGAAACGCATAGCGAAGATATTTCTGTCCACGGGATACCTTGTTCTTGCCAAGAGCGAAATCATGCGTGATCTCCTGTTAGGCAACAACGAGAATAGCCCGTTGCCAATTTTGCGCAGAATGAATATGGGTGATGCTTGCGTGGGTGATCATGGGGAGGTCATCCTCCCCGATGAAATTTTGTCTATTGTAGGTTTGATATAAAAAATTTTTGTTTCCCTTTCAATTTCGTTTGGTTTTTATTTTTCCATGGCCTACAGGTTTTTTTCTTCTTCTTTTTTCACGAACGTCCAAATTTTCCTAGAAGTTATGTTTTGAGACTAATCAATATTAATTTTTAAAATTAATATATATTATCTAAAATAGTGACTTAAGATATATAAAATCTAATTATGATTATTATTTTTTATTAATTCTCATTTTGAGAATTAAATCTAATTATAATTAGTTTTTAATTGAGACCTATGATTTAGAATAAAATTATATTTTGAAAATTAATATATTTTCTACAATATTGAATTTAGATTATATATTATTATTTAATTTTTAAAATATAATTTTAGTAATTAATAAAAATTTTAAAATATTGATTTTAAATTTTATCCTAATAAAATTTCTAGAAATTTAATTTATATTGTTGCATTTTAAATAGGCTGCATTTTGGAAATTTATATTGTTGTATTTTGTTCTTAAATTTATATTGTTGTATTTTAAAATTTAAAATTTAGCTTTCTTAAAAATAATTGAAAGGAAAAAAAAGCCAAACGAAATTGAATTTTTATTTTTTTTTATATCAAATCCACAACTGACAAAATTTCATCATGGGGAGGATAATGTTCATCCTCCCCATGATCACCCACGCAAGCCATGATCATCCCATGTTTATCCTGCGCAAAATGGGCAATGAGTAGGAGCCCGCTGTCCTTGCTGTTGCTTGGCTCGAGGTTGCGCATGACCTCGCGCTCAGTGATAGCAAGATACCCTGTCAATAGGGGTACCTCCACTATGAATTTGGTCAAAAACTCGAGTTTCTTAAAAGTTTAGGAGATTGATGTAGACAGAAATATTTAAGGCAGGATACTAACTTATTTTAATTTAAAATATCATTTTAATTTAAAATTATATTAATTTAAATAATTATCATTTTCTAATAAATATCATATACTTACAACACATCATATTTTTTATTATCAACCCCACTTAAATTCTACTTTAACTCCACATATTTAATATTTTTTTATTACATCCAAACACTTATCTCAAACAAATTTTCAACATTCATACCCGTAGTAGTCTTGCAGCATATTTTAGGGTAAAGCAAATTCCATCGTATTTCCAATATAAAAATAAAAACAAAAACCCGATCCAAATGGGCCTAAATTGGTGCTAATTGACAAATTGTTCGAGTACTTAAGGTGATGGGCTTTAGAAAAACTCAATGTGATTCAAGTTAAAAAAATCTCTCAATTGGGCCAAAACTGATATTGGACAAGTGCCGACGGAAGAAGACCAAACTTTTCTAGACCAACCCAAGACTCTATTGTAGGTTTAAGTGGCAACCGCTCACCGAGGTTTATGGCATCCATATTCCATGGCTGCGCCAACTGCATAAACTGTATTCTTCCACCTTGTTTTCTCTGCATTTCTATCTCTACCCCTAAGCAATAAAGATGGGAAAAAGCGATGATTCAATATGGAGAAGAAAAAATAAAAAAAACAGAAAAAATCAGGATATTGATTCCTCCAAGGTTTCCACCCGAATCGCCACCATTATTGCCGCTAAAAAGCGTCGAAAATCTGGAAAACGCCGTCTTTGTCAGGTTCAGTTTTTATGCAGTCTCTGTTTCCTTTTTTTTTTTTTCTGTTGTGGTTGGGGGGGGGTGGACTTGGTTTGAGCTCTTGTTAATTTAATATAGTGTCAAAGTTTCCAAGAAAATGAAAAAAAAAAAAATTTGATAATGGGTTGTGAATTCAGTACTGAGGTGTTAAAGTTGAGAAATTTGGGGTTATTAGATTTTATGTTTTGCCGGGATAGGTTTACTTGAACCAAATATTCGGCATGCTTTATCTGTTTATGGTTTTATTTTATTTTACTTGATTCTAAATGATGCATGTAAAGTCTGTTAATTTCCGGAGCTACATTTTCAATCAGATAGTTTAATATTTAGCCCTCTGTTTTGTAGTTTTATATTTGTTATTTGCTTTCTTAAGTCCCATCTATGAGTGGATAGCTTATAATGTGTATGTTGAGTTACAAAAAGCATCCTTCTTTAAATAAGCCAGAAAACTTTGTTGAGAGTGAGGAGAAATGGTTTCTTGCCACTTGTTGTTTCCTACCTGCAACTTACTAGGGACAGGATCTAGGCAGTTTTTTTGCATGCATACTTCAGAGGGCTCCTTTCTAGTTTTAAATGTCTATGATAAAAGCTTCCCAAGTTGTCTGCAAGTTCGGCTGTCTACTTGAGAACATTCAGGACTTATACCTGGTGCTACATTGGGGCTTCTGCAACTTACATGTGAATCTTCTATATAACTTTTCAGGGAATGTGTTTTAGCCTTCCTACACCTGAGGATCCCTTCAATGATAAACATGGTAAAATGGAACCTGTGAAGAAAACAAAGAAACATTCACAATCAAAAACTGGCAAGATGCATGTTGATAAGAAACTGGTTACATCAGGGGAAGGTTCTATTGGTAGGTTTTCTGCTAATGTGAATGTTCAAGAAAAAAAATCAGAAACGCCTGAGAAGTTGAATAAGCCCTTAAATTCATCTGCAGTTTATTACTCTGTTGGGTTGAATAGTGTGATCAAGCAAGGAAAATCAGCAACCCCTTTGCTTTGGGATTGTCAGACAAAAAGGGAGGAAGAGTTCCCAGGTTGCCCATCAAAATTCTTGATTCTTTGCTTGAATACTATTCAGAATGCTTTAAAAGATGAAGAAGCTTTTAGTGAAGAGGACAGCCCTCTCTTTGTTCATAAATGGGGATTTGAGTTCTGGAAGTTTTATTCGAGTGGAAAAGATGTACTCGAGACCAGTAGAGCTGATTCTTCCATTCAGCAAATTGCTTGGTTGGCATCATGTGCTGCTGATACAATTGCTACAAAGGAGAAAGAAGGGCAATCATTTAGTAGTCCCTTTCTTTTGTTCCTTGTGCCATCTCAAGCAAAAGCTGCTAAGGTTTGTACATCCTTTTTCTCCAAATTTTTGTGATTGCATTTTATCGTAGTGACTTATCCTACTTTGAGGTATTGATTATGCTAACTTTTTTGTGATATCAATCATGTGCAATTATTGGTTCTGGCAGCCATTCTTTGTTCTTTGTTTTCTTTGTTTCTACTGAGGCATGTATGGCTGCTGTGTGACGTATGTAATGTTCCTGCTGTTTTGTTTCATATCTAAGAACAGAGAATTTCATTGTTTGCTGCTTGATGTAGGAGTTAAAAGGCATTTTAGTCCTTTTTTTATTCTGTTCCTTGACTGCTGCAATTTATCAAAAACTCTTTATTTCATCTAATTTGTAAACAAAACAATTTCTAAACTCCTGGACATTGTTTCAAGCCTGAAGATGACTGCTTTACCTAATGATGGAAGGATTGACAGATGTTGGATTGACCCATAGAGTCATGGGGCTAATGCAAGTGGTCTGGAAATCGGAAGAGAGTTACCTGGTTTGGAGGTAGAAATTGTGCTTAAAAATGGACTTCTGTGAAAAAACTTGAAGTTCTGGATACTATTAAATCTAAATCTTCAAATGCATTCAGCAAACACCAAATTAACACAAAGAAGAATTAACAAGGGTCCAAATTGAGTGTCTACTAACTTATTTAACTTGTAGAGAATATATAGTGTTGCTACTGCTGATGTATTTTGCACTTCCTTGACTAAAGATAATATCAATTGAGTTCATGAAGCTCATAAATTTGCCTATTTTTGTAGTATCAACTCCTAGGTTTTGTAGATGCCCCAGAGTATTTTTTATGCTTGCAAATATGCTTCACTGCCCTTCTTGTGTTCCTAAGGTGTGTTGGGAGCTTAACTGTATGAAATTAGTGTATTAGGTCAGAGGTTTAGTAGGTTTTCTCAAACCTTGAGAGATAGAGAATTGATATGCCTGTTTTGTCTAACTTCTGTAGTGGTATTTGATTTGATGAGTTTAATGCCCTCTATTTCTCTATGTTTTGCTTATAACTGATGTCTGAAACTTTGCTTTCTCACGGGGTTAGCCATCAAATATATCCTTTAACTTGTAAAGAGTAAATGATCTTGGATGTTGGCGGGAGGGATTTTGATATTTTCAGATAGGAGGAACTAGGTGTTCTCATGACGAAATTGAACCATTATTGGACATGGTTCTCTTTAAATACTCAACTATCAATATGTCACTTTATAAATCATTAGTTATTTTCTCTTGGTTTTCACTTATGATTTGTTTCATCTGGAGTTCAGGTACGCCAAATTTGCAAGCCTTTAAAAGCTCTTGGAATACATTCGGTGAGCTTGCATTCCGGTGCCCCCATAGATCATCAAATCCGTGGGTCAGTCTGAAAGTCTTCCTTTGTTGATTCTTACTTATTTACTATGACGTAATGTTCTTTGTTGAGTATTCATTGGTTTAAGATAGTTTCTAACAGGAAAATTTACTAGCAAATTAGTCATGCTTTGCAATGATGTAGTCAAAATCATGTGTCAACTTAGAAATAAATTTGTTTTATAAGTTCAGGTATATGTTTAAGAGTGTCTTCAACTGTGTGGTCTGTTTAAGTGTTGCTTAATACAGTAAACAGAGCATACTCTATGTACCTGATAATTGTGGAGATTATGACTCATATCTGAGCACACTTCGCTTGACCAAAGAGTCTTTCTGATTTTGGAATTTAGCTTGAAGCTTGTATTGCTTTGGCAATGCAGTTCTTTCTGGTATCAATGGGTGTTAGTACTAAATTTTGTGACAAACAAAAGTGATATGTAATATTGCCTGCATTACGTGTTATGTAAATACAGTTTACTTTATTACAGTGGTTGGTTTTGTAAATCAAAGGATAAAGACCTTACGGGGTTCATGTTCATGCGTGTCTTTGGCCTTAGGCTTGTTTAGTGAAAAGCAATATAGGCTAGCCTATCCATAAGATTAGTTTGTATTATTTGTCTTATTGGGTTGAATTTTTCTTTGGCAGGCTGAAGAGTTGCGAGCCAGAGTTTCTTCTGTCCACACCTGAGAGACTTTTAGAGCTCATCTCCTTGAATGAGGTCAACATCAGTAGGGTTTCGTTGCTGGTAATTTGAAATACTTCCATCTTTAATAGCTATTTGATTTCTAATTATGTTTCCCTAAGATTTAAAGGTCCTGTTTATCTTCTAATCTACCTTAAAAAATGACAATCTCAGAGATGAAGCTAGTTTACAAGTATTTAGAAGAAAATATATTTCTCAATGTTGCTTTAGCAAAAATGTAGTTGTGCGTGACCCAGAAAATGAACAAGTGATACTTTTAGGAAATTTACATTCCACATCAGTGAGGCTGGATAACTAGAAGATGTTTAAGGTAAAACCTAAAACGACAGGATGCAAAAATGAATGCCTTATTGAAGTACTCAATGTTAGTGTACTTCTGGAGTTCGCTCAGCCCAATTTAGATAGTTTGGCAAAGTTTCCATTTGCTTATTACTATGCTAGGTGGTTTATTATGTCTAAGACTTGTAAAACTGTTACAAGTTTGATAGTTCTGGATTTTAACCTCATACAAATGCTTGGAAAGAGACAAACAAAAAGTGGTGGCTAGATATTTTGCAAATTACAAGTGTTGAAAATAATTACTTGTATAACTCTGTGTTGGCTTGTATCACATCAATTACACTCACAATTATCTATGACGAGAGTAATGTGTTCACTTATAAGAATCAATAGCCTGTGCCTCTCGTACATTTGCATTTATACTGGGTGAATTATAAGTACACTGTTAATACACTATTTCATATGGTTATATTACATGCCCATATGTAAAAGTATATGCTAAATTAAGAAGGGAAAAAAAAATAGTTGTACTTTTAGCACCATTGGGTCAGAGAACTTTTTACTTGCATCCTACTTTTTATGCTTAAATACAATTTTCTTCTATTCTTACCCTGTGTTCATTTATAAGAAACACAAGCCTGTGTCTCGCACATTTGCATTTCTACTGAGTGATTTATAAGTACACTGTTAATATATTTCACATGGTTATATTACAAGTTGCTCATTCGTAAAATTATACTATCGATTGAGAAAAAGGAAATAAAAAGTGTATTTGTATGTTTAATGCACATTTGCTTAGAAAACCTTTTACTTACGTCCTTCTTTTTATAAGAGTTACATGAACGAATATAACTTTCTTCTGTTCTTGCACCGGAGTTAATGAGCTATGTTTTACCCAAATGTTTCTACAACTTGTTGCCTTTGCTCTTATCTTATTCTGATGCTTTCAATTACTTGTACAGGTTATTGATGGTCTAGAAATTCAATCAATAGATGGTTTCAGTGATAGTATTGCAAGTATTAGGCAATCTATTTCTGGGAATCCACAAACAGTAGTGTTCAGTGATTGTTCAAGTGATTTTTCGGTTGAAGTTTTGCAAAACCTTCTGGAGGAGTCATTCTGCAGAATATCCTTTAAAGATGTAATTGGCCTTAGATGAAGATAAGTTTTGAAGGCATGTTGCAACAGGTAAAATTGATTCTCATGTCCTATTGGATGTAGAAATATTAGCAATATTGGCATCCATTGTCATGGATGATAATTTTATATCTGAGCCAGTTCTCAATCATTTCTTCCCAAGGCACCTTTGTCTCCCATCTTTTGAACTGCAAACAAAATTGTGATCAACGCATGACTCCTCTCACTATGGTGCTCTATTTTGTATTCTCATCAGTAGTTGACTGGAGGATCACTTGATGGAGTTGGATTAGCTGCCCTGAATAATGAATATGATTATACATGTCTATGCATATATGGTGTGTATATACACAAGGCTATTAAAAATACAAGAAGTGTTTGTTTAACACACGCCCGTGCATAAAAGTTTCGATTACTACATGCATTGATCCATGGGGTAATATAAAAGTTTTGATTTTTTGTGTATGCCATTGTAGTCTTAGTTCTGATTTTCACTTAAGCAAGTCAAATAATTAAATCAATTTGTTATTCCTGCAGGTTATTCTTTGCTTGTTGGTATGTTTTGCCATTGAAAATCATTTACCCTTGGTCTCAAATCCCAGAAAGCCTAAAACAGTTTGGTACAACTCTGAAGGACTGTAAATTAAGCCTGTTCGTTATAGACAATATCGGATTTTCTCATCTTTGCCTTGGGATTGCTGAGGAAGAACCAGAGTAGACAGGTTAAATCGGCCGACTCGCTGGGAAGAAACAGAGCTAAGAAAGACAGCAAGGGGTTCAATTTATACATGCATTGCCTTCCTATAACCCTCTTTTCTTGCTTTGGTTGGGATGGGGTGTGTTGAGGGTGAGGGCATGAAGAACTGTATATTTGCAAATATGTTGTTGCAGTAGTGTGTTTTCTGTGTTGGTCTGCAGATAAAGAAGAGCCTTCTGCAGCATCATCAGAAACTATCATTTGATTTTGTAATTTTTTTCCCTTTTTTTTTTTTAAACTTAAAGCAAATACTGTAAAAGGTACTTTAACCTATTTTTAGGTTGAGAAGGCTTTATATGGTGGTGGCTTGTGTCCAAGCTTTAAATTTTAGAGCAATTGGCTCATTCATTTTCAGATGTTGACCTTTAACTACTCCGTTCCTTTTTCTTCCTCCAGGGAATAAAAAACAAAATTATAAAATATTGCTTCAGTTTGAGATTGAATGTTCATTTTTTGTTTAGGGGATATCCAAATATAAATATTTACATTTTAAAATCTTTTTTAAAAATTCTTTTCTTGTTTATAAATATCCAAATATCCAAAGACTTTTCTTGTTTATAATTATTTTGTTTTTAGAAAAATTAACAAGTTATATATTATATATTTTGTAATTTTATACATATATCTTTTATTTTCTTAAATTATAATATTAATTGGTTTGTTTTCGATAATATTAATATAGTCTTTTTTTAAAAAATTATAAATTTTAGAACTTAGAACAACAACGGTAAAACATGAAAAAATATATATTTTTTATTTAAAATTTTATAATTAACCTGCTCACATAGGACTGAATCAAGGATATATAAATACATACATAAATTCAATTAGCCCAACTAAATGACAAAATTACCCTTATCTTTTTACTGAATAGGAAAGTGACACTACCCCAAGTGGACTCATTTTCCAATCCTTAACCTCTAAGCTTTGAAACAAATTCAAAGTTACTAAAAACTATTAACAAATATTAACACCAATCCAACTATATCTTTGGCTGGTGGCTAATGCTCCAATTTTTTTTTTCTTTTTTTTGGATTCACACTAAAGAAAAGATAAGAGAAATCTCAATCTTTATTTGATTCTGATGCAAATACAAACATTCTTTAGAATTTTTAAAATATAATAATAAATCATTTACTTAGTGAATCGCCCATAATGGTCAAATCTTGTCGCTCTTGTGTTTGTCTTTTCATTCCTTAAAAACTATTTTAATACCATGGAAGATTTTTTATTTTTTTTTTTAAAAAAAGGGATATTGGTAGTTGATTAGTGGCACCCTATAAAATCCTTTCATACTCTAAAGTCAATATCATTCTCATATTATATGTGAATTTCTTGTATACAAAAACAACTTGCCATGTGAAAGACCCAATGATTTGGTTGTTAGGAGGTGCTGTCTCAAACCTAAAGTAGAAAACTTTCTTTATCTTTTCAAACATCTAAAAGATGATTTTAGAAGAAAATGGTTCAATTCTCTTTTTCTCAAGTGACCCTTTTTGGCTCTCTCTCTCTCTCTCTCTTTAAAATAATATTTTATAAACATGTAAATACATGAATATATGCACACTAAAGATCGAATTTTGATGTTCTTGATTATTTCAAATAGTGCAATATATATATATATATATATATATATATATATGTATATATTCAATTGTAAAATAATGAACAAGTGAGTCTCTTTTTTAAAAAATTTATTTCATAAATCAATAAGTAGATATGAATTAAATTTTGAATCAAATGAAAACATATTCCTTACTAGGTAACAAGCATTTGATTTTCAATTCTTGAATTTGAAATATTTAATTATGTTGTTGTGTCTGCTTATGTCTCATTTGTCTATGGAGTTAGTTTTTCGTTATTCAAAATTTTGCATTTATTCCAAATGAAAAACTATTTGAGTTCTATTTCATTATTTCCAGTTCCCCCAAGATGCATATGGAAAATAGGGTGGCTCCCCCCCCCCCCCACCGGACCACCCCTTATTCTGTTAAATCAAATACGTTCCTGTGAAATCACCTTTGTGGTGAAATAATTGCTAATTCTCCAATTTGGATTCGTTTCTTAAAAAAAAGGGGGAAAAAAGAAAGAAAAAACGAAATTGAAACAGATGAAAGGATAGTAATTCAAAATACATTTTTTTTTTAAAATTTAATACACAATACATTTGATAAAAAGGAATGTAGATCAAGTACCCGACCTTTACTGGGGAAGCAGTCTATTTTAATAAATTAAACTACAATAAAAATTGAATATATAATCAAATAATAATATCTTTCCGAAAATCATCTCAATTAAACAAAAAATTTTCACTCATCTTTCTTCTTTTATTCTATTTTAACATTTTTTACTAAATAAATATTATCTATTAATAAAAATATAACCAGAGCTATTATAATTATAGTAGTCCTCACATTTTTTTTTAAATATAAGAAGAGAAGAGAATAAAAAAAGTTTTCAAAATATAAATATAAAAACTACATAAATGAAAAAAAAAAATTATCACAAACTCAATTATTCCTTAAATGATTATAATTCAAATTTTATTATAGTGTTTTGATAATTTGAAAATAAGAAGAGTATAATTCAAAATCACTCTATATATATAATAGGAGTTGCGGGAAGTTCGCTTTACGACACATGATCTCATTATTCGTTAACACTTGACGCTTTGAATTCAAATGAAGATTTTTATAAAAAAAAATGTGAATGGTCATCGTATCTAAATTCATTATGAACATTATAATTATAAATAATAGATTGAAAATACTATTATAACTCTTATATTTAAAACAAACGATTCAAAATATTAATAAAACAGAAAATATATATGTTTATATATTTTTATTTTTATATTTTTATAAATATACAATATATATATATATATATATATATATATATAGTGCGGAATGCTACCTTTATAACACGTGATAGCGTTCGTTCTTAACACATTAATTTTGAATTTAAATAAAAAAATAATAAATATATTATTAAAATTTATAATTATTTAATAAACTTTTTAAAAATCGTAAAATTATAAATAAAAAGTATACATTTGACCCGTTTAGTTTTATATTATTGCACGAACATCAACCTAATTTAATATATTAAAATATAAATCAACCCGATAGGCTTCTTAATTCCTTTTTTTTTTTTCTTTTAGGTCGGCAATATATGGTTTTCTTCATAAGGAATGATCAGCCCAACTCAATCGTGTGCATTTGCTTTTTAGCAGCCAGAAAGGCGGTGGAAACATTTGACTTGTGTACAATTGTAAACCAATCATTATTTGTATCAATTCCATTATTATGAAAAATAATAAAAAAATAATCAAAGGTCATGTGATGATGGTTGCAGAAAATTCAAAAGGCTACAACCCAATTTACAACTTAATAAAATAAAATAAAAATAATCGTTCTATTTATTATCTAATCACGACATAAGTACCTATTTGACGCCTCCTCCAATGCCTAGATTTTTCATCTTTCATTATTTTAGTAAAATAAAAACATTGGTTGTATTATTTATTTTTTTTATTATTTAAATAGTCAAATTTTATCTAATTATTTTTAAGATTATGAATTTCTCAGTTAAAATTATAATAATATAAATTCGAATTTGATCGTATTCAGATAAAAAAAGTAATTAATGTGTTTCTAAATATGTATTTTTATATTGCAAATTAAATATTTTATTAACAAAGTATTAATTAAGTATGTATTCCAGAATTGGAACTCCCATAACATTTTCGAAGCAAAGGTATACTTGGATTAGTTTTTGTTTTGAAAGTGAAAATTAATTTTGAATTTGAATAAATAATTAGAATTAAAAAAAATATATAATATTTTATTGATAAATAACACGTCTTAAAATATTTTGAGAATAAAAATGCTTAAATTAAATTTACTTTCATTCTTAATACGAAAAGATTTGATTTGAATAAGTATTTAACTTATATAAGAAAAATAAATACATCATATTCTTTATAAATTAATTAATTAAAAATTTATACCGGTAGACGTACAATCTGATATTTATGCAGCAAATACAAAAGAGTACTATAAAAAGAAGGCATAAGCAGTGCCCGCTTGGACCGGCTAGAGTAGCTTGTCCCACGACTGCCCAATCCGAACCGGTCACGACTCATGATGGGGTCAATTTTGTAAAAGGAATTTTCTCCGCGTGGTCGTCTAAAATGATTGCGACATCTCACATATCTCTTCCTTTTTGTTGTGGAGTTTATACAAATGCCCCTAAACTTTTTGACTTCTCCATTTTGGGCTGCTAGCTTTTTCTAATTTTCCCAAAGTTCCACAATTCAAAATTCAGGTGCATGGATAAGGATGAAATTGTATGATATGATGAAATAGAATAAAAATGACATCTAATTAAGAAATTAAAATTCAAAATATTTGAATGCTAACAAATCGATATTTAATAATGAAAAATTGACATTCTTTTAATTTTAAGATTAATTATTTCATAAATTTTATTACAAATTAATATAACAAAACACGCATTAATAAGTAATTATTCTAATAAAAACTAAAAAAAAATGTATTTAACTACTTATACTAGTCTATAATATATTTAACTTTTTAAAACATTCTAGCCAATTAGAAAATTTGTTTTCAACTTATTTTTCAAAATTATATATAATTTAATTTATTAAATTCAATATTACAATTATGTAATAAATAAAAATTATTGAACTATATATTTAATATTATTTTATAAATAAGTAAAAAAGGTATACATTGTACAATGTTAAATAAGCTACTAATATAGAATTATTTTTAATGATTTGATTCATCTAAAAATATTTTTCTACTTATTAGGATGAGAAAATTTTACAATACTCAGAGAATTTTTATTTTATTCACCAATTATTAAGATAACAATAATAAATTATTTTGTCATATGAAACTTCTTTCATTTTTTAAATCTTTAGTCATTAACGTTTAGTGATTTTTTTTAATATTGTTTTTTACTCTCTTTTTAACAAAAACTTCATGGACTATTTTTCTTATGTATCTTGAGAGTTAACTATTTTTATACTGTTTGCCAAATCCATAGAAAACAAAATTGCCACATTTTAAAAAAACAAATATATATAATATAAAAGTAAGTTTTCTGATATTTTATGAAGTTGTACATTATTACGAGGAATTGAGTTAAAAAATTAAAATATTATATATATATATAACGAAAACCTTATTGGATGCTAGTATATAACAAAAAAATGTTTTATTTCAAAATTTCCATTTTTTTTAAAACCTAAATTTCATTTGTTAAAATAAATTCACCAAAATCCTCTAAATATGGGTCTTAGACACAAGAAAGAGAAAGCCGGAGGGATGATTTGCAAATACAAGCCGAGCTCCATAAATTTCACTCGGTTTCCTACTTTCTACATTTTCGGCTTCCTGCATGTGGTCTCAGTACTCCCTGCTGCAGCTTCCCACCTGTTTCCTCGCCTCCCTTCCCTCCTCCCCAGCCCTTTCCACACACACAAACACACACTAAGATTCCTCGTGATTCGTTCTGATTCTCAGTAGATTCATTCATGGCTTTGTTTTTCAAAGAATCGGTAAGTTGGAGTTCCCTTTGTCACTGAGCTGCTTGGCTTATTGCTGCTAAGAGTTCTGATTTTCTTGTTTGCAGGATTTGGACGATTGTGTTTTGGATTCTCTTGTGAATCCTTTTCAAAATCCTATCTTTTTGGTTGATTTATTGGCTTTATAGAATTTTTAGGGATTTTCTGTTCCTGTAGTATATATTTATGGTTTTGGGCATTTATGGGGTTTCTTCTTTTGTTTTTTTCCCTACTAATTTCAGACTTTAGAAATTGGGTTTGCATGGGGATGGTCAGTTTTTTTTGTTTTTTTTCCCCATCAAAATTTGAGGGTTTGTGTTCATGTTTCTTTTCAATTTTTTTGATTTTACCAGTTCCTTTTGTTATACATTTTTAATACTAGTACGGTCTCTGTGAAAATTGAGGGCCATGGAAAGACACGCTTGGGTATCTGTTGCATGATTATATTCAAAGATTCAATAAATTACCTGGAAGTGAATTAGAGGATAGGGGAAAAAGGTTGACTGAAGGTAAAACTATGATCAGGATTTGCTACTTTCTCCAGTATCAGATATTCTCGGATAGAAATAAATCTCTAGTTATTGATGTTATTAAAGTTCTTAGCTTTTCCATCTTATGCTCTATAGAAGGCAGACTTTTACTGTATTTGTGATATAATTGCTGATTTATTATAATTGTATTTGGAATTTAATTCAGAACTGAACGTTGCCAGAGGAGTTGGCTTTGAAATTATTTTTGAAGATCCTTGTACACATTAGCCATGGTTGCCGAATCGTGGTTCCGTGGGCTGTGGAAAACCTCAAAAAAACACGAGCTTGGCCTTGAGAAGGCCGTAATAGGAGTCTTGGCTTTTGAAGTCGCAAGCTTGATGTCTAAACTGGTTAATTTGTGGCATTCTCTCAGTGATAAGCAGGTTGCAAAGCTGAGGGAGGAGATAACAAATTCTGTGGGTATTAAGAAGCTAGTGTCTGATGATGATGAGAATATTGTGAAATTGATATGCATGGAGATGATGGAAAATTTGGCACATGCTGCAAGAGCTGTGCGTAGACTTTCCAAGAAATGTAGTGATCCCTTTCTAAAGAGTTTTGAGCAGGCCTTTAATGATTTGAGCAAGATTGGTGCTGATCCTTACAGGTGGCTACTCACTCTGAAAAAGATGGATAGGAAAGCAAAGAAGATGGAAAGACTCATTATCATCACTGCAAATTTGTACCAAGAAATGGAAGCCCTCGGAGATCTTGAACAAACGTTGAGGAGAATGAAGAATAATGATGATGCAGATAGCATTAGTTTGGTAGAGTATGAGAAAAAGGTTGCCTGGAAGCAGCAGGAGGTAAAACATCTAAAACAGATTTCTATTTGGAACCGGACCTATGATTACACTATTCGCCTTTTGGCAAGATCTCTGTTTACAATATTTGCTAGGATTGGACATGTTTTTGGTCTTAATTATGTGGTGGACTTGGGAGTCAAAGAATCCCAAGTTCTGGAATCGGATTATATCCATCGCAGTCGTTCAGTGACGTTTATGCAATCGTCGGTACACCCATCTGAGACCAACATTCCTAGGTTTTCTTCTGGTCCACCAGGTAGACTGAGTACACAATCTGGCCCCATTTTGAGGACAAACAACACCAGCAACTTTTATTCTGGCCCACTTGGAAATTCACTGAAAACATCAGGCCTGAGTTCTGGAAAGCATAACACCTTCTATTCAGGTCCTCTGGGGACAGCAACAACTAAATCTGGTCCACTTGCAAAAGCAAAAAAAGCTGGCCTGAGGTTGTGGCAGTCTCGTAATGAGTCATCGTATATGCAAGGGAAAAGCTCAAATTCAAAACACAGCCGATTGTTAACTGCTGTACCATTTAATGGTTGCGTGATGGGAGGAACTGGGTCGCCTGTGAGCAATTGCCACTTAAATTCGAATTTGGAGGGTATCAAAGATGAAAATATAGGACTGCATGCTCCATCAATTTTCAGTCCAAAAAACAGGTTGTTGAATGCTCCTCGAGAAACTCTTGGTGCTGCGGCCTTAGCTTTGCACTATGCAAACATTGTCATTGTCATTGAGAAGCTCGTGGCATCTCCTCACCTGATTGGTCAAGATGCAAGAGTTGACTTGTATAACATGTTACCGGCCAGCATCAGAGAAGGGCTCAGGGCAAAACTAAAGCCATATGCTAGGAGCTTGACTGCATCGGTTTATGATACAGTTCTTGCAGGAGAGTGGAATGAGGCTATGTCTGGAATATTAGAGTGGCTAGCTCCGCTTGCTCATAATATGATCAGATGGCAGTCTGAACGTAGCTTTGAGCACCAGAATTTAGTCTCGAAGACAAATATGCTTCTTGTGCAAACACTCTACTTTGCCAATCAGGCAAAGACAGAATCATCCATTATTGAGCTTCTTGTTGGTCTGAACTACGTGTGGAGATACGGTAGAGAACTTAACGCGAAGGCTCTGATGGAGTGTACCAGTGGCAGAACAATTGATGATTACTTGGATTAGGCATATGGGGTTATGGCGTTGAGCATTAGCTGTAAACTTTACAGTGGGGATTCCTGGTAGGATGGAATGGGTTCATTTTGGGACTTCTGATAATGGTTAATGTGTTCATTGAAGAACCTTGTCTTGGAACAAGGGCCATATGACCCCTTATTTCAATGGACAGTCCCGCATCCTTGCAGATATTAGCTCATCATGTGCTAATGGAGCTTCAAGGGTACGAGGCATCCGCATCCGTCATATGGATTCAAGAATCCCCAGCATTCTTTGCAGGATGGTAATTGGCGATGGCCTTTCCATTTTGGTAATGGAAAGTTGGCTCGGATTTCAGTAATCAGAAACCCTTATATTTATGAATGGTGATTCCTTGGAGATGTATAGTTATTAGCTCTGCTGTTCTCATTCTTAGTACTGTACACGCAACCCATAGAGGTCATCCCTCTAAAATACATGGATATTGGAAGATTAGAAGTTACTTCAAGTTGATTAATTTTTCCATGTAATATTGGCGAGTGGTCTGCTGCATAAATGCAATAGCAGACACAATATTATGTAATTTACTACTCTTTTAGGTAATGTGCTTGAGGCTTGAATATTCAACGTTTTCAGTCTGATGGCTATGTTTCTTGGTCACTTGACTGGCGGTCTGCTTTCTTTCTTTTCAGTACATTTTGTAGTTGTCTTCTGTGTTGAAACCTTATACCCCTGTGGAAACGTACATTGATTTCAGACAATGAACTGGGATCTTTCTTCAGAAAAGGTTCGGTTTGACTGGAAAATAGACTCTCCTGTGCAACTTCTATGTGCTTGAATTTTTAAAATTCTGTGTGCGGTTTTGGGGTTGAGAGTCTGACAATTTCAAATTTGTTCAATAATTTCAGATTCAATGGTCAAGATTTATTTTGACTAAAGGTTCACTTTAGCCTACTTTTGATTTTCTTTTCAAAGTATATTTATTCCTTATAATTTTTTTCAAGTTTTTTTAAATATATTTTTTGTAATTTTGTACATATTTCTTGACTTTGGTACTATAAGGAAAAATTCAGATAAGTCGGTTGACTTATGGTTTAAAAATTGAATGGATTATATCTTAAAAAATATAGTCGGTTTTAAATATGTTTAATGTGTAATATATTCATTTAAAGTTTATTAGATTATATTTTAAAAATAATCAATTCTTTAACATTTCCGATCATAATATATCTCTCTCTTTTCGTTTTCGTATGGTATGTTTAGTTACAATTTAAAAGTTTGTGGAAAAGAAGGTTAATAAAACAATATACATTCTGAGAATATTAAATTCATAATATGCCTTATATAGTTAAATTTAACAAATACCTAGTAGTAAAAGAAAAAAAGAATAATTATAAATAAAATCTTAAGTGTATATATATACACCATAATTTTCTCTTCTCAAAATTCTTGATACTCTTCTTTAGTAGAAATAAATTCAATAAAAACTTTTGCATGATATTTGATTATAATGTTAAGATTTATTTATGATAGTGCATGCCATAATCCAAATTATTTGCATTCTGATAGGTGAATTTTCTTTGTAAATTACTAACAAATAAAACAATAAGAAAAACAAAAAAAAATATAAAACTACGTAAATAATACTCCTTTCGTCCCACTAAAATTGATAGTGATTAATTTGGCACGATATTTTATACAAAAATAAAAATTAGAATATAATATAGTATAATTAAAATAAAAAATATATGAGTCTTACAATATCAAATTTAAATATATAAAAATAATATATGTAGAGTATATTAATTATTTTATAATAAATTATATAATAAATTTTTTTAAAGAAAAATGTTAAATTTTTTAGAACAGTTTAAAATAATAAGTAAGTCAATTTTATTAGGACGAAGATAGTAATAAAAAAATATAATTTCAATTTACATTCCCCATTTCGGTTCATAAAAAAAAATAAAAAAACAAAAGAGCGGGCTCAACCGAGTAAGCAAATCTCTACGTAAGATGGACCCTATTTGTAGCTGACGTGTTCTCGGAGTCACGTTATACCAAACCCAAAAATGTTCTGTTCTTCTTTCAAACTCTACAGTGTCGAAAAATTATTAGTAGAATCACCGCTGGCGCAAATCCAATAATTCCTTATTCTCGAATAAACATTACTTTTCCAATCATTCGGTGGGTCTAATCTGCAGAATAGACCGGTGCCAAGTCGCCGCTGCAACGGCAACGGAAACGGGAACTCATGGCCATGCCAAGAAGTCGGTCGGGGCGAACCACATCGCTCCGTGACCCTGACACTCGATTCACTGACTCCGAGAAGATTGAAGGAGCCGGTAGCTGGGAAGCCCTTGAATGGACCAAGATTGATGTAATTAATTCTAATTTTTTTTTTCTTTTTGGTTTCAACTTTAGGGTTCAATCGGCTTTAATGCTGTAGTTTATTTGTTAATGTACCAGTTGAATTGAAAATCTTGTTGTGTTTTCTTGATAATTGGCAGCCTGTTAAGAGGTCAGTTCCGCATGGGATACAACATTTATTGCTGGAAGCCGAGCATGTAATTGTAGAGGTATGTGTGTGAAGATTGTATTCTTTTGACATTGATTGTTGTTACGGCGCTGACTTAAAACTAGCGACTCTCCAAGTAATTCAGTTTATGGTGGACATTTGTTGTCTTTGATAAAAAAATTGCTCATTCGATTCATGAGATTTACTTGAGTTGGCAACATGTTTGGATCATAGGAAAGCAGCTATGGTTTTAGGATTTTGATATTATTCTAACAAACAAAGGAGGGGGCTCGTATGAAGGATCGTCATTGGGTGGGAGAATTTTATAATGAGTACTAGAAGTGGTTAAACTGAAATGATTGGTTCCTATTAATGCAGAAATGGAAGTTCTCAGCGAGTTTGATCATGTGTTGTTCTTGTAGTTACATCTGCCACTTTGCCCGTATATCCTATTTAAGGGATGTTTGAAATGTCAAGTAGTATGCAGATTGCAATTATTACTCTCCATGTATATGGGGACTGTTAAACTTTAATTAGTGATTTGCTTTTAATGCTGATTCCAATTATTGCTTTGGTCCTATAAAAATAATTATGAATTTATGATGACAAGTAAAGCCTCATTGCATCCATGAATGTGTAGTCAAGTGACACATCAAGAAAAAGGAAAAGTTGTGTGGTCGGTAACTCATGTGAAGGCATACATGTGTAATATGTGCGTGTTCCTGCATACTTTCGCGCGCACAGGGTCTTTATTAGGAACGCCACACAATTTCCGTGAGATATTGTATTCATTCGTTATGATAATAAAGATATACATCCAAACTCTGTTTTTGGCCAAAGTACTTTTCCTCAAAAGGTAAATAGTTACATGTTATTTAAGAAAAATTTGGATAGAAATCGCTTATGATTTAGTTTGTTCATACAAGTTGCTGTCCTGATTTTGCATTCAATTTTTCCCACCAAAATGATAGTGGTCATACTTTTTCTTTCTTGACCCTTTCTCTTGGACTCTAATTGAACAGTTTTTTAGAGTGATTTAGAGTTTGATCAAGCTTGACTTTTATTGAAATAAAAATATGAGCTAATAGTTTATGAATTTCTTTAGCCTTGAAGGGGGAAATGGCTATGCATGTCTATTCCATCTCAAAGTTGTTTCATAAGTATTGTTGGTCTAGTAGATAATTTTATTAGTGTAGTTTATGAGATTGGCTTAGACTGACAAGCTATCTTCGGAATGGTTTATTCAGGTGTTCCCTTTTGTCAAATTACAATAGTGCTTTAGGGAAGAGCAGAAACAAAATTTAAAATGTTTGCCTGTCATTTTATGTTTGTTCAATATGTGAATCTGACTGGAGGATATTGATAATAAGTGGTTTTGACTACGGTACCTCACTAAAGTTGATAAGAGATTCATATGTAAACAAGGACTATGTAAGGATGAGAGTGCCATTTTCCTGGTTGTGGGGCGGATGGGATATAGAGAAATTAGAAGTGTATCTTCCATTTGATAAGTACTGAATTTCTAGTCACATGATAGTAGCTTTACAATAAATGATTTCTGATGTCTGCAGATTGATTTCCTTTTGGAGTGGCCTAACAGCAGCTGCAATATTTAATTTTCAATTCCTTTTCCTTTTCATTATCCTTTGATAGCACTTGGTTAGAATATATCAAGGTCCACTGAGGTTTACAAACTGATTTCAGGGTTATGGTGTTGTTCTCGTTAACACTGACGAGGCTGGAACCTTGTTCGTGACAAACTTCCGTCTTCTTTTCTTGGTAAGTGAGGTATTTGTTATGTCTTGATGTTTTGTTTTGTTTCTTGCACAATTTATTTTGTGTCATTAGGCTGCTATGCCATGCTTTAAAAGCAGCTATAAGGGCTGGCATCATATATTCCAATATATTTTGCTCTAGCATACTGGTTTATGCAATTTTCTTAATCAGTAAACTGTGATAAGAGATAGTACCGGAATCTGTGCCCATCCAAGATATCTTAAATGTATTGAGAGGCAACAAGTGTATACTTCTTAAGTCTTTATGTGCTCTTGTTTTTAGTACTTATAATTAATTTTAAATTCAAGTTATGGAGCTTTTCTTTATTGTTTTCGGAGCTTTATTTGAGGTTTTTGAGTTGTTTATACAAGCTTTTTTATTTTTATTTTTTTAATTTCCTGTTGTAATAAAGCTTGTCATCTTCTTTGTCCAGAGTGAAGGATCTAGGAATATCATTGTTCTTGGCACCATTCCCTTGGCAACAATTGAGAAATTTTGCAAATTCGTAAGTTTTTTTTTTTTTTGGGGGGTGGGGGGGGGTGGGTGTGTTCAAAGAACATATATCTGCTTGATGGACATTATCTTGTTTACAATTTTTACATTCGTGGCAAGATCTTGCATTTTCACAGTGTATAACAGGGGATATATTACTTCCTTTTTTGGGCCAATTTTTGTGTGCTTAAATTTGCATTTTTGAACTTTTATGAAAGAAACTTATTTTCAAATGTTTTGTCCAACTTTTCCATTTTTTAGCTACAGATAAGTTGAAAAAGGATATTATGGAAACTCTATGCTGGGATATTCACAGAAAACAACTTCTGGAGAAAATACTATATAAAAGGACTAATTTGGTTTTAATACCATTGATTTATAGATTTATAAGAAACTGATGTTGATGTATGGATAGTGGCTTTTTTTTTTTTTTTCATCTCTGAGGAAGCACCTTCTCTTTTTATTCTGTTCTTGTACAGGCATATTTCTGGAAAAAAATTGATAATTGATAATTCATGTAATGTAGCTGTTGCTTTGTATATTTTACTTATTTATTTTTCGGTTCTTTATTACAATTTTATCCTGATATGCGAAAGGTATTTATTTTTGTGGCACTCAAAGCACTTTCAGACATTTAGGTTGCAATAAGCTACTTCTGGTTTATTTTTTGAAATGTTCATGATATCTGATTGCTCCATTCAGCAAGTTTTCTGCAGTAAGAGCATTGCTCTATAGAAACAGATATGTAGAAATCAATCAAAGGTTAAAGCTGCTTCTGTTGATCTGCCGGGAACATGAGAGGACCCTTGATTTTCTTTGTATTTTTTATCTACAAAATATTTTTTTGACAGAAAGTAGGGAGACAAGACAGCGGAATAGATTTGGCAAGAAAAGGAGGACAATTAAAAGAAATGATAGCTTGCAGTTGTGGATGCAAGCTACATTAGCAAAAAAAATTTGATCTGTTTGTCTTACTAGACGAGTGAATGCCCCTGCAGGTTTTTAGGATTCTCTTCTTGATGGAAGCCAGTTTATCCTCTGATACTACTCTTCCAAGTCTTGTGCACTTGTCTTCCCAGCTGACAAAACTAGGTGTGGAGAAAGAGGAGAAGGGACAATCTATATGAAAAACAAAAGGCCAAAAGCTATCATCCTCAGATAAATTTCAAGAATGTCTATCTAGATAACTCTTACGTATTAATCAAAAAAGGAAAAGAGACCTAGAAAAAAGAGAAAACAATAAATCTAAAAGCCGTGGAGAAGCTCTTGAACTTAGGAAGATCTTATTAACTTTTCTATCTGAAGTCCCTCTCTGCCTTTCCTCTAATCTCTAGCTAAAAATATTGAGGCTTTATGGTACTTTCATGTCTTTTTCTAGTTCATGTTCTGAAAGAAATGCTTAATTTTGCTTACATAAACCTCGCATAGTTCATTATATGTGTCTTTCTGGTTTTTGGCATAATTTTACACCATTTGTTGGATGGATTCAGTTGGCTCGGACCATTCTGTCTAGTCCAGCAATCTGCCCTTCTGTTAATTGGTCCGTCTTTTTTTCAGAAACATTGTCAGGACTATATTCCAGACATTGGCAATGCTTGATGTTTGTATATCCTCTTGGCTGTGATGTTCCAAATGAGAGGAGGTTTATCCTTCACTGAATCTTGAGATGGTTTCTGCTGCTTATTTGTGGTTCTGAACGGTGTTGTTAAGGTCGCAAGGCGCTAGGACCCTCATATCCCCCGAGACGCAAGGCACAAAAAAGCGTGTGCCAGAGCGAAGTATGGTGTGCACACACGCGACGAAATTATATATATCACATAAATAAATCTGAGAATTTTTTAATTTTTGTACTCTAATCTAAATGGTCTTTTATACTTAATTGGTTTTGGTAAGGCATTTAAAATTTAAATGAAATCTTATTTGGTAAGGAATAAGGATATTTACTTACCATCTTCTACCAACTTACCTAGTAAATTGTGACTTCTTTTTAGGTATTGATTACATTTAAGAAATTAAATCCAATTACTGAATCTAAATCACGTCTTTTTGAGCACCAAAATTTGCAAATTAATCCATTTTTTTTTTAAGAAAACAATAGAAAACCAACGGTCATTTTGATTAGGCGCTCCTTTTTAGCTCCTTGGGCTTTAGAAAAAGGTGCAAAAAAGCCTTGCCTGATTGAAGGCGCCTTGCCTTGGACTATAAGAAGTGCAGAGAGGCTTTGGGGCTGCACCTGGGGGGTAACCTATGCGCACCTTAACAACACTGGTTCAGAACTTTTCAGCAGTAGAATAACAGAATTGATGTGTTTACTGCAGAATTCTTAATGTTTTATTTCTTTTTTTTTCTTCTGAAAAAAATAATTATGTGTTATTTCCTAGCTCTTCTTTTAGTTGTGAATGATATTGTTTCATCACCATCTCGGCAATTGTTCCTACTTATTCTCATTGAGAGCAGAGTAACTGCATCTGCCTTTTCTGCCTTCGTGGGATGCAGGTGTTGAAGTTTCCAGGTGCTTCTCGTCAAGCTGATAAGATGCCTTCCCGACGCCTGCTTCAGGTCACTGGTATGCTAGTCAATCAGATTCATTTTGTTCAATTCTTCCTGCCATTTCTTGTTTTCTCGTTTTTTCTTTTGGGGTGTAGAGTGGGGGCAGTTTTGTACGAGGAAATGGTTGTAATGGATAATATGGCAAGATACTGCAGTAAATTTGTGGTGCCTGCTTATATAGTTAGTTTTGAAGTTAGTCAGGCTTGTGCTTGCTCTGTATGAAACTTACCCAACTTATGATGTGTTTCCTTTCTTCGAGTTTGCTTTTCATTGAACCTTTTACGTATTGCATCAAACAGTGTCATGAAATAAGAAGTTGGTTGTCTAAGTAGATCTGGTATTTACATGATAGCAGAGGCTTTGAGGAGTTAGTGACTGTTTTGCCTCAAAATCATTTTAATGATGAATTAGAATGAAAAATGTTGGCACCTGACACTAGGTAAAATTTGTTCTGGGGCCATTGTAATTGTTACAGACGCATATTTCTGACTTGATGTTGGTAGCTTTTTGGGGATTTGATGTTCTATTGATGTTTCTCTCTCTCTCTCTCTCTCTCTCTCTCTCTTGGTGCGGTTCCTAAAATAATTTTTTCAGATAGAGCATTCTTGATACAGCTTATGTGCCCTTCCTCATGGTTTACTAACCACGCTCGTCTGTGCTTGCAGGCAAAGATATGAGGATCATTGTTTTTGGTTTTCGGCCTCGAACCAAACAGGTCATCTAGAGATAAACAATTTCATTCGTTTTACTTAAAATTGTTTTGTAGCCTGGAACCTGGTTTTCAGTGACATGCTCACCATTCCTCTGCATTAGTAGCGGTAGCAAAATATGACTTCTTTTTGTCTACCATTAATACAAAATTATTGATGGAACCTTGTGTTGCGTTTCAAAGTCGATCAACGGGAGAAACTAGAGAACTCTGCCATCATTTTCATGTTACTTGCCTACCAGTTTGGTTCTTTACTAATCCATGCGTCTCAAGTAGATAAAGGTTTTCTAAGCTTCACTAAATGCATTTATCTTCATTAACATGAATGCTTCAAAAAAATTTTTGTCACTTGCTAAATATCAATTTTAGTGCGTGTAACTCACACGCTCAAATTGATATTGATGTTTTACAATTTTGCAGAGGCGTGCAGTATATGATGCATTATTAAGATGGACTAGGCCACTAAAAATATGGGATCTCTATGCTTTTGTTTCTGGTCCGTCTAAATTCCGTAACACAAACCCTAAAGTGCGTTTACTGAATGAGTACTTCCGGCTTCTTGGATTGAGATCTCATGCTACGGCCAGAATCATTGAAGATGGGTCTTTCACTTTGTCTAATGAATATTGGCGAATAAGCAGTGTGAATTCTAATTATGCATTGTGTGGTACTTATCCGTTTGCGGTGCTTATCCCAAAATCTGTAAGGTAAGATGATTGGTGCACAATGCGTCAATCTTTTGGTTGATTATGGGAAAGAAATATTAGTTTTGGATAATGATATGCACTAATTATCCAATCTTTTGGTTGACTGTGGGAGAGAAATATTAGTTTTAGATAATGATATGCACTTAATAATTTATTTGACTGCCGATGTAGTGATGAAGAAGTGCGGCAGGCCTGTACCTTCCGTGCACGGTCCCGGTTGCCTGCTATTTCATGGTGTCATCCTGGTATGCTCTTCCTTATAAGTAGGCATTGCCATTTTTTGTTGGGGTAGGAGTTGTTTAAATCACCACATCTTCATTCAATTGATGAATGTAGGGACAGGAGCTGTACTTGCAAGATCATCCCAACCACTTGTTGGTTTTATGATGAATATGAGGAGGTAAAATCTAATGACTTTATTTCATGGCCCTTTTACTTTCTTTAACTGTTGACCGAGTAATGACTAATGTATAGTTTGATTAATAATCACAAGGATGCTGCTATTATGCTGGTAAATTTATCTATGTTATTGATATTTGTCAGCAATGCTGATGAGAAGTTGGTAGCTGCGCTTCGCACTCAACTTGCTGGAGCAAAGGGAAGGAGGTAAATACTTTCACCTTCCTTTGGGATGTAACCCATTTGACCATTTTTTTTTTTTTTTGCCTTTGTTCCTCTGTTCCCTGGATGTTTAAATTTATGTCCTCCGAGTGACCATTCTTCTTTTGCACCTCTCCGAATTGCTTTATATCTTCTAGGCCATAATAGCCATTACAAATGATTATTGGTTCAATCAAGTGAAACACTAACTAAGAAGGTTGCCAACTGCCACCAAAAATTAAAAAAATAAAAATAACTAAGTTGTTTTTCTCGTAGGAAGCTGTATATTGCTGATGCAAGGCCAAGAAAAAATGCTCTAGCAAATGGAGCCATGGGTGGGGGTTCCGAGTCATCTTCCAATTATTTTGATTCTGAGGTATGTCTAATGGCTTGAACTGTTGTTCAGTATAATCTGCCTGCCTAAATAGTGATTTGCTTTTTATCTTGTGTACTGATGTTTCTTCTGTAAAATTGGTTTTCAGATTGTTTTCTTTGGGATAGATAATATACATGCAATGAGGGAGAGCTTTGTTCGACTTAGAGACTATTTGGATACTCATGGTGCCACTTCATCGGATGGAATGTCATCATTCTTGGTACTTAAATAAATCATTACATGGGCATCCTGTACTAACTGCAACGGTCTGATATTGTTTGGGTAGTTAATTTTGAACTTATATTACTCATGATATTTCATGCTGCACTTTTCATTTGGTGATGCATTAGCAGTTTTAACTACGTTATGCACTCAGCTATCGGGAAACATACTGCATATTATGTCTGTTGTAAGGATTTGTTCCTTCCTAGTCATGTAATTTAGGGGATCATAAGTGATTACGCATAGAGTAGACATATAATGCATTTTTAAACCCCCCCCCCCCCCTTCCCTCCCAAAAACACCCACAAAAACCACCACCACCACACCAACCACACAGAATATCAGAGCTTCAAAGATAAGAAGATAAGTATAGATGATAAACAGGGTAGAATGTTTTTTATAAAATACAAAATAAAAATTGTAGAACCCTGAGCAGGGAGCACTACTTGGGCAAACAAAGATCAACCAAGGTAAACTCTGGTTAGTGGTGAGCCTCCATTTGGCATGAGTTAAATGTTCAGCTTCAATGAGCAGCAGACATCTATACTTTTATCTTTTTGCTGTTTTTTCCAATGCTTTGTTTTTTGTTTTTTGCTTTTTTCCCCCTAGAATGCCGAACAATGTTTACCAGTGTGTCACTTTGGTGGTTTATTAAGACATTGACCATAATTTGATAATGATATACCTTTCTATCTTTACACAACTTGAATTCCAATGACTGTTTGTAAGCCTTACATTGCTTCTCATTACCCTTCCCCCTTCCTTTCTTTCTCCTCTTTCATCATCTAAATCATCAGATCCTCAGCTCTATGAACTGAATAGTTGTTATGTTTAGTTCATATTCTCACTTGACTAATCCTGCTGTATGAAATTTCTAACGCAAAATTTGAAATGTTATTTCATTGAATTTGTTCTATGGACAGAGACATGGAGGATGGACATGGGGTGGCGGTAACCTCAGTAGTATGTCTGCTTCAGTTTCAACCTTTGGAGACAGTGGATGGTTGATACATGTGCAAAGTGTTTTGGCTGGCTCTGCTTGGGTTGCTGCACGTGTTGCTTTGGAATCAGCATCAGTGCTTGTGCATTGCAGGTTAAGATTTTCCAGTGGCGTATTGTTTTGATAGTAGTTTCTAGACCTTGAATTTCTTAAGTGGAAACAATTCAAATGAAGGTGAAAGAGCACTCTGGTAAAAAGAGGTTGTGGAGACGTGGACTTTGTTCTCTGCCATATTTCTGTGCTATCTTCTTGATTGGCCTTGGAAGTATTTGCATGGCAATGATTTTCTTTCTACTCATCTGTTATGCTGTTTTTTCCTTTTTAAAAAAAAAAAAATGTGATACTTTTTAGAGTTTGGGCCTATTGATACTTCTCCATATCTTGTGTCTACCACTTGTTCAGTTTCCATTTACAACTTAGTACGACTACATAGAAGAAGGAGATGGTCATCAATTAAGCAACTTACAGCCTTTACATTTTTACCTGAGTTGCCAATAATGAAAAAGATGAACTTTCCTGTTCTATTCTTTTGTTTGGTCCATTCTATGGTATTATCAGAGTATTTATAACATCCCTGCTCGTATCATGTTTGGCTCAATGTTTTACTTATATTGCAGTGATGGTTGGGATAGAACTACTCAGTTGGTCTCGCTTGCCAGTTTGTTGCTTGACCCTTACTACCGGACAATTAAAGGGTTTCAGGTACCAGTTTTGTATTACCGGATCATTTTCATTCGTTTGTCTATATTTACCCTCCACAACGTACTATCATGTACTACATTATAGGTCTCTAGTCTAGCTTTTGTGGGGAGCATTTCAAACTGTCTTTTCAATCGTGTAGTTGGGGCAATCCTTTGGTACAATATTCAACTTTGACCTTTTGGAATACTATAGGGAAGCTTGTAGCTTGTAAAAGGATCCAACATTAGCAGCATGAGTGCTTACAAGAAGTTTGCTTTTTTATGTTGCTTTAGGTTTGTACCATACTGGTGCAAAATATTCTTGAGCTTACAATTTCATATTACCAATTAATCAATGACTAGTTCCTTAGATGTCAATGTTGCAAGATAAAATAATCCACATCTGGCATATGTTTGACTGCCTAATTTGCTTAAAATTATCCACATCTAACGTGTTTGACTGCCTAAGATTGCTTAAAATTTTCTTTTGAGCTAGGCACTTGTGGAGAAAGATTGGCTAGCATTTGGTCATCCCTTTGCTGATCGGGTAGGAATGCCATCTGTTTCTGGAGGTGGCTGCATGCCTCTTGAGTTGTCTCGGCAGTATTCCACTGGAAGCATTCCTTCATCACCTATGCGCCAGACATCAGGCTCATTCACATCTCAAGCCCCAGCATCTTCACATGCGCAAAATAATTACTCACCTATTTTTCTACAGGTATGTTTGTTGTGCAAATAAACCCATAAGTTTAGCAAATGAGTTTTTATCCTTTCTTACCTGTATTCCATCTCTCTCAACACTATTTCTGCTTAATGCTTGAGAGAACATGAAAATCCTTTTGGCAGACTCTAGTCGATGCTGGATTTAGTAGTTCTGTGTGATTTTCAGTTATGTTTATTTCATCTTCAACACACATGCCTGAGGAGGAGTATCATTCTTAAGGGAAAAGAGGCGGTGAAGTAATCAAGTGTTCATTACAGATGTTCTGGTTTAATTGAGTTGGTAGACACCGCAATATTCTTTGGAATCAGATGACCAATAAAATGGTTAGGGTAGACTCATCAGCCTTTGAGTTGTCTTATTGGTTGTGATTATTATAGTGGTATATTATCAAGTTTTACTAGTTGCTTCCTTAACCGAAAACTATGTTACAATGTGCCAGATGTTATGTAAAAAGTGACCAAGCTTTAAGTTGAGGTTTGAGCTTTAATCTTATCATCAATAGTTTTTCAATATTTTCCTACCTAGGGGAGGAAATATTGGCATAAAGTTCAAAGTTGAACTCTGAGAAAAGCTTAGCATGCCAGTGAGTTGGGATGCGTATACTTAATATTATGCACTTTATATTTTCCAATTACTCTGACAGATTATTTAATGCAATGATATCCTGCAGTGGGTTGATTGTGTTTCACAATTAATGCGAATGTATCCTGTTGCCTTTGAATTCTCCTCGGTATGTATCTTGTTTGATTTGTGAAATTGGCGGTAAATGAATGCTGAGTTTCTAGATCCACTTCAAAGCAAGGGTAGACTGATTCTCATTTTTTGTGATGCAGGCTTTCCTGGTTGATTTAGTGGATGCTGTTCTTTCATGTCGTTTTGGGAACTTCTTGTGCAATAGGTAAAGATTTTTAGGCACATTATCTGAAATTTGTAATTTGTATTTCCCAAATGAGATGGGCAATATAAGTGGGAGTAAGCTTTTTGATTTAATGCTGGATTATGTGGGAACAATTGTTGAAGATAACATGATTAAAAAAGGAAATCCTTCTTACAAGTGGAAGAAGTGGCCACAATTGTGCTGTGGTGGTTTAATGAGATGTTGGATTCTATGGCTTCTCTGCTCTGAGACTTGGGTTAATAGAGATGAAAGAACTGCACTGTCAGTTAGATAACGTTTTTGAAGATTTTGCCAGAATCTATTTTCAATAGGAGTCCAGAAAGATATGGGTTGGATCCTTGCCTGTTGTCAATCTTTTCACCACCGGTGTTTTTACATGGTTTTCTCTGGTTTTGTACAGAATTTCAGGTTATGCATTTGACCTTTTAAATATAACATTATGCATTTTCCATATGATCAAAATGAAATTTAATTTCTTGAATTGAGATCTGTATCCGCATCTGCTTATGCTAGAATATAGTTTTCAGTGGGAAGAAAGAAGTTCAACACTTGCAAATCCATCAGGGCTATGTTTGTGGACTCTGTCCCGTTAACCCCCGGGGGATGGGGGGGTGGGGGGTGGGGAGGCTTTCATCTTCCCATTAAACTGAATGTGAGTTTTGCAAATTAAAATTTTGTTAAATGCAGTGAGCAGGAAAGGCATGAAGCTGGTATTTTTGATTCTTGTGGCTGTTTATGGGCATATATGGCTGATTTGCAAGCTTCAAGTGGAGGTTCCCATGTGCATTACAATCCCTTTTATGAATCATCACAACATGATGGTCCACTACTACCCCCAGCGGCTTCTTTGGCCCCAACTCTTTGGCCCCAGTTCCACCTTCGATGGGCCTGCCCATTGGAATCTCAAGCTGGGGAGCTTGAAGCACAATGTAGGAACATGTCTAAAAGATTCACTGAACTGCAAAAGGTAACTAACGCTATCTCATCTCCAGAATACTGCTTGCCTGCCATGCTGCCATATAAAGGGTGGAAGAGGGGCTTTAAGGCCTCAGGAAGTGGATTTCTTCTGTTTTCAGTGTGTATATGTTCCTGTTCATGGTATGCATATCTCATTATTATAGTTGAATGGTTAACAAATCGAAGATCATCTGAGACATGGGACGTCATTTTAGCTAGCTAACGGATATGTCGAGGTGAACTATGGCATATGTTTCTCTGGGCAAGTTCATATCTTTGAAGTGAAGATCACATGATTGTTTTAATTTTGGTGCAACGTGTCACTAATTAGTCTGGTCTTGTTAATTATTGATTTTTTTTTTGGGGGTTCAAACATAGAAGTAAGGTTGTCATAAAATTCAATTATCAACTCTATGCTTGTTCCATTAAGATTAATAGGGTGTTTGCAAATTAACAGGCAAAAGAAGAGGCAGAAGCAAGAGTTAAAGAAGCCACTGCTACCTTGGAATCCTTAGCAGCTGATTTGCGGAATGAGAAGCTCATAAGCGGTTCAGCGATGGATTTGGCCAAGCGAGCCAGCAAGGAAAGTGCAGCTATAAAGCGAGCAGTACAATCACTGGGGTGTAAAATACACTTCTCCGGAGATGGTGACTGCATTGTTGGCATTGAAAATAATCCAACCGAAATTCCTAAAAAATCTATGCATTCATCTTCAAAGGAGGAATCCGGTGGTACTGAAGGAAATAATGAGAAATCAGATCTCTCTGTTTCAGTCACTGTGACAGATGATGTGTCTGACCATTCGGTTAACCGAGTTTGTGAGACGTTATGCCCACTACGCACCAGAGATGGAGGGTGTAGATGGCCTGATGCTGGTTGTGCACAATTTGGGAGTCAGTTTATTGGATTGAGAGCAAATTTTGATGCTTTTGACCGGCTGTCTATATATGATAGCTATTTCCCGCCAGAATAGATATATATTTCAGATATTTAACCTAGGCTTGCGGTATGGTAACATGCATCAAGATAATTGTTAAGCTGAGGATCTTTGTAAAGAAGGAATGTAGACTGGTTAGGTAAAAAGTTTTGTTGGGGAAGTTTTCAGGTGACTTCAACAATTAACAGATAAAGAGTTACAAGGCATGAAGGTGGTCTTAGTTTTGGAGATAGGGCAACTGCATATATACAGAGATTAAAGCAGCTATCATAGTTACCGATAGCTGTGAGGATACAGATAAAGAGCCACTGCTATCCCATACAAAATGGTGCATTGTGGTGGTGATAAATTTCGGTAATTTCGTCTGACAAATGTGCATCCACTTATTGTCATTTTTTGTTCTCAAGCAAATAGGCTTGTGTACAGATTCGTCATGTGTTGTCATTCAGGCTTTGTCACTGATCACTATTGTTGTATAGTTCATAGCATTGCTAGTTAATAAAATTGTTCTTTGGAAGAATTGTCTCCTTTTTCACCTTCTCTTTCATTACAAATCCGAGTATTGAAGCGATCGGCTATCAACTTATGCAGAAATATAGTACGCTGTTATACCTATATAAAAATTTCTCTGGCTTTGCTGATATTGCATATCTTTGTTTAGTGATTGACATTTGTGCCCAGGCCATAGGCATTGGGGTAGATGGGGGAACTGAGCTTTCATCCCTCGGTATTTCTGTTATGACGATTGCGGAACTGAATATCTTCCTGCCAAGCCAAATTACCAAGGTTCACCAATTTTATGTCTTTGATTAACCGATCCAAATTATCATGGGAGGATCCAGCTAGTTCCACTGATATTCTCGCTAAGCTTGCCATCTTTTTGGCACATTTCATGAACTCATCTCTTCTCACGTCCATCAGTTCCTGGATCCTCTTTTCAACCATGACTCTGTCGCAAGTGTCTTTCATATCCAAACCAAGCTTCCAAACCTCCCCAACTAGCCTACTGTTCACCTGCTGATCGGCATAGAAAGGCCAGCATATCATCGGCACCCCCTCATATACACACTCCAAAGTAGAATTCCAGCCACTGTGAGTCAAGAACCCCCCAATGGCCGGATGTGCTAGGACTTCCTCCTGCGGTGCCCATCCCACCATGTACCCTCTACTTCTTGTGCCCTCCAAAAGCTCCAAGGGAATATCGTTCTCAGTGTCGACTGAGTTTGGCCTCACAACCCAGAGAAATGGCTTCCCACTGTTCATTAGGCCGTACCAGAACTCGAGGAGCTGATCTTTTGTCAGCACAGTCATGCTTCCAAAGCTCACATAGATGACAGATTTTAGGGGTTGGTTATCAAGCCATGCAATGCAGCTTGTGTCTTCTTCCCAAAGGCTGCTTGAAGATGGCTTCCCAGAAGCTACTCTGGCTTTCAGGTGGGCATGAAGTGGTCCAACTGTGTAGAGGTTTGGGATGTTCCTTCTTATATGTGTTAATGCTGGTTCTTCTAAGTCATCAAATGTGTTGAGTAGAAGCCCATATGCTCCAAGGGTTTGCTGAGTCTCGGAGATGACAAATTGCAAGCTGGGGTCTTCAAGATTTGTCATCCGGCAAAAACTTGGAAGGTCGCGAAGCCGGAAGCTTTCTAATCCTGGCACGCTTGAAAGAAATCCATCCATGTCGCTTTCTTCTACATTTTTTTGCATTGAAATACTTATTAATAAATGTTCTTGCAACATATAACATATATATACTGAAAATACTAGGTACCAGTTAGCGGAAGTTTGCCGTCTTGAATAAGTTTTGGAATGCAGAAAAATGCCCAGAAGCAGCTAGCACTAGTGGTTCGGAAAAGTATAGTTGGAATATGGAATTCTTTCGCCACATCAATGGTGAAAGACATAATTCCATCAGCGATTATGCAAGTAACTGGCGGTTTCCCATTGTGGTCTTGGCGACTTGAGATGAGCTTGTCTCTGAATCGTGGCTTGACTACAGCATCTATGGCTTTAAAAAGCTCCCCAACACGGTCACCAGTACGGGGATGGTCAGCCGGAAGCCCATCAGAAATGGTTTCGAAGTAAAACCCTGGATATTGTGCAAAGTAATCATTAATGTTGGTGCAGTAGAGAAGGCGTTTGTGTATGTGATCCGAGTTCAGAAATGTAACATGAAGACCTCCATGGCAGAGCAGCTCAGCAAGCTTTAACATACAGTTAATATGACCCTGGACTGGAAAGGGGAAAATCAGTACATGAGGAGGTTCTAAATTGATGTCCATGCTAACAGTTGAATGTAGCATGCGTGTTAGTACTAGTTCTGAGGATGCTAAAATTGATCGTTAAGAATATATAAGCTGCAAATCTGCACATAATGATGAAAACGTGAGACACAGTTAGGACATCATGGACTACTCTTCCTCCTTTGTTACAACAAATTTGTTGTTCATGCATTTTATGGCCCTTGTGCTAGCTGTTAGAAAAATTTCTTTTCGTCTCTGCTTATCCATGCTTTGCACCAGACAAGGCAGAGTTATATCATATCGGTAGCTCATGAAAGAAATGCCTCTCGGGAATAGATTTTTGCTCTGGAAATACAACTGATATGCGCCTAATTAAGTTGCTTGAAAGAGTTGAGTATCCAAACAACCAAAAAGATGGTTTTAGCATAGAAATAGCTTCAATTACATATATAAAAAAAAAGTGCATGAAAATTTTAGAAGAAAGTAAGAGTACTACAGACATCATGGCATCTATAGCAAAGTCAAGCTGAATGGAGACTAGGTTCTTCGAGGCGTCAGAATGCAACAGCGCTATCGGCAAAAGTACAGATTTTGGAAGGCATGTAGAAATAAGCAATGGCATAAGTCAACGAAACAAATGTATACGCTGTTTCATTTCTGAGTGCAAACTCGAAATATACAACTGTAATTTAACAGACTGCAGAACTCTTTCCAACGTATGTTTCTTCCCTAAGTATTGAGACTGCTAATCAAGAGCTGGTGGAGGTTCTCCATTGGATGGCTTCTTCCTTGTCCTCCTCTCATTCCATCTGGTCCATGCCCACCTTAAAACCAAGAGACCTCCAATTGCATAGACCTGAACCCAAGATGAAAGCAAATAGGATTAAATGAATTATCCATCGCGAAGGGGAGGCTATGATCCTGTCAAAGCAACTAGATAAAAGACAGTTGCTTCTCTGCTCTCCTTCTCGTTCACTCTGCAGCGCAGGGTGAACCAAAGAGAAACTATCCAGATCATTTATTCCATAATTGGCAATGCAAGCATCACACACCACTTAAATACACTCCCTTCTAACAAGGATTTTTATCAATATCTTGTGGTGAAAAATTTTCACTTCTTAAATCTTAAACCAGAACCAAAATTTACACTTTGAAAATTGCTTTAAAAGGCAGAGCAGGTAAATGTCTTTTTGATCAATAAGTAATTTAATTGATTCAGTAACAACCACTTAACAGATGTAACACTCAAGCCTCTTAACCTGTGACATGAATCTAACCACTGATGATTTCATTCTGTACATAGTGAAAGAAACAATGTCCATCTAAGGGCAGAAAAGACTGAAGAATTTTAAGCAGATATAGACATAGGCTTGCTATGAACATCAGTGTTTTTCATGAGGAACAGTGATGAGTAGTTGGCGACTTAGAGAGATGAAGAAAAACAGGACCAGAGGAATCATATCAAGAAAAGAGCAAGTTGTGAGGTTATTTTCTAAAAGGATAAATTCGGGTTCAACAAGCTTCTCTTTAATATTTGTAATAGCAAGAAATCCATTACATATTAATGGAGCTATACCGCAACAAACTTTAAAAATATACTCAGTAAAAAGACTTCTTTATAAACTTATAAGCATGTACAAGCACTATACTTACTTTGAACTTTGAAGTGTCAGCTTCGGCATGCTACAAAGTTTCCCAATACTATATGATCATCAATTCCATTTAAAAGTCTCCTCCTAATTTTAATCCATAGTGCCTACCTTAAAGCTACAGGCTCAATACCATATACTCCATTAATTCTATCTCTTTTTCCTTTCAAAGCAGTTAATAGTGGAAATAAGTTTCCATGATGAAGGTGGCATATCATCAAACATACAAATTGACATGAGATTTGCAGCACTACTCATATTTTCTGGACAGTGGTTTGCACAATTTCGGTTAGTGAAGCCTAGCTGAATGGAAAGGAAAGTATAAAGCATAGACTTCTAGTTACCAATAAAATTGGTTGGAGAATAATACTTTCCTCCAGGGCATATACATTCATAAATTCTCCCCTAGAATATGAAAATTAATGGGTCCATGAAACTTATGTCAACTGCAAACTTCTTCACAGACCAAAAGGACACTAAAATTTTCCTTCATTTCTTTTTTAAACTACTATTTTGTAAGCTAAAATTAGAACACCACAGGCTAGGTAAACTGACTATACGGACCATAAGCAAGGCCAAAACCAGATACGGAGAAAAAATCACGCCTAG
This sequence comes from Voacanga thouarsii, assembly GCA_026120185.1. Taxonomy (NCBI): domain Eukaryota; kingdom Viridiplantae; phylum Streptophyta; class Magnoliopsida; order Gentianales; family Apocynaceae; genus Voacanga; species Voacanga thouarsii. Next base: position 257,260 of record JANUWF010001066.1, on the reverse strand, counting down.
ATATGCTATAGAAAGTTCCAACCTTTTCCTGTGTTGTTAGAGAGGCTGACTTTAGCCTTCATGCGGTTCATGAATTAAACCAGATAGGGAAAACCAGAAAAAGCAGAGCAATTTGTCCCGCTTCTCCCACTAAAACATCTAACACAGCACTACATATAAGTTAGGAATCAGAAGCAAAATGGAAGAAACCCAAGTTTACAGTGTGAAATTGCACAATGTATTTTCTCATCCATCTAAACCCTAGCATTTACTGTGTAATCCACTCTATACCATTGCAATGAATATAAAAAAATTCCAATTCACTAGTTAAAAAAAGAAGCAATCAACATGTAAAGTTTCAAACAATTCGAAGAGAAACTAACATAGCTGAATTTCAACATAGAAAAGGCAGAATTTTTTGAACAAACTACTGAAACCTGCCAGACGACGACGGGGTTAGTGTTTCGTTCTTCAATCTCATCAGGTTCGAGCTTTAAAGAAGGCAAGCTCTCATCTTTATGCCGAGGGAACCTGACCACAAGAGGCTTAGCCTCGGCCTCAACTTCATCCACAACAGGGCTCACTTTAGTGGCCTGTCGAGCCTCTGCTGCAGCAGAGTCATCTTCTCGGTTCTTCTTATGAGGAAATAAATTGAAGAGTTTAAGAAAGTCGGAAAGGATATTTAAAAAAAAGGGGTTGCTGTTTTGGGGATTGTTCTGCTGTTGGCTTGGCTGTTCTGAGGATTCGGCCAGCGAGTTGGACGCCGCCGCCGCCGCTGGAGCATCTGTGGAGATATCGAGCTCTGGCATTGTTACGCACTCGTTGTGGGTGGGTGATTGAAATATTGGCGGAGGTCACTCGGCAATTACAAGGGAATGAGACTCGTCTACTATCTAGGAGGAGAAGAGAACAGATTTTTTTTTTTTTTTTTTCCTTCTCTCTATGCTACAATTTTGAAGTGGTCTACAAATCTTTTCATTTTTTTAAAGGCAAAAAGCATTAATAATCCTTGAATTTTTCAAAAGCATTAAGGCAAAAAGTGTGATATTTGTGGCCTTTGAATCATTTGCATATTTTTCCTTAATCTCCTTATATTTCTAACGCCGAAAGAAAACTAAAAAAAAAAAAAATCCCAGCATACTATAATTATGCAAATTATAATAAGCTTAAACAGGATACTGCTTCAGGGGTAATTATGTAAAATTATGCAAATAATTATGCTAAACAATAAAATTATGCAAATAATAAATAAAGATTGGACAAAATTAACTAAGTATATCCTAAATAAAGATTGTGTTGATATTATCTCCTGTAGTTAGTTAATATGTAATTTCTATTTTTTATAAATATTAATAATTTTCTATTTCTATTTTAAAAAAAGTACGAAAAGAATTACTTCCTCCAATCCTTATTAACGGTCACATTTTTACTATTTTTTTGGTTTAAATTATCTGTCACTTTATAAAATTAAGGAGCTATTTATTATTTATTTCCAAGTTTACCTTTATTCTTTATTGATCTATTAAACTCTCACATTAATTGGAGTGGGAGAGAGTGTGTTAAATGAGGAATGAGGTTAGTTTTGTCATTTGATTTTAAAATTACACGAGAATTTATATTTTCTTAATCTATATGAAAATTCAAAATGTGACACTTAATAAGATCAGAATGAGTATAATGTATTACCTTAATCGAAAAAAGGTTAGATATAGTAGTTGCTTACTCTTATTAACATAATATGGTAGTTGCTGGTGGCTCATCCTAAGTCCAAATTCTGCAGGACTCCAAATCCTTCTTGGAGACTTTCAAAGCATCTGTTTATTTGCAATTCTGTGCGTACGAATCTATTTATTTCATTCAATTTGTTGGTTAGGGATCTCCTATTTATTTATTTATATATTGGGAACGGTTGTAGTAATCCCATATCTGAAAATTCTGCGTTTAGGGTTATGCTTATTTATTTTGTTTGATTTGTGAGTAGAGATCTACCATTGTATTCTTTGTTTGGAACCGTTGAAGTAATCCCATATCTGGAAAGATGGTTATCTTTCGAGAGATGGATGTATTTATTGATACCTTTGCAAGTGAAGCCAGAGAAAAGAAGCTTGATATATTTGGAACTGATGAAAAGAAGGGGATGTCTGAAGAGATTGATATGTTTGCAACCGCGGGAGGAATGTTTCCTCAGAATCAGGAGGGGGAAAGGAAGAAGAGGAAGAGGAAGATATCAAATGGTGTACCAACAATGGATATTCCTCAGAATCAGAGGAGGGAAAGGAAGAGGAGGAAGATATCAAATAGTTTACAGAAGATCGATATTCGTCGGAAGAGGTGTAAGAAGATAGGCAGGAAAAGGAGAAACATAACATCGAGGGCGCATCGGAGCGGGAGGTTGAGAAGAAGTGAGACAAGAGTTGCAGCTGCTGTTGCCTATGATAGTAGGCATTTAGAACCACTCGATATTGTCTCAGATTTGGGGGTTGATATAGAAATAACCAGGCCGCCGTAGCTACCTGTTGATGTATTGTTTGAATTATTTTCTAGGCTCCCAATCAAGAGGCTATTCCACTGTACCTGCGTATCAAAGGTTCGGGGCTCAATTATTCATGATAATGGATTTGCCGAGGCTTATAGCAATCGCAACCCCTCCTTGTGTCTCGTCATGTCCACCCCTCAGCGGAGCGGCTTTTGGCACCAGGGATTCCAACCGCTAATTTATTCCACCAGCTTTGAAGATTCTGAATCCGGCAACCTGTTTAATCTCAATAATTGCAGATTAGGAGTCACACAAATGGTTAATGGGCTGTTTTGTTATTATTTTCGCAATCTTGTCGTTCTAGCCCATGTTTTTACCGGTGAAACCATGACGCTTCCAGTACCCTGTAACGTTGAATCTTCCACCAGCTCCCAGTATTACTTTGGTTTTGATCCTGTTAGGGGAGTATGGAGGTTGCTCAGTATAAGTAGCCGATGCCACCCCCATCCCTGGCTGGTTAAGATTCTCACAATTGGCAGAGATTCTTCATGGAGAGAGCTCGGCAATGGGAATGCTATTCCTGATGGTGGCTTCAACGGGCAGAGTACTTGCATTAATGGGGTTCTCTGTTGGATAGGTGCATGTACAGATGATGAATATAGAGCATATTTTTTTTATCTCAGCACAGAGAAGTTCAGTTCTGTTCCAATGCCCTGGAACGTTCAAGGTTGTTTTGTGCATTTCAGAGGTCGGTTGGCTATTGCGGGCGATAGTCAATCAAATTCATTGGCCATTTATACTTTAGAAGATGATCAGGAGTGGTACCCTCATCTATTATCTTTGCCAAGGGAACTCTGGTATGACAGCTTTAAATGTTACACTTATATTGGCAATATGCCTACTGGTGAAATATTTTTGGTGGATCAACGAGGAATCTCAGATGCTGATCCGCTCACTCGACTATATATTCATGACGAATATGTTCATGACGATATTTAAGTTAAAGAGATCTGATGTTGGAAAATTACCATGGTTGCATGTGGTTTTGGGACATATTCCCTATGGAATTGTCAGAACTGATGTCAGAGTTTCATTCATGCAGCAAAATATAACTACATTGGATTCCTTAGTTAGCAGTGGTGGAGGTACTGATTGATATAGGTATATTAGAAGGTGATTTATAGAGTTAAATTGTTTCTAAAGACTCTTTTGATATACATTCTCCACTTCAGTTTTAGGTCAACTAGAAGTCTGAGCAGATAAATTTTGCCATTTTGGATCCATTCCTTTTTGCTTCCGCTATAGTTATGAGTTGTAGCTTCTGCTGTATTTGTCTTGCTTCTTGCAGATGTAAGGAAGAGGAAGTTTGGTAGTTTGTAATGCTAATTTTCCTGCAGCTTTTTATGTTTGTCTTTATTTTTCTGTTCTTTTATCTTTTCTTATATAGATTGTCATGGAGATGGTGTGGCTGCTTGGAATTTTACCGTTCTTTTTGCAGCTTGAGAGTGGTAATTTATATTTTTCTGATCTCTACAGTTTTTGTTTGTCCCTTTCTCACCGCCCCTATTAGGAGTGACAATCGTGTCGTGTTCAGATTGGCGGGTCGTATCCACTTGAGATAATTACACTCGAAAGGCCAACTCGAGCACGATCCGATTAATAAACGTGTCATGTCATGTCAATCCGTTTATTTTCGTATCGTGTTCGTGTTATAAATGGGTTGACACGATTAGACACAAAATTAAATAAATAATTACTAAATTTGTCAATCTGAATACATACTAAACCAACCTATCTGTGCACTATTATACAAAAAAAAATTAAAAAATCAAATCAAATAATATAAAATTAAAAAAATAATAAAACAGCCCATAAAATTATAAATAATCAATAAAATAACAAACCATCCGACTAAATATCTAGAGATCTCAATAAATTCATAAGATTTAATCTTAAAAATCTAAACAAATGTAGTTTTGCAATAAAATTGGATTGTTCAATAAATTATTTTCTCTAGCTAAAGTCATTGTAATAATAATATTATTATAGATACTAAATAATAATTAATTAAAAATAATTTATTTATTATATATCAAGCAAATAACTACATTAACATCATTTATTTTCCTTAAGATGTCTCATATAATTAAACATAATAGACACACAAACAATTCAATTAATTCATTAATAAAATTTAATTTAATTAATTCATCTAAAAAATTAGATTAATAGTAAAATTTGTAGGGTATTACAAAAAGTATTAAATATAAATATTAAAAAAAGTTAAACGGATTCGCAAGTTGAAACGAGTTATAACGAGTTGAACCTATTTATGACCTGCACACGTTTAAAGTTAAATGGGTCGACCTATTTCGGCATGAACCCGCGAAACCCCAATCCTAACCCGTTATAATCGTGTCGTGTTCAATATTACCGTTCCTAACCCCACTCCCAAAAAAAAATGAAAAATGAAATTCTTTTGTACTTTTCGCTGAGCTTTGAGTTTCTCACTGATGATTCTATGTGAACTTCATTTCTGTCAAATTCATGATGAAGGGAGGTTGTCAGAGCAAAGAATAAGACACTTAAAGCATATATGCCTTCAAGATCATGGACAAAAAGTTCCTCGCCAAGGAAAATAAAGCAGCTTATTTGAAATTGGTGCCCATCATACTTGATCAGTTGGATTGTCCCGGTGTTGGATCGCCAAGGCGGCCAGAGAGCCTGCTGCTTACTACAGAATGGCATTTTCTAACGCAAAATTTGAATTGTTATTAGGTATCTTTTAGTGGTTTTCCAGATATTTCATTGAATTTTTTCTATTGACGGAGACATGGAGGATGGACATGGGGTGGCGGTAACCTCAATAGCATGTCTGCTTCAGTTTCAACCTTTGGAGACAGTGGTTGGTTGATACATGTCCAGAACGTTTTGGCTGGCTCTACTTGGGTTGCTGCACGTGTTGCTTTGGAATCAGCAGCATCAGTGCTTGTTCATTGCAGGTTAAGAATTTCCAGTGGCATATTGTTTTGATCGTTGTTTCTAGACCTTGAATTTCTGAAGTCGAAACAATTCAAATGAAGGTGAACGAGCATGTCAATGATTTTCTTTCTACTCATCTGTTATGCTGTTTATAACTTTCATTAAAAAAAAAAAAAGATACCGTTTAGAGTTTGGTTCTATTTATACTTCTCCTATGGATGGCAATTGTCCGGAATAAAGCAGGGTCCGGTCCGACCCGACTCGACGGGGTCAAGAATTCCCCGATTTAAGAAGAGACGAGACTCGGGATGGGCTTCATTCTTTGGTTCGCCAAACAAGGCCGGACCGGAGACGGAGATCGTATGATCTCCGGTCCGCCTCCGTCCACCCAGCCTGCCCCCGGCCTGCATAGCATATATAGTTTGTAATTATATATCTAATGTGCATATATATATATAATAATTATATATCTAATATTTGTATAAATATTAATATTGTAATACATAATATATATATATATATATACATACTATATATATATAATAATTAATAATTAAGTAGATAAGTCAAAACTTTTGCATGTTATATTTTTGTTGTGCCAATGTAATAGAAAATTTATGCGAAAAAAAGACTTTCATTTTTAACTTCTTATTTCTTTTTAATTTAAAAAAAGAAAAAATAAGAAATTATCTGCTTTTTTTTTTCACATGAATTTTCGATTTATCAGAAGGAAAATATGGGATAGAACTAATAAAGAAGACACTAAAGAAAATAAAAAATAAAGTAGTAAAATACTTTAATTTAGTATACATAAAAATTAGAAGACTCTATAAATATCTTTATTTTTTTTAATCTCCCGAAAAAGATTTAATAATAATATTATTTTTAAATGTATTATATATATAAAATATTTTTATATATGTTATATTATATATATTAACTATCAAAATGTATAATATATATGTATATGTATATATATATATATATGTATTATATATTATTACACTTGATAACTGTTCTAATAATTTTATTTTTTTCCTTTTTATTTGTATCTCAAAAACTAAGTGTGTGTATATATCACAACATATGAGTACATATAATTAGAATGTAAAAAAATAATATACATATATAATAAATGTATGTGTGTATAAAATAATTAATTTTAAAGTATTTATATTTATGATCTTAAGTGTATGTGTGTGTATTTTATTTATTCTTATTTCTCTAATATTCTAAATAGTATATTTTTAAAATTTTTTAAATAATTTGACTAAGAGTACTTTAGACAAGTTTATTCATAAAAATTATTATTCTTAGAATTTTTTATTATTGTATATGTATTTGAAAAGACATTTATGAAATGGTTTAAATTAAAAAAAAAAGAAATTGAGAATGACATTATAAAGCAGCGTGGATACAAGTTTGTCTCTCAAAGTACTAAAGGTCTTGAAAGGCATGAGCAAAAAATACTTGGTTTATAAACCTGTATCTAGGTAGGCGGATAGTTTATTCCTTTTCTCCTACCTTAGATAATCACAATATTTTTGTAAATTATAAATTAAGTATTGAAATATTAAGATTTATAACGTAACAATTTAATAATATTTTTTCCAAATTAAGAGTTTAAATTGATATTACATAGATATGTAGCATTTCATTTGCTTGAGGGTCATATTAATCTCTCTTATAATTGATAGAGTTTTTTTTTTCCTTTGCTAAATTTTATTACATATGGAGTTAATTACTTGATTTGCACACGTCTCTTATTTTTTGACCTTATTTGTTTTGATTTAAAAAAAATTAAAAACAACAATTAATTAACAATAATAATTAACTAAATTGTGGATGTTTAGAGTAATTACTTGTTTTATTACAAATTTTAAATTTATCTATTTAAATTTAAATATAGTCTAAATGTTCTTTTTTTCCTAATTTTTTATTTGAAAGACATGGTCTAGAATTTGAACTATTTTATTTTGCAAATGACTAAGTAAACATGAATAGAAGTAATTAATTACCCTTATCTTGCAAATATAACAAAAAATAAAACAAAATCACAATATAAATATATTTTAATGTGGTGTGTTTATTAATTTAATAATAAAGACATTATTAAATTGATAAACAAAAAATAAAACAAAAAATAAAATTTAATAATTTAATAATATAACTTATATTTTATTTATATTAACTAAAAAAAATAAAAAACAGAACTTTTTTTTTACTAGATAAAAAAAATATAATTAAAAAATTACTTTTATGTTATAAAATTAGGGTAGTGTTAGAATAAAATCTACACACTACACACTAAGAAAATTCTAACTATTCTTTGAATAAGAATTTCTCTTCAAACTTCTCTCTTTCTTTCTCTCACAATTCTTTCTCTAATCTTTCTTTCACTAATCTTTCTTTCACAAAATAATGGTGTATTACAAGCTTAGAGAATAGCTCTATTTATAGAGCTCTAATTAATGGAATACATAATGACATACATCATCTTCTACTAATCTCAATTAGTGGTGTCTCCACTAAATAGTGGACATCCATAAAAATCTTCTCTAATAATTCACATAAATTCATAATTAGTGGAGCCTTCACTAATTAATTGAGATTCCAATAATTCATAGCACTCCCCCTTGGATGTCCATCCATTACATAAAGAATATGCCTTGTTAAAACCTTACTAGATAAAAACCCAGTGGGAAAAAAAATCTAGTGAAGGAAAAAGAGTACACTATTCTATATGTCTGTTTATTACTCCCCCTGATGAGATGATTCCTTTAAATCTTTAAACCGACGCATACCGATTTTATATCTCAACTTCTCAAATGTTGCAGTCGGTAAAGTCTTCGTGAAAATATCTGCGAGGTTGTCACATGACCGAATTTGTAGCACATCAATTTCACCTTTCTTCTGAAGTTCATGAGTAAAGAAGAATTTTGGTGAAATATGTTTTGTCGGATCTCCTTTAATATATCCTCCTCGTAATTGAGCTATGCAAGCTGCATTGTCTTCATAAAGAGGAGTTGGAATATCTTTGATTGATGATAATCCACAACTTTTTCGGATATAATGAATCATGAATCTTAGCCATACACATTCTCGACTTGCTTCATGAATGGCTATAATTTCAGCATGATTTGAAGAAGTAGCTTGGAGATATCGAAGGACTTGTTTAATTCCATTCCAATGTCGTCGTGTTCGTGAAGAACTAAATCTTGCTAATAAATTGACAGCAAAAGCAATATCAGGTCGTGTATTATTAGCAAGATACATCAATGCACCAATTGCACTGAGATATGGTACTTCAGGACCAAGGAGTTCTTCATCATTTTCTTGAGGTCAGAAATGATCTTTATCCACATTTAATGATCGGACGATCATTGGAATACTCAATGGATGTGCTTTGTCCATGTAAAATCTTTTTAGCACTTTTGCTGTGTATGTTGATTGATGAATAAATGTTCTACTTGCCAAATGTTCAATTTGTAAACCAAGGCAAAGTATACTTTTACGACCATCCTTGATGTCGAATAATCAATTGTTTCTTGGAGCTCTTCAAGAATTCCAATAAGATTAAAATCATCAACATATATAGCTAATATCACAAATTTAGAACCAGATTTCTTAATAAAAACGCATGGACATACCTGATCATTTTAAATCTCGCTTTCAATCAATATTCACTAAGATAATTGAACCACATGCGCCCAGATGGCTTCAGGCCATATAATGATTTCTGCAATTTGATGGAGTAATTTTCACGAGGATAATGTGTATATGCTTCTGGCATATGAAATCCTTTGGGGATTTTCATGTTAAACATCATTTTCTAAATTTTCATACAAGTAAGCAGTGACAACATCTAATAGGCGCATATCTATCTTTTCATGTACTGCCAAACTGATAAGATATCGGAGTGTAATAGCATCAACAACAGGAGAATAAGTTTCATCATAATCAATACCTGATCTTTGTGAAAAGCCTTGGGCTACTAATCACACTTTATATCGAACGATTTCACTCTTTTTATTGCGCTTTCGTACAAATATCCATTTGTAGCCAACAGATTTTACACCTTCTGGTGTTCGGACTGCACGTCCGAAGACTTCACGTTGTGTCAGTGCATTTAACTCCTATTGAATCGCATCTTTCCATTGTAGCCAATCTTTTCTATGCCGACATTCATCAACTAATATTGGTTCAGGATCATCATTATCCTGTATAACATCAAGAGATATTATATGCAAACATATGATCAATAATTGTTTCTATCCGATTCCAACTTCTACCGGAAGTGGTATAATGGATAGAAATTTCAGTGTTACTTTCATTTATGTTTGGTTCTTTGTTATAAGTTTTCTCTTGGTCTTTATCATTCTTTGCTTTAATATGATCATCTGGACCTCTCTTCTTTCGAGGACTTTTATCTTTAGAACCAAGAGGTCAGCCATGCTTCTGGCATGCTTTTGGCTTAGCAGCTATATGTAAAATCTTTTGTTCTGTTGGAACTCCAATTAGAATAGGAGCATTTATAGCTGGCATATGCGATTTTGTTACTCTTCTAGAGTCAACAAAAGCGTCTGACATTTGATTTGCAATGCTTTACAAATGAATTATCTTTTGAACTTCAAGTTCACACGCTTGTATGCGGATCAAGATAATTTAATGATGTTGTTCAATCACAATCTTTCTTGTACTGTTTCTATTCTCCCCATAATTAGGGAATAATGATTTCACAAGAGAATTAGAAAAGAAATATAAGAAAATGATGACAAGCAGGAAATGCCAAGAAAAATATCTCCTTTTTTTTTTCACTCTTCCCGGTACCGACTTTTCCTATTCCTCTCTTATCTTTTCTTCTCCTCCGACCCTCTACCTACCATCTACCTCTTCTTCTTCCTCATACAGATATATATATATATATATATATGTATCGATTTATATCTCAGTCATCAGTCATTAGTAAACATAAAAAACAAAAATCACAAAGCAGATATGGAGACTCGTAATTCATTTGAGACACGGTCAAATTTTGACTCGGTTTCTGCAGTAGATTTTGATGTATTTTCCTTTCCAAACCAACCGCTTCCTCCTAATTTCAGGTGAGATACCTTTGAGGGCTTCCATTTGTTTTTAGTATGCTTGATAATGAAATTAAATTCTCTTTTGGTTTGTTTTTTTATGTAAATCAGTGGAAGTTTTGAACATACTACTTTGGACCAAGTTGATCTACCCCTACAAGAGACTACTTTTGATACTGTTCCTCTTGATGCTATTCCTTTGAATGAGGATATGCTTGTGCATGATCTTTTCTACTCTCTAATGGATTTTGAACAAAGCCAGAATATGATTCCAGGTTCTTATACATTTAAACATGGATTTTGAATGGTATTACCTTTACTGATATTATTTTCTTTTTCAAGGAGAAATAATGAGTGGTCTTGGCAACGAAGTCGGAGTAAGTACTCATGAAATGCATAATATCGAAGTTCAAGATATTATTGCAGGCAAAATTCCTGGGGAGAAGAAGATGATTAAGAGGCAGAGAGAGAAGAAGGGCAATAACTCACAGACACTATCAAGAGAAACAATTTCGCAGTACTTTTACCTACCAATTAAGAGCGCAGCCAAAGAATTGAATATTGGCATAACCCGTCTCAAGAAAAGATGTAGGGAGTTAGGAATTCGTCGATGGCCTCACAGGAAGTTGGTGAGCTTGGAGACCATAATCAAGAATGTTCAGGTTCTCTCTCATACATACTTATAATTTGCAAGTATGAAATTATGAAAGATTTATAAGTAAATAACCGATGATATCACTTCGATTTACAAGAGATGCAAAATAAAGAAGAAAGAGGACATATGGCTGAGAAGAAGTTGAAAGAAGCCATTGCGATACTGGAATGTGAAAAATAGTTGGTGGAAGAAAGTCCTAATACGCAGTTAGAGGACCAAACACAGAAATTGAGACAAGAATGCTTCAAGGCCAAATATAATAAGAAATTTAATTATAATAAACTTAAGGGGATCATAAAATCCCAACACTCATTTCGCAGTAATTTTACGGCTAATTCTGCTGCTAGTCTCGATACTGGCTCAAAGGAGAAAGAAAAGGAGGAGGATGCCGAAAAAGATGAGCTGAAGTCCATAATTACTAATTGTTTGTTTTCCTCTAATGTAAATATTAAAAAAGAACAATTACAAACCTTCATCTTAAATTTGTCAACTCAATTACAAAAGAGCAACTACAAGCATGTATCATCAAGTTCATATGAATACTGGTGATATGAATAAAAGATGTGATACTTATTATTAATGGAAATATCTTTTTCCCTTATTATCTTTTCTGTTCCACTTCAGGTGGCCAGTATTTCTCTGTGATAAGGGAAATATCGAGTGTGTCCATGACCATAACCACGACCACTGCTACAATTACGACTATAACGATGGCTTCTGCTGGAGCCAACAGCATTCACTTTTGGGAGTGCTGTTGAGCCAGTTCATCTGGCTTCATGATTTCTCAATAATAACTTATGTTAAATCTGTCAATTTTGAATACCCTTTTTCTCGATATTGTTACTGCAGGACAATATTCGAGGTATGAAAAGTGGAGAATGTCTTCTCCAATATAACTTCATCAGTAACTTTTTCTCTGCAAAATTTTTAACTAAGATGTAGTTTTATACATCACGGAGTTCACAGTTTTACAATTTTGCAACTTCAGGTGCAACCATTCATACCGTGCAGTGGGTAGTACGACCATCTTCAAGTAGTCAAATCTTCCTTTTTATCCACATGACATATGGATCTCCTTTTTTTTAGCATTTAGATGCATTTCTGTATGACATATAATTTTTTTTTTCAGAAATATCAAGGGCTACAAATTCGAATTTAGCGAGGTTAGCCATAGAGATCAATAAATACGTACCTGTCTTCTGGCTTTAATAACGGTAGAGACTCGTGCTGTCTTCTGGCTTTAATAACGGCAGAGACTCGTGCTGATAACGTGTTATAAAATTAGGGTAGTGTTAGAATAAAATCTACACACTACACACTAAGAAAATTCTAACTATTCTTTGAATAAAAATTTCTCTTCAAACTTCTCTCTTTCTTTCTCTCACAATTCTTTCTCTAATCTTTCTTTCACAAAATAATGGTGTATTACAAGCTTAGAGAATAGCTCTATTTATAGAGCTCTAATTAGTGAAATACATCATGCCATACATCATCTTCCACTAATCTCAATTAGTGGTGTCTCCACTAAATGGTGGACATCCATAAAAATCTTTTCTAATAATTCACTTAAATCCATAATTAGTGGAGCTTCCACTAATTAATTGAGATTCCAATAATTCATAATATTTTAAAATATAAAACAATATAAAATATGCTACCCATTATTCAGCCCTACCCAATACCCAGCTTCCTCTTCTGTTATTCCCCACGCCACCGCCGCCCTCTTCCTTGTTCTCTTCTGTTAAACACCGCAGCCGGCAGCCCTCAAGCTCTAAACCGAGACTTAGGTGATCGGTCGGCTTCTCTGTTGTGGCTTGCGCCTCCTCCACTCCAGTCCTCCGTCTCAGGTTCTCCTATCTCTGCTGTGCCTTCTTTGTTTTTCTGTTGTTTGCTTACTGTGATGCTTGAATCTTGGTAGTGGAAGATTTAATAGCTTACTGTGATGCTTGTAATTGAGGTTGAAGTCATCATTAGAAGAAAACCCATTAACTGCATTTTCTGGATGTTAATGCTGTGTTGCTTGATGAGCCTCATCAATCACCAGCTGAAAAATACCTTTCGAACAGCTGAAAACTGGAAAGACTAAATATGAACAGCTGAGGCAAGTTCTTCAATCTTCTGAGCCTCACTTACCATCTAGAAAGGGAGATTTATGAATAGCTGAAAACTAAATATAAGCATATAAAGAAAGATGAAGCCAAATTTCAGTTTTTTCACAGGTGGCAAAGACAATAGGTATTGGACTGGAAAGACAAATAAAAAGGTAAAATCAATCCTCATTCACTTCATAAACTACTGAGGATCACACCATATATGTTGTTGGATTTGTTTGCCCTGTCAGATCAACCTAATGTAGTAACTATTATTTCCAATGTCAAGTTTGCCCAAGATTCACCACTGAATCATCTAGTCAATGTAAGAGTAGGACAAAGTAATGTTGCATCGCTGAACTAAAACTGAATTGACAGCTAAATTGGTAGGAAGTACCATGGTGAATTAGTGCATAAATATTTGATATCTAATCTATAGATAAGTAAAGAATATACACAATGTGGAGTAATATAGGATTACATTACCTTCTGGAAACCACCGGAAGTAATTGTACATCACAACAGCAGCAATAAAAGTTTTCCCAAGTCCTGTAGGCAGTGCCACTAAGGTGGTTTGTTCTGTAGCTAGTTTTGTGTTCTTTAAGACATCTCATTGTTATGGTGAGTGGGTTTAAGCTGAAATCTGATAGTATACAGTTTAGTACAGTATAAGAGGAAAATAAGCATTATCTAAAAATAACAATCCTGAAATATTTGAAGTGCTGAGAAGCCTACAGCTAATAACTGATACCAGTCATGATAAAACCCGCAAAGGTAATGGTTAGCAATGATATCTTCACTCAAGGCAAATAAAGGTAACCTTCTTCACAAATATTATTTAAATTAGAAATTACCAGCAGCTTAGCATACAAGCAATTTCCATCACTAAGCTCCAGCTTTGCTAAGCTTCCATGTGGCTGTGATGGTGTGTTGTCTGATCCGGTTAACAAAGAGTGTGGATGTAAGGCCATTGAACTTAATCTAGAAGGATATATTTTCTTATTGATATCTGAATCCTGTCAAGTATTCAATTTGATCAATGAGACAGTACATAGTTCCTAAAACTAACTCAAAATTTAAATGATGGCAGAATTTTTCTCAGGCTATCAAATTAGCAAGCAAAAGTTTAACAAACCAACTTTGGGATGCTCATAAGGACAACAGTAAAAAGAAAACTGACGTCCCTACAGATGTGCTTGAGAAGTTAGAATAAAGCAAGCAAAGTTGCAGACAGTGACAAAACGTAATAGACAGATCTTATTTTCCTTCTTTTACAAACTTTCCCCTTTCTTTGGAAAAGAAAGGAAGTTTGTAAGGGCATGGCTTGGCAGACTTTACCCATGTGTTATGGCACAAGTTAACCTGAGAATTGATCTTGCATGCAGTCGATCTTCTTTTTTTTTTTTTAATATTGCTGAATTTAGAAATAGCCAAGATTCTGATGCATATGCAACCTTGAAACATTTTGAGATGATTTATAACGAAGAATAGAAACAAAACATCAAACCATGAGAAATAACTGTTACCTCTCTAGTGACAACATTCAACTTTGAAACTCAACATTTTAATTCTTACTTGTTTTGTACTTAGCTTTGACATAATCCATGTAAAATGAGGAAGTTCATGAAATTGCCATGGCTATTACACATATACTTTATCATTGTAGTTAAGAGTTATTTTTTATTACTCAGTATTCATCTTTTACATATTTATCTTTTCAACTTAGTAGATGTCACGTCAAGATCAAGTTAGTGAAAATTCAGTCAAACTCATGGAAGAAACTACTTCAACCCCACGTGATAGTAGCAATCCAATGTCATATCCTATGCAACAAGTGAATATAGCAGTTGATGAGAGTATTGAACCTGAAGTTGGAAAATCTCAACAGCCAAAAAGCCAAAGTGATATTGGACCTATTGGAAGGCAAAAATCAGCGGTGTGGAGTCATTTTAAGCAAAAAACGATAAATGGTAAACAAAAAGCTGAATGTATTTATTGCTCTCAAGTGCTTGTTGCTGGTGCAAAAAATGGAACAAGGCATTTAAATGATCCCATGAAATCATGCAAAAAGAGAAAGCAACAAGACATTAGACAAAGTTTTTTAGCAGGGAAGGTAACTGATCCTTCTTCAAATATTACACAAATGTCGACTTAATTATGTTTTTTGCCAAGAAGCTGCAAGGAGAGATCTTGCTGAGATGGTAGTTATCCATGAATATCCATTGTCTATGGTAGATCATTTTGGATTTAGAAAATATTCAAACTCTCTGCAACCTTTGTTCAAGATGATCTCAAGAAATACTTTGAAGAAAGATATCTTAAAAATTTTTGATGATGAGAAAAAAAAGATAATGGCTTTATTGAACAAAAATCGTGGGAGGATTGCTATTACTTGTGACTTGTAGACTGCTAATCACCAAAACAAGTCTTATATGGTTATCACTGCTCATTTTGTGGATAATGCTTGGCAATTGCAACATGGAATTTTGAGGTATTTTTTGGTCTTACCTTTTCTTTTTGAATTTGATTGTTTACTATAATGTAAAGCTAGTTAGTTAATACTTACACACTTGCTCTTTTTCTTTTTTTGTGTTATTGAAAGGTTTATCTATATGCCATATCCTCATACAAGTGATATACTTGCTAAAGTTTTAGAAGAAAGCTTCTTTGATTGGAACATTGATAGGAAGTTATCTACAATTACACTTGATAACTGTTCTAGTAATGATTCCATTGTTGAAAGTCTCTTGGGAAAGCTTCAACCCAGCTCTCTTATGTTACGTGGGAGTTTACTCCATATGCGTTGTTATGCACACATCCTAAATTTGATTATTCAAGATGGATTGTCAGTTATACATGAAGAAATTGAGAAGATTCGTGATAGTATTAGGTTTTGGACAGCTTCACCTAAGAGACAGCAGAGATTTGAAGAAGCTGCACATCAAATAGGTACTCCATGTTCCGAGAAGCTAATTTTAGATTGTAAAACTAGATGGAATTCAACCTTTTTTATACTTTCGACTACATTGACATACAAGGATGTGTTTTATAGGCTAAAACATAGGGAGCGTTTATATACTTGCTTGCCAACTGAAGATGACTGGGTTTTGGCACAAGAGATTTGTGATCATTTGTGCATATTTTATGAGGCCACCCAAATATTTTCAAAAACCAACTATAAATTTGTTTTTCCTTACTGCTTTCAATATTAGAATGGAGTTAGAGAAATGGCTTGGAAGTGAGAATCAATTGGAAAAAACAATGGCTGAAAAGATGGTTTATAAATTTGATAAATATTGGAGAGATGTGCTTGGAATTATGGGTGTAGCTGTAGTATTGGATCCACTATATAAGATGACTTTGGTGGATTATGCTTTTCCACAAATATTTGGTGATGATGCTCCTATGAAGATTGAGAAAATCAAGAAGTTTTGTAATGATTTGTTTTATGAATACAAGTCAAAAAATGAGAAACATTCAAGTCAGTCAACAACTTCCTTGTCAGTTCAATCTCTTCAACAACTTGGAAATCAGTCAACGACAACAGTGGAAAATAGACTTGCTAGATTTTATAATTTTGTAGCACAAAATGAGAATAACTTGCAAGCAAAGACAGAGTTTGATCAATATTTGGAGGAAAAAGTTTTACCATGGGGTAATGGGGAATTTGATATCTTAAATTGGTGAAAGTCAAATGAAACCAAATATCCTATTCTTCACTTGATTGCTAGGGATATATTTTGTAGTCCGGTATCCACAGTTGCTTCAGAGTCTGCATTTAGTACTGGAGGAAGAATGGTAAATCCACATCGCAGCAAACTTCATCCAGATACACTTGAAGCTTTGATGTGTGTCCAGAATTGGTTGTGTACTGATATTTGTGCTAATAGTAAAGGTATATATAATAAATATAGTTTATGAATTGTGTCGTCATTATATTTATATTTTAATTAATTATTGCTTTTATAGGTTCTTCTTTGAATGCTATAGAATTTGGCTCTATTCACTACAGGAAAAATCGCGATTTGCGACGAATTTTTTGCGACGGCTTCAATACCGTCGCTAATAGCGACCAATTTGCGACGATTTTCAAACAAGTAGCGAGTTGACTAAAACCGTCGCAAAACCGTCGCAATTTGCGACGGTTTTGCGACGGCCAAAATACCCGTCGCAATTCATAGCAAAATCATCGCTATTTGCGACGGTTTTGCGACGGTATTTTTGCCATCGCAAATTGCGAGGGTTTTGCGACGGCGAGTTATTTTAAAAAAAATATTTTTAAATAAATTTTCAGATACGTCGTCGCAAAACCCTCGCAATTTGCGAGGATTTTGCGACGGCCAATAAGCGACGGTTTTGCGACGGCCAAAATACCCGTCGCAATTCATAGCAAAATCATCGCTATTTGCGACGGTTTTGCGACGGTATTTTTGCCATCGCAAATTGCGAGGGTTTTGCGACGGCGAGTTATTTTAAAAAAAATATTTTTAAATAAATTTTCGTACGTCCGTCGCAAAACCCTCGCAATTTGCGAGGATTTTGCGACGGCTAATAAACCCTCGCAAATTGCGAGGGTTTTGCGACGGCGAGTTATTTTAAAAAAAATATTTTTAAATAAATTTTCGTACGTCCGTCGCAAAACCCTCGCAAATAAAAAATATTTTTAAATAAATTTTCGTACGTCCGTCGCAAAACCCTCGCAATTTTGCGAGGGTTTTGCGATGGTTAATAAACCCTCGCAAATTGCGAGGGTTTTGCGACGACGAGTTATTTTAAAAAAAATATTTTTAAATAAATTTTCAGTACGTCCGTCGCAAAACCCTCGCAATTTGAGAGGATTTTGCGACGGCTAATAAACCCTCGCAAATTGCGAGGGTTTTGCGACGGCAAGTTATTTTTTAAAATAATATTTTTAAAAATTTTTTGAACGACCATCGCAAAACCCTCGCAAATTGCGAGGGTTTTGCGACGGCAAATAATCCTCTCAATTTGCGAGGGTTTTGCGACGGATATTTAATTTTAAAAAATATTTTTTAAAAAATTTGAACGTCCATCGCAAAACCCTCGCAATTTGCGACGGCCAATAAACCCTCTCAATTTGCGAGGGTTTTGCGACGTGCAATTTATTTTTTAAAAAAATATTTTTAAAAAATTTTTTGAACTTCCATCGCAAATTGCGAGGGTTTTGCGACGGTAAATAACCCTCGCAATTTGCGATGGGTTTGCGACGACAAATTATTTTTTAAAAAAATATTTTTAAAATTTTTGAACGTCCATCGCAAAGTCCTCGCAATTTGCGAGGGTTTTGTGACGGTAGTTAGCCCTCGCAATTTGCGAGGGTTTTGCGACGGTAATTTATTTTTAAAAAAAATTGAATGTCCATCGCAAACCCTCGCAAATTGCGAGGATTTTGCGACGGCAATAACCCTCGCAATTTGCGAGGGCTTTGCGACGATCGATTATTTTTTAAAAAAATATTTTAAAAATTTTTGAATATCCGTCGCAAAGTTCTCGCAATTTGCGAGGGTTTTGAGACGAATTTTCGGCTCTCGCAATTTGCGAGGGTTTTGCGACGGTCAATATTTTTAATTAAAAAATAAATAAATGGCAAAATGTATAGAAAATCTCAAAACCCCAATTCGTCGCAAATTCGTCGCTAATACGTCACTAATTGCGACGAATTTGCGAGGGTTTTACAACAAAATAGGGTTTTAATTTTTTTTTAAAATTTCTTTATGTGTTTATGTGATGGTGTATTTTGACAAATTTACTGAAATATTTTTAATAACATGTCTCAATTAGTGCATTTTATTATAATTTTGTATATGTAATTATGTCATGTTATACACCTAATGTATTGCATAAGTAAATGTATATAGTTAATTATATTATGTTATATACTTATTCTAATATATAAGTATATGTATATAATGTATATAAGTATCTGTTTAGTTTAATATATATATATATATATATATATATATATATATATATATATATACTATAACATGTAGGTATATATATACATATGTTTAATTTTTTAATCTATCACTTTGATTAAGTAGTGTATAAAGAAAAATAATTCAAATACTGTTATTATTGTTGATATCACTAAAAAATTATGAAATTTATAATGTAGAGATCAATTTGTAATGTTCTTCGTCTCCTACATGTTAATATATATTATACTAATTTAGCTATGTATATACATATGTCCAATTTTTTAATATATCTATTTTGTTAAGTAGTGTATAAAATAAAATATGTAAAGAAAAACAATTCAAATACTGTTATTATTGTTGAGATTACTAAAAAAATATTAAAAATTATAATGTAGAGATCGATTTGTAATGTTATTCATCTCGAACATATTAATATATATTATACTATATAGTTATATATATACATATTCTAATTTTTTTATCTATTTATTTGATTAAGTGGTGTATAAATTAAAATATATAAAGAAAAATAATTTACATAATAATATTATTATTAGAATCACTAAAAAATAATAAAAATTATAATGTATAGATCGATTTATAATATTATTCGTATTAATTTATGAGAAATTAGCGAGGATTTTATTTTTTCGTCACAAATTGCGACGAAATAGCTAGAAATTTAAAAAAAATTAAAAATTTCCAAAATTTTTCACTCCCTCTTTTTTTTTTTTTTTCCCTCCTTCTTCCCCCTTCCTTCTTCCTCCTCAACTCCCCTCCCTCACCTCCCTCAAGGCACCCCCCATCCGGCGCCCCCCTCCCGCTCCCCCTCCCTCATCCCGGCGCCCCCCTCCCGCTCCCCCCTCCCTCTCCCCGCCGGCGACCCCCCCATCCCGCGCCCCCCTCCCTCATCCGCGCCCCCCTCCTGCTCCCCCCTCCCTCATCCCGCGGCCCCCTCCCTCAACTCCCCCATCCCGCAGCCCCCCCCTCAACTCCCCCACCCCCCCGCGGCCCCCTCCCCGCGCCCCCTCCCTCGCGCCCTCCCCGCGCCCCCTCTCTCAACTCTTATAAACTTTGGGCAGATTTGCATTTCCCCTGAAGCTTTGAAATTTGGGCGATTATTTGTGAATGAGCAGAGTTTGAATTGATGTATAAAAGTTGTATTGATGTTGGGGTTGAGTTTGAGGAGATTGTGAGTGACATGATGGTGGTTTGATGTGAGATTATTGATTTAAATTTGGAATTGTGAACTGGAATTGCTAAATTGTTAGTTGGAATTGTTGTCCTTTTTTAACATTCAATGTGTTTTGATCTATACTTATAGTGCACTCTTTTTTACCCTGTTATAAAAAAATTACTACTTTGATCAAATTATATGAGAACTATGTTTTAGCTATATAAACCCTTATAAATTAATTTGATTGGTTATGATGCCATAATAGGAAGGTTGATTTCTAATTAGTTTAGTAATCTTATTACTTGATTATAATAATATATTAGTCTCTCTAGTGGAAGATTTAACTCTAGTAGAATGCTTTGAAGGCTCTTTTATGTGAGAAATCCGTTTCCTTAGATTATGAAGATGTAGGAGGTGCGTGTTGTTCATATAAATTGCCTTTTTGTTGAATTCAAATGTTGGATTCCCCGTGAGTAATGGGTGATTACTCCTCCCGGGTAATGGGTGATTACCCCTAGTTATCCTTTTATTTATTTATTTATTTTTTTGTATAAATGAATGATCTGTCTTTGTTGTTTGCAATTGCATTTTGATTGTATAATTTTGAGGTGGCCTTGTGCCTGGAAAATGTCCAATTACAGGGGAGACTACGTCAAAAATTTTTTCAAAATCTGCCGCTACTTAATGTGGAATAGAATAACTACCCTTATCTTGGAGTGTATTATTCGATTGAGCATGAGTATATATCCCATAATAGCATTATTATTAAAAATAATATTGCTAATAAGAATAAGAATAGGAGTAATGAAATGAGTAATAATAATAATTTCATATATAGGTCGATGTTAATAATAGCGGGAATAATATACGTTATAGAGAGAGTTTAAACAAATATAAACATTGGAATGAAAATAAATAAAATGTTATTATTTAACCATTGGAATGTGTAAAATAAGAATATAATTAGCTTTAATAGTATTTAATCTTAATCAAATTCCTCAATTAAGATTAAATACTTGGTTAAAACGTATATATTGAAGGTGTAATCGTATCCAACGATAGCAATTGTAAATTCTATGTTTTGGACCTCTTTTTGTTAGATAATAGAAAGGAAAATGTAATTATACTTCTCTTCCTTTTGTTTAAGGGGTGATTTTAATTATTGAGTTGATTGTTCTTTTCTCTCATTTAGACGTCATGGAGGATCGTAGTTGGATGTATAGAAGGCACGCTTCGGTGTAAAAGGGATCACTATTGAATTTGAGGAAGGGGTTAAGGCTTTTTTGACATTTGCCTTATCAAATGCAATGTCAAGCGTAATTAGATGCCCGTGTGCAAAATGTAAGAATAAAAAGTACCTGGATCCAAGCACAAGTTAAGCTCCACCTGTGGAAGTCCGGATTTGTGCCTAGGTATTACCGGTGGACATGTCATGGTGAGCCATTCGAGTGTCCCTCAAGTGTGTCTACCTCAATCCCGAATCCGATTCACATCAAGAAAATCGGTCTCGCGAAATGGTCTTAGACGTAGCGGGACCCGACTTTCCCCCGAAGCTCCATCAGCAGTTCATTTTGAAGAGCCACCTAATGTGGAGGTACAAAGGTTTTACGATATGTTAAAGGCGGCGAGAGACTCCTATATGGGATGGATGCACACAACATTCGCGACTTTCACCGGCTTCAAGGTTATTAAACATTAAGTCCGAAAATAACCTCTCGCGTAAAGCCTTTAACGATGTTGTGCAATTGATGAAAGAGGTTGTGCCTAGCGATAATACGATTCCCGATGATTTCTATCGGATGAAAAAATTAGTGGTCGGGTTGGGTTTGCAGGTACAAAAAATAGATGTATGCAATAATGGATGCATGCTTTCTTGGAAAGATGACATGAATCGTAGAGAGTGTAAATTTTGTGGCCATCCTCGATATGCACGAGAAAAAGGTTGGGAAGAACACAAGTAGAAGGGAAATTTCATTCAAGAAGATGTATTACTTCCCGATAACACCGAGGCTACAAAGATTGTACACTTCCAAAACAACAGTGAACACATGAGATGGCATGGAGAGAACGAGATCGGAGAAAGGCACAATGAGTCACCCTCGTGATACTTGAAGCATGGCAACACTTTGATCGAATATATCCCGAGTTTGCAAAAGAAGTACGGAATGTCAAACTTGGTTTATGTACGGATGGATTCTCACCATTTGGGATGTCGGGTAAGCAATATTCATCCCGGCCGGTCATTCTCACACCGTATAATCTCCCCCATGGATGTGTATGAAGGATCCGAGTCATGTTTTTAACAATCATTATCCCGGGCCCCAAGAATCCAAAGCACCAGGTGGATGTTTATTTACAACCCTTGATAGACGAATTAACCAAATTGTGGTTTGAAGGTGTCACCACTTATGACATATCGAAGAAACAAAGCTTCCAACTACGGGCGGCACTTTTGTGGACTATTAATGATTTTCCTGCATATGGTATGTTGAGTGGCTGGAGCACTGCTGGGAGACTGGCTTGTCCATATTGTATGGGCAATACAAAGTCTTTTCATCTACAAAATGGTGGGAAACAATCATGGTTTGACTGTCACCGTCGTTTCTTACCATCGGATCATCCTTACCGGAGGGATACGAGATCTTTTAGGAATGATAGAGGTTACGAGACATCACGGCTCGTGCAATACCCTACTAGTGAAGAAATGCGGGATAGTTTGTCTAATTATGAAAAAATTACAGAAACATGCAAAGAAATTGGAAGGAGTAATGGCGAGGGGAATATCTCATAATTGGGCAAAAAGGAGTATTTTTTGGGATTTGCCGTATTGGCGTACTAATTTGGTCCGACATAATATTGATGTAATGCACAATGAGAAGAATGTATTTGACAATGTCATGAATACAGTTCTTGAGGTAAAGGGTAAATCAAAAGACAATTTAAAGGCTAGACGTGACTTAGAAATTTATTGCCATAGGCCCGAGCTACATGCCTTGAATGTGGGAGGAGGAAAAGTGGCTATACCTAAAGCTTGTTTACTCGTTGACATCGAACAAAAGAAACTTTTGCTAGAATGGTTGAGGGGATTGCAACTCCCGGATGGATACGCTTCAAACATTGGAAGATGTGCTTGATTTGAATGAGTTGAAGTTATCCGGTATGAAATCACATGATCATCACGTATTCATGGAGAGACTACTTCCAATTGCATTGAAGGAATTTCTTCCTTCTAATGTATGGGGTGTTTTGACGGAGTTGAGTCTTTTTTATCGTGATCTATGCTCTCCTAAGTTGAATGTAGCTCATATGGCCAAATTGGAGTCCGACATTCCTTTATTGTTATGTAAGTTGGAGAAGATATTTCCACCTGCATTCTTTGATGTAATGGAACACCTATTAATTCATTTGCCTTACGAAGCAAGAGTTTGTGGCCCTATTCAATATAGGTGGATGTACCCGTTTGAACGGTAATCGAATCATTCAATCTAATTCTTTTCATAGCAGGTTCGATATAAGCGTGTGTGACTGAAGTCGTATTTTTTTTAAATGACAGGTATTTGCATCAATTGAAAATCAAGGTGAAAAATAAGGCTAGAGTTGAAGGGTCAATCTGCAATGCTTATCTAGTTGAGGAAGCATCCACTTTCTTCTCTTATTATTTTGAGCCATATGTACAATTATTTTGAGCCACATGTACAAACAAAACGTACAATTCCAGCGCGTAATGAAGAAGGAGAACGATTAGAGAGGGTGCAAGAACCTGGGCTGTCAATCTGCAATGTTCAAGGACGGGTGATAGGACGAATTCGAACTCGGTTCCTTACTTCTGAAGAATTCGTTGCAGCAAGAATTTATATGTTGCTTAATTGTGGTGAAGTGCAGCCATACATTGAGTACGAGCTACTACTTCATACATTTTATACGATAAACGATACCTCATAATGATTTTGACTCATTCCATCTAATTCTAATGCATTACAGGGCATTCACGGCACACTTACGAAGTCTGGCTCCGACTATATCAGAGATAGAAATCAATAGAAGTATCAGCCTTGAATTTGCAGAATGGTTTAGTGGATATGTAAGTCTCATAAGATAATAACTTGCATTTGGAACTCCATTGGGGATTCAATGGAGTTTCATAATGCTATAACTTTCATAATTACGAGGTTAACTTGTCTAATGTTTTTTAGGTACAAGATTCAGAAAATATGGTTACAAATGAATGCTTGAGGAACTTTGCTTGGGGTCCGTCAAGACTAGTGAAATCATATAGTGGGTACATAATTAATGGTTACCGATTTCACACTCATGATTATGCGGAGGGAAAGAAAACAGTTAATAGTGGTGTTTGCGTGAAAGGGATTGGAAATGACGCATCGGGACTCGATTACTATGGAGTGTTAAATGAGATTATTGAAGTGCAATTTCCTGGTAATCCACAGCAAAGCATTGTTCTTTTTAAATGTCACTGGTTTGATCAAACATTAAATCGTGGTACGAGGGTACATCCGCAGTATAATCTTGTGGAAATTAATCACAAAAGGAGCTATGCTAACTATGATCCATTTGTTCTAGCTCAACAAGCTATCCAAGTGTATTATGCATCATATCCAGGGAGTAAGAGGCCAAGATCTGATTGGTTGGCAGTTTGCAAAACCAAAGCTCGACATATAATAGATGCACCCGTGGTTGATAGAGCTTATCGGGAAGAAGTAGATGCTATCGACGAAGTCGACATATCGTTATTTGTTGATCTTGGTATTCGACGCATGAGAATGGTATGAGTGAAATGTTGGATGTTCATGATGAGGCTATAACAGCAAGGGATAGTTCTCCTATAAATGAAGAGGAAGAAGATGAATGGGAAACGAGTAGCGATACCTCAGTAGATGATGATGAGTCTATATCGGAGAATGATTCTAGTGAATAGGCCTGATTTCAATTCATTTACAAATAATATAGTTAATGGTGAGGGAATCCTGAAATCTATTGCATCATTACTATCCCATGTCAAATTTTAACTTACAATTTATTTGTTACTTGAATCTACATGCCTTGAATCTTTTAATTTTTATTATTTTAAATTCCATCACATACAATTTTGTTTCACAATTTTGTCTAATTGTCGGGAATCTCATCTCCTTCTTTTTTTTTGCAGGAATCTTTCGTTTAGACTTGTACAGACTCGGAGGATTTTTGTTATTCCTTATTATATTCTTTTGTGGTGTAAACAACAAGGTAGTTTATATATTATATTGTTGCTGTATTGACAGACAATTCACAAGGACAGAGGCATTTATAATTTTTAGCTTGATTTTAACTATATATAACATTTTAATTGGAACCCCGTGAGTGATGGGTGATCATTCCCCGTGAGTGATGGGTGATCATTCCTCTTGGGTAATGGGTGATTACCCCTAGTTATCTTTTGAATTTTTCTATATTTAAAAGATCTGTCTTTGTTGTTTGTAACAGCGTTTTGGTTGTCAAATCTTGAGGTGGCCTTGTGCCTGGGAAATGTCCAATTATAGGGGAGACTCTGTCAAATTTTTTTAAAATTCAATTTACAAGTACAATGTTTATTTTGACATATCCATCATCAGCAAAGCATTATTATTGTATTACTTTAAACTAGCGAATAGATATAACGTTTCAATGTTATTATTCTTTTATCATTTTTATTCACGGTTATTTACATCCTTCTTTTGGAGTGGGCTTCGTCTTTATTGGTTACTTATTTTTCTTTTTTCATCTCCTTTAGCAATGTCTTCTAATGAAGGATCATTGAGGGAGGGGAGTCAGGAGGGTCAGGAGCCTTATACTCCATCCCCTACTCAACTACAAAGGCTTTCAGTGCCTCATTCATTACATGGCTCTATTGGAGATGAGGGAGTACCATCCCCGGCTTTTCAATCATCCGCTGCTTCAGCTTCGCATTCTGTTGGGTTGCAAGTTACGGACTCCCGACCTTGGATTGTTCCACGGGGAAACGGGTAAGTAACATATTCATACTTTGTAAGATGTTGATTATTAGTTCAATTATTATTATTATTTTTGAGATTAACATAACTATATTGTACATTGTCATTGCACCAAAAATAGGTTCACCGGCTCGGACAAATGTGTCCGAGAAATTTCAAATATAATACAGCAGTACTTCACTGGTTCGTATCCGACATACACGCACGTCCCGATAACCGTGCGAGACTTATGGTTTCAAGAATTTGGGGTAAGCAATTTTTGAGTATTTTTTATCGTTTAAGTACTATGTTATATGTTAATCGTAAATCTTAATCATGATCATGCAGAAATATTTTCGGTGGAGGGAAGAGTATGCTTCTCTAATTCGATCAACTTGGGAAAAGAAGTGTCGGACGCGATTTTCGGACATAATGTCTAGGTCGAGGAATAGGGATGATTGGGTATGTCCTCATTGGATAGAGGCACGATATTGGAATGACATTTGCGAGTACTAGAGATCGGAGAAGTATCGAAGCTCTCATCCACCAACAAAAAGAATCGTGGGAGTAGTCGCACCCATACTCGGAGGGTCTATTTCATTCACGGAACACGAGGACCGTTTGGTAATTCACCTACATGCCTTAATTAATTATTAATCTAAATTATTTTATTACAAATTTATGTAAGATTGTAATGATTACATTGTGTTAACATAAATGTAGCGGGCCAAGGAGGGGAGTTCTTTTAGCTACACAGACATGTTTGAGACATTACATGTCTTTCAGAGCGGGCCACAAAAGGGTCAGTTTGTCAGTGAGCGATCTCGCCAGACATTGGTACTATATAGATTAAATATGTTGAAATTCTTTATACTGTATGGAATTTGTATTTTATTTTGATAATTACTATTGACAATTCTTTTTTTTTTTTTAGGATGAGGTGCGAAATCTCATACGTAGCACTCCTCAGTCCGAGTCTAGTGACTCTGTACACTCTGTTGTTCCTCTTGATGAAAAAGCCATGTTTGTAAAGGCACAAGACGGGTTCAAAAGGGGACGAGTTTTTGGATTAGGCTCAGAGGCGACACATGTTCGAACTAGACTGTCTCAAAGTGGACTGCATGCATCTTCTCCTACACAAGTTGATATTGGACATCTAGTAGAGCAAAGGGTTCAACAGGCTGAGCGGAGATTCAATCGACAAATAGACTTGTACCGGGACTTCATGAGGCAACAACAGTCTACATTTGGTGGTTGGATGGCAGCTATATCGGACAAAATGGGTATTCCTGCACCATCTATGCCATCCATAGAGGAGATAGAAGCGCGCATTGCGGCTGCTAATGCTGAAGATGAAGATCCAAATGTTGACGATGGATTTGATCCAGCTGATGAGCACCCGGTCCCACGTAGTGGCTCTCGTTCCCCTCCTCCACCTCCTTCTGCAGCTGCTCCTTTATTGCTTACATAGACTTGTTATATTTATTTTTATACTCTTTATACACTATTACTTATTTTTGTGAATTATTTTACTTTTTTAGATACTTATTATGTATTTTATATTATATTTTAATATTTAATTATATTTATTTGGGTTTATTTTTAATTTTTTATAGTATTTTTTTGGATTATGAACATACTGTTGATATTTATTTGTATAATATTTCAGGGTTGATTTATAGGGTAATAATTTAAAATAAATATAATAATAAAAAAATTTATTGCAAAACCCTCGCAATTTGCGAGGGTTTTGCGAGGGTCACGACTTGGGGTTAATTGTCCCCTCGCAAAACCGTCGTAATTTGCGAGGGTTTTGCGAGGGTCACGACTTGGGGTTAATTCTCCCCTCGCAAAACCCTCGCAAATTGCGAGGGTTTTGCGAGGGTCACGACTTGGGTTAATTCTCCCTCGCAAAACCGTCGCAATTTGCGACGGTTTTGCGAGGGCACAAGGTTGGCCCTCGCAAAACCCTCGCAAATTGCGACGGTTTTGCGAGGGTCACAACTTGGGGTAATTGTCCCCTCGCAAAACCGTCGCAAATTTGCGAGGGTTTTGCGAGGGTCACTTTTTTTCGTCGCAAAATCGTCGCAAAAATTGTTCCTCTGGTGAAGTTTGACCAAAAATATTCGTCGCAAAATCCTCGCAAAACCGTCGTAAATAGCAACGAATTTTTTTTGCCCTCGCAAAACCGTCACAATTTGCGACGGTTTCCCATGGCCGTCGCAAATTGCGACGTCGTTTTTTGCGACGGCTAAAACCGTCGCAAAAACGGTCAGCGACGGTTTTGCGACGGTTTTTGGCCGTCGCAAATGGCGATTTTTCCTGTTGTGATTTTAAAAGACATGGATGCCGATGATGAGAGTGGGGTAATTTTTTTAAAACTTATTATCATTTATATATATATTTTTTGTATTGTTGATTTGCTTTATTAATATTTCAAATAATGTACATATATTTAAAAAATTACTAACAATATTTCTTTTATAGGTGAGTGGAACTACCAAGGTTGGACTGGAATGAAGTTTGGATTTGGCAACTTCAACTTTTCTTGACTTATATTACATTGTATGTTTAAGTGAGGATACTCTTTACTTTGTATTGTATGTTGAACTTGGTTATTTCATGCGTCATTTGCTTATTTATGTTTTTAATATCTTGGACTCGTGGGTTGTATTTCCAATTTGTTGTCTTGGTTTATGTTTTCATTTTGTGGATTGATATGTGTTGGGACAATTAGACTTGTAGCAGTTGAATCCCCTCTTGTGAAAATAGTGTCTTTGTATTTTATTTCTATGAGGTTAGGAATTGTCTATTTACAGGGATTATTAAATTTGGTTTGAGATGTGTTTTATTTAGGAAATATAGTGTTTAGAATTTTTAAATTTATTGTTGGGCTGAAACCGGGCCCCCACTTCCCCGCCAGGCCGGGATCGAGGATTATTTTGTCCCCGGTGGACCGGAGACAGGGGCTACACGGGGCGGGGCTGGAATTCCTAATCTCCAGCCCGCCCGATCCCATTGCCATCCCTATATTCGGTCTTGCTTGCCAGTTTGTTGCTTGACCCTTACTACTGGACAATTAAAAGTTTTCAGGCACCTGTTTTATATTATTGGATCATTTTCATTCGTTTGTCTATATTTACCCTCTCTAACGTGCTATCATGTACTACATTATAGGTCTCTAGTCCAGCTTTTGTGGGGAGCATTTCAAACTGTCTTTTCGATCATGTAGTCAGGGCAATCCTTTGGCAAAATATTCAACTTTGACCTTTGGGAATACTATAGGGAGGCATGTAGCTTGTAAAAGGATCCAACATTAGTAGGATGAATGCTTACAAAAAGTTTGCCTTTTTATGTTGCTTTAGGTTTGTACCATACTGGTGCAAAATATTCTTGAGCTTACAATTTCATATTACCAATTAATCAATGACTAGTTCTTTATTTGTCAATGTTGCAAGATAAAATATTCCACATTTGACATATATTTGACTGCCTAAGTTGCTTAAAATTATCCACATCTGACACGTTTGACTGCCTAAGATTGCTTAAAATTTTCTTTTGAGCTAGGCACTTGTGGAAAAAGATTGGCTAGCATTTGGTCATCCCTTTGCTGATCGTGTACGAACGCCATCTGTTTCTGGAGGTGGCTGCATGCCTCTTGAGTTGTCTCGGCAATATTCCACAGGAAGCATTCCTTCATCACCTATGCGCCAGACATCAGGCTAATTCACATCTCAAGCCCCAGCATCTTCACATGCGCAAAATAATTACTCACCTATTTTTTTACAGGTATGTTTGTTGTGCAAATAAATCCATGAGTTTAGCAAATGAGTTTTTATCCTTTCGTACCTGTATTCCATCTCTCTCGCACTGTTTCTGCTTATTGCTTGAGAGAACATGAAAATCCTTTTGGCAGACTGTAGTCGGTGCTGGATGTAGTAGTTCTGTATCATTTTGAGTTATGTTTATTTCATCTTCAACACACATGCCTGAGTTGGTATGTGTGTTGATTACAGATGTTGTGGTTTAATTGAGTTGGTAGACACCTCAGTGTATTATTCGGAATCAGATGACCAATAAATGGTTAGGGTAGACTCGTCAGCCTTTAAGTTGTCTAATTGGTTGTGATTATTATAGTGGTATATTCTCAAGTTTTACTAGTTGGTTCCTTAACTGAAAACAATGTTACAATGTGCCAGTTGTGATGTAAAAAGTGACCCAGCTTTAAGTTGAGGTTTGAGCTTTAATCTTATCATCAAGAATTTTTCAATATTTTCGTACCTAGGGGAGGAAATATTGGCATAAAGTACATAAAGTTCAAAGTTGAACTCTGAGAAAAGCTTAGCATGCCAGTGAGTTGGGATGCATATACTTAATATTATGCACTTTATATTGTCCAATTACTCTGACAGATTATTTAATCCTGCAGTGGGTCGAATGTGTTTCACAATAAATGCGAAAGTATCCTGTTGCCTTTGAATTCTCCTCGTATGTATCTTGTTTGATTTGTGAAATTGGCGGTCAATAAATGCTGAGTTTCTAGATCAAGTTCAAAGCAAGGATAGACTGATTCTCATTTTTTGTGATGCAGGCTTTCCTGGTTGATTTAGTGGATGTTGTGCTTTCATGTCGTTTTGGGAACTTCTTGTGCAATAGGTAAAGATTTTTAGGCACATCATCTGAAATTTGTAATTTGTATTTTCCAATTGAGATGGGCAATATAAGTGGGAGTAAGCTTTTTGATTTAGTGCTGGGTTATGTGGGAACAATTGGTGAAGATTACATGATAAAAAAAAGGAAATCCTTCTTGGAAGTGGAAGAAGTGTTCAGAATTGTGCTGTGGGCTTTGGTGGTTTAATGAGATGTTGGATTCTATGGCTTCTCTGCTCTGAGACTTGGGTTAATAGAGATGAAAGAACTGCACTGTCATTCAGATAACGTTTTTGAAGATTTGCTAAAATCTATTTTCAGTAGGAGTCCACAAAGATATGGGTTGGATCCTTACCTGTTGTCAATCTTTCCACTCACTGGCATTTTTACATGGTTTTCTCTGGTTTTGTACAGAATTTCAGGTTATGCATTTGACCTTTTAAGTATAATATTTTGCACTTTCCATATGTTCAAAATGAAATTTAATTTCTTGAATTGAGATCTGTATCTGTATCTGCTGGGGCTAGAATACTTGCAAATCCATCTGGGCTATGTTTGTTGACTCAGTCCCGTTTCCCCCAAAACCTTGAAAAGGGGTGTTGCAGGCTTTTTGACTTCCCATTAAACTGAATGTGAGTTTTGCAAATTAAATTTTTGTTAAATGCAGTGAGCAGGAAAGGCATGAAGCTGGTATTTTTTATGCTTGTGGCTGTTTATGGGCATATATGGCTGATTTGCGAGCTTCAAGTGGGGGTTCCCATGTGCATTACAATCCCTTTTTTGAATCATCACAACATGATGGGCCACTACTACCCCCAGTGGCATCTTTGGCCCCAGTTCCACCTTCGATGGGCCTGCCCGTTGGAATCTCAAGCTGGAGAGCTTGAAGCACAATGTAGGAACATGTCTAAAAGATTCACTGAACTGCAAAAGGTAACTAACTCTATCTCATCACCAGAATACTGCTTGCCTGCCATGCTGCCATATACAGGGTGGAAGAGGGGCTTTAAGGCCTCAGGAAGTGGATTTCTTCTGTTTTCAGTGTATATATGTTCCTGTTCATGGTATGCATATCTCATTATTATAGTTGAATGGTTAACAAACCAAAGATCATCTGAGACGTGGGACCTCATTTTAGCTAGCTAAGAGATATGTGCGAAGTGAACTATGGCATACGTTTTCTCTGGGCAAGTTAATATCTTTCAAGTGAACAGCACATCATTGTTTTAATTTTGGTGCAACGTGTCACTAATTAGTCTGGTCTTGCTAATTATTGATTATTATTATTATTTTTTTGGGTTCAAACATAGAAGTAAGCTTGTCATAAAATTCAATTATCAGCTATATGCTTGTTCTATTAAGATTTATAGGCTGTTTGCAAATTAACAGGCAAAAGAAGAGGCGGAAGCAAGAGTTAAAGAAGCCACTGCTACCTTGGAATCCTTAGCAGCTGATTTGCGGAATGAGAAGCTCATAAGCAGTTCAGCCATGGATTTGGTTTGGTCAAGCGAGCCAGGAAGGAAAGTGCAGCTATAAAGCGAGCAGTACAATCACTGGGGGTGTAAAATACAGTTCTTCGGAGATGGTGACTGCATTGTTGGCATTGAAAATAATCCAACTGAAATTCCTAAAAAATCTACGCATTCATCTTCAAAAGAGGAATCCGGTGTGAGACGTTATGCCCACTGCGCACCAGAGATGGAGGGTGTAGATGGCCTGATGCTGGTTGTGCACAATTTGGGAGTCCGTTTATTGGATTGAGAGCAAATTTTGATGCTTTTGATCGGCTGTCTATATATGATAGCTATTTCCTGCCAGAATAGAGATATATATTTCAGATATTTAAACTAGGCATGCAGTATGGTAACATGCATCAAGATAATTGTCAAGCTGAGGATCTTTGTAAAGGAGTGTAGACTGGGTAGGTAAAAAGTTTTGTTGGGGAAATTTTTAGGCGACTTCAACCATTAACAGATAAGAGTTACAAGGCATGAAGGTGGTCTTGGTATTGGATATAGGGCAGCTGCATATACAGAGATTATATAGAAAGTAGCTATCATGGTTACCGATAGCTGTGAGGATACAGATAAAGAGCCACTGCTATCTCATACAAAATGGTGCTTTGGGGTGGTGACAAATTTCGGTAATTTCTTCTGACAAATGTGCATCAGCTTATTGTCATTTTTTGTTCTCAAGCAAATAGGCTTGTGTACAGATTCGCTATGTCATTCAGGCTTTGTCACTGATCACTATTGTTGAATAGTTCGTAGCATTGCTAGTCAATAAAATTTTTCTTTGGAAGAATTGTCTCCATTTTAAACTTCTCCTTCGGTGCAAATCCGAGTATTGAAGCGATCGGCTATCGACTTATGGAGAAATATAGTACGCTGTTATACCTATATAGGAATTTCTCTGGCTTTGCTGATAGCACCACTGCATATTTTTGTCTAGTGATTGACATTT
Organism: Voacanga thouarsii; assembly: GCA_026120185.1. Classification (NCBI taxonomy): domain Eukaryota; kingdom Viridiplantae; phylum Streptophyta; class Magnoliopsida; order Gentianales; family Apocynaceae; genus Voacanga; species Voacanga thouarsii. The sequence goes on along the minus strand of JANUWF010001066.1, from coordinate 223,799 downwards.
GTGCCCGGCCATAGGCATTGTGGTAGAAGGGGGAACTGAGCTTTCATCCGTCGGGATTTCTGTTTGCTTTCGAATTATCAGGATTGAGGAACTGAATCTGCATCTTCGTGCCAAACCAAATTACCAAGGTTCATCAATTTTATATCCTTGATTAACCGATCCGAATTATCCTTGATTTGCCATCTTTTGGGCACCTTTCATGAACTCATCTCTTCTCACGTCCAGCGGTTCCTGGATCCTCTTTTCAACCATGACTCTGTCACAAGTGTCTTTCATGTCCAAACCAACGTTCCAAACCTCCCCAACTAGCCTACTGTTCACCTGCTGATCGGCATTGAAAGGCCAGCATATCATCGGCACCCCCTCCTATACACACTCAAAGTAGAATTCCAGCCACTGTGAGTCAAGAACCCTCCAATGGCTGGATGTGCCAGGACCTCCTCCTGTGGTGCCCATCCCACCATGTACCCTCCTCTACTTCTTGTACCTTCCAAAAGCTCCAAGGGGATATCGCTCTTAGTGTTGACTGAGTTTGGCCTTACAACTCATAGAAATGTTGTGTATGAATCAAACAAAGCATGATGGGTTGTCTGTTGGAGTGGTTGAAATGGAGTGGTTAGACAACCACTCCACTATTGTATTAAAAGACATTGAAGATGGAGGATTGAAGATGGAGGTTAATGTCTCCCTGAGTGCAAAGTCTCACACCCAACGAGAGAGAGCAGCTCCAAAGAAGAGTTTGTTGTGAGTGTAAAACTCAAAAGAAAATTGTGAGGGTTAGAGGGTTTGAAAAATTCGCAGGGTACTCTCTAGATATTTTTCTTAGATTTTGGGTGTGAGAAAAATATTGTATTTGATATTATATGGTTGTAATAATTTTCTACATAGTGAATATTTTTTTCGATTATCTTTTGACAACGATCATAGTTTTTCTCCGTTTTTTATATTTTTCATGTAAATCCTTATTTTGTTATTTTTCTTTGTAGTTGCATGATTATTTTTTATTAAAGGTAGTCTGTGGGGTAATAGAAAATTTTTTCTCAATTGGTATCAGAGCCTTACTAGGGTATCAATATCTACTTATCGTATGCTCTATTGCAACTAGGGTGGATCCTCTACATCAGAAAATAAGTTAGATTATTATTTACTCTGTATATTAAGCCTACAAGTACCTTTGGTGCGGTGGAGTTTTCGTGTGTGTTTTACACTAAAATAAAACTAGAGAAAAAATGTCAGCAACTAAATTTGATATTGAGAAAAATTGCAAGAAGGGTGGAGTTGGTTCGGCCAATAGCTAAAAAAAAAAGATAATGTTACCAATGTTGTTTTCCTAGTAGAAGGAGATGATGAATTATTTTAAAGAAATATATATATCTTCCTGCCATGATTGCTATCATTGAAGATGCCATGAAAGAGAACGTATGATTGGTAGCATGTCTACAAATTTGCACACAGATATTGACGGATGATTATGTAAGGGGTGAGGTGGAATAACGGAATGTCAATTACTAATGAACTTTCGAAAAATCAGTATGGAAGTTGCATCATAACTATCGACATGTGCCAAGGTGAAATTCTTGAAATTGATATTAATTTCAAGTGGATATACTCTTTTTGGTAGAGTATGATAATGGTTATTATTGTCAATATTAGACAATGTCTTGGTAGCAGTTTTTTTTTTTTTTTGTTTAATTCAGGTGAAAATTGTTATGCATAAATCAAACAAAGCATGATGGGCTGTCTGTTGGAGTGGTTGAAGTGGAGTGGATGGACAACTACTCCACTATTGTATTGAAGGGCATTAAAGATGGAGGTTGATGCCTCTATGCAAAGTCTCATACCCAATGAGAGAGTAGCTCCAAAGAAAAGTTTGTTAGTGAGTGTAAAACTCAAAGAAAATTGTGAGGGTTAGAGGGTTTGAAAAATTCTCTGGGTACTCTCTAGATATTTTTTTTAAGGTGTAGGTGTGAGAAAAATATTGTGTTTGATATTATATGGTTATAATAATTTTTTACATAGTGAATATTTTTCTCGATTGTCTTTTGACGACGGTCGTGGTTTTTCTCTATTTTTAGAGTTTTTCACGTAAATTTTTATCTTATTCTTTTTTTTTATAATTGTATGATTATTTTTTATTACAGGTAGTCTGTGGAGTTATAAAGAATTTTTTTCCAACAAGAAATTGCTACCCATTGTTCACTAGGCCACAGATCTTAGGGGTTGGTTATCAAGCCATGCAATGCAGCTTGTGTCTTCTTCCCAAAGGCTGCTTGAGGATGGCTTCTCAGAAGCTACTCTGGCTTTCAAGTGGGCATGAAGTGGTCCGACTGTGTAGAGGTTTGGGATGTTCCTTCTTATATGTGTTAATGCTGGCTCTTGTACGTCATCAAATGTGTTGAGTAGAAGCCCATATGCCCCAGGGGTTTGCTGAGTCTCGGAGATGACAACTTGCAAGCTGCAGGGGTCTTCAAGATTTGTCGTCCGGCAGAAACTTGGAAGGTCGCGAAGCCGAAAGCTTTCTAATCCCATGGCACGCTTGAAAGAAATCCATCCATGTCGCTTCCTTCTACAATTTTTTGCATTAAAATACCTATTAATAAATGTTCTTGCAACATATACATAACATGTATTCATACCGAAAATACTAGTACCACTTAGTGGAAGTTTGCCATCTTCAATAAGTTCAGGAATGCAGAAAAATGCCAAGAACCAGCTAGCACTAATGGTTCGGAAAAGGATGGTTGGAATATGGAATTCGTTCGCCACATCAACGGTGTAAGACATAATTCCATCAGCAATTATGCAAGTAACTGGCGGTTTCCCATTGTGGTTTTGGCGGGAATTCCCCAAACTCCGACAGTGCGGTGGTTGGGCTGAAATTGCAATTGTAGTGCAAATGCGATCTCCTTAAATGAAGTCGCATTTGCAACCATAGTCATTTTTTTCCAAGCAAAAATGAAAATTTTTTTCTAGAAAAATTGAGTAAGGTCGGTTAGTGTAATGCGACATCAGGGTTGCAGGAATGCGATCTTGCTTTAGTTCCTGGACAAAGCAAGAAGCCACTCTGAAAAAAAGAGCCAAACACCAAAGCTTTAGCCCGAAGCTCGGATAAAAGAGCTGAGGCATGGGACTTATCGCGACAAGCCACAGCTTCAGCAAAAGAAATAAGGAGTTGGACCAATTTCATCCCATCACCACTATCTTCTTCTACATCTCCACCTCTCAGAACCAATAATGGATGCTGCTGCCTCTTCCACAGCCTCAGCCGCGAGATATCTCTGGGTATAAGTCCGTATATGATCTCGGAAATGAAGCCTTGGTAGTAGAAGGATAAGTCCGTATACAACTGAAACCAACAGGTAGGAGAAGGATTGTCAAGAATGGCAAGAAAGGAATGAGGATAACGAGCCAGTGATCGAAAACTGAGATCCAAAATGCCTCTAGTCATCTGAATATCGCTTTCTTCAGTCAATGACTCAAGAGGGAAAAAACTAGGGGCCATATCATGAAATATCTCCCTCTTTTTCTCCTTTACTGATCAACAATGATAAATCAAGAACGCTCTGAAGAGCAAGATCGCATTAGAATGCGATTTTGACACTTTTTTCAGAAAAAAATTTCCATTTTTGCTTGGAAAAAAACGGCTATGGTCGCATTAGCTCATTTTAGGAATCACAATTTCGACCCGAGGCACCCACGGTCGGAATTCCGGAATAAATTGGCACCATGTTCCGAAGTTCCCGTGGTTTTGGCGACTTGAGATGAGCGTGTCTCTGAACCGTGGTTTGACTACAGCATTTATGGCGTTAAAGAGCCCACTAACACGTACGGTCACCAGTCCGGGGATGGTCAGCCGGAAGCCCATCGGAAACGGTTTCGAAGTAAAAACCTGGATATTGTGCAAAGTAATCATTAATGTTGGTGCAATAGAGCAGGCGTTTGTGTATGTGATCCGAGTTCAGAAATGTAACATGAAGACCTCCATGGCAGAGCAGCTCAGCAAGCTTTAACATTCAGTTAATATGACCCCGGACGGGAAAGGGAAAAATCAGTACATGAGGAGGCTGTAAATTGATGTCCATGGTAACAGTTGAATGTAGCATGCGTGTTAGTACTAGTTCTGAGGATGCTAGAATTGTTCGTTAAGAACATATAGGCTGCAAATCTGCACATAATGATGAAAATGTGAGACACTGTTGGATATCTTGGACTACTTTCCCTCCTTTGTTACAACAAATTTGTTGTTCATGCATTTTATGGCCCTTCCGTAGCTGCTAGAAAGATTTCTTTTCGTCTCTGCTTATCCATGCTTTGCACCATGTTATATCATATCGGCAGCTCATGAAAGAAATGCCTCTCGGGAATAGATTTTTGCTCTGGAAATACTACCGATATGCGCCTAATTAAGTTTCTTGAACGAGTTGAGTATCCAAAAAAAGATGGTTTTAGCATAGAAATAGCTTCTATTTACATATTTAAAAAAAAAAGTGCATGAAAACTTTAGAAGAAAGTAAGAATGCTACAGACATCTTGGCACCTATAGCAAAGTCAAGCTGAATGGAGACTAGGTTCTTCGAGGCATCAGAATGCAACAGCGCTATCGGCAAAAGTACAGGTTTTGGAAGGCATGTAGAAATAAGCAATGGCATACGTCAACGAAACAAATGTATACACTGTTTCATTTCTGAGTGCAAACTCAAAATATAAACAACTGTAATTTTAACAGACTGCAGAACTCTTTCCAACGTATGTTTCTTCCTAAGTATTGAAACTGCTAATCAAGAGCTGGTGGAGGTTCTCCATTGGATGGCTTCTTCCTTGTCCTCCTCTCATTCCATCTGGTCCATGCCCACCTTAAAAGCAAGAGACCTCCAATTGCATAAACCTGAACCCAAGATGAAAGCAAATAGGATTAAATGAATTATCCATCACGAAGGGGAGGCTATGATCCTGTCAAGGCAACTAGATAAAAGACAGTTGCTTCTCTGCTCTCCTTCTCGTGAACCAAACAAAGAAACTATCTAGATCATTTCTTCCTCAATTGGCAATGCAAGCATCACACACCACTTAAACACACTCCCTTCTAACAAGGATTTTTATCAATATCTTGTAGTGAAAAATTTTCACTTTTAAAATCTTAAACCAGAACCAAAATTTACACTTTGAAAATTGCTTAAAAAGGCAGAGCAGGTAAATGTCTTTTTGATCAATAAGTAATTTAATTGATTCAGTAACAACCACTTAACAGACGTAACACTCAAGCCTCTTAACCTGTGACATGAATCTAACCACTGATGATTTCATTCTGTACATAGTGAAAGAAACAATGTCCATCTAAGGGCAGAAAAGACTGAAGAATTTTAAGCTGATATAGACATAGGCTTGCGATGAACATCAGTGTTTTTCATGAAGAACAGTGAAGTGGTTGGCGGTTTAGAGAGATGAAGAAAATCAGGACCAGAGGAATCATATCAAGAAAAGAGCAAGTTGTGAGGTTAGTTTCTAAAAGGATAAATTTGGGTTCAACAAGCCTCTCTTTAATATTTGTAATAGCAAGAAATCCATTACATATTAATGGAGCTATACTGCAACAAACTTTAAAAATATACTCAGTAAAAAGACTTCTTTATAAACTTACAAGCATGTACAAGCACTATACTTACTTTTGTCAGCTTTGGCATGCTACAAAGTTTCCCAATACTATATGATCATCAATTCCATTTAAAAGCCTCCTCCTAATTTTAATCCATAGTGCCTACCTTAAAGTTACAGGCTCAATACCATATACTCCATTAACTCTCTCTCTTTTTCCTTTCAGAGAAGTTAATAGTGGAAATAAGTTTGCATGATCAAGGTGGCATATCATCAAACTTACAAATTGACATGAGATTTGCAGCACTACTCATATTTTCTGGACAGTGGTTTGTACAATTTCCTTTAGTGAAGCCTAGCTGAATGGAAAGGAAAGTATAAAGCATAGACTTCTAGTTACCAATCAAATTAGTTGGAGAATAATATTTTGCTCCAGGGCATATACCTTCATAAATTGTCCCCTAGAATATGAAAATTAATGGGTCCATGAAACTTATGTCAACTGCAAACTTCTTCACAGACCAAAAGGACACTAAAATTTTCCTTCATTTCTATTTTAAACTACTATTTTGTAAGCTAAAATTAGAACACCATAGGCTAGGTAAACTGAATATACGGAACCATAAGCAAGGCCAAAACCAGATATGGAGTAAAAATCACGCCTAGATATGGTATAGAAAGTTCCAACCTTTCCCTGTGTTGTTAGAGAAGCTGACTTTAGCCTTCATGCGGTTCATGAATTATACCAGATAGGGAAAACCAGGAAAAACAGAACAATTTGTCCCGCTTCTCCCACTAAAACATCTAACACAGCACCACATATAAGTTAGGAATCAGAAGCAAAATAGAAGAAACCCAAGTTTACAGTGTGAAATTGCACAATGTATTTTCTCATCCATCTAAACCATAGCATTTACTATGTAATCCACTCTATACCATTGCAATGAATATAAAAAAATTCCAATCCACTAGTAAAGTTTCAAACAATTCGAAGAGAAACTAACACAGTTGAATTTCAACATATAAAAGGAAACAGAATCCCAAGAAAAAGCAGAATTTTTTGAACAAACTACTGAAACCTGCCAGACGACGACGGGGTTAGTGTTTCGTTCTTCAATCTCATCAGGTTCGAGCTTTAAAGAAGGCAAGCTCTCATCTTTATGCCGAGGGAACCTGACCACAAGAGGCTTAGCCTCGGCCTCAACTTCATCCACAACAGGGCTCACTTTAGTGGCCTGTCGAGCCTCTGCTGCAGCAGAGTCATCTTCTCGGTTATTCTTACGAGGAAATAAATTGAAGAGTTTAAGAAAGTCGGAAAAGATATTTAAAAAAAAGGGGTTGCTGTTTTGGGGATTGTTCTGCTGTTGGCTTGGCTGTTCTGAGGATTCAGCCAGCGAGCTGGACACCGTCGCCGTCGCTGCCGCCGCCGGAGCATATGCGGAGGTATCGAGCTCTGGCATTGTGACGCACTCGTTGTGTGCGTGGGGGATTGAAATATTGGCGGAGATCACATAGCAATTACAAGGGAATGAGACTCGTCTAGTATCCAGGAGAAGGAGAAACATAGTTTTTTTTTCACTCAACTCTTAAATCTATGTTATTTGCTCCTGAATTTTTCAGAATTTATATTTTTACTCCTTAACTTTTTAAATCCATGGGTTTGCTCTCGAACTTTTAGGCTACAAATGTATTGGAGATTTTTTTAAAAAACAACACTATTTTAGCCTTCTTTTTTATAAAAAATATAATGTAAATAAATTTTATTATGTAAAATATTAGTTTTGTCCAATTGATTTTTTAGTTTTTTAAAATAAAATTATGTTTATAGTTTTTTAAATATATATTTCAATCTAAGTACCTGTTCTGACCTTTAAAATGAATTTAAATGATATAATTTTGAAAATACTTTTTGTTAATTTTAAATTCTCTCTATTTATAAAATTATTTAATTTTTATCTATTTTTAAAACTATATTGTAAGGTTTCTTATTTCTTGAATTTTAAAATTTCTTTCTAGTACTTTTATATTTTATGGTCCTTTTTAGAGTTACATAATATCCGTAATTTCTAGGGTATGTCACGTTTTGAATTTTTAGAATTTCTCTCTTTATTTTATTTCATAGTTTGTTTCCTAATTATAAAATAGTGTTTTTATATCGATATACAATCTTGTGGACTTATATCATCTTAGGTCTTGTGCGTATAGTAGATATCAAAACTGTTGAGGTGTCGCTAGTGTTCAGGGTACTAGTTACCAAATATATAAACTAGTATGAATGATGAAGAAGGTGTAAGTCTATACAAAAATTTAATTCAAAAGTGAGTATGTGTAAGGATGGTAGAGAGAAATCATAGGGGATGAGGTAATATTTGAAAGCACAGATTGGAGATGGCACCATTATAAATTCCCTAGTCTTGATGAACTTGAACAGATAGGAAGACAGTTTCCCTGTGTTTTATGGGTTTTAATATAATTTCTTTGAAAAAGATTTAATTATAAAATTATTTAATTATCATTTTAAGAGAAAATATATTTGGTTGTTTAAGTTTTGAGGTAAGGCTTCGTATTACTGGATTACGACCCTGGTGATACGGTCGTGTCACATCCTGTGGGTGCAGGGCGTGACAGGATGGTAGAGAGAAATCATGGGGGATGAGGTAACATTTGAAAATACAGATTGGAGATGGCACCATTATAAATTCCCTACTCTTGATGAACTTGAACAGATAGGGAGACAGTTTTCCTGTGTTTATAATAAACACTTATGCGTCCCGTGTTTTTACTGCCCATTTAGCAGTAGGGTCTAGAAATTCACTCCTGAACGTAATATCTTCTAGCATGAAGCAACTCTGCTATTAGGGATGACCTCGATTCAATTTATTTACGGTTAAATCGTGGACCGAAATCGAAGTCAATAGTCCAAAAACTGTTGACCATAACCATTAATCGTGAACTGTGATTAGCGATCTTGTTAGAGTTAAGATTTTTCTCCAATCGGCAATTAATAGTTTAAACTGCCGGTATTTGTTTTAATTTTTTTTGTGACATGTGTCAGCATAATGTTCTGACACCTATCAATTAAAAATTAAAATTAAAAATTAAAAAAAGAGAAGGCCATAATGGCCATTTCATTTCTAGCCGTTGCATGATTTCTGGCCGTTGATAATGACGTTGATATTTTTTTATTTTTTCCTTCCTTACTCTCTCTATAAATAAGGCATAAATCCAATGAATATATTACTTCTCTCAACTCTCTCTCAATTCTTTTAACCTTCTCAATTCTCAATTGTCAATATATATTATTGTTATGTTTATTTTTTTATTTTTGAAAAAAAAAAGTATTATCCAAGTAGCTCTAAGGGTAAGAGAAAAATGAGTGATAGTACTAATATTAATCCAAATTTTCAATCGGAGACTTTTACTACTCTATCCAGTTATCAATCGACTTCTGGTTTTGATCCAAAATTTTTTCCAACGACATTTTCTCCTTCAACAACTGATCAACTAGTACAAGTTATTAATGAAGAAGTTGAAGTTCAACAACAATATACTTAAGAAAGTGATTTACAAATCGAAACTACATCAAAGAAAGTGCAAAAAAGAGAAGTTGATCTGTTTACCAAACATTTCACCATTACAAAAATGTCATCTGGTGAAATGAAAGTTAAGTATAATTATTACACTATTATTCTTAAATTATATACATTCAAGCCAGGAATGTGTTATGACATGCTCTCTCAATATATAAGAAGGTAGCATTCTCAGGAGTTGGATTTGAATTTCAAACAATAACAAATTATCGGACACACTACTACTACTTCTGCTCTGTCTGTTGGTTTATTTAAATATATTGAGAAAATAAATAGAAAAAATTAGCTAAAATGGTAGTTGTAAAATATCTTTCATTTAGTTTTGGTGAAAGATTACAATTTAATAAATATTGTCAAAAAAACTTTAAATCCTGCTGCAGATCGTGTTTCCGCACTACCCTCACACGTACGCTTAAAATATTACATAGGAAAAGTAAGAATCAACTAACTCAAATTTTTTTTAAATTTATCTTGTAAAATTTCTTTATGTAGTGATATTTGAAGTGATCATTGGTAAACTCATTCTTATATGGGTGTTATATGTCATTGGGTGAATAATGAATGGAATATTCAAAAACAATTAATTGCTTATAAGGCCTTTGATGGTCCACATTCTGCTGAAAATATTTGTCACTATTAATTGTTATTTTAGAAGAATATGGTTTAGTGAATACTTTTTTTTTATTTCTTTTGATAAGGCAAGTGCAAATATTGCCTCAATTATTAGTCTTAAAAATTTAATTGAGCCAACTTTTGGAGGTAATTTTTTCATGTTAGTTGTATATTTTATATTTTAAACTTATATGTATAAGATGGCTTAAAAAGTCTTAATCTTTATATTAAACCAATAAGAGTTACTTTTTTTTTATTTATTTATGACTTAGACCTACAGTTAGAAAATAATGGAATCAATTTTGTAGACGTAATGGCATGAATCCAAAACAATTCTAAAAAATATCCCAAATAGATGGAATTTAACATATGCATTGTTGAATGAATGTTTTCCATATAAAAAATTTTTATGTATTTTTTTTGCAAATAGAACTATTGGAATACATTTGTTTACTCAACAATAGAATGTTCGTGAAGGTATTTTATATATTTTAAAAATATTTAATGATACTATTTATAATTTATCTGGCCTTTATTATCCTACTACACGTTTAGTTATTTAAGAAGCGTTAATATTAATGATATTTTTAATTAATATTCTAGTGATGCTCTTTTTATCTTCTTGTATTTAATGTTATGAAAACTAAATAGTTAAAATATTATTTGTATATACTTGATATTAATTTAGTAGTTACTATTGTTGATGCACGTATGGGAATTGAGGGTTTACAAGAATGTCTTACTAATTATTATGATTCTTTATTTTCTAAACATAATATTGAAGATGATGATGATGATGATGATGATGATGGTAATACTTATGATTTTACATGTCCGTTTGATATTTTTCGTATAATAGCTAATTTAAGGAATATTCTTCCCAACTTATATTATTTTTCATATGATAGCTAATGTAAGGAATATTCTTCCCAATTTATATTATGAATATTCTAGAAGGTATGGTAGGGCTATCCAAAAAACTTAAAATATTGATATTCTGATATCCAAATCTTCAAAAATTAATCACGAAAGTAAATTGATGGTAGAAATGTCAAAATGACCAAAAGAATCTTCAAGTTCCACGGAGGAACTTAAATTATATCTAGCTTTATGATTTGAAGTGGAATGAAATAGATAAAAGATTTGATATCTTTAAATGGTGGAGAGAAAATGAGAACAAATTTCCTATTGTAGCACTAATGGCTAAGGAAATTCTTGCTATTTCAGTTTCAACCGTTGCGGTAGAACAATCCTTTAGTGTTGGAAAAAATATTTTGAGTGAAACTCGCTCAAGAATGGCACCAAAAGTTTTTGAAGTTTAAGCATATTTAGATTATTGAATTAGAGTTGAAAATTGTCAACAAGAAAATGTGCAATCAGATCTCAATGAATTTTTGGACATAGATACGGAAGGAAATATAATAGCCGAAAGTGAAGAACATTAAAGGTAAAAAAGGTTAAATGAAAGATAACTATGAGAGTTTTGATTCCTCTATACTCTAAGAGGTTATGTAGGTAGTTTAATTTTATAAAACTAAAATTAAGTTCAAATTCTTTTTTTTATATATTTTATGTTTGTAACTATTTTCACTTATTTTTATACTTTTTATACTTTTTTAAAAAATAAAAAATATATATTTTTTTAACTACTAAATCTGAAGTTGGCCAACTGCAATCATAACCGTTAATTGCCAAATCGTGAAATCGGGGTTGGGGGTTTAAGGTTAAGGTTTGCCATTTTGACTAATCGTTAACCAAAGGTTGACCAACCGCCCACTGAAATTTGTCAACCATGTCATGCCTATCTGTTATGATGAGCAATTGAATTATCATGTTACATCATTCAAAGCGACAATTTAGTCCTTATCCTTGTCCTCAATCCTACCAAGCTACATCACACACAATGTTTTCAAAATCGAATTGGACATTGCGTCGAAAAATTTATTAGTTCACGTTTTAATAGTCTAACCGTAATTAGACTGTAATTGAATCGTAATTGAGTCAGTAATATTATAATTTAAAAATGATAATATAATTATTATAAAAAATAAAATTGATTAATAATATAGTATAATTCAAGTCTATAAAAATATAAATATTTAAGTCTATAACTAATATAATATACTAAAATAATAAATTACCAATAAAACAAGCCATTCACAATTATAAAATTAAAAATAATCATTCTTAATTTATTAATGACACATAATTTTAAAATTTACCTCCTTAATTTATTTTTTAAAATGATCGGTTGGACCCATATCAGGCTAATCGATTTACGGTCTAACACAATTTATACAAAATACTACGATTTTTTATATTCACAATTCAAAAGACAAAATCAAACTAGCAACAGGGCTAGTTCACGGTCTGACCAATTGGACCGGCTAGCCCGGTCCAAAAAAGCTTGATCATACACTTCCTCTCTGTCATAGACAAACAAACTAATTGAATTAGGCAGCCGTGCCAAAAAAAGTTCAGGAGGAGTACATGAAGAATCAAGAACAGTTTCAAAAAGCGTTTATTTGAAGATTTTATGAATTCCTACCAAACAACGGGAAAAGCTACAAGTACGTTTGGGATGAAATCAAAGATAGGAAGCCGTGACAGTGAGAATGCAAATTACCCCACCGAATATTTACATATAAGCTTAGAAAATTATGCACATGACATTAAATCATTAATTTCTGAAGAAAAGTTTTGAAATTCAATGTTGAGTCTATCATTCTAGGCTCTATTTTATAGGTTAATCCACCTCTCTAACATCTGGTAGATCTTATATCAGCACAAAAAGTAGAACAAAAGAGATGAAAATTGGCTAGTTAATTAGTAAAATAATATTTTGTAGATCGTAGATCATCCTATGAGTAGAACGAAAGATATGGAAAATGGGGGGTTAATCAGTAAAATAAAAAGTGTCGAATGCAAAGAAAGCTATAGAGCTAAGATTTTTTGGAAAGAAAATTTAAAATCTTGTATTCACAACTTAATTATAAATAGGAGGGTTTGGTATATTTATAGGCAAACTTGAGTAGAACACAGTGTTTAGGATTCTCCGTAATATTTTATAGAAGGTCTAAAGTTTTATGATTTTTTAGAGAATATTACACAAGTTTAAATTTCTTTACTATATTCCTAAAAGCTTTTGGAATATTTTTACGAACTCCTTGAATGTTGACTAGTCAAAATCTCCAATGGCTTGAAACGACTCTGCCATGTCCCGTCTCGGCTCGTGCTACTAATCCGTGGCCCAATTATTTCTCATTTCGAATCGTCGATCTCAGTTGACCCTCGGTTTTATGCAGACCGTGTCACTAAAAATCTCTCTAGAGACTCACCGATTTTCTCTTCAGTATTTCATCTTTTTTCCTCTCACAAATATTATATAGTTCTTCTATATCCTTTTTCGTGGAATAGATGGATATCAAATGTATCTTTTAAATGTCCTTGAGAATCTGTTTGGTTCAAGACTTTATTTTAGTTTTCCTTAAGACTCTGTTTGGTTCAAGAATTTATTTTTAGTTTGCTAAAGTCTCTGTTTGGTTCAATAATTTGACAGACAAGAGTTTACTGTAGAAAAGAAAAGTGCTTTCTAATAAAAGGCTTCATCTTGGTAGCAATGGCAAGTAGGTTCGCTTGCACAGGTTCAGACTATGCTGGGCCAGTACAAATCGGCCTCTGGGATCGTGAGGCCTGCAGTCCTAGCTGGCCAATCCAGTGGGTCTTTTTTCTTTTTTTGGTTAAGAATTTTATTTTTTTTAATTTTTTAATAATTTAAATAACACGATTATTTGTAATTATATAAAAAAAATATTTTGAAGTGATGGGAGTTTGATTTAAACTCTTACCGATTTTAGTAATTAAAAAAATAAAAATTACATAAGAAAGAGACTTAGTACCTTATCTTTTTAAAAAGTATTATAGTATTTAAAATTTAACCATCACTTAATAATTTTTTAAATTTTGAAGAAAATGTTTGAAGAATTCTAAAAATATATTTCTAATAAATTCTATTTTAACACTTTTTGTAGAAAAATAGAAAAAATTGAGGTTTGAGAAGAGTATTTATTATGTTTTGGGATGAATTAGGAATATTTATAAAGTTTTTGGAGTGAAAAAGACTAAAAGTGAATATGGCCACTGGAGGTAAAAATGTTTAGGAAAAAAAAAATCAAAGAGCCAAATGTGACTCACACGGGCCTAGACGGATCAGCCCGCAGTGGACTAAGAAATTTTTTCTTTGGCTCCACACGGATCGGACTATGAGATCGGACCGCAAGCTAACCCGACCCACTTACTAATGCTATATCTTAGTACCAAAGAAGCATAATGAGGAAAATAAATCAAAAAACTTACTTGTAAAAGTTGAATCCAAATTAAGAAAAATATTCTTCCTTGCAAAAGGCAAAGTTGAAGGAAAATGAATTTGTACTCTACTATCTAATTCATAATTTAAGAGTAATCTTCTTGTCCAATCCCACTTTTTAATGTGTGTATGGTGGACTTACAGTGTTTAAAAAGACTGCTATATCTACATAATTTTAACCATTCTAAGAACAAATTTTATAATGTATATAGATTGAGAGGAAGTTGAAGGTGGTTTAGACTAAAATTATTACTTAAATTAAACGTCTGTAAATAAAAGTTTGTTCAAATTTTATTAACGTTTATTTATTTATTAATCGTTTAAAAGTGGAATATAAAATTTTGGCTTAATTAGTTCTAATTCATTCAATTATTAATACTAAATTATATTAAAAATTAAAAATTAAAAATTAATCTTATCTTTTACTTTTACTTTTTACTCATTTTTGGCCTGCCAAGTTCCGTTCTGAAAATAGTGGTAGACATGGAAAAAAATTATTTGGAATCGAAAATGATAGAAAAAGATTTGAAGAATAAATTATTGTAAATAAATAGTTTTTGAATTATATTTCCGAATTACTTTTATTATTTTTCAAAAACAGAATTTCCTTCTTCAATTCCATGCCAAAATCTATGAACCAAATAAAGAAAATTACTTCCTTGGAAATAATTTTCTATTTGTTAAGTATTTTCCCCAGTGAACCAAACAATATATTGATTCCACAATGAAATCCTTGAACCAAATAAGGCCTCAAGCCTTTGAATGTGATTCAAACATATTTTAAAACTATCAGCTTTTTAAAAATAAAACCCATTTGATTTTTATTGCATTTACACTGTATTTTATATATTAAAGATTGATAGCTCACTTAATTAAATTTGCATTTTCTTTTCATGAGGACTTACCTCTTATATTTACTAGTATAAATTTCTAGCTTGACTAACATCCCGTTTGCTTATGTAATTAAAAAAAAAAAAAAAAAGAATGATTTGAACTACTGCATAATCCATGTATAATGCCAAAATGAATGTGAATAGGGAGATTCCTTTTCAAGTCACGTGACTCCCCCCCCCCCCGCGACTTTTTTCCCAGTTCTGGTTTTGTTATTGTTTGTCTCTTTCTCCAGCAGGGGCGGACGTAGAAAAAAAAAAGTTTTAAGAGGATTGAAATTTGGGATAGACAAAAAAAATTTATTGTGGTTGATAAAAAGGAGTGAGAGGAAATGGTTATATGAGACCAAAAAGGTCTCAAATAAATAATTTAATGGGTTAATAAATACTAAAAATTTAGAATTTAATAAATATAAAAGAAGAGATAATGACTAATAGTATAATATATATATATATATATATATATAAATATTTTGTAATTCATAATTTAATATATTATAATTAGTAAGTATTTCAAAAAAATTTAGGGGACCAAAAGTACAAATTAATATTTTGTAACTTAAAGTTAATATACTATAATTCATATGAATTTGAAAAAAAAAAAAATGGCAGGAGCCTTGGCCCCCTAGAGTATATGTGCGTGTGGCATTTTGTATGTCAAGGCAAATTTCTGCTTTAGCCTAATTTAATATTATTTTAATTTAAAATAAATTTTGTTTTACGAGAAATGTCATATACTCGCAACATATTATATTATCTTTTTGACTCTTTACTTAGATCCCATCTTTACTCTACATATTTAGTAACTTTTTATTAATATTCAAATAAATTTATCTCAATCTAATTGCTATTCAAATATGTCTAAGGCCTTCTAAAGTGTTTTGTAGCCTAAATGGTTTTTGCTTTTGAATCCCAATTCTCATAACTCTTTTAATCTTAAGGAACTCATATATTATATTGAAGATTGTAGATTATTACTTCGTGCTTATTCCTTAGATTCGGAGGTTTTTTTCTTTTTCTAAGATAGACAAAAAGGGATTGAAATTTTTAATTGGTAAGGGAAATAAAGCATATATCGATTTTAATAGCTTTTCTTCCTGATACGTAAAGGTGGACACAAAGCTTAGCTAGGGGAGCTAGGCCTTCTCATTTTTTCGAAACTTTTATTAATAGTAATAATATTATATTATAAATTATAAATTATTGTATATTTAATCCTTTATTTTTTTAAAAAAAATATTTACTAATAATAATATATTAAAATTTAGCCATACGTCAATATTTGTTTTGCATCCGCCCTGCTGATACGTTAGGTGTTACATGATCTTTTTGCAGTTCTAATTTTTTTCCTATGTTTTATTCCTGCAACTTCTGTGTTCTCATTTAGCTATTATCACTTAAGAAGCAATTTTTTTTTATTTATTTCCAATTGCTATATATTTATATGAGCATGAGTATTAAAAATATTCATATCGCATAAACCGCACCAATCATGTTAATCCAAAACAAATTTTTTGTTTTAATTTTGGATTGGTTTAGTTGTGATTTTAATGTTCTTAAAACTGCAACTTAAAAAAAAAACACAAAATCATATATATATATATATATATATATATATATATATATATATTATTAATTTTTAGATAATTTTGAACACAATTACACATTAGTATTTTATTTCTACTGTCTAAATTTGTATATACTATTTAGACTTAATACAAAATATTATATTTTACGAATTATATTGTATTATAATTTTTATATTTAAAAACTTCAATGAATGTGAGTTTCATAGGTATATTTCTCACGAGAATCTCCTGCAAAGTTAGCATATTTGTTAGCAAAGAAACAAAATCAATATTTTTATCGACAAGAATCGAATAAATCTTCCTTCAACAATCAATATTTTTTATTAATTATAAAGAATTCTATTGGTAGAGCCTTGTATAAAAATAAAACTTAATACTGATGACATTAAGCAAAGACTGGGTAATGGGTTTCTTCAGAAAACCTACTAATCACAAGTCACAACTAATACATACACAAATACCATTTAATTCATTCTCTCATAAAACTAACAACTGATGAATCATCTATGTAAGATACGAAAACAGATAGAGAATAATATAAAACTTTATTTTTTTTCCTCTTTCCGTGTCTTATATAAATTTAAATGTAATATTTTAAATGTGGAGAGAACCAAATTATCTTTACAAGTTATTTTAAATTGAGTAATTTTAATCTTTTTTTCCTCTTTCTTAACTTTCTCACTCAATGATCTAAATTTAACAAAGAGTTTTGCATCTCGTTATAAATGACTCTATTTTTATCAATACTAACTCTTTTTAAGCTTCAAATTTTTTGGATGTTCATGAACAATTTAGTTATTTTGTAATATTTTTATTTTTCTAACATAAGGTCTTAATTATCAATATTATTTTATTAATTTTTCCTTTCCTCTTCCACCAATGCCCTATCATCTTCCACCAATTATGAGATTATTAGAAAAAAAATCCTTCAATTACATATATATATATATATATATATATATATATATATATATTAATAAATGAATCTACAATCACTGAAAGTACGTATCAAGCTTATATCCCAAGAGAGATTTGAATTTAGGATGCCAGTGTAAAGTTTCTAATACCAACTATTTCGACCAACTTAAAACACAACCTTTAGTACCGTGCCATTTAGGTATAGGTTTGTACTCAACCCTAAACTTTTTTCCTTTTGACTATTGTCCCAAATGTTAGAAAAAATACAACGAAAAGTACAGATAGGTAATTCAACAGAATTAAACAAGTACTACCTATATTTGATTAGGGCTCTAACAAACACGACTATCAGTTATCACGCTGGCAAGGCCAAATAGTCCAATTATGAAACAACAAGTTATAATAAAACCAAATAAACAAATCAATAAACAAATTTGAAACGTAAATCGAAGGCTTATCTCGCAAAGCATAGACCGAATCACCAGTCTAATACTAGTTTACCTTTAAGAAATTATTCACCTCATTTTACTGGCGTGATTGGTACAGTTATTCTTCTTACAGGATAAGACGGTTTCAAATCGCCATTGACACACACCAACAACAATTATCTCGAAAGCCTCTTGTACAAGTTGAAATTAATTGGTATCAGTAAATGAATTCAAAACGTAAGCCGAAAACTTATCTTGCAAAGCATAGACCGAATCACCAGTTTAATACTAGTTTTTCTTTAAGAAGTTATTCATCTCACTTACCGATACAATGAGTAAAACGACTCTTATTGTAGGATAAGACAGTCTTGAAAGCCTCCTGTACAAGTTAGAATTAATTGGTTGGGACAAAATAAAACAACTCTTCTTGCAGGATAAGACAATCTCGAAAGCCTCTTGTACAAGTTAGAATTAATTGGTTGGAAGTTAGAATTAATAGAAGAGAAGAGGAGTATGAAACATGCCCAGGCCCAAGCCAGGCGGGCGGCGTATGTGTGGTAGTGTAGATTATTATCTTGGGTTTTATTTCAAGTTCATAGAAAACTTTTTAACATATAAAGGTTTCAACAATCGTTAACGTTTCTCATGTAAGATTTACGTATAATATGAGTTTTGAAATGATTAAACACTCAATTTTAATGTCCTTTAATTCTAGATTCCCACTATTAAAATAGTTTCTACTATAGTCAAAAACAATCTCTAACATGTGAAGAACAACTCTCAAAAATTATTTTAAATTAACTAATCATGAATTACCAAGTCCTTACATTCCACCAATATGCTTTCAATGGCTTTCAGGTGCTAGGTAGGAACTAACTAATCCGTTGTCCAAACTCCTTGTTTAGAGAGAGATAGTTCCCATAAATGATATACTTTATTCTGGCTAGCTAACTTTAATATAAGCCAGTACAAGAGGAAGAGGCCTCAACCAGAGCTTAATGTCATTTCTAATCAATCAATTCCGGTAATAATCTTCCATTATTACCAGTAAGTATATATCCAATACTAGTTGATGGCATGTGGCTTTCTAGTACATATATACTTATTTCAAAATAAGATTTTCCAAAACACTTTCGGCATGGTAAAGAAAGCTTAGATCTCATACAAATTAGTATCACTAACATTTTCAAATCATGAAGTTCGAGATTCAAGTATGATGCACAAAAAGACTTTATACAAATTCCATATTCATTTAAGGAATTTCTGAAAAATTATAAATCAACGATTCAGTAAATGGCTTCAAGAAGTTCTTGGAAATTTAAAACTTTATTCTTATGAAGTACAAATCATGAACTTTAACTAGCAATATTGAAACAATATTTATTAAAAATACAGTTACCTATATAATTTTGAAGGTGGTATAGTAAGTAAATTTTATAAAACAATGAAACTTACTTCTGTAAACCCAAACTTAGATTAATGTCAATCCGCTTTCTTTTATATTCCCAACTTTTCCAATCTATTCCTAGTATAATCATATTCACGCACATACTTACCACTTTGCAATTATCATCATCCATGCATATATTGACATGACATTTCATATCATAAAATGCTATACATATACAACATCTTTAAGGGTTCACTCAAAATCCTGCAAATTGTCCTGTGTGTCAAATTAAAAGGCTTGGAAGTTGGAACTTTGAGTATACATATCTAAACTTAGCAAATAAGGACTTGTTTTATAAGTACAAAATTTGAACTTCACGTCTGGCCAGGAATGAAAACTTACAATTGAAGGACAAACTATATGAAAGAAAAAAAAAAAGAATTGAAGGACCGAGTATAGTTTTTGAAAATTTTTTGATAGAGTGAAAGGTAAAATTTTTTTAGAGAGCAGGCGCCACCTCCCTAAATCCATTACCAGCAAGGACAGAACTAGGGGGTGCTACTGTCCCAAATTTTTTAAAATTTAAAAATTTTATATTTCGTCCTTCAAAAATTTTAGTATTATTCTTTTAGTATAATTTGTCCCTCCAACCTTAAATTCTTGGTTTCATCCTTGATTACTAGTCAGGCACAAGAACCGGCCCAAAAGGGTTGACTAACATGTAAGAAATATGCTAATAAATTTAACCCAATCCTACATATTCGAGCTAGCATTCAGTGATAAAATTTGATCAAGATGATTAAGAAAATTTGGAGAAAAATGTAAATGAAGTGACTGCTTAATGGACTGCTCCAGTTCTGTCTACTCGTGGACAGTTTGTGTGCTCATTTCACCTACTTAATTCAAAAATCAGAAAGTTTGATATAGGTGAATCCCTCGCATCCCTAATTCTGTTTTCAGACATTTAAACCAACAAATATGCTGCATTATAACTTTTCATCATTAAAACAGTGAGTTACAAAGATTTCCCTTGTTCCATACAATCTGTAGATTTTGGTCTATAACTCCTTGTATACTTATCAAAATTAGACGAAATCAATCCAAATGTTCCCAAAACATTTATCTACAAATTTCCGATCATGTTCTCCTTAACAATTTTGAAGTTACACAATGAAAAATACAGCAACAGTCAATGGTAGTTTTATTTCTATATTGAAAAACATGTTCGAGCGCTATAATTACACAGTGAAAATACAAAAAATTGTCTATGGCAGTTTTACGAAACTGTAAAACATGTTCTGGCACTATAATATCATTAAACAAGCTTATATCATGCACTTAATATACCATAAGTTGCATAAGAGAGGCTAAATCCACACTCTTAAACTTTAATTGTCTTGTGCAATTATTATTATCATTTGACTCTTTCTATTTCCCAACTATTAATGTTTTAGTTTCTAAACTACTTATTTAATTAAAAAAATTAACACAAAAAGTACAACATTTCAATTTTTTTCCCTCTATCAACCATCTTACTTGATCCACCTTATTTTTTTAATATAGACACCGCGCTACCTAAGTTTTTTAAAAGTTAAGGAATTTGAAGAGATTTCAAAAATTTAGCCTCTATATATCGTTCCTCTATGACTTGACGAATTGTAAAGTTTGAAAGGAGTTAAAATGGAGGAAGGATTTTAAGAGTTTAGGAATATAAGAATTAATAAAAATAATTTTTTATTATTAATCACAGTTTAAGAATTAAAAATTAATGATTTGAGAATAGAAGAGTCAAAGGGCAGTCATAACCACATAAGGCAATTAATTACTCATAAAATTTAATTATCTTGTGGAGTCATTACAACCATTTGACTCATTCTCAAACCATTAATTTTTTAATTTCTAAATTACCTATTTAATTAAAAAAAAATCTAACGGGAAAAGCACAATATTTCAATTTCTTTACTCTAGCAGCCGTCTTACTTCATCCACCTCATTTTTTTATATAGACATCATGCTAACCAAGTTTTTTTTTAAAAATTGAGGAATTTGAAGAGATTTCAAGAACTTTGCCTCCACATATGTTCCTCTATGATTTGACGGATGGTCAGAGTTTGAAGGAGGTTAGAATAGAGGAGGGATTTTAAGAGTTTAAGAATATAAGAGTTAATAGATTTTTTTTAATTATTAAAAAATAGTTTAAAAAATTAACGGTTTGAAAATAAAAGAATCAAATGGTAGTCATAATCATAGAAGGCAATTATAATTTAAGGGCGCAGAGTTAAATCTTAAGGATATAAATTTAATCTCTCTCAAATTACATATGCATTCACATGTTCATAATTTCACAAAACCGTTGTCATAATACCATGAAAACATGGCAGCACAAAATAGAATCCTTCAATAAAAACTCTGTTTTTAGTTATTAACTGGTTGTCCACTGAAATTCCTGCTTTTGTCTTCAAAGTTTTATGGGATTCTTGGACTTCAAGAGAACTTGAAGAGTGAAGCTTGGGTGTTATTAAGAGAAGCGAGAGGAAGCGTGTAGGTGCCTTTTGGTGGTGATGGAACACTAGTTTTGGTGGCGGCAGCTTGGAGAAGCCGAGAAGGAGAAGACTGCCCAGAGAAGGAGAGTTGAAAGAAGCAATGGGAGAGTGTGAGGGAAGGGATTCTAGCAGAGAGAATAGAGGGAGAGAGTGGGAAGTAGCAGAAATATTCAGTGGCAAAAAGGGAAATTCGCTAGGCTGCCATGTGTCACAATATTAAGGTGATTAGTTGATACTTATCCTAGTTTAATTAGGTATATAAAATCTGAAATGTCAGTGTAAAAATTTCAACACTATCAATCTCGACTAAATCAGTGAACAATCACTAAACTAGTGTAATTAGCCTCTCTTGATTATGCTAATTAAGCTGGATGGTACTGATCCCATGGTTTAAGTTAATTAATCCTCATTACTGATAAACTAATCTAGGTTAATTAGTCAAACCTAGTTTGATTAGTCTAATAATTTTATTTAATTATATTAATAAAGCTAGGTGTTAACCATAGTTAACCTTACTAATCAGGTGATTAGATTAGATTAACTAATGGTCATTAGTACGTAATTAACTATACTTCGCACATAATCATCTTTATTAGCACAAAATCAAGCATGTTTAGTACATGAGGAGGCTGTAAATTGATGTCCATGCTGACAGTTGAATGCAGCATGTGCGTTAGTAATAATTCTGAGGACGCTAGAATCGCTTGTTAAGAAGAATATATAGGCTGCAGATCTGCTCAGAATGATGAAAATGTGAGATTCTGTTGAATATCATTGACTACTCTTCCTCCTTTGTTACAACAAATTTGTTGTTCATGCATTTTATGGCCCTTCTGCTAACTGTTAGGAAAATGTCTTTTCGTCTCTGCTTATCCATGCTTTGCACCAGACAGGGCAGAGTTCCATCATATCCGTAGCTCATGAAACAAATGCCTCTCGGGAATAGATTTTTGCTCGGGAGATACAACTGATATGCGTCTAATTAAGTTTCTTGAAAGAGTTGATGTTAGTTCTCTCGAATTATTGTGAAGTATCCGAATTGATGACTCGATCTGAAATTTTAAAAGCACTATCTGAAAAGAGAATTTTTTGAGGTCTATGGTAGTAGTGGAAGGCTTGAACTATGGCAGTATGATATATATGTTTATTATAAATATATAATTTTGAGGAATTGCAATATTAATTTTCTCTATAACATTTCTATAGAAAAAAATAAAAAATCATTCTCTTTACCTGTGAACGTAGGTCGCACTAAACGAACCACGTAATTCTGTGTGTTCTTTAATTTTTCTTGTTTTAATTCAGATAACTTCTATTTAACCCTGACCCCGCCCCAAAAAAAAGAAAAAAAAATGCATGAAAATTTTAGGAAAAATTAAGAATGCTACAGACATCTTGGCATGCATAGCAAAGACAAGCTGACTGGAGACTAGGTTCCTCGAGGCATCAGAATGCAACAGCCATTGGCAAAGTTACAGGTTTTGGAAGGCATATAGAAATAAGAAATGGCATACGTCAATGAAACAAATGCGTACACTGTTCCATTTCTGAGTACCAACTCAAAATATACAACTGTTATTATAACAGACTTGAGAACTCTTTCCAATTTAGTTTCTCCCCTGAGTATTGAAACTGCTAATCAAGAGCTCTTAGAGCTGGTGGATGTTCTCGGTTGGATGGCTTCTTCCTTGTTCTCTTCTCATTCCACCTGGTCCATGCCCACCTTAAACCAGGAGAACTCCGATTGCATAAACCTGAACCCAAGATGAAAACAAATGGGATAAAATGAATTATCCAGCGAGAAGGGGAGGCTATGATCCTTCCAAAGCAACTATTAGACAATAGACAATTATCTCTCTGCTTTCCTTCTCATTCCCTCTGCAGTGCAGGGTGAAGCCAAAAAAGAAACTATCTAGATGGATAGTGGATATTGAAATGCTGAAATTTGCTCAATTCTCAAGTGCCTTCAGTGACAACCTTCTAGCATACTTTATCCTGAATAATAATTTTGATTACATGAGGATGACAGTTGACAAGACAAGAGAGAGTAAATATACATTCTTTTACCCTTTACTTCTTATTTGATCTTCATTTAGCCCCAGAAATCATTGCTCTAATTCATCCGCTTTTCCTCCCCACAGATCTAAACGTGTAGATTGCAGTATTATGAATTTGATTTCAAATAGAATCAAGAAAATCAAATATAAAAATTAGAAATTTAAGATAGTATATGAGAAGAGAAAAATGAGAGAATTATTTAGATTCAAATGATTAATTATATTCGTTTACATAATACCTCTATTTGTAGAGGTTTAAACACGTCATCTAAAAAAATAAGAAATAAATTTAATAAATATAATCTTATCTTATTCATTAATAACTTTATAAAAACAGACCGTCACATTTATCTTGAAGATAAATGAATAGCTTCGAAAATATAAAAAGCCACTTATTATTTCATTACAGCCATAACCTAGTTTGATTAGTCTAATAATTTTATTTAATTATATTAGTAAAGCTAAGTGTTTATCATAGTTAACCTTGATTAACCTTAATAATATGGTGATCAGATTAACTGATGGTCATTAGTAGGTAATTAACTAACTTACCCCAAAATCATCTTTATTAACACATAATCAAGCATGTTTAGTACATGAAGAGGTGTAAATTGACGTCCATGCTAACAGTTGAATGTAGCATGCGCGTTAGTACTAGTTCTAAGGACGCTAGAATCGTTTGTTAAGAATATATATAGGCTGCAAATCTGCTCAAAATGATGAAAATGTGAGACACTACTGGATATCATGGACCACCCTTCCTTTTTTACAACATTTGTTGTTCACGCATGTTATGGCCCTTCTGCTAGCTGTTAGAAAATATCCATATATTGCACCAGACAAGGCAGAGTTGTACCATATAAAATGCCTCTCATGAAATTTTTATAAGGAAGAATGCTACGGGCATCTTGGCATCTATAGGGAAGTCAAGCTGAATGGAGACTAGGTTCTTCGAGGCATCAGAATGCAACAGCTATCGGTGGAATTACAGGTTTTGGAACGCATGTAGAAATTAGCAATGGCATACATCGAAGAAACAAATGTATACACTGTTCCATTTCTGAGTGCAAACTCAAAGTATACAACTGTAACGTTAGCAGACTGCAGAACTCTTTCCAACGTATGTTTCTTCCTCGAGTATTGAAACTGCTAATCAAGCGCTGGTGGAGGTTCTCCGTTGGATGGCTTCTTCCTCATCCTCCTCTCATTCCACCTGGTCCATGCCCACCTTAAAACCAAGAGACCTCCAATTGCATATACCTGAAACCCAAGGTGAAAGCAAAATAGGATTAAATGTATTATCCATCGCGAAGGGGAGGCTATGATCCTGCCAAAGCAACTATTAGACAAAAGAAAGTTGTCTCTGCTCTCATTCTCATTCACTCTGCAGTGCAAGGTGAACTGAAGAAAGAAACTATCTAGATCATTTATTCCTCAATTGGCCGTGTGTGCAAGCATTTTCACTTCTTAAATCCTAAACCAGAACCAAAATTTGTACTTTGAAGATTGCTTATAAAGACGGCATATAAATGTCTTCCTGAGCAAAAAGTGGTTTAATCTATTCAGTCACAACCACATAACAGCTGTAACACTCAATCCTCTTAACCTGTGACATGAATCTAACCACTGATGATTTCATTCTGTCCATAAGGCTTCAAACGCAGTGAAAGAAAAAAATGTCCATCTAAGGGCAGATAACACTGAAGAAGTTTAAGCTGATATAGACATAGGCTTGCTCTAAACATCAGTGTTTTTTATGAAGAACAGTGATGAGTGGTTGGCGGTTTAGAGAGATGACGAAAAACAGGAAGAGAGGAATAATATTGAGAAAAGACCAAGTTGTGAGGTTAGTTTCTACAAAGATAAATTTGGGTTCAACAAGCCTCTCTTTAATATTTGTAATAGCATTATAAGAAATCCATCACATATTAATTGAGCTATAAGCAACAAACTTCAAAAAATATATGCAGGAAAAAGACTTCCTTATAAACTTATAAGCAAATACAAGCAATATACTTACTTTCAACTGTCAGCTTCAGCATGACCCAAAGTTTCCCAAAATTATATGATCATCAATCCATTTAAAAGTCTCCTCCTATTTTTCATCCATAGTGCCTACCTAAAAGTTAAAGCTCATTACCAGATATTCCATTAATTCTCTCTCTTTTCTCTTCAAAGAAGTCAATAGTGGAAGTAATTTTGCATGATGAAGGTGGCACATGGCTAAATTTACATAGTATACAAATTGACATGAGATTTGCAGCACCATTCGTATTTTCAGGACAGTGGTTTGCACAATTTCCTTTAGTGAAGCCTAGCCGAATGGAAAGGGAAGTATAAAGCATAGATTTCTAGTTACTGATCAATTTTGTTGGAGAATAATACTTTCCTCCAGGACATTTATATTCATTAAATTGTCCCCAAGAATATGAAAATTAATGGGTCCATGAAACTTATGTCAACTGCAAACTTCTTCATGGAGCAAAGGAACACTAAGATTTTCCTTCATTTCTTGTTTAAACTACTACTTTGTAAGCTAAAGTCAGAACATTATAGCCTAGGTAAACTGAATATGCCGATTATAACCAAGGCCAAAACCACATATGGAGTAAAAATCACACCTATATATTCTATAGAAAGTTCCAACCCTTCCCTGTGTTGTTAAACCAGATAGGGAAAACCAGGAAAAACAGAATAATTTTCCCCATTTTTTCCATTAAAACATCTAAGACAGAATTACATATAAGTTGGGAATCAGAAGCAAAATAGAAGCAATACAAGTTTAGAGTGAGAAACTATGTTCTCATCCATCTAAACCATAGCATTTATTATATAATCCACTCCATAATAATGTAATGAATATAAAATTCCAATCCACCAGTAAACAAAAGAAGTAATCAACATGTAAAGTTTCAAACAATTCAAAGAGAACTTAGCATAGTTGAATTTCAACAAATAAAAAGAAATAGAGTCCCAAGAAAAAGCATAATTTTTTGAAGAAACTCTTGAAACCTGCCAGAGGACGACGGGGTTAGTATTTCGTTCTTCAATCTCATCAGGTTCGAGCTCTAAGGAAGGCAATCTCTCATCTTTATGCCGAGGGAACTTGACCACAATAGTCTTAGGCTCGCCTCCGACTTCATCCACAACAGGGCTCACTTTAGTGGCATGTCGACCCTCTGAGGCAGCAGATTCGTCTTCTCGGTTCTTCTTCTTCTGTGGAAGAGTAAATAAATTGAAGAGTTTAAGGTCGGAAAAGATGTTCAAGAAGGGGTTGCTGTTTTGGGGATTGTTCTGCTGTTGGCTTGGCTGTTCTGAGGAATCGGCCAGTAAGCTGGAGGTGGTTGCCGTTGCCGCCGCCGCCGCCGCAGCATCTGTGGAGGTATGGAGCTCTGGCATTGTTTTGCACTGGCTGTGCTTGTGCGTGTTGGTTTGGAATATTGGCGTATATTACTTAGATTTAGGAGGGAGTCCCGAAGGCGAACCTCCCTCACCCGAGCGTCGAGACACCATAACCGGGGGAGATGTAAATCGGGATATTTAGGTACTTGAGGGAGAGGACCTGCGAGCAATCCCAGGTGGGAATCAAACCCGCGACTTCGGCCAGCCCATCACAGACATGTCGCCTCAGGTCTTGCCAACTGGCCTATGCCCCGGGGTTTATTGGCGTATATTACTGAGCAATAACAAGGGAATGAGACTCGTCTGGTTCCTGGTGGTACGGCTGCTCCCATGACCGGAGGATTATCGAATCGATTTGAAAAATCAGATTAAAAAAAATATCGTTAACTTTTTACTTTTTTTTAAATCGGATCGTTTCTAAATTTTTTATGTAATATCCATATCAAATGATATAAAAACTGTCTCAAACCATCTCGAATTATATCGAACTGAATAACCGAAACTAAAACTGAATATATATATATATATATAGTCATGTAGAGATATATATATATATATGTATTATATACATATATATGTATATATATATTATATTTAAAAAAAAGATAAAATATTTTATTTTTTTTAAACGAGCAAAATATTAGAAGTAATAAATCAATTTAAATTATGATTAATATTATTAAAATTAATTATCTTATATTTTATTTTTTTAAAAGTATTTCGAATTTATTTTAATAATATTTTTTATCTAACTATGTTTAAAATTTTAATATATATATATATATATATATTATATTCTATATATTTTTTAATTTAAAATATAATAAATGATTATAATTTAAAATTATAAGTATAAAATATAAGAATGAATGAATGATGCAATATAATATTTAAAAAATATTTTTATATTATGTGCATATAAAAAATTAATCTTTAAATTACTATTTTATTGAACAAAATCAAATTTATCATCTTAGTATATTCTAATATATATATATATATATATATATATATATATATATATATATCTGTTTATGAATATATATGTATGTATATATGTATGTATGTATATATATATCAGTTAGATAACTTCATTATATTTTTACAATAATATATTCTTATATGGACAATAATAAACATGTTATGAAAATTTGATAGTATTAGAATAAAATCTACACACTAAGAAATCTCTAACTATTCTTTGCACAAGAATTTCTTCAAATTTCTCTATTTCTTTCTCTCACAAATTTCTCTAACAATTCTTTCACAAAAATGATGGTACATATCAAACTTAGAGAATAACTCTATTTATAGAGCTCTTATTTAGTGGAATACATCATCTTCTACTAATATGTATTAGTGGTGTTTCCACTAAATGGTGGACATCCATATCATTTCATAATTAGTAAAGCTTACACTAATTCAACAAATTCACAACACTCCCCCTTGGATGTCCATCCATTACATAAAGAATATGCCTCATTAAAATATAAAAATTCAGTGGGAAAAAAAATCTAGTGAAGGAAAAAGAGTATACTATTCTATATGTCTTTTTATTGCTTCACCTGATGAGATGATTCCTTTAAATCTTTTAACCGACACATACCGATTTTATATCTCAACTTTTCAAATGTTGCAGTCGGTAAAATCTTTGTGAAAATATCTGCGAGGTTATCACATGACCGAATTTGTAGCACATCAATGTCACATTTCTTCTGAAGTTCATGAGTAAATAAGAATTTTGATGAAATATGTTTTGTCCAATCTTCTTTAATATATCCTCCTCGTAATTGAGCTATGCAAGCTGCATTTTTTTCATAAAGAGGAGTTGGAATATCTCTGATAGATGATAATTCACAACTTTCTCGGATATAATGAATCACTGATCTTAATCATATACATTCTCGACTTACTTCATGAATGGCTATAATTTCAGCATGCTTTGAAGAAGTAGCTGTTATAAATTGTTTTGTAGAACGCCATGATATAGCAGTATTTCCACATGTAGATAGATAGCCCGTTTGAGAACGTGCTTTATGTGGATCAGATAAATAACCAGTATCTGCATAACCTATCAATGTTGGGCTGGTTTTATTTGAATAAAATAATCCGAGATCTATTGTACCTTGGAGATATCGAATGACTTGTTTAATTCCATTCCAATGTCGTCGTGTTGGTGAATAGCTAAACCTTGCTAATAACTTGACAGCAAAGGCAATATCAGGTCGTGTATTATTAGCAAGATACATCAATGCACCAATTGCACTAAGATATGGTATTGACCAAGGAGTTCTTCGTCATCTTCTTGAGGTCGGAAATGATCTTTATTCATATCTAATGACCAAACGATTATTGGAATACTCAATGAATGTGCTTTGTTTATGTAAAATCTTTTTAGAACTTTTGCTGTATATGTTGATTGATGAATAAATATTCCACTTTTCAAATGTTCAATTTGTAAATCAAGGCAAAATTTAGTTTTACCAAAATCCTTGATTTTGAATTCTCTTTTTAAATAATCAATTGTTTTTTGGAACTCTTCAGGAGTTCCAATAAAATTAATATCATCAACATATATAACTAATATCACAAATGTAGAACCAGATTTCTTAATAAAAACACATGGACATACCTGGTCATTGTGAAATCTCACTTTCAATAAATATTCACTAAGACGATTGAACCGCATGCGCCCAGATTGCTTTAGGCCATATAATGATTTTTGCAACTTGATGGAGTAATTTTCACGAGGATAATGTTTATATGCTTCAGGCATATGAAATCTTTCGGGGATTTTCATATAAACATCATTTTCTAAATTGCCATACAAGTAAGCAGTGATAACATCTAATAGGCGCATATCTATATTTTCATGTACTGCCAAACTGATAAGATATCGAAGTGTAATAGCATTGATGTGTCTGGACTTGGGTATAAAAATCATACAAAAACTAAGCACATTCCTAATCAAATTTAAATTAAAACGTTAAACCCAAATCACACATATGAGCAAACGTACTCATCATTAACCGAGTATAGGGTTCAAACGAGCATCGATCCTCAAGGAACAAGTAAACATTAATAACCTTTCTTTCATTGTTTAACCGACTCGATAAAGCGAAAAATAAATAAAAATAAAAATAAAATAAAAATATATATATATGTCAAGGATGGAGAAGTATGTAATTCAGACCATTGTTTAGACAAACATGATATTAAAGGACCCAATCTTTATCATACTTGACTATTCTCTTGGCATCATGAAGGATAATATAGATTCATTTCTTTGTCCAATCCATGAATCCCTACCTTGTAGGTAACTTAGTATCACATATTCTGTTTCAACCAATTTTACCCAAAAGATGCATTAACCATAGTCCTTGATTAAATTTCCATTCCTGGCAAATTATGCATGAAATTAACTAATGAATCCATATCCTGGTAGACATCAA
Source organism: Voacanga thouarsii (assembly GCA_026120185.1). Classification (NCBI taxonomy): domain Eukaryota; kingdom Viridiplantae; phylum Streptophyta; class Magnoliopsida; order Gentianales; family Apocynaceae; genus Voacanga; species Voacanga thouarsii. Next base: position 192,970 of record JANUWF010001066.1, on the reverse strand, counting down.
TTAACCTTGAATTACTTTGTCCCTACTCTTAACCCCTTTGTCCAAGCAAGTTAAAAGCTAACAAATATGAAATTAATAAATTGAAACCACCATCAACCCTTTTGTCCAAGCAAGTTAACGGGAAGAAACAACCAATCAATCTCGTAATAAGCACAAGTAATCAATACCAAGAATAACAATCAATTAATAAAAAAAAAATCAAAGAACTCTAAAAATCATGAATATCTAAAATAATGTCAAATTACAATAAAATAATTAATACATCATTGTCAAAAAAAAGAAAACAAAGTAAAAGAAAGCACTCATAGACAAGCTTCCTTCTTCTTTCTTTGAAGACCTCCTTGTACAACCCTCCTTGAATTGAAGAATTCCTCATTTGATTGAGTGATTTACTATGATGATCAATGAATTTTCTCATTTTCCTTGTGTTTTTTTCTTCTATTTATAGGTTTAAGAAGTGCTTAAACTCGTAAGTGCAAAGTTCTTGGCCGAGTAGAAGTTGAAAAATACTAAAACTCCTCAAATTACCAAAAATCGCGTAGAAAAATCACAGCACCACCTTAACTCCAAAGTACAGCTGGCGCCGCCTTGGCTCTTGGAGTCGGCGCCGGTTGTGTTCTGCTTTTCCACTCGTTCGTCGATTTTTCTCCGAATTTTGCACAATGTGTCCAGAATGCAGTCGGCGCTGGTTCTAGCCTCACAGCCGGCGCCGCCTGGGTTCTATTCCATTATATTTCAACAATTTTTCCGTCGCTTCGAAGTTCGTTTCAACAGTGCACGGCCGGCGCCGGTTCTAGGACCCTAGCCGGCACCGCCTTTCATCTGGTTTGCAACGTTTTTGTTTCGTTTCACCTTAAAAATATGCAATTATGAACAAAATACCTTTCCAAGGGTAAAATCTCAAATATGAAAAAATATGACTAGTTATTGAACAAAATGTAATACAAAAGAACCTCAAATAACTAGGAAAAGTATGACTAATTTAGTCCCTATCAAGCATCAACAATAGGAGAATAAGTTTCATCATAATCAATACCTGGTCTTTGTGAAAAATCTTGGGCTACTAACCGTGCTTTATATCATACGATTTCATTATTTTCATTTTCTTTCGCACAAATATCCATTTGTAGTCCACAAGTTTTACACCTTCTGGTGTTCGAACTGTAGGTCCGAAGACTTCACGTTTTGTCAGTGCATTTAACTCCGATTGAATCGCACATTTCCATTGTAACCAATCTTTTCTATGCCGTTATTCATCAACTGATATTGGTTCAGGATCATCATTTTCCTGTATAACATCAAGAGATATATTGTATGCAAACATATTATCAATAATTGTTTCTATCCGATTCCAACTTCTACCAGAAGTGGTATAATTGATAGAAATTTCAGTGTTACTTTCATCAACTTTTGGCTCTTTGTCATCAATTCTCTCTTAATCTTTATCATTCTTTTCTTCAATATGAACATTTGGATCATTTAATCATCTTTTCTTTCGAGGATTTTTATCTTTAGAACCAAGAGGTCGGCCACGCTTTTGGCGTACTTTTGACTTAACAGCTATAGATATACTCTTTTGTTCTGCTGGAACTTCAATTCGAATAGGAGCATTTATAGCTAGAATATGCGATTTTGTAATTCTTCTGGAATCAACAAAAGCGTTTTGCATTTGATTTGCAATACATTACAAATGAATTATCTTCTGAACTTCAAATTCACATGCGCTTGTACACGGATTAAAATAATTTAATGATGTTGTCCAAGTAAGACCTTTTTATACTGTTTATATTCTTCCCCTAATTTAAGGAATAATGATTCATCAAAATGACAATCAGCAAATCTTGCTGTGAATACATCTCCTGTCAGGGGTTCAACATACCTGATAATAGAGAGAGAATCATATCCAACGTATATTCCCTTTATTCTTTGAGGACCCATCTTTGTACGTTGGTTTGGTACAATTGGAACATATACAGCACACCCAAAAGTTCTTAAATGAGCAATATTTGGTTCTGAACCAAAAGCCAATTGCAAAGGAGAGAATTTATGATAACTAGTTGGCCTTATACGTACAAGTGCTGCAGCATGTAAAATAGCATGTCCACAGACAAATGTTGGGAGATTTGTTTTCATTAATAATGGTCTAATAATTAATTGTAATCTTTTAATAAAAGATTCAACAAGATCATTTTGTGTATGAACATGAGCTACAATATGTTCAACATTAATCTCAATTGACATGCAATATGCATCAAAAGCATGTGATGAAAATTCACCAACATTATTCAAACGGATATTTTTAATGTGATGGTTGGAAAATTGTGATCATAATTTAATTAGTTGAGCACGTAATCTCACAAACGCCAAGTTGCGAGTAGATAATAAACATACATGTGACCATTGGGATGATGCATCAATTAAGACCATAAAATATCTGAACGGTTTACATGGTGGATGAATAGATCCACAAATGTCTCCGTGAATCCGTTCAAAAAATATAGGACTTTCAACTCCTATTTTTATTGGTGATGGTTTAATAATTAATTTTCCTAGGGAACATGCAGCACATGAGAATTTTTCAAATGTCAATATCTTTTTATTTTTTAAGGGATGATTATGTGTATTCTCAATTATTCTTCTCATTATGGTAGATCCCAGATGACCCAACCGGTCATGCCAAATATTAAAAGTAGTAGGATCAGTAAACTTTTGGTTTACTAGATGATAAATTTCACTTATACATATTTTTGCAAAATATAGGCTAGTAAAAAAAGACGACAGTTTTTCTAATACAGATTTCTTATCCAAATTAATTTGAGTAATATAAAGATACTCAATACCATTTTTCTCATTTGTTTCAATATGATGTCCATTTCTGTGGATATATTTAAAACTCAATAAATTTTTTTTTTGAATTTTGAGGAAAATAGTGCCTTACCAATAGTAATTATTATTTATTTAGGCAACAATATACTAACTCTTCTGGAGCCTTTAATTACATTTGTACTACCGTTTATAGTATAAATATTTATTTCTCCCATTTTGATATTAGAAAAATATTTCTCATTTTTTAGTATGGTGTGTGTAGTTCCACTATCAATAATATATACATCATCATTAACAACAACTATCTGAACAAAAATATGTATATACAAACGTAAATATTATTAGAATATAATGAAAATTCAAAAATATCAGTGTGAGGCATTAATTCTTCTGGACACTGCCATCACCAATTAAATGGTTTATCCTACCGTCTGAGTGTTCGAAAAAATCAGATACATCTATATGGGCAATGTTGATATTAAGATCTTCAGGATCAATATCATCATCCTCAGTATCATTTACTGGATGTTGAGAAAAATTTGCTTCAACATTTTTATTTTTCTTTTTCAGTGAAGCTTGATATAATTCCACTAAATGCTTAGTCGTACGATAGTTACGTGATCAATGACTTTTCATGCCACATCGATAACACTTCTCCTCATCATTTTCTTCCATTTCTTTTTCTTTTCCCTTATTATCTTTTCTGTTCCACTTCAGGTGGTCAATATTTCTCACAGCTTGATTATGACTGTGATAAGAAAAATATCGAGCGTGTCTCGACCATAATCACGACCACGGCCACAGCCACGACTAAGACTATAACGATGGCTTTTACTAGAGCCAATAGCATTCGCTTCTGAGAGTGTTGTTGAGCCAGTTCGTCTGGCTTAATGATTTCTCCATAATAACTCATTATTCTTCTCAGGAGGATAGTAACTAATCAGTAAATTTGTATATCTTTTTCTCGATATTGTTGCTGCAGGACAATATTCGAGGCATGAAAGGTGGAGAATGTCTTTTCCAACATATCTTCATCAGTAACTTTTTCTCCGTATAATTTTAACTGAGATGTAATTTTATACATCACGGAGCTATATTCATTCACGATTTTAAAATCTTGCAACCTCAGGTGTAACCATTCATACCGTACAGTAGGTAGTATGACCATGTTCAGGTGGTCAAAATTTTCTTTTAAATTTACCCACATGACATATGGATCTTTTTCGGTAAGATATTCTATTTGCAGATTTTCATTGATATGACGATGGATAAAAATCAAAGCTTTAGCCTTTTGTTATGCAGATGCACTATTATTTTCTTGAATAGTTTCACTAAGGCCTTCAGCATTTAGATGCATTTCTGCATCGAGAACCAATGACATATAATTCTTTCCAGAAATATCAAGGGTTATAAATTCGAGTTTAGCAATGTTAGCCATAATAGGGATCAATAAATGCATACATTTCTTCTAGCTTGTGTAACGGTAGAGACTCGTGCTTTAATCTTTTGGCTTTTGTAACAGTAGAGACTCGTGCTGATAACGTGTTATGAAATTTTGGTAATGTTAGAATAAAATCTACACACTAAGAAATCTCTAACTATTCTTTGCACAAGAATTTCTTTAAACTTCTCTCTTTCTTTCTCTCGCAAATTTCTCTAACAATTCTTTCACAAAAATGATGGTACATTTCAAGTTTAGAGAATAGATCTATTTATAGAGTTCTTATTTAGTGGAATACATCATCTTCCACTAATATGTATTAGTGGTGTTTCCACTAAATGGTGTACATCCATATCATTTCATAATTAGTGGACCTTCCACTAATTCAACAAATCCACAACAAAACATGTATTAATAAATTTATCATTTTAACATACTAACAAATGATATATTAGATGGCAATTAATATAATGATTGGAATGGTAATTCACTTTGAACTTTGTATTTTTCCTTGATATTATAAATAACAGAATCAATCAATCAATTGTAATTTTTTCTTTATGATTAAAAAAATTAAAATTTAAGACTAAATGATTAAAGTATATTAAAATTTAATATTACTATTTTTCCATTGATAATATTTTGTTCGATATGGTCAATTGAGATTTAGAAGATGAAAATTGATATTTTATTTTTCATTATAGATAATTTGAAAAACTTTATTCATTTTCCATTCTACCATTTGCAAGATGAAATCATTCACTTAATTTTTTTATTTTTAAGTGCAAGATTTTTTTATGTAAAAATTTTAGTTTTTAATTATTTTGGCCCCAATATAATATTAAAAATAGATTTTGTCAGTGAATAAATTAATTTTATATCACCTAATACTTATAAGTTTATAACAACAATAATGTTAATAAGAAATAAGTAAATTGATTATCAAATATAATATTTTTAGTTGTATATGTGGATTATATATTCCACACACATATATATGGAATATATATATACATATTAGTAGAAATATATATATATATATATATAATATTATATATATATATTTATAGAATATATATGAAATTTATATGTATATATTAGTAATGAGATATCAAATATCAAACAACAATGTCATATCATATATCCCCCAACTCGCTCTCGGGGCATATCTCAGCTAGCAAGTAAAAAGCAGGCTGTTGTGGCTGCCAACAGTGCACCCATAGTGTAGGGATTCGAATCCCGCTGGCGACAGTTGGGGTTTAGCTCCTTACAGGTGTTGCGGTAAAGGTAACTGCTCTCCGACTAATGAATATACAATTGAATTTTATTAAAGATTCTATTGCAAATATTTTATCAAAAAGAGTCTACTAGAAGTGATTTTTATTTTTCAGGCTTCTTTGACGGAAAAAAAAGTGAATCTATTGTAAGTAAATTTTATTGGTGAGATGTTGATAATTTTATTACTTATTTCAAATAGATTGCTAAAATGAATTTATTGCTCATAAATTTTATTTATAAAATATTTGTAATTTTATTATTTAGTTGGGAAAATCACAATTTGTTTATAAAACTCAAATTGTATTTATATTAAAAATTAAATATAATTTCAATATAAATATACTCTTAAAATTTATAATATAATCTCAATCTAAATACACTCTTAAAATTTATCAAATATTACATTTTCCTTCATTTGTACCCTTTGAATGCCGTTTTGGTTAATTTCAAGTTCTCATTTTATTTATAAAATTATTTAACTTTTTAATATATTTACTAATTTCCAAAATATTTTTTCTTTCCTTCTCCCTACTCTTTATGTTTTCTTTTTTCTTTTTTTAATTTTCTATTTGAATTTAAATAAATGATAAACCATAGTATTGCGTGCTCTACATTCATTCAACCCCATAAACACCTCCCATCCTTCTAAATTGCCCATCGATTTTCAATCACTCACAAATCCATATAGAGAGATGCAATGTACAATTTCTATTATATGATTTCTAATACTATTTCATGAGATCCTAAATTGGGCACCATTTGGAAGAGGGATCCCCATATCAATATATTCCAACTGAAAACATCAATATATTAAGAATCCATGAAGTTTGGTGGCGGATTCCAATGAGAATGATGGAATTGCAATGAATAAAAATACCTAATTAAAATGGTGAAACAGATGCTGCCGCCAAAAATACCAATTAAAGTTGAGAGGCTTTGTTAGACAAATATCAACAACCGTAGAAAAGTGTTGGATTTGTTTTTCCTTATTACTATTGAATTTTATTTTTTTACAGAGTACTTTTAAAATTTTAGGATTTGTTTCCTTATCCCTATTGAATTTTAATTTTAGAATTTGTTTTCTTATATATTCCATGGTTTCTTTTGCTATAAAAAGTAATTTTTAGTTTTAGAGTTTGTTTCTTTATTGCTTTTGAATAATTTTATAATTTGTTTCCTTTGAATTCTAAGGTTTCTTTTCTCTTACCAGATTGTAGGGTTTAGGATTTTTTTTCAATAGTTTCTAACTTTTGAATTTGTTTCCTTGGTGCTTTACATATCTTCTATTTAGAGAAAAAGGAGTTGATGGATACTAACTCCCTCTGTCCTAAAAGGATGTCAATCTAACAAATGACACACAGATTAAGGAATCGCAAAACTTATACAATCATAATAGAAAAGGACTATTATATCCCTGAATAAAAATAAATTTTTATTAATTAGATTGAAAATATACACGAGTAGTTAAATGAAGGGTAAATTAGGAATATACATAATAAATGCATTCCTAATTTGTAAAATTGATAAGTATTTTGATACAACAAAAATAGAAATTTTTTACATCCTTTTTAGAACGGTAGAACGGAGAGGGTATTCATTTTTCATCAATAAAAAACATTTTTGTGTTATGAATTATTAGAATCTCCATTAATTAGTGGAGGCTCCACTAATTATGGATTTATGTGAATTATTAGAAGATTTTTATGGATGTCCACCATTTAGTGGAGACACCATTAATTGAGATTAGTTGAAGATGATGTATGCCATGATGTATTCCACTAATTAGAGCTCTATAAATAGAGCTATTCTCTAAGCTTGTAATACACCATCATTTTGTGAAAGAAAGATTAGTGAAAGAAAGATTAGAGAAAGAATTGTGAGAGAAAGAAAGAGAGAAGTTTGAAGAGAAATTTTTGTGCAAAGAATAGTTAGAATTTTCTTAGTGTGTAGTGTGTAGATTTTATTCTAACACTACCCTAATTTTATAACACGTTATCAGCACGAGTCTCTACCGTTATTAAAACCAGAAGACAGGTACGCATTTATTGATCTCGCTAAATTCGAATTTGTAACCCTTGATATTTCTGAAAAAAAATTTATATGCCATACAGAAATGCATCTAAATACTAAAAAAAAAAATGAGATACATATGTCATGTGGATAAAAAGAAAAATTTGACCACCTGAAGATGGTCGTACTACCCACTGCACGGTATGAATGGTTGCACCTGAAGTTGCAAGATTGTAAAACCGTGAACTCCGTGATGTATAAAACTACATCTTAGTTAAAAATTTTACGGAGAAAAAGTTACTGATGAAGTTATATTGGAGAAGACATTCTCCACTTTTCATGTCCTACAGTAACAATATCGAGAAAAAGGGTATCCAAAATTGACAGCTTTAACATGAGTTATTATTGAGAAATCATGAAGCCAGATGAACTGGCTCAACAGCACTCCCAGAAGTGAATGATGTTGGCTCCAGCAGAAGCTATCGTTATAGTCGTAGTTGTGGCAGTGGCCGTGGTTATGGTCATGGACACACTCGATATTTCCATTATCACAGAGAAATACTGGCCACTTGAAGTGGAACAGAAAAGATAATAAGGAAAAAAGATATTTCTATTAATAATAAGCATCACATCTTTTATTCATATCACTAGTGTTCATATGAACTTGATGATACATGCTTATAGTTGCTCTTTTGTAATTGAGCATTTGATTGGTGATGGAAGTGTTCAAAATAATTAAAAGTTTACTTTTAATATGTTTCTTTTATATTTTATATTTTTGGCATTGTAATAGTACTTATCGTTTAAGGTTTTTATTGTTTGAGTATTTACATTTAAAAATATTTTGTTATGCCCAAATGACTATTATTCTGCTTACTGGATACACAAATGGCATTGAAGATATATGTCTAATTGATAGTGGTACAACACACACCATATTGAAAGATAAAAAATATTTCTCTTACCTGCAGATGGGAGAAACAAATGTTAATACTATAGGTGGTAGTGTAAAGTTGATTGAAGGCTCTGGAAGAGCTAATATTGTATTACCCGGAGGAACAAATGTTGTTATTCCTAAAGCGTTATTTTCTTCAAAATCTCGAAGAAATTTATTAAGCTTTAAAGATATTCACCGAAATGGATATCACATTGAAACAATGGAAGAAAATAGTTTTGAGTATCTCTGTATTACTCAAATAATGTCGGGTAAGAAATCTTTATTAGAAAAGCTACCATCTCTTTCTTCTGGCCTATATAGCACAAAAATCCATGCAATTGAAATGCATCATTCAGTAAATCAGAAATTTACTGATCCTGTTACATTTATCATTTGGCATGACCGTTTGGGTCATCCAGGAGCTATTATGATGCGAAGAATAATTGAAAATATACATGGTCATCCTTTGAAAAGTCAAAGTATTTTGACATCTGATAAATTTTCATGTGCTGCATGTTCTCAAGGGAAATTGATTATTAAACCATCTCCAACAAAAGTGGAGTTTGAGTCTCCAGTATTTTTAGAAAGAATTCATTATGATATATGTGGACCAATTAATCCACCATGTGGGCAATTCAAATACTTTATGATTTTAATTGATGCATCGACCCGATGGTCGCATGTTAGTTTATTATCAACTCGCAACCTGGCGTTCGCGAGATTGCTTGCCCAAATAATTCGCTTAAGAGCGCAATTTCCAGATTATCCGATCAAAAGGATCCGTCTAGATAATGCTAGAGAATATTCCTCACAAGCTTTTGATGCTTATTGCCTGTCAATTGGCATTACTATTGAACATCCAATAGCTCATGTTCATACTCAGAATGGTCTAGCTGAATCATTCATTAAACGATTACAATTAATTGCTAGACCGTTATTAATGATAACAAATCTCCCGAAAACTGCTTGGGGACATGCTATTTTGCATGCTGCAGCACTTGTACGCCTAAGGCCAACAAGTTATCACAAATTTTCTCCCTTACAATTGGCTTTTGGTTCCGAGCCAAATATAGCTCATTTAAGAATTTTTGGGTGTGCTGTATATGTTCAAATTGCACCAAACCAACGTACAAAGATGGGTCCTCAAAGAAGAAAGGGGATCTACGTTGGATATGATTCTCCCTCTATTATTAGGTATGTTAAACCCCTGACAGGAGATGTATTCACAGCAAGATTTGTTGATTGTCATTTTGATGAATCATTATTCCCTAAATTAGGGGGAGAACCAAAACAGCATAAAAAGGATCTTACTTGGACAATATCATTAAATTATCTTGATCCGCGCACAAGCGCATGTAAACTTGAAGTTCAAAAGATAATTCATTTGTAAAGCATTGCAAATCAAATGCCAGATGCTTTTGTTGACTCCAGAAGAGTTACAAAATCGCATATTCTAGCTATAAATGCTCCTATTCGAATTGAAGTTCCAGCAGAACAAAATATTATACCTATAACTGCTGAGTCAAAAACACGCCAGAAGCGTGGCCGACCTCTTGGTTCTAAAGATAAAAATCCTCGAAAGAAAAGAGGATTAACTGATCCAGAAGATCATATTGAAGAAAAGAATGATAAAGACCAAGAGAGAACTGATGACAAAGAACCGAAGTTGATGAAAGTAACACTCGAAATTTCTATCAATTATACTACTTCCGGTAGAAGTTGGAATCGGATAGAAACTGTTATTGATAATATATTTGCATACAATATATCTCTTGTTGTTACACAGGATAATGATGATCCTGAACCAATATCAGTTGATGAATGTCGGCATAGAAAAGATTGGCTGCAATGGAAAGATGCGATTCAATCGGAGTTAAATGCACTAACAAAACGTGAAGTCTTTGGACCTGCAGTCCGAACACCAGAAGGTGTAAAATCTGTTGGCTACAAATGGATATTTGTGTGAAAGCGCAATGAAAAGAGTGAAATCGTTCGATATAAAGCGTGATTAGTAGCCCAAGGTTTTTCACAAAGACCAGGTATTGATTATGATGAAACTTATTCTCCTGTTATTGATGCTATTACACTCCGATATCTTATCAATTTGGCAGTACATGAAAAGATAGATATGCGCCTATTAGATGTTGTCACTGCTTACTTGTATGGAAATTTAGAAAATGATGTTTACATGAAAATCCCGAAGGATTTCATATGCTCGAAGCATATAAACATTATCCTCGTGAAAATTACTCCATCAAGTTGCGTAAATCATTATATGGCCTCGAAGCAATCTGGGCGCATGTGGTTCACACGTCTTAGTGAATATTTATTGAAAGCGGGATTTAAAAATGACCAGGTATGTCCATGTGTTTTTATTAAGAAATCGGGTTCTAAATTTGTGATATTAGCTATATATGTTGATGATATTAATCTTATTGGAACTCCTGAAGAGCTCCAAGAAACAATTGATTATTTAAAAAGAGAATTCGAAATCAAGGATTTTGGTAAAACCAAATTTTGCCTTGGTTTACAAATTGAACATCTGGAGAGTGGAACATTTATTCATCAATCAACATATACAGCAAAAGTGCTAAAAAGATTTTACATGGACAAAGCACATCCATTGAGTATTCCAATGATCGTCCGATTATTAAATGTGAATAAAGATCATTTCCAACCTCAAGAAAATGATGAAGAACTCCTTGGTCCTGAAGTACCATATCTCAGTGCAATTGGTGCATTGATGTATCTTGCTAATAATACACGACCTGATATTGCTTTTGCTGTCAATTTATTAGTAAGATTTAGTTCTTCACCAACACGACGACATTGGAATGGAATTAAACAAGTCCTTCGATATCTCTAAGGTACAATTGATCTTGGATTATTTTATTCAAATAAAACCAGTCCAACATTGATAGGTTATGCAGATGCTGGTTATTTATCTGATCCACATAAAGCACGTTCTCAAACGGGCTAAGTATTTACATGTGGAAATACTGTTATATCATGGCGTTCTACGAAACAATCTATAGCAGCTACTTCTTCAAATCATGCTGAAATTATAGCCATTCATGAAGCAAGTCGAGAATGTGTATGGCTAAGATCCATGATTCATTATATCCGAGAAAGTTGTGGATTATCATCAATCAAAGATATTCCAACTCCTCTTTATGAAGATAATGCAGCTTGCATAGCTCAATTACGAGGAGGATATATTAAAGGAGATCGGACAAAACATATTTCACCTAAATTCTTCTTTACTCATGAACTCCAGAAGAAATGTGAAATTGATGTGCTACAAATTCGGTCATGTGATAACCTCGCAGATATTTTCACGAAGACTTTACCGACTGCAACATTTGAGAAGTTGAGATATAAAATCGGTATGCGTCGGTTTAAAGATTTAAAAGGAATCATCTCATCAGGGGGAGTAATAAACAGACATATAGAATAGTGTACTCTTTTTCCTTCACTAGATTTTTTTTCCCATTGGGTTTTTATCTAGTAAGGTTTTAACGAGGCATATTCTTTATGTATGGATGGACATCCAAGGGGAGTGTTATGAATTATTGGAATCTCCATTAATTAGTGGAGGCTCCACTAATTATGGATTTATGTGAATTATTAGAAGATTTTTATGGATGTCCACCATTTAGTGAAGACACCATTAATTGAGATTAGTTGAAGATGATGTATGCCATGATGTATTCCACTAATTAGAGCTCTATAAATAGAGCTATTCTCTAAACTTGTAATACACCATCATTTTGTGAAAGAAAGATTAGAGAAAGAATTGTGAGAGAAAGAAAGAGAGAAGTTTGAAGAGAAATTTTTGTGCAAAGAATAGTTAGAATTTTCTTAGTGTGTAGTGTGTAGTGTGTAGATTTTATTCTAATACTACCCTAATTTTATAACATTTTAGCTTTTCTCTAGGCCCACTAAAAGAATACTCCGCACGTAACAGCCTAAAAAACTGTGGGTCAAAATGCATGCTCTAACTCATCTTCAAAACTGTAGGTTTCCGCCATTGATTTCTCCAAAATTAACGTCTCCCACAATGGTGGCCTCCATTAAATCCTGCTTCATAATTTCTTCTACCTCACTGCAATCTCCAATGGCCACAGCAACTGCCTCTTTCACCTTATCAAAACATCTCTCCTCAACTCCTAAACCCATCTCCTCCCCACTTTTCTCCCCCAAAATCATTTCCTCCTCTGCCATCTCTCGCATTCCCTTCAAACACCACAGTCCCCAACCTCGCTGCTACTCGATCCCCTTAATTTCTCTACTACCCCAGAGAACTTTGCCACCATCTCTTAGTTAACTATAACTGTCACTGCAGTAGCATCATGGGATGATGTTTCAGGTTTACAGGAGTAGCAAAAAAGGCATTTGATGAGGTTACAGGCGAAAGGGGTGTTGTGGAAGCATCTAGAAGACCACAAGAGGTCATTGGTTTTTAGATTAAGCCACAACAGTGAGGTAGAAACTAATGGAAACTGCTTGTTCACAGCATCGATGATGGCCATGGGTTTGATTTTAACTACCAGGGACTTGAGGAGGTGGGCCATCAGGAGGTTCTTGGAGGATTTTGGATCTATGAGTGATAAGGATCAAATTGATTCTTGACATTTGCAAATTTGTTATGGATATTTTTAGTTTTCATCTTGTTCATGCTCTGAATGTCTTTCTGCTTATCTTGATTTCCTGCTGGGGATTCAGAGAAATGTATTTTATCTGTGTAATTGTAGGTTTTTGTGAAAAGTAGAGATCTACAAGTAAAACCAGAATTAAAATACATTCTTCAGTTTGATCTGTAAGATGCGTCTGTACAGAAAATGTTTGCTAAAGGCATATGAGGAATGAAAAGGAAATGTTTGAAAAGGAAATCTCGATTGATTGTGAAATTTTTTATGTTGAAAATGAACTCTGACTTGAATAAGAAAGAATCTGAGATAAAGAAAGACTGCTGCACATGATTTTCATTAGTATTGCTGGGTGTCTGCTGACTTTTGGTGTTGTTGTACTCGTGTGTGTGTTTTTTATTCTACCTCTCTGAGTGACAATTGAAGAGAATCAACTATGGAATCTATTTACAAAGAGAGATATATAGTTGTGGATAGTGGCCCTGTTAGGATTGTGCCCTAGAATAAATTATTTGTGTAATATATTTTACACATTAAATCAATAAAAAGTATTATTTAATTATCTTTCAGTTTCTTTGTTTCATATGTTTATGTGTATAAAATTGTTAGATAAAGATCCAAGTACAACACTATGTTAAGAAAATCATGATAAAGATTGTGTTGTGAGGTTCCCACTACACTGAACTGTGTTTGTATTTAAATTATCCCTAATCATAGTATTAATAAGATAGGATATCATTAATATGTTAAAATTAGCACGCATTATACTTCTTAATTTGATTAAGCGATAATTCTCACATCTGTGAGTATTGTGATACTCAAAGTTAACACGTAGATGCTTGTTATTTGAATAAATACATTGGATAACCTAGCTATGAGATAATTACATAGATAATTATTTAGTGCTAGTGATCAAATCTCATTATAACAAATGTGCAGGTATCCTTAGACTTGAGAACTCCAAGATACTTCATTTGCTAAGCATTGTACTTTGATTCCAATACAAAATTGCCAATGGGATGGACATTGGGTACAACGTGAAGTAAACGAAAGTAGTTGAGATGGTTAATAAAGGATTCACTACTCCAAATAGTAGAAGCAAATATCTCAAGCTCACTTATAGGAATTATTACTCAAGAAGTCATTGGCCAAGATGATTATGTGTTGGAAATAACATGATGATTAATGGATTTAGGGAACAAGTATTAAAATATTTGGGCCAGAATTATTAATATTCTAAAGGGAGTTGGCACTATTGCATACTCTAAAACATAATGAGATATTATATGGTGAAATGAATTTATTACATTGATGTTTCGCTATTGAAAGGTTCATGTCAAACTACTTGACTTTCTGGACTTTTGAGTGATCATGATGTATTATTAGATATCACTCATAATATACTAAATATGGATTTATTAATTAAAAAATTAACAAATTAATTTTAATTATTAAAAATAGATTATTACTACTATTATTATAGAATTAATTCATATTAGCTATCAATTGACTAGAAAACCTAATGAGTCACCCACAATAAAGGAAATGGTATTCAAGACATTATTTGATAATATTATAGGGTTAATTTATGAGAAAAATAATTATTGTGAGCTAATTATAAAGTGTTATAATTAGTTGAGATTGAATTGCGATTATTAAATCTCTATAGATAAATTATAAACTTGTTATAATTTATGGGACCTAATTGTAATTCTTGAAAAATTCCAAACCCATTAAATTACTATTGTTTCCAAAAGGGATTTAGGAAACAATAGTTGCTACGTTGAAAAAGGCTTCAAGCCTTAATTATTTCCTAAAAAAGTTTAGGAAGTTCAGAGGTGGTAGGAAAAATAAAAAAAGGTATATATATGTTTATACTGTGTGAAATAAAAGGTTGTTGGTTTTGTGAAAATCTCTACACCTTCTATTTTTCCGTTTTCTTTTCTGAAATTTTTTTTCCCTTTCTTCTCTCCAAATTAATCCCAAAGCCATCGTATATTACCTATTAGCATAGGGTTTTGGTGTCTAACTCGAGTACAATTCCTTGTGTGGATTACTATTACAAAATTCCTATCCTTGGAATTTGGTAACTCGATTGGATCGATTTTTTAAAGGGATTTGTAAGGAAGAATTTTTTTTTTTTAAAGTTACGTTTTTAAGGTAACTAATTTTTCTTCCTTCTCATAATCCGTTTAATTACATCTGAGTGATTCTTTATGTTGATTTTGTTTTAATTTTCCGTTGCATGTAAACTGGTTTGCATGATTGAAATTCAACAGTAGTATTAGAGCCATCTAATATGTGTTTTATAGGTCTTATTATTATTTTGAAATTGTTTCAAAATAAAATTTGACGTTATGAAATTGTTTCATAAATATTTTAAAATTTGAAATTGTTTCAAAATTATATTCGGATCCATGAAAATTATTTCATGTAAAATTTTGTTTTTGGAAATTCGTTTTATGTGGATTATATTTTTCTTAGCATGTTAATTATTGAAATTGTTTCAATAAAAAGGATTTACGAAATCTTGAGGAAATTGTTTCCAATTAAGAGAAAAAAAATTCTGGAAATTTAATTTGGCTTAAACTTTCAGCCTTATGAAAAGAAAATTTTTGGTTATTGCTGAAATCTTACAAAATTTTCGGTTAGAAGTTGAAATTGTTATGAAAATAATAAGTGATTATTTATTTTCTTGAAATTATTCATTTATCTTGAAAATAAATGTAATTATTCATTTTTTTAATTTTAATAATAGATCAAATAAGATTATATTTTTAATATTCATTTATTTTCTTTTTTTATGATGAATCTAAACATTTATAAATACGAGTCTTATATAAACAAACATAATTAATTATCTAAATCTAAGTAATTCTTTCATTTATTTCTTCTCATATAATTTATTTAATTTTAAATTATTATATTTTATTTTCTTGATTTTATTTAGAATCAAATTCACAATAGAATCTAACTATTACCTTAAATTTCAAATTCAGTCTCGCAGTATTTTGATCAAGTTAACTCAGTGACAAATCTTTCATCGAATTATCTGTACTTTTTGAGAACCATTGACATTTCTGCACTATCACAGTCGAAAATTTTCATTACAACCTGATCCTCCTCAGTAGTTCTTTGTCACAGTCCGAGAATCTCAATACAACCTCGTCCTTCTCAATAGTTGTTAGATGACTTGTCAAGTGTCTTAGTGTTTCTAACAAAAAAATTTCATTAACAACTCCAAGTACTTCCTTGTCTGAAGTTACCTTCATCCAACTCTCCCTCTCTCTCTCACAAAGGATTGGAGACTATAAACCCCGAAAATCCCAAAGTACAAATTGCACAGGATCAAAGGAAAGAACATCTTTTGTATTCGCAATGAAACAAGCATTTAGTTGAAGAGAGGAAGCCACAAATTGCTTCCAAAACATTCACACCTCTACAAACATTCATTCACCTCTCCACCAAGATTCTCCCAGTTTTTTTCTCCCTGTTACTCTAGTTCTTGGCCATGGAATCTAGTGAAGAACTCTATCTATTCCCCAGGAGTGTGCCCACCATGCCTAAGCAGAAAAAGAGTTCAAAAGCCGCTGAAGGATATTTCAGAAGTGGTAAAAATTATTGTATAATGAGGAATTCTAGCCAAAAAAAGACCATTACTTTGAGTATGATGATTGAGAATCCGATAAGAGATGAGGAAGAAATTAGACAATGACGATTAGTGACTGTTCAAGAGCAGTAGAAAGAATAAGAGAAAAGACGATGTCGGCATATGGGAAGGTTCGGCAAATACTAGCTTGCTGTTTGAGAGAACAAGGAAGGCGACTGTTAGAGGGGCCTAAGGTTTGTGTGCCAAGCATCCATAGTAAATAATAAATAATAGAATAATTTTTCCTTTTTATAAATTTCTTTTGTTTTACTACAATAAGTACAGTTTAGTCATTTTAAAGAAATATACTTTGGTAGGATGAGACTAACTTTGGCAATATCGCTAGCCCTTTAGAATTAGTGATAACCTCAAATCAAGTTTTTCTTTTTTAAAAAAATAGATATATATTCATCAACAAAACCGCACAAACCAACTCCACATCAACTATAAGTTAGGGTGTACTTGAGTTAAGTCTTTTTATTGAATTATTCAAATTTGACTCGTTTGATATTGAACATTAATATTAAGTTTAAATTTTTAATTGAGTTAATCTTAAATATTCAAATATTCCATTGGAAAAGTTAAATGATATGTTCAATTTTATTTTTTATTATTTTAAACTTAATTCCACATTAAGTTCGTTGATTTTTTTTTTTTTTTTGTTGTCATAGTTGATTCCTAAACTTTATTTTTACTATTTAGGTTCTCAATCATTTTTCGTTTGACATACTTAGTTATTCTGTCAAAATTTTCTATTAGTTAACACCAAGTCAACGTAATTGGTTTGTCTTTAACCACTTTCATAAGGATATTTTTAGTATATACTCTCTCCGTCCACAAATAACTGATTTAATTGTAAAAATTACGTATATTAAAGAATTGTGAAATTCTATAGTAAAAATGATTAAAATGTCCATTATACCATTTAAGGTATTTTTATTATCTTTCTCACTTCATTAATTTGAATCCCACAACTCCTTTAATTACATCACTCTAATAATTACATGTCTCTCTTTTCTCACCTATATCCTTTGTCTCTCTCTTTCCACCCTTTATTTTAGAGTCTTATTTTCACTTATATCACCTCATTAAATTATATTTTTGACTATTTTTATTGGATAACATGATTTCATTGTTGATTAAAATTACTTCAATATGGGTAATTGTAATACTAATTAATTGATAAAAAATTGTGCTAAGGGTAAAATTAGAAAAAAAATAATTGAATACAACCCACATTCAGAAAGTGGACAGTTATTTTAGAAAAACAAAAAAAAGGCCAATTATTTGTAGACGGAGGAAGGAAATTTTTTTGACTGCCATAATTGATCCCTATACTTTATTTTAACTTTTTAGGTCCTCTATTATTTTTCGACTATTATGTTTGAACCTTATACTTTATTTTTTAACTTTTTAGGTGCTTTATCATTTTTCGAGTGACATACTAGATACTTCCGTTCAATTTCTCGCCAGTCACAATTATTTGGTCATTAGTATTAGCAGAATTATAAAGAAATAAAAATTATTTGATCATTCCCTCTACCTTTTGGAAATTTTTATAAGTATTAATTTAGTTGATAAAAATATTTCTCATCAATTGAGTTGTTATAAATTTTATTTATATGATTTTCTCTTCTAATGTATTAAAAAAAAATTCTTTGTTAAAACTTGTATTAAAGAATGAGAAACGTAATTTATTAGCATTATTTTCTCACAAAAGTGTAAATATCGCAATATTTATAATTTATTGCATTAAAACTTCCAAAAGAAATAGTGAATATCTATTATTATTATTATTATTATTATTTATGGATCATTGCATTAAATCTACACCCTAAATATTGCATCTTGCTATATTTTTTAAAAAATAAAAAATTTAAATTATATAATTTACAATCATCAAATCTATGTGAGATATTTTTATTATTTAAAGTTTACTTGAAGAATAGATAGAATTATTTCCACAAAAATAAGTCTTATCAAGAATTAATCTTTCTTTTGTACCGTCAGATTTTTAAGAAACGACCATATGCTAGTAGATCTTCTCCAATGTGGAAATGAGAGGGAAAAAATGGAAGGAGGGGGGAATATCCATTATGGTATGCTAATATCAATGACATAATTCTACTAAAATCTAATATGAAAATAATAGTAGTCGAGTTGTTTTGTACGACTTGTCCTTTAGAATTTTCGAGTTCAAATACCATCAAATCATCTATCAACTAACTGGAAGCAAACAAATAAAGTCTCCACTCATCCTCCTTGTATCCATGCAACATCCTATATTTTCTTCCTCTCTAGTCTTTCTTGTTCTACATTTTCTCCAAAAGTTGTCCATCTCTAAAATTTCTTTTTTTTTTATTACAATAAGTACAGTTTAGTCATTTAGCTCTGGCAATATCGCTAACCCTTTAGAATTAGTGATAACCTCAAATCAAGATTTTCTTTTTTAAAAAAAGAAAAGATATTCATCAACAAAACCACACAAACCAACTCCACATCAACTATAAGTTGGGGTGTACTCGAGTTAAGTCTTTTTATTGAATTATTTAAATTCAACTTGTTTGATATTTTTTAGCTTAAATTTGAATTTAAATAATAATATTATATTTGAATTTTTAATTGAACTAGCTTGGTTCATGTTCGATCTTTTTGAGGTTGAACATTAATATTAAGTTAAAATTTTTAATTAAGTTAAACTTAAATATTCAAATATTCCGTTGGAAAAAGTTAAATGATATGTTTAATTTTATTTTTTTATTATTTTAGGCTTAATTTCATATTTAGTCCTTGAACTTTTTTTTGCTATCATAGTTGGTCTCTAAATTTTATTTTTAACTGTTTAGGCCCTCAATCATTTTTCATTTAACATACTTAGTCCTTCCGTCAAAATTTTTGTTAGTTAACGCCAAGTCAACGTAACTAGTTTGACTTTTACCACATTTATAAGGGTATTTTTTAGTATATAAATTTTTTCAACTGTCATAATTGATCCTTATACTTTATTTTAACATTTTAGATCATCTATCATTTTTCGACTATCATGTTTGATCCATATACTTTATTTTTTAACTTTTTAGATCCTTTATTATTTTTTGAGTGACATAATTGGTCCTTCCGTTCAATTTCTCGTCAGTCACAACCATTTAGTCATTGGTATTAGCAAATTTTTAAGGAAATAAAAAATTATTTGATCATTCCCTCCATCTTTTGGAAATTTTTATACGTATTAATTTAGTTGACAAAAATTTTTCTCATCAATTGAGTTGTTATAAATTTTATTTATGTGATTTTCTCTTCTAATGTATTAACAAAATTTACTTTGTTAAAACATGTATTAAAGAATGAAAAAACGTGATTTATTAGTATTATTTTCCCACAAAAGAGTAAATCTCGTAACATTTATAATTTATTGTATTAAAACTTCCACAAGAAATAGTGAATATCTATTATTTTAAAATAAATATTTCTGTATAGATGATATTTATGAATCATTGCATTAAATCTACGCCCTAAATATTACACCTTACTACATGTTTTAAAAAATAAAAATTTTAAATTATATAGTTTACGACCATCAAATCTATGTAAGATATTTTTATTATTTATCAAGAATTTGCAGCATCTTTCATTTGTACCGTTAGATTTTTATGAAACGACTATATGCCAATAGATCTTCTCAAAGGTGGAAATGAGAGGGCAAAAAATGGTGGGAGGGAGAATATCTATTATGGTATGCTAATATCAGTGACGTAATTCTACTAAAATCTAATATGAAAATAATATTAGTCGAGTTGCCTTGTACGACTTGTCACTTAGAATTTTCGAGTCCAAACACCGTCAAATCATCTATCAACTAATTGGAAGCAAACAAACAAAGTCTCCACTCATTCTCCCTGTATCCATGCAACATCCTATATTTTCTCCCTCTCCCATCTTTCTTGTTCTGCATATTCTCCAAAAGCTATCCATCTCTCTCTGGAACTTCACATGTACAAAACTATCGTAAATTGAATGGAAAGATCAAGTATATTGCTCGAAAAATAATGAAGGATCTAGAAAGTTAAAAAATAAAATATAGAGACCAAATATGACAGTCGAAAAATGATAGAGGTCCTAAAAAATTAAAAATAAAGTATAAGAACCAACTATGACAATCGAAAAATTTATATATAAAAAATACTCTTATAAATATGGTACAAGTCAAACTAGTTATGTTGACTTGACATTGACTAATGAAAATTTTGACGAAAGGATCAAGTATGTCAAACGAAAAATAATTGAGTACGTAAAAAGTTAAAAATAAAATTTAGAAAACAATCTCGTTTTATTTTATCACATTTGTGCAGTAATATCTATAAAATAAAAATATATCTTAGTAATTACAAATATAAATATATCAAATTAACGATCCAGTCGTTAAATTTATTGTAATAATTACCAAAAGTATTGTGACTAAATTTGAAAATAATCAAATAAAATTTAAAATAATTTTGAGGGGTTTTGTTATAATTAGACTAAAAACGACGATTTTAGTAACCGTTGTATTTGGACATCTATTGCGACGATTCATATAAACCGTCATATTTGACCTACTTTTTTGCGACAGTTCTTGTAAACCGTCGTATTTGTCCTAATCTATTGCAACGGTTCTTGTAAACCGTCGTATTTGTCCTAATCTATTACGACGGTTCACGTAAATCATCATATTTGGCTTACTCTATTGCGACGGTTCTTGTAAACTGTCATATTTGACCTAATCTATTGTGACAGTTACTCTAAACCGTCGTATTTTGTGAATAAATACGACGGTTTTACTTCAACCGTCATATAAACCTTCACTAATATGACGGTTACCAAACCGTCGTATTAGTTAGTCTATTACGACGGCTTTGCGACCGTCATATTTGTATCCTTTGTATTTGCTCCTTTTTTTTGGTAGTGTTTGGCCTATAAATAGGGCTATTCTTTCAAAACATATTTCAATATTTATGAACTTTGCATGACAAGTCCTATCTTTGGAACTTTGCATGATAAGTCCTATCTTTGGCAGTTTAGACTAGGGTATTTATCAAACAACGGCTTGCATATTTTGTAGAAATATTGTAATGACATTAGTCTTCCTAATTCTTACACTACTTGTTTTGTTTATCCAATGGCAAAACAACATAGATTACCTTTCACTTTGCATAATCGTACATCAAAAGAGAGTTGTAATCTTATTTGTATGGATGTGTTGGGGACCTTACCGTTCTCTACCTTGCAAGATTATAGGTTTTTCCATACTCTAGTTGATGATCATAGTAGATACACTTGGTTATTGTTAATGAAACACAAGTCTAAAAGTACTTCTATCATTCTTCAGTTTTACACATATGTTAAAACACAATTTCACAAAAGAATTGAGGTTTTCAGATCAAATAATGGTCTTGAATTTTCTATGCCTTCTTTCTATGCTTCCAAAGGCATTATTCATCAAACATCTTGTGTTGAAACTCTGCAAAAAAATGGAATTGTTGAACGAAAACATCAATATATTATGAATGTTACACGAGCTTTAAAAATGCCATCCAATTTACTAAGGCTAATTTAGTCTAATTTACAGATTCTAATACTAATTTACAAAATCTAGTTTTACCCCTTCTCTTATATTTCCCATATTCAAAATTACATTGTAATTTTTTTTATTATCTAAGAGCTTTCTATAAAATTAAATATTTTTTCTACAATTATAAAACTACAATAAATAATAACATTATAGCCATCAACTCCTTCCTTTTTGTTTTACTTCTTAAGTCTAAGTTGTTTATTCCATCCCTAAATTAATGCAAATGTATATGCAAGTTGATAAATCCCTACTACGCTATTGACAGACATTTCACAAGGATAGAGCCATATGTAGGCTTTTTTGCCTTATCCAAAGGTAGATCTTTACTATATTTTTAACTGTATCTTTTTAATAATTGGAACCTCATTAGTGATGGGTAATCACTCCTCCTGGGTAATGGATGATTACCCCCTAGTTACTTTTTAGACTTTTTATAAATGAATTATCTATGTTTATTGTTTGCAACAGTATTTTAATTGTCAAATTTTGAGGTGGCCTGGTGCCTAGAAAATGTCCAATTATAGGGGAGACTCTATCAAAAAAATTTCAAAATCTGGTACTATTTACTGTGGAATGAAATAACCATCCTTATCCTGAAGTGTGTTATTCAATTGAACATGAATATATATCCCATATATGTATGTTATAGTTAGATAAATTTTGAAAGACAATATAGTACTATTTTAAAAATAAATAACAAATCTTTTTCTTTATTCACAATTCAATAAAACTTTTTTTTAACTAAAACATAAAATAAACTTAAAAAAAGGATAAGGTAAATGATCCAAGTCCAGACAAGCTTTGATTTTAATCCTTGTCACTTTCTAATCCAAAAAAGGATAATTCTTGTCACTTTCTAATCATTGTCAATTGATGTTCGGTTTAACAAGGAAAAGCATTTACCGAGTATAAAACCATATACATTAATTGTAAGATTATAATCCATTTGTTGTAAAGACTATCAATTCTTCATTTTTGTTTGTAAACATCAAGTGATCTCTATGTCTAAATATCTTATGTGTGTCTATGTCTTGGACCTCCTTTCGTTAGATAACGGAAAGGAAAATGAAATTACTCATTTTTCTGTGAACTATTTTACTTTTTTAGATGTTTACTATGTATTTATATTATATTAAGTTTCAGTATTTTATTTATATTTATGTGTGCTAATTTTCAATTTTTTACATTATTTTTGGGTTATGAACATAGTTTTGGCATTTGTTGGTGTAGTGTTTTAGAATTGATTTATAGGGAATTGATAATTTAAAATAAATGCAATAATGAAAAAATAAAAAAAAAATCATTGCAAAATCCTCATAATTTGCAACGATTTAGCGAGGGCTAGAAAACTTTGTCGCAAATTGCGACAATTTTGTGAGGACCACAATCCTTGTAATATATCCCTCGCAAAACTCCTAGCAAATTATGATGATTTTGTGAGGGCAATGGTTTGAGTGGAAATATTTCCTCACAAATAACGATGATTTTGCAAGGACCTCAGCTAGGGATGAAAAATTTCTTGCAGGGCCAAGTTTTGGGAACAAAAAATCCCTCATAAAACCCTAACAATTTGCGACGATTTTGCGAGAGCCACAACTTGGGGTGAAAAGTTTCCTCGCAATTTGCGACGATTTTGCGAGGGAAAATTTCTTTAATCCACAAAAACCCCGCAAGACCGTCGCAATTTGTGAGGATTTTGCAATGGACTTATGCATTTCGTCGCAAAATCGTAGTAAATTTTCTACTTCGTTGCACTTTGACCAAAAATACTAGTGACAAAGCCGTCGCACATTGCGATGATTTTTTCTTGCCCTCGCAAAAAAACCATCGCTATTTTGTCTTGACTGTCACAATTTGTGATGATTTTGCGACGGACTTATGCATTTCGTCGCAAAACCATTGTAAATTTTTTACTTCGTCGCGCTTTGACCAAAAATACTAGTCACAAAGCCGTCGCAAATTGCAATGATTTTTTCTTGCCCTCGCAAAAAAATCGTCGCTATTTTGTCTTGACCGTTGCAAATAGCGACGCCATTTTTTGAGACGGTTTTCGTCGCAAACCCAATTTGCTACGGCTTTTTACCATCGCAAAAAGACAAATTTCCTATAGTGTAAGGACTTGTTTTATAAGTACAAAATTTGAACTTTAGCTCAGAAATGAAAACTTACAGTTGAATGACAAACTATATGAGGGGAAAAAAAAAGAATTAAAGAACATCAGTATAGTTTTTGAAAAAGTTTTAAGAGAGTGAAAGGTAAAATTTTTTAGAGAGTGGGAACCACTCGCCCCCCCCTAAATCAATTACTAGCAAGATGGAATTAGGGTGTGCTGCCGCTCCAAAATTTTTTTAAAATTTTATGTTTCGTCCTCTCAAAATTTTTTTAAAAATTTTAATATTATTCTTTTAGTATAATTTGCCCCTCCAACCTTAAATTCCTGGTTTTATCCTATTAATTACCAGTCAGGCACAAGAACTAGCCCAAAAGGGTTGACTAACATGTAAGAAATATGCTAATAAATTATCCCAATTCTATATAGTTGAGCTAGCATTCAGTGACAAAATTTGATCAAGATGATTAAGAAAATTAGGAGAAAAATGTAAATGAAGCGACTGCTCCAGTTCTGTTTACTTGTGGACAGTTTGTGTGTTCATTTCACCAACTTAATCCATTCAAAAATCACAAAGTTTGATATAGGTGAATCCCTCACCTCCCAAATTCTATTTCAGACATTTAAACCAACAAATACATTGCATTATACCTTTTCATCATTAAAAAAGTGAGTTACAAGGATTTCCCTTTTCTATTATTCAGTCTTTAGATTTTGGTCTATAACTCCTTGTATACTTATCGAATTTTAGACGAAATTAATCCCAAATGTTCCTAAACATTTATCTACAAATTCCATATCATGTTCTCCTTAACAATTTTGAAGTTACACAATGAAAATATAGTAAACAGTTGGTGGCAATTTTATTTTTATATTGCAGAATCTGTTCGAGCATTATAATTACACAAGGACAATACAGAAAATTATCGGTGGCAGTTTTACTGAACTGGAAAACATGTTCTAGCACTATAACATCGTTAAATAAGCTTACATCGTGTACTTAATGTACTATAAATTATATGGGAGGGGCTAGATAATCTAGCAAGAAGACAAAAGAAATTAAGCCTGTCAAGAAAGCAAAAACTCAACATGCCAATGTTGATGTGTATCAATTCTGTGATGATGCAAGTAAGGAGCAGTTTCATGTTATTTCTATTAAAGGTGTGTTGGAAGAAAGGAAGATTGATATGTCATAGTTTAGTCATCTTAGCCTATTTCTAGCACTATAAAATCATTAACCAAGCTTACATCGTGTACTTAATGTACTATAAATTACATGGAAGGAGCTAAATTCACACTCTTAAAACTTACTCTTCTATTTTTAAACTATTAATTTTTTAACTTCTAAACTACCCTTTAATTAAAAAAAATATATATAGTGGGAAAAAATACAATATTTTAGTATTTTTTACTCTGTCAACTATCTTACTTCATCAGTTTCATTTTTTTATACAGACATTGTACCAACCAAATTTTTTAAAAGTTGAGCGATTTGAAGAGACTTCAAGATTTTGTCTTCACATATGATTCCTCTATGACTTGACAGGATTTACAATTTGAAGGGAGTTAGAAGAAAAGAAGGTTTTCAAGAGTTTAGGAATATAAGAGTTAATACAGATTATTTTATATGTACCTGGTTTTAGATAAAATTTGATTTCAGTTACAAAACTAATAAATCATGAATATTTTGTTTCTAATGAAGAAGTTTTATGTACATGGCACATGTATGGAAATTTATTCTTTTTAAATCCTACAAACAATCAAATAAATAATGCTCAATTTGAACCTTTAAGTAAGAAGAAAAAGATCAATGTCAATGACACATATCTTTGACATCTAAGGTTGGGTCATATTAACTCAACCAGGATTCAGAGGTTAATCCATGATGGGCCATTGGACTCATTAAGATTGGAAAGTTGGCCTCAGTGTGAATCCTGCCTTATAGGAAAAATGACCAAAAGGTCATTTTATCCAAAAGGTTGATAGAGTCAAGAAGATATTGGGTTTTGATCATATTGATGTGTGTGGTTCTTTGTCTACTCAAGCTAGAGGGGGCTTTGAGTACTTCATCACTTTCACGGATGATTGTACATGGTTTGATTATGTCTACCTGACGAGGCGCAAGTTTGACTCTTTTGATAAGTTTAAAGAGTTTAAAGCTGAAGTGGAGCGTCTAACAGAAAAACTGATCAACATCTTACGATCGGATCGTGGTGGAGAATACCTCCTCCGTGAGTTTAAGGATTACATGATACATCATGGAATAGTATCCCAACTCTCTGTGCCAAGTACACCCCAACAGAATGGAGTAGCTGAGAGAATGAATAGGACATTAATGGAAATGGTCTGAAGTATGATGTCTTATGCTACTCTTCTGGTCTTTTTTTGAGGACGTGTCTTGGAAACAGTGACATACATTCTGAACTTGATGCCTTCCAAGTTAGTACCTAGGACACTCTATGAGATGTGGACTGGACGTAAGCCAAGTCTAAATCATCTCAGAATATGGGACTGTCCAGTTTATGTACTGATCAAGGAAGATAAGTTAGAACCAAGATCAGAATTATGCTACTTTGTTGGGTATCCAAAAGGGACAAAAGGAAGTTACTTTTATCATCCTAATAAGCAGAAAGTATTGGTAAGTACCAATGTTAGATATTTGGAGGATGATCAAAGTACTTTCACTAAAGGTTAAATAAGGTTGGAATTCGAGGAGAAGTTATGTTTAGAATCAACTTCTTCAGACTCGATTATGGAACAAGAAGAGGTACAGCCTTAAGAACCTATACAAACGGAGCTTTGTCGTAGTGAGAGGATATCTAGAGTTCCAGAAAGATGGACAAGAGAGGCTTTTGAGCTGGTCTCTGACCATCAGGAATAAGATCCCACTAGATACAAAGAAGCTATAACTGATGCCGATGCAGATCTATGGAATGAAGCAATAAAAGTTGAGATTGAGTCTATATACTTTAATCAAGTTTAGGATCTTGTAGCTTCACCTAAAGGAATAAAACTCATTGGGTGTAAGTGGTTATACAAAAGGAAGAGAGGAGTGGATGGGAAGGTGGAAACCTTCAAAGCTAGACTTGTGGCGAAAGGGTGTACTTAGAAAGAGGGATCGATTATGATGAAACCTTTTCCCCGGTAGCCATGCTTAAATCCATCCGTATCCTCCTTGCCATTACATGTCATTACGACTATGAAATATAGCAAATGGATGTTAAGATGGCATTTCATAATGGCCATCTTAACGAATGTATCTATATATTCCAACCAGAATATTTTATTACTAAAGGCCAGGAACATATGGTCTGTAAGCTTAAGAAGTCCATTTATGGATTTAAGCAAGCATCTAGAATATGGAACATTCATTTTGATGAGACTGTAAAGTCTTACGGTTTCATTCAAAATAAGGATGAACCATATGTGTTCAGGAAATTGGAAGGCATAAATGTTGTTTTTCTTGTCCTATATATGGATGACATTCTACTCATTGGGAATGATGTAGAGACATTGCCATCTACTAAGGTTTGACTATCTAGTCAATTTAGTATGAAGGATTTGAGAGAAGTCAGTTATATTCTCAGGATTAAGCTTCTTAGAAATAGAAAGCAAGTAACATACATTGACAAGATGCTGGCCAAGTTTAGCATGGACTCATGCAAGGGAGCTATAATCCCTTGCAGACATGGGTTGTCTTTTTGTTCTAAGAATTGTCCTAAGTCCCAAGAGAAAAAAGACAGGATGAGTAGGATTCCTTACGCTTCGGCTGTGGGAAGTCTCATGTACGTCATACTGTACACTAGGCCAGATATCTATAATGCTGTAAGCTTAGTTAGCAGATATCAGTCAAATCCTGAGAAGGTTCATTGGCAAGCTGTAAAGCATATTATTAAGTACCTTAATGATACAAAAGATTATATGCTGGTTTACAGGGTTGATAACTTAGTTTCTACTGGATACACGGACTCAGATTTCTAGGCAGATAAAGATGAGAGAAAATTTACTAGTGGATATATCTTCACCTTGTCTGCAGGAGCTGTTTCATGGAGGAGTATTAAGCAATCTTGTATTGCTGACTCAATCATGGAAGTTGAGTATGTGGCAGTTTCAGAAGCGTTCAAGGAAGCAGTCTGGCTCTAAAAGTTCATTTCAGAACTTGGAATTGTATCACACATGGACAGACTGATTGTGGTGTATTGCAACAATTTTATAGTCTCGCAATCCAAAGAACCCAAGAACCACAAGAAGGGGAAGCACATCCAGAGAAAGTATCACCTAATCCAGAATTTTTCATTTAGAGATGAAAAATCGTGGTAGAACAGATAGTCTCGGAGAACAATCTAACAGATCCCTTCACCAAACTTTTGGCTGAAAGAGTCTTCAAGAGATACTTAAACGCCATAGGGGTGGGCACCTATGAATTTTCTTAATCTTAAAATACAAGTGGGAGATTGTTGGAATATATGCCCTCTAGACTAGATTATCTGATGTAATTATCGAATTTATTAATAAAAGAATTTATTCTCAAAATTTATTTGTGAATTTTCATTTTATTTGTGCATGATTTTTGTTTGGAAAGGACCCATTGTGTTTAAGTAAGTGATCCATGTGAATTGTAGTCTTTCACAGTAAGGTATGGATCACAGGTTACTTAACACATAAATGTATGTTTTTAACCGATTGATGAGAATGAGAATCTCATCATGTATAGATTATTATGTTATGAATTCCAAATGGAGAATGGCTTACCTTTTTATCCAGTGAGTAGTCCACTCACTTCATAGCATGAGCGTATTTTGAATACATAGAACATGACCTGTAATAGTGGTTTCTAAAAGTACTATTTAAAAAATACCCAGACTGTTACTGCTACAGCGTGGACTAATACTCTACCGCTTAAGTATGAGTTGGTAGTCTAATGATGTTAGAAGCATATACTTTGATATGCTGTAATTGAAGTTCTTTCGTAGAACCAATATACTTGTATGTTGGGTATATGTGACTAGTTAGTTAAGATAGACTTGTACAAGATAACTTCTACACTATATCGCCCCTTGTGACTGTTCAAATGATCTAATTATCCAAGGCTCTAGGGAACATGACTTGATTGTTTACTTAAGGGTAGTTCCCTTGAAAAATGAAAACATTTCAAGAGTCGTGAATCGTTGGACTAGAGGTCTAAGGATGGTAGATGTCTATTAGATAGGTGTTAGTACACTCTTTCTCTCTAATTGCACAGCGATGCATAGAGGGATATTTTAGTCATTATACTTGTAGGTCGAAGACTTTGCTAATGGAGTATTGTCCTTGAGGTCAATATTTCTTTATGGTGATATTAGAAAATATTTAAAATGTAAAATATAGCTATTTATATAGCAGGGGTATTTTGGTCATTTTAGTAGCCAAGGCGATGTGTTTTTTGGTTCCCGGAATGGCCCTTAAGTCATGAAGGATTTGGGTTAAGGAATTGGTCTTGATATTTATGAATTTTTATTTTATTAGTCTAATTTATTATTGGACTAGAATAAAATAAAAAGTTCGAGAGTGGGTATTTATTTTATCTAATTTAAATAGTTAATTAATTATTCAGGGTCTAAGGCCCAGATTGAATAATTAAAAAATTAATCTGGATCTAAATAAAAGGTATGATATTTTATTTGGTCTATTTGGACTTGTTACTATTTATTGGACCATTTAATAAAGCTCAGAAAATAAATAATTGAGATTTATTATTTATGGGTGTTCAAGTCTAAGAATAAATAATTTATCTGGTCCAATGAATAATACCAAGATAAAATAAAATTTATAAAAAATAATAATAAATTAATTAATTATTAATAATTAATAAAATAAAATAAAATAAACAACACGAGAGGGAACCTGTGTTGTTTCGCGTGCAGGATAACAGAAAGCATGGAAGCTTTCTGTTTGCACACGGGTGGAGTCTCCCTCGGAGGATCCAATGAAATGAATTGAAATTGGAGGCTGTTGTTTGCGTCTGTTTTTTTTTTTTTTTTTTTGCTAGTGAATCACAGAGAAGCAAAACAAAGAAAATAGAATCATCTTTTGTATTCAATTTTTTCACAGAGACAAACCCAACTCTTCATTGAAAGCTTTGTAAGAGTTGATCAAAACCCAAACTTCAAGCCTTCACCGGCTGTGCTACGGACACCATTTTGGAAGATTGAAAGCTTCGCGTAGATGAGACGCAGTAGATGTTTGCAAGGGCGTAAGCCACTAACCTCGAATATCTTTATACAAATATCTACACCAGCCCGAAGAGGGCCACTTCATCACAGAGGTAAAATTTTTGTTTTCCTAACATGCTTTCTTTTTTATTATTTTTGTCATTTTAAACCTTCATCTACAACAAATGATAACATTTTAAGTCCAAAGATTGGACAATCTTTTGGCACTTACATGGAAGCCTATGATTTTTATATAACTTTTGCTAAAAGAAGAGGTTTTTCAGACAGGATCGCAATCTTGGGAATGAAAGTCATTCGATGGGTATATATAAGAGGGATTATGTTTGTCATCATGCTGGTTGTCCACGACCTCAAAAGGTCACTGAAGTTGAACGACAGAGGAACTACAAATCTTCCAGGTGTAATTGCAGTGCTAAAATGTTAATCTCAAAGGACGTTATTGATGGTATTTCTAAATGGACAATCACTCATTTTTGTGATCAACACAACCATGATTTGTTGAAAGATAGTGAGGTAAAATTTCTTCCAACATATCGTAATATTGATTTAGTTGATCAAAAGCGAATTACAATTCTTGTAAAAGCGGGTTGTTCTATGAATGTAACACGTCGAGTACTTGAATTGGAAAAAGGCTTAGAACCTGGTCAATTGCCATTTACAGAGATGGATATTAGAAATTATATTCAAGCAAAAGACTCTATAAATAAAGAAGAAGATGCACTGGAGCTTTTGAAAATTTGTAAAACCTTGAAAAATCAAGATGCTGATTTTAAGTATGATTTTATTATGGACAAAAATCAGAAGCTTGAAAGAATTATTTGGTCATTTGGAGATTTTATTCGTGTTTATGAGTTTTTTGGCGATGTGGTTGTTTTTTACACTATGTACTGGTTGAATCGTTATGACATGCCATTGGGAGTGTAGATAATCATGGAAACACAATTTTTTTTTTTTTTTTTTGTGTTCTCTTACGTGATGAAAAGATAGCTTCATTTACATGGGCATTAAAGGTAAATATTAATTATTTTTCTTGTGTTTAATGTTGAGTCGTTTTCTTAAAATCTCTTTTAGTACTAGTTTCCCCCCCCCCTCTTTTGCAATGTTTTCTACAGTTTATATGCGGAAAATATCCTCAAACTTTGTTGACTGTTCAAGACATTGCTTTGAAACAAGCTATTTCCACGGAAATGCCTCATACTAAGCAAGCATTTTGTATATGGCATATTGTTGCAAAGTTGCCAACTTGGTTTGCTCTCCCTTTAGGTATTCGCTATTTGCACTTTAAGTCAGAGTTTCATAAATTATATACTTCAAATAGCATTGAAGAATTTGAGCGATTGTGGAAGCAAATGGTAGCTCAATTTGGTCTTTCTTCAAACATACATATCAATTTGTTATATACTCATCGTGCATCTTGGGCATTTCCATATTTAAAGAGTTTCTTTTTTGCTTGTATGACAACCACCAGCTGCCCAAAGTCCATAAATTCATTTCTAAAGAGATTTTTTAAGTGCAAGAACTAGTTTGAAAGAGTTTGTTGAGTAGGTTAGTTTCTCCTCTTTTTTTTTTCTTCTTTTCTAATTTGTAATCCTTTGCATGTGTTTCTACTTTTTCATGCAAATATTTTAATTTTTAACATTCACTTAATCCATTTATATAGGTTAGTGTAGCAGTTAGTATAAGAAATCAAGCAGCAGAAGAAGAAGCCATGCGCTAAAAGTATTTAAACACTCAAGTGAAAACACTTATGCCTATTGAGAAGCATGCTTCAAATATTCTTACACCATATTCCTTCTCATTATTACAAGAGGAAATGGTATTATCTCTTGAATATGCTGTGTTTGATAAAGATAATGGTTCTTATATTATACAACATTGTGATAAAGAGGATGGAGGACATTTTGTTAGTTGGGATTCTTTAAATGAAGAAGTTTTATGCTCATGTCATGAATTTGAGTTTTTAGGGATTTTATGTAGGCATGCCATTCGAGTACTTATACTGCAAAACTATTTTAGACTTCCTAATAAGTATCTACCAAAGAGATGGAGAAGAGAAAATCCTTTAGAAATTATATCTAGTCAAATTCTTAGCAAAAAAATTTATCAAGAGTCTTTAATATTTCGATTTCTCTTAAGAAAGCTAGAACTTGAGTGCATAAAGACAAGATGTCACATTGAATTGAAAAATAAGGAATTAGAGAAGATCATTTC
The DNA here is from genome assembly GCA_026120185.1 of Voacanga thouarsii. Lineage (NCBI taxonomy): Eukaryota > Viridiplantae > Streptophyta > Magnoliopsida > Gentianales > Apocynaceae > Voacanga > Voacanga thouarsii. Next base: position 160,039 of record JANUWF010001066.1, on the reverse strand, counting down.
CTTGTTAAAGTGTTACCAAAAAGTGAAGAAATAATTGATGACCTTGAAGCAGGAACATTGAGTCATACAGAAGAGGATATTGCTATTAAAAATCCTGAACAATCCAAGACAAAAGGTAGGCCAAAAGATTCCAAACTTCTTGGAGGTGTTGAGAGAGCCAAAAAGCCAAGATATTGTCATATTCCTACTTGTGGTGGAAGTGGTCATGATTCTAGAAATTGTCCATTGAAAAGAAAAACAAAAGAGGTTATAGCAACATAATCTCCAAACAAGTAAGAATTCTATCTCTACATGTTTTCATTAAACTTTCTGTAATTATTATTTTAATATTAATATATTTTTATTTCTTTTTCATGCTCTAACAGGTTTCAAAAGGGTTGGTCAACCAATCAATGATATCATGAAGCTGCTATATTTTTTCTAGTAAGCCTTGAAGTGGTAGATGGTTAGGGAAGGATGCAATTGTTTGAAACAATCAATGATTTAAGAGATTTTGTATCTTCTCCATACTGTAGCTTCATTACGAGGGACATAATAAATATATTACAAATTTCTTTCCTTTTTTTTAAGTGAATTACAAATTGTTATTCCTACTATATAAGTATCTATGTTTTGTATAAAGTGGCAGTATTTGGTAGCACATTATTAATTTTAAACTAGAATTATTATCTCTGAGATTAACAAAATGGTGGTTGATGTTTCTAAACAATTTTTCCTTGATGTTGTTGTTGGGAATGATAATCCTCGTGTGTCACTTTATATTGGTGATGGAGTTGCTTTCCTGAAGGCTATGCCTGAAGGAACTTATGATGCAGTTATAGTGGATTCTTCTAATCCAATAGGTGCCGTACAAGAGTTGTTTGAAAAGCCCTTCTTTGAATCGGTCTCAAGAGCTCTTCGTCCTTGTGAAGTTGTGAGTGCACAAGCTGAAAGCATATGGCTTCACAACAACAAAGGATGGTAAGAAGTGCAGGTGGATTTTTCATCAGAGCCACAATCTTGATTTTCTCAAAAACTTGTGTCTACGAGTGCGTTTAATCCTTAGGCCTGTTGTACCTTAAGTAAACTGAAACAACATAGGTGAAGCATGATTTGTTTATCCTTCTGGGAGCTTATTATAACGGGATATCTTCAGCATTGAAACATTTCTTTATTCTGATAACCAACAAATTTCCCATAAGATTCTGTGTCCATCTTTCATTTCTTCTGGCAATTCTCAAGCTTCTTAATAGAAATATATATATATATATATATATATATATATATATATATATATATAGAAGTTGCCGAAGTCCCTAAGAAAGCCACCTGGCATTGTCCTGCGCGGTCACCTGGCACTTTGAAACATTATCAAACTCCTAATCTCTTCAATTAATCCATACTCCTAATCTCTTCAAACCTCTTCAAATTCACTCCCTATTAAATAATATAATTGATCAGATGAAGGTTCATTGTTCTTTGCATTATGTTCAGTACATCTGAACAAACAAAGATTCATTGGACCGTTCATCTTCAATCACATATTAAATAGTTCCTGCAAAAACTACACACAACACCGCCTATAGATATTCTAATGTAGATTTTCAGTAGATAATTCTTACTTTCGGGTGGCACTACCAAATTTTATTTCTTATTTTATTCTTATTATGATGATGAGCTCAAGAACAACAAAAAGAGGAGAAAAATGGAGTCTTCGGCATCGACTTATGAGTTCGCGCTGGTGTGAATTTACCCAAAAGTTCACATGCTGGTGGGAGTTCACACAAGTCTTGGAATGAAGAGGAGAGTTTCGTGTTGTTGGAGGTTTGCGGGGAGAGGTATATGGAATTGGGGAGGAGGAGTTTGAGGGTTGAGGACTGGTCTAAGGTTGTTGAAAAAGTTTCTGAGATCAGTGGAGGGGAGAAGAGTGAGATGGAATGTAGGAATCAACTAGATGTGTTGAAGAAGAAGTACAAGAAAGAGCAGGCAAATTTGGAGAAAATAGGGGGTGGTTTTGCAAGCGAGTGGGTGTTTTTCAAGAAAATGGATGTGCTTTTGAATTTGAGGATGAGAGGACATTGCAGATTAGGTTGTGGACTTGATTCGGGGGAGTATGTTTTCATGAATCCACGTGTGTATCTGGATAAATCCAATGTGCTGGATGAGATGAGAGATAGCCTGGGGCAGTCGGACGAGGAGAACGAAAAAGATGTGGAGAGGTGTGGTAGAGATGAGGAAGAAAGGCGTGGAGAATCAACTAAATTGTTGGCAGATTCAATTCAAAGGTTTGGGGAGATTTATGAAAAGATTGAGAGCAGTAAGAGGAGACAAATGATGGAGTTCGAGAAGATGAGGAGAGATTTTCAGAGGGAATTGAAGTTGCAGAAGAAGCAGATTGTTGAGAGGGCACAGGCAGAGATTGCTAAAATTAGGGAAAGGGATGATAATTTGGAGGATGACGGTGAGGAGGATGATGACAATGATGATGATGATCATGGACAATCAAAGTAGTTCCCGAACTGTAAAACTGGAAAAGCATCCAAGCTTTAATGGAGTGATAGAAAAACAGCGGAGTTTTCGGGGTGGAGCAATGGAGAAGCAAAAGAGTTTTCGGGGATTAATGGAAAACCAGAAGAGCTTTAGGTTGGCAATGGATCAAATCCTGAAAGTGAACTCAAATATATAAGGAGAACAAGCTGATCAACAGTGGAATCTACATGCTCAATAACGAACCTAATTGTTCTTCCCCAATTTCCCGGCCAGCCATTGTATTTTAGGGGCGTGCCAGAGTTGTCCATATACAGATTGAACCCACCATCTTCAAGCACTAAGCTATACTTTCAATCAGAGCCATCAACATCAGAACTCAAAACCTAAAAGCTTACATCACTTTAGTGTACGTTTGGAGAACCTTTGCAAAATTTTTATTCGTGTTTATGCTAATGCTATTTTTTAAAGCTGTTTGGCTAAGTAGAATAATCAGATCCTTCAGTATTTTAAAACGTGAATTTTCTATGGTTAAGAAAAGTTGGATACCAACCTTTGAAAGGCCACATATGTTGATTATTTTTTCCGTTTTTTTCATTTCTCTCATAGTTAGGTGCAATCCTTGAAGTATTAAAAAGAGGGAGGATCCGGGAACAAGATAGAATTTCGTGTTTGATTTTCACATTATAAGCCTTAATTGGATGAAAAAACTTACTACTCCATTTGATACAAAATATCTATCACTATTATACAAATACACAAATTAAAAAAATAATATTTATAAGACAAAATAAACTAAATTACCTTTATAAAAAATTATAAAGTTATTTTAAAAACAATCTGTTCGAAATCTTCCAAAACTCAAGAATAAAACTTTTGTGTAGAGGATTCATGGCTGAGACTAAGGGAAAGAAAAAAGGAGATGACTTCTGGTGGAGCGACGTTCCCATTGTAGAAGAAAGAACCACTTAATGACTAATAGGGTTTTGATAAAAGCCAAAATTACTATTATACCGTTTTTTAATTTTGAAAATTTAAAGACCTAATTTTCTAAATGGAAATCTGAAAAGAAAATTAACTAACTACTCAATGAATAATTTATGAAATATATCTTGGAATTACCAATTGTCAAAGGAAGAATAAAGAGGTACAAGTTTCAATACATTTAATTAGTAATTTAAATTTAAAAATATAAAATAATTTATATCTTTATACATAAGTTTTACTATTTTATAAATTTTATATATAATATTTTAAATTATAATTTTTGTGTTTCTGAACGTATCGAAAAAACCTACTCCTTAACGAATTTTAATTTTTAAAATTAACGAATTATGTTTTTATTCCCGTTCCGCGTACCGGAACGAACAGCGAATCTGGTAACTATGATCAGGTGCTGCATTACCTTCATTTCAATTTAGATGAATTCTTTGAATCTAAGTAATCTTGACATTTCTTTAAAAAAAAACACACACACACACACACATACACACATTCATTTAAATTGAATTCAGATAATCAATGAATCTAAAATACTCTTGACATTTTCTTAAAAAAAAAAAAATACATTCATTTGATTTATTTGAATTTATTGAACTAATCATTATGCTAATTTTTTTGAACTTTCTAGAATTATATTCTTTTTAATTTCTCATTTTTCATCTTTTTGGGAACTCCAAAAGTACTATTCTATATTTATACATTTCATCTCTCTAAATATTTGAAGGTTTTTTTTTTAATTAGAGTTATTTGAATTTTTTTATTCTTTTAAATATTAAAGTTATTTTCTTATCTGAATTGTTTTTAAAAGTAAAAAAATTATAAAAAATTACTAAAATTATCCCATGCAACGTACGGACACCAACCTAGTAAGAGAAAAATAGTGCAAGGGATCTGTTATAGTTTCTTTTTCAAGAATTTGCACCAACTTCACGTCAAGGGGAGACTGGCAGTTATATTGAAGGAGACTGGAGGTTATATTGAAACAAAGAAAAAAAAATTATGCATACCTTCTTAAATTTTGGAGGAAGAATCCTTATACCTGGCTTCAATGGTAGAACTAAAACTCACTCTTGTTTGAGAAGAAGAAAGACATTAATCTCTAGTATAATTAGTTGGTAAGTAAAAAACTCTCCCGCCATTAAATTTAGGGATTTATTAAATATTTATTGTATTAGAAAAGGTAAGAAAGAGTTAGATAAGGAAAGGAAGATATTTTAAAGACATTTTGCTTGATCTTCCTAATTTATTATTTAATATTAATAAACTTATAAAATTAGTCTTGCTTTAATAAGGTGACAAAATTATATATTTTAATTTTTTTTATCCAAAAAAGAAAGTTACAATGCTAACATACAAATCTCATATATTTATAAATATATATACTTAATATATATATACATATATATATACACATATAATATATTATATTTGTATATATATCTCATATATATTGAAAAATATAAATTTATATATCTTTATATATATATATATATATATATAACACACAAATATATATATATATATATGTGTGTGTGTGTGTGTTATTTTTTATTTTTTTTAAAATGAAAAGTACAATTTCTCCGCGGAATCTAATTATGGAATTAAAACCTCCACTTGTAGATAGATAAATTAAAGTTTAAAAAAAATTACTGAAGAGCCAGGTGCCACAAGTCAATTTGTGTAATTGTTAGTGCTAATTTGTACACTAAGTGACAAAATTTGGGCTTGGTAATAGTACACTTTCTTAAGACATTTTCACGCATTAATAATATTTTATTACTATTAATAATTATTTATGTATACTTTTAAATTACTTTTATTAGAAAATATTTATATAAACTTGATTTTTATAATTTATATGTATAAAAGATTTATATATTTTTTTTTAAAAAGTAATATATATATATATATATATATATATATATCATAAATGTTTAATATGATAAGTAATTTATTAGAAAAAAACAGATTTATTTAATTACTTTCAATTCTTGACAGGGCTCCGAATAAATTATGGGCGGTCGTGCAATGCAGGCACGTAAAAGCCTTGATTTTGATGAGTTGTGCCGAAGATTTTAAAATTGTTTTTGCTTTTTTTTTTTTTTAAGTTTCATGATTTAAGGTTCAAGATTTTATAGGGAATGTTAAAATATTGATGTACATAACTGTTTTTAAAACTCCCTTCATCTTAAAAATTATGTCAAAACTTTTTATTTTTTATACTAAAATATTTGTCAATTTTACAAATTAAGAATACATTTATTGCTTATATTTTTAATTTATCATTCATTCAACTATTTAACTCACTAAATATGTATATTCTCAATAAATGTATAGATTAGAATAATTAATAAATGTTTACTTTTATTTAAAGGTATAATAGGTCTTTTTTATCATAATTATACAAAATTTAGTAATTTTTTAATCTATGTACCATGTATTAGATTGATATGATTATTAAGATGGAGTGAATAATAATTAATAAATCTTAGTGTATATTAGTAGCTCATTGTCTGTCAGCATTCAATTCTCATAATCTCAACATATCATTTGATAACATAAATTCATGTTTGACACTAGAGACAGAACTAGATATTTGGGGATGGGGGCAAGTTATATAGACAAATCTATTAGAAGAAAAATATTATGAATTTTGAGAAAATTTTGGAGGGCTAAATATAAATTTTTAAAGAAATTTTAAAAAAAAATTAAAAATTTTAGGGTAAATTAAATCCCCCCCCCCCCCAAAAAAAAAAAAAGGAAATACCATGGGTAATCAGATTTTTTTTCACTTTCAAATTTGTCCAGATATAAGTGGTTTTTTTAAAAAAAAATAAATGGTGTTAATCGTATACTTGTGGAATTTACATTCTTTTTTTAATGTATCTTAAAGAAAAATAACTGAGTTAATATAAACTTTTTTTTAAAGTTAAGAAGTCTTATATTCATACTTGTTGTAGATAACTGAAACTCCTTTCTCGTTTTTCCCTTCTAATAGAATAGATTCATCTTTTCAAGATCAAAATGTTTATAATTAATTCCTAATAATTTGAAATTTTGGATGAAATATTGAAAATTGCTAAAGGGGTCGTGACAACAAAGCCTTGATTCATGACAGCCTTTAGCTTTCTTAACAATTAAGACACACACAAAAATACATATACTTCCTTCGTTCCTTTTTATCGGTCTCATCTTAACTAAAACTTTTATCATAATTTATTTGTCTCATTAACAAATTAAGAATATATTAATTACTATTTTTTTATAAATACCCCTATTTAATACAGGGAATATGGTTAAATGAGAACTCCTCTTGAATGAATTGAGTCTTATAAATTGAGCTATGTTATAGCTGGAATATAGAGGTAAATTAATTATATTTACAATACATGTATTATTAAAATTTTGAAATTTGATTACTCCTTAATATATATATATATATATATATATATATATATAGAGAGAGAGAGAGAGAGAGAGAGAGAGAGAAAGAGTCTTTAAAGATAAGATACGAAATATTGATTAATTAACTAAAAAATTTTCTTTTTCTTAAAACTTGTGCAATTAGTTAAACAGGACAGATAAAAAGAGACGGAATGAGTATATAGTAATATGAGAAATTCTTATATGCACCCGGTATATTATATGTAGTACTCCCTCCGTCCAAAAAATCATGTCAAAATTTTCTATTTTTATTGTATCAAAATATTTATCAATTTCACAAATTAAGAATAAATTTATTACTTTTATTCCTAATTTACCACTCATTCAATTAAGAATATGTGTATTCCCAATAAATCATTAATAAATATATAAATGATAATAATTAATTAATATTTACTTTTATTTAGGAGTATAATAATCATTTTCTATTATAATTATACAAGTTTTAGTAATTTCTTAATTTCTGTGTCATGTCCTAAATTGATATGATTTTTGAAACAAATTAAGTAATATAAAAAATTCATAAGTGTATCCAATACACGTGCATCGGTACTTTAAATAGTTGTATCAATATTTTAAGAAGTTATAAAGTTCTAGCGATATACTATTTCATCTGCATGATATAATTATTTAAAGCACCCAATACACGCATACTAAATATACCTATAAAGACGAAATATCGTTGCAATCAGAATTATCTCTCAACATTTTCCAGCAACATGACATGAGGCAAACTTTTGAATTATCAAATGAGCAAAAAATATAAAATATCTGTCTTTCTTTATAATATCATGAAATATGTACTAATTCCGAGTAGCTCATAGGTTAAAGAAGTACAATGACTCACCGAGAGATAATACAATCTATTGTCAATCTGATTCTAAATAGAATCAAGAATAAGAAGATAAAATATAAAAATTGATATTAAAGAAACTATAAAAAGAGAAATGAGAGAATTACTTGGATTCAATTGACTGATTATGTTCGTTTATATATGACTTCTATTTATAGAAGTTTCGATACATTATCTTAAAGGATAAGAAATGAATCTAATAAATACTATCTTATTTCATCCATTAATAACATTAGAAAAATGAACAGTCACATCTATTTTCAAGATAAATGAATAACATCGTAAAATGAACAACCATTATTATTTTCATGACACTCCCCCTTGGATGTTCATTTTTAAACACTTTGAAAAATGCCTCATTAAAAACCTTCATAGGAAAAACCATGTGAGATAAAAACCTAGTGAAAGAAAAAAGAGTACATTTTCTGTTCTAGAAGGAATACTGCCTTATTAAAAACCTAACTTAGAAAAACCCAATAGGAAAAAAATCTTAGTTAGGGAAAAATAGTACAGTATACATACTCCCCCTCATAATAACATTTTTAAGATAACTTTATATCTTTCAACCGACGCATTCCAATTTTATGTGCTAATTTTTCAAATGAAGCGGTCGACAATACCTTAGTGAATAAATCTGCCAGATTATCACATGATTGGATCTGTTGCACATCTATTTCACCTCTCTTCTAGAATTCGTAAGTAAAGAAAAATTTTGGTGAAATATATTTTGTCTTATTTCCTTTAATATATCCTCTTCTTAATTGAGTTATACAAGTTGCATTATCTTCATAAAGAAGTGTTGCAATTTTCTTTTCAGAAGGTAATCCACAATTTTCTCAAATATAATGAATCATTGATCTTAACTACGCACATTCTTGGCTTGCCTCGTAAATAGTTATAATTTCAGCATGATTAAAAGAAGTGGTTGTTATAAATTGTTTTGTAGAGCTTTGTGATATAGTAGTACTGCCACATATAAATAAATAACTAGTTTGAGAAAGTCTTTATATGGGTCGGATAGATAACCAGCATTAGCTATCCAATCAACATTATACTGTTTTTATTTGAATAGAACAATCCAAGATCTATTGATAAATTCACAGAAAATGCTATATCAAGTCTAGTATTATTAGTAAGGTACATTAATATTCCAATTGCACTGAGATATAGTACTTCAAGACCAAGTAATTCTTCATCTTCTTCTCGAGGCCTAAAATGATCTTTATTTATATCTAACGGCCTCACGGGCATTGGAGAACTTAATGGATGTGCTTTATACATGTAAAAACTTTTAAGAACTTTTGTTATATATGTTGATTGATAAATAAAAATACCATCTTCCAGATATTCAATTTGTAAACTAAGATAAAACTTGGTTCTCCCAAAATCTTTGATTTTAAATTCTTGCTTCAGGCTATTTCTTGCCTCTTGGAGTTCCAATAAAGTTGATATCATCAACATATATAGCAAGTATCACAAAATCAGATCCAAATTTTTTTGATAAAAATATATGGACATATTAGATCATTTTTATATCATGATTTTAATAAAAATTCACTAAGATGATTATATCACATGCATCCGAATTGCTTTAAGCCATATAATGACTTTTGTACTTTAATAGAATAATTTCCACGAGGGTTAGAGTTATATGCTTCAGGCATATTAAATCCTTCTGGAATCTTCATATAAATACCATTATCAAAGTTCTCATATAAATAAGTAGTCATAACATCTATTAAACGCATGCCAATCTTTTTACGTACTACTAGACTTATAAGATATTAGAGTGTAATTGCATCCACCACGGGTGAATATGTCTCATCATAATAAATACCCAGTTTTTGCAAAAAGTTATGTGCCACAAGTCGTGTTTTATATCTTACGATTTCATTATTTTCATTTCGCTTTCGTCCAAATACCCATTTATAACCAATTGGTTTTATACCTTCTGGTGTTTGGACTACAAATCCAAAAATATCACACTTTGCAATTGAGTTTAACTCCGATTGAATCGCATCATTCCATTTTGACCAATTATTTCTATGACGACATTCTTCAATTGATGTTGGTTCAAGATCCTCATTATCTTTTAACACTTCAAGTATTATATTCTTCAATTATTTTTCCATCCTATTCTAACTTCTGTCAAAAGTTATATAATTAATAGACATCTCATTATTCTGTTCACTATTTTCAGATATTTGGATCTTTTCATCAGTTGCCACTTGGTTCTTATTTTCTAATTCTTCAGTTTGATCATTCCGATCATTTAATCCCCTTTTCTTTCGAGGATTTTTATTTTTTGATCCAAGGAATCGTCCACACTTCTGGTGTGTTTTTTATTCAATTGCTATAGGAATTGTATTTTGTCTTGTTAGGACTTTTATTCGAATAGGAGCATCTATAGTAGGAATATGCGATTTAGTTAGCCTTGTAGAGTCAACAAAAGAATTTGGCAGTTGATTTGCAAGTGAATTATCTTTTGAACATCTAGTTCACTTGTGTTTGTACGCAGATCTAAATAATTTAATGATGTTATCCGGACAAACTTTTTTTTATGTGGTTTATGTTCTTCCCCTAATTTAGGAAACAAAGTTTCATCAAATAACAATCATCAAATTTTGTTGTAAATACATCTCCAGTAAATGGCTCAACATATTTAATTATAGAGGGAGAATCATATCTGATATAAGTCCCCAATCTTCTTTGAGGACCCATTTTGGTATGTTGATTTGGCGCTATTAGTATATATACAGTACACCCAAAAATTCTCAAATAAGTAATATTTAGCTTGGAACCAAAAATCAATTGCAAAAAAGAAAATTTGTGATAACTTATTGGCCTTATACGCACAAGTACTGCAATATACAAAATAACTTGTCCCTAAGAAAATGTGAGAGATTTGTTCTCATTAATAATGGTTTAGCAATTAATTGTAACATTTTAATAAATGATTCAACTAGACCATTCTGAGTGTGAAAATGAGTTATTGGATGTTCAATAGTAATGTCAATTGACAGGCAATAAGCATTAAATACTTTGGAAGAATATTCTCCAGTATTATCTAGACAGATTTTTTAATAGGATAATCTGAAAATTACGCCCTTAAACAAATTATTTGGGCAAACAATCTCGCAAATGCCAGGTTACAAGTGGATAATAAACTGGCATGCGTCCATCAGGTCGATGCATCAATTAAAATCATAAAATATCTGAATTGCCCGCATGGTGGATTAATTAGTCCAAATATATCACCATGAATTCTTTTCAGAAATGCTGGAGACTCAAATTCCACTTTTGTTATAGATGGTTTAACAACTAATTTCCCTTGAGAACATGCAGCACGCGAAAATTTATCAGATGTCGAAATCTTTTGACTTTCAAAGGATGACCGTGCATACTTTCAATTATTTTTCGCATTATAATTGCTCCTGGATGATCCAAACGATCATGCCAAATGATAAATGTAGCAGAATTAGTAAACTTCTAATTTACTAAATAATGCACTTCAATTACATAGATTTTTGTGCTATATAGGCCAAATGAAAAAGATGGTAGCTTTTCTAATAAAGATTTTTTACCCGACAATATTTGAGTAATACAGAGAAACTAAAAATCATTTTCTTCTATTGTTTCAATGTGGTATCCATTTTGGCGAATATCTTTAAAACTTAATAATTTCTTTGATATTTTGAAGAAAATTACACTTTATGAATAACAACATTTATTCCTCCGGATAATATAATATTAGTTCTTCCAGAGCCTTCAATAAATTTTACACTACATTTATAGTATTAACATTTGTTTCTCCTGTCTTCAGGTAAGAGAAATATTTTCTATCTTTCAATATACTGTATATTATACCACTGTCAATTAGGCATATATCTTCAATGCCACTTTTGTATCCAGTAAATGGAATAATAGCTATATGGGCATAACAAAACATTTATAAATTTAAATACTCAAACAATAGAATAAAAACTTTAAACACTAATTACTATTACAATACTGAAAATAAAAGAAACATACTAAAATAAACTTCTAATTCTTTTGGAGCCAAAATCACGAGATCTAACAACATTCACTTTTGAGAATGGAGAAGAATCTGTTGGTCGGATTTTATGATTTTTCATTAATAACTCATTATTTTACTCAGTTATGAGAAGATATGATATCAATTCTGCATATTTCTTGAATCCATTTTCTTGATATTGCTGCTATAGGAGCACATTCGAGACGTGAAAAGTAAAAAAAGTTTTTTATAATATATCTTCATCAGTAATATTTTCTCCACATAATTTTAACTGTAAACTAATTTTAAATATAGCAGAGGTATATTCACTGACGAATTTAAAATTTTATAATCGCAAGTGCATCCAATTATACCGTACTTTTGGAAGGACGACTATCTTTTGGTGATCAAACCTTTTTTCAAACTAATCCACAAAATAAGTGAATTTTTCATGGTAAGGTATTCAACCTTTAAGTCATCATTAAGATGATGGCAGAGAATGAGCATAGCTTTAGTATCATTTTGTGATAATGATAGATTTTCTTCTATAATGGTATCTGCCAGACCCATTACAACTAAATGCATTTCAGCATCTAATGTCCAAGATAAATAGTATTTCCCAATAATATCAAGAGTCGCAAACTCAAGTTTGGTGAGGTTCGCCATATTAAGACAAAATCAAATAGAAAAAGTATCTTGCTTCTTTTGTTTAGAAAACTTCAAAAACCAAACTTTCTTGATTGCACAAATCAAGAGAGTAACTTCAATGATGTTGACTTGATTATCAAATTCAGTAGTGTCACATTGATTATAACCTTCAGTTAAACAACTTCAGCAAAGTCTTATGCTAATAACGTATTATGAATTTGATTCCAAATAGAATCAAGAATAAAAAAAAAATATAAAAATTGATATTAAAGAAACTATAAGAAGAACAATGAGAGAATCACTTGAATTCAATTGATTGATTATATTCGTTTATATATGACCCCTATTTATAAAAGTTTTGATATATCATCTTAAAAGATAAGAAATGAATCTAATAAATACTATCTTATCTCATCCATTAATAACCTTAGAAAAACAAACAGTCACATCTTTTTTACAAGATAAATGGATAACATCGTAAAATGAACAACTATTATTATTTTCATAACATAATCATTATTTATTCTTTTTTTTTAAGCCGAGTGTTGAAATGACATTTACAAGAGATCGAACTGTTGTCTAATAGTAGCTGGACATCATCAAGAATAATCCTCTAGATGTGGGGGAACTGGGTTGGGGCCCGAGGGAACGTGGGGAGGGTATAGGGTTGTAAGGACCAGGGTATGGATTTGTTGAAAATGGCAACTTTGAGAGTTAATAACTTTTAACTCATTATTAGTTAGCCTAAAACAATTAATGAGAGTTGTTCTTGACAAGTTAGAGATTGTTTTGATTATGGTAGAAGCCATTTTCATTGTGGGAATTCATAATTAAATGTTGTTAAAGTTGGGTAGTTAACTATTTGGGAACTCATGTTAGACATGAGTCCTACATAGGAAAAATTGATGAGTGTAGAAGCCTTTATATACTAAAAGGCTTTTCTATAGACTTGATAGAAAAACCCAAGGTATGGGGGATGCCACACGCACCCACCGCTCGCCCGGCCCAACTCGAGCTGGGGCTTGGCTTGGCCTGACCCAGGTTGTCACGTTCCTCTATTTTTTATTTGGCCCAATTAACTCTAACTTGAAAAGGAAAAAAGAAACATAAAAATCTGATTGGAATTAGAGTCTCCTAATTCAGATTAGGTTTTGATTTTTCCTAGAGACGAGATTAAAAGGAAACGAACAGAGCCGCCGCTAGGGTTCAGTTTTTTCATGTTTTGCTTCCTTGAGACAAAAATCACCTCTTCTGTTCTCCCTATCACGACCCCAAATTTTCTGACTGAACAGTACCGATGAACTAAGGTGACTTTCGAGGTGATCGCAGTTGGTGTGCGTTGACGGCGATCTAAGACCATCTTATCCTACAAATAAAGTCGTTGTACCCATCGCACTAAAGTGGGGCAAATAACTTCTTGAAGACAAACCAGTATTGAACTAGTGATTCGATCAGCGTTTCTGTCTGTTGCGTCACAGCTTATCTATAGGAGTGCCAATGCCTGGTACGTTCTGGTGGAACCGCGAGTAAGTCTTTTAGATCTATTACTGACTTGTCTATTAAGTTTGAATTCTATTTAGTTACTTTACACTTGGACTGTTTGGCCTTACCGGTTTTATTGATATTTGATAATTGCATTTGTTAAAGCCCTAGTCAAGTATAGGCGATGCTTGTTCAATTCAATTGAGTTGTCTGTCTGTACTCATAGTTACCCTGTTTCTAACAGTCTTTAAGAAATTATCCTGCAATTATCTGTTTGTGTGCAATGGCCAGTTCGTCAGGCACTGCTTCTATTGCGTATAAGCCTTTGGTTGACTTGAATGGTCTGCCGGACAAATTTGGTCTAGGGCAGAATTTCAAGCATTGGCAACAATGCATGAAAATTTGGTTGACCATGAGGGGCTTATTGTCAGCTGTGCAGGCAAACAGACCCATATCAACTGATAGGCATCCTAGAGTAGCTGAGATTATTACATGGGATGAATGGAACAATGTAGGCAGAGGGGCAATACTGTCAGCATTGACAAATACTATCTTTGATGTCTACTATTCTGAGTCATACGCAGCAAAGATGTTATTGGATGAGTTGGATAGGAAATTTAATACCGATGATCAAAGTCTAAAAAAGGTATTATGTCTCCAAATTTCTGAAATTTCAGATGGTTGAAGGCAAGTCTGTGACTGAACAGACTCAAGAGTTGCAATTGATTATTCACTATCTTCATGAAGCGGATATGGAATTTCCTAAGAAGTTCTAACTTCCTGAAAAGCCGAGATTAAGTCTATATACTTCAATCAGGTTTGGAATCTTGTAGCTTCACCTGAAGGGATAAAATCTATTGGGTATAAATGGCTATACAAGAGAAAAAGGGGAGCGGATAGGAAGGTAGAAACCTTCAAAGCTAGGTTTGTGGCAAAAAGGTATACTCAGAAAGAGGGAATCGATTATGATGAAACTTTTTCCCCAATAGCTATGCTTAAGTCTATCCGTATTCTCCTTATTATTGCATGTCATTACGACTATGAGATATGACAGATGGATGTTAAGACGGCATTTCTTAATGGCCATCTTAACAAAGACATCTATAGGTCCTAACCGGAAGGTTTTATTACTAAAGGCCAGGAACATATGGTCTGCAAGCTTAAGAGGTACATTTATGGACTTAAGCATGCATCTAGAATATGAAACATTTATTTTGATAAGACTGTAAAATCTTATGGTTCATTCAAAACGAGGATGGACCATGCATGTACAGGAAATCGGAAGGCATAAATGTGGTTTTTCTTGTCTCATATGTGGATGACATTCTACTCATTGGAAATGATATAGGAACATTGTCATCTACTAAGATTTGGTTGTCTAGTCAATTTAGTATAAAGGACTTGGGAGAAGTCAGTTACATTCTCAGGATGAAACTTCTTAGAAATAGGAAGTAGAGAATGTTAGGATTATCCCAAGCGACATATATTGGCAAGATACTGGCCAAGTTTAGATGGACTCATGCAAGGGAGCTCTAATCCCTTGCAAACATAGGTTATCTTTTTATTCTAAGGACTGTCCTAAATCTCAAGAAGAAAAAGACAGGATGAGTAGGATTCCCTATACTTCGGCTATGAGAAATCTCATGTACATCATGCTGTGTATTAGGCCAGATATCTGCTTTGCCATAGACTTAGTTAATAGATATCAGTCAAACCTTGAGGAGGTTCATTGGCAAGCTGTAAAGCATATTCTTAAGTACCTCAATGGTACGAAAAATTATATGCTAGTTTACAAGACTGACGACTTGATTCTTACTGAATACACAGACTCAGATTTCCAGGTGGATAAGTTTGGAGGAGTATTAAACAATCTTGTATTGCTAACTCGACCATGAAAGCTGAGTATGTGGCAGCTTCAAAAGCATCCAAGGAAGAAGTCTGGCTCTGGAAGTTCCTTTCAGAACTAAGAGTTGTGCCACATATGGACAGACCGCTTGTGGTGTATTGCGACAACTCTGGAGCAATTTCACAATCCAAAGAACCACAAAAAGGGAAAGCACATCTAGAGGAGGTACCACCTGATCTGAGATTTCATTCAGAGATGAAGAATCGTGGTGGAATAGATAGCTTCGGAGAACAACCTAACAGATCCTTTCACCAAGCCTTTGGCTAAGAGAGTCTTCAAGAGACACTTAGATGCCATAGGATTGGACACCTACAAACTTTCTTAGTCTTAGAGTGCAAATAAAAGATTGTTGGAATATATGCCCTCTAGACTAGTTTATCTGATATAATTATTGAATTTATTAATAAAAGAATTTATTCTCAAAATTTGTTTATGAATTTACATTTTATTTGTGCACGATTTTCGTTTGGAAATGACCCATTATATTTAAGTAAGTGATCCACGTGAATGGTAGTCTTTCATAGTAAGGTATGGATCACGGTAGGCATGACCACGGTTGACGGTTGGTTAACCTCCGGTTAACAATTGGCCAAAATAATAAACCCCAAACTTAAACCTTTAATCCCGGTTTTACGATTTCATGGTTTAGCAGTTGACAGTTACGGTTGCGGTTGGTCAACCTCCGATTTGGCGGTTTTTAATTTTAAAAAATGTATTAAAAATAAGTTAAAAAAGTTACGAACAAAAAATATATTTAAAAAAATAAACTTAATTTTAATTTTATAAAATTAAGCTGCCTACGTGTCCTCTTAGTGTATAGAGGAATCAAAGCTCTCGTAGTTCTCTTACCTTTTAAACTTTTTTTACTTTTAATTGTCTTTACTTTCAACTGTTGTAGTTCATTCCGTGTCTACGTCTAAAAATTCATTGAGATCTGGCTGCATATTTTCTTGTTGATGATTTTTAGCTCTAATCCAATCATCTAAACATACTTAGACTTCCAAAACTTCCAATGCCATTCTTGAGTGAGTTTCACTCAAAATGTTTCCTCTAGCACCAAAAGCTTGTTCTGCCGCAACAGTTGAAATGGGAATAGTAAGAATATCCTTAGCCATTAGTGCTATAATAGGAAACTCGCTCTCTTTTTCTCTCTACCACTTCAAGATATCAAATCTTTCACCTGTTTCATTCCACTTCAAATTATAAGTTAGATATAATTCAAGTTCCGCCATGGAACTTGAAGATTCTCTTGGTCGTTTTGACCTTTCTACCATCCTCTTAGTTGTCGGGTTAATTTTTGAAGTTCTGGATATCGAAATATCAATATGTTAAGTTTCTTAAATAGTCTCATCATACTTTCTAGAATATTCATAATATAAGTCTCAAAGAATATTTTTTATGTTAGATATTATATGAAAAATATCAGGACGACATGTAAGATCTTGAGTACTACTATCATCTTCATCATTATTATATTCAATATTATGTTTAGAAAATAAAAAAAATCATAATAATCAATAAGATATTCTTGTAAACCCTCAATTCTCATACGTGGATCAAAAACAGTAGCTACTAAATTAATATCATGTATATCTAAATAATATTTTAACCATTTAGTTTTCATAGCATTAATACACGGAGATAAAAGAGCATCACTAGAATATTCATTAAAAATAGTACTAACATTAACACATTCTTGAATAACTAAATGTGCAGTAGGATAATAGACACCAGATAAATTATAAGTAGCATCATTAAATATTTTTAAAACATGTAAAATACCTTCACATGCACTCCATTGTTGAGGAAACAAATGTATTCCAACAACTCTATTTGCAAAAAAAGCACATAAAAGTTCTTTATATAGAAAAGATACATTTAACAATTCATATGTTGAATTCCATCTATTTAGGACATTTTTTGAAAATTGTTTTGGTTTCATGCCATTACGTCTACAAAATTGACTCAATTCTTTTTTAATTGTAGGTCTAAGCCATAAATAAGAAAAAGCAAGTCTTAGTGATATAATATAAAAACCAAGACTTTTTAAACCATCTTGTACACATAAATTTAAAATATGATATACACATTTAACATGAAAAAATTTATCTCCAAAAGTTGGTTGAATTAAATTTTTAAGACTAGTAATTGAGACAGTATTTGCACTTGCGTTATCAAAAGAAATCGAAAAAATTTTATTCACTAGACCATATTCTTCTAAAATAACAATTAATAATTGACAAATATTTTCAGCAGAATGTGGACCATCAAAGGCTCTATAAGCAATTAATCGTTTTTGAATATTCCATCCATTATCTACCCAATGACATGTAACACCCATATAAGAATGAGTTTGCCAGTGATCACTTCAAATATCATTATACAAAGAAATTTTACTAGGCAGATTTAAAAAAAATTGAGTTAAATGATTTCTGCTTTCCCTATATAATTTTTTAAGTGTACGTGTGAGGGTAGTGTAGGGAACACGATTTTCAGCAGGATTTAAAGCATTTTGACAATATTTATTAAATTGTAATTTTTCACCAAAACTAAACAAAAGATGTTCTACAGCTACCATTTTAGCTAATTCTTCTCTATTTATTTTATTAGTATATTTAAATAAACCAACAGATGGAGTATATGCAATACTAATGTACCCGATAATTTGTTGTTATTTGGAATCCAAACGAATTCTTGAGGATGATGCCTTCTTAGATGTTGAGAGATCGTACCATAACCCATTCCTGGCTTGAATGCATACAATTTAGGAACACTAGTGCAATAATTACACTTGGCTTTCATTTCACCGGATGATATTTTTGTTAGAGTAAAATGCTTGATGAACATATTAGCTTCTCTTTTTCGCACTTTCTTTGATGTGGCATCGGTATGTAAATCACTGTCTTGAGGATGTTGTTGTTGAACTTCAACTTTTTTATTATTAACTTGTATTGTTTGATCAGTTGTTAAAGGAGAAAATGTCGCCGGAAAAAAATTTGGATCAAAACTAGAAGCGGATTGATAGCCAGATGGAGTAGTAAAAGTCTCTGGTTGAAAATTTAGATTAAAACTATCACTATTACTCATTTTTTCCTTACCCTTTGAGCTAATAAGATGAGACATTTTTTTCCAAAAAAAATATATATAACAAATAATATATATTGAGAATTGAGAATTGAAAGAGTTAATAGAGTTGAGAGTTGAGAAGTGAGAAGTGAAAAATTCAATGAATTTATATCTATTTATAAAGAGAGTGAGAAGTAAAAAAAAAAAAAAGCAAACCGTTTCATTTCTGGCCGTTGACAACGGCCAGAAGCAATTTGAAATTTTGAATTACAACACAACGACAAACTCACTCCGGCAACCAGGTCATTATGGCCATAATGACCATTAATAATGATGTTTTTTTTTTTAATTATTAACCGAGGTCCATGGTCATTAGAGTTTTATTTTTTTATTTTTTAAGTTTTTTAAAATTTTAAGTTATTTTTTAAATAAAATCGGCGGTTTAAACTACTGGTTGATGATTGAGAAAAATCTCAACTTGAACCGGACCGTTGGTCACGGTTATGATTTGAATCGTAAACCGTGCCTGGTTCCGATTCACGGTTCAACCATAGACAAATTAAATCGGGGCCATGCCTAGATCACGGGTTACTTAACACATGAATGTTTATTCTTAATCGATTAATGAGAATGAGAATCTTATCATTTATAGGTTATTGTGTTATGAATTTCAAATGGGGAATAACTTACCTTCAGCCTGTGAGTAGTCCACTCACTTCATAGCATGAGCGTATTTCGAATACGTAGAATAGGACCTGTAATAGTAGTTTCTAAAAGTACTATTTAAAAAAAACCCAAACTATTACTGTTACAGTATGGACTAATACTCTACCGCTTGAGTATGAGTTGGTAGTCTGACGAAACTAGAAGCATATACTTTGATATATTGTAGTTGATGTTCTTTCGTAGAACCAATATACTTGTATGTTGGGTATATGTGACTAGTTAGTTAAGACAAACTTGTACAAGATAACTTTTACGTTATATCGCCCATTATGACTGTTCAAATAATCTAATTATCCAAGACCTTCGGGAACATGACTTAGATGTTTACTTTAGGATAACTCCCTTGAAAAGTAAAAATATTACAGGAGTCGTGGATCATTGGACTAGAGGTCTAAAGATGGTAGATGTCTATTAGAAATGTATTAGTACACTCTTTCTCTCTAATTGCACGGCAATACGTAGAGGGGTATTTTAGTCATTCCACCTGTAGGTCGAAGATTTTGCTAACGCAGTATTGTCTTTGGGGTCAATATTTCCTTATGGTGTTATTAGAAAATATTTAAAATATAAAATATAGCTATTTATATAGCAGGGGTATTTGATCATTTTAGTAGCCAAGACGAGTGTCTTTTGGTCCCTGAAATAACCCTTAAGTCCTGAAAGATTTGGGTTAACGAATTGATCATGATATTTATGGGTTTTATTTTATTAGTCTAATTTATTATTGGATTAGAATAAAATAAAAGGTCCAAGAGAGAGTATTTATTTTATCTAATTTAATTGGTTAATTAATTATTCAAAGCCCAATACCCAGATTAAATAATTAAAAAATTAATTTGGATATAAACTAGATAAAAGATATAAATTTTTATATTGGTCTATTTGAACTTGTTAATTATTTATTGGGCTATCTAATAAAGCTCAGAAAATAAATAATTGAGATTTATTATTTATGGGTGTTCAAGTCTAAGAATAAATAATTTATCTGGCCTAATGAATAAGATCAAGGGTAAAATAAAATTAAAAAATAAAAATAATATTTAATTAATTAATTAATTAATTAATTAATTAAAAGAAAAGAAAAGACAAGATGGAATGGATCCCGTGTTGTTCTGCTTAAAGGATAACAGAAAATATGGGTGCTTTCTGTTTTCACGCAAATGGATTTACTCTCTTGGGGAATTGATTGGAATTGAAATAGGTCTTCATGCATTGTGAAGAATGGCTTTTCAATTTCAATCAAAGAAAATCAAAGTAAACCCAATTTCACAAAAGACTTCGTCTATGAAGAAGAACTCACAGAAACCAAAAAACTTGTCTAAACCCAATCTTTAAGCTTTCACTGGTTATGCTACGGGCACCATTTCGGAAAGCGTTGCGTGAATGAGACGCAATAGACGTTTACAAGGACATGATCCAATAGCCTTAAGTATCCTTGTACAAATATCTACATTAGTGCGAATGGGGCCATTCAATCGCAGAGATAAATTTTTTGTTTTCCTAACATACTTTCATTTTGATGATTTTTGTCATTTTAAGCCTTCAATTAGGTTAAGGACTATCTATCTAAAAAGCCCAAAGTCAAACAAGAATCAAATTCTGAAGCCCAAGTCAATATGGTGGTAGAGAATACTAGTCAAGTAGAAGCTGATTTGAGTACACACCTAGCTGAGATTTGTACTATTGAGGCTGGGACTGGCATCATTACTTCCAATGATGATGAAAGGTATGTCTCTGTTAGCCCAAAAGTCTTTACTATTTATAAGCCACTTGAATGGCTGGTTGATACTGGAGCAAATGTGCATATTTGTGCTGATAAATTACTTTTTGTGTTTTACCAGCCTATTAAAGGAAAAACTGTGAAGATGTGGAACTCAACTGCAACCAATGTGTTGGGGATTGGACGTGTAGACTTGAAGTTTCCTTCAGGACATATTCTTTCTCTTCATAGGGTGCAACATATTCCAACAGTTCGTAGGAATATTCTTAGTGGTTCATGTTTAGTTAGAGAGAATTATAAATTCACTTTCAAATGTAATAAAGTAGTGATTATGCACTACAATTCTTTTGTTGGCAAAGGTTATTTGTCAGATGGTTTGTTTAAAGTAAGAATTGAATCATTTACTTTTGATTTGAATAAGGCTTCTTCTGTTAAGAATTTTGTTTATCCTATGATGCATATTATTGAATCCAATGATATTTGGCATAATAGATTTGGACATTCAAATTTAAATTCTGTTAAAAGAATAATGAATTTAGACTTGATCCCTAAACATTCCATTGATAAGAAGAACAAATGTCAAGTGTGTGTGGAAGCTAAAACAACCAGGAAACCTTATCATTCAATTGAAAGGGATTCAGAAATACTTAATTTAATTCACACAGACATTTGTGAATTCAATGGTTTGTTGACTAAAGATCATAAGAAATACTTCATTACTTTTATTGACGATTGCAGTAAATATTACTATGTTTATTTACTTAAACATAAAGATGAAGCACTTGAAAAGTTTCTCATATTTAAAAATGAAGTTGAAACTCAAACAGGTATGAAACTTAAAATGTTAAGATCTGATAGTGGTGGAGAGTATAGGTCTAATCCATTTGTTGAATATTGCTAAAGTAATGGCATAATTCATGAGAAGATACCCCCTTATTCTCCTCAATCTAATGGGATTGCTAAACGGAAAAATAGAATATTTAAATATATGATCAACAATTTATTTTTGAATTCTGGATTGCCTAAGTATATGTGGGGTGAGGCTTTGAATATGGCTTGCCATATTCTGAATAGAGTCCCTCACAAACATAAAAAGGTAGCTCTATTTGAAATTTAAAAAGGTAGGAAACCTAACTTAAAATACTTTCATGTGTAGGGTTGTCTTGCAAAAGTTCTAATCCCTGAACACAAGAGGAAGAAGTTAGGGCTAAAGATTGTTGATGCTATCTTTATTGGTTATGTGGAAACAAACTATGCTATAAGGTTTTTGGTAATTAAGTCTGGAATACCTGGCATAGACGTTAACACTATTATTCAATACCATGATGCTACATTCTTGGAGGATGTATTTTCTATGAAAATTGGTTTGCCTCAAGATATTTCTACTTTAGATTCAGCCTTAACATCTGATTTCATTCCTGATCATGTGGAAAGGATAAAAGATGTGGGGACAGGTCCAAATAGTTTCAACACTCAAATTGAGGAATTGGAAGAATCTAGAAGGAGTAAGAGAGCTAGGGTAGTTAAGCACTTTGGAAGTGACTTTGTCACTTACGATGTTAAGGATGAACCTTTAACCTTTCAAGCAGTCATGACTTCCTCAGAAGTAGGGCATTGGAAAGGAGCTGTCAAAAGTGAGATGGGTTCCATTGTCTCCAATGGGACATGGGAACTGGTAGATCTTCCTCCTGGATGCACTACAATTGGATGCAAATAGATATTTAAGAAGAAACTTAAACCAGATTGGACCATAGATAAGTATAAAGCCAGATTAGTTGCTAAAGGGTTTAGACAGAAAGAGGAAATAGACCATTTTGATACCTACTCTCCTGTTACTCGTTTGACTACAATCCGAGTGCTAATTGCATTGGCTTCTATAAATGGTCTCACTATCTACCAAATGGATGTGAAGATAGCTTTTCTTCATAGTGATCTTAAAGAAGAGATATATATGGATCAGTCTGACGGATTTGTAGCTAAAGGAAATTAACGAAAAGTTTGTAAACTTATTAAATCCCTATATGATCTAAAATAAGCACCCAAACAATAGCATGAAAATTTTGATAAAACTATTTTATCATTTGGCTTCATCATAAATGAGAATGACAAGTATGTTTAATGTAAGGTTAAATGTAATGCATGTATTGTACTATACTTGTATGTGGATGATATTTTGCTATTTGGGTCCAATGTTGAGATAATTAATGAGACTAAATCATTCTTGAAAAGTAAGTTTGAAATGAAGGATATGGGAGTAGCAAATGTGATTATTGGCCTAAAGTTGATTCACTCAACTAAAGGGATAACCATTTTTCAAACTTACTATGTTGAAAGTGTTCTTGAGAAATATGGTTATCAATGTTGGATTGTATGCCCTCTTAGACTAGGTTTGTGAATTTATTTTTTGTTTGTGCACGATTTTCGTTTGGAACAGACCCATTGTGTTTAAATAAGTGATCCATGTGAATGGTGGTTTTTCACAGTAAGGTATGGATCACGGGTTATTTAACACATAAACATTTGTTCTTAACCTATTGATGAGACTGGGAACCTCATCATGTTTAGGTTATTATGTTATGAATTCCAAATGGGGAATGGCTCATCTTTAGCCAGTGAGTAGTCCACTCACTTCATGACATAAGCGTATTTCGAATACGTAGAACAGGACTTGTAGTAGTGGTTTCTCAAAGTATTATATGGTAGAAACCTAGACTACTACCGCTACAGCGTGGACTAGTACTCTACGACTTGAGTATGAGTTGGTGGTCTGGCGAAGCTGGTAGCATATACTTTGATTTACTAGAGTTGATGTTCTATCGTAGGGCCAATATACTTGCATATTGGGTATGTGTGACTAGTTAGTTAAGACAGACTTATACAAGATAGTTTCTGCACTATATCGCCCCTTGTGGTTGTCCAGATGGTCTAAAATGTCCAGGGCCCTAGGAAACATGACTTGGATGTTTGCTTTAGGGTAGCTCCCTTGGATAGCGGAAACACTCCAGGAAGTCGTGGACCATTGGACTAGAAGCCTAAGGATGGTAGATGTCATTTAGGGGGGTGTTAGTACACTTCTTCCTCTCTAAATGTACGGCGATATGTAGAGGGGTATTTTAGTCATTTCACCTGTAGGTCGGAGACTTTGCGAATGCAGAATTGTCCTTGGGATCAATATTTCCTTATGGTGATATTAGAAAATATTTAAAATGCAAAATACAGCTATTTATATAGTAGGGGTATTTTGGTCATTCTAACAGCCAAGGCGATGTGTCTTTTTAGTCCTCGGAATAGCCCGTAAGTCCTAACTAATTTTGGGTTGAGGAATTGGTCTCATGTGAAGAGGATTTTATTTTATTTGATTTTATTTAATTTTATTCAGGAAGTCTAATTTATTATTGGACTGGAATAAAATAAATAAATAAATAAAATAGGAGTTGAGAGAAATTAATTATCTAGTTTAATTGGTTAATTAATTATTCAGGGCCTAGGTCCAGTATGAATAATTAAGAAATTAACTGAGCTTAAACTAGGGGAAATAATTAATGTTTAAATTATTTATTGGGTTATTTATATAGGCCCAAGAAATAAATAATTAAAGATTAATTATTATAGTTCATTTGGGCTTCTTAATTATTTATTGGGTTGTTTATATAAGCTCAGGAAATAAATAATTAATGTTTATTATTTTGGGCCTTTTGGGTCCAAGGAAAATAATAAATATCTTTCTGGCCCAATAGCTTGGACCTTAGGGTTTTTTCCAGATACGGTCAAGAGGAGTTTAGGGTTAAGCCAAACTGATTCTCAGGGATAACATCCGGGTGTTTGAAATATGAAATCCCGGGGATATGTTTATCAGATAATGGGAGACCTAATTTTGGCTAACTAATAAATAACTCTCTAGAAAAAGAAAAACCTTAGTTTTTCCCGGCCACAAAGAGAACTCACGTCTCTCTCTTGCTCTCTCACGCCACCTCCCTCTGTGTTTTCTTCTTGTCTTCTTTGCTAACTAATAGCAACTGAACCAAGGAGTTTTGAGTCCATTCTTCTTCTCTGTTGTATTCACAGACTAGAGGTTAGGCAGAGGAATATTCCGAGAATTAGAAAGTTAGGCGTTCATGCAAACAAGACGGAGTAGAAGGCTAGCGGGTGTTCAACCGAAAGCTTCTTCAAGTGGACAAAGCGAGGCGATTCCAGTCGTTCAATCCACTCCTACTCAACCTAGAAGGGTTAAGGAGCGCAAAGGTATGATCTTCATGCTTCCGTATAGCCTTTAAGGCTCGCGGGTTTTTTTCTCTGAATTTTTTTCCCGTGACCGTGCATGCCCCCTGTTTCCGTTTCCCTCAATCAAAACTGTAGAATTGCTAAAACTCTAAGTGACCTTTCTGTAACTTTGTTCAAGAATGAAAGTGGAGTTCATATGTCTCAATTAAGATATAAAATCAAATTATTGATAGCTTGCAATATCTTGCAAATGGTTCAAGACTAGATATTTTATTTTCTGTATCTAAGCTAGCAAGATATATAAGTTGTCCAAATTAGACTCATTGGAAGGCCTTGGATAGAGTACTAAGGTACTTGAAGGGAATTGCGTCCCTTGAGCTGCATTATGGGAAATTCCCTTCTATACTTGAAGGGTATAGTAATGCAAGTTGGATAGCCAAGAACTCTGGCAGTAATTATTGCACTGAATATGTGTTTATATTAGGGGGTGGAACAGTCGCCTAAAAGTCTTATAAATAGACTTTGATAACTCGGTCAACTTTTGAGGCTGAGTTATGTGCCTTGAATACTATTAAAACGGAAGTTGAATGACTGTATGGACTATTGTCTTCTTTACCAATGATTAGCAAGCTCGTTACTGCTATATCTGTGCATTGTGATAGTCAAACCACAATCGCAAAGATAAAGAGTACCAAGTATAATCAAAAGACTAAAAGACACATCTAAGTTAGACTTAAGTCTATAAGGGAGTTAGTGTCTGAAAGGGTAGTGTCTATTAACTTTGTTGGATCCAAATAACATTGCAGACCTCTTAACTAAGGGACTAGAAACATCCTTGTTCCTTAAATCCAGGTTGGGAATAGGACTGATAACCCATCATTGATTCACCTACAGTAACAACCCAAATGACCAAGTGGAAATCTCACAAGGCAGTTCAATGTGGTATAAATAAACTATTTAAGTGAATTTGGCACCTATTCTGATACTTTTGTATCTAGGTCATTTCCCTGAAAGCCTGTGGTGCGTTTACTGCAATTAATAAGAGTTTTGACTTTAAATGGGATTAAGTCTTTTAGACAAGATGCTAGTAATACATTCTTAGAGATCGCCAACTATGTGAGTGGTGTTATGTAGCCGCAACTAAAGGGAAGTAGGTTTTCTCTGAATATACTCATGAGATAGGATCAGGATACATGGTCATAACGTGTTAACCCTAAAGATTGTCTCCATAGCCGATAGTCTGTTGCTACTAATGGACGCCGTCAAACTCAAGGTTCAGATTTAAGGCTCAAGTTCATCTGTTTCTGTGGGGACATAAGTTGGATAACTTTGGTAGTGGTTAAAATCGAAAAGTACCATTATCGAAAACAGATTATGTAAATCCTGGATAGTCTTTAACTATGAATTTATAGGGAATTGTTGAAAATGGCAACTTTTGGAGTTAATAACTTTTAACTCATGATTAGTTAACCTAAAACAATTAATGGGAGTTGTTCTTGATATGTTAGATATTGTTTTGATTATGGTAGAAGCCATTTTCATTGTGAGAATTCATAATTAAATGTTGTTAAAGTTATGTGATTAACTATTTGGGAACTCATGTTAGACATGAGTCCTACATGGAAAAAATTGAGGAGTGCGAAAACCTTTTATATACTAAAAGGCTTTTTTATAGACTTGATAAAAAAGCCCAAGGTATGGAGGATGCCACACGCAGGCACCGCCTGCTCGGCCCGGCTTGGGCTAGGGCTTAGCTTGGCCCAGGTTTTCACGTTCCTCTATTTTTTATTTAGCCCAATTAACTCTAATTTGAAAAGAAAAAAGGAAACATAAAAATCTGATTGGGATTAGGGTCTCCTAATTCGAATTGGGTTTTAATTTTTCCTAGAGAAGAGATTAAAAGGAAACGAACAGAGTCGCCGCTAGGATTTGGTTTTGGTTTTTTCGCGTTTTGCTTCATTGAGAGAAAAATCGCCTCTTCCATTCTCTCTATCACGACCTCATATTTTCTGATTAAACGGGACCTATGAACTGAGGAGACTTTCGAAGTGATCACAGTTGGTGTGCGTAGACGGCGATCTGAGACCGTCTTATTCTGCAAGGAGAATCGCTGTACCTATTGCACCGGAGTGGGATGAATAACTTTTTGAAAGCAAACCAGTATTGAACTGGTGATTCGGTCAGTGTTTCTATCCGTTGCGTCGCAGTTTGTCCAGAGGAGTGCCGGTGCCTGATACGTTCTGGTGGAACCGCGAGCAAGTCTCTCAAATCTATTACTGATTTGTCTATTAAGTTTGAATTCTATCTAGTTACTTTATGCTTGGACTGTTTGGCCTTGCCAACTTTATTGATATTTGATAATTGCATTTGTTAGAGCCCTGATCGGATATAGGCGATGCTTGTTCAATTCAGTTGAATTACCTGTCTGTTCTCGTAAGTACCCTATTTCTAACAGAATTTATATTATGCAAGATGAATGAAGGGTCGATACATATTTATGTTTTTTGAGTTTTGAAAGTTAGATATAGTCTTGATTTACGCATCATTTGTTAATTTTTATGATACTATGTCTGAAAATAATAGGCATGGTTGGCAAACATATTTGTTAACGTAAGAATCGGTGTAGCTTTTGGATTTAGTATAATAAAATAAAAAAGACTTCTAAAATTAAAATATTAATTTCAATTTCTCTCTTGAAATGTAATAAATTTTTAATTAGGTTTGCAAAAATAAATATGAAAGTGGTTAATTTGAAAATTGGTCATAAAAAATTTACAATTATCTCAATCAAATTCTTTAAATATTACTTTATTTAATAAGGGGAAAAAATTATACAATTGTCTCAGTCAAAGGCTTCAAACATTACTTTACTAAATTAGATAAAGTAATGTTTGAGGCACTTGACTCTAACAATTGTATAATTTTTTTTTCTTTTTAATCTTTCTTATAATTTTAATAATTCATATTTATTTTTGAGGATATATTTTTCCTTTTTCTTAGCTCACAATTTTTTTTCTTTCACATTTCTTGTAATTTATCTAACTCAATTTTTTTCTCGATAATATATATATATATATATATATATATATATATAACTCATATAAAATTTTTCCTTTTATATTTTCTTGTAATTCCTCTAATTCATAATATTTTTTTATGATTTTTCTCTTATTTTTTTAACTCATAAAAAAATTTTCTTCCTTCTTCTTTCTTGTAATGCATCTAATTAATTTTTTTTTCGACGATATTTTTTTTCCTTTTCTTTTGGCTCAAATAAATTCTTTTCTAGTTTCCATTTCTTATAATTTATATAATTCATATTTTTTCTCAAAGATATAATTTCTATAATTCATATTTTTCACAAAAATACTTTTTCTTGTTTCTTTTAACTCATAAAATTTTTTTCTCTTTCCCCCTTCATTATAATTCATCTGGTTCATTTTTTTTTTTTATGATATATGTTTTTTACATTTATTTTAGCTCATATTTCTAAAGTAATAAAAATTTCGAGTAGGCAAAATGTAAAATTTAAAAAGACTTTCTTTATAAAAAATTTTAAAGTAAAAATAAAATTTTTAAAAATCTTGGAGTCGAGGTGCCCCCCAGCCCCTTTGTCACCATTACATAGACTGATATTTGGGAATCCTAATCTTAGTGGTGTGGAGACACTGTGGTTGTGTGAGTTAAAATTTACGCACAATTATCACACGCAACGTTGTGGCTGGACTAGTCAATGTGGTTAGCTCTAAAAACTTGGGCTAAAACTTGAGTTTCAAAGCCTACGGTTTTGGACTGGGCCTACTATTTGTTTGGGTTTTTAACTCAAAGCTTATTGTTTTGTCTATGAGATTCATGGAGAAATTTCTTTCTACTTAGCCTATCAATTCATTTAAAATTTGTAACAGAATTTCAGTGCATCATTAAATGATAACAAAAAATTGTTATCAAATATATTTAATTAATTAAATATTTAATATTAATCATTATTAAGTATATTTAATAAAATAAGTATTTAATTCATTCAGTTTTAAGTATTAAATTAGGTTATCAAATATACCTATTTTCAAAAACTTAATGAGCTAGTTTTCTTTGATATTATCCTTATGGCAATATATTTTCTTTTTTAATAAGATTTTTCTGTTTTTGTTTTCCCCAAAAAATTGCAAGAGACATATTTAAAATCTAAGCTAAATTTCCTTGTTTTTACAAATTGGTGATTGAAATATAATTTAATTTAGTTATTAAAATAATGCATAGCTTATCAAAATAAATTTTTGTGAGCATAATAAAAATAAAAATTTTGAGTTATATATATATATTATATGTATGAGTTCAACACCATTTGAATGCTCAACTCACCCAACCATCACAATCTCAATATCCACAATAGGCCACCAAAAAAAAAAAAAGTCCAATAAGGAAGGAAAAAAATCACCAGATTCTTTGTGCAATTTGGCCTTCAATTCCTTGAAAAGGCTTAGGGCTAGTTGAGTCTAAAGGGTCAAGTTCTTGTTGTTCTCCACTCTTGTTTGATATGCTTGGTTTTTTTATTTATTTTTATTTTTTTGCTAGTTAGAAACATCTATAATATATATATATATATATATATATATATATATAATTAAAAAGAGTGCACAATTTTTTTGAATTTTTATTTTGATAGAACATGCCTCTTTTATTTATTCATTTTTGTGGTGGAAAGTTCTAAAATTTTACGTACCAAAAATGGAAAAATCCCATGCCCAACAGCCAAAAGCCCCACCCAACCACCACGAACTCACTTAACCAGATAACTGCAATCTTCTATAGAGTATCGAAGATTAGTTACAACAAAAACACCTTTAAATGCATTGTTTAAATCAACTATACAAAAATTGAGATTTTCAAGTAAACAAATTATACAAAAACATTAAAGGATCATGACATTCTATAAATATACCATTCCCTATTCAATAAAAAATAATTAGAAGTTTTCATATATCGCATTTAAACTCTCAGAAAGATGGACATTCTAGTCTATAGAATATTCAATCAAGTGCGATTAAACACAACCATCATCTTGAATAAAATATTCTTTCTCCTTTCGAATGGATAGCCAAAAAATCCCCTTACTTTATCCGAATTTTGAATAAGTAATAAGTAGAAATTGTTAATAAACTTAGAATCAATACCAATAGCAACTAATTCACTAAAAATCTCTTCTTCTAAGTACACACGTGGCCTAAAATTTTCAAGTACATAATTTCCTTTTCAAATACCTCGACCACATTATTTAATGCATCTTTCAAGATCTCAACTTCATATTCATTTGAAACTTTCATTTTCTTACCTTGTGTTGCATTTTTTGTAGGCAATTGGGATCCAATATTAGATACTTTTTCTTTAGTCCCTTTTGGTGTAGTATCAAAAGTTTATATCTCTGTTGGGATGTATGCCCTCTTAAACTAAGTTTCTGATGTAATTTTGACTTGTATTAATAAAAATATTTTTCTCATAAATTCTTTGTGAAATTTTCCTTATATTTGTGCACAATTTTTATTAGAAAATATCCATTGTGTTTAAGTAAATGGTTCATGTGAATGGAGGTCTTTTATACTAAGGTATGGACCATGGGATACTTAATACATAAACTATTGTTTTTAACCAAATGATAAGAATGGGGATCTCATCATAGTAAGGTTATTATGTTATGAGTTCTAAATAGAGAATTGCTTACCTTTAGCCAATGACTAGTCTTCTCTTCTCATAACATAAGTATATTTCAAATACGTAGAACATGACCTGTAGTAGTGATTTTTAAAAATATTATATAATAGAAACCTAGACTACTACTACTACAGCGTGAACTTATACTCTACAGCTTGAGTATGAATTGGTGATCTAATGAAGCTAAAAGCGTATGCTTTGATATACCATAATTGAGGTTCTTTAAAAGGACCAATATATTTGTATATTGGATATATGTAACTAATTAGTTAAGACAGACTTGTATAAGATAACTTCTACACTATATCGCCCATTGTGATTGTCCAAATGATCTAATTATTCAGGGCTCTGGGGCAAATGACTTAGACATTGGCTTTAAGGTAACTCCCTTAGAAAGTAAAAATATTTTAAGAAGTCGTGGATCATTGGACTAGAAGCCTAAAGATGGTAGATGTCTTTTAGAGATGTTAGTACACTCTTTTCTCTCTAAATGCACGGCAGTGTGTAGAAGGGTATTTTAGTTATTTCACCTGTAGGTCGAAGATATAGCTAACGCAGCATTGTCCTTGGGATCAATATTTTCTTATAGTGATATTAGAAAATATTTAAAATGTAAAATACAGAAATTTATATAGTAGAGGTATTTTGGTCATTTTAGCAGCCAAAATGATGTGTCTTTTTGGTCATCAGAATAACCCGTAAGTCCTAATTAATTTTGGGCCAAGGAAATGGTCTCAATAAAAAAGAATTTTATTTTATTCAGAAAATCTAATTTATTTTGGACTAGAATAAAATAAAAGAACGAGATAAATTAAATTTATTATCTAGTTTAATTGGTTAATTAATTATTCAGGATTTAAGCCCAAATTGAATAATTAAAAAATTAACTTGGGCCTAGCATAGGCAAGTGGGCCGGGCCCGGCCCACTTGACAAACCGAGGACTGTTCACCGGCCCGGTCCTAGGGCCCGGGCCGGCCTGGGCCAGGGGATAAAATCCCCGGCCCGTCACGGGCCAGCCCGCTTGGGCCCGCGGCCCGACTGGCCGGCCCGCCTGAGAGAGCCGTGCTGCTTTTTTTTTTAATTTGATCTTTTAATTTTTTTTTTTGCAATTTAGCCCCTAAAACGGCTGAAGTAATTTTTTTTTTTGCAATTTGGTCCCTAACCCCCAAAACTCTATAAATACCCCCCAATTCAACCCAAAACTCATCAACACTCTCCAATTCTCTCTTATTTCCATTCATCTTTCTCTCATTATCCTCAAATTTATTTATTTTTTCTACAAAGAGTATTATAATAGAATTTATTTTTGTGTTAATACTTTTTCAATTCATCAAGAAAGTCTTCATATTTTGGAAGATTGTTGAGTAGCAGAATAGTGGATACAAGAAGTAAAAAGCTCAAGTGCTCAACAAAGTATTGTTATTCTTGAATTTTGGTCATCAACAAGTTAGTATTTCTTAATCTTACATTCTTTTATTTTAGCTTTATTAGTTGTTTATTTGTTTTAGTTATTTTTTTAATTTTTAAATTAATTTGTTATTTATATTTTTCAATTCTCTTATTTCATTATTTGTTAATACTTTTTTTTGAACTTTTATTTGAATTTTGATTGCTTGTTTTTTTTTTAAGAAATAATGGATCCAAATCAATATCATCATTTTTCTTCATCCCAATCATCTGCACATTTTGATTTTGATATAGATCCAGCTTTGAATTTAATAAATAATGAAATAGGTAGTGAAGATGAAGGTCCTAGTAGGCCTAGTGTTAGTGTTTCACAATCACAACCAACTCCAATAATTAATCCCGACGCATCTAATATAGGTGAGGATGATGTTGAAACAACGGATGTTACAACTAAAGCAAAAACATCTGTGGTTTGAAATCTTTTTGAAAAAGTTAATAATAGTGATAGGGCAACATGTAAAATTTGTAGAGCGGTATATGCACATAAGAAGGGAGGACGGACGGGAACATTAGTTAGACATATGAAAAGGTCACATAATGATTGGTTAGAAAACTTACTTAAACAACAACAAATACGTACTACAGGAGGTCAAATGGTTGGTAATTTTCAATATGATCATAGAAAAAATAGAAATGCATTTGCTAAAATGATTGTTCAAACTGAATTACCTTTTAATTTTACAGAAAATCCATATTATGAACAATATATGCAAAATAATTGTCAGCCAGCATGGAAAAGAATTCCTAGAACAACATTAAAAAATGATATAATAAAGATATATAAAGAAATGAAAGAGTATCTAATTGCTATGTTTGATTCTTGTAATTGGAAATTTGCTCTTACTTGTGATGGTTGGACTGCAATTACTAATGAATCTTATTTATGCATTACATGTCATTGGATAGATCATGATTGGTTGTACAAAAAAGAACTATTTGTTTTAAATTATTTGAATATCCTCATATAGGTAATAGTATAGCTAGAATGATTACTTAAACATGTCGTGAATATAGGATTTTAAATAAAATTATTTCTATTTCTTTAGATAATGCTTCAAATAATGATTCTGTCATAACAATTTTAAAAAATACTATGAATCCTATGTTAGATGGTATTTTATTTCATACTAGGTGTGCTTGTCATATACTTAATTTATGTGTTAAAGAAGAATATAAATATATGGATGATATTGTTAATATAATTAGAAATGTTGTTTTATTTATTAAAACATCCCCAACTAGGCAACAAAATTTTAAGGTATTATGCCGAGAACAAGGTGTATCTTTTAAAAAATTTAGATTATATTGTAAAACTAGATGGAACTCAACTTTAGATATGTTTGAAAGTGTTATACCTTTTCAAAACCAACTTATTAAATTTTGTAATAGTAATAATTTTCAACCTCCACTAACTGAAGCTTATTTTGAAAATTGTACTGCACTTTCAACATTTTTATTTACTTTCAAAGAAGCTACTGAATTTTTATCGAGATCTTATTATCCCACTACTCATCATATTCTTCCAACACTTGCTAAGGTAGCACATATTTTTGGTGAATATATGTATCATCCCCAATATGGTTTTTTTATGAGAAGTATGTTTGAAAAATATAAAAAATATTATGAAGATATTCCTATTTTATATTATATGGCATTGTGTATGGATCCTAGAGTAAAGACGCCAGGTTTTCATAGTATTATTGAATATTTATATGAAACATTAAATTTTGATGAATCACAAGCACTTAAACAATGTATGATAAAAGACATAAAAGATAAAACAGCTAAAACTTTATCTGACATGTATCATTTGTATGAGTTTGAGTCTTCTTCTTCTAGTTCTCCTAGTTTAAGTAGGCAAGCTTCATCATCTAGTAGTCACTTTCAATCTCCGCGAAAATCTACCTCATCAATTTCATCAGTATTTAATTCATGGGGTATTATGAAACGTCAAAAAAGATCGACTACTACTTACAACGAGATGGCAATTTACGAGATGCAGCCATTGGTAGAAAATGAAGATCAGCATTTTGATATTTGTGGTTGGTGGAAGGCTCATGTAAGTCAATACCCCATTTTATCAAAAATGGCACGTGATCTTTTGACACCACCAGTCTCTACAGTGTCATCGGAAAGTGTCTTCAGTGAGAGCGCTCGAACAATCGATGAAAGAAGATCTCGATTGGCTCCTCAAACTTTGGAGATGTTAATGTTTTGTAGTAGTTGGTTTGCAGCCGAAGATAGGACGGCTAATTCGTGGATTATTGATGATGACTCAGATGATGAATGGGGTGAACCAAGTAGTTAGTTTAGTATTTTTGTAATTAGGAATTTAGGATAAGTTGTCATATTATGTATTTAATTTTATTTTTATGATATTTATTATATTTTTAAATTTTAATCATTGTAATATTTTTAAGAGGTTTAGGCATCAAGTCCCCCTCTTATGTAATCTTTATTTTATTAATTAATAAAATAGGTAGGGGTCCAAGCCAAACCCCCCACCACTTCAAGGTGGCTTTTTTATAATTTTAAAAAATTATGTTAAGTATGAGGAAAAAAAAAAGAGGAATAAGCCGCGGGCCGGCCCGCACCGGCCCGAGGGCCACACGGGCCTAGGTACCAGTCCGGTCCGGTCCCAGGGCCTCTGGCCCAGGGACCGGCCCACCCCCAGGCGGGCCGGTCCAGTTGCCATTGCTACTTAGGCCTAAACTAGTTAATAAAAAGACTTAAATAATTATTTTAGTTCATTTGGACTCATTAATTATTTATTAAATTATTTTAATAGGTCCAGAAAATAAATAAATAATTATTATTTTGGGCTCATTGAGTCCAAAAAAAATAATAATTTATTATTGGCCCAATAGTCTGAACTAAATGAAATTTTTTTTATTCACGAAATAGAAGAGTTTAGGTTAAGCCAAACCTTTTCTATTGATAGCTTCTGGGAGTTTTGAAATATCAGAACCCCGGTGTTTTGGTGGTCAAATATTGTGAATAGTCTTGGGTTTTGGTTTTGAGAAAAAAAAAACACACAAAACACACGAATAGAAAAAAAACCAGAAGCCTTCTTCTTCTCTCTCTCTCATGAGTTTCTTTTCTTCTTTGTTTTTTTTTTATTTTACGAATCAATAGTAAGGGTTCAAGAATTCGTTTGAGACTAGTTTTTCCCCACTTAAATTGTTTCACCAACAAGTAAATAGATGGTAGAATATTTTGAGTTCTCGAGAAGGGCTCGCGTTCAAGCAAACCAGAAGAAGTAGACGGATCGCAAGATTTCAACTGGAACCGTCGTCAAGAGAATAAGCCGTTCCAGTGGTTTGCTTATCATCGTCTTTGCAGCCAAGGAAAAATTTGTAGCACAAAGGTATAAAAAATTTAATTCTTCCATTATGTTGTCTCTATGCCATTTTTCTTTTAGCTTCTTCTCTGTAGCATGCATGGTTTCTGTTTGATTTCATAGCTTCAAGTGGTATCAGAGCGTTCATGCTTTGAATGGTTTAGGATTGATGCATGCTAGAAAATAAAATTGGCAAGATTATTTTTGGATGAATGCTTGAGATCCTTTATTGTTTTGGTATGGATAGATTACCCTGTACACCTCACGGTTGAGGTTTAGGATCTTCTGTAAATTTTTATAGCTTTACTTAGCAATCGTGTAAACCCGATTTGAAAAGGTATAGGCAGTTGTGGTGTTTATTTTTGATGAAAAATGTAACAAGAAGCTGCCTTGGATCGATCGCGAAGAGAAGGTTTTTTATCCTTGACATAGAAAATATTTTGGATTTAGAAATTTTTGTAAGTTAAAATGGAAAATTATTTTAATTCATTTTAGCAAAGGAAAATTTATTTTTGTCAAAAAAAAACTTGAGATCAAAATCTCTAGAAAGTTTTAAATGGAAAATTTTTGGAAATTATTATGTTCTTAACTCAAGTAAAATTAATCCATGAGAAAAAATTTCTCAAAGGATAAAAATCTTGATATAGAAATTTTTATAGATTTAAATATTTTATTTTAAGTTAAAAGAGAACTTAATTAAAAATTTTCAAATGATATTTTGAGTAAAGGAGCCCTGCAGAGATTCGAGAACCATGTTTACTTGGCTCTCGGGGTTAATGACAACCCCTAAGACTTCCGCTTCCTCGAAAGCAGCAATCTTCTTGAGTATATGCTCTCTGACAGATGTTCTTTCAGTCATCTTGGTGTTAATTATTGTTTGAAGAGTCTCCTACCTTGTGAGCCGGTTCTTATCTGTGAACATTGTAGCTAATGACGTACTTATGTTGTATGTTGTTGCCATGTGCTCATGTTTAGATTGGAGCACATTTGATATGGAGGCTAGCATATAATATCGTGCCATCTCATCAGCCTTTTTTTATGCCGCTCTTCAGGGGTGGAACTTTCTCCGATCACAGGGCAGGTCTCGTAAATGACATACTTATACTTCTCGACTATGAGTATTATGTACAGGTTCCTTTTTTAGTCCATATAATTTGGACCTGTTAGCTTATTCTCGCAGAGAATAACAACTAAGGGACTAAAAGAACCTCTACCAATTATTTCTGAAATTTGAAAAATAAAAGAAATTCTCAAAATTGTGAAAACAAAATAATTTTGTGCACTTTATCCTCATATTAAACTGATAATAGCTAACCTCATCACTATTATTTTTAACATGATTAATTTGGCTCTTAGGAAACCAGACATAACTTCTTGGAAAGATTAATAGTTTCCTAAACTAAGTGTGTTGACCATTACAAATTAATTTCTCTTATAGGTAATGATTTAGAAGATAACTTCATCGAGGAGATGGTTGTTTTTTCTCATTTTCTATAAACATACCTTGCATTATAACCTCCAATTCAATACATATATATCTTAAAATGAATTTAGATAATATTCAAAAAATCACACATTTCAATGTATTAATATTAAATATATATTTTTTATTATTTAATTTAATTAATTAAGATTTTAAATGAATTTAAATATAATCTTTATTTTTCTTTTAAAAAATTTTCGTTTAGACATGTATCACCTTATGATGCTTCCACGTGTCCTAAAAGTAGGCTTCCTCTTTGACACACACACACACACACACACACACATATTCTTTAATTAATTAAGAGCAATGCGATAAAATAAAATATATATTTATTTGATTTAAATGATATTTCTAATTATTACATAATTTTTGTCACTAATATATTTAATTAATAAAATAAAAGTGATAATTTTTATTAGACAATGATATATAAATGGATTAATACGGATAGATAAAATATCCACTAGAGAAGGCAAATGAATATCCATTTGGATTTTGATAGAATAAAATGAAATTCAATCCATTTAAATTCTTTTGATAAAGCAGATTTATGTGAAAATATTTAAATTAATGATGGATATTCATTAACAATAGTTTCGAGATGTTCCTACCCATAGGGATTATGTGTAGGAAGAAGCACAATAGGAAGCACGGTGATATGCTGGGCATCTGGTGGTATGGCATAGGTGGGCACAATCCATCCAAAGCGACGTAGCAAGTCTGAAACTTCAAACTCATTGTGATGATTGCTATCTTTTAGAGAGAATGTTGTTGTTGTTGCTGTTGTTGTTGTTCAAACTCATTGTCTAAAACTTCAATTTAGATTGCACAACATAATCAGCTACTGTTGTTCTATCTCAAAGGGAAGTTTACGATGCTTCCTCTGCCCTGGGATCATTGGAAATCAATAGAAAACCGAGATCAAGCACTCCTATTGTTGGTTAGTGTACAAAAATGAAACATTTTTTATTATGAAAATTTTGAATGCTTGTAGTCTCTTTCCTTATCTGTTTCATTTCTTATTGAAGCAGCTGCAAAGAAATTCAGACTTGGTTTAAAAGAAAATGAAGACCCAAACATGGTTAGCAACCCTTATCAGGCTATTGTCATGGCCAGAGATTCTTTGAGACAGAGAGAAGAAACAACAAAGATGGAAGCTGAAATACAAAAATTAGATACAGAGGTTAGTGAATTGAAACAGAGGACCGAAGAGTACCATCTTTCCAGAGGCAAAAATCAAAGCTGTGATTTTTGGTTCCCTTATCCTCATGATGATTGCGGCAAAACGCTTTGGATTGTACTCTGCATTCCGGGATTGTTGAAATCAGTTGTGATGATTGTGAAGAGTTATTGACAATAAATGGTAGATTATCAAAATTTGAACATGGTTAATCTTATTGAGCAACGAAAAGACATATTGAAACTTAGATAACCTTTGTCTCAATCTATTTGGATTCAACGAATTCATTGAATTCAATTCAGATGGATAGCTTTCATGTTTATAAAAAAAAAAAAAAAGTATTAAAAAAATCTCAAGTGCCATCTACAATTCAAAGTACTCATGTATCAATATAAGAAGTGCCATGTGTCGCTGTGGAGTGCTTCCGCATATACTTATATATATATATATATATATATATATATATATAATTTCAAAATTCAAGGATTAAAAAAAACCATTAAAGAAGTAATATTTCGAAAATAACTCTAATGACGGGAGTATAATTTCAGAAGGAATCTTCTTTTGTTCCCTTTAAAATATCTCAATAAAAAATAAAATATACTTAGATAGACTCGATTTATCTTGAATCACCGCTTCTTCCCCACCCTTCAAATCCTTTCTTTTCTTTCCACTTCTCTCTGCTCAAACTTGGGGGTTTGACCAATTTAGACATGTTTTGAAAATGAATGCTGAAAATGGGAACAAAAATTGGGGTGAGTATTTGGTGCAGAGACCTTCCGTCTGCTAAACACGAGATCCAATGCTACCTCGCGTCTGCATCTCCCCAAGTCAGTTCATTTCATGCGTCAAATTTCACATCAAATTCCGGATGCATTGAATGGTGTCAACAGAATGACAAGAACTTGCAATTTCACAATCCTACATATCCCACATATTTACATTTTGCAATTGTACCCACATATATTATTATTGAACTTGCAATTCCACAATCCCACATATATTATTATTGCACATATATTACTACTAGACATAGGCTACTGTGAAAGAGGGATACCTTGATCTATCTAAAAAATTTTAATATTGTGTACTTATATAAAACAAAATTGTAGACATGTGATTTCAACTTTATTTAATTAATTTTATTTAGTTTAATTTTTCATTCAAATAAAAGATTATATTCAATAAATTTTCCTATTTAATCATTTATCTTTAATCCTTTAAACATAATATTTTTGAAACAATAATTTACTATTTTTCTAATTCCTTTAAATTTAATTCTAGTTTTTAGAATTTAATTATTTATTTTTATATTAAAATTTAATTGACTATGATTTCATTTATTATAATATTATTTCTATGTATAACCTAGAGTTAGAATTATTTAAATTTGTAATAACTAAAAACATGACTTTAAAATATTAAATAACTCAAAAAGTGTTATAATTTAAATATGAATGAATTACAAGTAATATTTTTAAGTTTTATATAGGATTTTTTATTACTTACAAAATTAATTATGCATTGGCGTTGGTAAATGAGTCGTGTTCCTCAAGATTATTTCATAATATTTTAAAGTCATATTTTTAGTTATTACAAATCTAAATAATTCTGACTCTAAGTTGTATATGGAAATGGTATTATAATAAATGAAATTATAGTCAATTAAATTTTAGTATCCAAAATAATTAATTAGACTCTAAAAGTTAGAATTAATTTTAAAGGAATTACAAAAATAGTAAATTATTATTTCAAAAATATTATGTTTAAATTATTATCGATAAATAAAAATAAATTAATATAAAATTAAAATTATTGCCAATTTTTTAAAATAAAAATAAATTAAGATTTAATTTTACAATTGATTGAGATTTAAAATTATTTAAAATTTTAATAAACTATAATTTTTTTTATTGGTGTGGATGGCTGTAAAAAAAAAATTAGGTACAGACACCCGTGTTAAAATATCTCTAAATATACATGAAATATTTAACTCAAAAAGTGTTATAATTTAAATATGAATGAATTACAGGAAATGTTTTCAAATTTTATATAGAATTTTTTATTACTTAAAAAATTAATAATGGATTGGCATTGGGAAATTAGTTGTGTTCCTCAAGGTTATTGCATAATATTTTAAAGTCATGTTTTTAGTTATTATAAATTTAAATAATTCTAACTCTAAGTTGTATATAGAAATAATATTATAATAAATGAAACCATAATCAATTAAATTTTAGTATTCAAAATAAATAATTAAATTCTAAAAGTTAGAATTAAATTTAAAGAAATTAGAAAATTAGTAAATTATTGTTTAAAAAATATTATGTTTAAAGGATTACAGATAAATAATAAATAAAATTTAAAAAAATTAAAATTATTGCCAATTATTGAAAATAAAAATAAATTCAAATTCAAATTTACAATTAATTGAGATTTAAATTTATTTCAAAATTTAATAAGAATAATTGTAATTTTATATCGGGAACGGGATTAAATAAGAAAATTTATTGATGATAATCTTTTATTTGAATGAAAAATTAAACTAAATAAAATTATTTAAATAAAGTCGAAATCACATGTATACAAATTTTTTTTTATATAAGTACACAATTTTAAAAATTTGTA
The DNA here is from genome assembly GCA_026120185.1 of Voacanga thouarsii. Taxonomy (NCBI): domain Eukaryota; kingdom Viridiplantae; phylum Streptophyta; class Magnoliopsida; order Gentianales; family Apocynaceae; genus Voacanga; species Voacanga thouarsii. The sequence continues at coordinate 118,682 of JANUWF010001066.1, read as the reverse complement.
GACAGATCAAGATATCTCTCTCACAATGGCCTAGGTCTAGTAATAATATATGTAAGATTATGGAATTGCAAAATTAAAATAAGTTGGATATGTGGGATTGTGGAATTGCAAGTTCTTGTCATTCTGTTGCACTGAGGTTGACGCCATTTAATGCATATGTAATTTGACGAATTTGCCCTGAAATTTGATGCATGAAATGGGTCGAGTTGGGAAAGTAGCGTTAGACGCCACGTATCTATCCCAATTTTTGTTCTATTTTCGGTACTCATTTTTAAAACGTGCCTAAATTGGTCAAAAACCCCTCCCCAAACAGCCAAAGGAGCCGTAATATTTTTCATCGCCTCAACTCTCTCTTAAAACCAGAACCGGTGGCTCACGCCATATCCCTTTGGAGAAATTAGTCCCAATCCATTTCTGCAGGAGTCCAAATCCTTGACGGAGAATAATCTAAATCCATCTATTTATTTATTTGATGTTGCAATTCTGTGCTTATGAATCAATTTATTTCGCTCAATTTGTTGGCTAACGGATCTCCTATTTGATTTTTCCTGTTTGGAACGGTTGTAGGAATCCCAAATCTGGAAATTCTGTGGTTAGGGATATGTTTACTTATTTTGTTTGATTTGTGGATAGGGATGTGCTGTTGTATTCTTTGTTTGGAATAGTTGAAGTAATCCCATATCTGGAAAGATGGTCATCTTTCTAGAGATGGATGTATTTATTGATAGCTTTGCAAGTGAAGCAAGAGAAAAGAAATTTGATATATTTGGAACTGATGAAATCCCAAAGAAGGGAATGTCTGAAGAGATTGATATGTTTGTAGCCACGGGAGGAATTTCTCAGGAGAGGGAAAGGAAAGAGAGGAAGAGGAAGACATCAAAAAGCGTACCAACTATGGATATTTCTCAGAATCAGAAGAGGGAAAGGAAGAAGGGGAAGATATCAAATAGTTTACAGAAGACTGATATTCATCGGAAGAGAGGCAGGGATAGGAGAAACATAACATCAAGGGCGCATCTAGATATCTCTCGCAGTAGGGGGAGGGTGAGAAGCAGTGAGACAAGAGTTGCAGCTGCCGTTGCCTATGATAGTAGGCATTTGGAGCCACTAGATGTTATCTCAGATTTGGGCCTTGATATAGAAAAAACCAAGGCCGCCGAAGCTACCTGTTGATGTGGCGTTTGAATTATTGTCTAGGCTCCCAACCAAGAAGCTATTCCAGTGTACCTGTGTATCAAAGGATTGGTGCTCAATCATTCATGATAATCTATTTGCCAAGTTTTACAGAGATCGCAACACCTCCTTGTGCCTCGTCATGTCCATTCCTCAGCCTCAGGTGAGCGGCTTATGGTGTGATGGAGTCCCTCCACGAATTATTCCACCAGCTTTGATGCTTATGAATCTGCCAACCTGTTTAATCTCAAGAATTCCAGATTAGGAGTCACACAAGTGATTAATGGGTTTGTTATTATTCGCGCTACGGTGTGGTTCTAGCGAATGTTTTTACCCATGAAACCATGACACTCCCAGTACCCTGTAACATCGAATCTTCCGCCAGGTCCCAGTATTACTTTGGTTTTGATCCTATTAGGGGAGTATATAGGTTGCTCAGTATAAGTAGCCGAGGCCATTCTCGTCCCTTGCGGATTGAGATTCTCACAATTGGTAGAGATTCTTCATGGAGAGAGCTTGAAAATGGGAATGCTATCCCTGATGATGACTTTGATGGGCAGAGTACTTGTGTTAATGGGGTTCTCTATTGGTATGCATCTGTTGAAGACTTTCTGAATCTCAGCCCAGATAGGTATAGAGTATACTTTTTTTATCTCAGCACAGAGAAGTTCGGTTCTGTTCCAACTCCTTGGGATGTTCCGGGTTGTTTTGTGCATTTCAGAGGTCGGTTGGCTATTGCTGGCCCTGGTCAATCAGATTCGTTGGCCATTTATACTTTAGAAGATGACCAGAAGTGGTACCCTCATCTGTTATCTTTGCCGACTGAACTCTGGTACGAGAGATCTGGTCGTGACACTTACATTGGCAATATGCCTGCGGGTGAAATAGTTTTGGTGGACCAACGAGGAATCTCTGATGCTGATCCGCTCACTCGAGTATATATTCATGACAATATTCAGTTTAAGGGATCTGATGCTGGAAAATTACCATGGTTGCATATGGTTTTGGGACATATTACCCGTAGAATTGACCGGAGCATTGTCAGTGTCGCATTCATGCAGCAAAATATAGCTACACTGGATGCTTCGGTAGGCGGTAGGGGAGGTACCAATTGATATAGGTGTATTAGGAGGTGATTATAGGCTTAAATGTTTTTAAAGACTCTTTGATTTACATTCTCTACCTTGGTTCTATGTCAACTGGTAGCTTGAGCGGATAAATTGTCATTTTGGATCCATTCCTTTTTTGCTTCCTCTGTTTTTGTTGAGTTTTAGCTTGCACGGTATTTGTCTTGCTTCTTACCGATGTAAGGAGAATAAGTTTGATAGTTTGTAATGCTACTTTTGCTACCGTTTTTTATGTTTGTCTTCATTTTTCTATTGTTTTGTCTTTTCTTATAGACTGCTTGGAATTTTACAATTCTTTGTGCAAATTGAGAGTGGCCGGTTATCTACACTTCCTTGTTTGTCCCTTTCTCGTCTTCCCAAAACCAAGAAAAAAGAAAAATGAAATTCTTGTCGAGGAAATAGTTCGTCCTTTTTGCAGAGCTTTTGAGTTTTTAATTTTCTTGAAATTTTCACTATGAATTATTGAAAAAATAGCTAATTATATTTTGATGTTGTCTGTGTGGTTGAATAAATGAGTAATCCAATACCATTAAGGCATTACCGTTGGTGCCGCCAACCCTTCAAGAATGAACATAGCCAAGTTAGAGTTGACCATAGCCCGCAATTATTGGCTAGAATGCAGCCAAATCCATAAGCATTTTCCAGTTGCTAAGAATAGTTTTGGACTTGTTCAAGGAATTAACCCCTTGCGACACATATTCAACACACCCCTTGCCAACACAAAACTCGGACAAAGCCACATAAAAATTTGAAGAGAATGCTAAGTCAAGGTGATCGAAAATTACTATTTTTCTTCTACTTTTCTCATTCATTTTCTCTTGGATTAAACCAGATCAAAACCATTCTACACCACCACCCAAGTATCACCTAATAATAATACAAAATGTACATCCGAATCTATACAAAATTACAATGGTCCTATCAAGGTTGACCTCCCAAGGCTTTTGAAAAAAAGCGCCATGAGGCTATGATCCCTCTTTTCGTAAATGAGAAACCAGCCATTTATCTGAGATCTCAAACAACCCACCAAAAAAAAGGAATTTTATTTCTTTTAAAATCTACTGCTTATCAGAGCAGAGAGGATCAACCACATCTTGTCGTGACTCTGCAATTCGAGCCAATTCAGCGATTCTAACTGCCATTGTGGCTTTATAAGTCAACAAGTCAGCATTTTCCATGAGCAGCTGAGCTCTTTGTCGTTTCACAACAGCCAACTCCTCTGACCTGCTTGCTGCAGCTTTTGCCTCTTCCACCTTAAGAATGGCATTTTGCTGTTCTTCTGCATCATGCTCAGCTGCCATTGCTGTAAGGAGCAAATTCACGACTACATCATGATAAGCTTTGAACAATTCAAGATAAGTCTCAATATTTAGCAACACCACCATATGTTAGACATAGGAAGCATCCAAAAGACTTATTTTGAGCAAGATGGCAAAACAATTTACGTAACCAGCTAAAAACAGCAATTAGCCATGCGATCTATTGGAATCCAAAGCATTAATACAGAATGCTCTACAGTACAAATACCACATAGGATTAAACTAGAACAATCATGTGTAAATGGTTTGCCAAAACCACACTTAAACCAGTCAATATTTGCCAAAAGGATAAGAATGACACAAGGAAAATAACTCCGTACTTCGATATACTAGTTATCAAGTACAAAACAGCCAGTAAGTCTTTAACCAACTGACAAACAGCTAATGCATTTTAACACCACCCGCAGGAGGGGGGTCGCGAGAGAGTTTTGGGGTGGCGGTGCAACATTAATCTATAGCTAATATACACAACAATCTCAAATTTCCAATGAACAAACAGAACACATGCACCCAGATGCGAGAATGCAGAGACCAAGAAATCATGTACACCATCTAATACAAACAACTGTTCCCATAGCACAATGTTTTTATCCAAAATTAACAGCTGAACCAGACCAGTTACAGAAAACACATACCATGCAGGAAAGAACGTTGCTTCCCTCTTCCAGCTCGGCCTACCTGTCGTTTAAATGATCTTTTCTTGCGGAAAACAGACTTTGGGATCAGTTGAGTTCTCCTTGGCTGGTAACACTGTCAGGCCACAGCCACTATAAGTTTCAGATAATCTGCCACTCAATATGGGAAGAAAAAGTAAAAAGGAAACACTACTCTTTAATGTAAACGACGTTCGAATAATAGAATGACAGTATCCAAATGACGCTGATGCACCCTTATTCAACAAATTTTGTAATTACTAGCTCATATTTCAGCAACAAACGTTTAAGACAAGACGAGACATTTGGTTGACTCCATTTTACTAATTTCACAAGGATGTTCTGTGTTAGAAGATAGGCCAAGAGAACAATGTAAGCTACATACAAAGTTGGATAGACAACCGCCACCAATCTCCTATATTTCTCTTTTGAATTACCTTTCTGGAATCACATGACTATCCTCGAATAATTAACCAAAGATGACGAATTCCATGGTAAGAAGAATTAACTTCCCTGGCTAAACTACAGTTTAAGGGTAAGAAAGCAAACCCAGTCTATGGAGACTTATCAACATGGCATTGACCAATTGCAACAACAAATCACCTATATTCCTCTCTGGAATTACCTTTCTGGAATCACATGGCTATACTTGAATAATGAACCAAAGATGATGAATTCCATGGAAAGAAGAATTAACATCACTGGAGAAAACTACAATTCAAGGGGTAAAAAAGCAACCCGAGTCTATGGAGACAAATTTAGGATGCAGAGGAAAAAATGAGTATTGACACAGCAAAAATTAGGTAAACTCCTCAAATCCTTCCACAAAAACCAAATTAATAGAATCTCAAAGGGCACAAAACTGCTTATTTTGGTACAACTTACTTAAAAAGAATTTTTTCAGTACATTAGCAACAACATTTACAACTTAACTACTCCCCAAACAAGAAGTTAAAATTTTGCAACGTATATACTTTTACTGAAGCCTACCAATTTTACCTGGAAAACCCTGACAAGAGCTGATCGTCTCTGTTTCCGTTTCTTAATCCAATAATTATACACAGCTTCCAGGACTCGCTTTTCCACATCGAGGTCAATGTTCGGAACCACTGTTTCATCTGAGTAATCATCTGGATTGCAATGAAAGCCTCTTTCAAAAGCATCAATAATCAACTCAAAAATCTCATCAGAAAGAATATTCTGATTATTGAATTCAGCAGAAAACTCATTATTCAACTTGCTGATCCATTCCTCATCATCAGAGTCCATATCATAATTTGCGGCCCTCCTTGTCAAAGCTCTGGCCAATTCATCATCTTTCACAGTGATGTATGAAGTTGGTCTCCTGAAAACACCATTGCTGTCTATAGACAAGGATACTTCATGTATCCCTGGAACAGGAATAGAGCTCTCCAGGAGGACCTGCACATTGTGATCTGAACATTCCTTGTATAGTTTCTTAAAAATCAACCAGTCACGCCTATGAGGAAACTCTAACTTCCAACCACTATCGGCCGCCCATATAATGGCATGTGTGAAGCGATTACAACTGCAGGGCCTCATAACTTTTTCTGCAATCAGACTGTATCGCTTCATCCCTCCTGTGTTCACTGTAAGGCGCCATTGTTTCTTTGCAGAAACTTCCAAGGTGATAACAGCTCCTTCTTCCCTATAACACCTATCAGATTCCATGACCAGAATATTAGCAGAACAGATGGCTGAATGTACATCACGTGGCAATCCCACCACTGAAGACTTTACTTGCTTCATGGTGGTGGAATTACTCCTCTCAGCCGAACTCCTTAGTTCACGACCAGGTCCCAGTGAAGAGACATGGATGCCATTTTGTCTTAACCCAAGCAAATTAGACACTGATGCTCCATTAAGCTTTCTGGCACTCAAAGACGAGGAAGGTCTTCCTCTCCTTGATCTCAAAGAACTCCTCTTCTGGATATTGCGACCATTTCGCAGTTGTATATTTCGCCCAGCTAACTTAGCTGCACCACTATTAACATATGAAAATTCTGTCTTCCCAGAATCATATATTCCACATGTCAACCTGACATTTGCAGAAAGGGTTCTCACTGAATCAATGCAAGATATAACCATTCCATCATCTTTCTCTTCTGTACCCACTGCCTGTGTTCCAAGAATAGAGGACAGACAATGGCCTCGAAGTAGTCTACTTAAATGCAAGGATGCAAAGCAAGATGGGACGGCAGAAAAGTCCAGAGCAAACACTGGTGTAGAATAATTGCTACCCATTATCAAGCAAACTCCTTGCTCTTGAATAAAATTAGAGTCCTGGGAACAAAAAAAAGAAAAAGGAAAAAAAAGGAGCAAGAAGTACAGAATGAGTTTTGCACAGCAAGAGAAGCACGGGAATGAATTCACAAAGACAATAATCACAGATCAATTTACTAACGGAAGTCAATTATTACTCAATTATATAACGATGATGGCTAACCAATATTAACATAATCGCAAAACTGGTCCCTAAGACCTGTCATTAATAATGCACAAAGACTTAAAAACTAGTAAGGACAGAAATATTACCAGCAGAAAATGGATACCACAAGAAGAGTATACATATGCAATTGACTTGGACCGAAAGAAGGCAAAAAGCTGATCGAGACCAATCATTGACTTCTTCAAGTACCCCAGAACAGAATTCAAAAGGCAAACCACAGAATATCTGATAGCACAGGAAGATTTTACAACAATCTTTAGGTTCTTCTGTAAATCTTTTGGCATTCCAAAACTTACATTTCGATCACATGCATCAGCTATCTCACACAACCTAATCTTTTTAGTCCACCTTTTACTCCACAGTTTTCGGGAATATGTCTTCCCACACTTTTTGTCCTCTGAGGTACTAGTTTTCTCCTCTATAGTACTAGTTTTCTCACCCGTAACAGAAACATCAGAACGATTTGAATCCATCTTCTTCCGCTTTCTTGTATAAACGTTTGTGCATATCCTTCCAACACCATCCACAACAGAACAATCATCCACAAGTTTCTTGGGTTCAGACTCCACTGCCTTTTCTTCAATGTCCATGTCTACAACTTCCTGCTTTGCTGGAAAATCATTTTGTTGCCAACCACTTTCCTTGTAATCAGTGGTAAGACTTCCACCACCACCACCACCACCACCAGAGGTTCCCAAGAGATCAATCCACTCTTCCCCGTTTGTTGTTTTCATGTGCTTCCTTTCTCCTGATCCAGTCCACACCCGTCTCCCTGACCTCAACACCCTAGCCCCAAAAACCCTGGTAGTCCTTCTCATCCCCACAGAAGGCATCGGTATGTAATCTTTACTACAACAAACACCTGAATCAATCTTATCTGTTTACAAATTATCCTTAATCGAGGGATAACAGTAATTTATTCCACGTTACCAACCTATCGTAAGAATCATATAAGATTATTTGCCCAAATCAAAATAACTCTAATAAATTAGAACTAAAGACTACAACCTACGGAAATCCACCCCTAGTCAGAAATCCATCTCCATACATATTCCAACTTGCTAACAACTCTCCGCTACCCAGACGTGTGCTTAGCAACTTTAAATCCACGCCAGACCCAAATTCAGAGTATTGAGTATTCCCAACTCGAACCCGGCAGGCAAAGCCCAACTCAGCACTCAATTCAGAACGAAAGGTCACAGCGCCAAAAAAGGCCACTCCAAACCTCAGACTCGGTTACAAACCCGGTCTAACTCATCCGGAACTCAGTCCCAAAAGCAAGATATTTTACTGCATGACCTTGACTCCCACACAACAAGAACCATACAAAAAATCGACCCAAAAAACAGGGGGGGAAAAAATGGAAAACCCCCTACTTCACAACCTCTAGAACCCAACAATCATCACCTACAAGAAAAGAAACAACCTTTTCTCCCCCAAATAAAAACCCAAAAAAATTTAAAATTTAAATTATCAAGGAGAAAACAGAGAGAGATGCTCGAGACTAACACAAAATTGTTCGATCTGACATTCTTTGGAGGAATTTTCACACTTAAATTGGAAGATCTGAGAATTTCTTAATTTCCCCGATTTGTCTTCTTTTTGGAGTTATGGATATCACGTCCTTTTAGAGTCACAGAGAGAAGAGAGGGAAAAAAGGGCTGCGGAGGGAGAGGTTGGGTAGGAAGACGCTAGGGTTTATGATAATAAACCACTGAGAAAGGAGGCCATCTACTAGCGGAGTACTCTGGGCTGTTGGATTAAAAGATTGAACGGTTGTGATATCCGTGACGACAACCGAGAAAAGTTCGATGGACCCAAGGACTAGGTGGACGTTTCAGCTGGCGCGCCTTCGCAGGAGAGAGAAAGGGGCGCTGATATTTTAGGATTCATACTTTAGCGGCCGCTCTTTTGTTAAATGACGTAAAAGTCCTGACGTGACAGCACAATTTGTGAAAGGACAGTGAAGGAATTCAAACTAAGACCGAGGATAATTTAGTCTTATAAAAAGTATTCCATATTAGTGGTCTACGGGCGAAAATATGAACCGGTAATTGCTTCGTGGACAAGATTTGGAGACCCAAAAAAAAAAGAATAAATAAATAAGTTTTAAGGCAAAAAGGGGAATTGATCAAATGCGGATGTGGTGAAAAATTCGGCGACAGTTACTGCACCAAAATAGGAATATGAGGGGATGGGAGTAGGTAAAATTCTCCGCGCGGAATGCCGGGGATTAAAGAAATTATTCAAGATATATTCTTTTGATTTAATTTAAATATGATATTATTTTTAATAAATATTAAAAGAAAAAAGTAATATATTATTTTTTAAAAAACATGTATTAACCGCTTAAGACTACAATTGACCAAATAATATTATTGTTTTTAACTCAAAACTTTTGGAGGGAAAAGGCAGTATTTATATATTATTTGCTCCCTGTTATAATCAAATCACTCATAGGAGAATTATAGAAACAAAACAATGTTTTTCGCTCTCATCGAGAAACATCCATTATTTTGAGAAGATAAAAGTTAAAATTATTAATTTGTCATTAATAATAATGAGTATATTACAATCACATTTTTTAAATAGTCAAATACTAGTTGACACCTCCACGCTACGCATGGAGATTTTGCCCGACGATTAAATAAAATTTATCAAATATCTACAAATAAATATAATTTATAAATAAATTATTAATTAGAGAGTATAAAACAAATATTAATATACATACATTACAACTGCTATTGATAGATGATATACATTTAAATATAAAAAAATCAACAATTGACTCCCTATACTTTTATGAATTTTTCTATAATTATTGTCACTAACCGAGAGATATAATCTAGAAATAAATAAGTATAAGTTTCTTCGATTTAATAATCAATCTAAACAATAATAAATCAATTATCTTCTATATGTGTTTATTTGTATGGAGTGGAGAAAAGAGATTACACAAAATTTAAACTTGTGAGAAAAACTGTTCTTAAGTTATATTATTTCAATTAAAAAAAATCAATATATAATTTTTGCATTTGTATGAATTATGGTTTTTTTTATCAAATATCTCCTACAGCAATAAATATTAAACAAAAAAATGAGAGATTAAAATAATATCGTACTAAAAAGTTATAAATAAAATAATTATTCAAGTTACTCGTAAAATTATATAAAAGTACTTAAAATTGTAGACTTACAGTTAAAATGAGAACTGCAATCACAGATAAAACAGTATTATAAGACATATAAAGCAATATTATAAGTTACTTTTCTATGCCTTCGTTCCTTCTCATAATTTATTTACGTGCAATCACAAATAAAGCAGTATTATAAGATAGAAATAATTAGTTTTAGTTCTTTTATTTCTTTCTTACCTCCATCAAAATTGAAGGATAATGATAAGCAAAACCTATATTATAAATTATTATTATCACTTGGTATCCAAACTTTCTCAAAAAATAAATAAATAAGTAAATAAAATCTACATAAATATATCTTCGCAAAAATAGGAAAAAAAGCCAAAAAGAAAATAAAAAATTACGTTGGAATGCATCCTGATCATCAATCTTGTTGTATCCAAAATGAAAAGAACAAAAAGTAATCACATATATGGGAGAGATTCCTCAAAATTATATTAGATAAAATAAAAAAGTTGACAATCCAAAATAAAAAGATAATAAGTTGAATATGAATAAACAAATTAAATATTTATGTATGATATTTTGATACTCTATATGTTAATTATCAACTGCTACAACTGCATTCATAAATGTGCCAAATGCATTAGTAACAGTAAGGTTATATTTATTCTATGTTTCCTTTCAAAGATGAGTTAAGTAACCATGAACACCAAGAAAAAGACATTTGAGAGTTTCAACCGTTTGAAAAAATCTAGCATCCCTCTCATTTTCATGTCTATCAGCCTTTAGTTCATGAAGTTGGTTTTCTAAATTATCAATTTTTGTCTTCTACCTATCATACTTGCATCCATAAACAAAAAATGTATCTAATCATCAATAATGAAAACTCAAAATTCTCGTTTCAATTAAATGAAGAATACGTGCAAGAAAATAGTAAGCCAATGCATCTAAATGTCATTCCGTGAATAAATCAAAGAATGACAATTTTTTGAAATAGTAATAATGTGTAATAAATTAAAGAATAAAACTTATAGGTCTATATTATTATGAAATAATAATGTATCTCTTTGTTTTTTTTATTGACTCTTAAATTATATTGAAGAGATTATTTAAGAGATTAATACCATCCATAAAAGAATACAAAAATGTTTTACTAAATTTTACAATTAATTGGAGAATATGGAAAAAAAAAATTGCTTTGAAAATTTACTTAAATAATTTAATCCCCTCTTTGCTTTTAGTTTTTTCAAAAAGATTAATAATGTGTAATAAATTAAAGAATGAAACTTGTAAACCTGTACTATTACGAAATAATAATGTGTCTTTTTATTTTTCTTATATGACTCTTTAATTATTTTTCATAAATTATCTTTCTCATTTATGTTATAATAATACTCATATATCTTTTTATACAATATTGTTAAATGTCTAATTTATCCATGATGACCAAATTAATTTCAACCATAAAAAGAGTTAGGTGGAAGTATTGATTAGATTAACATCATTCATAATAGGATACACAAATATTTTAATAGATCTACACCATTAATTAGAGAAAATAAAATTTATTTTGAAAATTTACTTGGATAATTTAATTCCCTTTTCACTTAACCAGGAAAAAATGATAATAAAAAACAAGAAAAAAATAAAATTGTAACAGACAGAAAAGAAACTTAGATAAAAAATAACAGAAAATCAAAACTTCTAAAGAAATAATAACAATCATCCAATATGAATTGATAGAATAGATGAGCTAACTAATTAATAACAAAAAGATATACTCGTAGACAAATTAAGTAATCAAGGAGTCACAATAACTAAAAAATAGTAGAAATATTTGTTACCACGGTTGTAGGTTGATAAATATTTACAAAATATTTTATATGATTACTGTCCAATGTTTTTCCTCTTTATGTTATCTCTTTTTATGGAGTTATTCTAATTATATTTATTCTAATTATGTTTTTGTCATAAAATTATATTAAACTGGAGCATTTGTCTTATTTGAGTATTGTTGACATGTGAATTTATTGATGGTATTTTTGCTTTTTTAATGTTATAAATATGTCTATGTATTTTTTGCGTATTTGACTTCTTTTCTTGAGTTTTGTTGTTATTTTGCTTCCTCATCTGTTCTTATTTTGTGGACAATTCTTTTGGCTTTTAAGGTCATGATGGTATATTTATTTTTTAGTAATTTTCATAATTAATTTTTCTCATCAGAATATGTGTGTGCATATGTTCTATAATCTTTGTTGAACTAAGTATGTCTGTTTTTTTTTTTTGTTATGTGGTATTTTATTTTTTATTTTTTTATTTTATATATGTTAAAATGCTGACTTTTTTGCCACTTACTCAAAAGTAATCCATTGGTATTCTAATTACATTTATAACAGAATTTTTATTTTATAGACTATCCAAATTCTCTATGCATTTTGGCAAATTCATTAATATGATTGGTTTTTTAGTATTATTGTCTATGAGTTATTAATATGCTTATTAATAGAATAAATAAGTGTATAGTTATTAATATGGTTATTAATAGTTATAAATAATTTTTAATAACTATTTTGGTTAAAAATAATATTATACATGTTCAATAACTATTGTACCCATGACAATCAAACTAATTTCAACCATTGAAAAGTTTAGGCTGAAGGATTTTAAAATCTATATCATTCATTAAGGAAATTGAAAAGATTTTTTTTTAATTTTTTAAAAAATAATATGGACAATTCAATCTCCTCTTGACATTCTATGAGTTATTAATATGGTTATTGATAGTTAATAATAGAATAAAGTGTATAGTTACTAATATAGTTATTAATAGTTATAAATATTTTTCATAATTTTTTGATTAAAAATAATATTATATATGTTCAATGACTATTTTACTCATAACAACCAAATTAATCCCAACCATTAAAAAGCTTAGGTGGAAGGATTCTAAAATCTATACTATTCATTAAAGAAGTTGAAAAGTTTTTTTTTAATTCTTAAAAAAATAATATAGACAATTCAATCCCCTCTTGACATTTAGAATATACATTTCAATCCCCCTCTTGACATTCTGAGTTATTAATATGGTTATTAATAGTTAATAATAGAATAAAGTGTATAGTTACTAATATAGTTATTAATAGTTATAAATATTTTTCATAATGTTTTGATTAAAAATAATATTATATATGTTCAATGACTATTTTACCCAAAACGACCAAATTAATCCCAACCATTAAAAAGCTTAGGTGGAAGGATTCTAAAATCTATACCATTCATTAAATAAGTTGAAAAGTTTTTTTTTTAAATTCTTAAAAAAATAATATAGACAATTCAATCCCCTCTTGACATTTAAAATATACATTTAGATAAAACATCTTGTTAAATTCTTGATAAAATGGTATATTTAAAATGATTTAAATTTAATAATTACACTATTACTGAATTTTAAATGTGAGCAGTATATTTTAAATGATTTAAATTTTAAAATAATATTTTGTTAAATTTTAAATGTGAGAGGTATATTTAAAATTATTTAAAATTAAAAAATATACTATTATTAAATTTTAAATGTGAGGGTATACTTATAAAAATATATTTTTTTTAAGGCATTTTTGCCTTTAACCCTAAAAGGTGTAACAAAATGCTCTTGTGGTGATACATGGTGGTGTTGAAGGCTCCTATAGTGACACATGACAAAGTTTAATTCAAACAAAGAATTACGAAATGCTCATGTAGTGACACACAACAACATTAAATGCTTATGTGGTAACACGTGATAAAGTTGAATTCAATAAATTTATTAATTGAAATCATTATATACAATTTATCATAATATGTTTATTGGTCTTAATCATTCATTGACTTATAGAAGTAATTGAAAGTTGAAACAAAGTCATAAGGAGTTGTGAAATACTCCTATAGACATGTGGTGGGTTCTTATGTTGACACGTTACAGAATTTAATTCAAATAAAGAGTTACAAAATACCCTGTGAATGGGTGGCGAAGTTGAATTTAAATGAGTTGTGAAATGTTCACATAATGACACTTGGTAGAGTTGAACATAAATGCATCATATGTTATTAAACATTTGATAAAAATAAATTAAATAGCATATTAAGTATTTAATTAAATTAACTAATAAGATATACATATATTTATATTAATACATTGAGTTGTGGAATTCAAGGAATTTATTAAATTTATTAATTAAAATAATTAGATAAATTTTATCAAAATATGTTTCTTGATCTAAATTCATTGAATTCATTTACACTGGCAAAGTTGAATTCAATGATTTCATTAAAATTATTAATTAAAATCATTAGATACTATTTTATCAAGATATGTTTCTTAGTCTAAATTCATTGAATTCATTTACATGTTGCATAGTTGAATTCAAGGAATTCATTAAATTTGTTAATTGAAATCATTAAATACTCCATTTATCTCTATTTATCCGTCACAATTGAAATATTTTAGTGTCCCTTTTTATTTGTCACATTAAAAAATTGTAGGTGTCATTAATGTTAATTTGACTACTATACTCTTATCTTAAATGACTTTAAAAAATGAAAGTGTAATAACTTTAGCGAGAGAATTGAGCAAACAAAGTAAGAAAACAGTTATATAAAATGTTAAATCCAATGGTACTTTTAGAATGTACAAATAAAGTTATATGAATTTAAGAGATTAACTAATTTTTATTAAATTATGTGAAGTAATTAACTATGATAAATAAATAGAGACGAAAAAAATACAATTTATCAACATATGATTATTGATCTAAATTTATTGATTTAGAGAAGTAACTGAATAAAGTCATGAGGAGCTACAGGATGTCACCGTAGTGACACATGCTGGTGTTGAAGTCTCCTGTGTTGTAACATTGAAGAGTTTAATTCAAACAAAAAAGTTGCAAAATACTCTTTGATTAAGGAGGAAGTCCCGAAGGCGAACCTCCCCCACCCGAGCGTCGAGGCCCCACGACCGGGTGGGATGTAAATCGGGATGTGCACCAGCGATAGGTACCTGAGGGAGAGGACCTACGAGCAGACTCCCAGGTGGGAATCGAACCCGCGTTCTGTGGCCAGCCCCATTACAGGACTCATCACCTCAGGCCTTACCAACTGGCCTATGCCCCGGGGGCAGTTGCAAAATACTCTTATGGATTGGTGGCGGAGTTAAATTTAAACGAAAGTTGCGAAATGCTATTGTGACGCGGTAGAGTTGAATATAAATGAATCATATGCTATTAAATATTTGTTAAAAATAAATTAAATAATATATTAAGTAATTAACTAAATTAATTATATGTATGTATTTAATATTAAAACATAGAATACATTAAATAGTGGAATTCAAATAATGCATTAAATTTGTTAATTGAAATAATTAGATACTGTTTATCAAGATATGTTTATGGATTAAAATTCATTGAGTTAAATAAGTAATTGAACAAAATCATAAAAAGTTGTAGAATGCTCTTGTAGTGACACGTGGTGGCGTTGAAGACTCTTATACTAATACATGTTAGAGTTGAATTCAAATAAAAAGTTGTGAAATACTCATGTGAACACGTAGTAGAATTGATTTCAAACGATGAGTTGCGAAATACTATTATAGTGACATGTGATAAAGTGGAAAATAAATGAATCAAATGATATTAAATGTTTGATAAAAAAAAACAAATTAAATAATATATTAAACAATTAAGTATATTAATCATTAAAATATACGTATATTTAATATTAATATATTAAATCGTGTAATTCTTTAAGATTTAATCTAATCTATTAATAATTTATAAATCTTGAAGGGGAAAAAACAGGAGCAGAAACAAATAGCAATGAAAAATAAACTCAATATAAAAATGTAATAAAATAATCATCAGAATTAGAAAGTTTGGATTGGTAAGGAAAAAAATTTTTCAATAGAAAAAAATCATTAAATAGAAAGATTTCCATCTAGAAACCATATTAACTTTTACTTAGTACAAATTAAAAAAAAATAAAAATGAATTATTTCAAGTAATACTTGGACTTTATACGTAACTTTGTTATTTCGATAAGTATAAAACTAAAAAAAATTATTTTTTTGTGTTTAAAATCTAAATTATAAAAAATTGAATTCTTGAATAATAAAAAATTTGCAATATTAAAGATCATATTATCTAGGAAATCAAACAATTTTTAGTGAGAAAATTAAGTCTCGTAGGGAATGAATCATATATCAATGAGGAAACTTAAATTTCGTAGCTAAAAAAAAATTACAAGGACATTAATTAAATTTCATGGTTAAAAATGTTTTTTTTTTAAAAAAAAATTTACAATTTATCCTAGAAAAATAATTTTTTTAAAAAATATTATTTAAAATTTTATATTTCGTCATTCTAAAATTTTTAAAAAATTAAAAAATTATATTTTTAGTATAATTTATTCCCCAACTCTAAAATTCTTAATTCAATCCCTAATAACTATCTTTCTTGTTAAAGCTCTATGTTTTAGCAAGGAAATACAAATTTTCCTAGTAAGAGGCTTTATCTTATTATAGAAGTTTTGTATAAAATAAATAAAATCTTTAACTGCTAAAAACTTTTTTTATGTGATTAAAATTTTGCCCTACCCAAATTTTCATAATTAATACCCATATTTCTCGCGGTAATTAGTATTGTTATGACTTGAACAATCATCTTTAATGACAAGAAACCATTTATTATTCAAATGAATTATTTGATTGGATCAACAAAAGTTTATCTAAGATAAAAATATTTTATTTTGAGAAGAATTAAAAAAAAAAAAGGTGGGGGGGGGTGTGTGTGTGGGGAAGGTAGCTGCTTGGTTCAAACTTTAAAGGCTTATTAGAGCTAATATACGATTATATTGTTGAAATACAAATTTGATTATCTAATGGCATATAACACAAATAATTCTAAAATGGAAAATTGATTTTATAGAATCATTTTGCCCTTTGAAATCCCGAATACTTAAATATATATATATATATATATATATATATATATATATATAATGTAACTTGTAATTTTAAATAAGATTAAATCCATTTGTTTATTCTAATCTAATTAAGGCTAAGTAAATTTTTACCTCTCATAAGACGAATATAATAATATTTTATATATTACAAATATAATAATTTAAAATTGTATATGTATTATTGAAAGAATTTTTAGAAGGTTTATTTTTTATTTAAGTTAAAAATATATTATTAGTGTAAAAATATATATGTTTAATTATAATCGTTATAATTTATATTTTACATTCAACAAGTTTGAGTTTTGTATTTAAAAACCAATTGCGAATCAATAGAGATATATTTTTGTATTTAAAATAGAAAACTTGCAGTACAAATCAATAGAGATATATTTTTTAAATTAAACAATTTATTTAAATAAAAAATTAGATAAAATGGGGTTTAAGCATTGATCAACCATTCCTTGGGAAAAAAAAAAAAAAAAAAAAAGGTACATCGACGCTGGCACCGGCACGTCAAGCCCTTCCCTCCATTTGCTCCGCCGTTGAATCGCTCCGGAAGGGCTTTTCAGGGGCTTAAGTTAACGAAACAATGGTGCCCGGTTCCTACCCGGCTCACAGGTCTCCCGAATCTCCTCACCACAGACTCATCGAGCTCGTTAAAACCGCTCTCATCAACATCTTCGTTTCTCCCTATGCTACTGTTCGTTAATCATGCCCTTGTCCTCTCGCTCTTCTCCTTCTCTCTATGTACATATAGTTTATGTATATATATTTATAAAATGCAGTTTTGAATACATTACTTTGTTCATGGTTTTGATCCTCTATTCAGGTGTGTGATTTGTATTGTGGAAAAGTATCTGATGAAGAAAAGTGGGACGAAGCTCAAATTGGTCACTACATTGGCATTGGTATTCTCTTTCTTGATTCTTGAATTGTTTAGCTTCCAAAAGTTTCGTCTTTTATAATGCAAGGTTCATATCTGCTATTAATACTCACTATTTGATGCCAAATTATAGATGGGGCGGCATCTGGGGTGAGTGAAGTAAGAGAAGCATGGGAGAGTCAGCGCAAGTCGTACACCTCCCAGTTCTTTGAGCTTGATCCTTGCGTCGTGAGCCGAGACCCACTTCATATATTTCTGTTTTTAATGTCTCTATATGTATATGTATCTGTGTTTGAACGTTCTTGTGTCAATTGGAGGTTTATATCTTTGCAGATGCCAGTACATTTGAAGGGTTTTGATTTATTGCTCCAATTGATGTAGTTATTCCTTTTGACCTGATGAATTATTTTCTTTCCCAGTTATTAGTTCACAAATTTTAGCTTCTTTTGCCTGTTTGACCTACTTGACAGGTTACATTTTCCTGCAGGAAGATATAAACTTGCATTTACAGGACAAGGAAAATCAGGCTGATATTGTTTGCTGCATGCATAATTTGCAGGTTTTGGCTACCATTTCTTAATGTCATTTTGTATTGTATCCATCAAATTTGTCCTTTAAGGCATTGCTGAAGTACATTTTTGACATATGTACAAAAAGAGCACTGATTAAATAAACCTTCCGTGCACTTGTGCAGCTTTGCTTTGGGAAAGAGGAGAGAGCAAAGAGACTGTTACATAATGCGTCATCTTTGCTGAAACCAGGAGGCTATTTTGTTGGCATCACTGCTGACTCGTCAACTATATGGTATGGTACAAGCTTCTCATTTTTTTTCTTTTTAAATTTGTGAACATTTTATTATGTTGTGTGTGTTTTAGCATGTGCATTCTTCTGCTTCCTAAATTTAGGGTGCGTATCTTGTAGCCACTTTTTCACTAAGTACTTTGTTGGTATGCTTTTAATTGCAAAGTACACCTTGAAGAACTAATTCATGTTTCTGGTTGATCCCTGCCGCATTACTTGCTTTTTATACTTCCTTCTATAATGAGTTTTGCTTCACGGTAATTGTTCAGAACTTCAAGATCTTTTGATTACTTTGTCTATGCTAACAGTATGCCTTTTCATTGACTTGCTTAAAGATCGTGCTGCTGTATGCATTCTTGCCCTCCTATTAGCACTACATGCTATGTTAACAGTGTGCTTTTTCATTGAATTGCTTAAAGATCGTGCCGCTGCATGTATTCTTGCCCTCCTATAAGCACTACATGCTATGTTAACAGTATGCCTTCTCATCGAATTGCTTAAAGATCATGCCACTGTATGTATTCTTGCCCTCCTATGAGCATTACATTCTAACACAATGATCCTTGTAGGGCAAAGTACCAGAAAAATGTGGAAGCATACCACAACAAGAGCAGTGGAATGAAGCCCAACATTGTTCCCAATTGTATCAGATCAGAGAGCTACATGATCACTTTTGAAGTTGAGGAAGAGAAGTATAGATGCAACTAAATGCTTTTGTAAGTTTTGACATTCATGAAGATCTCATTAGATCATTGATTTTGATTTTGCTGCATTTTGATTGATCTTCAGGTTCCCATTCTTTGGAAAGAAGTACCAGTTGAAATTTGCAAATGACATGTTCTCTGAGACCCATTGCTTGGTCCATTTTCCTAGTTTGATCAGGTCATTTTTTTTCTTTGTCTAGATATTGAAGCCTACTAAGAAACAAAAGATGAAACGATGAAATGATGTCTTGAGTCAATACATTCTATTCCTAAGTTAATGTTGGCCCTGGATATCTTGTGGTACTAGCTGTCATCTAGGCATGCCATTGCACATTTATTTGTGAAGAACTTTTATTAATAATTGTTTTCCTCAGGTTGGCCAGAGAGGCTGGTCTCGAGTATATGGAGATACAAAACTTGACTGATTTCTATGATGATAACCGGTAGTGGATATGCTCCTTATATGTTATTGTTCTTTTGCATTGTTTCATTGGCTGCTTTTAACTTTCCTAGACTGTTATTCTATAGTTCGTTTTCTAGTTAAGTTTCTGATATCCTGAAGGTTTGGTATGGTGGTTTACATTGAATTTGTGTCCTGGGACTTCAAATTTAGATTACATTTATTGTAATTTTGGGCTATGTAGAGTAGGGTGTTTTAGATTTTAACTAGTATTCTGGGGCTTCAACTTCAAAAATTTCCTCACCAAAAAAAAAAAAAAAAAAAAAAAAAGAGAGAGAGAGAATGTCACTGGACAAGAGTTTTGTTAGGATTAAGTTACAAATGGCATGCAATAAAATATCTGCCCATCCCTCAGAGAGAGAGAGAGAGAGAGCTTGTAACATCAAGGAGTAGAAATGCTTTGACAACTTGAACCAAGGGGGCCCCAGTTCTGCACTGAGGTCATGATAATGACAAAAACGTTGTCCTAAAATATATAATTGCCAGTGTTTTGTTCCTTATGCTTTATCCACCAGAGTAGAAACTATTTCATTGTGCTAAAATTATACCCAGTTAGCGGTTTATGAGTAAAGAAATGAAGTTACTTCTATTTCTGTTGTCCAATAAGGGATTCTTTAGATAGGTGTCAAGGTGGCCTGCATTTTCAAGGTGGGCTGCATTTCCATGAAATGCATATGGAAATCCTAAAGAAGAAGCATGGAGGGAGAATTCAAAATAAGAAGGAAGGCATTAGTAATTTTTTTGTAATTTGGCATTTGGCTTGCGAAGGTCATATATGTCACTGAAGTTGTTTGAAAACGAAGAAAATACGGTGAGCCAAATATTAAGGTCATAGGAAAGTCTTAAGAGATATGAGTAGTTTTCTTAGGAGGTAGTTTGATTCCAAAGATCTCTACAAATTGATAACAGGAATCTTGGGAGACTGTGTTCAATGTGCTGTCCAATTTTTGCATACTGTATGTTCATATGGATGCTACCGTCATACTTATGCTCATGATTGGCTGGCTTTAATAAGTTGCTCATTCTTGGATTGTGGTTATTTATAAAAAGATACATATTTGGGAATAAATTCTGATTCATTGAAGGTAAGTCTGAGTCATTATTTAATTGAAATTCTAACTTTTCTTTCCTATATTTGCTTAACTTTGGCAGTGCACAATTTGCAAGTATGTTGCAAGATGCTGCTGGTCACAATCTTGTTGATCCCAGGGGAAGACTTCTACCGAGATCATATGATGTTTTAGGTGATCTCTATATTTTCTTTTCTTTTATTTTTCTTATTTTGTGTGATGTCAATACTCACGTTTCTCTCCTTCTGCAGGGCTATATACTACCTTTATTTTTCAGAAGCCTGATCCCGATGTTGCCCCTCCACTTATGACTCCTTTTTTGCTGAAAGATGTGAATCACAGTCACGAGGAGGCAAGTGCTTATGTGTTATGATACTAGGAACAGTGTAATGAGATTGAGCCCTCCATCTTAGAGGCATAGATAACCAAAATACTGGTTAGTTGATTAAGATATTCTCCATCATTCGGGTATAAAGCATCTAGCAGAGGCTAAGTTTTTCTTTTGTCCAGAAGAGCTTTACCTCAATAACTTAGTTATCGGTATTGTTGCACCGTGTAATCTGTCAACGTAGTTGCTTTAGCATGTCTGGACCTTGACTTTTCTCCTCGACTGTTATAGAGAATTCCCACCCTATAATCAACAAGACATGAATTTTCAAGCTTGGCCTTTAGTCTAAATAAAGAAGCAAGAAGAATTAGTAGCTCTAAAAGATTTTTAAATGTGAAAAGTGGAAACTGGAAAGTGACACTCATTATGAACTAGTACGTTGAAAAGAAACTCTCAAAGACAGAATAAGGAATGATAAGGAGTGAAGATCCTTGAAATTGATACAATGGAGTCAATGAACTCCAACATGTAAGCCCAAACAAAGCCACAAAAAGAAAAAGAGGAAAATATGGATCAGAGAAGACCAAACTCCACTAGGGGAAAACAATCATGAATAAAAAGCACTCAATTTGCATGAGATGAAATTATTCTATGGAAACTTAAAGCTATCTAGTTAGCTCCTATGTCAACCATGGTTTCTGTTGGTGCATCCCAATGTTGAGGCTACACTCCAATCAAGAAATCGATTTGTCTGCTCTAGGTATGAATACAAAACCCCAAAGTCTTGAACTAGATTTAAGCACTAGACCCTGGATGAAGAGGACACTCTCTCAGAAGTGCTACTTGTCAATGCACATTTGACACATCTGACACTGATTCAAAACCGACACTTGTTGACATGTGTACATCACTCTTTTGACCATTTCCGTATGGAAAACTGGAAGATCAAGTTTTTAAACACATGTAGGACGTTTATTGGACTGAAAACAGTTTCCAGATACCTATTAATTACACGTTCAACACTTGTGATGCATTGATTACCTAATTGAAGGGAATATACATACAATCTTATCTTACCATAAAGTAAGTGCCAGACAAAGATGTAGAAGTCTTATATCATGTGTAGGAGAACATAACAAATAGTTGGAGATTTAATAAAGAAATGATGAAACAATTAGAGAAGTTATATTTTGTAATTATATACTTTGCGTTTAATCAGGAATGTGATTACTCCTTGTTTGCACAATAGGATAGTTGATAAGTAAAAACCAAATGTAGAACGTTGTATTTAAGTAGAAAAATGCATTGCATGATTGTGGATTGTTCTGTACATCTTAGTCTTTGGAAAAGTCCATCTTGTATTATATTAAATTCTTCTTAGGCCCCTTATGATATTTGGCAGGCAACCATTGATTAATAGATCTTTTCTTTCCATTTGCAATGGTCTAAATCTAAGAAAATCAGAAAATGGTTGCCTTTGGTTCATTTTTTGTAGACCCTTTTCCTTAGCTCATATGTTACTCTGCATGCTAAGTCAACGAGTCTTCTATAACATGGTCGCAATGCAAAAAATCATTGTACTTGATCAAAAAGTTTGTGCAACTGAGTTTCGGTTCCTTTTGCAAATATCATTCCTAAGAGGGCAAAAGGAGTTTTGCATTTCTTGTTTTGACACTGGGGCACAATCTTTAGGTCTTGAATCCTTTACTAAACTAATTATTGCAATTGCCTCCTAGACAGAGTGGTTTGTAACTTTGCAAGCAAGTAATCATTGGCAAGAACATTACTGGAAGATCGTGTATTTTAGCATACACAATCTATAGTTATACAATCCCCTGTCTGTGAATTAAGTCGTATGAACATAATGCAAGAAACAAAATAATTGCATTTGTGTGTGTCATTAAATGATGGGAATGTGCGAACGTATATAGAGCTGACCTTGTGCCCTTTGACGGATTCTTGAGAAGGTATTTGGGGACATGAATCTTATGGTGGTTCATTGAAGGAGATACTTTTTTACCTTTTTAAATTTTTTTTTGGCTTTGTACTTTTGCCAAGGTTAAAGAATTACTCTGCGTTCTGTTACTTCATTTTGTTTTCTTCTAACTGACACACCGGAATGGAGTGGATAAGGTAGTCTACTCACCACTTATGTCATTATAGTCAATAGCACGTGTAGAATCAAGTTTACATCTTTAACCTTAGGGTAGACTAGTTTAGAAACTGCAATTCAAGTAGGCAGCAAGCTTTTTTAATTCCCTTGAGAGTTGCTTGAGTTATATAATTATGAAAAGAGACGATTGACAGATTATTTAATATGATTATGAAGAACTTTTGTTAATACTAATATAGGAACTGTTGGATTTGATTTTCAGTCTGATTTATTAAGGAGTTATCAATTACATCCATCATATCAATTTATAGAAGTTTCTAGTATAGCTTCTTACTTTTTATGTTGTAAAAGAACCGACCTCTTATCTGGAACTCATGCCTTGTATTTTTGGTGTAATTTTATTTTCTATTCTTGTCTTTGTTTGTTTTGATAATATAGGTAGATTGGAGAGATGAGGAGAAGAATAGCCAGTCTGAAACTTCCCAAGGGTTAGGCAAGATAACTGAACAGAAAGGAATTTTAGGCCCTGGTCCTGCAGAACTACGTTTCTCAGAAGCCCTTTGACCCCTAGCTCTGGTCTAAATAAGATGTAGATCGGATGAACCAAGACTTTTGTAAATCTGGCACTGTAGAGCCCGTCAGTAGAGGATATGGCTCTGGAGAAGCACCAAATGGAAGAACGGCATTCTGTTTTGCCTGTCCCAGATTGCATGGGATGCGGTATTTGCTGATTTAAATTCAAAGGGTAGACTAACCTGTATATATTTAGCTGTAGAAGAGAGATATTGTATTCTTTTATTTGTAATAATTGTTAGAATTCCTAGGTTTTCTATTGCAAGAGAAGTTAGAAAACTTTCTCTTGTGGATGGCTGCAATATACTTCTGAAATGGAGTTTTACTCTTTTTAAGGAAACTTCTGAAATGTAGTTAATGTTTGAATTACCTTTGTATTACACATTTTTCTATAAATAGAAATCTACTGTCTTCCAGAATTTTACTTTATTTGATTTGTTATTGATTTGGTTAAATCTCATGTCACTCTTGCACGGTTAAATAACTGGCAAACACTGCATTATTGGTAAGGGGTTGATCAGTAGCACTGCATAAACAGCATCTCTGCTGAGGCTCCTGACTACACCTAAGCACATCAATGTTCCACTATATTGACTTGGCGCAGATTGCATTTTCAAAAAAACGGAAACTACAAATAGAGAAATGTTTGCACGAAAAGAAAAAAGAGGAAATAAAATATACGATAAAATATAAAAAATCAAAGATTATAACAAAAGGGTAAAAATGTTTTTAAAATATTAAAATAAATAATAAATAAAAAATAATAAAAAAAATACTATTTTCATCCAAATATGAATATTTACTTTTTCATTCAAATCAACTTCAAAATGGGACATATAAATCGGGAAGTTCTTGTTTTGAAAAGGAAAATAAGTGAAGATTTATGAACAAAATAGCTCATTACTTCCAACTAGAACGCAGGCCACACGCCTAGTGGGACTCGAACCCACAATCGTCTGATTAGAAGTCAGACGCCTTATCCATTAGGCCACAGGCGCCAATCAGTTGAGCTCCGGGTGGGATAATTTCGGCAGAAGCCATAAATTAGTAACAAAGCCCCTTCCTTCATTTGTACATCCCATCCAATCGGGTTCATCTAAAATTCCTCCAATCCAATCACTCCACTTGTCAAAAAATAACTGGTAGGTTATGTTGCCCTTTTCGGTTGAATATTTTATTTTAATCCGTATATTTTAAAAAAAATATTTAATGAAAATGAATATATAAAAAATATTTAATTACAAATACATGTAAAATTTATAATTCATAAAGCCTAAATTTTAAATAAAAAATAATTGTGAAAATTTAAATAAAAATAAGATAAATATTAATAAATTCCTGTTATGAATTATTGGAATCTCCATTAATTAGTGGAGGCTCCACTAATTATAGATTTATGTGAATTATTAGAAGATTTTTATGGATGTCCACCATTTAGGGGAGACACCACTAATTGAGATTAGTTGAAGATGATGCATGTCATGATGTAATCCACTAATTAGAGCTCTATAAATAGAGCTATTCTCTAAGCTTGTAATAGACCATCATTTTGTGAAAGAAAGATTAGTGAAAAAAAGATTAGAGAAAGAATTGGGAGAGAAAGAAAGAGAGAAGTTTGAAGAGAAATTCTTGTGCAAAGAATAGTTAGAATTTTCTTAGTGTGTAGTGAGTAAATTTTATTCTAACACTACCCTAATTTTATAACAATTCCTAAAATTTTAGTTTTTATTCTTCAAATTATTAAGTATATATTTGTTGCTCTCGAACTTTTAACGTGCATCGAACTTTGCTTTTCATTCATTTTGGACCTTAGAAGCCTAATAGAAATAGAATGTTGAAGGTATTTTGGTCAATTCAAGTCCTTTCTTTCCTTTTCTTAAATTTGCAATTTTTTTAATAGAATTGAGGTAGATCCTCTAACTACTGAATTTTCCTCTTTCCCTTTTCATTAAAAGAAGGATTAAAAAATTAATGAAAAATATATATATTTTAAAATTATATTTTGACATAGGTCAAAATATGTTACTTATTAAAAACCAGACCAAAAGAGTCAGAAAGAGTTTTTGAAAATGGTTCATATAAGTCAAATGGGAAAAAAAAACACCTAAGATTAATAAAAATATCTCAAGGATTTAACATTCAAAAAGAATTGATAAAGCTCGAAGACAAGATGCAGCTATTTGAAAGTTTAAAGACAAAAACTAAAATTTTAAAAAGTTTAAAAATTACCTATATTTTTACGGAACAAACACTAAGACGGCCAACTGGACTTCCCAAGGCAAATCATGTCATATGGTAATCATGGCTTTCTTCCTTTCTCCAAACCATATGCATATGTATACGTGCAGTTTATTGAAAATAGAGTCCCAATTTGCCTTCCTAGAGAACGGGGTATCCCTTAAATTAAAACTGCTGTATGTTCTTACCAGCACACAGTTCTCCTTCCGCCAAGTAGTGTAGAAACAGCTTAGATTTCTAGTATTACAAGGAGAATTTTGAGGAAGCTTTTAGATACGAGGCGTAAAGATACAGAAAGAAAACTGCAAATGGTCTACTAGGTTCTAGTCCTCAAGCTCTATGATCTTCACCACAGATGCATCACCCACTTTCTGGCAAACAACAACCCGATCGTGCGGTTTTATGACACCAAAGGCCTTGCCATGATCAAGTGCCACTTTCAATACAGACTCATTTGCAGCATTCTTTGACTCAGCCTACAGTAACAAGAGTTAGTGCATCAGTTCCAAAAGCTAATAGGAAGCACTTGATTTAAAGAAAGCAGTGACTAAGTGTTGAGATGATGACGACTACAATGCACACAACATATTGAGAGTAGTCTGTAACAAAGTGCAACAATGGGTCGGAATTCCCAAAAAGTCAGGAGTAGAGGATATGCATAAAAAAGTATGTTGATGCTAGATTTGGAGTACATATGGCTGAAGGAAATCAGTGAAAAAGGAGTAGTGAAATTTGAGAAAGAAAATATCTTACTGGATGCCGAGGATCTGCAAGCATGGGGAAAAGGCCACGGACCACAAGAGATTGCCTTGCCTGCAGTATCAGTAATGAAGTAGCTAAAAAATCAATCTAGCTTTAGCTTTACTGATTTAGTGAATACAAACTTCCATGATTAAATACAAGTGAAGCAGTATGTGGACAAGAAAAGCTCTGGACCATCCATCCATGGTTCAATCAAAGGACACTAAGAATTCCAACATAAATCAATTCCTAATTTGGTGCAAAGATGAATATTCTACATTAAATTTTGACTAGTAAACAGGCATCGCTAAGGCATTTTCTAGGCATCATTAAGGCAATACTTGTTAGTTTGTGAAAATAAAAAAATCACATACCCAAAAACTTAAAGGAAGCATATACAGAATATTCAGATTTGGTACTAGAAAAGTTATCAATATATATGGCGGTAGAACAACATATACGAAATCATATGCAATATAAGGCTGAAAAAGCAGTTTCATAACATATTTAAGGGGCCATTTGCTTTTACTGATGTGCACTCCGAATAATTATTACTCCTGAGAGATTTCTATCATTAACTATTAGAATGACAAAAGAAATTGACACTTCAATATTTCTGCTAGAGTTTCTACGATATCCGGAGAAATTTTGGCACTAAAAATAGACGGTCAAATTCTTTCCTTAACTGTATACCCAACATCCATCACCTTTTGGTTGACAAGTAGAAAAAAGTATGCTCTAAGCTTGAATAAGATCTAAATCTAATTGAATATCAAAATCATCTATCTGGATAATGAAGGATTGGGTTTCAAGTCCAACAAGTCCTCGGGGAAAGAAAATTTTTTTTTCCCCGCCCCCAGTAATAAACTCTATTTACTGGACAGAGAAGAAAATTTCATTACTATCATATAGGTCATCAAACTATTGGCTCTAAGGTTGTGTAATTTTGTTGATATTTGGTTGAAGTAATGTGTTTCTAGAACCATGCATAATCATCTAAGCATTACTCAAAAGGTTAAGAACGTACACACAAACAGCCAAATGTCCACTGCCAAAATCCTTTACAAATCTCCAATAGTAATAATAAGTAATGAAGTACCGAAACCAACCATTTATGCTTGGATAATTGAGAATAGTAGGAAAACCCGTGGCCACAACCACCACCATCAGAACAGGAGGAGGAAAAAGAAAAGTTTTTCCTTTCTTCTTCTTCGCCTAAAGCTTTGACAAATATCTACTTCAGAAGATGTGTAAAAGTATACGAACATTACCTGAAAGGCACCACTGAATGTCCAGCGGAGTTGATTCGTCTTGAGACGAGGAATAACAACGGATAAGACAGGCATTGTTGGCCTATACTTTGCGATCAATCTGCATATTAAAATGGAATCTCAATGAAAAGCTTTTGTGCTTAAATGTAAATGTCAACGTAATTTCATTATCAATACCTCAATGGTTAGACAAAAATAGTAATTTCTTTGGATCTTACGAATTCCAGTTGAACATATTTGAAGATCTTGAAATGTGTCACACATTACACACTAAAGCTTTAGAATCACGCAAACACGCATACAGATAGGGGGAAAGAGGGAGGTGGGAGGAGGGACCTTGCAGCTCTTCCTGATGAGGTGAAGCATATAATTACTGATGCCTTCACTTTGATGGCAGCACGAACCTATATTAACCATGAGTAACACTCGAATTACATACAGATGATGACTTCTTTATGCATTACTTAAGGACAAACAAAGGCTTTAATGGAGCCATGAATGAGGTCAAGATAACATAACAGAAAGTATTAACGAATGATGTACCGCAGAGGAAGCAATAGATTCCAAGTGGGACATTGGTTCTCCAACATACTTGACAGTCTTCTTGAAATACAGATCTTGGTTGTAAACCTTCTCCGCCTGCCAGAAGCATATGGAAAGGACAACTTCATTGAAAAGAATTGATCGCTAAATTGTGGAAAAATGACATGACAGTGAGCAATAAGCTTGTTCTCATAAAGATGAATGCCAGCTAAATGGAAATGGCATTTTTCTCTCAGCAACAGTGTACTCTCACGTATTACGATGAACTTCAAAAAGAAATCAGTGTTGTAATAATTACAATGCCAACCCCAATGATGCTTCCTTTTTTTTTTTTTTCCTTTTCTTTTAAAAGGCCTTCTATATGATTGGGTTCCTTGGTTGCAT
Source organism: Voacanga thouarsii (assembly GCA_026120185.1). Taxonomy (NCBI): domain Eukaryota; kingdom Viridiplantae; phylum Streptophyta; class Magnoliopsida; order Gentianales; family Apocynaceae; genus Voacanga; species Voacanga thouarsii. The sequence continues at coordinate 89,695 of JANUWF010001066.1, read as the reverse complement.
TTCTCCTGTTTCTCATTCTCAAAACTTTGCCCAATTTTCAAGCTTAGGCAACTGTCCTGCAATGTGAGTGCAGTAAGCAATTAATTTGTTTGCCTTTAATAATGATATAGTTAAGTTTTCCCTTAAAAATTACTAAAGCAGGATAAAATAAGAAATATAAGTAGTTCACTTTTGTAGAGAGTTCTGGATGATGTATCTATGTGATTGTGGTAGGTATCTTCAGTTGATTTTACTATCGTTGTCTTTAAGATGGCTGGCAGTGGTTGCACATGGTAAAAGTTATTCAAGTGTTAGAAAAGAGATGCGAAAGAGATAAGGATAAAAGAGAACACAAAAACTATTGTGACCTGTAAATGCTAGCCATTTATATGTTGTGTAGACATTATGAGAAATAGACCAGGAAGTCGACAGCCACTTAAATCCACTACAAAATTTTCATTTACAATTTTCAACAGATAAAAGAATATTTCTTGACCTTACATTGAATAAAACATATTAAAACAGCCCCATAATTTTCAGAACCATCCTTTTTGAAAACTCCTGATTTTTTCTAGAACAATACCTCCAAATATAATATACCTCAGCAAGGTGACATCTACTGGAAAACTAGACAGTTATCATGTCAAAATGGAGATGCATGCATGAGAAAGTTAACTCATAAAGAAATTATACAAGGTTGGGACAGGGATACAACAATAGCACTGTCTTGGTTGGGTTCTGAAGTGGGAATGCAACTTGTGAGAAAAAGAACAGTCTTGGAGAAGGCAAGCATACAAAAACACAGAGCAGAGAAATAGTAATGTATTATCATAAAAAGGAAATGTTTGGAAGGGAGGAAGAAGAGTGGAAGAGAACACATAGCCATCCTTATTTAACAATAATATGCAGGCATATCAGTAAACTTAAGAGAAAGAAAGAAAAGTCCTACCTCAGAACAAATTTTTCCAACAGTGGAAATTGTCTCAACAGGGTATAACCCACGTAAAGTCTCAGCACCGAGAAGAATCGCATCACTACCTGAAAAAAGTCCAGGTAGTCATTGAAATAAGCCTCCAAGATAGAGCAAATAGCCATTTGTGATAACAATTCATAAAAGACAACTGCTATCAACATCCACAAATGATAACAAGAGTGTGATAGTGTAACAGACTATCTTAGAAAATATTGAAATCATTATGGACCATTTAGAGAACTAAAAGCTACCATCCAATACAGCGTTAGCCACATCAGTTGCCTCAGCACGAGTGGGTCTTAAGTTGTCAGTCATACTATCCACAACACGAGTAACCACTGCAGGCTTCCCAGCCATATTGCACTTGTAAACGGCAGCTTTTTGAAATAGAAATACCTACATATAGATTAAAGAGAGGGGGGAGAGGGGAGGAGGGGGGCAAAAGATCATTGGTCAAAGAGTTGGCCCATTGTGTAAAATGTTAATATGATCATCTCAAAGCTATAAAGAATCTCAATTGCAACATTTACCACAAATATATCACAGGTCTTCCTTTCACCTTCTTTAATAACTAAGTAAATTCTATACAAACCTTTTCAGGGGGAAGATCTATCCCCAAATTCCCACGTGAAAGAATGATGCCATCTGCTTCTTGAAGGATCTCATCAAAGTGGGTTAACCCCTTGAAAAATGGAAGCAAAAAACAAAGAGTTGTAATGTCACGTCAACACATATACAGATGAGTACATCCAATATGCTGAATAGATATCTGACCTCAACATTTTCAATCTTAGCAAAAATCTGGGTTTGATTGAGGTCACCAAGTTTAGACAGAAATTCACGAGCCTGTGTAGACGAATAACCAACATATCAGATATGAACAAGCACAAGCTCATGGCTTGATAGTTCTTTTATTCATGAATGATTAGAACAGAACATGTTTTATAGATACAAAAAGGGTTTGGCAAGCCAGAAACAAGGCATTGAACAGAAGAAGAATTTTATTTGAGAGAGAGAGAGAGAGAGAGAGCCTTAAAGTACTCTTACATGTCGAACATCTTCTGCGTGTCGAGTGTATGACAGTGAAAGGAAGTCTATGTTGTTTCTCACAGCCCAAGTGCTAATAACCTAGTTTGAATATGGGAAATTACAGTCACAAAATCATTTTAATAGAATTTCTTGATTAATTGTGAATCTATCAAGCACAATAGTAAATACTATGGAAACTGGAACATACGTCAAATTCTCGGGTTAAAAGTTTTTCAAAAAGCCGTGAATTGAATGAGGTACCTAAATCAATATATCAAGAAGTGTTCTTTCCAAAAAAAATTAAAAAAATAAAAACAACACAAAACACAGACACACAAAAATGAAAAACAAACTCAATCAGATTGAATACTAGAAACACAAGGAAGCAAGCAACTTGAAGAGATTGCATCATTATCTAATCTCAGAGGCAAATGGATTCATAATAGAGACTTTTGACATACTCATAGTGAAGAAGTTTCAAGTCATTTTCTGGTGATCAAGTAAATTAGCATGGATACATAATTCACACTTTATAGCAGGTTGACTTGGTAAAATGAAACACAAACATGAGAAGTGATACCTTCTTATCATTGTCAGTTAGGGTCGGTAACTCGATGTGAATTTGAGAGACATGCAAAGTGTACAGGGACCCAGACAATGTTGCAGAATTCTTTACAAGACAAACCACATCCTCCTCTTTCACCTCGGTTACCTGAATTGTTGGAAGTCATGATAAGTGGCACAAATATGCAAGGTATCAAAGCCATTAAGGTTTCTGTGGTGATATGGTTGTTGGGAAAACAACAAAAGCAAGGTCAAATTCCAAGTGCAATTTAGATAGTTCACCATGCAATAATTTACCATGTCCTCAGATCAAATCTTTTCTCAGATCGTTAGAGAAAGGATCAAAGTGCTTCACCTCAAGCCAAACAGAAGTTGTTTCACTCCCGGTAAACAAGTATTGGCCAATGAAAATAGTATCTCCAGTTTTCACCGCCTGTAGATCATATTTAGCTTCAGTAAAGGAACTGTAATGACATGACAAAATTTGCCAGATATGCATGCATTCCAACCATGGCTAGCCTCCAATGAGGAAAGAGAAGGCATCACATGGGGACAACGTATATTTATCTGCTGGAGCTATAATTGACTTTTTTCGATGCCAAAACAAATTGATAGAAAAACTGAAAGATCATTGCCTAGTATATAAACAGAAGACCATGGCCTCAAGCTTGAGCCTCAAAATACAAATCCCATCTCAGGTAGCTACTTCAAACAGTCAATCTACACGTATGATTGATAGATCCTCCCCCCACCACTGCCCCCTGGCCCCCAAAAGAAAGAAAAGTTTTAAAGTCCCTACCAACCTAAAGCACCATATATCATCAATTTGCAAAAAATGACATTGCACAACGAAGTTATAGCATTCACATGAGATGCTTCTAGCAAGAGCATCTCCGCTGCCGATATTTTTCATTTACACATGTTATTATTGTACCTTGCCACTGTTGCTGACGTCTAAATGCATACACCTTGCACTTCAATTACAGACATAGTAAGGGGTATGAACATATTCTAATACATTTACCTTTGACAACCCACTGAAGTTAATTGGAAGCAAATTTGAAGAAGCTTCTTTGTCTTGATCAGAGGTTAATGTAACAAAGGAATCAGCCTGAAGAGAAATTGGATGTTCCGTTTTGTTTACAACTTGCAATTCTGGACCTACAGTATCTAGCATGACCTGTAAGGTGAAAACAAATAATTATCAAAATCATAATCCAAATACCAAAATCTGGAGAAACTTACTAGTATAGGAAGATAAAATTTAAAAGGGCTGAATTATGTACTGAAAGTCAGTCAGCATATATTGCAAGTAGAACAAGGTTACCGCACAGAGCTTCTTTGTACTCTTAATGGCTGTCTTCAAGTTCTCCAACGTCTCTTGGTGAAATTCAGCATCACCCCAGGAAAAGTCAAACCGAGCCACTATCAATTAATCATACACGAGAGACTTAGTCACTTTAACCCCATATGCAGCAAGGATCTTCTCTAAATCATAAAACAAACAAACACATACACACAGAGAGAAAAGATAAACCAGTGATACTTAAAAAAAATCTACAAGAAATTGGAAATTCTAGTCCAGGTAAACCCTCAAGTCTTTTATTTCACATCAATCTTATTTACCAGTAACTGAAAAAATGGCAGTTATAAAATTACCAAGACACCAACGAAACGGGAAAAAACAATTATGCTGGCAGAATTTCCAGAAATATCATTAATTTAGTCACCTTTACAAGCCGAACGGTTATTAAATAACAGTATAAGAATTACATGCGCATTTAATTAGTATCCCAACAAATAGCATGAGAAGAACAACTAAAACAGTAATAAACCTAGGAACAACAATTTACGGATTAAAAGCAAATGGAATTACCAGACATTCCAGCCTTAAGACAGCCGGATATTATGTCCACTGATCGCGATTTGGGACCGAGAGTCCCAACGATCTTCGTCATTGCAGGAAAAAAGCTCTGCAAATGAAATCGGGTTAAGAAAACGAAAATAAATTGTATCCAAAATAAAAAAACACAAACGAACGAGCAGTTTATGGAACTCAAACTCAGAAACTCAACAAAAAGAAAATTACATACATAGAGAAAGAGTCCGTAAATCAGTTTCGTTCAGATAAAAATGAAAACTTACAGTTCTTGATGGCTCCAGAATTGAAGCCATCCGAATAGGCTCTTCAAGGAGCAAGTGATTGGAATGCATTATTGTTCTTGGTTTCCCGATCAGCAAATCGCAGCGCCGAGGAGAGTTTCAGAGCAAAAGAGAGAGAAACTACGAATAGCAGTGGAGACTCTGATGTAGCGTGTCGTTCAACAATGAATCGACGGAAATGAAAGAAGGCGTCATGTTTTACATGCTACAGAAAGGTACCACTATATATACATTTTGGATTTTAAATTAATAATCATTGAATTTTTCATTTTTTTTTCTGATTTTACACTATTATAAAAGAGAAAATTTTGAGTATAATTTGATACCAGCGGATATACGAGCACCAAAATCTGCAACAGATGTGAGCACTCTAGGCAACTAGTATTCCGAGGCACCAAAATCTGTGGGCAAGATTTGATGGTAAAATTCTGTTCTAAATCGGTGGAAGCAGTCTGGGGGTTGCTGCTGCCGCCTGGCGGTGGCGCATGGATGTCACCGCACAGCAGTAACAGAAAAAGCAAGGAGATGCATTCGAATTCTTTTTCCCGACTTCTTTTTTCTGCGCTATTCTTTATTTCACAAATGGTCAAATTTAGTTCCTGAATTTTTTATTTTTTAATTTTAATTTATTAGGTCATTTATTTATATTTTTTAAAAATATTATAGTCTTTTCCTTTCATCAATTTTCAACTCGACGTACATTTTTTTTAAAGGGCAATTTAGTCATTTTACTGTCAACTTGGCTCTCTTCTTTTTCTCTTCCCAACCCCTTCAAATCCGACGATGATCAAGATAAGCCCTCCTCACCCAATTCTTCTGCTTCGCCGACCACCGGCGTCAAGAACGACCTCTCCATTTTCTCCCAAACCTTCTCCAACCACCTTCGTGGAGTCGCTGCCTTCCTTGCTCCATCATCGCCCTTTTCTTCTGAACTTAGTGATGAGGACCAAGCTGCTACGGAGGAAGAGGAGGAGGAGGTTTCTTCCGAAGTTATCACTAGGATTAAGAATGATTTAGTTGAAATTGGGGGTAGCTTCAAGTCATTGCTGTCTTCTTCTTCGAACAAAGTCGTGGCTGGGATTTTGAAGTTCGCTGCTAACTTTTTACAGTTTCATGATGGTGTTGTCAATGAAGAAGAAGATTATCAAGAGCTTGAGGACGCAGCAGGCATTGATGAGGAAGTTGTTGACTTTGCTCGGGAAGTCTCTTTGAGACCCGAGCTTTGTCGATATATCTGTGATGTTGTGATATTATTATTATTATTTTTTATCTTGATCTATCTTGTGATATCTGTGATGCTTGATAGTTTATGGTGATGATTTGTTAATGCCTTGATCATTGCTCTCATCTTCTTCGAACAAAGCCGTGACTGGGATTTCGAAGTTCGCTGCTAACTTTTTACAGTTTGATGATGATGTTGTCAATGAAGAAGGTGATTATCAAGAGCTTGAGGACGCAACGGGAATTGATGAGGAAGTTGTCGACTTTGCTCGGGAAGTCTCTTTGCAACCCCAGCTTTGGACTGATTTTCCGCTTTCCCTACCTAATGGTAAGATTTCCTCCTTATTTTGGTTGGACTTGGTGCTTCGTTGTCTTTATTCTTGGGAGACCTACTTTTTGCTGTTCTATGACCAAATGACCAAAACGCCCTTAAAAAAAAAATGTGCATGGGAGTTGATTTTTTGACTGGTCAAACATTGATCGGAAGAACTATATTTGTAAAAAAAAAAAAGAAAAAGGATTAATGTTTTTAAAAAAACATAAATGGAGAATCTAATAAGTTAAAAATAAAGAAAATAGACTAATGTTACAAAAAATAACAAGTTCAAGGATTAAATTTGACAATTTGACTTTTTTATTTTCAAAAAATTGTATTTTTTATTACTACATCTTTTTTTATTTTCCATCGAAGTTGGTGTCTAAAACGATTTATATTGTGAAACGAATATAGTATTATTTTTTTTTAATTTCTCGAACTCTATTTCACAATTTTATTTTAAATAAAAAGACAACTTCATTTCAAATTAATAATAATAATGTCTTCTAATTAAAAAACAAAAAATATGAATAAAAAGACAAGTTGTGACTTCTTGTGGGCGGAAGAGAGAAGGTTGAGGAAGTGGATCTCAAGTAGTTAGATTAGCTCACGGACTACAATTATATCACTTCTATGATGAGACCAATTTTTGCTTTGAACTGCAATGTATACAGTATTTACATTAGCTTCTAATCTTTAGTTAAATGCTTTAGATTTTGTTTTAATAATATAAATAACCAAATATATATATATTTTCGTTTATTTATTTTATATACATGAATTTTGTAAAAGGTAGGAATAAGTACCCTCGTTCCGGAAATTTAAAAAAAAAATCTATTTTAAAATTAATTGAGTTAAAACTAAGATTTTCATATGTGAGATTAGTTTTATTTAAATTTGTTTTTCCATATTGGGTTTCCAGAAAGATAGAAGAAACCATGATCATTGGTCCTAACCTTTGAATGAATAAACTAAGATTGATTAGCCACTGTAACAGAAGGCCAGTCCATGGAATCTTCAAGTTGACTAAGGTTGGTTCTATACAAGCAAATATTCCATCTTCAATTAATTATTGGTCAACTTCCTAAGAGTTCATAAAATTTAATTGAGATGAATGTTCATAAAAAAATTATTAAATATATAGTATTTAATAGAATTCAAAGAGAGAGAATAATGTGTTGTGAATAGATTATAATTTTTTAAAAATAAAAATATATAAAATAAAATTTTGATTTGAAATATAATTTGAAAGTTACAATCCACTTAGAATCATATACTTCTCCTATTTCTTCTTTGTCTTTTATAACATACTTGTTTTGTAGTAATTCTTTAATTTTTTATAAAAATAAGTATAATGTAAATAAATTTTATTTATAAAATATCAATAATTTCATTATTCACTTTAAATAAATTAAAATGTGAATCTTTTAGTTCATAAATTCTTTATAAAAATAAAAATTATACTTATATTTAACAAAAAACTCAATGTAATTCTAGTCCAAATATATCCTTATTTTCTTCCCAAAAAAATGACATTCCATTATTTTCCTTTTTCTTAGTTTAGTCTCATGTTATTAAATTATATTGTAACAAATCTACTAACTTAGACTTAGACTATGTTTGGTTCACAGAGGAGGAGGAGAAAGGGAAGGAAAATTTTTACTTTCATTAAGGGGAATAAATATATTTTATTTATATTTTATTTAATTAGAATAGAATGGCAGTAAATAATATTTATCTAAAATTGAACGGACTGTTTTTCTGAAGAAGTTCTTCCCTTCTTAATTTACTCCCATTCCATCTTTCTTTATTAACCAAACAACGTAAATAATCAATTTACGTCCAAATTTAGATCCTCTTATCTTTTTCTCCCTCCATTCATCCAACTAAACTTACTGTTTGTTAGATAGAAACACAGCCATAGAAAAATTTAACAAATCAATAAATGATAGTATTACTCCCTTTGTCTTCCAATATAAGTTTTTTTTTTTTTTAAATCAAACTCTTCCTCTCAAAATATGTCTTCTCTATATTTTTCTCCTATTTCTTTTAATTCTACTTGTCTCTCATCCTAAATACTACATCTTCTAATTTCTTACTTCGAATACTTTAAGTAGTTAAGTTATAAAATATTTTACTTTTATAAAATTCTTAATTACTATAAACAAGTTTATAAAGACCTATATTATGAGTAAGAATAAAATGTCACAAATTTAAAGAGGAGGTGTAAGTGAACATGTGACAATTTTAAGAGAGTATATTAGAGAAAAGGGGAGGGAATAGGGAAAAGATTAGGATTATTTTCTTCTGTCTCACAAAAATATACTTACTTTTTCTTGTTCTAAATTTTTTCTTCTTTAAAAAAAGATAGTTGATTTATTGATTTTCTAGCATATCCTTAATTAATGTATATTTTTTTTTATCAATAAATACATTTTAATTGTCAACAAAATATTAATTGTTCTAGTTGAATAAAGGAAATAATAAGTAAAAAGATTATATAATTTAAGAACTAATTTAATAACGCAAGCTATCTATTACAAGAGCACACAACGGAAATATTAGGCAAAAATATTTATACTAAATAAAAAATGATTCTACTAGCTAGGGCAAAATTTGTTTGGATTGAGATTATATTTAATTATTAAAAATATAAATATAAATATAAATTTTATTAAAAAAACTTATAAATTCAAAAGTTAATATTATAATTTATTTTAAGGGAATAATAAACTTGTTACTCTTTTACAAATAAAATCTATTTTTTTCGCAAAAAGAATCTAAGACAATATTGTTTTAAAAGACTTGCGATCCATCTTGACCATATAGTCTTGTGAAAGTAAAAAAAAAAAAAAAGTAACATTAACTTATTTAGTTCTTAAAGTTTGAGGATGTAATATTTTTGTTCTTATTGATTTTTTTAATTTTTAAAATCTTTAATAAAATTATAATTTATCAAGTAGTCTATAATTATATTTTTTAATATAAATTTTGAAAAAAAAAATATTATCGTTATACGTAATCAATTAATATATATTTTTTTCATTTAAAAGAAATATTATGTATAACAGAAATAATTTCTTGTGATCGAAATTTATATTAGAAAAGAGAATTAAGGACTACTTAGCATAAAAAAATTATAATAATAATAAAATTATTAAAAATAAAAATATTACACTTTAAAGATTAAATCGATTAATTTCTTAAAAATTTATTTAACATATTTTCTTCTATTTCCATGTGTGAAGAAATATTTCACTTACGTACACTGCGACGCACTTATATGGTTTAGCAGATTGATCGCTAGAGATTTGAATCCTCGATACCCCAACAAGGAGAGCTAGGGTTTACGGGTTTAGAATTGAATGGTGGAAAGATGGGCAGCGCAGCCACAGAGACGCTGGTGGAAGCTGCGCTACGAGTGCTGAACACGGCCGACCCATTCGAGAAAGCTCGACTCGGGGAAGAAGTAGCTACCAAATGGCTGCAGGGTCTCATCACTCAGGCCTACGATCTATCCCCATCCCAAGACCTTATTATACCAGATCGCCCTGCCAGGCTAGGCACCGTTAGTTGTAGTAGTAAAACATGCTGAATTATGCTTTATTGCGTTCCAGATGTTCTGTGAAATGTTTTAAATTAAAACAAATGTGAGTGTTAGTGATGGATTTAAAGGTCACTTGAAAACTAATTGAATGTACAGGTGAAGTTAGTGCCTCCTGGTATGATGCCAAAGCTGGGCAAAGCTGGTAGCTTGCAGAGTAGACAAGCCATTGTGCACAGTCTTGTTCATATAGAAAGCTGGGCAATTGACTTGTCTTGGGTACATACTTGATTTGCTTTTGTATTTGTTTTTCTTGTATTCCCTTTTCAATTTCATGATCCTTGTTGATTGCATTGCTGACAATGATTAGAACCATAGGTTTTCTGGAAATGTAGCTTTCTTTTTACGTGTTCCCAGAAAACGAAACAAGAAGTCACCTTCCCCCAAAGCAACTTTGTTAGTAATTGATAAAATAATGAAGAAGAGTTAATGATGTAATTTTATAATACTAGACATGGTAATTGGTCAAGTGCTACTTAAGCCTTATAACACGTGTCGATAACTATCCACATTCTGGATTTGAAAATAAGGTGGCCTAATCCCAAGTGTAAGGCTTTCTATTTTGGGGAAGGTACTTGACCTTTGTTATTAACTTGCAAATTGTAAATGCCTGCAAGTCAGGTTGATATTGGATGTGGTATTTTGTGGTTTTTTGAATATGCACCAATTTGTTCAATGATATTATTAGGGAAGACCAATCCCTTCTGTGATGATTCTGTAGAAAGGCACAGAGTCAAAGTTGTGGCTGCGATCTCTTCCTAAGTTGAATGCAGTCCATTATGATGAAGCTCAATCCAAGCAGGACAGTAAATAAGTGGGATCTCCTCATGTGAGAGTGAGAGTTGGTTTTTTACTTGTTTCTTTCAAAAGCTGGATTTTTATGTTGGGAATGGAGTGCTCTGTTGATTAGACAGTTGTTTACTGAGTAATAGGGTTTTTGAGAGACACAGCTGGTTAACTGTTCCATGACTGAAGTTGCCTTCATTACCTTAAAGTAAGGAGGTGGTGACTAAGTGCATTATATGTATATTGGGGAATTCTTGTGATATTTTCATTATTTGTTCAAAGGACTTCTGAGTTTTCGGAACAGAAATAGTATGTACAATATTTTGAAATTTTGGATTGAAAACTACTATATTTGGGTTAAAAACCCTTGAACAAGCATCATATGTGATGCAAAGGTCCTCATGAAGGATAGTATTTTTTTTTAAGATACTCTGTTGACGATATCTTTGTTCTGATCAAAATGCTTTGTTTTGGTCTCCGGTAGATAGTAAGCATTGGAAAACATTTCGGATGCAATTTATTTTCTTTATTGTCTAATTGTTTGGTACGGGCATTTTCATTCTTGCAGGATATAATTTCTCGTTTTGGTAAACAAGAGCAAATGCCAAATGATTTTTTCACAGATTTTGTGAAGGTGGCACAGGATGAAGGCCGGCACTTTACCCTCCTTGCTGCTCGGCTTGAGGAACTTGGATCTTTCTATAGTGCCTTACCTGCACATGATGGTCTCTGGGACTCAGCTATGGCTACTTCAAAGGACTTGATGGCACGTTTAGCTATTGAACATTGTGTTCATGAGGTGCGTACTAATTCCATTGCAAACTTGAGCAGATGTTGTTAGCTTAGCAAAATAGGCCTTGAAGTCTCAAGGGATAGAGTTCAGGTTCTAAAAATGGAAATCAAATATTTATGATGCCTGTACATGGCAAAATGCAATTAGTTCCCTTATGCTGGTGTCTGAGTGGATATTCTGTTCATTTCCATTTGAGGGAATGCTTATAAGAATTGACATGCAGGCTCGAGGACTAGATGTGATGCCAACAACCATTTCTCGTTTCCAGAATGGTGGAGATGACCAGACTGCTGATCTGTTGGAAAAGGTGGTTTACCCTGAAGAGATTACACATTGTGCTGCTGGTGTCAAGTGGTTCAAGTATCTTTTCTTGAGATCCAGAGATCCGGATAGAGCTGATAACTTTTTGACCCCTCAAGTAACAGGTCCAAATGAGGATGATGATGCTAGGGAAGAGAATAATGAAGTGATTAAAAAGTTTCATGAAACTGTAAGAACATACTTTAGGGGGCCATTGAAGCCTCCTTTCAACGAGGCAGCAAGAAGAGCTGCTGGATTTGGTCCTGAATGGTATGAGCCTCTTGCAGTCAAGGAAGTATCCAAGGGTTGAGAATGCTATAGATCATTTAGTACCGAAAAATATAATGCAAGTCTGTCTCTTGCTATTTAGTACCTGTCGGTGTCTACACATTTTTGCTATTTTGGCCGCATCGCAATTTTGGTCATAACCATTTGAATTTGTTTTGTTGGATTAAATTATCAAAATACTATAAATTGAACATTCTCAATTAGTATTACTATTATTGGTCAGATCTTGAGTTGGCCAAATCGATAGGATTGAGCAAGACTCTGTACGGGATTTTGTTATCCAGGACTAGTGTTCTAATGCAGCTAGCAATTTAACCAAATAAATTGGATAATGTTTGCATTAATAGAGATGTTCGACGCAGGCAAAATAACCAGTTCAAGTCCCTTAAAGCGGTTTGGTTCGAAGATCATGCTACAGCTCTCAATTAAGTTCCAATTTCCTGGGCTCCATCCAACAAAGCAAAAGGAAATAGATGGTACAAGAACAGATAAGAAGAATACGTCTATTGCTAGGAATAAAAAACTAGAGAAATTGCTCGAGGAAAATACAATATCAACTTATTGCAATTTGGCAGAGATATTCGCTCTCTCGTACATTATTTTCTGAACCAAAATCAGACGATGGAAATTATGACAAAAGAAACTGTCAGCTACGTGATCTTTCATCTTTGGAGGAAGAAACTTAAAGCAATAGGTTCCTAAGTTCTATCCAGATTTAGTTTCAATTGGTGTATCCGCGAGCAGATGGTTGAGCCTCATGAATCAAAATAAAACAGCTGCTCGAAAATGGCACAACAGAAGGAAATTATACATCCTCGAAATAAATTAGCTTTATCTCCGGAAACTCTAGGTATGAAAGGTAGGCACCCAGCAGATCTTTTCTACTCACATCTGTGTTGATAACGAATCATCACAATATAAGTCTTCGGATGTCAGCGAAATTTGCTCCTAGAGAAGCAAAGAAAGTACCTACAAAAGGTTCACAAGTACACACAAAATTAAGTAATGAAGTCTACGCTGACAACTGAAAAGATGTTCATTGAAGGATGGCACCAGATGCCACACCAAACATAGGAAGAAGACGGTAACTGAAATATTTTTGGTAAACTAATGGCAATGATAAGACCTAAAGTGAATTTGGAACCAAAAATGATGTTTCCGCTGGTCCTTATATGAACCCTCCAAGGTGAAGAAACCACACACCCAAACACACACCCCAGCATACATGAAAACAAATTACTCCTGTCAGTGATTATTCAGCAGCCGATTCAAAGCACTATAGGTAAGTGCATGAAAAAATACACATACGGACACCTGTTTCTGTTTTTGATTCTCTTTCCCCCTATTTGGGAGGTGATATTGAGATGGGGAACACTTTGTAATACCATGTTCCATATGTTAATAAGACAACTCCTAACTTTAAAAAACAAGCACCAAAAATGGTTTCTAAATGAGAGAATTTTCCTGGTATCACAGCACTACATACCTCCAACTTTTCCATCAAAAACACGATGATCAGCAGATAATGTGATATTCATTTTTGTGACAACACCAGGCTTCTCAATTCCTGAATATATAAAAATAAATCAAATATATCACCAAATAGCAGCAAAAGCAGTAGTTATGATTGAAGCCCATCATATCCTACCATCTGTTCCAACTATTGGTTCAACAACTTGATTGCCTCTACCAACAGCAAGAATGCCAGCCTGTTAGGATGTAGGAAATAATCAGATTACACATAATAATACTTCAACATGGAGAACCTATATTGTCCGGGGAGGATAAGACAATTTTTGCGACCATAGGATATCCAGAAATCATATTAAATAGCTGTCTCTCCATGAGAGAGAGAGAGAGAGAGAGAGAGAGAGAGAGAGAGAGAGAGAGAGAGAGAGAGAGAGAGAGAGAGAGAGAGAGAGAACCTGAGGGGGATTTATAATTGCACAAAAATGGTCCACTGGAAACATCCCCAAATTTGAAATGCTGCAGGGGAGTTTATAAAATTATAATCTGCTAATAACAACTTCGGTTTATAGTTGCAAGGAGAAAAGGAATACTATAATCGACTTACCTGAAAGTGCCACCTTGGAATTCATTTGGCTTAAGCTTCCCTGCTCGTGCCTTTTCTGCAAGTTCCTTGATCTTTCATGCAGAAGCCACAGTCCGAAATCAATGAACAGATTAATACATAAAAGTAGCCACTCCAATATAAATCAGTTCCCAATTGATGAACTAAACAAATTTTATACTAGAATGAATGCCTGATGCTAAACTCCTAAGAACTCCATATAAACGGTGACTCTAAATCAAGTAACACAAGTATAAAATGTGCTATTTGAAACTAGGGTCAATTCGAGACACTGAAACTCAAAGTTGATGCCAATGGACTCTTTCCAGCAAATGTCAAATTACCCTACAATCCAAATTGAAGTGAGAGTGCTTCATAGACTTCAATAAGGTATGCCAAATATCAACGTTGATTTGTTGACTTGTTGACAATCTACATCCAATTGGATGTAGCAATATGCATATTTAGTTTGGTTATATACATATGAGTTTGCTGACTCAACAACTCCACTTGATTTTACACATCAGTGCTATATCTCCAGAGCACCATTAATTTCTATTTCTCAGTTGTTTTCAATTTGACTGATATATTTCCTCTCCAGTATGTACAGACAAAAAAGGCTACTTCCTGTTTCAAACATATGTTTTCACTGTTTGACTATCATAAATACAGTAAAAATAGCTCTAATAATAAGTACCTCTGAGGAAATTGCTGATATGGATTTTTGGTCTGCGTTTCTTATAATAGGAGTCATCAACCCCTGTAAGTACAAAGATAAAATGAGAAATTACAAAGATATAATAAGAGCAATGGAGTTTAGTACCAGGAAAAAACCAAGGAGGGTTCTTAGTTGAATACCTTTTCAGTAGCGACTGCAATTGATATGTCAACAGCATCACAGAAAACTACTTCTCCTTTTTTAGCATCCCAATAAGCTGCAGGTATATAATGTACATTTTCAAGTTTAGAATTTAATAATAAAAAGAAAAACTAAGAAGTCAAAAGAAATTAAAAAATTGGGAAGCTGTTGAAATATATATCCAGAAAATTTTGATGAAAGAATTAAGCAAAAGAAACTATGCGAATAGACTTTTAAACGTATAAAGTACATATACAGATACTTTTGAACTCAGATAAGAACAATCCTGGAGATATGATTATAGTATCACTATCACCGAAAATTAATGTACTACAACAGATAGGTCCTGAGGTATTATTACTGGAAAGAGGAGTGCTGACTGCTGATTGTGAATGATCTATGCCAGTTAAATTACATTTGTTTCATTATAAAGAGAAACTAAGCTGAAAATATCAGATTTTTGCTAAGCGGAAGAAATTCCTCTGGAAACATGAGGCCAGATTGACACTTTAGACCAATAAAGTTAAGGAAAGTGAAAACCTGAAAGAAGTCAACATCTAAAAAAATGGTAAAAAAAAAAAAAAAAGGCATGGGGATCCATCAATCCTACATAACCCACATTGAAAATGCACAAGGATATAATGACAAACAAAACCTAATTACTCTAATTCTCCATGTTGGTTGGATTGAAACATTTATATCAGGGCATCACAGAGCACTCCTAATCATCACAAATGTAGGAGATGACTGTTTGCCATCAATGAGCCAAACTGAAACCTTGCAGCTCAATGGTTTGAGCAGATGAAGCCAGCCAGCCTAAGTTACAACATTTCTGTTTATGAACACATATAGACCATCTAAGTTCATTTATGTTAACAATATTATTTACTCCTGCAGCCGCACAAAAATCTACAATCATTAACATAATCTAGTGATTATTTGTATAAGGTGATAAAGGATCAGCTAGTGTATCAACAAAATTTCATTTGAATATTGTTTCAAGCAAAATTAATCAGTATGCTACAGTTTAAATACTACTGACCACAAAGTTGACTCCATATCATCTAAGATTTTAAAGGGAACCAATTCAATATCGCATAAATATAACTAGAAGATTATGGTCTTCTACCTGCAACTTGATTAGACTGTTAAACAAATGAGTTTTCAACAAAAATTAATGACTGATTGCAAGTATGAAAGTGGTATTTGCAAACTATAACTGTTAAATCTTAACAGATGTGGTATCGGCCAAAATCAGAGTAATTGTGTTCGTGAAGATCTATACCACAACTTGTCGACTGAGAAAATACAAAGAAGGAGAAAGTGAAGCTAACATGTAAGAGGCCAAGGAAGACCAAAACAAGCCACTGAACCCATGAGGAGGACTTTCATGAAAAGAGGCTTTAATAGTGCGTTACTGGCATTAAAAAGTGGCTGCTGCATTCTTAGACCCAACCTTAGCCACTAAATTTAGCACCTCAACAAGGACGTGCAATTTGTGTGGAAATTTAAATAAAAATTTCAGATTTCTTTCATTGTAACACCCTCTAAACAAAGAGGAAGCAGATATGAAAACTTTCCCAGGATTGTGAAACTGTATTGCTGTCCCATCAACAGAGAGATTGCGAATATTGTTAGGAACAAAATGCTGAAGGATGATAACCACAGTACTGAATTTGATTTAAAGCAATAAAACACCTTAGCTAATCATGTGTGAAACAACGATTTGAAGTTCCAGAGCATGATAACTTTCTGTTAAGCTTCAATTATGAATCAGCAGCCATTTTTCTCTCAGCATATCAACTAGTGATCAGAATCGTTAGAAAGAACAGCAAACAAAAGGTAAAGATGCATCTTACCATTTGCTTCAGGGACATTTTTCAGCACCATCGCCACAACTTTGATGACAACATCATTCACTGAAACTTTAACATCAAACTTTTCTGCAAGACGGAAGATGTAGAGCAATAACATATAATAAGGCTTCAGGAATGAAAATAATCAAAAAGAGGAGTTGAAGTTCAATTTGCAAATTGCATACCCTTAAGCTCCTTTCTGAAGGAAAGAAGAGGATCCAATATGACATCTATAGAAAAATCACATAAACTAAATTTGAGATAATTGATTCAATAAATAATAAACAAAATTAACAAATTATATACAAAGTTCCCCAACCTGAAGATAAATATAAATGAGGTGTAGATTGTTTTGATTCCAATAGCCTGGTTGCTATCACCTGCAAAACAATTTTGAGAATAAGTTCTGTTGAGATCCTGCAAGAAGTAAGTAGAAACTAAATTTCCAACGAGGACATAAAATAATAAAAAAGAAAGGTTGTGTGTGTGTGTGTGGGGGGGGGGGGGAGGTGTTTGACTACCTGAATGACATCTAAATGTAAACTAGGAAATAACTGACCAGGTCACAAGAACAATGACCCAAGAGAGGAGGAAAGGGAATTAAAGACAATGAAAAATTCTAACTGAAGTAGAATGATGAAAAAGCCAAAAATGTATTTAAAGACACAAGACACAAAAGTTGTACAGGCAACCTTATAATGCCATTTAAACAATTACCTTGCGAATTTGACTATTAGGTAAATCTTCAAAAGCATCTGCCTGCTGCAAATCAGATCTTAATCTTGATGCCGGCACAGGAGTTTGCGGTTGTTCCTGCTGTAATGGAGGATTTGTTTGTTTAGAAGCTGACATTTTTGCAGATACCTTCCCAGATTTGATTGCAGCTAAAACATCCCCCTTTAGAAGAGTACCACGAGGACCAGATGCTGCTATTGATGATGCATCCAGCCCATGTTCTGTCAGTAGCAACTTTGCGGATGGACTAATTCTACTGAAACCTGTTTTCTTAGGTTTTTCTTCTTTAGTTGTTTCTTGATGCACTGGCTTTTCCTTCTTGTGCACCATATTACCACTAAAAGATGTTTTGACAGTTTCAATATCATTTGAATCCTCAACCTTGAAAAGAAGACAGGAGTTAATTTCCCTTTACTGCAGGGACTAGAAAATCAACAAATATCTTACTATTGCAGGTGTAGCTAGCAAAACAACTAAGAATCAAGGTTTGTTACTCACTGTCACAGCAACAGGCTGTCCAACAGCCACATCTTTTGAACCTTCTGGAACCAGTATTTTGGCCAAGAATCTGCAGACAAGAACAGAATCTTTTGATTGCTTATTCTGGTAAAGGCACACACAGGATGCATATTCATATACATAGAAATCTACTAAGTCATCCCAGGAAAAAAGAATGAGGAAAGTCTAATTCAGGTAAGGAATTCTAGTATTTCTGCATGAAACACAAGCATGTTACTTTAGGCGACCGATACCTTAAGTGCTCAACGACTTAATTCAAATCCAAATGAGTATGCTTCTGATTATGAGAGTGTGGCAGACATGGTATGTTTATTGTCGTACTTCAAAATTCCATTAACAAATCACCTATTTTAAAGGTGTATACTATGCCCATCAAAGGTGTTTTTATCTTTTTCTGTTCATTTTTTGTTGGAGTTGCCTTTGGTTCTATCTTCACATAGCTTTCAAACCCCTATTTTATGGGCTTCAGAGTATACATCAGAAGTTCTGTTTGTTTCTGTTAATGTAACTACCTTTTGCGTTAGATCATGTGTGGCTTAGAGGTATGAAAAGACTATTTTTCTTACTGCATGGAATTTTATACATTTAGCTACATGGCAAACTAAAATAGGTAGATGTGGTGCAATGGTAGTATGTATTTTGTCAAAACTAGATGCATGGTTATGCTTTCAATGTGTGGAAATCAACCTCTTTATTTCTGGTGATAGCTCTATATACCTTAAAGTATGACATGTTTGATTGATCTAATTTGGTGAAATTTATGATTCTCTTCCATTTTGTTTGGCATCACAGATGGATAAATTGTTTTAATATTTTACACCAAATATCAACTATCCTTCTGTCCACCCATCTCCAAATGATTTAGAAACCCACAGCCTAAAGAAAACACATATTCCCCCCGTCCCTCACTCAACAGATAGATAAGAAAATCGTTATTACATTTGAGATAACTAGGATTACCAAGAAAGTGGGCGTATATGGCAAAGAGAAACCCGAGAAAAACATTTTGTTTCTAGCCACATCCTTTTTTCTGGAAAATTTTTCATAACAGGGTAGGTGTCCACAAAAATTGCCATCTACCATAATCAATGACCAGAATGACGGGAAACTCAGTTTAGAAATGTTTTTTAAATGAATTGAATGGCAAAGAAATTACCCTTCTTCAAGACTTTCAAATTCAAGGGTTGCTTTGTCTGTCTCTATCTCGCAAAGAACATCGCCGACATTAATCTGTATCAGATGACAACAGATAACAACATAGATAGTTCCGGTTATTCACTATTCAGACAAATTGATATTTGATCTTGAGAGGTACCTCAATAATCTCACATCACCCAAAACTGACCTTATCACCCTCTTGTTTCCTCCATTTAGCAATGTTGCCTTGACTCTGCAGGGAAATTAGAAAAACAAAAGACGATGAAGATGAACTGAGAGACATTAAGTATGAAGCAGAGAAGCACATGATTGGCATACCATGGTTGGGGATAATGCTGGCATATCAAGAACCATATGAGGAGGAAGGTCAGATGTGTTGATCTTCGCTGAACTGGCTTCCTGTACCTTCTCTTCATGTGTCACATTTTGTTCAG
The DNA here is from genome assembly GCA_026120185.1 of Voacanga thouarsii. Taxonomy (NCBI): domain Eukaryota; kingdom Viridiplantae; phylum Streptophyta; class Magnoliopsida; order Gentianales; family Apocynaceae; genus Voacanga; species Voacanga thouarsii. Next base: position 70,047 of record JANUWF010001066.1, on the reverse strand, counting down.
ATGGCTTATCGTTAACCTCTGATTCACTACCAGCAGTAGCAGGGACATTTTTAATATCATCTGCATCTTCAACCTAGTGAAATAGCTGGAGACAAGTCAAGCATGGGGGTGGAGCAGACAGAGTTGATAGAAAACATACCAACAAAAGAAGGATAAATATATGTTCCAAGGGAAAAATGAGACTCAAAGTCCATTTTCCTAAGCTAAATATAATTAGAGGAAAACTTTTTATGATTACTTGAACAGATTGCACTTCCATCCACAAGCATCAGTTAGACATACTGTAGAATAAATTAACTCGTGAATAGCTTTGCAAATTTATTATCCAATATAACATCCATGAACAGAAAAGTGTACACAGCTCATCAATTAGAAAATCCTTTGACCTTTTGGCAAAGGAAAAGGAAAACAAGAAAGAAGGTTAAACTCACAAGAATTATCTCACATTACCGTAATTGCTATTGGTTGCCCCACAGGCACATCCTTGGAACCTTCAGGTGCCAGTATCTTAGCCAGAAACCTGAAAATCATGGTAGTTTGTTATGCATTTTAAGTATATACGTAGTGCTATCTATTAAATATGACCCCATACACAACTATCACTGAGAAAACAGGTATCAAGTTTTATGATGGATAATGGAACCAAGGAAATGCAACAGAAGCAAGAGGGAAAAGATGCCAAAATAAACTAAATCAGATCCGAGATATACCCTTCTTCAAGGCTTTCAAATTCAAGAGTAGCTTTATCTGTCTCTATCTCACATAAGACATCCCCAACATTTATCTGTCATTTCAAATTGCAAAGTCAAGAACAGTCCAAAATATCCATTCTCCAAATTCAAAATTTTCAGATGTAATTATTTTCAAGTAGTTTCATTCACAACAATATTATAACACCACAACGATGTAACTAAATAACTTGAATGCAACTGACCTTGTCTCCCTCTTTCTTCCTCCACTTAGCAATGTTACCTTGGCTCTGCAGAGAGGCAAGCAATTCTTCATACTTGAAGACAAAGATCAAACAAATTTAAGGAACAACTTTATCCCTACCCAGACCTAATTTCTCCCAGGAGTATATCTTACCATTGTAGGAGACAAAGCTGGCATGTCTACAACTGTGTGAACAGGATCTGCGATGTCATGGTCCACAATAAGCAGCCGAAGTTGAACATGTAATGAAAAATAGATCAACAAATGCACTCATTCACATAATATATTCAGATGAAGATGACTTAGAATGAGCTGTTCTAACATTAGCATTGTTAGAAGGATGGTCACAGACCACTCAGGTTCAATCATTGACATTGTCAAAAATAAAAAGAATTTGAACCTAATATAGCAGCTTAGGCCCTGTAGAATATTTCAAAGACAGGCATTTGTTCAATTCAAGTAAAAAGGGCAACTTGAATTAGAGAAGTAAGAAACAGAGAGACCTATATAGCACAAGTTGACATATAAAAAATTTTAAAAAATAAAAAGAAAAAGAAAGAAAGAGAGGGAAAGATTAAGTAAAAAAGGACAGGCAGTTAACCAGGATTTTCCCTAAGTAGAATTCATGGTGATTAAATTAATGAAAACATGTAAACATGTACAGAGTGAAATTGCAATTGCCACAATAAGTGTAAAGGACAACATATAAATCAAACTACACCATAGGACATGATCCGCCTCTTGTTACCAGAAACCATGATTAGCTGAAAAACCAAAACAAATCCAGGCTCCAAACTCCAACCTTGACATCTCAAGTCACCTTAACAATACCTAGTAACTTCCATAACATTCATGTGGCCCCTGTTTCTCATCTTTAATGGTCCTATTTTCATTAGTTCTCCAGAATGTATTAGACTATTAAAGTATCTGAACTGCCCAATGTCTATATGTCTCTGCACAAATTGAAAATTTCCTTCCGGATGATGTCACATCTTTTCTGCATTTGCAGAGGTGAATCACTCCAAGTTTGTGTGTTATCTATTAAGATAATGAAAAATATTTTTTTAGTGGAGGGAAGAATTTTCCCAGGCATAGTTTTTGTCAGAGAATTTTGTATTCTAAAAATAAATAGAACTTTCAACTTCCAAATATCAGATATAAGCTACAAATATTGTGTTGCCGAAAACTAATTTAGCATCCCACAAAGTGTCAGGTATAGATGCTTGTAAGGTTAAGGTGATTGAGGTCTGAAGGGACTAAACCAAACTGAAAATGTGTACTGCCTGTGACTGTAAAAGGCAAAAGAGAAAAGAAACAAACATGCTGAACTTTTCTCTTAACATTCAAACTATTTTGGATAGCACAATTGGACAAGCATCAACCAGAAAGAGGTCTCTACTTTGCTCATTTTCTACCTCAAGTACTCATCCAATTTAGACAAATGAAATTTAGGACTGGAACATAAGACAACCTTAACACTAGTGAACTTGAATCTGAATAGTGGAGAAAGAGAGAGAGAGACTAAAAAACTGACTCATAGACAAACTGCCACCAGTATTATCAAAAGAATAAGTTGGTTGAGGTTCAACAGGAAGCCTATGATTTCTCATTGGCATCGAATATACTTTAGTCAATTTCCTAACGGAGGATGGTTTTATAAGTGCATTGAACATGAGAAGCTGGATAAGGGGCCTGGCACTGCCACAACACCTAATATCAACAACTCATCACAATAGTTCATGATGTAAATGCTGCATTCGCTATTGGGTTCAACTCAACAACTAGCAAGTACATATCTGATAGAAACATCAGGTTACAAACAAAAATTTTCAAGGGCAATGCTGTGCCTTATAGAGAGTTTCAAGGCCAAGCTTCTCAAACAGAAAAAATTCAGCTTATAAATCAGTCAAACATTCTTTTTAGTAAGTAAAATTCACTCCTTACCTAACATAGGAGTACCACCCCCTAGAGCCTACCTAGAAATTCAATCCGAGAACTATGCTGGTGGAAATGGACACTTTAAACCAATAATACATGAAGTCTCCTGCTGAATATTAGCAGAGAGTTGTCTGGTCAAGATTTCCCACTCCCACTAACAAAAGGTGATTACAAAGCAGAGACAAAAGAAGAGGCTTTTACAAGAAAGCAATTTCTAAATCATACATACATAACAAACACGGGATACAATTAAACTTGTATAATTCATACCTGTTGATGAGAAATACCGCACACCACAATGCAACTGCAAATTCATAATGATTATTAGGTAATGCATTGATGGAGTTGAAAAAGAAGAATGTGATGACCAAAAAGAGATAACTGATACATTTTGCAGCTAACCTGAAGCTTGGAAAAGTTACCATGCATTCCATTGAAAACAGATGAACATCTTGGCCTGATAAACTTCATTGTCAGTAAATTTTGAAGAAACATGATGCAATCAATAATCCAAGTCGAACCAAATGAATTCAACAACAATCATACTTAATAATGTTATGAAGTCTACACAGACTCAGCTGAGACCAACAAAGATGATAACATGACACAAATTCTGGAAAAATTCTTACTTTCATTCTAAAGAATTCCTTAAGAAACAATCAAGCATCTAACACCTCACTACTCTATGATTAAACACTGGTAGTAGGTTGAAGTTCATTACAATTGGAATGGACATTCTCAGAATATAGATTCTTTTCCTTGGAAACTGAAAAATTAAGCAACGATATATGGCTAAAACAAGGTGATGGATTTTGAGGCATCATTTGGCAGTATACTGACTTCACTAGTTTGATATGCATTAAATTGAACTTGACCTGCAAAATACTCAAGATAAAAAACCAAGCATACACAAATGTGAACATCACAGGACATACTTCCCTTCTACAAAACTACTGGTTACATGTTTTTCAATTTAGCAAGCAGAAGATTTTAAGAGATATAGTTATAGGAAGATATGTATGAAGGGGCATGTACAAGTGTAAGGAGTTGCGCCAGAGTGACTGCAGAGTTTTCTATTACTATTGGAGTGCATCGAGGAACAACGCTTAACCCTTTCCTCTTTACGGCCGTTATGGAGGAGTTGACCTGCAGTATTCAGGAGGAGGTGCCATGGCGTATGTTGTTTGCTGATGATATTGTTTTGATTGATAAGACTGGAGACGGTGTAAATGCTAAATTGGAGTTGTGGCGACAGACATTGGAATCCAAGGGTTTCAGAATTAGTAGGAGTAAAACAGAGTATATGGAATGCAGGTTCAATAGTAGCAGAAATATAGCTCAGAGTGTAACTTTGGATGGTAGATATATACTAGTAGGTGATTGCTTCCGATATCTAGGATCTATTACTCAGAAAGACGGAGAGCTCGATGGCGACGTTGCACACCGAGTTACGACGGGTTGGTAGAAATGGAAGAGTGCGATTGGTATTCTATGTGATCGTAATATACCATTGAGCCTAAAGGGAAAGTTTTATAGAACAGCCTATATGACACGGAATATTGAGCAGTTAAAAGGTGTCATATTCACAAAATGAAAGTAGTTAAGATGCGTATGTTACAGTGGATGTGTGGATATACTAGAAATGATAGAGTCAGAAATGAGACCATTAGGGAAAATATGGGAGTGACATCTATTGAGGAAAAGATAAAAAAAAACCGAAACTACGTTGGTTTGGACATATATAGAGAAGACCGACAGATGCTCCTGTTAGGAGGATGGAGGCCGGATAGGTTAGACAGAGGTAGAGACATGTCTAAAATGACATGGATAGAGGTGATTAGGAGAGATATATCTTTGTTAAATTTGGATGAAAGTATAACGGTCGATAAAAGGAAGTGGAGAGAGACGATTCATGTGGATGACCACACATTGCCTGGTATTGGTTTATGTAGCCGGTCCCAAATTTCTTGGGATTAAGGCTTAGTTTGTTGTTGTTTGTTATAGTTATAGGAAGATTATGCACAAAATGAAAAACGTTTGTTATGTATCAGCATTACGCTTACATACTAGGTTAATGATGATGTTAAAAGAGAGCAGAATAAATCGATAGAGCAAACCTCAATGAAGTGACTTCAACTTGGGCAAAGGAACTAAGGATCCTGGAACTGCTGCATGAGTAAACAGAACAAAAAAATTATCAAAAAGGCGATCACTTTAGCAGAACATTAGGTCATGCAGGGTAAAAGTCGCAATTGAGTCCAGATAAAGTTGATTCTCAATCTACAATAAAAGATACTAATCCGACACATTCTCCTCTCCTTCTTGAAATTCTTTTAAGTCTAGAGAATCTAAAGATTCAACTTTTATGGATAGATTTTTCTCCTTTTCATTTGAACGTAAAAAGACCTCTCTCTCTTTGCAAGACTGAACGTACCACATGCCAAATCAAACAAATAATTTACCAGAAATCTCCAAAAAAGCATCCTTGAAACGCAGATTAAATTGAGAAAATTAAGCATAGTTGAATTAACACTCTTCTTATATGCACACTTCTAACAATTACTCTAAGCTGCTTATTTTGACTCCCTGTCAATTCTGAAACTAATTATTTCAATTATAATTTACTACTAACAACGAAGAATTTTCCGCAATGCTGAAACATGAGAAACTGTATTGATCTAAATATCAAGCTCAATGAATAACGTTACCAAGCGCGCCACCGTGAGGAGGTGGAGAGAAGACGAGCACGGAGAAGAGAAGGAGCACGAGAAATCACTGGATTCCGTAGCCTCGATAGAGCCATCGATCAACCGCGGATTCACCGTCGTCTTTGGTTCCGGCGCAGTTGCGGTTGACGTTCGTATGGGAGTGCGACTGTGTTTTCTCCTATATAAATACCAAGAGAAGGAATTTGCAGAAACGATTCGCAGTAGCTGACGGAAAAACGAGCATGGGCGGCCGTTTGATCAGTCGGAAAGCAAATACAAATCAAAATAAAATTGTAGAAGACTTTTTTTTTTCTTTGTTTTTCTGTCCCTCTCTTTTTTTTATTCTTCTTTCTGAAGGTGACATTTATAATTGAAATAATTATTACCAAATTTAACAATTTCTAATAGGATGAGAAAAGTAATGTAGATTTGGCCTAATATCAAGCAAGGACTCTGAAAATAACAGTTGGGATGGTTAAAAATAGTTTTTATTAAAAAAAATCAAATTTTAAGTATGATTTAGGTTATTATCCACTTTCATTATGCATTAAAAGTATAAAATATAATTCATACTATTTTTTTTAACAATATTTACATATACTCGTACTTTTTAAAAATATAAAAAAATTTAGAATATATTTATTTTGTAATTTTTTATTTCAAAAAATAATATTCTAATATTTTTACAAAATAGATATCATTAAATTAATTTTATTTTAAATATGAATACTTTTATTACTTATTTCGAATATGTTATATTATTATTTTTTAGTTTATAAATTATTTATAAAATTTAAAATTATATTTATATTTAAAATATATATATAATAGCATAACGTATATATTTAACAAACATTGAATCCATGTAATTAGTTTGAAAATTTTAAATTCAACTATTATTTCCTTTTTGAATTATATCCTTTGTACACTTTTTATTTGTAATTATACAGTATACAAGTACTATTCCGGCCAAGATGACAACGGTGGGTGCGCTGGCAAGGAGTGCAAGGCTGGCGGAGCACGTCCAAAAAATGCAACGAGGACAAGGTTAGGTGCAGTAGTCGAATGGTGGCGCCGCCGCCGTCGCAGGGAGCTGCTTTCGAATTTCTTTTGAGTAATTTTTTCATTTAAAGATGTTTCCAAACAAAATAACTATGGAAGATTAAAAAAACGGATCTATTTTGCAGCCTTCCCTTGAATTCTATTAGAGTTTTTTTTAAATCATAAAATATTATTAGGTAGATATTTTTAAGAGAATTAGAAATTATACAAATTGTTAACAATTAATTAAACTACATTTAGATAAAAAAAATTTATTTTTATTCCAAACAAAAATTTTATTTTAATTTAAATATATTATTATTTTATATAATTTTATTTTTCGAGAACTATCATCCACCCATAACGTATTATACTATAACTAACCTAATCCTACATATTTAATAATTTTTTTTTACAAAACTTTTCTCAAAATCAATCTATTTCTACTTACACCTTTAATTTACGTGTTATAAATTAGATGAATATTTTTCATCCTTGATGAATTATAGCAGGATTAAACACAAAAAATGAACTGAAATCCATTAAAAAAACCTTGAAATGATTTTTATGAGGCAATTAATATTTTTAATGCAAGAAAACTAGCTAAGGTGCAATAAAATAATATCTCATTTCTTTCTTTTTTTTTTGAAAAGAAATAATTTCCTCTTTTACTAACATGTAATTCTTGTCAAATACGCTATTTTTATTTAAAAATAAATGTTGTTTAAAAATTTACACATAGATTAAAAAAATTATTAAAAAACTCTTACACTTAATTTGTTCACAAAAGGAATGTCTACTTCTACTAGAGAAATAGATATAATTTGTTTTTATTCCATTTGGTTGGGAAATAAACGACAAAGAACTTTAGGGATGAAATATTATTGTTGTTACACGGACAACGGGTAGCTGCCACCTGAAAATGTCTGGACAAATCGAACCACAGCTTTGGCTACATTTGTGGCTGCAAGAGGTCCAAACAGTCTGATAGTATTGTTTCCACGTTGTGCTCCGGCCAAGTCTGATAACCCTCGGATGACAAGTATGGGGAACCCATTTGACAAGCATGTCTGCAACGCAAAAGCATGGCCATTAGTTTTCAAGCTAAAGGAGTAATTCCCAAGCAAATCGTTAGACAGAGGATAAACGTAGAAGTAATTGGTGAATTGTTTTCCTGCACACGGTGTTGAACTTGAGGTGAGTTGGTTGTCAACAGCTTGATTCATTGCCCCCACCCGCACCCCCTCCCCCCAACACCTATTTTAGGGTGGTGCAAATACTGAGCTAAGAATGATACAGAAGTGGAAAAACTTACCATGACTACAGCTGAACTCTCCATATCAGTTGATGAAACATGGAAAGTTGAGAACAGGAAATTCCTGTAAGCTGCATTGTTGATGAAAGAGTCAGAAGTGGTGCCATTGAGTCCAAGAACTACCTTTGGCATCAAGCGAAGGCAAAAGCTCGAGTTCACACACCGTTGCAGCTCCAATCCCTGCATTGGTTACATTTAACAAGTTAGGTTCAATAGAGTGTCGTGCCAAGAAGCCGAAAAGAAGACCTTCTTGTAACTTCTTACCTCCAAATTGGAGGCCGATTCAAACCAAGTTTCGGTGACCTGAAACCAGAAAGTTCTTTGGGGAGTATTAGGCTCTCCTGACTCAGCATAGAATTGCTCAGTCCTATATCCAATGTGCCCCAGCTGGTTGTATCCTTCTTCTGGCACATTGTAGTTTCCGATGTCTAGTTCAGCAACATCAATTGGGGGTATTAATGTTGTATTAGGATTCTGCAAGGATAGAAGAAAATATGTTAAATACAATTGAGGAGTCTGCAGTTAGCAAGGCGTTTAGATTTTGTACCAGCCAATCCCATAACCCTGTTTGAGCAAAGCGCTTTGGGATGAGGACATCTCCTACAGACAGGGAATTGTTCAAGTTACCAGAAATTCCAAAGTGTAGTATTCCAACTACGTCAAAGACATCCAATATTTGTTGTGTTGCTGCTGCAGCATTGACCTGAAGCCAGAAGAATGTTATTTATCAAATACTGTTTTTCACTTTCTCATGGCTTCTACTAAACAGAATGACCAGGAGGTAAAGACTTAAGTTCTTCACCACAAAAACCAGAATAAACTTGTAGCATACCAGTCCCACCCCACATCTCACATAAATGACTTTTCTTCCTTCGACTTCTCCTATTTGAAAACGCCTGCCTGCAAGAACCAATCCACCATCTCAGATAACAGAAGGAAATAATTCAAGAAAACATTTATGGATAGAGGATCAAACCTGACAAATCCACATAGGGGTATTTCGAGTCGGCCTTGAAGGCACCAGTGGCAAAAAATGCTTCTTCTGGAGGATAAACTGTAATGAGTCCAAGATATGGACCCTTCCTGTTCAGCTCCTTAATGATTGCTAAAGATTTCCAGTTTCCTAATGGAATGGCTTGAGCAGAGAAAAACAATGATGAAACGGTGATTAGTGCTATCTGCAAACTTCCTGAGACCAGTTTTACAGAAGCCATTACAGCTGTGGTTCTGATAGATCAAGGTGGACCTTGGTGTTCAAGAAAAAGTCGTGGTCATTGGCTCGTATTTATACGGATAAATCCTTCAAACCAGTGTAACCATGCATGGAGTTGCCGGTCTTATATGTTTCGTAGGAGCAAGAATATGATATTGTTCCCAAACAACATGGATTTCATGGAATGATTTTTAAGTCTATCTTTCAGATTTCAAGTGATTCTTGTCTGATTTTGTCTTCAGGTTTACTCGTCGTGAATCGCGATCAAATTGTACTTTAATATATTTATTTTATAATATAAATCGTTTTTTATTTATATACAAAAATTATAGATTCATAAATTTTAAATAATTTTAAAATCTTCTAATTAAATTTTTATCTACTTTAATAATTAGAGAGAATTAGATCATAATTAGTAGAAAGAAAAAGATTATAGAAAGAGATAAAGTTAAAAAAAATAATAAATTTTTATAGAACTTAAAAAAATAATAAATTTTTATAGAACTTAAAAAAAATCTATATTGTGAAAAAAAAATTTAAATCTAAAACAACTTAAAATTTTATAGTATCTCTATACTTCTAATCAAGATTTTCTTGAAATGAGTTTAGAGAAACAAACTTAATACCCGTTACTGAAATCTAAACATATTTTCTGAAAACAGTGCATAGACAATGAAAAAGAAACTTTAATTTGTTATGAATATCTTAAAATGATTAGAAACTCCATTAATTAGTGGAGGCTCCACTAATTATGGATTTATGTGAATTATTAGAGAAGATTTTTATGAATGTCCACTATTTAGTGGAGACACCACTAATTAAGATTAGTGGAAGATGATGTATGTCATGATGTATTTCACTAATTAGAGCTCTATAAATAGAGTTATTCTCTAAACTTGTAATACACCATTATTTTGTGAAAGAAAGATTAGTGAAAGAAAGATTAGAGAAAATTGTGAGAGAAAAGAAAGAGAGAAGTTTGAAGAAATTTTTGTGTAAAGAATAGTTAGAATTTTCTTAGTGTGTAGATTTTATTCTAACACTATCCAAATTTTATAACATATTATTAGCATGAGTCTCTGCCGTTATTAAAGCCAGATGACAGGTACACATTTATTAATCTCTATGGCTAAACTCAAATTTATAGCCCTTGATATTTCTGATCGGTTCTCGATACAAAAATGCATCTAAATACTGAAAAAAAAAATTTGACCACCTGAAGATGGTCGTACTATCAACTGCACGGTATGAATGATTGTACCTGAAGTTGCAGGATTTTAAAACTGTGAACTCTGCAATGTATAAAAAAAATTACATCTCAGTTAAAATTATGCGGAGAAAAAATTATTGATGAAGATATATTGGAGAAGACATTCTCCATTTTTCATGCCTCGAATATTGTCCTACAACAACAATATCGAGAAAAAGAGTATCCAAAGTGTACAGATTTAACATGAGTTATTATTGAGCAATCATGAATCCAAATAAACTGGCTCAACAGCACTCTCAGAAGTGAATGTTGTTGGCTCCAGCAGATGCCATCGTTTTAGTCGTAGTTGTGGCAGTAACTGTGGTTATGGTCATGGACACACTCGATATTTTCCTTATCATAGAGAAATACTGACCACCTGATGTGAAACAGAAAAGATAATAAGGGAAAATGATATGTCCAGTAATAAAAAAATATTTCCAGTAATAATACGCATCAAATTGTTGAGATATTACATTCGGATGTCAATATACTACATTACTACTAACAGTTCAGAAAAAAAAAATCATAAGTTACTTTTATTTCCTTCATTCATCCTATTGGTGTTCACGTGAACTTGAGGATGCATGCTTGTAGTTGCTCTTTTTCAATAGAACTGAAAAATCTCGGGTGAATGTTTGTGGTTGTTCTATTTCCATGTTTACATTAGAGGAACACAAACAATTAATAATTATGGACTTCAACTCCTCTTCTTCGGCATCCTCTTCCTTTTCTTTCCCATTTAAGCCAGCATCTAGACTAGCAACAGAATTAGCCGTGAAGTTACTACGCAATGAGTCTTGGGATTTTATGATCCCCTTAAGTTTATTAAACTTAAGTTTCTTATTATATTTGGCCTTGAAGTATGCTTGTCTCTATTTCTATGTTTGGTCATCTAACTGCGTATCAGGACTTTCTTCCACCAACTGTTTTTCATATTCCAATATCTCAATGGCTTCTTTCAACTTCTTCTCAGCCATATGTCCTCCTTCTTCTTTATTTTGCATCTCCTATAAATCGAAGTGATATAATCGGTTATTTACTTATAAATCTTTCATAGTTTCATACTTGCAAATTATAAGTGTGTGTGAGAGAGAATCTGAACATTTTGGATTAGGGTCTCCAAGCTCATCAACTTCCTGTGAGGCCATCGACGAATTCCTAACTCCCTACATCTTTTCTTGAGATGGGTTATGCCAATATTCAGTTCTTTGGCCGCGCTTTTGATTGGCAGGTAAAAGTACTGCGAAATGGTTTCTCTTGATAGTGTCTGAGAGTTATTGCCCTTTTTCTCTCTCTGCCTCTTAATCCTTTTATTCTCTATAGGAATTTCGTCTGAAATAATATTTTGAACTTTGATATTATGCATGTCATAAGTTCTCACTTCGACTTCAGTACCAATACCACTCATTATTTCTCCTAAAAAAAGAAAAACAATATTAGTAAAGATAATACCATTCAAAATTCATGTTTGAATATATGATAACCTGGAATCATATTTTGGCTTTGTTCAAAATCCATTAAGAAGTAGAAAGGATCATGCACAAGCATATCCTCATTCAAAGGAATAGCATCAAGAGAAACAGCATCAAAAGCAGTCTCTTGCATGGGCAGATCAAATTGGTCCCAAACAGTATGTTCACTGATTTACATCAAAACAAATCAAAAGATAGTTTAATTTCATTATCAAGCACACTAAAAAAAAAAAAAAGGGGAAGCCCTTAAAGGTATCTCACTTGAAATTAGGAGGAAGCGGTTGGCTTGGAAAGGAAAATACATCAAAATCTGCTGCAGAAACCAAATCAAAATTTGACCATGTCTCAAATGAATTACGAGTCTCCATATCTGCTTTATGGTTTTTGTTTTTTATGTTTACTAATGACTGATGATTGAGATATATATCGATACATACATATATATATATATATGTATGTATGTATGAGGAAGAAGAAGAGGTAGATGGTAGGTAGAGGGTCGGAAGAGAAGAAAAGACAAGAGAGGAAGAGGAAAAGTCGGTACCGGGAAGAGTGAAAAAAAAAAGGAGATTTTTATAATAAATGTCTTGGCATTTCCTACTTGTCATCATATTCTTACATTCCCTTTTCTTTTTCATTATTCTTTTATGAAATTATTATTCCCTAAATTAGGGGGAGAACAGAAACAGTATAAGAAAGATCTTGATTGGACAATATCATAAATTATCTTGATCCGCATACAAGCGTGTGTGAACTTGAAATTCAATAGTATAATGCATTTGTAAAGCATTGCAAATCAAATGTCAGACGCTTTTGTTGACTCCAGAAGAGTAACAAAATCGCATATTCCAGCTATAGATGCTCCTATTCAACTTGAAGTTCCAGCAGAACAAAAGATTATACCTATAGCTGCTAAGCCAAAAACACGCCAGAAGCGTGGCCGACCTCTTGGTTCTAAAGATAAAAATCATCGAAAGAAAAGAGGATTAAATATTCCAGATGTTCATATTGATGACAAAGAACTAGAAGTTGATGAAAGTAATACTGAAATTTCTATCAATTATATCACTTTTGGTAGAAGTTGGAATCGGACAGAAACTGTTATTGATAATATATTTGCATACAATATATCTCTTGATGTTACACAGGATAATGATGATCCTGAACTAATATCAGTTGATGAATGTCGGCATAGAAAAGATTGGCTGCAATGGAAAGATGCGATTCAATCGGAGTTAAATATACTGACAAAACGTGAAGTCTTCGGACCTGCAGTTCGAACACCAGAAGGTGTAAAATCTGTTGATTACAAATGGATATTTGTACGAAAGCGTAATGAAAAGAATGAAATCGTATGATATAAAGCACGGTTAGTAGCCCAAGGTTTTTCACAAAGACCAGGTATTGTTCATAATGACACTTATTCTCCTGTTGTTGATACTATTACACTTCGATATCTTATCAGTTTGACAGTACATGAAAAGATAGATATGCGCCTATTAGATATTGTTACTGCTTCCTTGTATGGAAATTTAGAAAATGATATTTACATGAAAATCCCCGAAGGATTTCATATGCCTGAAGCATGTAAACATTATCCTCGTGAAAATTACTCCATCAAGTTGCAAAAATCATTATATGGCCTGAAGCAATCTGGGCGCATGTGGTTTACACGTCTTAGTGAATATTTAAAAATGACCAGGTATGTCCATGTGTTTTTATTAAGAAATCTGGTTCTAAATTTGTGATATTAGCTATATATGTTGATGATATTAATCTTATTGGAACTTCTGAAGAGCTCCAAGAAACAATTGATTATTCGACAGCAAGGATGGTCGTAAAATTACACTTTGCTTTGGTTTACAAATTGAACATTTGGCAAATAGAACATTTATTCAACATATACAACAAAAGTTCTAAAAAGATTTGGTATGGACAAAGCACATCCATTGAGTATTCCAATGATCGTCCGGTCATTAGATGTGAATAAAGATCTTTTCCAACTTCAAGAAGAGGATGAAGAACTTCTTGGTCCTGAAGTACCATATCTCAGTGCAATTGATGCATTGATGTATCTTATTAATAATACACGACCTAATATTACCTTTGCTGTCAATTTATTAGCAAGATTTAGTTCTTCACCAACACGACGACATTGGAATGGAATTAAACAAGTCCTTCGATATCTTCAAGCAGCTACTTCTTCAAATTATGCTGAAATTACAGCTATTCATGAAGCAAGTAGAGAATGATTCATTATATCCAAGAAAGTTATGGCTTATCATATATCAGAGATATTCCAACTCCTCTTTATAAAGAGAATGCAGCTTGCATAGCGCAATTACGAGGAGGATTTATTAAAGAAGATCAGACACAACATAGGCCACCAAACTCCAGAAGAAATGTGAAATTGATATGCTACAAAATCGGTCATGTGACAACCTCGCAGATATTTTCACGAAGACTTTACCGACTGTAACATTTGAGAAGTTGAGATATAAAATCGGTATGCGTCGGTTTAAAAATTTAAAGGAATCATCTCATCAGGGGGAGTAATAAATAGACATATAGAATATTGTACTCTTTTTCCTTCACTAGATTTTTTTTCCCACTGGGTTTTTATCTAGTAAGGTTTTAACGAGGCATATTCTTTATGTAATGGATGGACATTCAAGGGGGAGTGTTATGAATATTTTAAAATTATTGGAAGCTCCATTAATTAGTGGAGGCTCCACTAATTATGGATTTATGTGAATTATTAGAGAAGATTTTTATGAATGCCCACCATTTAGTGGAGACACCACTAATTAAGATTAGTGGAAGATGATGTATGTCATGATGTATTTCACTAATTAGAGCTCTATAAATAGAGCTATTCTCTAAGCTTGTAATATACCATTATTTTGTGAAATAAATATTAGAGAAAATTGTGAGAGAAAAGAAAGAGAGAAGTTTGAAGAAATTTTTGTACAAAGAATAGTTAGAATTTTCTTAGTGTGTAGTGTGTAGATTTTATTCTAACATTACCCAAATTTTATAACATCATTAATACTTTAAAAATTGATCACAAAGTACAATTAATGAAACCTTATATAAAGGCCAATAAAAAGTCTATAGAAACTTCAATCCATTTGGCCAACTCATCATCGTATGACAGCCTATAAATATTTACAATAAATAGAGTAGGAAAAGGAATTACAATTGTAACAATTTAAACTCAAAAAAAGCAGTTATTCCTCATACCTCCAGTCGCGCAAACGAACTGCATCACATCTTCTTCCCCAACTTCCACCTTGCTCTATCTCCCACTCTCAATAAATCACCACATGTCTTAATAATAATAATAATAATAATAATAATAATAATAATAATAATAATAATAATAATAATAATAATAATAATAATAATAATAATAATAATAATAATATTATTATTATTATTATTATTATTATTATTATTATTATTTTCAACTTGGAAAGAGAAAGATATAAATAAAGGAATATGTGATGACTTCTCCAGAATGGAAGAGAGAGCAGGAGAGGAAGTTGGGAGAGAGAGAGGATCTGAGGCGTCTCCAACTTGTTACTCTGTGGATTGCTGTCTTCCCTGCATGTTCTAATTGAACTATCAATCGACTATGTGCAAAATTTAATAACTTGTTGGAAATATATAGATATAGTTGATAATTATGTCAATGAAGCAGTTCTTGTAGGACATCTTCAAACGGGGTATGCCTGTTCCCAGAATATTGGTTGAGTAGGTATTTAGATGCCAAGGAGGAAGCCATCTTCTCAATGTGCCCACCTTCATAGTTTGTTTAACATTCAAGATCCACAGAAGGGAGATCCTTTTCTCCGATCTTATGGTTTTTGGAAAAAAGTGCCGAGGTTTGAACTTCTAAAATCCTAGACTACCGAGTAGCATTCCATCATTGACTAGAACGTTACTTGGTTGTTCGAAATATATAAATTAAGCATGTGTTGCATATGTCCTTGAAGATGGGAAAAAGATGGAAAACAAGCAGGTCGGCTTCGACATGTTTTTGTCCCCCTTTTTTTTTTTAAATGTAAATGTAAATGTATTATAGAAGAAGTGACGAATTTATAGAGAGTAGCCTCATCCCGAAGGTAGGCTAAGACGTCCTACGCATCTAAACAAGGAGCTCCTCGAAGGTGTATCCATTTGATTCAAAGCGAGCCAAAACGGAGGGATACAAAGTGAAAATGGCCCTATATACAATTGTTTTGACCCTATTGGCCATAAGGTCAGCCGAGGCAGGTAATCCATCAAAGAGCAATCTATTGCGCGCGTCCCACACAGTATACACTGTTGCAGCTAGTGCTGAGCACTTGAGCTTTGCTGGCCAGGAGGAGCCTCAGGTCTCTTTTTTGAGCCATTTGAGCGCGCTGGCAAGGGAAGACATGGGTCGATGGAGATGCGCCCAGTGCTTAACATTATCCCAGACCATCTTGGTCACTGGGCATAGAAAGAACAAATGCTGAGCAGATTCAGCAGCCAGACCGCAGAAGGGGTAGCTAGGGTTCGGGGTGGAGAACGGCAAACGGTTCTTCGTGCGCAATTTGCCCAGCGCAGCTAACCAGAGGATGAACGAGTGCTTGGGCACAAGCACTTTGCCCCAGACAGTGTGTCCCCACAGAACTCTTGGTGTTGGGGTTTGGAAGAAGTCATAGGCGAGCCTGGTGAATGATCGGGTCTGAGCAGCCCACAGTTCCAGCATAGCCACAGCAGAGGGCACATCACCAGCAGCATAGACGATCTTGACCAAAATGGTGATGCTCTGATGCTCCAGAAAACCAGTCATAAGCATTGATTGGTTTAGGCTCCAGAAAACGGAGTTCAGGCTACAACACGTTAGCTTTAGATTGGAAAAAACCAAGTGTGGAATGCTTAATAATACTCAAAATGTACTTCCTGCTGTTAAAATATTAAAATTGGGGCTTTTGACCAAAATGGTGACATTTCCAAAAGGACCTCCGGATGGGGGCATGTTTTTTGGGCACCCTCTGAGTGTTGGGACCTCCACTTTGTGTCTGTTAGACACGAGGACCTATTCTCACTAAAAAAAATTCAAAATTCTAAACGCATTAAATGCGTGAATGGCGATCGGTCAAAAAGCTAAAATTGATGGACCTCGTGTCTACCAAACTCGAGGTGCATCAATGTCAATTCTTTTGCAATTGTAAAAGAATTGCAATGCAGGGGGCTTTTACAACAACATTTTGTATTGTTTTTTTGAATTTCACATTAATTCTTTAACAATTTTGGTTCTAGTTAATTTGATTTTTTACTTAAATAAACGATTATATTTAATAATTTTTTTATTTAGTTCTGTTCATAATATAAAATCATAGTTATCTTTATTAAAATTTTAAATTATTTTAATTCTCAATTAATATTAAAATTAAATCTTAATTTATTTTTATCGTCAAAAAATGGCGATTAATTTTAATCTTTTTAATTTATTTTATTATCTTTAATCCATTAAATATAATATTTTTGAAATAATAATTTTTTAATTTTCTAATTCCTTTAAATTTAAATTTAATTTTAGAGTTTAATTTAAAATTTTAGATACTAAAATTTAATTACAATTATGTATAAAAATTAAATATAATTAATTTTAAATGTCGATAACGTATACCTAAAATCTTCACGAGGTTTGACAATTTAATTTGATTTCTCTACAAAGAAATCCTTTAGAAAAAAAAGCATAACTCCTCTGCATGGCAAAAATTATTTAGCAAAAACATTTAATAGGTTTTTTTTTTTTAATTTCACATTAATTCTTTAGCAAAAATATTATAATATGTAGACATATAATTTCGGTTCTATTTAATTTAATTTTTATTTAAATAAATGATTATATTCAATAAAATTTTTGATTTAGTCCCATTCACAATATAAAATCATAGTTATTTTTATTAAAATTTTAAATAATTTTAAATCTCAATTAATACTAAAATTAAAGCTTAATTTATATTTATCATCAAAAAATGGCAATAATTTTTAATCTTTTTAATTTATTTTATTATTTATTTTTAATCCGTTAAATATAATAGTTTTAAAATAATAATATATTATTTTTCTAATTCCTTTAAATTTAATTATAATTTTTAGAGTTTAATTTATTATTTTGGATGTTAAAATTTAATTACAATTATGTATAATTAATTTTAATTGTGTACGTTAAAAAACATGTAGCAAATTTTTTTAATTTCACATTAATTCGTTAGCATAAATATTATTGTATGTAGACATATAATTTCAGTTCTATTTAATTGAATTTTTTTATTTAAATAAGCAATTATATTTAATAATTTTTTTATTTAGTCCCGTTCACAGTATAAAATTACAATTATTTTTATTAAAATTTTAAATTATTTTAATTCTCAATGAATACTAACATTGAATCTTAATTTATTTTTATCATAAAAAATGCCAATAATTTTTAATCTTTGTCATTTATTTTATTATTTATCTTTAATAAATTACAGATAATATTTTTGAAATAATAATTTATTATTTTTCTAATTCATTTAATTTTAATTTTAATTTTTAGAGTTTAATTTATTATTTTGAATGCGAAAATTTAATTACAATTATGTATAAAAATTAATTTCAATTAATTTTAAATGTCAATAATGTACACATAAAATCGTAAAAACCAAGTATGAAAACTAGTCCCATAATGAAATTCTCAACGATGCCTCTGAGGTTGAACTTGTCTCGGAGGTTGTTGCTGAGGATGTATTTCAGGTTGTTCCTCATCTTATTCATCTGTAGTGTACGACGAACTTATATCGTCCTCAGACTGCCTATACTATCTCCAAGACGGTCCAATGGATGTACCAGTAGCAAACTTGCCCCCCAAAAAAACAAATCTAAGATCGAAAATTAGGTGCTGCAGAGTTAAGAAATCATCGTGATCATCTGAAACCGCTACACCAAAATAAAAAAAGATTTAATTTATCATAGGTGTTGCGGAGTTAAGAAATCATCGTGTACCAAAATAAATTAAAAAGATTAAAATTTATCACCATTTTTTGACGTTAAAAATAAATTAAGATTTAATTTTAATATTAATTGAGAATTAAAAAAATTTAAAATTTTAATAAAGATAACTGTGATTTTATATTATGAACGACACTAAATAAAAAATTATTAAATATAATCGTTTATTTAAGTAAAAAATCAAATTAATTAGAACTAAAATTATATTAACTAAAACTAAAATTGTTAAAGAATTAATGTGAAATTCAAAAAAAAAAAAATACAAAATGTTGTTGTAAAAGCCCTCTGCATTGCAATTCTTTTACAATTGCAAAAGAATTGACATTGATGCACCTCGTGTCTGGTAGACACGAGGTGCATCAATTTTAGCTTTTTGACCGATTGCCATTCCGGTTACTAATATTTAAATCACTTCATTTTTCTTTGTTTATCATATAGATGACACTAATTCCCATAATAATTTATTAAAAAAAATTACAATAAATTGCTAAATTCAGTTTCTGTACTTTTTATGTTTAGTAAGATTAGTTCTTTTTCTTTGTTTTTAAATTATTAAGTCTTCATCTTTTTTATTTTGACAAATTAAGTCATTCACACTAATTTCAGACAAGTCAAATATCGATTAATTAGTCAATTTCAGCATTAGCCAAATATAAAGGGTAAATTTATTATTTTACTGTACACCCAACTTTAAAAACCTGTAAATTGTTATGTTTAGTCTATAAACTTTGTTTTTGACATGGTTGGTCATTCACACTAATTTCAGACAAGTCAAATATCGATCAATTAGTCAACTTCAGCGTTAACTAAATATAAAGGGTAAATTTATTATTTTACTGTACACCCAACTTAAAAAACATGTAAATTGTTATGTTTAGTCCATAAACTTTGTTTTTGACATGGTTGGTCCCTCTTTTTTTTTTTTTTTTTTAACTTTTTAGATCATTTATCTTTTATTTTTGACACATTATGTCCTTTTGATCACTTTGTGTGGACCAATTCTAAATCAACCGAGCTTTTATATATATTCTTAATTTAATAATATTATTTCATATATCCTAGAACTGCTGCATAAGTAAATAGGACAAAAAATTTTATCAAAAAGGCGATCACTTCAGCAAAACATTAGGTCATAATGCAGGGTAAAAGTCGCAATTGAGTCCAGTTAAAACTGCTTCTCAATCTACAATAAAAGATACTAATTCCTGCACATTCTCCTCTGCTTCTTAAGTCTAAAGAATCTAAAGGTTCAACTTTTATGGATAGATTTTTCTCCTTATTCATTCAAAAGTAAAGAGATCTCTTTCTCTTTGCAAGCCTAAATTTACCACATGCCAAATCAAACAAGTAATTTATTAGTAATTTCCAAAAAAATCATCCTTGAAACGCAGATTAAATTGAGAAAATTAAGCATAGTTTAATTAACACTTTTCTTATACGTACAATTTTGACAATTACTCTAAGCTACTTATTTTGACTCCCTGTCAATTCTAAAACATCTTATTTCTGTATTATCTAAATATATATACTAAAAGTAAAGAGAGGATAGAAGAGTCCTAATATATTTTTAAAGTAATTTTTTTTTCTTCTCAAAATTTTTTAATCTAATTGTCCAGATTTAATTAAGATTTTAAAAATTAATAATGGATGGATAAGATTTTGTTAATAAGACTATGTTACTCTCTTGTAAGGGTCAGATTCATTTGGTGGTAATGGACAATTTGGTAATTTTATATAGATATTATTTATTTTTTTGTATCTCTTTGTATGTCTCCCCATGTTTTGAGCTCTTCTTATTCCAACGCTCTTCTGCCATTTTGCTTTGCTCCACTCTTAGCGTTCTCTTCTTTTGGAGTAGCATACCCACTCATACATATAAAGCTAAAACCTTCTTCATCCATAATGGAGGCAACCCAAGAACCCCATCTCAATAGAGAAGCCGGCCGTTGTTAACACGCTCCAGTGTTGGCTTTTTTACATCCCCTTTTTCAGTATCTATGGAGGGGTTGCTAGCCTTTACGATTATGGCCCTCCTGGTTGTGCTATTAATTCTAATGTTCTCGCCTTTTGGCGTCAGGTTAGCTCAATTCTTGCTATTACTCATACTGATTATTTGGAATTTTGTTGATATTGGCGCTTTTGAACTCAATTATTTGTGAAAAATGGAGCCTTTGGATCAGCTATGCCTTCTAATTTAGATCTCATTTACTTGTTGATTTGATGGGGGTAGAGGGGCTTAAGGAGGGTTTAAGCCTCAGAGTTAAATGAGAACAAAGGAACTCAGCTCAGATACAAATTGGGACATTTGTTGGGCTTCTGTGCTTCTCTTACTTTGAACTTTGTTTTAAAGGTTGCTTTTTGGGTGATATACTGTTGTACTTTTTGGTATAGCTTGGAACTCAACTTGGATACCAAGTAGGAAGTCAGTATTTCGTATGATTTTTGGTTTGGGTATATTTGGCTAACTTATTTTTACGTTTTTTTTTGTTTTACGATTCAACATTTTGTTCTTGAAGAGAATATGTTGGAAGTTGATTGCCCCTGTGTAACACCTGAGATAGTGTTTAAGGCATCTGGTTATGTTTGTTGGGAATATGTCCTCTTAAACTAAGTTTCTGATGTAAATATCGAATATGTTGATAAAAGAATTTATTTGTCGGAAATCGTTTGTGAAATAATTTTCTTTATTTGTGTACATGTTTGGAATAGACCCATTGTGTTTGAATAAGTGATTCATGTGAATGGAGGTCTTTCACAGTAAGGTATGGATCATGGGTTATTTAAACACATAAACAGTTGTTCTTAACCGATTGATGAGAATGAGAATCTCTTCATGTTTAGGTTATTATGTTATGAATTTCAAATGGGGGATGACACTACAAGAAAACAGAGAATTAGCGAGGGTCATTTCCCTCGCTAATCCATCGCTAAATCAAATTAGCGAGGGAAAATTCCCCCGCTAATTTCCTCCTCGCAGAGGCAAAAATTTGCGACGGATTAGCGAGGTAATTTTCAAGCAGTCAACAACTTCAGCATTGGATTTTTGAAACGGATCTGCGAGGGATTCTTATTTTCCGTCGGTAATCCCTTTCTATTTAGAAAGGGATTAGCGACGAAATATTTTACTAATTAATAAAAAGTTGGAAATTTTCGTCGCTAATGACAAGCTAATTTGCGAGGGATTAGCGACGGATATTTTCTTTTTATTGTTTTGATATAAATTGTCCGTCGCTAATCCCAAGCTAATTTGCGAGGGATTAGAGACTACATATTTTCTATTTAATGTTCCAATTTAAGTATTCCGTCGCTAATCCCCCGCTGATTTGCGACGAAAAATTTCTTACTAATGTTTTGATTTAAATGTCTGTCGCTAATCCCACGCTAATTTGCGAGGGATTAGCGACGAAATATTTCTTTCCTATTACGTTTTAATTGATCCGTCGCTAATCCCAAGGTAATTTGCGAGGGATTAGCGACAGATCCTCAATTTAATTTCCTTAGCCCCTCTCTAATCCCTCGCTAATCCCTCGCTAGTAATTTATGATTTTTAAATATTTTTTAAAAATGTTTAAAAAATGCCCTGTAATTCAAGAAAATTCATTTTACCTAATGCAAAATTTAATTAAATTAAAAAAAACCACCAAATAGTCATTATTAATAGATATAATAATGACAAATGTGAATAATACATAAAAATGTTGTCTTAAAATCTTAAATAAATATAATGATGAAAACATATGAATAATACATAAAAATGTAGTATATATATCCTAACTACGAAGCAGGAATCGGTGTGGATGTTGGAGCCGACGGAGGGGGTGGGGGTGGATCGGAAGGGCCTGGCTGATGATCTGGATATGAATCTGGAGGACTGATGATGAAGTCCTCCTCATCCTCAACTTCGTCCTCCTGAACAGCTGGCATCGGCGGTGGCGGAGGAAGATTTAAATTCTGAGACATAAGCGTTAGGTACTCATTAAGCTCTGACTGTGGCTCCGATATACCTGTACCTGATGCTCAACTCTTTCCCGCCTCCTCCTCTCAGTGTGTAACTCTCTCTGTAGCTGGCTCACATCTAACGAGGTAGAAGAAGTCGATGCCTCATATGAAGCTGGCTGCTGTAACCTCCGCCTCACCCTCGCAGACTCGGAGCCCAATCCATATACGCGTCCCTTCTTGGACGCTCTATCATCCACCTCGATGAACAGCGCCTTCTCGTCGGGCACCCGAGTCGCCGCGACCGTGCTCGTAGAATCAGTCGCGGAACCCGACTGCGCGTGACGCTCAATAATAGTAGTGACACTATCCTGTTGAATTTGGGGTAAGGAAACACGCATAAAATATTTAAAAATAGCGATCAAAATATGAATATTATTAAACTTAAAAACATGTAAGATTGTGTATTCTTACCAGCGTGTGGCGCGATCGATCACTGACATATTGGCCCTTCCTCGGCCCGTCCTGGAACGTATGGGTGCGTCTGAAGAGGTTGACGTAGCTAAAGTCAGGACCTAACTGTCTCCACTATCATTGTAACAAAAAATGACTAGATGTTAGCTTTTATGAATTAAATGTGAAATAGCAGATATACCGAACAGTAAAAAATTTTACACTTATCATCCGCTCCTCATGCTCAGTAAAAGAAATAGATCCTCCTGTGTGGGACGCCTGACCAGTAGATCTGTTCCGCTTAGCAGCAGAAGAGATACGCTGCCACCTATTGGACCCCCAATGCTCCGATAGAGTAGCCCAATGGTCTGGGGAAATCCATTTGGGGCAGCTACCCCCATGCTTCTTTCGAGCCTTGGACAATGCATCCGAAAGTCTAGCCTTACACTTATTCTCCCAATTAGCCCGGATCTTTGCGGCATGCTCAGAGCGCCAATAGAAGAAAGCCTGCAAAATCAAAGTAGCCGTTACAAGTAATTACAAATAAGAAAACATATTAAAAATAATAAAAAGACTACAAGTAATAATTACAAATCGAACTCACACTCCAAAGATCGAACCACATGTTCCGAACCTTAATCGAAACCTGTGAGAAGGTAGCATAGGCTCCAGTGTAGTGTCGCCTAAAAATCTCAACAATCTCCCTCACACATCGAACCGAATGTGTGAACCTGTTCCAAGAAAATAGATCTTGTAATATTAGACAAGTTATAATTTTGAAAATTTAGAAAAACTTATAATAAGTAATTATGTAGCCGACTTACGAGTCACCAACTGGCTCAATCAACAGTCGCGTGTCCTCAGTAGATGGAGCGCCAGCTGTGGACCCTGAAGAACCTAGGATCGGGGTAGGGGCCTACTCTGATCGGGCCTCTTCCGGAGGCAATGGCTGTGGAGCAAGTATACGTGGGGCGATGCTCGGGGATGGTGTCTCATCTGCCCTCGAGGACTCACGAGTCGCTGACCAATCGTTGGGTGAGGTATCGGAAGTAATATGTATCTGGAATTATTTAAATACATAAAAATTGTCATATCTTGGGAGAAGAAAAAGATAACAAATTTAAAAGTATAAAGCAAAGTAAAATGCTTGTAATGTAACGATAGCAGAACTACTAATTTGTATCTATACTGTAGTTAAACTTGAACCTAGTCTATGGACTTCTGTCATCATCAGATGAGTAGCCTTCCACATCGTCGTCTGTAGAGGATCCTGTCTCCCATTCTTCTTCCTCGGCATCGTTTTCGTTGTTCGGTTGTGCTTCCTCTATCATTAAACCCGAATCTATAAAATCGATTGTATCTCCAATACCAGACTCATCTGCTAATCTTCTAAAGTTGTCATCCTCAACACGTACATTGATTGCCTGCGCATTATCTACTTCCTCCTAATATGGTGCCTCAACAACGGGTGCATCAATAACATGCCGAGTTTTCATTTTACAAACAGCTACCCAATCAGATTTTGGTCTTTTGCTCCCCAGGGTAGGATAGAAAATACACTTGGGTTGCTTGTTGAGCTAACACAAAGGGGTCATATTTTGGGTAATTCCTCTTGCAGTTGACATCAACAAGTTTGTAGTGAGGATGAATTTTAACCCCCCGATTTAGCGTTGGATCAAACCAATCACACTTGAATAGGACAACTTTTAAACAAGGAGTTCTAGGGAACTGAAGTTCGACAATCTCCTTCAGCACTCCATAATAATCTAAGGCACTATCTCCGTCGCCTTTAACACAAACTCCGCTGTTAATTATTTTTTTTTTGACTGACCGATCATGTGTATGGAACCTAAAACCATTTACGAAGTAGCCATGGAAGAATTTCACTTGTCTCGAAGGTCCCCAGGCTAAGCTTTTTAAGTGTTGTTCAGTCACTTGATTTTGTGGATCATGAACCTAGCAAAGAACAAAGTGTTAATGCACCTTTGATACCAATGTAATTTATTCCTAAGTCTCATTTTGTATGTGTTCAACTCACATAAGTCCTAAACCATCCTGCAAACTCCGACTCTATTCTCCTATCTACTTCAGGATCTGTTATACTCGGCTCATACAACTACAAGTCATTTTTGAATTTCCTAAAACGACCAAAACAAACACATAATTAAGGATACTCGTTCAAAGTATTGTCGTATAAAATCTAGCAATGTAATGCAATAGCAGTATACTTACGTAATGTATGGTTGAACTTCTTCACAGTTTAGGTATATGTAATTTGTGGCAGCCTTAAATTCATCCGGGGAAAGATACCTATTCTGAATACTTCTCAAAACCCTCCCTGGAACGGCGCATATAGAACACACAGTGTCACTTGAGTTTGTATCATGAACGCCCTCATCATTCCTAGCCGTAGCAGTATGTCGAGTCTGCACATGCGGCTCAAAATAATAGGAGAAGAATGTAGATTCCTCTTCAACTAAGTAAGCATTGCAAATTGATCCCTCCACTCTCGCCTTATTTTTAACTTTGGTCTTCAAACGATATAAGAACCTAAAGCATTTTTTACAGTTAGAACTGATTCACATAGTAGATGTATATATAGATATAATAATACACAATATTTTACCGCTCGAATGGATACATCCATCTATATTGAACAGGGCCACCAACCCTGGCCTCATACGGAAGGTGGACCATAAGGTGCTCCATCACATCAAAGAAGTTGGGTGGGAAGATCTTCTCCAACTTACACATGAGTATGATAATATTATCTTCCAGTTGCTTCATATGGGTTGTGAAAAGTTTAGGCGAACATAAGTCACGATTAAAGAGACTGACTTCTGCTAAAAAGTTCCAAATTGACACCGAGAGTAATTCTTTAAATGCAGTTGGAAGCAATCTTTCCATAAAAACATGGCAGCCATGGCTTTTCATACCCGACATTTTCAGCTCATTCAAATCAACACACCTGCTTAAATTCGAAGCATATCCATCCGGAAGTCGCAAATCTCTAACCCACTCTAGTAGAAGTCTCTTTTGTTCGGGTGTAACAGAGTATTTAACCTTTGGCATTAATGTCCTCTCGTCACCCAAGCCAATCACATGTAATTCAGGTCTATCACAATATACCAACAGATCACGTCGCGCCTTCACATTATCCTTTGTTTTCCCCTTTATATTCATGACTGTGTTGAAGACATTATCGAACACATTTTTTTCATTGTGCATCACATCTATGTTATGACGGATTAAGTGTGTTCTCTAATATGGAAAATCCCAAAAGATACTCTTTTTCGCCCAATTATGGTAGATGTCTCTGCCATCATCCCTACCAAGCTCCATAGCTGTCTCGGTTATTTTTGGTAAATGACACACTCTATCCCACATACCATCTCCAGAAGCGCGCTGTAGAGGGTGTACTGTCTCGCGACCTTTATCTTTCCTGAAAGACCTAACATCCCTCCTGTATAGATGATCTAAAGGCAAGAAGCGCCGGTGGCAGTCAAACCAGGAATGTTTACCTCCATTTTGCAAGTGAAATGATTTTGTCTGCTCCATGCAATACGGACATACTAATCTACCAGCTGTGCTCCAACCACTTAGCATCCCATATGCCGGGAAGTCGTTTATTGTCCAAAGAAGTGCTGCTCGTAGACAGAAGTTCTATTTCTTTGAAATATCATATGTAGAGACTCCACTAATCCACATCATCCTTAATTCATCTACCAAAGGTTGTAGATAGACATCAATTTTATGCTTCGGATTCCTAGGGCCCGGGACAATGACGGTCAAAAACATAAATGGATCCCTCATGCACATCGACGGAGGTAAATTATATGGAGTAACAATAACGAGGCCAACAAGAGTATTGTTTACCCGACATTCCAAATGGTGAAAATCCATCCGTGCATAACTCAAGACGCACATTACGAACTTCAGTTGCAAATTCGGGATGACTACGGTCGAAGTGTTTCCAAGCTTCACCATCGCGTGGATGGCTCATAACGTCCTCTTCCGGTTGACTCTTTGCATGCCATCTCATGTGCTCCATTGTTGTGGAGGATGCAAATAGTCTCTGCGATGCAGGTGTTAATGGGAAGTAATACATTTTCTTGAAAGGAACGTCTTTCTATTGTTTGTCCTTTCCTACTTTCCTTTTCGTCGGATATACTGCCATGGCCACAGAATTTGCAGTCCCTCCTAGCACTCGTCGTCCTTCCGATGAGAGCATGCATCCATTTGGGCGAGACATCTATCTTACGAACAGGTAGCTCTAGACCGGATACCAACTTCTTTGTTTGATAGAAGTCATCCAGGAGCTTATTACTACTTGGTAATACCTCCTTCATCAATTGCATCATCCGATTAAAGCATTTCTCCGACACGTTGTTCTCCGATTTAATATTCAAAAGCCGAGAAACAAGCGATAACGTCTTGTGATTCTTGCATCCATCCCATAGCGGAGTTTCGAAGCTCCCGAGCATGTCATAAAATTTCTGCGCATCCGGGTTTGGTGGTTCCTCAATATTCT
This sequence comes from Voacanga thouarsii, assembly GCA_026120185.1. Classification (NCBI taxonomy): domain Eukaryota; kingdom Viridiplantae; phylum Streptophyta; class Magnoliopsida; order Gentianales; family Apocynaceae; genus Voacanga; species Voacanga thouarsii. Next base: position 42,223 of record JANUWF010001066.1, on the reverse strand, counting down.
CCGATGATGAAGGTCCACTTGGAAATTGATGTCCAATTGCATCAATCACCATATTTCGATACGAATTATTAGAGCTTGACTCGACTGCAGTCGTACAAGTGCCGGTTATTGATGTAGATGGCGACGGATTAATACCCTCACCATGACTAGTCCATCTTCGGTAATTAGCAACAAACCCAAATCTGTACAAGTGCAGCTCCACTTCATATGGGGAAAGGTACGCCTTGTTTTTACACTTTCCACACGGACACCTTATAACTGAGGCTGGACCAGTTGACAAACAATATGCGATGAATCGCTTGACCATTGTTCAAACTCAGATGTAATTCCTTTAATCCCCTGTACGTGTCTTCTATACATCCAATCACGATCATCCATCTACATTTAGGCCATAACAATGTAGCTTATTAGCACGTGTATAATTTGAATGAAGAACGATGGTAGATTGTGATGGTTGAGGACCCTAGTTTACTCGCTACGAATTATGGAGATAAAGAAAGAAAGGAAAAGAAAATAAAGAAAGAAGAAAATGTGGCTCATCATGCATAGACCAACTTCATAGTGAAAAGAACATATGGTTTTACACTAGGTAAGAATCAATAAGAATATCTTGGCATGTCACCTCAATTTGTGATTTAAAAAAAAAAAATTTGACAGAGTTTCCCCTATAAGTTGAACGTTTTCCAGGCGCAAGGCCACCACAATTCACACAACATTCATTGTAAAAAATTATTGAATAATAAAGTATTCTACACAAGACCACAAAGAAAATAAAGTATTCTACACAAGACCACAATTATTCGAGAAGCAATAATTTAATTCTCATAATTCATCAAAATTATAATATTTGGAGCCATTACTTAAAAAACTCATGCCATGATTTGCAAAAAAAATTTCATGCATCACTTATAGAAAGGCCAAGTCCAAAGCATTACCATATGGTCTATACACTCTGTTGCCTACCCTTAATGTACTATGGTTAAACATTTCTATGGAATTCATTCTAGGTTTACCAAGAACCAAGGGGGGAAAAGAGGTTTTGGAAGACTTAGATATGGTAGGTTTTATTGAAGAAAGCATGGAAACAATCTAAGAAAAATTAAGCATGAAAAAATGGCTGTTTTGCCCATCAGGAATGTTGTGATTTTTAAAAAAAATTTGACAGAGTTTCCCCTATAAGTTGAACTTTTTCCATGCACAAGGCCACCACAATTCACACAACATTCATTGTAAAAAATTGACAGAGTTTCCCTTCATTGTAAACAATTCACAAAACACAAATAACCTCAAAACATTTAATATACAATACTAAATTTAGGGGTAAACTGTATTTAAAATGAAATAGGGTTTATACGAATGGCTCGTAATGCCATTTGGACTATCAAATACACCTAATACATTTATGAGGTTAATGCATTATGTGTTAAGGGATTTCATTGAAAATTTTGTTGTGGTGTATGTTGATGACATTTTAATTTATAGCAAGACATATAAGGATCATTTTCATAATCTTAAATGTGTTCTTGTTACACATAGGAGAGCAAGGTTGTATGCTAACTTTGACAAATGTTCATTTTATTTGGAAAGAAATCTTTCTTGGATTTGTTGTGAGTTCTAAAGGGATAGAAAGTGATGAAGAAAAGATTACAACAATCTAAGAGTGGGTAACACCTAAAACTATGACTGAGGTAAGAAGTTTTTATAGGAAGGCTAATTTTTATAAGAGATTAATCAGGAATTTTAGTACAATTGCAGCTCCATTGACACAATTTGTAAAGAAAATGTTGGGTTTAGATGGGAAGAGGGATAGGAAGAAGCTTTCAATGCATTGAAACAAAAATTGAGTGAAGCCCCGTTACTATCCTTACCTAACTTTGATAAAGCCTTTAAAGTTAAAAATGATGGTAGTGGAGTGGGAATAGGTAATGTATTCACTCAGGATAAAAAATGTTGGTAGTGAGAAATTGTCAGGAGCTGCTTTAAATTACACCATTTATGATAAAGAGTTATATGCTTTAGTGAGAACATTGCACCATTGACAATATTATTTTTTACCTAGGGAATTCATAATAGATACTGGTCATAAAACATTGAAGCATCTCAAAGGTCAATAAAAACTAACAAAAGACATGCCAAAGTGGATGGAGTATATAGGACCTTTTCCTTATATTTTTGGTACTGAGATCAAAACTACACAAATCCAGTATAAACAATATACAAGCTTATCTCTCAGGCATCAATTAACAAGCTGATCTCATTCAATTCACCTCCAATCAATGTAGGAGCTTGGCCTTGTTTGTTAATTAATAAGTCAGGGTTAAATCTCTATCAGGAACAATTTTAACCCAATTTCATTTTTAACCCAAAACCCATAGCCAGGATTTATGGATCATGTTGACCCATCAAATTGTATTTCATCTTAGCCATTGAATTTAAGGCAATTTCAAACAAGATCATTGCAACCCTTGGATCAAAACAAAGTGACATTTAGAAAACCAGTTAGGAGTTCAAATCCTACTCTAGATATTAGATTCTTAATTTTTTTAACTTTACATGATTATGAATAAAAAAAAAAAAAGGAACGTGAAGATATAATCAAGAAAATGAAAGTATGAAAATTAAGCAGAATATTGAATTAGCAATGCTCAAGGTGTCAAATTATGTTAACAACTTTTGATTTTTTATCTTTTAATGGAGGATGTGCTTCGTGTTTTTTGTTGAATCCGACCAGGCCTCTTCAAATCCTTGGGAAACTGATTACCAGGCTATAGTGAGGAAGTTTGGAGGGAGAGGCTATGGAAATTGTGTGCCAGAGATTGTTTTTTGGAATTTGAGAGACTCAATGGCAACCCCTATTCCAGGAAATCAAGAAGGAGTCGCACTGGTGAGTGGATTCTCAAAAAATTTGATGACTTTGTTCTTGGAGGATACTGAAAAATTAGGTCCAGTAATTGTCATGGAGGCTGCAATTTCTAGGAAGGAGTACAAGAAGCTCGCAGTTCTTTACTGATCTAATCTGCTTGTAAAATACCTTTCCCGAGCCTCCATTCTTGGATGTGAACTTTTGATTCTCAAAGATTACAATATTGCTTATCTAATGAATCGAGATTGTTTTCTAGCATGGAAGAATTGTGTTTTCTATTCATAATTTTGCTGATCTATAATTCATACTATTTAACAAACCCTTTTCCAGAAAAGAAGAATTGGATTCTCTATTCATAGTATTACCCAACCAACCATATCCATATGTTAAACTTTCCATATACTGGCACAACGAAAATTTTCTCTTTACATGTCGTCTGGCCCCCAAAAGAACAACATACAACATTGTTCCTTGCATTTATTTTCTGCCCTGCACCTCAAAGGAACTACACACTAAACTGTTCCTTGCATCTCTTCTAGCTTGCATATACAATTTTGCTACAAAATTTTGATCATCAATTTTCACCTTTGTTTTAACCCTAAATCACCAATTTTTTCATGCTAAAAAGTTCCTCAAACATTAATATATCATGCAGGCTCAAATTCACATAAAGTCCATGGTATAAGTCCTAGTTGTGAACATTAAAAAATGCATCAAATAAGCCCACGAAAATGCATCAAATAATGTCACACAGGAGAATAGAAGAAAAGTTGCAAAAGAAAACCGAGAGATAACATCGGACAAACATAAGGCAGAGTGTTGTCACCAAATCTGGCACCAATTGCATAAGGAGGATAAACAGTTCAAGAAATTTTTGTAGTTATTCAAGCAACTGCATATCATTTTTGCTCCATGCCTAGAATTAAGATAAATCCTAATGCACTTAAGTATGCATTTCATGAACCAACAATATTCATGTAAAACTATAACAAGGAATTTAATCATTCCTTTAATAATTCTTTACTTCTTGAAATGAAGTAAACTACCAGGAATATTATTATTCCAAATTATCCATTTCTTGTTCTTTTCTCAAACATAATTTCCAACATTTCAATCCATTCAATCCATGCTCTTTAATTCCATCAATCAAATGAAATTCACCCAAGAATGTATACTATCTCAAAATTTCCAGCTTTTTTCTCATTAAACCACATCTCACTAATTAATTCATATATTTTAATACATATTCCAAATTTGCTCCAAAATGTTCCTATTTCACTTAGCTATCATTTTATGGCCTGATTTCACAGCAACAACAGAATTCTAGCTGGTTTTCTGCACATTTTCAAGGCAGAAATTCCGCCTTTTCTTTCATTTTTCACCAAAATCTTATTCCATCTTGTTAATTATTTTATCTAGCACCTAACTCTAATTAATTCCTCCATTTTCCATCAAGTTTTCTTCCTCAAAACTCACTGTTTCCTCAGTATTTTCCTGCAAAAAATGACACACACACAACAGCAAAATCTGGCAGCCATTAAACCATTTTCCATGCTTACATGATTTCAACTAACATTAAATTTATTCCTTTACTTTATTTAATCTTTTCTTCATTAACTTCATCAACTTTCAGCCATCAAAATCTTTTCAAACATCATCAAAACTGCACTATAGCATAACAAATCCTTGCTAAATGCTTTTCTATGCAATCCGCTACACAAGAGAGCAAAAATAGCAGTATAGCTACAACGACCACAATGAACAGAATCAACAGACATCTATAATCCCACTCTCATACAGCTGCATTATGAAACTACCAATGAGGAGGTAAGCTAAAAAGAAACAAAAAGGGAATTCACTGTGCATACGGGTATTCACTCTCACACAGCAAGAATCACACAATTACTCCACTGTGCATACGAGAATTCAAAAAGAATTGTAAGAATGCGTATGCACGCAACAAAATTGGGAATGCGCAACTATTACCCATTATGCCACGAGATGCAAGAGAAGAGAGATTACCAGAGATCTCGTACCCACTAGGCCACGATGCACAGTGGAGGCCGCAGCAACAATTTGGTGGTCACGGTTTCAGAAGTAAGGAACCGAGAAGAACAAATCCCGCGCCTGATTAAAACACCTCGGCACTTGAAATTTTCTATTTGGGACCAATGTATATCGGTTGGAAGAGCCTTGAACCGGTGCCTGAAGGAGTATATATAGAGCACAATGAGGGGTTGGAAGGGATTTGAGAGGGGTTAGCCGAAGAAGATAGAGAAAATGGGAGAAAACACAATGGAAGGGAAGACAGGACAGGGATGTATAGTCGTTGAGATTTGCGAGGAATTTTCCATTGCTAATCCCTCACTATTAGAGAGGGATTTGAAACGGAAATAAAAATAAAATAAATATAATAAATCGCTAATCCCTCGCTAATTAGTGTGCGATTAGCGAGGGATATATTCAGCGACGAATTAGCGAGGGTAAACCTCAGTGGAGTTTTAATGCCTTTCTGATCCCTCGCTAATTGTGTCGTATTAGCGAGGGATTTTTGAATTTCATATTCCGCAAAAAAATCCGCATTGCTTTGAAGGTAAAAGTTTTTGGGTCCCTCGCTGATCTTTCTCTAATCCCTCGCTGGTATATCCGTCGCTATTTAGCGAAGGATTAACATTTTCCTCACTTTTTTCAGTACTCTACTGAGAAAAAATATTTATTTCTAGCAACACTTAGCTACTTCCGACTTACTTACGGAGTAAAAGTATGAAATAGTTCGCCAATGAATAATTCTAAATAATCATCACGGTGTTTGTTTAGATTTAATTAACATTGATCATGTTACGCTTACTAATATATATATAAAAAGTTTAATTAGTATTGATGTGTTTTCATATCTCAAAATTGTATTTATTATGCTAATCAAATGTAATAAAACATAATATATAAAACTCCGAGTGCATACGTAAACTCTTATAGTTATTAAATGTGTGTTCGTATTTGCATAATTATACATCGATCGACGACCGTATGCATGATCGATGCATCAAATAAATATATATATATATATATATATATATATATATATATAGTATATATGCATATAAAGTGATAAATGAATTATATATATACTACACATGACGAGCTTGTACAGAGGTATAATGTATGCATATCATTTAATCATAATCTATACTTCTTAACTTGCTGATGGTAATTACATATGTATTGAATGTAAATACATTGGTTATAATTAAACAAATAATAAAGAATTAAGTATTCATAAGGATATTACATAAAAAAATTTACCACACACAAAAGTATCGTGAAGAAAAATTTGAGTATTCACAAAATGGAGAATCCCTCGCAAATCCCTTGGAAATTAGCGAGGGATTAGTGAAGGAAACAATCAGCGACGGATTAGCGAGGGATATTTAATATCCCTCGCTGAATAAACTCCAATCCATCGCAAATCACTGCTGGGATTTGCGACGGATAATTCCGCCTCTATTCCCATGTAAATTAGCAAGGGAATAGCTTCGGTAACATCGAAAATCCGAAGCTAAAAATTTACCGCGAATATTAAGTAAAAATAAAATATCCGTCGCTAATCCCTATCAAATTAGCGACGGATTAGAATGGGATATCTTTGTCCATCGCTAATTTGAAAGGGATTATAGTTAACGCTGATCCGTAGCTAATCAACTAGGGATTAGCGACGGAAAGTCAATCTGTCATCTGTCCCTCTCTAATCCCTCGCAGATTTAGCGAGGGAAAATTCCCTCTCTAATTTACCTCGCTAATTCTCTGTTTTCTTGTAGTGTGGCTTACTTTTAGCCAGTGAGTAGTCCACTCACTTCATGATATAGGCGTATTTCGAATACGTAGAACATGACCAGTAGTAGTGGTTTCTAAAAGTACTATATGGTTGAAACCTAGACTACTACCACTACAGCGTGGACTAGTACTCTATGACTTGGGTATGAGTTGGTGGTCTGGCGAAGCTGGAAGCATATGCTTTGATATGCTATAGTTGAGGTTCTATCAGAGGGCCAATATACTTGCATGTTGGGTATGCATGACTAATTAGTTAAGATAGACTTGTACAAAATAATTTCTATACTATATCGCCTCTTGTGGTTGCCCGGATGATCTAAATATCCATGGCCCTGGGAAACGTGACTTAGATGTTTGCTTTAGGGTAATTCCCTTGAAAAGCGGAAACACTCCAAGAAGTCGTGGATCATTGGATTAGAAGCCTAATGATGGTAAATGTCATTTAGAGAGGTGTTAGTACACTTCTTCATCTCTAAATGTATGGTGATGTGTAGAGGGGTATTTTAGTCATTTCACTTGTAGGTCAGAGACTTTGCTAATGCAGCATTATCCTTAAGGTCAATATTTTCATATGGTGATATTAGGAAGTATTTAAAATGTAAAATACATCTATTTATATAGTAGGGATATTTTGGTCATTTTAGTAGCCAAGACGATGTGTCTTTTTGGTCCTCGGAATAGCCCATAAGTTCTAATTAATTTTTGGGTTGAAAAAATGATCTCAATTGAGAGAGTTTTATTTTATTCAGGAAGTCTAATTTATTATTGGACTGGAATAAAATAAATGGAGAGAAATTTATTATCTGGTTTAATTGGTTAATTAATTATTCAGGACTTGGGTCCAGTTTGAATAATTAGAAAATTAACCGGGACTTAAACTAGAGGAAAATAATTATTACTTAATTATTTATTAGGTTATTTATTTAATTAAATTCCAAGAAATAAATAATTAAAGTTTAATTATTTTTGGTTCATTTGGGTTTATTAATTATTTATTGAGTTATTTATTTAATCCCAAGGAAAATAATTAATGTTTATTATTTTAGGGCTTTTTGGGTCCAAAAAAAAATAAATATTATTTTGGCCCAATAGCCTGGACTATAGGATTTTTTCGGATACAGTTAAGAAGAGTTTAGGGTGAAGCCAAAATTTATTTTGTAAATAATATTCGTATATTAAATTCCGAGAATATTATTTTTGTCAAAATAATTATTTTTGGTTTCATGACTCTTGGCTTTCGGTGTGAAAAAAATAAAATAAAATAAAATAGAAGGGGAAAAATATATTTTTCCCGAGTCTCTTGCCTCTCGGTCTCTCGTGTCTAATCTCCTTCTGGCTTTTGGCTTTGCATTAAAAACCAAAGGAAGCCAACCGAGAGGGTGCGTGTGTCTCTTGGTTTTCTGGCTTCTGGGTTTGGTTTGTGTATGAAGCCAATGCTTATAAAGCCATCTGAGACGTGAAGATGAGATATCTGAGTAGCTTTTCTTCTTCCCATTTTCTTTACTCACCGAAAGTTATTGGGCTGTGGTCATATTCTGAGAATTGAAGAGCCTAGCATTAAAGACTCACCAGAGGAGAAGGAAGGAAGCTTCATTGCACTGGACGGAGGAGAGGAAAGCTGTTCTTCAGTTTCAAATCATTCTTCCTCAATTTTCAAGTTTTAAGGCTCCAAGAGGTATGTTTTCATACCACCATGCTGCTCCAATACTGTGTTTAATGTTAATGTTCTTCCATTTTTATTTCCATCGTAAGCATGCTCTGTCTATGTTCAATTCCTTCAAGTGGTATCAGAGCAAGGATTTGATTGACTTAGGGAGCATGTTAGTTAATAAAAATGGAGAAGAACATTGTTTGGAGCTTAAACATGTGATCCTACGCTATTTATGGTACGGAATGTGTGTTCTGTATTTTTCACAGAGCTTTCTGTGAAATTTTGATTTTGAGTTTTGATCATATAAACCCAATTTAAATGGATGTAGGCGGTTGTTGTTTTGGTTTGGATGAGTTTTTGTAATGAAAAATGTCCAAAGAAACCAAAGGGATCAAACCCAGAAGAATTGCAGAGAAACAGCGCGTAGAAAAATTCTCTGGAGAAGACGATACTATTCATAAGCCGCCATTGGAGCCGAGCCGTTTGCGCCGAGCCGCCTTCTGTTTGTGTCTAGAGCCGCATCTATCGAGCCGTTGGAGCCGAGCCATTTCTGTTGATTTGAAGCCGATTCAATTGCAGAATTGAAATTCAATTACGCGCGGGTTGTAGATGAGTCGAGCGTGCGAAACCGGGCCAACGCGCGGATCCTTCGCGGGTCAACGGCAGAGACAAAGCGGGCAGGGTCGCAACTACAAGTGATCCAGTGCGGCTGGTGCACCACAGCCGTGGTGGGCCGCAGGCCAAATGGGCCCGAATCCGGTGCGGCCGGTGCAGTGGACCGCCAGTCAAAATTTTTTATTTTTTTTAATTTTTTAATTTGGGTCTCATACCAGGCGAAGTTAATATTTTTGCAATAGTTTATATTCTTAGAATATATTTGCATGAAAAATATTAGTAAGGGATTTTAGGATTAAACAAAATAATTAATTAATTAATGATATTATTTGGGCACTTAGGTTTAAAAATATAAAAGCATGAAAATATTTATTGTTTTCTGGCATGCTATTTATTTTGTATACTTATGTGCGCGGTTTCTCAAAGACCAAAGTTTTTGAAAATATTTATACAAGGAAAACATTTTTCTTTAAAAAAATTAAATGGTTATTTTAACTTGAACAAAAATTAATCCTTTGATATTTTCTTAAAGGATTTAGTCCTTGACATAGAAAATATATTGGATTTAGATATTTTTGTAAGTTAAAATAGAAAGCCATTTTATTTTATTTTGCACAAGAAAAATTATTTTGTTAAATAAAATTGAGGCCAAAGTCTTGAGAAAGTTTTAATTGGAAAATTTTTGAAATCATTAAGTTTTAACTTAAATAAAATTACTCTATGGAAAAATCTCTCAAAGGATATAATTCTTGACATAGAGATTTTGATAGACTTGGATATTTTATTTTTAAATTAAAGGAAAACTTAATGAAAATTTCAAAAGGCTATTTTTCTAGAAAACTTTATTTTAAAAGACTAAGTGGGAAAGGGGTTCCAACGGCCTCACGGCTTCCATCACGGTCCTCATTAGAGATCGTAGGTCCCCTCGCGTCACCCTAGGAGTGAACCCATATAGGATAGGGATACCACAAGGATCTAGATCTAATGGAATGATGTAATTAATAATCCGGGACACGTACTATAATCGGCCAGCCTACGTTGGAGGTTATAGTGCAAGGAATGTCCTTGGGAAATGAGAGGAAATGGCCATCCCACGATGGAGTTATTCTCTAGATCATTACCTAAAAGGGAAATTAATTTGTGGTAGTTAATACACTTAGCTTAGGAAACTGTTAATCTTCCAAAGAAGCTATGTCAGTTTTCCTAAGAGCCAAATTAATTTCAGTGCACAAATTTATTTTTACAAACTAAATCTTTTCTTTTATTTTTCGATTTTTCGGAAATGGTAGGAGGTTCTTTTAGTCATTTGGCTGTTATTCTCCGTGAGAATAAGTTAATAGGACCAAATTATGTAGACTGAAAGAGGAACCTGGACATAATACTCACAGCCGAGGAGTATAAGTATGTCCTTTACGAGACCTGCCCTGAAATCAGGGAAGGTTCCACCGATAAAGAGCAAGAGGCTGAGAAGGCATAGAAGAAGGTTAATGAAATGGCACGTTGCTATATGCTAGCCTCCATGTCTAATGTGCTCCAATCTAAATACGAGCACATGGCTTCTGCGTATAACATTAGTCATTCATTGGCCACTATGTTCATAGATAAGAGCCGACCCGCATGGCAGGAGGCTTTTCGAACTATAATAAACACTAAGATGGCTGAGGGAGCATCAGTCAGGGAGTATATGCTCAAGATGATTGCTGCTATCGAGGAGGCAGAAATCTTAGGGGCTATCATTGACCCCGAGAGCCAAGTGGACATGGTTCTTGAATCTCTACCGAGTTCCTTTACTCAGTTCAAACTAAATTACAATATGAACAAGTTAAATATAAGTTTGACTGAGTTGATGAAGGAACTTCAGATGGTAGAGAAGGTCATGAAGCCACATTCAATGGCCATGATTGCTAAGGCTTCTTCCTCAAGAATTGGGTCCAAGCCCAGAAAGTTTAAAAGGAAGAAGGGAAACGCAGTAGCTCAGCTCAAGACCTAACCCAAAGATAAACTGAATGGCAAGTGCTTCAAATGTGGGAAGAAGGGATACTGGAAAAAGAGTGTCCAGATCTTCAAGCCAAGAAAAATCCCACAAGTAATGTTTTCTATCTAGAGTCTGTTGGATTGTATACCCTCTTAGACTAGATTTCTGATGTAAAATCGAATGTTTTAATAAAAAGAATTTATTTTCAGAAATTATTTATGAATATATTTTTTGTTTATGCACAATTTTCGTTTAGAGCAGACCCATTGTGTTTAAATAAGTGATCCATGTGAATGGTGATCTTTCACAGTGAGGTATGGATCATGGGTTATTTAACACATAAACATTTGTCCTTAACCGATTGATGAGAATGTGAATCTTAACATATTTAGATTATTATGTTATGAATTCCAAATGGGGAATGGCTTACCTTTAGCCAATGAGTAGTCCACTCACTTCATGACATAAGCGTATTACGAATACGTAGGACATGACCTGTAGTAATGGTTTCTAAAAGTACCATATAATAGAAACCTAGACTACTACCGCTATAGCGTGGACTAATGCTCTATGATTTGAGTATGAGTTGGTGGTCTGACGAAGTTGGAAGCATATGCTTTGATATACTATAGTTGAGGTTCTATAGTAGAACCAATATACTTATTTATTGGGTATATGTGATTAGTTAGTTAAGAAAGATTTATACAAGATAGTTTATACACTATATCGCCCATTGTGGTTGTCCGAATGGTCTAAAATGTTCAGGACCCTAGGAAACATGACTCGGATGTTTGCTTTAGGGTAGCTCCCTTGGAAAGCGGAAACACTCCAGGAAGTCGTGGATCATTGGACTAGAAGCCTAAGGATGGTAGATGTCATTTAGAGGGGTGTTAGTACACTTCTTCCTCTCTAAATGTACGGCGATGTGTAGAGGGGTATTTTAGTCATTTCACCTGTAAGTCAGAGACTTTGCTAATGCAGTATTGTCCTTGGGGCCAATATTTTCTTATGGTGATATTAGGAAATATTTAAAATGTAAAATACAACTATTTATATAGCAGGGGTATTTTGGTCATTTTAGCAGCCAAGGCGATGTGTCTTTTTGGTCATCGAAATAGCCCGTAAGTCTTGATTAATTTTGGGTTGAGAAATTGGTCTCAATTTAAGGGGATTTTATTTTATTTAATTTAATTTTATTCAGGATGTCTAATTTATTATTAGACTGGAATAAAATAAATAAATAAATAAAATAAAATTAGGAGTTGAGAGAAATTAATTTTCTGGTTTATTTGGTTAATTAATTATTTAGGGCCTAGATCCAGTTTGAATAATTAGGAAATTAATCTGAGCTTAAACTAAGGGAAAATAATTAATGATTAATTATTTATTGTGTTATTTATATAAGCCTAGGAAATAAATAATTAAAGATTAATTATTTTGATTCATTTGGGCTCATTAATTATTTATTGGGTTATTTCTATAAGCCCAGAAAATAAATAATTAATATTTATTATTTTGGACCTTTTGGGTTCGAGAAAAATAATAAATATTATTTCGGCCCAATAGCTTGGACCGTAGGGTTTTTTTCAGATACGGTTTAGATGAGTTTAGGGTAAAGCCAAACTTATTCTCAGGATAACATCCGAATGTTTGAAATATGATATCCTGGGGATATGTTTATCAGATATTGGAGACCTAGTTTTAGCTAATAATAAAACAAGACTTTGGTAGATAGAAAAACCCTAATTTTCCCTAGCTTTTCTCTCTAGCCTCACGTAGGACTCCCAAAGGTCTCTTTGTTGGCAAAAGCTCTCTCTTTCGTGAGTTTTGTGTAGCCTCTTGTTCTTGTTTCTTTGCTAACTAATAGCAAGAGAACCAAGGAGATTTAAGACCATTCTTCTTCACTGTCGTGTTCACCGACTAGAAGTTGGGCAGTGGCATATTCTAAGAGCTAAAAAGTTTGGCGTTCATACAAATAAGGCGAAGTAGGAGGCTAGCGGGTTATCAACCGGAAGCTTTTTCAAGTAGGCAAGGCGAAGCTATTCCTGTCGTTCAATCTACTCCTACTCAACCTAGTAGGTTTAAAGCGCGCAAATGTATGATCTTAACGCTTCCGTGCGGCCATTAAGGCTTGTGTTTTTTTCTCTCTATTTTTTTTCCCGTGAAGCATGCTCCCCTGTTTTTCCTTGCCTTCAGAGTCTATATCAATGGTTGGATCAACTTCCACTTGGATTGTTGATTCAGGAGTCACTGATCATATCTATAACTCCTTCCAGGGGTTTAGAAAGATAAGTAAACTCAAGAAGGGCGAACATGGATTACGCGTGAGAAATTGAACACAAGTCTGGGCCCTTGCAGTGGGAGAGCTGGATCTTATTTTTTATTGTAATAAGAAAGTGGTTTAAATAGATATTTTATATGTACCTGGTTTTCGTCAGAATTTGATTTTAGTTGCGAAACTTATAAATCAAGGATATTCTGTATCTTTTCATTCTGGTATTTCTATCAGTAGAATGGAGAAATATTATGTACTGAGCAAATGTATGGAAATCTATTCTATTTAAACTCTATTAACAATCAATCAAATAACACTTAATCTGAACCTTTAACTAAGAAGAGAAAGACTAATGTCAATGACTCATATCCTTGGCATCTGAGGTTGGGTCACATCAACTCAACCAGGATTCAGAGGCTAATCCATGATGGGCCTTTGAGCTTATTGAGATTGGAAGATTGGCTTCGGTGTGAATCCTGCCTAATGAGAAAGATAACAAAAGGGTCTTTTATCCCAAAGGCGGAAAAAGTCAAGGAGGTACTGAGCCTTGTTCATACTGATGTGTGTGGTCCATTGTCTACACTAGCTAGAGGAGGTTTTGAGTTCTTCATAACTTTCACAGATGATTGTACAAGGTTTGGTTACGTTTACCTGATGAGATGCAAGTCTGACTCTTTTGATAAATTCAAAGAATTTAAGGCTGTAGTGGAGCGTCAGACAGGTAAATTATTTAAGACCTTATGATCGGATCGTGGTAGAGAGTACCTCTTTGGTGAATTCAAGGACTACATGGTACATCATGTGATAGTATCCCAACTCTCTGCGCCGGGGACACCCCAGCAGAATGGAGTAGCTAAGAGAAGGAACAGGACATTGATGAAAATGGTCAAAAGCATGATGTCTTATGCTACTCTTCCAATATTTTTTTGGGAATATGCCCTGGAAATAGTAGCATATATTATGAACTTGGTGCCTTCCAAGTCAGTACCTAGGACTCCCTATGAGATGTGGACTGGGCATAAGCCAAGTTTGAATCATCTCAGGATATGGGGTTGTCCAACTTATGTATTGATCAAGGGAGACAAGTTGGAACCAAGATCAGAATTATGCTATTTTGTTGGGTATCCAAAAGGAACAAAGGGTGGTTACTTTTATCATCCTAAGGAGCAAAAAGTACTGGTCAATACCAATGCTAGATACTTAGAGGATGATCGAAGTACTTCCACAAAATGTTCAACTAGGTTGGAACTCGAGGAGAAGTTATCTTCGGAAGCAACTTCTTCTGACCCGATTGTGGAACAAGAAGAGGTACAACCTCAAGAGCCTGTACAAATGGTGCTTTGTCACAGTGGGAGAGTGTCTAGGGTTCCAGATAGATGGTATGGAGAAGTTTTTGAGCTGGTCGCTAACCATCAAGAACAAGACCCCACTAGATACGAGGAGGCAATTACTGATGCCGATGCAAATCTATGGCAGGAAGCAATAAAAGTCGAGATTGAGTCTATATACTTCAATCAGGTCTGGGATCTTGTAGCTTCACCTGAAGGGATAAAACCTATTGGGTGTAAGTGGGTGTACAAGAGGAAGGGGGGAGCGGATGGGAAGGTGAAAACCTTCAAAGTTAGGCTTGTGACAAAAGGGTATATTCAGAAAGAAGGGATCGATTATGAGGAAACCTTTTTCCTTGTGGCCATGCTTAAATCCATCCGTATCCTTCTTGCTATCGCATGTCACTATAATTACGAGATATGACAAATGAATGTGAAGACGACATTTTTGAATGGCCATCTTAGCAAAGACATCTATATGTCCCAACTGGAAGGTTTTATTACTGAAGGCCAAGAACATATGGTTTGCAAGCTTAAGAAGTCCATTTATAAACTTAAGCAAGCATTTAGAGTATGGAACACTCGTTTTGATGAGACTGTAAAGTCTTATGGTTTTATTCAAAATAAGGATGAACCATAGGTGTATAAGAATCTTGAGGGATTTAATGTGGTTTTTCTTGTCTTATATGTGGATAACATTCTGCTCATTGGAAATGATGTAGGGTTATTGTTATCTACAAAGGTTTGGCTATCTAGTCAATTTAGTATGAAGGATTTGGGAGAAGCCAATTACATTCTCGGGATTAGACTTCTTAGAAATAGAAAGTAGAGAATATTGGGATTATCCTAAGTCGCATACACTGACAAGATGCTGGCCAAGTATAGTATGGACTCGTGCAAGGGAGCTCAAATCCCTTGTAGACATGGGTTGTCACTTTCTTTAAGGGACTGTCCTAAGTCTCAAGGAGAAAATGACAGAATGAGTAGGATTCCCTACGCTTCGACTGTGAGAAGTCTCATGTACGCTATACTGTGTACTAGGCCAGATATCTGCTTCGCTGTAGGCTTAGTTAGCAAATATCAGTCAAACCCTGGGGAGGTTCATTGGCAAGCTGAGTATGTGGCATCTTCGGAGGTATCTAAGGAAGCAGTCTGATTCCGAAAGTTCCTTTCAAAACTTGAAGTCGTGCCACATATGGATAGACCGATTGTGATGTACTGCGACAACACTGGAGCAGTATCGCAGTCAATGGAACCTTGGAACCACAAGGAGGGGAAGCATGTAGTAAGGTAGTACCACCTGATTCGAGATTTTATCCAGAGACGGGCAGTCATGGTGGTGGTACAAATTACCTCTGAGAACAATCTAACAGAGCCATTCACCAAGTCTTTGACTGAGAGGGTTTTCAAGAGACACTTAGACGCCATTGGGGTGGGCACCTATGGACTTAGCTAGTCTTAGAGTGCAAGTGGGAGATTGTTGGGAATATACCCTTTTAGACTAAGTTTCTAATGTAAATATCGAATATGTTGATAAAAGAATTTATTTATCGGAAATCGTTTGTGAAATAATTTTCTTTATTTGTGTACATTTTCGTTTGGAACAGACTCATTGTGTTTGAATAAGTGATCCATGTGAATGGAGGTCTTTCACAGTAAGGTATGGATCATGGGTTATTTAAACACATAAACAGTTGTTCTTAACCGATTGATGAGAATGAGAATCTCTTCATGTTTAGGTTATTATGTTATGAATTTCAAATGGGGAATGACTTACCTTTAGCTAGTGAGTAGTCCATTCACTTCATGACATAGGCATATTTCGAAAATGTAGAACAGGACCAGTAGTAATGGTTGCTAAAAGTATTATATGGTTGAAACTAAAACTACTACCGCTACAGTGTGGACTAGTACTCTATGACTTAAGTATGAGTTGGTGGTCTGGCAAAGCTGGAAGCATATGCTTTGATATGCTATAGTTGAGGTTCTATCGGAGGGCCAATATCCTTACATGTTGGGTATGCGTGACTAGTTAGTTAAGACAGACTTGTACAATATAGTTTCTACACTATATCGCCCCTTGTGGTTGTCCAGATGATCTAAATATCCAGGGCCCTGAGAAACATGACTTGGAAGTTTGCTTTAGGGTAGCTCCCTTGGAAAGCGAAAACACTCTAGGAAGTCGTGGATCATTGGACTAGAAGCCTAAGGATGGTAGATGTCATTTAGAGAAATGTTAGTACACTTCTTCCTCTCTAAATGTATGGCGATGTGTAGAGGGGTATTTTAGTCATTTCATTTGTAGGTTGGAGACTTTGCTAATGTAGTGTTGTCTTTGGGGTCAATATTTCCTTATGGTGATATTAAGAAATATTTAAAACACAAAATACATCTATTTATATAGTAGGGGTATTTTAGTTATTTTATTAGCCAAGACGATGTGTCTTTTTTGTCCTCGGAATAACCCGTAAGTCCTAATTAATTTTTGGGTTGAAAAAATGATCTCAGTTGAGAGAGTTTTATTTTATTCAGGAATAAAATAATTATTATTGGACTGGAATAAAATAAATGGAGAAAAATTTATTATCTGGTTTAATTGGTTAATTAATTATTCAAGACCTGGGTCCAGTTTGAATAATTAAAAAATTAACCAGGACTTAAACCAGAGGAAAATAATTATTACGTAATTATTTATTGGGTTATTTATTTAATTAAATCCTAAGAAATAAATAATTAAAGTTTAATTATTTTTTGTTCATTTGGGTTCATTAATTATTTATTGGGTTATTTATTTAATCCCAAGGAAAATAATTAATGTTTATTATTTTGGGACTTTTCGGGTCCAAAAAAAATAATAAATATTATTTTGGCCCAATAGCCTAACTATGGGATTTTTCTGGACACAGTTCAGAAGAGTTTAGGGTGAAGCCAAAATTTATTTTGTAAATAATATTTGAATATTAAATTTCGGGAATATTATTTTTTTCAAAATAATTATTTTTGGTTTCATGACTTTTAGCTTTCGGTGTGAAAAAAAATAAAATAAAATAAAAGGGGAAAAAATATATTTTTCCCGAGTCTCTTGCCTCTCAGTCTCTCGTGTCTAATCTCCTTCTGGTTTTTGACTTTGCATTAAAAACCAAAGGAAGCCAACCGAGAGGGTGCGTGTGTCTCTTGGTTTTCTGGCTTTTGGGTTTGGTTTGTGTATGAAGCCAATGCTTATAAAGCCATCCGAGACGTGAAGATGAGATATCTGAGTAGCTTTTCTTCTTCCCATTTTCTTTGCTCACCGAAAGTTATTAGGCTGTGGTCATATTCTGAGAATTGAAGAGCCTAGCATTAAAGACTCACCGGAGGAGAAGGAAGGAAGCTTCATTGCACTGGACGGAGGAGAGGAAAGCTGTTCTTCAGTTTCAAATCATTTTTCCTTAATCTTCAAGTTTTAAGGCTCCAAGAGGTATGTTTTCATGCCACCATGATGCTGCCATACTCTGTTAATATTGTTTGTTCTTCCATTTTTACTGTCCCGTGAAGTATGCTCTGTACATGTCAATCCTTCAATGTTGATAAGTTTACTGACCCTATGGTTAAAGATGAAAAGACTGGCACCTGTTATTGTGTTGATCACTTGCTCCAGGATTTTTGGAAAGAAAAGCTTGAGAAAAACTCAAATCTTAGTGCAGAGAAGGCAGCTGAATTCAAGCTCAAGGCTACATTATTGGCACTATGTGGATTTTTAATATATATCTTTCACATTTTTTTAATTAAGAATTCAAGATTTAGTTCTAGAATTATTATAAGATGTTTGTGGAGATTGTCAATCCCTTTCCAACCTGCATGTAGGATTTACAAATTCAAAAAAAAAAAAAAGAACAAAAAAGAATAAATAAAAAGGTAAAAAATTAATTATTTTTGGCAAGATACTTTTAAATTGCAATATGTAATGGGATTTAGCTTGAAGTGATGGCCTTTGGTGGTACTTGCCAATTGGTTAATAAATAAAGAGTGGCATATAAACCTACAGGTAGATAAATTTTATTGTATTGCCTATAAAACATTGATGTTTGATGGATATATGTACATGGCATGGTTACATTTCTTCTCGAGAATTGCTTAATTTTAATATGTCCTTACAATTTAATTCTATATTTAAAATGCCGCTCATTCTAGGCCCTTGACAAGACTGCAGGGTGTTTGATTTCGTTTTTGTATATGATGATAAGTATGAACTGTTTAAAAGCCCATTAGTTATTGACTGATGATGCATGCAAGCTTCCTGAAATTGTATTGCCTGTCTTTTATGACATTTTATATAATTAAGCAAGCCAAATATAGCACATGGGAATGAAAAGCTAAAATCATTTTGATATCCTCTTCAGGTCTTCTTAAGCTGCACCATGATATGAGGGCGTGCGAATATGAAGACATACATATCTTGTGGGAGATGCTTATAAAAAATCAATCAGAGGTCACAAAATCTGTTACAAGAAATGGCAAAGACTGCTTTTCAAATATTATTGAGTGGGCAAAGCGTGCTTCGTTGCTTTGCTACCATGGTTTATAATCATTCTGCTAATTAGTTTCAAGCCTCAGAATTCTTCTGTTGTGTGCAATAAGAGTTACTGTTAGCAATTTTGTGATGTCATAGATGAAAAATATCATTTTTCGATTGTACTAGAAAGGAAAAAGAACTGGAAATGATTATAGATTCAGGATATGAGACCAACACTATTTCAAGTTGTTGTTTGTCTCGTGCATCTAGAATATACTTAGCAAATGGTGTGCAACATATTCTGTGTGTTAGGCCACAAGAATTTGTAAACAAGCATAATTTGCCGGATGCTCTGTCTTTCAAAATATTGTATGTGGTGCATGTGTCATGCATCTAAATGTGCCTGCATAAAGATCTCTATTACACTACCAATAGAGATTAAACTTGTTTAGGTATATGTGAGATCGGTCATTTTTTTATGCAGGTAGTGTCCTGTTTTCTTCTTCAGTTTGATATGCTTGGATTTTGTGGTTGCATTTTCCAGCCCTGTGAATTAGTTAGGAAGGTGTCCTTACCTTCTTGTAATGTCATTGCTTTTCTTCTACTTCTTTCTTGCAGTACTATTCAGAAGTACCTTAGTTCACTCCATATGTTATCTTAGGTTCTTCTATTCCCTAGTGCTGAACATTTTTTTTTCCTTTTTTCATTAGATCAACAATTAGTAAAGCTACCTACGATTTATAACCTAACGAGAAATGTTTTCAGGAATTTAGTTATCACCCTCTCAATGAGGCATTTTGCAGATTAAATGTCTGATTTAGAAGACGTATGTTGCTCGTCATGGAGAAAATTTTGGTGAATTTTTCTTTCTTTTTTCCCTGATAGGTGATCTACATGTAATTCTAGAGATCTGTGCTCATGTTTTTTGCAATTCTTATATGGCTTTTCTCTTTCTGAGTTCAACATTTTTCTTTTTGTCCCGTTGTTGGGTTGGTTCATTATAAGTACTATTTGACTTTCTTTAGAGCTTGATTGAGTGATTTATTTATTTTGGAGTCTATAGGATTCATTTCTTGATAGAAATTTACTTTATGGTTACCTGATTTTCCTGATTCTTGTTGTGGATTTTTCCCTTTTTTTTTTGTTCTTTAGCATTAGTTACATTTTCACAACCGGTTTGCGAAGGGAAATGACTCTATTGTTAGTTTTGCCTGATCCATCATGGACTTGGAATATTGTTTAGTGGACTTTTAGGTTAGATTTTGTCAAGGCTGTCTGCCTTTATCCCATCTTGGGAAATTAAATGGTTTTGTGCCATCTTAGAGCAATCTATCAGTGAAGCAATAATACTTCACATATTTCTTCAGATTGTGAGTTGTGATGCTTGTATGATTTCATTCATTTGATGCATATAAGTGGATATTTTTGTTTATTGCCAACTAGAACTAAAAGAAAATGAACAGAAGTTGATTGGACTCACTGGGGCTGTTGAATATCATAAATGTTTGTCTCACTTGGCATTATTGTTTTTAAAGGTGGCATTGATTCTATACATTATAGCTGGGGATCCGGACCTTTTAACTACCATTGAAGCTTTTAAGTTGCTTGATAGGTGTGGTTCCGATATAATAGAACATGGTGTACCTTATTCTAATCCATTGTCTGATAGTCCAGTTATCTAGGTTCACAATTCAGATAACTTATTTTGTTGTATTTCATTCTCTCCTTGGGCACTTGTTTATTTTACTTTTTTTCTCAGGTTGCTTCCACACGTTCTCTGGCAAGGGGGACAACTTTTGATAAAATGATCTCAATGCTGAAGGATGTAAGTCTTATAAGTATTCACCATCAACCTACTTTTAGATCCTTTGTTAGTAAATTATCAATGAATGTGAACGCTAACAAATTATTTTGTTAATATTAGGGTTGAATTGTTATTTTATATAAAAGATGTTGTAGAAGTGTAATTTTTTATGTCCTTTATTATTATAAATCACAAGTTGAAGTAACATTTGATAACTGAAACTAAGGTTAGCTTGTGCATGTGTTATATCTCATATTTCAATATTACTACTATTGTTGAGTTTGTTGTCTCAACTTCCATTGTTCCCTTGGTGGATATCTAAATCACTGTTACCAATTTTTGCCATTTGTTTTTCCTTTCTCTTTCTTTGCTTTTCACTATTTTTTTTTAAATACTTTTCTGTGCGAAAATGTTTTGGTGTACTATAAATTGTTTGGCTTTTATGTCGAATTCCTTTGTCTAACTAATTTCGCATTTTATGGTCTTTACAGGTTATGCCTCAGTTATCTTCTCCTATTGCACTATTCTCATATTACAATCCAATACTCAAGCGCGCTGTGGAAAAGTTCATGATCACGGTCAAAGATCATTTATTTACTAATGTCCTGTTGTGTTCTTCATAGCTGAGCATTTCAGCTTCCATCATACATGTATTTGATAGTCGCTCACACGTAGAACACAGAGATGCTCCACCCCCAACCCCCCACAAAAAAAAGAGAAAAAAAAAAAAGAAGAAGAAGAAGAATACCACTCCTGACTCAACAGAGGAAGAAATTGTGTCGTAGGCCATCATTTGTCTATTGATCTCTATTAGACACTCATTTCTACATCTCTGTATTTTTATTGGAAATGAAGGTATGCAACCCTGTGCATACGTGAAAACCCAAGATGTCTTTTCATTGCAACCAACCGTGATGCTGTTACTCATCTTATAGATGCACAGGAATAGGCAGGTTTACTTCTCCACTGTTCATCTTTATGGTTTATTTATTTTATCAATTCATTTTTACTGCTTCAAAGTTAAAAAAAGTTGAAGTTACTTAGTAAAAAAGAGCAAGCTGGCATATATTGATCCTTCTGCTTATGACATTTTTTCACTTAGAAGTTTGTCTCCTAATTTACACAATTTTATGTGGTCAAGATATGTCTTTTCTATGACAAGGTGACTAGGATCTTGAAGCTGATAATTTGTTTAAGACCTAAGAGATAAAAACTTGAATTTTCCAAGCTTTAAGCCCAGGAAGTTTCACACTGTGTAGTTAATTGGAAGTAATATTAAAGATGCCCGAACCTTGATTTTTACTACTATTATATTGCATCTTGCATATAGGTGGTAGTTCAATGGTTGGAGCCATTAGAGGATCTACTCAACGTGAACCGCATGTTGTGGGAAAGCCCTCCACATTTATGATGGATTATTTAGCAACCAAGTATGCGCCTCCACCTTGGTTTTCGCTATTTGCTTAGATTGTTGATTATGATATTAGACCATTTGAATTGGTGGGCAGAAGTATGTTAAAACTTTCCTTCATAAAAGCTACTCATTTCTTCTCATGTTAAATATCTAGCACTAAGAAAGTGTCATAATGGCTCTTAAAGGGTATCTGTGGATTCTCTAGTATGAGCCTTCAAGGAATCATCAGTGCATAGGCCTCTTATGCATGCTTTACTGTGTCTTTCACTTTTCAACTTATGGGTTCCTGGAGGGGAGGGAACAGAAGGAGATTAGCTGCATGTTCTTGAATTGTAGATTTACATCTATAAGACAAGAATATGTGTGCTTGACAAAAGCTCTCATCCTGTAATTGTGTAGTCTAACTATTGGTCTAGATGTTTGCTGCCATCTGCTAAAGGTAACACTGGCTGCACTGTGCATTTTCTATCGCACAAATATATAATACCCTAGTGATGTAATCAATCTAAGATTTAATGAATGAGATTTAACTCGAATAAACCTCACCAGGTTTGGCATCCAGAAGTCCCAGATATGCATGGTAGGTGACAAATTGGATACTGACATAAAACCAGAAAATGATATATGGTGTAGACAACTCAACATCTGACATAAAACCAGAAGAACCTAGAACTCATACTACAATGGCTTCTCACCTGCATATTGAACAGGTTTGGATCAATAATATCCTATGCACTTTTTGTCACAATAGTCTCTGATGCTTTCTCTTTTCATAATTCAAAAAATAAAAATGAGAATGATCTGTTCAATTTTAAGTGATTGTTATGAGGAATCTTTCCATGCTGCAGGATGTCAGACTTCATGCTAGAAATATAAGTAGCATTTTCACAATGGACAGTGGTCAGTAAATTGAAATATATATCATTATGTACATCTCATCCTTGCATTACTTTTTTTAGATTGCTAACTTATGCTTTTCCTTTTTCCTTTTTCTCTATTGAAAAATATAATGATGAATTTGGGAATCCAATATAGAAAAATAAAGTGAAGAGTTGGAAGGATAAGAAGAACAAGAAGAAAAAGGGTGCAAATAAGCCTGTAAAATAAGCTCCAGTTCCACGAGAGCAACATATCGAAGAAAAGCAACTGTAAGTTTTTCAAAAGCTGCAATAAATTCAAAACCACTAAAATGTTTTACTAATGATAACCTTGCCTATATTTGGGATGACATAAATTTTATCATTCTCCGTGCATCCAAAGTTTTCATATGTCGACTAATTTAAATTTAATGGCTTAGATGTACACATGTTCTGTTGATCTGAGATGTGATGCATATGCAAGTTAGCTAAGGCTATACAACCACTTTCAAGAGTTGTTCCATTACCAAAAACATAACTCACCCCTTACAGAACTATAATTATAGTGCGGTTGATCATTCTGGGCCTTTTTTTTTTCCACTATAGAGTAACTCATCCTGTGGATAGTGCCTATCCTCTTTGGCTTACTTCTGTTATTTGTGAGATCTAGTTTGCTTTCTCCCAGGTGTTGGATCAGTTCCCTAAGTGGACCCCTATAAACAGAGAAACATTTATTGACAGACTATATGCAAGGTATATACTTTTACATGAAGATAGTGTACATTTTGGTTGTTTTTTATTTCATAGAATTTAAGCATAACTATAGTACTTTATTGAGCAATAATAGAATATGACTATACTACAGATTCAAAGAATCTATTGGTTTATGAAGTATGTTGTATTGTCTCTCAAGTTTATTCACTCAATTCAAGCTAAAAACTTTTGTTGGCTTAAAAAATGATTTGGCATGAAACGTGACAATTTTTCCCTGATTGGCCAAGTATGAAAGAGAGGGTGAACCCTCTCAGCATGCTACAATGGACTTTTTTGTGAGTACAGTCGATCCAATGAAAGAATCTCCTCTGTTTATTGCAAATATTGTTCTTTCAATCCTTGCTGTGGACTATCCAGTTGATAAAGTCTCCTGCTATGTATCTGATGATGGGTGCTGCAATGCTTACCTTCGAATCTCTAGCAGAAACTGCTTATTTTGAAAGGAAGTGGGTTCCATTCTGCAAGAAGTTTTCAATTGAACCACAAGCACCTGAGTTTTATTTCTTGCAAAAGTTTGATTACTTGAAAGACAAAGTGCAACCTTCATTTGTCAAGGAGCGCAGAGGAATGAAGGTAAGAATTTGCAGCCACATCCTGCTTAGTACTCCTAGACAGTTATATGATACCTTAATGATAACATAGTAGTAGTTTTAGCACTACAATCCAATGATTGTTATTTTTGTTCCCTCTATTTCAGAGAGAATATGAAGAGTACAAAGTAAATGCCTTGGTAGCCAAGGCCCAAAAAACTCCAGAAGAGGGTGGACTATGTAAGATGGGACACCTTGGCCTGGAAATAACACACGCGACCACCCTGGCATGATTCAGGTCAAATTACTGAACCGTACTCTCTCTCATTTCTAATGACACAAGATGTTTCATTCCAATTGATCTAGGTGATCAACTTTATCTTCTGCCACTTGCAATCATAATCATTTTATTTGTTAAGAAGCTACTGCATCTAGATCCAATTACTTAGAGTGGCAACACAAAATTAATTAGATGAGTTCTTAGAAATGGAATACATAGTATAGCTTAGTCAGCTTGTGAATATGCCACGAAAAATGTAATCCTTATTTCAATTGTTTTCACATCTAGAATATGTATATTCCAACCAAATGATCAGTTGCAATTCTACCATGCTTTTACTTCCTTTATTTGTCCCTAGTGATTCTATAAATTTCATTTGTCATACACTCCCAATATAGTAGGCTTAATATGCTAAAGTCTTACATGTCCCCTTGTTAGGTTTTCCTAGGACATACCAGTGCCCATGATATAGATGGAAATGAACTTCCTCGACTGGTTTATGTCTCAAGAAAGAAGAGACCTGGCTATCAACACCACAAAAAAAACAGGTGCTGAAAATGCTTTGGTATGTATTACTTCTTGTGAAAGAGCTAACTTATTGCACAAATCTTACTATACTAATACACTTGTGCCAAAATTTTCATTTCTTACAGGTACGGGTTTCTGCAGTTCTCACAAATGCACCATACATTCTCAATCTTGATTGTGATCACTATGTCAATAATAGCAAGGCAATTCGTGAATCAATGTGTTTCTTCATGGATCTAGAAGTTGGCAGGGATGTGTGCTATGTGCAGTTCCCTCAGAGATTTGATGGTATTGATAAAAGTGACAGTTATGCTAATCGCAACACTGTTTTCTTTGATGTATGATTTCTTGTTCTATTAAATTCAGTGTCGTAAATGAAAAATCTATGGATTAAATGCAAGCCATCAAATGGTCTCTTTTTTCCTGTGAATGCTACACTTATCCCTTCAGTTCTGTTTTAGTTTTGACCTTTGCTTTACAACAGTACTTCACATATAATGACTACATATAGTATGTCTGATTGCCTTGCAGTAACTTATTTCATGAACTCAGTTTAACATGAAAGGGTTGGATGGCATTCAAGGACCTGTTTATGTGGGAACATGTTGTGTTTTCAATAGGCAGGCACTTTATGGTTATGGGCCACCATCTTTGCCCAGTATTCAGAAGGCTTCTTCATCTCATTCATTTTGTGGCAGCTGTTGTGATATACATCAAAAGAAAAAATATATATAATTAGTAATTATTAAATTTTTATTAATTATTTGTTATTAAAGTAATTAATTTATAAATAAAATTAATGATATAGTTGATTAGGAATAAGAATAGAAAATGATATTTTTGTCTAACTAATAGACATAAATGAATAAGGGTGTGGATTTAAGTTGGAGGAGTGTAGATTTAATCTATTCCTTAAGGATATTGATTCTCTAGGAAGAAATATGATTTATTATATAATAAAATTTAGACACATTTTATTTTGTGAAAATGTAACTTTGACTAATATGTTATAAATATCACTTTTTGGTTCTCATACTCACTATTCAAAAAATTATTGTGTATGTGATGATAAACAATGTAGACAAGATGTAATGTGAAATTTTATTTTTTTATCAAATATGTAATCTTATCAATATAAAAATTTTATAAAATTTGTAATTCATACATGGGCAAAATCTCCGCACGTAGTGCAGAGTCGCCAACTAGTAATTTACTAACAACGAAGAATTTTTCGCAATGCTAAAACATGAGAAACTGTACTGATCTAAATATCAAGCTCGATGAATAATTTTACTAGCCGTGCAATCATGAGGAGGTGGAGAGACAAGCACGGAGAAAAGAAGCACCATGAGAGATCACTGGATTCTGTAGCCTAGATAGAGCCATCGATTAACATCAGATTTGTTATGATCAGGAGGCTTGACCCAATTGGGTCAAAATCCAATTTAAAAACTAAATGAGAAGTGAATTTCGGAGGCATGTTGAAGAAGGGGTACCTGCATTCGATGAATGCGAGATTCCCCAACTTCTCGCATTCACCAAATGCGAGATAGTCTACATCCAACATTTTCAGTGTTTGCGCATTCAAGTCACCTTCTGTGCATTTGTGATTTGCGAGGTTTTTGCACCTCACAAATCACTTTTGCGAGGAAAATCTACATTGCGTTTAATTTTTTTTTTTTGTAATTTTTTTCTTTATTGTTATTAATACTTTTAAATAACACAAAATATGTTTAATTTTTTTTTTCAATTTCTTTTTTTCTATTGTAAAAGAAATTAATACTTTTAAATAATACAAAATATATAAAGCTTATATAACTTTAAATAATTAATAATTTAAATTTATTAATTTAAATTTAATCATTACAAGTAATATACATGTTTCAACTATAGTTAATTTTATTTATATGCACATATTTTGAAATAAACACTACTAGAAACTGACCTATCAGCCACGACAAATTCCGTGGCTGATTGGATGAAATCTGTGGCTGATTGAACTCAGCCACGGAAAAGTTTCCGTGGCTAAAGTCGGCGTGGCTGATTTATCAACCACGAAAAATATTTCCGTGGGTGATTAGCCACGAAATATTTCGTGGCTGATAAATAAATTCCGTTGCTGATTAATTCAAAATAATTAAAAATTATTTAATTCGAAAAATAGAAATCGGCCACGGAATACCATTCCGTGAGTGATTAGCCACGTAAATTCCGTGGCTGATTTAATAAATAGTAATAATAATTTATTTAATTTAAAAAGTGATCAGCCACATAAATAGTTTTCGAGGGTAATCGGCCACGGAAATGTTCGTAGCTGAGTATATAATTTCGTGGCTAATTTAATTTCATATAATGAAAATTTTTTTAATTGAGAAATAATTCAGCCACGGAATTTTTGTGGCTGAATTTATCTTTGTGGTTGATCTAATCAGCCACGGAATATTCCGTGGCTAATTTGGTAATCAGCCACGAAATTTCATGGCTGTTAATGTAGCAGAATCGCCAAAAAAATTAGCCACGGAATTTTCGTAGCTGTTCCCTGTCTGATTTTTCAACCTGTTTTCAGGAAATACACATATCAAGACCTTACCAAAATCCTGTAAACATACACCACGCAACATATCAACAATCAAACTCCTATAACCATACACCCAACATATCAACAATCAAACTCCAAACTCCTGTAACCATACACCCATCATATCAACAATCAAACTCCTATAATCAAACATCCAACATATCAACAAACACCCAAGTCACAAAGTACAAAATAGAATAGATTAACAAATAAAACAAAGTCTAATAATATCCAACTCCCACAAGCAAATAAGCCATCACAAAATTGTCTCCACCACAGAATAGTAATAAGTAAGTTGTGACAGTCGATAAAAACTAATCTATTATATAGATTAGCTTTTCAAAGCTACAATCACGCATCATCATGAGTCCTCTCATTGTCTGTGGCTCTTCTAGATGAGCACGATTCTAAGTGCACCCGCATTGTGGCCATTATCTTATCCATTTGACGACGAGTCTCAAGTATGAGTTGCTCCTGACGCGCCATCTCCTCAGCGTGATTTGCTTGCATCTCTTGCATTTTGCGACCATAATCCTCATGCAGCTCATGAAGGACTCTGTGATCAACATAGCTAGTCCTCGCAGATGTGCTACTTCCAGACCTTGAACTCAGGATAGGCTGACATGCTGAACCAAGACCGGGGACACGTCATTTCCTTACACCCCCAGTTGCTGTAAGCATAATGTTATCATAATCAACCACTGGAGACTCAGTAGCAGTTCCATGTTCAACAGATGTCGAGGCTGTAGAGGAGACTTGTGTTTCTACCTCCTCAACCATCCTAGTAGCTCGTTCCTAAAAATTGAGTAAAGATTTTAGAAGGAATCAATAAGAATTCAATGAAAAATATTAAGTCAAATATACTATAATAATAACTTACATGAAGTTCTCGATGATATGGTGTGATGAATTCTGTCTTCCCTTCAACCTCGTGTTGATGTAACTCTCTGTGAAGCTCAAGAGAATTTGGTAGAACACCACAATTCTTTGCTGCCTGTAATAAATTTGTATGGTATTAATTTCTTTATGATTTAACTTACTAAGTATTCATATACCTAAAATTTATTCGATACTTACAATGCGATATGCATGTGCGAGATGTGGAATGGGTCCACCCGTATGCATGCATGAGGCATTCTCTCCTGGTTGCGACGATTACGAGAATTTTGCTCTGATTGTGCTAGTGTCTCTGGCGTTTGCCAATATGCTACCATAGCATCAAACACATCCTCAGGCATCCATGGAAGTTTAACTCTATCCTTTATCCATGCCTTTTTGGCTGAAGCAATAATCCCTCGGAATAGCTCCCCCGCCTTGGAGTTCCAAGCTTTTCGAACCATTTCACTATCCTCTTTCCTCCATCTATATCGTTTCTACAATAAAAAGAAATAATATAAGATACTTCAACTCAAAACTTTATAAAAGAGCAAGAAGATCACATAACATTTAATTATTAAACACTTGCCTCGAATTCTTGAAACCAAGTATTCTTCGTATCAAAGTCCACATGCAACCACCTTTTGTGCGGGACATCAAATTTCAGCTTGATGCAGTCTGAGATGCAGTTATGAATTTTATATTGAATCTCTATGGGTCCAAACCTAACACAAAGACATTGATCAAAACTTAAAGTTATTTAACAAAAAGTATTGAAAATATAGTTTAAATTGTGGGTAAAACTTTATATTCTTTGTAAACATATATGATATACTTACACATTATCACTCCCCGGAAGAATGTGTATCATGGGTCGCTGCGATGAAGAAGGAATAGAGCAAGGGACAACAGAAGTAGTAGTATTATCACCAGCAGCAATGCTCCCATCTGATGAAGGATTCTGTGGAGTCTGTAACGCTGGAACATTGGAGGTAGATGGGGCGGGGTGCTCAGAACGAAAATATGAACTACTCCGAGGCATATCTACAAAGAAAATGATTAGTTAGCTTGCAAATTAAAAAATAATATACAATAATATATGTAACAAAAGTAAAAGATATGAAGATGTAAAAAGAATATTTTACTCGTCCTCAATTTCAATCGATTCATCGGCATCATCTTCCTCATTTTCAGACTCATATTCAATCTCTTCATCGGTAGTTTCATCATTACCATCACTCCTAATGACATCCTCTTCTCATTTTCAGACTCATATTCAATCTCTTCATCGGTAGTTTCATCATTACCATCACTCCTAATGACATCCTCTTCTCCTGTAGCATCCCAATCACATAGAGGATCAAGTTGATCATCTTGAATTTGTAATGGTGTGCCAATAGAATGGTCATTTTGATAAGCGTGTTCAACTTGTGGAACATAAAAAATCTCTCTTGCTTTAACGTGAAAAACAGCCCACCATCACGCATATCACGTCTTGTACTCGGATATGGAGAGTAGTATACCTGAATTGCTTGATGGGATAGCACAAATGGTTCGTATTTTGGCCACATTTTTCTATGATTTATTTCCACCAAATTGTACCTTGGATGAACTTTCATACTGTCATGAGATCGTGGATCAAACCATTCACACTTAAACAATACAATATTCTTCTCTGGCAAGCCAGGATATTATACACGAAGTATTTCTTGTATTAATCCATAATAGTCTCCTTCAGTTGTTGATTGAGAATAAGTCGTGCTTCGAATGCACACCCCATAATTCATTGTTGATTTTCCTTCTCCATGGCTCATGGTGTGAAAACAATATCCATTAATATAGTAAATGGAATATGCTTCAACTGCCATTAAAGGGCCTCTTGAGAGGTCCTTTAAAAGCTGATTGTCAATATTATTCTCGCACTCCAAAACCTAGTCAAATAATTTAATATTAGTACTGTAAAGAGTAGAGATGCTATAATTTGCACAAACATGACATTACATACATGGCTACGGAACCAGCTAGCAAAGTGGGTCTCAATCTCCTTGTTAATGTCACGATGTCCGAGTTGTGGATGATGGGTGTGTAATTGACCAATAAACATACTGAAGTGATAGCACAAAAATAACGTAGTATATATTACTATCGCACTGAAGAGTTAGAAGAGAAATCATCTGTAAACTCAACTTTTAATAAACCTGATAAATGGTTCCACCTCCGAACAGTTCAGCAACATATAAAGATGGGCAGCTTTGTATTCCTCATCAGTAAGCCACCGCATATAAGATCTACTTGCTGACCGCCCTGGCAAATTGAAAATCGATAAATTATTTGCAGAATGGCTGACGTCACCACCATCATCGTGTCGACTTGGACGCCTACTTCTTGTTACCACATGCGGCTTAAAATAGTATGTTGTAAAGTTAGAAGCCTCTTCGACCAAGTAAGCATTGACTATAGACGCTTCAACTCTTACCTTATTTCTAATCTTCTTTTTCAAATGATAGAGGTATCTACATATGGTAAAAGCAATTTAAGCATTGACATAATACGAAGAGATAAAATTGGAAAATGAACTTTTTAGACAACAGTACTAGATGAACTACCTTTCAAAAGGAAACATCCAACGGTATTGAACTGGACTGCACACACGAGCTTCATATGGTAAATGAACTGGAAGATGCTCCATTGAGTTGAAGAATGCGGGTGGAAATATTCTCTCCAACTTACATAATATAATAGAAATATTTTCCTCCAACTCTCTCATCTTACCCACAGTCAACTTAGTGGCACATAACTCATTAAAAAATATGCTAAACTCAGTTAAAGCATTCCAAATCGACTCTGGTAGCATTTGTTTGAAAGCAGTAGGCAACAAACGCAACAGGAAAACATGGCAATCATGACTCTTCGTGTTTATCAACTTAGACTCCCGGATATCAACACATCTAGATAGGTTCGATGCATAGCCATCAGGAAATTTTAGATCCTTTATCCACTCAAACAAAATGCGTTGTTCTTGTTTGGAAAGACAATAAGTTGCCTTTGATCTGATGCTCTCTCCGGGATCTAATGCCGCTCTTTTCTTCGGCATAGTTCTTTGATGTCATAACGAGCATTTAGGGTATCTTTTGTTTTACCTTTTACATCCATTACTGTGTTGAAAACATTATCAAAACAATTTTTAACTATGTGCATGACATCTAAGTTGTGTCGAACAAGCAATGAAGACCAATAAGGGAGTTCTCAAAATATGCTTTGTTTTGTCCAATTGTGACTGCTGAGATACCCTTCGGGAATGTCTTCACCGCCGGTATTAGTAACCTTAGGAATATTCTGAACTCGTTGCCAAATTTCTTCACCCGTGAGCCTGGGTGGTGGTGGATCGTTTTCGACACGATTTTTCAAAAAATTGGTCTTGTTTCTTCTATACGGGTGATCCCATGGGAGAAATTGGCAGTGAACATCAAAGAAACATGTTTTTCTTCCATGTCGAAGTTGAAATGCCTTACTCTTTTCCATACAAATTGGGCACGCCATGTGCCCAGAAGTTGTCCACCCAGATAACATCCCATATGCAGGAAAGTCTCCTATTGTCCACATAAGCGCAGCCCGCATATCGAAATTACGCTTTCTAGAAATATCATACGTCTGAATACCCACACGCCAAAGTGATTTCAGCTCCTCAATAAGTGGTTGGAGATACACATCAATCATCTTCCTAGGATCTCTTGGTCCCGGGATTACCGCTGCTAGAAACATGTAAGGTGTGTTCATGCACATCCAAGGTGGCAAATTATAAGGGGTGATAATGACAGGCCAGCAAGTATATGACTTGCCGTACATACCAAAAGGTGCAAAGCCATCTCGCACATAATGCCAATCTTACATTGCGTGGCTCATGTGCGAAGTCTGGATGTTTTATGTCGAAATCCTTCCACGCTTCGCCATCTGATGGGTGATTCATTTCATCGCCCTGTTGCGTATGGTCTTTATGCCATGTCATATGCTCGGCTGTTTCTTTTGACGCATAAAGCCTCTGCAGCCTCGGAGTAATGGGTAGGTAATGCATTTTTTGATATGGAATAGGTTTGGATTTTTCCAAAATTCTTAACTTGTTTCAGGGATGATTACATAATTTGCAGTTCATTAACTCCTCATCATCTTTCCAAAAGAGCATACATCCATTGACACATACATGAATCTTCTCAACTGGCAACCCAAGAGCTTTCACAAACTTCTTAGTCTTGTAGAAATCATTCGGCACTTTGTTCCCATCATCTGGTAGAATTTCATTAATAAGACTGGCCCAATGGTCGAAATGAATATCTGGCATATTCTGCTCTGACTTCAAATGCAACATTCGTGACACAACTGACAACTTTGAATGTCGTACACAACCTTGAAATAGTGGCTCGTCTGCCTCGTGCAATAGATCATAGAATTGTTGTGCATTGGGATTCGGTGCTTCCTCCTCAATATTAGATGGACCCGCGGCCCAATTATCATTGAAGGAATGACCCGCAGCATCATGTACCATTTCTCGATACCTATTTGTGGTTTCGTGATGGTCCGATACTACATGAGGCAGTTCTTCTTCATGGATTTGATACTCTTCTCCATGGGAAGTCCAAATAAAATAATTCGGCATAAAACCTTTGTTTAGAAGGTGAACATGGCAGGTTTCACGACTTTGGAATTTCGTAAGCTTGCACCTAGAACATGGACACCTTGTCGTTGCACTGCGAATGAATTGTGGTTGCGCACATGCAACCCGGATGAACTCGTCGAGTCCTTGTGTAAACTCTTTTGTTATGCCTCGACGAGCCGGGAGGAGTCGATTATACATCCAACTTCTATCTCTATTCATTTTAACTGACTATATGCCACCTATTTTAACAGAAACTTTAAACTAGTTTTCAAACATGACAATAATTTTAAGATACTTAGAAATATTGTAACTAATTTCCAAAATATTCATGCATAAACACACATATCAAACACGCTAATAAACATACTAAAATAGGCTTTACCCCTTTTACATAAATGGATACCATATCACATAAAACATTTTAACTTACTTTGATTTACAACCAATTTTTTAATGAATTTGTGTACAATATATATTTTTATAATTAATTTATTACGTATTTATTGCACCATGGGACGACCATATGCTTTCTCAAGCCGGCTTTGACTCAGGTTGATGAAGTCCTTTTTTAATTTTTCCCCCTACTAAATGACAAATTCTTTTAACTTGTAACTATAATAAAATCGGCAATGCATTGAGGGGCAAAAAGGGAATCATATTTTGGCTTGATGTTCTCCAAGGTGGATTTGGGGTACTATACACGATCGTAGCAAAGTGAGGTTGATCTACCGTGTTGTTAGTAAATAAAGCTTGCTTAAATATATTTGTGTTTAATTAATTAATATTATTTAGTTCCATAAAAAAAATTTATTTACAAAGATATTCGAGTCTTTTTCAAACAGTACTCGATTTTATTACTCTTTTCATTTAAATTTTAATATTTTTATTTTTGAATCTGAATTTTTAAAAATAAATATTCACTTTTTAAAATACATAATAAAAAAATATAAATTTTGCTACATTATTAATATTTTTCATTAATAAGGATAAGATATTAATTTACCTATATTTAAATTCTCTCGATGAATCTTTGACCTTTTTCTTATTGATTTAGTGCGAATAGTAGTTGATTTATGAGTCAAGTAAAATTTATACTTTTAAAATAGAAGAGGTTGGTTTTGAAAGTTATATTAATTTTAGTTATTGGTTTATAAATCACAAGTTAATTATTAAATTAATGTGTTATTATTTGAAAAATTAAAAAGATAAGATTATTTTAAATTAATATTTTTTAATATAAATCATCTATAGTTTGTAGCATATATTGTTATAAAAAAAATAACAAAGTAATAATTTAATTAGTTAGAAAATATTCTTTATAGTTTATAGTATATTATTATCTAATAAATGGTAAGATTATTAATTTAATTAGTTATAAATATTTTTTATTAGGTGATATATTCTCAATTGTAGTGAAATTCATTCAAGTCTTTTGAATAGTAAACACACACATGTGAGCATGAAGGACGAAGCAAATTAAGTGTTGTGTATATTCTATGAGCATAGAAGGACGAAACATTAGTGAACAAAATGAAAGAAGACAAAATACAAAAACAAATGCATTCCAAAAGAACAAAGTTATAAGAGGATAATATATAGTGGTGTGTGACAAGAAGAAAGAACAAAAGAAGACACAGCAAGCAACAATTACAAGATGAAAAAGAAGACAAGAGTAGCCCGTGAACAATGCACTAAGTGCCGTTTGGGAAACAAGGACAAAAGAAGACAAGAAGAAGCAACCGGACTTCTATAATTGAAAGAAAATAAATCAATTGAAAAATGAAGAAAAAAATGTAGGTTCAAAGAATGAAGAAAAAAATTCAGTGAAGTGCATCCAAATTACATCCGTCGAACACACATTACACACATTGCTCACTCACAATAATAGAAAATTGAAAATTTCGAGCCATTGAGTTGAAGAAGTAAAGAGCAGACTTCTCTATGAGTTACCTCTGCGACGGCAAACAGTGGGAGCAGACTCCCTTGGGGAGGCACCTTTGCGGCGGCGAACGGCGAGGACCAACGCACGACGGCGACGGCGAACGGCAAGGACCAGCGTGACAAGAGTGACGACGATGGCGACGGCAACGAGGTGCGGGATCAAAGCAAGGGAAATGGGTCTGGCAAATAGAAGAAGGAAAGGCCGATGGAATTGAGGATAATTTGTTGCCATAAATGGAATTGAGATATGTCCTATAATTTGTACATCTGCAAGGGAATTTTCTGTGGCTATTTTGTGGCTATATAGCCACGGATCAGCCACGCCATAATTAAAAAAAATTTCAAAAATATGTCGTGGCTGATTCGCAGCAGATTTGCTACAAATCAGCCACGGATTTTTTACAAAAAATTTTGAATTTTTAAAAAATATTCCGTTGCTGATTCGTATCAAATCAGGTGCGAATCAACCACAAAAAATTTCCGTGGCTGATCAGCAACGTATTGACCACGAAAATATTTGATTATATAATGACATTTAAAAAAAAAAAACCGTGGCTGATTCGTAGCCAATCAGCCACGGATCATCCACAAATAATTTTCATAAAATTTTTAAACATTTTCGTGGCTGTTCCGTAGGTGATCAGATACGGATCAGCCACGAATTTTTCCTTGACAACCTTAATCAAATTCTCCCACATATCAGCCACGATATTTAATCATTGGCTGATCCGTTGGTGTTGTGTGGGTAATCAGCCACGCATGAATTCCGTGGCCGAATTCCGTGGCTGATACACCAGTTTCTAGTAGTGAAATTTTTATTTGTAGTTTAGTTTATAATATTTAATTATTCGCTAAAAAATTATAAAATTTTAAATTCTCAACTATATAAATATACTAAAAATATCTTTTTTTTTTTCTATATTGTAAGCATTTTATCATTTTTGAGACTTCTTCCTCTCATTTCTTTTCTATTGAATTTAAAGTCTCTATTATAATCATCCGTTCATTTTTTTTTTGTAATTTTTTTCTCTATTGTAAAAGGAATTAATACTTTTAAATAACACAAAATATATAAAGACCTATATAAATTTAAATAATTAATAGTTAAAATTTATTAATTTAAATTTGATCATAACAAGTAATATCTATATTTTTATTACAGTTAATTTTATTTATATTAGATTTTGAAATAAATTTTTATTTGTAGTTTAATTTATAATACTTAATTATTCGTTAGAAATTTATAAAATTTTAAATTCGCAACTATCTAAATATAATAAAAATATCTTTTTTTTTTCTATTATAAGTATTTTATCATTTTTGTAACTTCTTCCTCTCATCTCTTACATTTCAATTTTATAAACTTCCAAATTTGTATTTCAAAGGAATTAATACTTTTAAATAACACAAAACATATAAATGCCTGTATAAATTTAAATAACGCACAATTAAAATTTATTAATTTAAATTTGATAATAACATGTAATATACGTATTCTATTGTTACTACAATTAATTTTATTTATATTGAATTTTGAAAAAAAATTATTTTTAATTTAAGTTTAATTTATAATATTTAATTATTGAAGAAAATTATAAAAATATAAATTCTCAACTATCTAAATACATTAAAATTATAATGTCAACTATTTAAATAATATTTAAATTTAAATTTAAATTATCTAAATTTCATAATCCCCTTACATTTCATAATCCAAATAATTTATAAATTAACTAAATTCGAATAATGTGTGAAATATTAAAGTTCTAAAAAATTTATATTATATTTGTCTTTAAAGTTCTATTATTATTAATTTTGTCTTTAAAATGGCCAAACTAAATTGAACTTATTATTTTCTCTTTAATTTTTAAATACATATTATATAGCAAATTGGATAACGATATTTTATTAATTCTATTTTGACTTAAAATTTGAATATAAATATGACTGTTAATGAAATGTAATTCATTATTTCATTCACATTGTAATTATCTTACTTAAGGTATTTTGTATTTGCGAATTTATTGGTATATATAGTTTAATATTGGTTGAGTTGAGTTTTTAACATTGATCCCAAATCTTTTGTGACTTTATGATATTAATAGGTTATCCTACATGATTGGGAAGACATGAACTCTAAAACATGATAGGGATGGAGTAAATGACAAATAGTATTTTAGGACATGTTTAGTAATTTAATTAAATATTTGTTTTAAAGTACATTCGATAACATATAATAATAAATGCTTAATCAATCATGTGCTTTTATAACAAATTTTTATTATCAGTTAATTTATTAAGATATATTAAAATCTTGATATAAATTTTAAGTGAAATAAAAATTATTGAAGCTTAAATACTCATTTAATTATTAATATTTTTATATTTAATTTAAATTATAATAAAAAGTGTGAAAATAAATTATAGTTAATTAAAAATTTTAATTCAAACTTTAAATTTCAAATTTCAAACTTTAACTTTCAAAATCTAAACTTAAATATTCATATTCAATATGTAGATTTAAGTTTTATTAAAGAACCCTTAATTTTTATCTCAATCTACTCAAATTTATATGGACTGCTTTTTTAATATGGAGGGAAATTTACTTCTCCTTCATTTTTTATTTCTAATCAAATAAGATAAATCACCTATATTATTTATTTATTTATTTATTTATTTATTCTCTCTTTTTTCCCCTTCTTTTTACTCTAACCAAACATATTTTTGAATATAAAGTAAAAAATATTATATTATTTCTTCTTCAAAAATTGAAAAACTAATTAACGTAGTGGTCTAATATAGTACTATATAAATAGGATATAGGTATAAGTAAAAAAAAAAAAAGCAAATATAAATTTGAAAATTTAATACTATGGAATGCATTTAATTTAATTAAAAAAGAATTTATGGTAAATCCGTGATAAATTGCCAAGGATTTGCAGCAGAACAAATAATAAAATTTTAAAATCTTTCGTTTTGTCTGTATTTTGCCTAACATCTTTTTGGTATATTCTCAATGATAATACAGGAAATTACACTAACATTTCCAATGGCTTTTGTTGTCAAAATTCAAAGATTATATCATATTTTTAAAACTTTTTATTTTAATACATACATATATTAGACACTAAAAGATAATACATTCTATTTTTAATTCCCAATTCCTTTATAAGACTAAATAAGTTCGAGATAAACAAATCAAAAAATTTATAAAACATTTTATCTTTGTTCTTCAAAAAATATCAAAGTAGAATTAATACAAGTTAATATAATTAAAAAATTACAAAAATAAATTTGTAGTAAAGGTTTTTAATTCAATTTAATTTATTCTTAGACTGAATACAAGCCCAATTATTAAATTAATTAAATAACCTAAATGGGCCAATATATAATTCTCCATTTTTGAACCTTTTATTTTATTCTAACCCAATAAATAAATTAGGTCACTCGAATAAAATAAAATCCATTTTATACAAGGC
Source organism: Voacanga thouarsii (assembly GCA_026120185.1). Lineage (NCBI taxonomy): Eukaryota > Viridiplantae > Streptophyta > Magnoliopsida > Gentianales > Apocynaceae > Voacanga > Voacanga thouarsii. Next base: position 3,481 of record JANUWF010001066.1, on the reverse strand, counting down.
CAATCCCTTAACCCAAAACCATCTAGACTTATGGGCTATTTCGAAGACCAAAAGACACATCGCTTTGGCTACTAAGATGACCAAAATACCCTTGCTATAAAAATAGTTGTATTTTGTATACTAAATATTCTCTAATATCACCATAAAAAAATATTGACCTTAAGGACAATGCTGCGTTAGCAAAGTTTTAGACCTACAGGTGTATTGACTAAAATACCCATCTACGCATTGTCATACATTCAGAGAGGAAGAGTGTACTAACACCTCTATAAAAGACCATCCTTAGACCTCTTGTCTAATGATCCACAACTCCTGGAATGTTTCCACTTTCCAAGGGAGCTATCCTAAAGGAAACATTCAAGTAATGTTCCCTAGGGCTCTGGATATTTAGATTATTCGAACAGTCACAAGGGGTGATATAACGTAGAAGCTATCTTGTACAAATCTGTCTTAACTAACTAGTCACATATACCCAACATACAAGTATATTGGCTCTACGATAGAACCTCAACTACAATATATCAAAATACATGTTTCTAGCTTCGTCAGTCCACCAACTTATACTCAAGCGGTAGAATATTAGTCTATACTGTAGTAGGAATAGTCTGGGTTTCTTCTAAATAGTACTTTTAGAAACCACTATTATAGGTCCTGTTCTATATATTTGAAATACACTTATACTGTGAAGTGAGTGGACTACTCACTGGCTAAAGGTAAACAATTCCCTATTTGGAATTCATAACATAATAACCTAAACATGATGAGAATCTTATTCTCATCAATCGGTTAAGAACAAACGTTTATATTGTTGGGGATATGCCCTAGAGTCAATTTGTACTTATACTATTGTCATTATGTTTTATATAATAATATGAGGCTTTCGTTTCCATGAATAGTGAGTTTGTTTTGTGTTCATCAAGTACGTGACTTGATAGTAAAACCCTACAATGAATACAATGACTATTCTAAAAATGTCCCTGATCGATTATTATTATTGGAATAATAATAAATTAAGATTAGTATGATTGTGACTTGATGGTTATGTTTTACTTGCCATGGATATTTGTGATATCGAGTCAAGACATAAATAAATGTTAAAGAACATTGTATTGGACATGACCCACTGTGAGAGTACTTCATGGAATATGTCATAAGTACTTTCTAGCCATAATAATATTGAAAGTCCTTCGACCTAAATTCATCATAGTTTCCTACTTGATAAATTCTATATTTTGACATTGTCTAAAGTTGTCTTTAACCAGATAATAAATTAGACTACTGTTGGATATAGAATAAATTAAGGAGAGGAATACGATTGATTGTGAAGGAATTTGTCCCTCTCAATTATAGGAGAGATATCCATGGGCCCCTTGATAAGTTAGACTGTTAAAAATGCATGGCCGTACTCAAATATATCAATCTAAGATATTGATATCATTTGTTTGAATAGTCTACTATGAAATCAAGAAATAATTGATTAAGCTTAATAAGGATGACATGCTCTGTGCCTTATGCTTAATCTGGATATCGTATGACAAAAGGACTAAATATAAAATTATGGTTTGGTTCAAAGATATCACCAATCTTCATTTAACCTAGATAGTTATAATGTTTTGCTAGAAACTGCTTATAACTTGTGGGCCATTTAAATATGATTTAGGCACACTGCCAGTGTTAAATGAACCTATAGGGTCACACAATAAGCGAACTTGTTAGGTTATTTTTCTGGTGACCAGATTCGATGAATCTGGAAATATGTCTAAGTTAATCGTACTTAGAAAATTTACCAAATACAATGAATCTGGAAATATGTCCACATTCGATGTATCTGGATGATGTCCAGATTATAAGAATCTGACTCGGTAAATTAATTAGTTAAATTACCGAGATAATGGCAGAATCTTATCATATCAGTTTTAATTTAATTTGAATTTAAATTAGAATATGATAAGATATTATTATGGTTGGACTCTAAGAGGTTCGGAGTGGGTTTTTAAGAAAAACCCTAGCCGTCTTCTTGGGTGTGCCAATTCTATTGTAAAATTCGTGCCTTCATCCACCAGGAAAAAAAAAACCTCTCAAATCCTAGGCGCTAGCACTCCCCGGGTATCGAGTGAGTTCGTGGTGTGTATCCAATAGAGGACGTTCGCATACTGCAGCATCTGGTGATTGTTCGGGTTGAACGTACAACAGCGCAATCAGAATCGAAGGATTTCGATTACAGCAACCAGAGGTAATTCTTAAATCTTAGATCTTCTTAATCGTTTACTTGGGTCCTCAAGAGGGATTCGTGGATGTTTTCTGCGTTTAGGAGTCCACGAATTCTAACATATATGTTATGTAACCCGTGATCCATACCTTACTGTGAAAGATCGCCATTCACATGGATCACTTACTTAAATACAATGGGTCTTTTTCAAACTTAAATTGTGCATAAATAAAATGTAAATTCACAAACAAATTTTGAGAATAAATTCTTTTATTAATAAATTCGATAATTACATCAAAAATTTACTCTAGAGGGCATACATTCCAACACCTTCACCGCAGTGCACTCAAAGAACAAGTGAGAAGCATATTCCTCTACTACCCAACATAAATTGCAGCACGATAGGAACTTAAAACCTTGTCATTTAAGTTGCGAATCTAAGGCTAGGCTACCATTAAAGAACTTCCACATGAACATCTTAATATAGGGCTGGATTTTGAGGTCTCCAACATCCTATGCTATTTGCTGAGCATGGCCTTTCTATCGAACCATTTGCCAAGCTGAAGTGGATGAAACACTGCCTTCCTCAGAAAGATTCCATATCATAATGTCGTCGGCACTAGCTGAAAATTAAGGTGGCAGTAAGGTAGTAACTCTGTGTGCCAAACTAGGATCCAACAAATAACTGATCATATTAACTTTCCAGAAACCACTAGATAAACAATGACAAACTTTGGGGTTTAGATCGACTACCACAGAATTCAAAATACAAAGCTTCCCAAAAACCCATCCATTCATCAAACCCAAAAGAAGACGAGCTATTTCTAAGGCTGAATCTAATATTGTCCTCTGCAATCTCCCTAATTTTGAGCATCTTTCTCCAAACCTGAGAAGAAGAATAATTGGTAGATAAGTGAATAGGGTGATACCCCTGAGGATTATATTTAGCATACATAAATTAGGACCAAAGAGATCCTCCTTGTCTAAACTTCCATCATAATCTGAGCCTAAAAGATACACTCATAACAAATAAATATTGAACCACTAATTCATTCTCACTCCAAGGGAGGCACAGGGATTTCCAGGACTTCCAATGTCTTTTCTTCCCAAAAAGTGTATGACCCCAAAAGAAATTAGCAAAAGCCTGCTCCATCACTTTAAGTATGGCCTGAGGAGATTCCATCGTGTGAAAAATATATAGAGGCATAGAAAAGAGTCTCGATCGAATGAGTTGCAATCGCTCAACATCCGATAAGAATTTGAATTTCCACC